>CM038146.1:295766481-296980163 GCA_021437245.1 Aegilops speltoides | reverse complement strand
GAGCATGGAGGGGAGTTAGGTGGGTTTTGGGCCACTTTGGAAGGGGTGTTGGCCTGCAACAAAAGAGGACATTACGGTTACCCGGTTAACCGTTGGAGTACCAAACGACCTCCAAATGGCACGAAACTTGACAGGCGGTCTACCGGTGCTATACCAAGGCCGCTTGGCAAACCTCGGTCCATTTTGAGAACGTTTAACACCCGCATTACCTAAAAGAGGGAAGAGGGGACGCGGATGACATAGGAGCGCCGGATTGCAAAACGGACAACGGGGAAAAGGCTCGGATGCATGAGACGAACATGTATGCAAAATGAGATGCACATGATGACATGATAAAATGCAAATGATGACATGGCAAAGACAGCGAGTAACTGGCAGACACCTGGCGCATCGGATCCGGGGCGTTACAACACTCCACCACTACGAGAGGATCTCGTCCCGAGATCTAGGATGGCACCGGAGGGAAAACGGAAGAGGAAGAGAAGAGGTAAAACTAAGTTGCTTCTTTGACCAATGAGTGAAACCAAAGAACCTTGAGATGTTGAACACATTGAAAGAAACAAAATAACGGAGATGACCAAGATTGCAAACAATCCGGTAGAAAAGAGGAACAAGGAGTATTACAAGAATTTGAAGGTTGAAAGACATGGAAATAAGAGCTTCACGAACGAAAAGAATATGACCACATCGGTATAATGAGATAGCCAAGGAACAAGAATGACAGAATTTGGACAGCACTCCGGTAGAAAAGAGAAGAAACCTTGATAAGATGAAAAGAACTTGAAGAGATGACCCAACACTCCGGTTAAATGGATAAGCAAGAAAAGAACATGATCCTCACAAAAGGAGGTGATGGGTGAAGAGCACAACATCACAATGCCTCCATAACGAAAGAATAGAAGTTAGACCGTTGGGATAAAGGGACGAAGAAGAAAATGACAACTTTTGCCACAAGTGAACTTGAAAAGCATCCTTGCAAAGAAGAATCGAATGGAGTTGTTGGAAAATCAACAACGAGAAGCACAAGGTTGTTGTGGGCTTATGGAAAACATCTCGAGACTATGAGGTGACAACCGGCCACTGACAGAAACAATTGATTGGTTGAAATCAATGAAGATAAGAGAAACTTCTTTCACCCAGAGGATAATTAGAGAACTTGGGTCAATGATAAGCACCACAATTAGCAACAATCCTTAGGGAAAGCTTTAGGTGAAATCTATGCCAAGATAACTCCAAAGAAGAGATTGATGGATTTAAAATACCTCACTTTTGACAACAATATGAATCATGAAACATGAAGGAAATTGTCAAGAGTGACATAACACCATCTCAAAAGATAAGATAGAAGGAATTGCACTTCGGAATGCAAGATGAAGAATGCTTGAACGCCTCAAAACAAAACATGTGTTGAGCACCATGTTTAATTTTAGAGTATAGCTCTGCGGATCATAACTTCAAGATAAATCTTGAAGAACAATTGAAGAATGAAAAGAATCCTTGACGAACCACCATGTAGAGCCTCCATGAAGAACTCCGGTAGCCAAAAGGAATGAAAAGAAAGAGAAATTGAAAACACAAGGTGAAACCTTGTAATGATTAGATGGATCTCCGTGATAATTAGAGCTTGGAACTCCAGGAAAAAGAGAAGATGAAACAAATGAAACCGAGAATTTATTCATCATGAACAAACTCCGAAAGAAGGAATTAATCACTTGGATGAACAAGAATAAGAATTATGTTATGCTTATCCTTCACCAATTAAATTGATGACAATCAACGGATTTGGCATACTACTTATTCCCGTAGAAAGGATTAAAAGAGATATATCAAAACTTGAGAAGGTCTTCAACGAACCACCGGTAGGATTGGAACAACAAATGAATTGATATGATGAACAAGGAAGAGAGATCTTGAAAGAACCACCGTAAGAATTGAAAAAGAGAGTAGCAAGGGCACAATTCACGGGAAATAGTTTGAAAACGAATGAAGATACTTGAAGGGATTAGAGGATATTTGAACGATGCCCCGGTGAGATTTAGAGAATGATAGCTACACGCTGAGAATGACGAATTATGACATGATGACCTTCGGAAGAAAGAAATGGAAACAACTCAAGAAATACTCCGGATGGTAAGAAAAGAATTCTCACAATCGAAAACAATTATGAGAGGATGGCATCAAGCTAGAACCATGAATCTTGAAGAGAATGGAACAAGATTTAAGGGAAATCCTTCTTCGGTCTTCACATGTTGAGAATGATGATGAGAACCACCATGAATTATTGAGGCACACCGGAAGAATCAAAAGCGAAGAGGTTGAGCCAACTATGAAAAGAATTTGAAAGATCTTGGAGAGAAGCATTTGACTGATGATAACTCATTCTTACGTCAAACTTGGAGAAGAATTTAGGATAGCTCTAGGAAAATAGAAGAGTCAGGTAAGATCCTGGGAAAAGACCTGTGGGTTAGGGCCCACTCAAAAGGAAACACCGTTGAGAATGATATTAAAGAGAGATTGCACCGGTTGAATAAAATGGCTTGAATGAGATAACAATCTCCAAATAGCTTGAACGGATTAAGAATGGAAACACAAGTCTTCTGAGATATCTTCAACACTCTGGAACAAATGAATAGCAAGAGGTGAGTGATTGAGAGGTGCACCGGCATGAGAAAGCATTTGACACGAGGAAAGGAAAATGATCAACACTGAAAGCTTGAATTGGATCCAGTGGAGAAGAAAAAAGCACGAAGGATGATGAACTTGAAGCTGTTGAGCATCTTCATGGGAAATCACCAGATAAGAACATTGATTGAAAAGAATGAAGAGACTTCACATGAATAAATGGATACTTGATTAAAAAAAATCTGAGTCCTTGAAGAAAAAGGGTGGGAGGGCGGGAAAACAAAGGCAACTTGGGACGACCGAAACAAACACCGTTGAGAAAACTTAGAATTGATCTTGCGGATGGGGAGAATGATGGGATCATCTCGAAGAGAAGCGCACCGGTTGGAAAGGAGTTGATATGACAAAGTCAATGATCAAAAGGATTAGTATTCACATAGCAATATGAGAACACCGTTTAGGACAGGTATGGATTCAACATTTGACTTCGAAGCAACTCGAGTACCACAAATAAAACAAAACAAAGGATTTGGCTTGCATAATAAGCCGGAACAAATACATATGATAGAGATTTACCCAATCCCATATCTTGCATTTGTGGAAAAGATATTCTAGGAGCTACTTGAATTCCCACCTATAAACTCCCGAAACTTTCTGGTTATCCAATCTGGTGTTGGGGATACAGGGGAAGCAATATATCTCACCCAAACTAACAATCCCTACATCCATTTGTATCCATCCGTCAACATAACCAAGAAACCTTCGAAATCGTGTACCTCAACCTTCAAAAGCATCCGTTATACAAGTCATGGCAATACTCCCGTACTTACCTCGATCTTTGGGTTAGCGGGTTATCTCACCAACAACTGCATAAAAGAGATTTTCGATGTCGGCGTACTAAACTCGGTATTCGAACTGCAACAATAAAATTATGACGACAACACCTCGAGCTCAACTCCCGGGACACCTCCACTAAAAAAACCCTGCGATGGGACGCACCAAGACAATGTTGTCATCATAAAACCATCGAACGATTCTAAGATACCAGCGTGATCCTAAAAAAATTTAGTGAAATTTGAGAAGAGAAGAGTCAAAACTCTCGTCGGGATACCTCACCGAAGCGACGAAGGACCGAGGAGTAAAAGAATTCCTAACTCTCCGATATATATAATCCTAAATGACTCAAAACATTTTTCTAGACACAACTCGGCCGCTAAAAACGATCAAGCAGTGGGGCTCCTAAGGTCAGGGAAGGCTCTGATTACCAACTTGAAATGCCCTCGATGCGGCTATATCTCCCACGTGTCGAAGCACGACTTAGAGGCATAACCGCATTGAAAGCAATGTCGCAAGTGAGGTAATCTTCACACAACCCATGTAATACGTAAGGGAAAGAGATACATAGTTGGCTTACAATCGCCACTTCACACAATTACATGAAGAAAGCATTACATCATCCAGATACAATCAAGATTCGACTACGGAACCAAAATAAAAGAAGAACCCCAAATGCGACAAAGGTCCCCGATCGACCCCAACTGGGCTCCACTACTGATCTACTAGAACGAAACAACACAAAGGGCAAGATCTTCAACGAGCTCCTCCTTGAGCTTGGTTGCGTCATCTGCTCGGTACATAGGCACCTGCAAACTGGTTTTGGAAGTATCTGGTGAGCCACGAGGACTCAGCAATCCCATTACCATGGGTATCAAGACTAGCAAAGCTTAATGGGAAAGGAAGGGTAAAGTGGTGAGGTTGCAGCAGCGACTAAGCAAGTATGGTGGCTAACCAACGCAAATAAGAGCGAGAAGAGAACAAGCGGAACAGTCGTGAAACTAGCAATGATCAAGAGGTGATCCTGAACACCTACTTACGTCAAACATATCCCAGAAACCGTGTTCACTTCCCGGACTCCGCCGAGAAGAGACCATCACGGCTACACACTCGGTTGATGCGTTTTAATTCGGATCAAGTGTCAAGTTATCTACAACCGGACATTAACAAATTCCCATCTGCCACATAACCGCGGGCACGGCTCTCGAAAGTTTAAACCCTGCAGGGGTGTCCCAACTTAGCCCATGACAAGCTCTCGCGATCATCGAAGGAATAGACCTTCACCCGAGACACTCCAATCAGACTCGGTATCCCGGTACATCAAGACATTTCGACAATGGTAAAACAAGACCAGCAAGACCGCCCGGCGTGCCGACATCCTGATAGTAGCCGCGCGTATCTCGTCTCAGGCCACGACCGGATGAGCTAAGCGTACAGGTACCGACGTAACCCAAGTTGCCAAGGGATGGTCCCGCACGGTGCTATAGTTTGGACCAACGCTTAGACAAGCACTGGCCCGAGGGGGGCTATAATAAAGATGACCCTTGGGTTAATTACTCCCAAGGGAAAAGTAGGTGGTGGTGAGGCAAATGGTAAAAGGCAATGTTGGGCCTTGCTGGACAAGTTTTATTCAAAGCGAGCTGTCAGGGGGGTCCCATAAATCACCCGACCGCGTAAGGGACGCAAAATCCGGGAACATAACACCGGTATGACGGAAACTAGGGCAGCAAGAGTGGAACAAAACACCAGGCATAAGGCCGAGCCTTCCACCCTTTACCAAGTATATAGATGCATTAATTAAATAAAAGATATTGTGATATCCCAACATGAACCCTGTCCACCATGGAGAAATCTTCAACTTCACCTGCAACTAGCAACGCTATAAGAGGGGCTGAGCAAAGCGGTAACATAGCCAAACAACGGTTTGCTAGGAATGGTGTCAAAGGTTAGAGGTTCATGGCAATATGGGATGGCTTGACAAACAGGTAATAGGTAGCGCAGCATAGCGATAGAACGAAACAACTAGCATAGCAATGATAGTAGTGAGATCCAGGGTAGCGGTCATCTTGCCTGAAATCCTGCAAGGAAGAAGAACGATTCCATGAAGAAGATAAACGGACGAAGTCGAACGGATCCTCACAACTCCGGAACAAAACTGAAGCTAACGAGAGAAGCAACCGGAAAGAAGCAAACAACATGGTAAACACACAAGCATAATCATGGCATGATGCATAAACAAGTATGATGCATGTCCGGTTTAATGAGGCATGGCATGGCAAAGTGCAACAAACCGATACTACAAGTTAAGTGGAGCTCAATATGCAACGAGTTGCAAATTGACAAAACACCACATCGAGTTATTTAGTTCTCTCTCGTTTAAGCTACCAAACAATATTAAATGTTGATTAACATGGCAAGGGGTGAAGCATAACAAAACTACCTAACTAGGCAAGTTTAAATGAGGCCGGAAGAACAAACAACATTTCCGGAAAAACCTCATATGCAATTTATGAATTTGCTACTGTTCTGCCCTAAACATATTTTAAAGTTGTTAAACAGGAAAATAAAGTGGACCATGTTAATCTTGGCATTTTTCCACCCCATTTACATATAAAGAACATTTAAATCCGAGCTACAGTTAATTAGTTATGAATTAAATCATTTTAGCATGTCATTTAAGCAAATTTAATCAAACAACATTTTAAACATTTTAGACATGGATGAAAGTGGCATATTATGAAACTAGGCAAAATTCTAAGCAGTTTACATGTTTAAATCATTTTAATCCGATGCACGGTTTGTGAGTTATTAAATGCATGATGCTTAGGGGTTTTTCTGCAAAACTGGTAAATCCTGGGATAATGCTAAATTTGCAGAATCTAAAAAAAACATGAATGGGCCGAATCTGGTGCACCGCGGGGCTGAACGGGAGGGGCTGTGGGGAGCTCACCCATGGGCTTGGCCCATCTGCAGAGGAGGGGGGAGGTGGTGGCGGCTGGCCGGGCTTGGGCGGACCGGATCTTGGGTCGGGGCCCATGTGGGCGTGGGCGCTTGGCGGATCGGGCGGGCGGTGCGGCTCGGCCGGGCAACGGCGACGAGGGCCACTCCAGCGAGGGGAGGAGGTCTTGCGAGGTGCGGGAGGGAGCTGGGGGCGCGGATCCGGTCGGGGACGAGCGGATCTGAGCGTGGGAAGCTCTGATCCGGCGACGGGCGAGGCCGAGTTGGCCGGCAACGAGCTCGACAGCGGCTCCTGCAAAACGGTGGCGGCGCATGGCTTAGGGGAGAGGAAGAGCACGGGAGAGGAGTGAGGAAGGACGGAGGGAGAGGAAGGCGCAGCTCCGACGACGACCGAGCCGCAGCATGGCAGTGGTGGTCGACGAGGCGGCGGGCGAAGCGTCTGGTCGGCGGCAGGCGAACGAAAGCAACTTCGGGCGCGGGAGGCTGGGGCGGGGATGCCACGTGGCGGTGCCTGACTGGCTCGGGCGCGGCGGGGCGGACGTGTCCGGACGGAAACGGACATGTCCGGCGGCAGAGGTAGGTGGAGGCTAGGGTTTCGGGGGAAAACATCCGCGAATTGGAATGGGGGGTGTATAAATAGGCATAGAGGGAGCTAGGAGAGTCCAAATGAGGAGCGGTTTTCGGCCACGCGATCGTGATCGAACGACCGAGATCATGGAGGGGAGTTAGGTGGGTTTTGGGCCACTTTGGAAGGGGTGTTGGCCTGCAACAAAAGAGGACATTACGGTTACCCGGTTAACCGTTGGAGTACCAAACGACCTCCAAATGGCACGAAACTTGACAGGCGGTCTACCGGTGCTATACCAAGGCCGCTTGGCAAACCTCGGTCCATTCTGAGAATGTTTAACATCCGCACACGAAAAGAGGGAAGAGGGGGACGCCGGATGACATAGGAGCGCCGGATTGCAAAACGGACAACGGGGAAAAGGCTCGGATGCATGAGACGAACATGTATGCAAAATGAGATGCACATGATGACATGATAAAATGGGAATGATGAGATGGCAAAGACGGCGAATAACTGGCAGACACCTGGCGCATCGGATCCGGGGCGTTACATTATGTAAGCACACACATTTTTGCTTCCTTGATGGATATTCTGGTTTTTCATAAATACATGTTTCTCAACCTGATCAAGAAAAGTCCACTTTTACTTATCCTTTTGGAACTTATGCTTATAGACGTATGCCTTTTTGTTTATGCAATGCACCTGCTACCTTTCAAAGATGTATGATTGCTATATTATCTGACTTTTGTGAAAAGATTGTTGAGGTTTTCATGGATGACATTTCAGTTTATGGGAAGTATTTTGATGATTGCTTAAGCAATCTTGATCGAGTTTTGTAGAGATGTGAGCAAACGAATCTTGTCTGGAATTGGGAGAAGTGCCACTTTATGGTTAACGAAGGTATTGTTTTGGGCAATAAAATTTATGAAAGAGGTATTGAGGTGGACAAAGCTCAGGTTGATGCAATTGAGAAAATGCCATGTCCTAAAGATATCAAAGGTATTCGTAGTTTCCTAGGTCATGCTGGTTTCTATAGGAGATTTATCAAAGACTTCTCTAAAATTTGTAGGCCTCTTACAAATCTTTTGCAAAAGGATATTCCTTTTGTTTTTCATGATGATTGTTTAGAAGCCTTCGAAACACTAAAGAAAGCCTTAATTCTGCACCTATTGTTCAACCACCTGATTGGAACTTGCCTTTTGAAATATGTGTGATGCTAGTGATTATGCTGTTGGTGCTGTTCTAGGACAAAGAGTTGATAAGAAACTGAATGTTATTCACTATGCTAGTAAAACACTAGACAGTGCCCAACGAAATTATGCTACCACTGAGAAAGAATTTTTAGCAGTTGTGTTTGCTTGTAATAAATTTAGATCCTATATTGTAGATTCAAAAGTAATTGTTCACACCGATCATGCTGCTATAAGACATCCTATGGAAAAGAAAGATGCCAAACCTAGTCTTATTCGATGGGTTCTCTTACTACAAGAATTTGATTTACATATCACTGATAGAAAAGGAGCGGAGAACCCCATGGCTGATAACTTGTCTAGGCTTGAATATGTTCTTGAGGAACCACAACCTATTAATGATAGTTTTCCTGATGAGGAATTAGCTGCAATAAATGTTTCTAATAGTACACCTTGGTATTTTGACTATGCTAATTATATTGTTTCTAAATACATTCCCCCTAGCTTTACATACCAACAAAAGAAAAAAAATTTCTTCTATGATTTAAGACATTACTTTTGGGATGACCATCATCTTTATAAAGGAGTAGATGGTATTATTAGACATTGTGTACCTGAGCATGAACAGGGACAAATCCTACGGGAATGTTACTCCGAAGCTTATGGAGGACATCATGCGGGAGACAGAACTGCTCACAAGGATCAGCACTAGAATGTCACAGATCCGTTGACTAAACCTCTTCCACGAGCAAAACATGATCAACACCAGAACTCTATGGGTGTTCGATTCATTACAATGTAACTAGGTTATTGACTCTAGTGCAAGTGGGAGACTGTTGGAAATATGCCCTAGAGGCAATTATAAAATGGTTATTATTATATTTCCTTGTTCATGATAATTGCTATTGTTCATGCTATAATTGTATTAACGGGAAACCATAATACATGTGTGAATACATAGACCACAACATGTCCCTAGTGAACCTCTAGTTGACTAGATGGTTATGGTTTCCTGACCATGGACATTGGATGTCATTGATTAGGAGATCACATCATTAGGAGAATGATGTGATGGACAAGACCCAATCCTAAGCATAGCACAAGATCGTGTAGTTTGTTTGGTAGAGCTTTTATAATGTCAAGTATCTTTCCTTAGACCATGAGATTGTGCAACTCCCGGATGCCGTAGGAATGCTTTGGGTGCATCAAATGTCACAACGTAGCTGGGTGACCATAAAGGTGCACTACAGGTATCTCCGGAAGTGTGTGTTGGGTTGGCATGAATCGAGACTGGGATTTGTCACTCCGTATGACAGAGAGGTATCTCTGGGCCCACTCCGTAATGCATCATCATAATGAGCTCAATGTGACTAAGGAGTTAGCCACGAGATCATGCATTACGAAACAAAAGATGACCATAGCACCTTAGCCCCTGGCGCAGCCCTTTCCCCTCGTACACCACCACCTCCTCCGTTGAGCTTGGCGAAGCTCTGCCGAAGAACCACGAGATCCACCACCACGCCATCATGCTGCCGGAGTTCTCCCTCAACTTCTCCTGCCCCCTTGTTGGATCAAGAAGGAGGATACATCCCCGGGCTATACGTGAGTTGAACGCAGAGGGCGCCGTCCATTCAGCGCTTGGATCGGATCTTCCGCGATTTGAATCGCCGCCAGTACGACTCCATCAACCGCGTTCTTTTAACGCTTCCGCTTAGCGATCTTCAAGGGTATGAAGATGCACTCTTTCTCTCTCTCTCTCATTCCTACAATCTCCTAGATTGATCTTGGTGACACATAGGAATTTTTTTGAATTATTAGTACTTTCCCCAACAGTGGCATCATGAGCTAGGTCTATGTGTAGATTCTATGCACGAGTAGAACACGAGTAGTTGTGGGCCATTGTTTGGTCAATTTGCTTACTGTTACTGGTCCTATCTTGATTCCTCGGCATTGTGGGATGAAGCGGCCCGAACCGACCTTACACGTACGCTTACGTGAGACAGGTTCCACCGACAGACATGCACTTGTTGCATAAGGTGGCTAGCAGGTGTCTGTCTCTCCCACTTTATTCGGATCGGATTCGATGAAGAGGGTCCTTATGAAGGGTAAATAGCAATTGGCATATCACCGTTGTGGCTTTTGCGTAGGTAAGAAACATTCTTGCTAGAAACCCATAGCAGCCACGTAAAACATGCAACAATAATTAGAGGACGTCTAACTTGTTTTTGCAGGGTATGCTATGTGATGTGATATGGCCAAAAGGATGTGATGAATTATGTATGTGATGTATGAGATTGATCATGTTCTTGTAATAGGAATCACGACTTGCATGTCAATGAGTATGACAACGGCAGGAACCATAGGAGCTGTATTAATTTATTCTATGACCTGCGAGTCAATATAAGCGCCATGTAATTACTTTACTTTAAAGCTAACCGTTAGCCATAGTAGTTGAAGTAATAGTTGGCGAGACAACTTCATGAAGACATGATGATGGAGATCATGGTCTCATGTCGGTGACGATGGTGATCATCACATGCAAATAAATAAGATGATCCCTCACTAAAATTTGCATGTGATGTTTGTCATGTTTACATCTTATTTGCTTAGAACGACGGTATCATAAATAAGATGACCCCTCACTAAAATTTCAAGAAATGTGTTCCCCCTAACTGTGCACCATTGTGAAGGTTCATTGTTTTGAAGCACCACGTGATGATCGGGTGTGATAGATTCTAACGTTCACATACAACGGGTGTAAGCCAGATTTGCACATGTGAAACACTTAGGATGACTTGACGAGCCTAGCATGTACATACATGGACTCAAAACACGAGAGACCAAAAGTTCAAACATGAGTCGTATGGTAGATGCGATCAACATGGAGATGTTCACCGTTATGACTAGTCCGTCTCACGTGATGATCGGACAC
Source organism: Aegilops speltoides (assembly GCA_021437245.1). Classification (NCBI taxonomy): domain Eukaryota; kingdom Viridiplantae; phylum Streptophyta; class Magnoliopsida; order Poales; family Poaceae; genus Aegilops; species Aegilops speltoides. The sequence goes on along the minus strand of CM038146.1, from coordinate 296,969,059 downwards.
GGCCTAGTCGATTCGGATCATGTATCACTTAGATGACTAGAGGGATGCTATCTGAGTGGGAGTTCATTAAATAATTTGATTAGGTGAACTTAATTATCGTGAACTTAGTCTAAAATTTTCTTTACAGTCTATCCTGTAGATCTAATGGCCCAAGCTAATGTTGCCCTCAACTTCAACGTGTTCCAAGAGAAAACCAAGCTGAAAGATGGTGGAAGAAACTATACGGACTGGGTCCATAACTTGAGGATCATCCTCATAGCTGCCAAGAAAGCATATGTTCTTGAAGCACCGCTAGGTGATGCACCCATTTTCCCAGCAACTCAAGAAGTTATGAATGCCTGACAGATACGTAGTGATGATTACTCCCTGGTTCAGTGCGACATGCTTTATAGCTTAGAATGGGGCTCCAAAACCGTTTTGAGCAACACAGAGCATATGAGATGTTCCACGAGCTGAAAATGGTTTTCCAAGATCATGCCCAGGTCGAGAGATGTGAAGTCTCTGAAAAGTTCTACAGTTGTAAGATTGAGGAAAACAGTTCTGTCTGCGAGCATATACTCAAAATGTCTGGGTTGCACAACCGCTTGTCTCAGCTGGGAGTTAATCTTCCAGATAACCCGGTCATTGACAGAATCCTCCAGTCACTTGCACCTAGCTACAAGAGCTTTGTGATGAACTACAATATGCAAGGGATGGAGAAGTCCATTCCTGAGTTATTTTCGATGCTGAAATCAACGGAGGTGGAGATCAAAAAGGAACATCAAGTGTTGATGGTGAATAATACCACTAGTTTCAAGAAAGGCAAGGGAAATAAGAACTTCAAGAAGGACGGCAAAAGAGTTTCCGCATGAAAGTGCAACTATCCCTGGGTGGTTTTGGTATTGATTAACAACATATAGCTCATTGACCTAATGCTATTTCAAGATGAATATTTCAGGAAAGTTCAATGATTGGCATGGCATGGATTAAGAATGTTGACGCCTCAAAATGCTAAGGACAAAGGATTGGCTCAAGCTCTAAAAGCTCAAGAATCTACATTTTACTTTTAGTGATCCAAGATCACATTGAGTGTATAGGAAAAACCAATACTATTAAAAGGGGATGAGGTGTTGCTTAGTGGCTTGCTTGCTCAAAATGCTTATGATATGATCCAAAGCCCTCAACCACTTTCTCATATCCACATATGTCCCAAACCAAAATTCAAACTCATCTCCACCGATTTGATCTAGCCAGCGCCACCCAGTTCATTTGACATAGCCACTGCCAGAAACCCTAGTCACTTTGGTCTAATCGATAGGGATCTCGGTCTCACCGAGATGGGATTGCAAACTCCCTATTTCCCTTTGTAACATTTCGGTCTAACCGAGATGAGCGATCGGTCCCACCGAGTTCGCAATGCAAACTTCCTGTTTCCCTTTCATAATGTTTCGGTCCCACCGAGTTTCCCTGACCAACTCTCTGGTTAGCTTATTACCAAAGTCGGTCCCACTGAGTTTGTGTAATCAGTCTCACCGAGATTACGTTATGCCCTAACCCTAACAAAATCGGTCCCACCGAAATGCCTAACGGCCACATTATGATCTAAATCGGTCTGACCGAGTTTTCTGATTCGGTCCCACCGAGTTTGGTAAATTGTGTGTAACGGTTAGATTTTGTGTGGATGCTATATATACCCCTCCACCCTCTCCTCATTCGGGGGGGGGGGGGGAGCCATCAGAACATGCCTACACTTCCAGCATTCATTTTCTGAGAGAGAACCACCTATTCATGTGTTGAGGACAAGATATTCCAATCCAACCATATGAATCTTGATCTCTAGCCTTTCCCAAGTTGCTTTCCACTCAAATTATCTTTCCACCAAATCCAATCCCATGAGAGAGAATTGAGTGTTGGGGAGACTATCATTTGAAGCACACGAGCAAGGAGTTCATCAACAACACAACATTTATTACCTTTTGCAGAGTGGTGTCTCCTAGATTGGTTAGGTGTCACTTGGGAGCCTCCGTCAAGATTGTGGAGTTGAACCATGGAGTTTGTACAGACAAGGAGATCGCCTACTTCATGAAGATCTCCCCTAGTGAGGAAAGTCCCTTGTGGGCGATCGCCATGGTGGGATAGACAAGGTTGCTTCTTCGTGGACCCTTCGTGGGTGGTGCCCTCCATGGACTCGTGCAGCCGTTACCCTTCGTGGGTTGAAGTCCCCATCAACGTGGATGTACGATAGCACCACCTATCAGTACCACGCCAAAAATCTCCGTGTCAACATTGCATTTGCTCCCTCCAAACTCCTCCCCTTTACCTTCATATGCAATGATTTACATTCCGCTTCTATACTCTTAGAATTGCATGTGTAGGTTGATTGCTTGACTTGTGCTAAGTTGCTAAAATCTGCCAAGAACTAAAATTGGGAAAAGGCTTGATTTTTATTTGGTCAAGTAGTCTAATCACCCCCTCTAGACATACTTTCGATCCTACAAGTGATATCAGAGCTACGGTCTCCATTTGCCTTGATTTCCATAGCTTTTGGTGATCATAGCCTTGGTTTCACAACCTAGGAGGGTATGACATCTAGCGAGGGAAATTACCACCGTAGAGGTCCTTACTTTGATGGTACTAATTTTGCTAGTTGGAAGCATAAGATGAAAATGCATATTCTTGGACATAACCCCGCCATTTGGGATATTGTGTGTATTGGCTTGCAAGGTGAATTCTTTGATGGGAGAGAACCGAACCGTGAAGCTACTACAAAAGAGTTGAAGATGCTGCAATACAATGCTCAAGCTTGTGATATTCTCTTCAATGGATTGTGCCCCGAAGAATTCAACAAAATCAGCCGCCTTGAGAATGCAAAGGAAATTTGGGATACTTTGGTTGATATGCACGAAGGTACCGACTCCGTCAAGGAATCCAAATTGGATGTGCTTCAAAGCCAACTTGACAAGTTCAAATGAAGGATGGTGAAGGTGTCGCTGAAATGTACTCTAGGCTTGCTCTCATCACAAATGAGACTGCCGGCTTAGGAAGTGGACCGATAGATTCATCATCAAGAAAATCCTAAGAGCCTTGGATGGAAAATATGATACCATGTGCACATTGATCCAAATGATGCCAAATTACAAAGATATCAAGCCAATGGAAGTCATTGGAAGAATTGTTGCTCATGAGATGTCACTCAAGGATAAAGAAGAGCTTCACAACAAGTCAAGTGGTGCTTACAAAGCCTCATGTGATGCTCCTACATCATGAAGTGAGAAACAACTTCAATGAAGAATTAAGCTAAATGGTGAAAAACTTCAACAAGATCTACAAGAGTAGAAGCAAGGAAAGAAGTTCCAAGTCAAGGTCCTATAATGTCAAAAGATCTTCGAGTCATGAACATAATTGCTACAATTGTGGAAGACCTGGACACTACTCCAATGAGTGTACGGCTCCCTACAAAAGGAGAGAATATTCACCTAAAAGAAGCAGTAGAAGAGAGGAATCACCGCCAAGAGAGAGAAGGAGTAGAGATGATCGTTATGAACGAAGACCCTCCCAGAGAAGCAAGGATTCAGAAAGGAAGGACAAATCATCAAAAAGCTACACAAAACGAAGACATCAAGCTCACGTTGGTGAATGGGTATCCGGCTCCGACTCCGACCATCACTCTGAGAGAAGGTATCACTCTGAGTCCGAATATACTCAAGATGAAGGTGTTGCCGGTCTAGCACTTGTGTCAACCAACTCCTACGACATATTTGACTCACCAAATGAAGGAATTGGAAGATGCTTCATGGCTAAAGGCCCAAAGGTATCACACCTCGAGTATGTTGATTTCAATAGTGATGAAGATGATTTGTTAGGTGATGATGATTTACTTGTTGACAACTCTAGTGATGAATACTATGATGAAACGTCAATTAATGATGCTAATCAAGATAAACGAATGAAAATGATAAGGAGAAGATTGATCTTCTAACTAAGGAGCGAAATACTCTTAAGTTAGCTCATGAAACTACCTTGGAAGATCATCGAGAACTTTTAAAGACTGATGAGAAGTTACGCTTTGAAAAGCTCAACCTTGAGCAAGAGCATGAGTTTTTAAAGGCAATCAATGATGATCTTCGCAAGAAAAGTTCTTCTTACATTGCCAAGCGTTTACTCTTGTCTACTTACATGCCACAAGTTAAATCTGGCAACAAAAGTAAGAAAGATTCTTCTTCTAGTAGTAACAATAATCATAATAAATCCAATGTTGTTGCTTCTAGTAGTTCTCTTGATTCCACTAATGATTCTCTTAGCCAAGTTACACTTGAGCAAGAAAATAGCTTATTGAAGGGAATTATAGAGAAAGGTGTTTACAAGAGCCTTGCCGAAAGTAAGCAATTTGAGGAAATTGTACGCAAGCAAGGAAGGCACCAAAAGAATCAAGGTGTTGGTTTGGAACGAAAGTTCAATGCCAATGGATTTGAGTGGGAAGAAGATCAATACCCCAAGACGAAGTTTGTTCCTCAACAAGAGAAGTATGATCCTACTTCTTTCCAAGGGAAACAAGCTCAAGATGATCTTCCACCACAAGACCACAAACAAAAAGGCAAGGATAAGCTTCAAGAGGAGATTGATGCATTTGAAGAAGCTCCCAAGGCCTTGGTCAAGTGAGTTCCCAAGACTACATCAAGTTCTACTTCATCAAGTACGACTACAACCCCAAGGATTCCCATCAAGATGATGTGGATCCCGAAGAAGAAGAACTAGAGAGTTCTTGAGGGTGACTCCGCCAACACACTTCACTCATATCATTTTGGCAAGAACAAGTGCAAACAACTTCCACATCTTGCACTAGTTCAAGGAGTCACAAACCCTCTTGTTGGTAAGACAAGGGACAAGGTAACCTAATGGTTTCATGGACATCATCTTGTGTGTGCATCACTCTATGTCTATGGATATCCTTGTTTGTTCCTTGTGCAACTAACCCGTGTAGGTATTGAAAGTGCAACTCACTCGAATGGATAGCTCCGAATGATCTACATCAACATTGAGCATCCACATCTTCAAAAGCTACATGAAGTCATCATCAACAAAACCCAAGGTTACTTCATCCCTCTTAGGGGGGATATCACATCTAGGGGGAGCTTTACTCTAAGACTTGAGCTAAAGCAACTCTAATGATGTGAACACAACAATGCTTTATGTAAAAGTGGTAACCCCATTTGTGCTTAAATGATGAGTATGACCTATGATCAAATGTTCTCATTTGACTCTTAAGTCAATATACTCATATATAGATGACCTAGTCATTGCAAATTGCTTGATAGATGCTAGAATGATTGTGCATGCTTTGCCACATGTTTCATTTGCCATTTTTGTGTGAGCATGTTGGTTGCATATTTTACTCATTCAAGGACATCCACTTGTTGTTTTGATTGTTTGTCTCTTTCTCTTTTGCCAAGTGGATGGACAAAAATGCCTAAGAACCTTCTCTACCTATCTATGCTTTTCTCATCTCAAACTCTATTCATGTTACATCACAAAGTTTGATCAAGCCAGATTCGAACCACTGTGTGTGAGGAGCACTCGGAGTCCCAAATCGTCATAGACTTAAACTTTCAAAACCTCTTTGTGCATTTCGGTTTGACCGAGTCATCCATTTCGGTCACACATGGTTCACTAAGTTGATCTAGGTTTTCATCTTGGTGCAAACGATGAACATTAAGGCCACACCGAGCTACAGCAACCGCTTGTGATTCTGCAATCTCGGTGCCACTGAGTTGTTCCACTCGGTCACACCGACAGGGTCGGGATATATATACCCACGGGTGAGATTTCGGAAATTTCTTCAAAACCCCTCAGCCCGCGCGCGTCCTGCTCTGCCTCCTCGGGTCTCCAGATCGCCTCCTCGCCGCCAGCGACCTCCCGCCGCTGGTTTCTGCCACCGTCGACGGAATCTGCTCCGCCGTCGCAGCCGTAGTGAACACCCGCCGAACTAGGGTATGTGTTCAATCCCTTGTGCTGTCTATTTACCTCCGATTCTAAGCACGAGGACAATGCCATGATTCTTGCCACGAATGAAATCTATCTATCCAACGAAAACTTCCTTAGGCCTAGTTTGATTCAAAAATTTTAGGGTTAATTCTCCACCAAACTCATCTTGGACTGACTGTATCGTAGAAATCCATCTCACCAATTTGGCTTAGGCTATTGCACATGCGCTTTTCGTTCTGACCGAAAACTTCAAATCGGTGTGATCGAGTTCAATTCTCTGTGAAACCCTAGCAATCTCGGTGCCACTGAACTGTGACTCGGTCTGACTGAGTTCACTAGTTTAGGTTCCAAATGTTGCTTCGGTATCACCGAGTTTATCAATTCGGTAGCTCTGAGATCATTTCAGTAGAGAAGTAAAACTAAGTTTTTGACTCATTTGGTTTGCAAAAATCTCTATACTTTGTGATGCTCATCTACTCTACCTCATGTATATCCATTCACATGGTCTGCTGCCAGTTTGCCTGCCAAGATGTCTGACCAAAGTGATAGCCAGAATAAGTCTGAAGAGCAAGTGCAAATTTGTGAGGGCACTAGTACCTCAAGCAGCTATGATGAGGGCAGCAGGAGCACACCAAGTAACTTGCCCAAGGCAGCCACTAGAGCAAGGAATAAGAGAACCTCAGACTCTGAGGATGAGGATTATGTTGCAGCTGAGGATGAGGCCACTTCAAAGAAGAAGGTGATGAAGAAGGAGTATGGCACTGCAACTTCAACAAAGTCTGGTTTGAACAAGAATGCACCAACAAGGAGAATTCCAACATCCAAGCCAAGAAAAGTTGCAACAGGACAAATCATGAAATTCACATTAGAATCTGATGATGGTGAAGCAGCTGATGATGACAAGAAGAAGAAGAGATCTAGAACCACTACTGCTAAAGTTCTTGGAAAGTCAACAATGGTGAGAGATTCTGAAGAGGAAGAGGAAGAGGATGCTGCACCAGCACCCAAATCCCCAAAACTTATGGGAGATGCAATCAAGTCAGGGGCTGCTCCTAAGCCCAAATTTGCTCCCAAAGCTACTGCTCAAACCACCAAGTCTGCACCCAAGAGAAGCACAACAAACATCCCTGCTGAAGAGAAGAACAAGGCCCCAGTGCCTGAAGCTGCTGAAGAAGATGCTGAAGCCGAAGTGTTGAGGAAGCTCAAACCAAAGATCCCAGACCACAATGACACTCATCCAGTGGCAGAGGATATGAGCATCAGGAAAGATGCAGGTCTGAGACTTTGGAGGAAGAGTGATCCTTATGCTGTGAGAAGGAGAACTGCTGTGGATTACAGGTTCCACACCAAAGAACAACAAGACTTCTATGAGACCATTTTGCTTGACAAGAAGCCAATTGTCTGTGATATGGGATGGGTTGACTGGACATACATCAGAGAGAATGAAGATCATTTCCCAGGAGTATATGATAGCTTCAAGGCTTGTGGAGTTGACAAGTTTGTTGGACAAAAGCTCACTAAATGGAATGATGAGCTAATCATGTAATTCTACTCCACCGCTCATTTCTATCCAGATGGAAGGATAGTATGGATGTCTGAAGGTACAAGGTACCAATCAACTATTGATGAATGGGCCAAGTTGATAAATGCCCAGAAGCTCATGAGGATGACTTGGATGTGTATGCCAAGAAGAAGAAAGACCACAACTCAATGGCAAGTATGTACAAGGAAATTCCTGATGAAGCCCTGGAAACTCATAAGTTGGGCTCTGGGAAATACTTGCTATCTGGTCTGCCTACTATCAACACCATCCTGAGGCATACTCTATTGCCCAAATCTAGAGATCACAGGATGATAAGAGGACATTCAATCAACTTGCTGCACATTTTTGATGTTCCTCAGAAATTCAAGGTGATGAGTCTGATTGTAGAGACAATCAAGAGGACAACTGCTAATCAGAAAAGGTCTTGTGGGTATACTCAACAAATTCAGATGCTCATCAACTCAAAGATGGGCACATGCACTTATTTGTTGGACAAGGAGCACTTACCTCCCAAGTCAGATTTTGAAGACAACACAGTGGTCATGGATGAGAATGATCCTTCATCAGTGCAAGCACATGAGAAGAGAGCAAAGGCAAGGGCTGATAAGGCTGCAAAGATGCCAAGTGCAGAATAGGCATCTCATGTGTTCTTGAAGAGCAAACAAGATCAACTTGGATTTATGATCCAATCCACCTTGAGGATTCAGAAGGGCTTGGCCACCCTGACTCAGAATCAGGAGAGTTTGGAGAGAATCATTGAGCAAAAATTCTATGATATTGGTCTAAAAGTCACTGAGATACAGACAGTAGTTGAGCAGCTCCAGGAGGAAGCAGAGGAGAAGAAAGGCAAGGCAACTATAGAAGCTTTTCAATATGTGCCAAGAGGTCTGAGGTCTGCTGCAGTGCCACTACCTGATACATGAGCTACTACATCAGCACCAGCAGCCACACCTTCAATGCCACCTCCAGCAGCCACTCCAGCAACTCTAGCTACATAACCTGAAGCCTTCGCCCTTGGAGTCATCACTACACCACCTCATGGAGACCAAGCCTGAGATACGCATAGCACTATGCATATTCGAACTTTTTTGGTAACTTGTTGCCAAAGGGGGAGAAATATGTGTAGATCATAGCCTTTGAGAGAGAGAGTGTGTTGCTTTTTGTCTCTCTTGCACTTTATTTGGTTGAACTTTATTGTATGCTTGCTTGATACATTATGTCCTTATGTGAGATACTTGGATGATCATGTGTTTGATCATATGCTACTTTAATGTGTGTTTGAATGACATTATCTCTTATATCCCTATATGATCATTCACTTTCCTTGGTGATGAGTGCATGCTTTTTAATTGTTATCATTTTGAGCGCTCCACCAAGATGTATGTGACATGGAAGAGTAACCCATGATACTAATTGATTGTGCATTTGCATTGAAAAGCAAATCTTAAATAATGCACACATTTAGGGGGAGCTCTTGCTTATCACATACTTCTCAAAGCGACAATGTATTTCAATCTTATTATCATTTGTCGAAGCTTTGATCTATATGTTATCATCAATTACCAAAAAAGGGGGAGATTGAAAGTGCAACTATGCCTGGGCGGTTTTGGTAATGATTAACAACATATAACTCATTGAACTTATGCTATTTCAAGATGAATATTTCAGGAAAGTTCAATGATTAGTATGGCAGGGATTAGGAATTTGGACCCCTCAAAATGCTAAGGACAAAGGATTGGCTCAAGCTCTAAAAGCTCAATACTCTACATTTTACTTTCAGTGATCCAAGATCACATTGAGTCTATAGGACATGCCAATACTATTAAAAGGGGATGCGGTGTTGCTTAATGGCTTGCTTGCTCAAAATGCTTAGTGATATGCTTGAAAGCCCTCAACCACCTTCTCATATCCACATATGTCCCAAACCAAAAGTCAAACTCGGCCCCACCGATTTGATCAATCCGGCACCACCGAGTTCATTTGACATAGCCACTGCCAGAAACCCTAGTCACTTAGGTCTAACCGATAGGGATCTCGGTCTCATCGAGATGGGATTGCAAACTCCCTGTTTCCCTTCGTAACATTTCAATCTAACCGAGATGAGCGATTGGTCGCACCGAGTTCACAATGCAAACTCCCTGTTTCACTTTCATAACGTTTTGGTCCCACCGAGATAAGCGAATCGGTCCCACCGAGTTTGCCTGACCAACTCTCTGGTTATCTTATTACCAAAGTCGGTCCCACCAAGTTTGTGTAATCAGTCTCATCGAGATTACATTATGCCCTAACCCTAACGAAATCGGTCCCACCGAGTTGACATGTCAATCCCACCGAAATGCCTAACGATCACATTATGAACTAAATCAGCCTGACCGAGTGTTCTGTTTCGGTCCCACCGAGTTTGGTAAATTGTGTGTAACGGTTAGATTTTGTGTGGAGGCTATATATACCCCTCCATCCTCTCCTCATTCGGGGGAGCCATCAGAACATGCCTACACTTCCAGCATTCATTTTCTGAGAGAGAACCACCTACTCATGTGTTGAGGCCAAGATATTCCAATCCAACCATATGAAGCTTGATCTCTAGCCTTTCCCAAGTTGCTTTCCACTCAAATCATCTTTCCACCAAATCCAATCCTATGAGAGAGAGTTGAGTATTGGGGAGACTATCTTTTGAAGCACAAGAGGAAGAAGTTCATCATTAACACACCATTTGTTACTTCTTGGAGAGTGCTGTCTCCTAGATTGGCTAGGTGTCACTTGGGAGCCTCCGACAAGATTGTGGAGTTGAACCAAGGAGTTTGTCAAGGAGATTGCCTACTTCGTGAAGATCTACCCTAGTGAGGCAAGTACTTCGTGGGCGATGGCCATGGTGGGATAGACAAGGTTGCTTCTATGTGGACCCTTCATGGGTGGAGCCCTCCGTGGACTCGCGCAACCGTTACCCTTCGTGGGATGAAGTCTCCATCAACGTGGATGTACGATAGCACCACCTATCGGGACCACGCCAAAAATCTCCGTGTCAACATTGTGTTTTCTCCCTCCAAACTCCTCCCATTTACCTTCATATGCAATGATTTACATTCCGCTGCTATACTCTTAGAATTGCATGTGTAGGTTATTTGCTTGACTTGTGCTAAGTTGCTAAAATCTGCCAAGAACTAAAATTGGGAAAAGGCTAGATTTTTATTTGGTCAAGTAGTCTAATCACCCCCTCTAGAAATACTTTTGATCCTACACTGCTCCCAGTAAATCAGTTGCCAGGAAGAGAAGCCAAAGAATGGACGCAAGCCTGACACCGAGTGCTTTTATTGCAAGGGAAATGGTCACTGGAAGCGGAACTGCCCCAAGTACTTAGTGGATAAGAAGGCTGGCAACACCAAAGGTATATATGATATACATGTTATTGTTGTGTACCTTACCAGCGCTCGTAGTAGCTTCTGGGTATTTGATACCGATGCGGTTGCTCACATTTGTAACTCGAAATAGGAGCTGCGGAATAAGCAGAGACTGGCAAAGGACGAGGTGACGATGTGCGTTGGGAATGGTTTGAAGGTCAATGTGATCGCCATCGGCACGCTACCTCTACATGTACCTTTGGGATTAGTTTTAAACCTCAATAATTATTATTTAGTACCAGCTTTGAGCATCAACATTGTACCTGGATCTCGTTTGATGTGAGATGGCTACTCATTTAAATCTGAGAATAATAGTTGTTCTATTTATATGAGAGATATGTTTTATGGTCTTGCCCCGCTAGTCAATGGTTTATTTTTATTGAATCTCGAACGTGATGTTACACATATTCATAGTGTGAATTCCAAAAGATGTAAGGTTGATAATGATAGTCCCACATACTTGTGGCACTGCCGCCTTGGTTACATTGGTGTCAAACGCATGAACAAACTCCATGCAGATGGACTTTTGGTGTCTCTTGATTATGAATCATTTGACACGTGTGAACCATGCCTCATGGAAAAAATGACCAGGACTCCGTTCTCCGGAACAATGGAGCGAGCAACCAACTTGTTGGAAATAATACATACTGATGTATGCAGTTCAATGAGCGTTGAGGCTCACGGTGGCTATCGAAATGTTATCACCCTCACTGATGACTTAAGTATATATGGGTATGTCTACTTAATGAAACACAAGTATGAGACCTTTGAAAAGTTCAAGGAATTTCAGAGCAAGGTAGAGAATCAACGTGACAGGAAAATAAAGTTCTTACGATCAGATCATGGAGGAGAATATTTGAGTCACGAGTTTGGCTTGTACTTAAGGAAATGTGGAATTGTTTCACAACTCACGCCGCCTGGAACACCTCATCGAAATGGTGTGTCCGAATGTCGTAATCGCACTCTATTGGATATGGTGCGATCTATGATGTCTCTTACTGATCTACCACTATCATTTTGGGGATATGCACTAGAGACTGCCGCATTCACTTCAAATAGGGCACCGTCTAAATCCGTTGAGATGAAAGCGTATGAATTATGGTTTGGGAAGAAACCTAAGCTGTCATTTCTGAAAGTTTGGGGATGCGATGCTTATGTCAAGAAACTTCAACCTGAAATGCTTGAACCCAAATCGGAAATATGCGTCTTCATAGGATACCCTAAGGAAACTATTGGGTATACCTTCTACCTCGGATCGAAGGGCAAGATCTTTGTTGCCAAGAATGGATCCTTTCTGGAGAAAGAGTTTCTCTCGAAAGAAGTAAGTGGGAGGAAAGTGGAACTTGATGAGGTACCCCCTATTGAACCGGAAATTAGCGCAACCCTGGAAGATGTTTCTGTGGTGCCTGCACCGACTAGAGAGGAAGTTCATGATAATGATCATGAAACTTCGGATCAAGTTGCTACTGAACTTCGTAGGTACATGAGGTCACATTCCGCACAAGAGTGGTACGGCAACCCTGTCCTGAAAATCATGTTGTTAGACAACGGTGAACCTTCAAACTATGAAGAAGCAATGGCGAGCCTGCATTCCAACAAATGCCTTGAAGCATGAAACCGAGAGAGGATCCATGTATGAGAACAAAGTATGGACTTTGGTGGACTTGCCCGTGATTGGCGAGCCATGGAAAATAAGTGGATCTTTAAGAAGCAGACTGACGTGGATGGTAATGTGACCGTCTATAAGGCTTGACTTGTTGGTTAGGGTTATCGACAAGTTGAAGGAGTTGACCACAACGAGACCTTCTCACCCGTAGCGAAGCTGAAGTCCGTCCGAATCATGTTAGCAATTGCCGTATTCCATGATTATAAGATCTAGCAAATGGACGTCAAAACGACATTCCTTAACGGTTTCCTTAAGGAAGAATTGTATATGATGCAGCCGGAAGGTTTTATCGATCCTAAGAGTGCTGACAAGGTATGCAAGCTCCAGCGCTCCATCTATGGGCTGGTGCAAGCATCTCAGAGTTGGAATATTCGCTTTGATGAAATGATCAAAGCGTTTGGGTTTATACAGATTTATGGAGAAGCCTGTATTTACAAGAAAGTGAGTGGGAGCTGTGTAGCTTTTCTCATACTATATGTGGATGACATACTATTGACGGGAAACTATATAGAACTTTTGGAAAGCATAATGGCCTACGTGAATAAGTGTTTTTCTATGAAGGACCTTGGAGAAGCTGCTTCCATATTAGGCATCAAGATCTATAGAGATAGATCGAGACGCCTCATTGGTCTTTCACAAAGCACATACCTTGACAAGATATTGAAGAAGTTCAATATGGATCAGCCCAAGAAGGGGTTCTTTCCTGTATTGCATGGTGTGAGATTGAGCACATCACAATGCCCGACCTCGGCAACAGAAAGAGAAAAGATGTGTGTCATCCCCTATGCCTCGGCCGTAGGATCAATTATGTATGCCATGCTGTGTACCAGACCTGATGTGAACCTTGCTATAAGTTTGGTAGGGAGGTACCATAGTGATCCCGGTATGGAACACTGGATAACGGTCAAGAATATCGTGAAGTACCTGAAAAGGACTAAGGATAGGTTTCTCGTTTATGGAGGTGCCGAAGAGCTCGTCATAAAGGGTTAGGTAGACGCTAGCTTTGACACAGATCTGGATGACTCCAGGTCACCAATCGGATACATGTATATTTTGAATGGTGGGGCAGTCAACTGGTGCAGTTGCAAGCAAAGCATCGTGGTGGGATCTACATGTGAAGCATAGTACATAGCTGCTTCGGTAGCAGCGCAAGAAGGATTCTGGATGAAGGTGTTTATCACTGACCTAGGAGTGATTCCCAATGCGTCGGGCCCGATGACTCTCTTCTGTGACAACACTGGAGCTATTGCCATTGCCAAGGAGCCTAGGTTTCACAAGAAGACCAAGCACATGAAGCGCCATTTCAACTCCATTCGTGAATATATTCAATGGAGGCATAGATATTTGTAAAGTACATACGGATCTGAATGTCGCAGATCCGTTGACTAAACCTCTTCCACAAGCAAAACATGATCAGCACCACAACTCTATGGGTGTTCGATTCATCACAATGTAGCTAGATTATAGACTCTAGTGCAAGTGTGAGACTGTTGGAAATATGCCCTAGAGGCAATAATAAAATGGTTATTATTATATTTCCTTGTTCATGATAATTGTCTATTGTTGATGCTATAATTGTATTAACCGGAAACCGTAATACATGTGCGAATACATAGACCACAACATGTCCCTAGTGAACCTCTAGTTGACTAGCTTGTTGATCAATAGATGGTTATGGTTTCCTGACCATGGACATAGGATGTCATTGATAACGAGATCACTCACTAGGAGAAAGGGCTCGTAGGAGGGGAAAGGGCTGCGCCAGGGGCTGAGGTGTGGCTGTCATCCACATATAATATTAGAAATACTACAGAGCACCCACCCATATTCAGCCCACTTGGCCCCCGGGGTAGGTGGCCCCACCCGGTGGACCTCTGAACACCTTTTGGCGGTCCCGGTACAATACTGATAACCCTGAAACCTTCCGGCGACTGAAGTTGGAATTCCCATATATAAATCTTCAACTCCGGACCATTTTAGAACTCCTCGTGACGTCCGGGATCTCATCCCGGACTCTGAACAACTTTCGGTAACCACATACAATTTCCCATTATAAGTATAGCATCACCGAACCTTAAGTGTGTAGACCCTACGGGTTTGGGAACCATGCAAACATGACCGAGACATCTCTCCGGCCAATAACCAATAGCGGGATCTGGATACCCATATTGGATCCCACATGTTCCACGATGATCTCATCCGAAGAACCACGATGTCGGGGATTCAATCAATCCCGTATACAATTCCCTTTATCCATTGATATGTTCCTTGCCCAAGATTCGATCGTTGGTATCCCCGTACCTTGTTCAATCACGTTACCGGCAAGTCTCTTCACGCGTTCCGTAACGCATGATCCCATGGATAACTCCTTATTCACATTGAGCTCATTATCATGAGGCATTACCGAGTGGGCCCAGAGATACCTCTCCGACATACGAAGTGACAAATTCCAGTCTCGATTCGTGCCAACCCAAAAGACACATTCGGAGATACCTGTAGTTCACCTTTACGGTCACGCAGTTACGTTGTGACGTTTGATACACCCAAAGCATTCCTACGGTATCCGGGAGTTGCACAAGCTCATGGTCTAAGGAAAGATACTTGACATCAGAAAAGCTCTAGCAAACGAACTACACGATCTTGTGCTATGCTTAGGATTGGGTCTGTCCATCACATCATTCTCCTAATGATGTGATCTTGTTATCAATGACATCCAATGTCCATGGCCAGGAAACCATAACCATCTATTGATCAATGAGCTAGTCAACTAGAGGTTCACTAGGGACATGTTGTGGTCTATGTATTCACACATGCATCAACAATAGAGAATTATCATCAACAAGGAAATATAATAATAACCATTTGATTATTGCCTCTAGGGCATATTTCCAATAGTCTCCCACTTGCACTAGAGTCAATAATCTAGTTACATTGTGATGAATCGAACACCCATAGAGTTGTGGTGCTGATCATGTTTTGCTCGTGGAAGAGCATTAGTCAATGGATCTGTGACATTCAAATCCGTATGTACTTTACAAATATCATGTCTCCATTGAATATATTCACGAATGGAGTTGAAGTGGCACTTGATGTGCTTGGTATTCTTGTGAAACCTGGGCTCCTTGGCGATGGCAATAGCTCTAGTGTTGTGACAGAAGAGAGTCATCGGGCCCGACGCATTGGGAATCACTCCTAGGTCGGTGATAAACTCCTTCATCTAGACTCCTTCTTGCGCTGCTTCTGAAGCAGCTATGTACTCTGCTTCACATGTAGATCCTATCATGACGCTATGCTTGCAACTGCACCAGCTGATTGCCCCACCATTCAAAATATACACGTATCCAGTTTGTGACTTGGAGTCATCCAGATCCGTGTCAAAGATAGCGTCGACGTAACCCTTCACGACGAGCTCTTCGGCACCTCCATAAACGAGAAACATACCCTGTGTCGTTTTTAGGTACTTCAGGATATTCTTGACCACTGTCCAGTGTTCCATACCGGGATCACTTTGGTACCTCCCTACCAAACTTATGGCAAGGTTCACATCAGGTCTGGTACACAACATGGCATACATAATGGAGCCAACGGCCAAGGCATAGGGGATGCCACTCATCTTTTCTCTTTCTGCTGCTGAGGTCAGGCGTTGAGCTGTGCTCAATCTCACACCTTGCAATACAGGAAAGAATCCTGTCTTGGGCTGATCCATATTGAACTTCTTCAATATCGTGTCAAGGTATGTGCTTTGTGAAAGACCAATGAGGCGTCTCGATCTATCTCTATAGATCTTGATGCCTAATATGCAAGCAGCTTCTCCAAGGTCCTTCATAGAAAAATACTTATTCAAGTAGGCCTTTATGATTTCCAAAAGTTCTATATCATTTCCCATCAATAGTATGTAATCCACATATAGTGTGCGAAAATCTACAGAGCTCCCACTCACTTTCTTGTAAATACATGCTTCTCCATAAATCTATATAAACCCAAACGCTTCGATCATTTCATCAAAGCGAATGTTCCAACTCCGAGATTCTTGCACCAGCCCATACATGGAGCGCTGGAGCTTGCATACCTTGTCAGCATTCTTAGGATCGACAAAACCTTCTGGCTGCATCATATAGAATTCTTCCTTAAGGAAACCGTTAAGGAATCCCGTTTTGACGTCCATTTGCCAGATCTCATAATCATGGAATGTAGCAATTCTAACATGATTCGGACGGACTTCAGCTTCGCTATGAGTGAGAAGGTCTCATCGTAGTCAACTCATTGAACTTGTTGATAACCCTTAGCGACAAGCCGAGCCATATAGACAGTCACATTACCATTCGCGTCAGTCTTCTTCTTAAAGATCCATTTATTTTCTATGGCTCGCCGATCATCGGGCAA
Organism: Aegilops speltoides; assembly: GCA_021437245.1. Taxonomy (NCBI): domain Eukaryota; kingdom Viridiplantae; phylum Streptophyta; class Magnoliopsida; order Poales; family Poaceae; genus Aegilops; species Aegilops speltoides. The sequence continues at coordinate 296,952,108 of CM038146.1, read as the reverse complement.
GTACACCAAAGTCCATACTTTGTTCTCATACATGGATCCTATCTGTGATTTCATGTCTTCAAGCCATTTGTTGAAATCCAGGCCCGCCATCGCTTCTTCATAGTTCGAAGGTTCACTGTTGTCTAAGAACATGATTTCTAGGACAGGGTTGTCATACCACTCTGGTGCGGAACGTGACCTCGTGGACCTACGAACTTCAGTAGCAACTTGATCTGAAGTTTGATGATCATCATCATTAACTTCCTCTCTAGTCGGTGCAGGCACCACAGAAACATCTTCCTGAGCTGCGCTACTTTTCGGTTCAAGAGGGAGTACCTCATCTAGTTCCACTTTCCTCCCACTTACTTCTTCCGAGAGAAACTCTTTCTCCAGAAAGGATCCATTCTTGGCAACAAAGATCTTGCCCTTGGATCTGAGGTAGAAGGTATACCCAATAGTTTCCTTAGAGTATCCTATGAAGACGCATTTTTCCGATATGGGTTAGAGCTTTTCAGGTTGAAGTTTCTTGACATAAGCATCACATCCTCAAACTTTCAGAAACGACAGCTCAAGTTTCTTCCCAAACCATAATTCATACGATGTCGTGGAATTGTCACGGCAGAGGTCCTAGTGTGAGGACTTAGTCGTGAGGCCAACACATCTTTGCGGTAGCTTGAGAGGGGTTGATCAGGATGAGAGACGCAACACACAACACAAGCATTTAGACAGCTTTGGGCCCCAGGAAACATCATCTGGTAATAACCCTACATGCTGTTTGTGGCTAGGTCTCATTATGCTCATGAGGGAGACATCGTATCTCCAGCTCTCTTCTAGTTGGGTCTAGCCCTAGAGATTGTTTCTTGCTTGTCCCTCTTGGGGTGCCCTGCCCCTCCTTCTATAAGTTGAAAGGGCGGGTTACATGTGGAGTCCTATTAGGATTAGGACTAGTCTATTACAACTGGAGTCCTAGTCTTGCTTCCTTTGTAAGGGAATATTCCTTATGCTTTCCTCTTAAGCTGGCCCATCATAACATAAGCCGGCCTTCTGGGCCTTGGGCCTAGTCTGCTAACTGACCCGCTGTCGGGGCCATTAGTTAGTCGCCAGACCAGTGAGCCGCCAGACTCGTGAGTCGCCAATCTTCTGGGCGGTTACCAATGAAACGCCGAGTCCCAGCCGGGTCATATATCCGGCCAGGTCATACCGCGGGGTATATCCCCGACATTAGCCCCCAGTTTAATTTGGATTTATCCATGTTAAACTGACCCCGATCATCCTTAAGTCCTTGTCATTTCCTTCTTCTGGAAAGTCCGGGTCAATAGACAAACTTTATATTCAATTTTCTTGTAGAAGAAATATTGTGAATAAAGAATCCATTTGAGTCGGCCTTCAGTGCTCTGACTTGACAAAAATATTGGTCTTGAAATACTCATCTGATTTTTAGCCGGCTTGAAGATGTAGAAACTTGCCAGTTTACGATTACCAAAGTTGTCTGGTTATAAATAGACAATGCCGAGTCATAATTGTTGCCGACGCTGGGTCATAATTATTGGTGACGTCGGGTCATGATTTTTGCAAACACCGGGTCAATCTGGTCTGCTCAAAACTGAGAATTTGAAGATTTTTCTCCCTTATATGTATATCACATGTAGCCCCCAAGTGCCGGGTTGTCATGCTTGCAGCAACCTGGGACTTGTAATTTCCTTATGCTCATAAAAACTTCAACCAGTTTAGCCCCCAAGGGCCGGGTCATTATGCAATAATGAGCACGGACTTCTGTATATAATTTATTGACAATAACATCATATGATGTAATCTCCACCATGGGGCTTGAACCCACGTCCACAAAGTTAAGAGCTTTGTACTCTACAAGATGAGTAGTAGACCTTTTCAATATAATGGATTTAAATCGTGTACCTTGAATTTTTAACAGTAGCAATTGGTAGCCCTCAAGGGCCAGCTCATTACAATGGGATGAGTAGGGTCTTCAATAAGTTGATCAAAAAATGACTTCACATTAGCCCCCAAGTGCCATGGTGCATGCTGGAAGTGACATGGGACTTGCATATTTGATGTAATCTCAATTTGAATAATGTAGCCCCCAAGTGCCGGGTCGTAAGCCTGCAGCGACTCGGGACTATTCCTTCCATTATAGAATAAATCATATCCATTGATAAAATAATAGCTGGTGCGCTAAAGCGACTTTGAAAACCTCAATCATAATACTGGTTATTGATAATCATAATAGAAATCCAGCCATGTTGGCTATTCTAGATTTGTATAATATAATCCGGTATGAAAACCTCAATCATTCAATATCATCATGAAAATCCAGCCAGTTTTGGCTATTAAAGATTTGAATACCTCATCGGTTGACAAGTAAATCCGGAGTTTAAATACCTGGCGGCTCTTGGCCGATGGCGACTTAATGCGCATTCATTGTAAGCCGGAATGTTTGTAACCCGGCGGCTCATAGCCTTTGAGAAAATCAACAATTGATAACCCTTTTGCACTTATGATGACGTTGATTTGTGCAGATGAGATTTAGAATTATCTTGCACACAAGTAGATCGCAAGAACCCTTGGCGGTTTACCGCAAGGCGGGTCATAATATCTCACATATAACCACGAATGTGTAAAAAGGAGTCACAGATAAGCCTGTTATGAATCATGACTTTGAAACATAATAATATCATACCTGTGATATTGAATTTGCACTGGCGGTTTATATGATCTGCGTAGTAAGGGCGATAACCCAATCCTTAGAAACCCAAACTTCCAAAGATATAATGATTGTCATATGCTGGCGACTTATCGTCCAAAGCCAAGCTGGGTTAAATTGAAACCACACTGAACAAAAAAGTCTCAAGACAAAAATCAAAGATTGCTTTCAAAAAGTTAAGCCAAAAAGAAAGAAAAATCGAGGCTTATGGTTCGAATATGATTAGTAAACCATTCCAAAGGGGTTAAGCTAGGATTCAAATATGATCATGTAGCCCCCAGTGGCTTTGGCGTTGGCCGATCAAGAGGGTACCGACAACTATGTTCTCTTTGGTTTGAATATGACCTATGTTTGAACAGGAAGCCCCCAAATGACCTTGAGAGTTTTTTAATGACTCTGATTCGAATACGATCAAAGTTGGACCCAAAAGGGGTTAAGCTATGATTCGAATACGATCAAGAAGCCCCCTAGTGGGTTTGGCAGTGTGTCGATCAAGAGGGTACCGACAGCTATGTTCTCTTTCGTTCGCATACGACCTACGTTTGAACAGGAAGCTCCCTAGTGATCACGAGGCTTTTTTAACAACTCTGATTCGAATACGATCAAAGTCGGACCAAAAAGGGGTTAAGCTATGATTCAAATATGATCAAAAAGCCTCCTAGTGGCCTTGGCATTGTGCCGATCAAGAGGGTACCGACATCTATGTTCTCTTTGGTTCGAATACGACCTTTGTTTGAACAGGAAGCCCCCAAATGACCCTGAAGCAGGGTGCCTATGTTTGAGTTGTGCTTTGCAACAGACTCTCTTTGGTCCCTTTAATTTTCTCCGAGAACTCGAACTTGCGATCTTTTTACCGAAACTTTAAACCAGATTTGAGAGCTTCAGAGCTTTGTGGGAGATAAGTTTCCCTTGAACCGAATTTTGAACCATAATCCTTCTTTTTAAGCCGGAGATTCTCTGACAGCCTTCAATTTTTCCCCAATATGGCAGTAGCCTCCGAGACCGGGTTATCTTCCCTCCACTGACCCGGAGTTCTTGAATCTGCTTTAAACTGGCAATCATTTACTGAGCGGTGTCATCCTAGCCCCCAAGTCTCAAGGTGGCTCGAGGAGTCGTCTTGAGATTCTCCATAGTTGACCATAGCAGAAGGTGTATATCATTGGCGTTGATAGCGCAATGTGAATCCACAGAATGTTGAGGTGACTACGGCGGGTTATAAATGATCCCGTATGAGCCGTGTCAGCAACTCGGCCAATGGTTCCTTCCAACTGGCTGTTTGAAGTTAACCAAACTGTAGTGGCGGCAACATGTGCACCTGTCCATTGAGCCATCCAGTGAAGTCGACGGCTGATAATACATGATAATTTGCCTCCAATTTGTTGGAAGAAAACCGGGCTACCCAAGCAGTGACTTGCTCATTCTCAATAATCAGCTTATGCAGATAGGTGTGGCCTGGTATGTTGATATAAACCAGGCCGCAAGAAAGACGATAAAGATGACCGCAACATCAGAGGCGGCGCAGACAAATGAGTCACCCGTGGCATTGTAAGTCGCCGTGGGCGGCAGAGTCGGCCGCAGTGTTGTTTTTGTAGACTGAGCTACAGAGGCGGTGGCTTGCGCACACACATCAGTTGAACAATGCGGTATGGTTGGGTGCTGACGCTTGATAATATTGGCGCGAGCTTTATATCTGTGACATAACGATCATTCTTGCAGTGAGTAATTGTCCTACATAGAAAACATCGCGAGCCAGAGCAATTGTTCTATGACAAAAAGTAATATATGCTAAATAAAATAAACTTAAACGGATAGATATCACCTGATTGTTCGGATGACGGATGATCCGTTCAATGCAACATAGGCGGCTCAGGCAGACCGACATCTCAATGTAGTCCGGGTGGCTCAACACAGCAGAGGCGGCTCAACGCAGCTCCGTCGGCTCAACACTGCAGCAAAGCGGAGGCATCACCATGGCGGCGGCTCAAAAACTGCAGCGGCAACATGTTTGCGACGGCAGAGGCGACTTGAACAACTTGAAACGGACATGAGTCGGCCTGAGGCAGGCGGCGGCTCATCGTGTGACTGCAATTTAGAATGGTCCCGGCGACTCAACGCAACATCTTTTTATGCACGTCTAGCGGATGTAGCAGTAACATCCACGTGACCATCCTTTGTCTAGTACTGTTGTAACTTGAATTGTTTTTATTGCCCCCAATACTAGTTGTCCATCGTAAGCAACCGCTCGAGCGGCGGCTCAAAAATGAAACGAAGCAGAGAGGCCTTGGTCTTTTCCACCTGACAGCGCGACACAGACGACCCGGCAGAATAATGCTGGCGCGCACTCCGTATGCACGACAATTACCACTTTTGTAATTGTTCTGCATAAAAACGCTGTAGGCCAGAATAATTGTTGTGGAATGAATTAATATATGTGATTAGAAAGCATAGGAGAAGTAACACCTGATATTTTGTCGGAAGACCGTGGATGCTGCCGTCTGATAATACTGGACATAACCCGGATGAAAAAACAGCGGCAAATTTGACAAATTTGACCTATAGGCGAAATCAAATCATAGAATGAACTATCTGTGAAACTATTTCACGCGGCTGACCTTTTTGTGTGACGCCCGACACGACGGCGCCACACTACAATGTGCAACGCCTTAGAGATAGGCGCTACACGGCCAGCATCGCACCCGTGTGTTCAGAAAATTACTAAGTCAGTGTGCAGCGCCTCAGAGCTAGGCGCCACACTATACAGTGTAGCGCCTAGCTCCGGGCGTTGCACTAGTGCAGCGCCTAGCTCCCGGGCGTTGCACTAGTGCAGCGCCTGAGAGCTAGGCACCACGGGTCAGCCGCGTGAAATAGTTTCACGGACAGTTCATTCTGTGATTTGATTTCGTCTATAGGTCAAATCTGTTAAATTTGCCAAAAACAGCATAGGTAAATGCCAATTTGATGGGACGTGAGAAGCATGATTTGCCTAACATCACATGGCCAGCTTGGTCGCTTCCTCTTCTCTGTACTCTATTTCTTTTGATCAGATGATTCCGGCCAGGTTTACTTTTACCATGTGTAGCATTTGTCAGTAGCAAGGGAGGCCGGCAGGGGCGGCTCGCTGTGAAAACCAGGCGCGACGGCGGCTCGGCAATCGGTCAGGGCGGCGTCTTATGTGCGGAGCTAATCAGGCGATTGGTGTAGCTGCAGGCGAAGGCCCGATTTACAACCCGGACGGCAGCTCTTGTAGATGTTGACCATAAAAATCCTAGCTTAGCACAGAAGAACGTGATTTGGAGGCACCGGGCTGCGGCCAAAACGGAGACCAGTAGAGAGGCCCGACGACCTGCAATAGAAGTTGAGGTCATGCCAGGTCACATGGGCGAGCTCATGCGGGAGCGAGGAGGAGCAGCTCGTAGGAAACCAGGTGCGATGGCGGCTCGTCGCGGCGAATCCGAGTCGTGGTTGTCTTCCTCTCCGGGTCGTGGTGTATTTTTCCTTTTCCCTTTTTTTATTTCCATGTTGGAATCAGGATTCTCGCAAGCCGGCTGCCTTCTTTCTTTCTGTACACAAGTACTAGTAATCTTGGACAAATCCAATCCAGTGCTATGAACGGCCGTACAATCAATCTTTGACTTGATGCCGACTTCTATACTTTTTGCCATGATCGGCTCAAGTCCTCGGAGTCGCTTGCAGCAAATAGAAAATCAATCAAGTATTCGCTTCATCTAAGGATGTATTGACGTACTGGTTGCTTTGCATTGATGTCACTTGCTGATTGATTCTCACGTGGGCCGCTGCCACTGCTACGAAATTTCTTGGGACTTGCACGTATACACAGTTGAACAAGTCTGGTGGAAATCCTTCTGTTGATCTCGGCGACTTGCGGTGACAAACAAATCGCAGTCTTAATTTCTGCTTTTTGCCTTAAATCTCATGGATATGTAAAGTCTAAACCGTTGAATCCGAAGTTGATGTAGATCCTCCGAAAAAACTAGAATTTTCTTCATCCTGATGCAAGCTTCTCAAACCCTAGATGAAATCCCTCCAAGAACTCAACACCACCGTGTGCAAGCCCCACGGTGGGCGCCAACTGTCGTGGAATTGTCACGGCAGATGTCCTAGTGTGAGGACTTAGTCGTGAGGCCAACACATCTATGCGGTAGCTTGAGAGGGGTTGATCGGGATGAGAGACACAACACAGAAGACAAGGATTTAGACAGCTTCGGACCCCGGGACACATCATCCGGTAATAACCCTACATGTTGTTCGTGGCTAGGTCTCATTATGCTCATGAGGGAGACATCGTATCTCCGGCTCTCTTCTAGTTGGGTCTAGCCCTAGAGATTGTTTCTTGCTTGTCCCTCTTGGGGTGCCCTGCCCCTCCTTATATAAGTTGAAAGGATGGATTACATGTGGAGTCCTATTAGGATTCGGACTAGTCTATTACAAGTGGAGTCCTAGTCTTGCTTCCTTTCTAAGGGAATATTCCTTATGGTTTCCTCTTAAGTCGGCCCATCATAACATAAGCCGTCCTTCTGGGCCTTGGGACTAGTCCGTTAAGTGACCGGCCGTCGGAGCCATTAGTGAGTCGCCAGACCAGTGAGCCGCCAGACTCATGAGTCACTAATCTTCTGGGCGGTTACCAATGAAATGCCAAGTCCCAGCCGGGTCATATATCCGAGCGGGTCATACCGCGGGGTATATCCCCGACATACGGTGTCATCTCAACGGATTTAGACGGTGCCCTATTTAAAGCGAATGCGGCAGTCTCTAAAGCATAACCCCAAAATGATAGCGTTAGATCGGTAATAGATATCATAGACCGCACCATATCCGATAGAGTGCGATTACGATGTTCAGACACACCATTTTGCTGAGGTTCCAGGCACCATGAGTTGTGAAACAATTCCACATTTCCTTAAGTGCATGCCCAACTCGTGACTCAAATATTGTCTTCCACGATCTGATCGTAAAAACTTTATTTTCCTGTCACGTTGATTCTCTACCCCCCTCTGAAATTCGTTGAACTTTTCAAAGGTCTCAGGCTTGTGTTTCATTAAGTAGACATACCCATATCTACTTAAGTCATCAGTGAGGGTGAGAACATAACGATAGCCACCGCGAGCCTCAACGCTCATTGGACTGCATACATCAGTATGTATTATTTCCAACAAGTTGGGTTCTCGCTCCATTGTTCCGGAGAATGGAGTCTTGGTCATTTTGCCCATGAGGCATGGTTCCTACATGTCAAATGATTCATAATCTAGAGACTCCAAAAGTCCATCCACATGGAGTTCCTTCATGCGTTTGACACCAATGTGACTGATACATCTCCAACGAATCTACTTTTCCAAACACTTTTGCCCTTGTTTTGGACTCTTAACTTGCAGGATTTGAATGAAACTAACCCGGACTGACGCTATTTTCAGCAGAACTGCCATGATGTTGTTTTATGTGTAGAAAACAAAAGTTCTCAGAATGTCCTGAAATTCCACGGAGGCACTTTTTGGAAAATATAAAAAATACTGGCGAAAGAATCAAGACCAGGGGGCCCACACCCTGTTCACGAGGGTGGGGGGCACGCCCCCTCCCCCTGGGCGCACCCCATGTCTTATGGGCCCCCTGGACCTCCACCGACCTCAACTCCAATTCCATATATTCACGTTCGGGGAGAAAAAAAATCATAGAGAAAGTTTCATTGCGTTTTACGATACGGAGCCGCCGCCAAGCCCTAATCTCTCTCGGGAGGGCTGATCTGGAGTCCGTTCGGGGCTCCGGAGAGGGGGATTCGTCGCCGTCATCTTCATCAACCATCCTCCATCACCAATTTCATGATGCTCACTGCCGTGCGTGAGTAATTCCATCGTAGGCTTGCTGGACGGTCATGGGTTGGATGAGATTTACCATGTAATCAAGTTAGTTTTGTTAGGGTTTGATCCCTAGTATCCACTATGTTCTGAGATTGATGTTGCTATTGCTTTGCTATGCTTAATGCTTTTCACTAGGGCCCGAGTGCCATGATTTCAGATCTGAACCTATTATGTTTTCATGAATATATGTGTGTTCTTGGTCCTATCTTGCAAGTCTATAGTCACCTATTATGTGTTATGATTCGACAACCCCAAACTGACAATAATCGGGATACTTCTCGGTGATGACCGTAGTTTGAGGAGTTCATGTATTCACTATGTGCTAATGCTTTGTTCCGGTTCTCTATTAAAAGGAGGCCTTAATATCCCTTAGTTTTCACTAGGACTCCGCTGCCATGGGAGGGTAGGATAAAAGATGTCATGCAAGTTCTTTTCCATAAGCACGTACGACTATTTACGGAATACATGCCTACATTACATTGATGAACTGGAGCTAGTTCTGTGTCACCCTATGTTATAGCTATTACATGAGGAAGCGCATCCGGCATAATTATCCATCACTGATACATTGCCTATGAGCTTTTCAGATATTGTTCTTCGCTTATTTACTTTTCTGTTGCTATTGTTACAACTACTCGTCGGCGTGCGGGGCAGGGGTCCCAGACTTGCACTGCTGCCTCTGGCGTGGCTCAAGTGGTGGCCCAGTACGACCCATCTTCATCAGCACAAAACTCAAGACCCTCACGAGGGGCCAACCCTCGCGGGGCGGACGACGCAAGACTTCCTTAGGAACAGCCTCGCCAGGCAGGCTCGAGAGGAGGCGGAGAGATCAAGGCAGGGTACCTCGCGAGGTGCTCGTGACGCAAGCCGTGACGATCGAGACCTGGTGGGCGCCGGCCTATGTAGTGTCCTTGTTTCCTCTTTGGTGCAAAGGGGGCAAGCACAGGTGTGGAGTACCGAGGCATCAGGCAAAGGTCGCCATTTCAGTGCAACGAGACCAAGACCAGCAGAGCGGTAGGATGGAGGTCACCGTGGAGCCCAAGACGGCGTCATCGCCAGTGCCTTTGGCAGCCGAAGACCAACTTTAGTTAGGATAACTTGTACTAGATGCTCCCCTTCAAAATGGCCGTTGTTGGCGCCCTTCCCGCTCAATATTTGGGAAGAGGACCAGGGCCTCTATAAATAGGACTAGCCACCACAAAGTAGGTACGATCTAAAAGAGCCCTAGACAGAGAGAGAGGCGATCGAACTCACCCAAGCAGTTCATCGCACCAGCTCAAGAACACCTCTTGCGAGGCTGTTCATCCTTTGTAATATTCATCATCAGCCCCTGAGGCAATCCACCACACCACACACTGGAGTAGGGTATTACACCACAACGGTGGCCCGAACCAGTATAAATCTCGTGTTCCTTGTGCTGTTCATCGTTTTAGCTTAGATTCTCACAAGGCGATCGGACGTAGATCGGTAGGGGAAAGATCTTCATGCGCATCCTAGAGTTCGAACCTTAAGGCTCTGCCGGAACCCAACATCCGACATTTGGCGCGCCAGGTAGGGGTGCGCCGAAGTCTTTCTTCCGCCGTTTCGCGTCGATCTTCCGTCGTGACCATGGCTGACGCCCGCCGGGCCCGAGCCGAGCGTCTGGCTGCTCTCGCCGACCGCGTCGCCTAGACGGCTCCCATCGGTGGGTGTCCCCGTCGTTCCCCGTCGCCTGCCGCCATCGGCCCAGCAGGGAACGAGCAGCAGGCCTCGTCGCTGCATCCTTCGGTGCGGCCGGAAGGCCGCACCGCCACCTCGTTGCTGAATCCAGCTGGTTCGTCGTCCTACGCCCGTCGCGCCCCTGCGGACGCGCATGCCACGTTGCTCCTGGCACGTGAGCTCCTGCACTACCGTCCCGTCGACGACCTCTACGAGGAGTGGCTCACTCACATCACCGAGCTTGTCAGCGCCGTCCCTCTCGCTGCCTCGTCCTCCGTCCTGCGCAGGAGGCACAGATCAGGAGGTGCCTTCGCCACATCCTCCCCAAGAAGGTGCCCTGGCTCCAAGGCGCGCGGCCTCGGGATGAGATCCACCGCGTCCGGCGCCCGTGCGACAAGAAAGGAGCTGCCAAGAAATCCCTCGTCCCCAAGAAGGTGCTCGCCTGCTCCCGGCACCGGTGCGCCACGACCGCATCCCCACGCCAGCACGTCAAGACCCTGCGCTGCTCCAGGCAGCGGCGCGTGGGAATCTCCATGAGCCATCCCCGCATCAGCAGAGAGCTCTGGTGGTCACCGTAGCCTGCCGCACCTTCACCATCGAGCTACGTAGTGTCGCCTGGCCAGGCAAGTTCAAGCCCGACCTGCCTCCTCACTACGACGGCACTGCCGACCCCGTGGAGTTCCTACAGCTCTACGAGCTGGGCATCGAAGCCACCAACAGGGACAAGAAGGTCATGGCGAACTTGTTTCCCATGGCACTCAAGGACGGCGCCCGCACCTGGCTCCTGAACCTGGCTCCTGGCATGATCTCCTCCTGGGACGAGATGCGCACTCGCTTCATCGCCAACTTCCAGGGCACGCGCGACCATCCGCCGGCCGTGGGTGACCTGCGCCGCATCAAGCAGCAGCCTGGAGAGATCTTGCAGAAGTACATCCAGCGCTTCAACAATGCTCGCCTCAAGATTCCCAGGGTGACCGAGGAGGCCATCATCTCAGCATTCTCTGATGGCGTCCGCGATGTCAAGATGAACGAGGAGCTGGCGATCCACGAAGATCTATGTACGTCTCTAGAGCTGTTCAACCTGGCGACCAAGTGCGCGAGGGCTAAGGAGGGATGCCTCTCCCTTCTCGAGCTCCCAGCAGCAGACCCAGAAGAGAAGAAAGGCAAGGCCAAGGATGTGAAGCACAAGGGGGCAGCTGTGCTCGGAGCAGAGCCGGACACAAAGCGCGACAGAGACCAGCCAAAGTCGTCCAAGGGCAGCCGGTACTGTGTGTACCACGATCTCCATACCCACAAAACCAATGAATGCCAAGAGCTCAGGGCCATGCGAGAAGGCCGAGTTGGTCGACACCCCGAGCGCAACGATAGGGGCTACGACCGAGGCGGAGGAAGAGGTGGAGGACGATGGGACAACCATGGCCCTCGCCAAGGGTGGCGTGACCGGCCTCGCGAAGACCGCTGGCAGGACCAGCCTTGCGAGGAAGCTTGGAGAGATCAGCCTCGTGAGGATCGCCCGCAAGGCAACGCAGGACTTCCTCCTCTGCCACCACCACCGAGAAGGAATGAAGACCATCATCAGGACGAGGGGGCTGGGGGCTTCCAGGAGCCGCGTGTAATCGCTTGCATCTTGGGCGGCGCTCAAGCCCCAGCCTCTCAGCGCATCTTCAAATAGTTTGCTCGCGAGGTGAATGCAGTCCTCCCCAAGCTTGAGGCCATGCGCCCTCTCAGGTGGTCCGCGTGTGCCATCACGTTCAGCTCAGCGGATCAGCTGAAGTGCGCGGCAACGGCCGGTGTCCTCCCGATGCTCTGCTCCCCAGTCATCAGCAATGTGCCAGTTACCAGGACCCTCATCAACGGCGGGGCAGGGCTCAACGTCCTGTCGGTCGAAACATTCAACAACCTTCAAGTGCCATATGATCAACTTCAACCAACAAAGCCCTTCTCAGGAGTCACTGATGGTTCCACTGTCCCGATAGGGTAGGTCCGCCTCCCTGTCACTTTTGGACAGCACAACAACTACCGCACCGAGCTCATTGACTTCGACGTTGCCCACATTTGCCTGCCGTACAATGCCATCATAGGGTATCCAGCCCTGGCTAAGTTCATGGCAGTGACTCACCATGGTTACAACGTCCTCAAGATGCTAGGAAGTGGTGGGGTCATCACGGTCCCCTGTGAAGAGAAGGATGCGGTGTGCTCCCTCGAGCGCACCTTCCAGGCCGCCTCAATCGAGAACCCAGACGGCAAGAGTGGAAACCTTCCTGAAGCAGCTCCCAAGAAGAAGAAGACATCACCTGGCTCAAGGCCTCAGAAGGCAGGCGCCTCCGAGGCGCCACATCCGGACATGCGCCCGACCAAGGGGCGCCACCCTCCGTCGCATAGGAAGGCGCGCCCGGCGCCCTCCTCGGGCAAGGCTCGGGGGCTCTCTCCTGGGGGGCCACTGACCTTGCCAAGGTCATGAGGGAGGCGCTTGGGCACCACTTGGAGGCATGCTTCACGACACGCTTTCCTCAGGAAGGCGTGAGGCAAGGAGGGCCCAAACCTCAGGAGTTCATCAACAAGGTCGCTCAGGAGTTACGGGAATCGAGAGTCATCCGTGGCAACCGCCGCCTGCCTAGCGTAGCTCCCCATCCAGGCGAGGATGGCGGGCTGCACGTCTGCATCGACTACCCAGGGCTCAATTGAGTCGCGTCTCAGGAGCTCTTCTGGCCTTCGTTGGGGTGTTGTGCGGGTCCACTGCACAGCTACGTTCGCATGCCCTTCGGCCTGCCGAACGCGGCTGCAGCCCACCAGCGCCTGATGAGAAGCATTCTGGAAGCTCAGGTGGCCAAGCATCACGCACTCCTGGAGGAAATGGAGATGGACCTCGCCGAGCCACCAGGACCTCCTGAGCCTCCCGAGGCTCGGAGCTCCTAGGGCTCGTGAGGATTGGCTTCTTCGCGTCGCACCGTCCGCTGCTCCGACACTCGTTCTGCAATGGTATCAGGTGACTTCTTTCAAGTTTCGTTTCAGCTGGGAGCGCCCTCAGGGCTGCATCATTCCCAGGTCGTGTGGGTCTGTCCCTGCGGCATGTATCCATTTTGCTTTCGTCTTCAGCTTACCTTGTTGGGGGCGCCCCTCGGACTGCATCATCCCTAAGTCACTTGGGCCTAACCCAGTGGCATTTTCCTTTCCCTGCATCTATCTAAGTTGATTTGCTTCTTTGTGCTTAGCCTACTTGAGATAATCACCCGCTCGATTGACACCTACCTTTGGAGCCGCTCGCTCTGGCACGGCGCTTGCGCATGGGTCCGTCCCTGCAACACCGACAAATCTGAGTGGTCGAGCTTTGGCCGAGGCAGACCCGCATAGCGCTACCTCACCAGGCCCTCAGTGCCTCAATTACTCCCTCGGAGCAACCAATGGCTGGCTGGCAACCGTAATGGCAGTCCTTGTTTTCCTTGTGTTGGTATACAGGATTGGCCCAAGGAGTAGCGTGGGGGCGTCGTGAGCTCTCTCTCTCTCTCTCTCTCTCCCGTACGATCCGCTCGCGCGTTAAAAGGGGGCACCTGAGCATCGCAACTCATGGGCTCTCAGTGGCTCTCCAGCCCTCACCTCCTGGCCTTGACCCATGGCATCGCGACCTGTCATACTAGCGATGACTGAGCTCGCTCGAGGGCCAGGACCTGAGGACGTAGAGCATGAAGGAAAGTGCGGGGAAGAGGGGAGAAGCTCACGAGGGCCGACCCAGCAACACCCCAACTCCCAGCATGTGGGCCAGGCACCTCACCAAAGAACGACTCCAAGCTCATGAAATAAGTCACGCCTAAACGAAAGCTAAATCAGCACGACGCCAAACCTTCGCCTAGTGCAGCTCTGTCACGATGGTGTTGCCTTCCTTTCTCGCCCAGCGGAGGCTGCTTGAGCGCTAAGGGGGACCTCCTGAGCATCGCGATTCAGGGGCTCTTACTGGACCTTAGGCTGCTCACCTCCTGGCCATGACCATGGCATCGCGACCTGGCATACCAGCGACGGCTGAAGCCTGCCTGGGGATTGGGACCTGTCAGCGTAGAGCACCAAGCCCTCGTGAGGAAAGAAAGGGGGAGCCGAGCCGGGACAGGACACACATCTCGCATCGATTCATAATAAGGGTATAATATTCACAAAAGGCATGGCAGGAGCCTTACATGCCCCCGCGGGGAGTTACTTCGATTCCTCGCAAGAAGCAAAAGGTGCTAATCCTAAGGAACGCAAACTACGCGTGCCTCCGCAGGAGACACCATCATCAACAGTGGGCCGACAGGCGCCGGCGCCAACCCCATCTAGATCAGTGGCGTTGGTGGCCTGACGCAGCTGCCCTGCTCCGAGCGCGATGCAAGCTCGGGGGCTCGTAGCTGTCGTCGCTCGTCTCCGGAGTCACGTGAAGCTCGGGGGAGTCGCTGGATTCTCCGTCTCCTCCGCTGCTGCCTGAGGAACTGCTGGGGAAGCGATTGGCGTGCCTGGCCCTCTCCACATCGATGCCCCGGCCGCTCTCCTCGGGGCAGCACTCCAGCCGGCATCCTTCTGTGTCGAAGACCTTGAAGAACATCAAGGAGGCGCCATCGTATTCCAGATGAATTACGAGGGCACCCCCTGTCCGGCAGACCCGGGCGATCTCGCCCGAGCCCCGGGTCATGAAGACCTTGCCCGGAGCAACGACTGCGACCTCTGCTCCGGTCGCAAGGGTGCTGCAGTCAGCGTGTTGTAGCCAGAGCTCCAGAGACCCACTCGGCGGCATCTTGAAGGCGAAGGAGGGAGGAAGGAGAATCATAGAGCGTGGAGGCATGGCGGCGTGAAGCACAAGCTCGCGAGAAGAGCCCTCGGCGTGGACTCCAGGGGGACGACGCGCACCGCCGTGACTCGCCGGTGTCACCGGCGGCATCGTCGGTGTCGCTCGGCGCCTTCTTCTCCAGGTCCTTCGATCCGGGCGTACAAGGGCAGCGGGAACCCTGTCGGCGGCCGCTCGTACCAGGGCCGCGACGTCCCCTGCCATGCGACCACGTTGTAGTGGCCGGGGATAGGCCGCTTCTTCGGCGAAAGTGGATCGGGACCCTCTCGGGGGGCCTTTCCCTTCTCTTTCGCCGAGAACCGATGGATCGACGCCATTGGCGTAGGGTGAAGCAAGGGCGAGGAAGAAGAAGAAGGAGAGAAGCAGGAAAAGATGGACTACGGAGGCTCCCGCCCGTCCGTACTTATAGTCCAGAGGAGGCCAACCGCCGACCACCATGATCTCAGGTAATCATGACCCATTTCTGCATGCAGGGACTTGTCAAGTCGAGCAGTTGCCGAGGCATTGTGGGGAAGCGGAGACGCCCACGTCCAATCAACCGCCACGTGGCGCCCAAGGCCGTAGGCTGATGGGGCCCGCGGCGCTCCGCACTTGCCCCTTCGCTTCTCCGCTAAGCCAAGTCCGAGCGTGCCTTGGACCCGGGGGCTATTGTCGGTGTTCTAGGAACGGGGGTCCCCAGACTTGCCTGCCTGCAGCCCGCGGCGTGGCTCAAGAGGTGGCCCAGTACGGCCCATCTTCATCAGCACAAAACTCAAGACCCTCGCGAGGGGCCAAGCCTCGCGGGGCGGACAAGGCAAGACTTCCTCAGGAACGGCCTCGCCAGGCAGGCTCGCGAGGAGGCGTAGAGATCAAGGCAGGGTACCTCGCGAGGTGCTCGTGATGCAAGCCATGATGATCGAGACCAAAGCGGGCGCCCGGCCTCTTGATGTCCTTGTTTCCTCTTTGGTGCAAAGGGGGCAAGCACAGGCGTGGAGTACCAAGGAATCAGGCAAAGGTTGCCGTTTCAGTGCAACGAGACCAAGACCAGCAGAGCGGCAGGATGGAGGTCACCATGGAGCCCAAGACGGCGTCATCGCCAGTGCCTTTGGCAGCCGAAGACCAATTTTAGTTAAGATATTTCCGTTCTCATTAATGGGTGATGCTAAGACTTGGTATAATTCTCTTGCTCCTGGTTGTGTGTGTAGTCCCCAGGATATGCTTTATTACTTCTCTGCTAAATATTTCCCTGCTCATAAGAAACAAGCTGCCTTGCGGGAAATATATAATTTTGTGCAAATCAAAGAAGATAGTCTCCCACAAGCTTGGGGGAGGCTTCTCCGATTACTTAATGCTTTGCCTGATCATCCTCTTAAGAAAAATGGAATACTTGATATCTTTTATAATGGACTAACCGATGCTTCCAAGGACTACTTGGATAGTTGTGCTGGTTGTGTTTTTAGGGAAAGAACAGTCGACAAAGCTGAATTACTATTAAATAATATGTTGACTAATGAAAATAATTGGAGTCTTCCTGAGCCAATTCCCGAGGAAATTCCTGAACCAATTAAGCCAACTCCTGAGCCTATTCCTAAACCCACTCCGAATAAGAGAGGTGTTTTATTTCTCAGTCCTAAAGATATGCAAGAGGCAAAGAAATCAATGAAAGAAAAAGGCATTAAAGCTAAAGATGTTAAGAATTTACCACCTATTGAAGAAATACATGGTCTTAATATACCGCCTGTTGAAGAACCACATTGTCTTGATAACCCGAGATAGGTAGTAAAGGTAAATTCTCTCTATAGATATGATAAAGTTGAAATCCCCTCTACTAAATTTCATAGCCCATGCTTAGATGAATTTGATTACTTTATGGCTAGACAAGAAAGTTTTAATGCTTATGTTGGTAGAGAGTTAAAGAATAATGCTTTCGAGATAGGACACGTGAGCGATAATATGGCTAGAGTTAAAGGTGAACTCAAACTCGTTAGCAAATATGCTTCTATGGTTGCTACTCAAGCTGAGAAAGTACTTAAAGCTCAAAATGATTTGCTTGATGAATTAAATAATAAAAATGACTTTGCTGTTAGAGTGGCTACTAGAACTGGTAGAATGACTCAGGAATCTTTGTATCCTGAAGGCCACCCTAAGAGAATCGAGCAAGATTCTCAGAGAAATAATTTAGAGGCACCTAGTTCTTCTAAAAAGAAGAAAAAGAAAAACGATAGAACTTTGCATGCTTCTAGTGAACCTACTGTAGACACACCTGAGAATCCCTATTATATTTCTATCTCTGATGCTGAAACACAATCAGGTGATGAACATGAACCTAGTGATAACGTTAATGATAATGTTCATGTTGATGCTCAAGCTAGAAAGAACAATGAAGTAGAGATTGAACCTGCTGTTGATCTTGATAACCCACAATCAAAGAATCAACGTTATGATAATAGAGATTTTGTCACTAGGAAGCATGGTAAAGAAAGAGAACCATGGGTTCAGAAACCCATGCCCTTTCCTCCTAAACCATCCAAGACAAAGGATGATGAGGATTTTGAGCACTTTGCTGAAATGATTAGACCTATTTCCTTACGTATGCGCTTAACTGATATGCTCAAAGTAAATCCTTATGCTAAGTATATGAAGGAGATCATCACTAATAAAAGAAAGATACTGGAAGCTAAAATTTCCACCATGCTTGCTAATTACACTTTTAAGGGTGGAATACCAAAGAAACTTGGAGATCCAGGTGTACCAACTATACCATGCTCCATTAAAAGAAATTGTGTTAGAACTGCTTTATGTGATCTTGGAGCTGGTGTTAGTGTTATGCCTCTCTCTTTATATCGTAGACTTGAATTTAATAAGTTGACACCTACTGAAATATCTTTGCAAATGGCTGATAAATCAACTGCTATACCTGTCGGTATTTGTGAGGATGTGCCTGTTGTGGTTGCAAATATTACTATCTTAACGGACTTTGTCATTCTTGATATCCCCGAGGACGATAGTATGCCGATTATCCTTGGTGGACCTTTTTTGAATACTGCAGGGGCTGTTATTGATTGCAACAAAGGCAATGTCACTTTTCATATTAATGAGCATACGGTACACTTTCCGAGGAAACAATCTCAAGTTCATAGCATCAATTCTATTGGAAAAGTTCCAACTATCATTATTGGAGGTTTTGAATTTCCTCTCCCTATTGTCAAGAAAAAGTATGATATTCTTATTGTTGGGGATTTTCATATCCCCGTTGAGGTAACTTAGTGTTATTCAAAATTTCTCCGGTTTCGTGTTATTCGGAATGAGTTTGTTAACAAGACTTGATCAACCTTGTTAGTGGATTCATTTTGATGATCACGAGACGGATGAAACTAGAAGGCACAACCTTCTGTACCCTCTTTTTACTTTCTGTTATTTAGAATAAATAAATCAAAAATAGTATTATCCGTCTGTTTTCTGAATTATCCGTGCATTAAAAAATAGCCCGAAAATAAAAGTGCTCCAAATGCCCTGCAAATTTAGTATGATTTTTTATGGAATATTTGAGGATTTTAGGCACTGGGAACACTGCAGGAGGGGCAAGCACCAGGCCACGAGAGTGGAGGGCGCGCCCACCCCACCTGGGCGCCCCCCTATCTTGTGGGTCCCTGGTGGCTCCCCTCCACTTATGCCAGCACCCACACACTTCATCTTCTACCCAAAAAATCCCCATCCAGCTCAAGCACGAGGTCTAGCTCATTTTGCTGCGATTTTCGATCTGCTTGCTTAAAGCTCCATTTACAAAACTGCTTTGGGAGATTGTTGCCTGGTATGTGACTCCTCCATTGGTCCAATTAGTTTTTGTTCTAGTGCTTTATTCATTGCAAATTTTTGCTGCATAGGTGACCATGTTCTTGAGCTTGCATGTTAAATTTATGAGGTCCCAAGCAATTTTAATGCATGATATAGGCTCTAGGCACTTGTGGGAGTAGTTGCTACCAATCTTGTTTAGTTTTATTCACTTTTATTTTGAAGTTACTAAAATTTCAGAAATTTTTCAGAAAAAGAATTATGTCTAGGAGAATGTACCAAGGTGGTTCCTCAATGAAGAAAGGACCAAGGATTGCTATATGTGAGCAAGATGTTGAATTGCCAAGGGACGCGAATGTACGAGGTTGTGAGTGGCCATCCGATGATTTTATGGTCGAAGCAGGCTTTAAGGAGGAATTTGACGCGTATGTGCGTAATGCTGAGCTGGAGGACTTCTTACAAGATAAGTGTCCTCAGTACTATCAATTGACTAATTCCTTTGTGCGGAGGTTTAAATCTAACTGTACACGTAATTCTCCTAGTGTCCTATTTGATATTTATGATACATCTTATACCATGGACTTAGAGGATTTTACAACTTCTTGCAAACTCCCGCAGTGGGGTAATATTAATGATCCTCACAAATCTGAATTTAGAGACTTCCTTGCTAGTATTACTATGGTAGAATCCAGCGACATAGCACAAGCTACCATAGGGAGCGTTCACTTTCCTGCTATACATTATTTTGCTCTCTTCATTGGTAGATGCATTAACGGTAAAGATGAAGCATGTCACATGTGTGTCCACGATCGTGTGTCCTCCAGTCTTTGTGTTAGGATATAAAGGTTATAACTTGGGGGCAATAGTTGCACGTAGGTTGCATAATAATAGTAGAAAGGGAAATTTATTTGGAGGAATTTATGCAACCCGTGTGGCTAATTATCTTGGTATAGCCCCACGATAGGGGGATGTGATGATACCTCCTGCTTATTTAGATTATGACGCTATGGTCAACCATCAGTTTCTTCGGAGAAATGAACAATTCCTCCATTATCGACTAATCTATAACAGACGCAACGTCATCCATGTTACTCTTCCTGCTCCCCACCTTTTTGATTATCAGGCAAAAGGAAGATATGTTGTCACCAGGAGGAAGCGGTGAATCTGAGGGAGGCGGAGGCAGCTCGCCAACACGCCACAGCTCAGGAGGCGGTTGCTGCTGCATCTCAGTACGACCCCAGCTACAACTACGGATATCAGCCAGACGGTCCTTGGTATTAGACCAACTTAGGCCAAAAGCCTAAGCTTGGGGGAGTACGTATTTCTCACCGACTTTACATTCATGTCACACACTAGTCGTCGGTGCTCATACTCTTTCATTGTATTATCCATGTTATTTTCATTTTCTTTTTCGCTTTCTTCTTGTGTGTTTGTTAAACCTTAAGAAAAACCAAAAAATTAGTTAGTTTAATTTCCATGCTTGTAGTAGAAATTAAAATGATAACCCAAAAAGATTTCTAGTTTTTCTTCTTACTTGTTGGGAGCTTTCCTGTGTAAATAGTTTTATTCTTTTCTTTTCATTGGGGGTTGAGAAGACCATATTGAAAATGTTTAGTGGCTCTCATATGCATGATTGTTTGTTTAACTTAGAGCCCATATTACTTGTCTTTTCTTTTGAGTTGAATGCTTGCGATTCAGCTTAGTCAATGCGTGCACTCTTATTATTATACACATCGTTCGGTCGTGCAAGTGAAAGGCAATAATGACGATATATGATGGACTTATTGAGATGAGAAAAGCTGGTATGAACTCGACCTCTCTTGTTTTTGTAAATATGATGAGTTCATCGTTTCTGATTCAGCTTATTATGAGGTAAACATATTTGTAATGACATTTAGAGATTATAGTTGCTTGTGCCATGCTTGATTAGCTATAAGTTATAATGGTTTACCTTGCGTGCCAACATGTTATTAGAATGATTATGATGTGGTATGATGGGATGGTATCCTCCTTTGAATGAATTGACTGACTCGACTTGGCACATGTTCGCGCATGTAGTTGAAACAAATCAACATAGCCTTCATGATATTTATGTTCATGGTAGATTATACCCTACTCATGCTTGTACTCGGTGTGGATTAATTTTAATGCATATTTATGACTGTTGTCGCTCTCTCAGTTGGTCGCTTCCCAGTCTTTTGCTAGCCTTCACCTGTACTAAGCGGGAATAATGCTTGTGCATCCAAACTCCATAAACCCCAAAGTTGTTCCATATGAGTCCACTATACCTTCCTATATGCGGTATTTACCTGCCGCTCCAAGTAAATTTGTATGTGCCATACTCTAAACCTTCAAATGAAATTCTGTTTTGTATGCTCGAGCAGCTCATGTTACAACTAGGGCTGCCTATATCTTCCATGCTAGGTGGGCTATTCTCAAGAGGAGTGGACTCTGCTCCTCATTCACCAGAAAGGGCCGGTAATCGGGATGCCCAGTCCTATGATCCAAAAAGATCAAAGCAAATCAAAATAATTAATCAAAACTCCCCCAAGGCTGTTGTTAGTTGGAGGCACTCGTTGTTTTGAGCAAGCCAGGGATTGATGCTTGTTGGTGGTTGGGGGAGTATAAAACTTTACCATTCTGTTTGGGAACTGCCTATAATGCATGTAGTATGGAAGATACATCCATCTCATAGTTGTTGCGTTGACAACAAAAGTATGCCGCTCAAAATGTTATTCAATCTCTATTTTAAAATCGAGCTCTGGCACCTCTACATATCCCTGCTTCCCTCTGTGAAGGGCCTATCTATTTACTTTTATGTTGAGTCATCACCCTTCTTATTAAAAAGCACCCGCTGGAGAGCACACTATCATTTGCATTCATTACTATTGATTTATATTGGGTATGACCTGACTAGATCTCTTTTACCATGAATTACAATGTTTAGAAAGTCCTTGATCTTTAAAAGTGCTCTGCATTTATATTTTGCGGTCTCAGAAAGGGCTAGCGAGATACCATTTTGTTATATCATGTTATGATTGTTTCGAGAAAGTGTTGTCATCCGAGTTTTATTATTATGTCTCTCTAGCTGATTATGCTATTGATATGAGTAATTGTGAGACCTAAGTGGTATTGTGAGTATGGTTAGTTCATAATATTTGTTGAAACCTGAATGCTGGCTTTGCATATTTACAACAACAAGAGCAAATAGAGTTTGTAAAAGTTTTTCTTTATCACTTTCAGTTTATCAACTGAATTGCTTGAGGACAAGCAAATGTTTAAGCTTGGGGGAGTTGATACGTCTCCAACGTATCTACTTTTCCAAACACTTTTGCCCTTGTTTTGGACTTTAACTTGCATGATTTGAATGAAACTAACCTGTACTAACGCTGTTTTTAGCAGAACTGCCATGATGTTGTTTTATGTGTAGAAAACAAAAGTTCTCGAAATTTCCTGAAAATCCACGAAGGCACTTTTTGGAAAATATAAAAAATATTGGCGAAAGAATCAAGACCAGGGGGCCCACACCCTGTCCACGGGGGTGGGGGCGTGCCCCCTCCCCCTGGGCGCGCCCCCTGTCTCATGGGCCCCCTGGACCTCCACCGAACTCAACTCCAATTCCATATATTCACATTCGGGGAGAAAAAAAATCAGAGAGAAAGTTTCATCGCGTTTTATGATACGGAGCCGCTGCCAAGCCCTAATCTCTCTCGGGAGGGCTGATCTGGAGTCCGTTCGGGGCTCCGGAGAGGGGGATTCGTCGCCGTCGTCATCATCAACCATCCACCATCACCAATTTCATGATGCTCACCGCCATGCGTGAACAATTCCATCATAGGCTTGCTGGACGGTGCTGGGTTGGATGAGATTTACCATGTAATCAAGTTAGTTTTGTTAGGGTTTGATTGCTAGTATCCACTATGTTCTGAGATTGATGTTGCTATTACTTTGCTATGCTTAATGCTTGTCACTAGGGCCCGAGTGCCATGATTTCAGATCTGAACCTATTATGTTTTCATGAATATATGTGTGTTCTTGATCCTATCTTGCAAGTCTATAGTCACCTATTATCTGTTATGATCCGACACCCCGAAGTGACAATAATCGGGATACTTCTCGGTGATGACCGTAGTTTGAGGAGTTCATGTATTCACTATGTGCTAATGCTTTGTCCCGGTTCTCTATTAAAAGGAGGCCTTAATATCCCTTAGTTTCCACTAGGACCCCGCTGCCACAGGAGGGTAGGACAAAAGATGTGATGCAAGTTCTTTTCCATAAGCACGTATGACTATATACGGAATACATGCCTACATTACATTGATGAACTGGAGCTAGTTCTGTGTCACTCTATGTTATAGCTATTACATGAGGAATCACATCCGGCATAATTATCCATCACTGATCCATTGCCTATGAGCTTTTCACATATTGTTCTTCGCTTATTTACTTTTCCGTTGCTATTGTTACAACTACTACAAAACCCAAAAATATTACTTTTGTTACCGTTACCTTTATTATCATATTACTTTGCTAATAAATACTTTGCTTCAGATACTAAGTTATCCTGGTGTGGTTGAATTGACAACTCAACTGCTAATACTCAAGAATATTCTTTGGCTCCCCTTGTGTCGAATCAATAAATTTGGGTTGAATACTTTACCCTCAAAAGCTGTTGCGATCCCCTACACTTGTGGGTTATCACTGACCAAGGCGGCAGTGCCACAAGTATGTGGGACTATCTTTATCAACCTTACATCTTTTGGCATTCACACTATGAATATGTGTAACATCACATTCCAGATTCAATAAAAATAAACCTTTGACCAGCATGGCATGACCATAAATCATATCTCTCATATGAATAGAACAACCATTATTCTCGGATTTAAATGTGTAGCCATCTCGCATCAAACGAGATCCAGATACAATGTTCATGCTCAAAGCTAGTACTAAATAACAATTATTGAGGTTTAAGACTAATCCCAAAGGTAGATGTAGAGGTAGCATGCAGACGGTGATCACATCGGCCTTGGAACCATTCCCGACGCGCATCGTTAGCTCGTCCTTTGCCAGTCTCCGCTTATTCCGCAGCTCCTGTTTTGAGTTACAAATGTGAGCAACCACACCGGTATCAAATACCCAAGAGCTACTACGAGCGCTGGTAAGGTACACATCAATAACATGTATATCATATATACCTTTGGCGTTGCCAGCCTTCTTATTTGCTAAGTACTTAGGGCAGTTCCACTTCCAGTGACCATTTCCCTTGCAATAAAAGCACTCAGTCTTTGGCTTGGGTCCATTCTTTGGCTTCTTCCCGGCAACTGATTTACCGGGCGCGGCAACCCCCTTGTCGTCCTTCTTGAAGTTCTTCTTTCCCTTGCCTTTCTTGAAACTAGTGGTCTTATTCACCATCAACACTTGTTGTTCCTTTTTGATCTCCACCTCCACTGATTTCAGCATCGAATATAACTCAGGAATGGACTTCTCCATCCCTTGCATATTGTAGTTCATCACAAATCTCTTGTAGCTAGGTGGAAGTGAGTGGAGGATTCTGTCAATGACCGAGTCATTTGGAAGATTAACTCCCAGCTGAGACAAGCAGTTGTGCAACCCAGACATTTTGAGTATATGCTCGCTGAAAGAACTGTTTTCCTCCATCTTACAACTTTAGAACTTGTCAGAGACTTCATATTTCTTGACCAGGGCATGAGCTTGGAAAACCGTTTTCAGTTCATGGAACAACTCATATGCTCCGTGTTGCTCAAAATGCTTTTAGAGCCCTGATTCTAAGCTGTAAAGCATGCCGCACTAAACCATGGAGTAATCATCACTATGCGACTGCCAGGCGTTCATAACGTCTTGAGTTGCTGGGAAAATGGGTGCGTCACCTAGCAGTGCTTCAAGGACATATGCTTTGTTGCCAGCTATGAGGATGATCCTCAAGTTACAGACCTAGTCCGTATAGTTGCTTCCATTGTCTTTCAGCTTGGTTTTCTCTGTGAACGCATTGAAGTTGAGGGCAACATTAGCATGGGCCATTGGATCTACATGATAGATTGTAAAGACAATTTTAGACTAATTTTGTGATAATTAAGTTCATCTAATCAAATTATTTAACGAACTCCCACTCAGATAGACATCCCTTTAGTCATCTAAGTGATACATGATCTGAATCGACTAGGACGTGTCCGATCATCACGTGAGTGAACTAGTCATCAACGGGGAACATCTCCATGTTGATCGCATCTACCATACGACTCATGTTCGACCTTTCACTCTCTCGTGTTCTGAGGCCATGTCTGTACATGCTAGGCTCGTCAAGTCAACCTAAGTGTTTCACATGTGTAAATCGGGCTTACACCCGTTGTATGCGAACGTTAGAATCTATCACACCCGATCACCATGTGGTGCTTCAAAACAACGAACCTTCGCAATGGTGCATAGTTAGGGGGGACACATTTCTTGAAATTTTAGTGAGGGATCATCTTATTTATGCTACCGTCATTCTAAACAAATAAGATGTAAACATGACAAACATCACATGCAAATCATAAAGTGACATGATAAGGCCAATATCATCTTGCGCTTTTGATCTCCATCTCCGAGGCACGACATGATCACCATCGTCACCAGCATGACACCATGATCTCCATCACCGTGTCTTCATGAAGTTGTCTCACCAACTATTACTTCTACTACTATGGCTAACGGTTAGCAATAAAGTAAAGTAATTACATGATGCTTATATTGACTCCCAGGTCAGAATAAATTAAGACAACTCAGGTGTCAAAAATAAATTAAGACAACTCCGATGGCTCCTGCCGGTTGTCATACTCACTGAAATGGAAGTCGTGATTCCTACTACAAGAACATGATCAATCTCATACATCACATATATAATTCACCACATCCTTTTGGCCATATAACATCACATATCATACCCTGCAAAAACAAGTTAGACGTCCTCTAATTGTTTTTGCATGTTTTACGTGGCTGCTATGGGTTTATAGCAAGAACGTTTCTTACCTTCGCAACATCCACAACGGTGATATTCCAATTGCTATTTACCCTTCATAAGGACCCTCTTCATCGAATCCGATCCGACTAGAGTGGGAGAGATAAACACCCGCTAGCCACCTTATGCAACAAGTGCATGTCAGTCGGTGGAACCTGTCTCATGTAAACGTACGTGTAAGGTCAGTTCGGGCCGCTTCATCCCACAATGCCGCCAAATCAAGATAGGACTAGTAACGGTAAGAAAATTGACCAAATCATCGCCCACAACTACTTGTGTTCTACTCATGCATAGAATCTACGCAGAAACCAAGCTCATGATGCCATTGTTTTGGAATGTAGTAATAATTTAAAAAAATTCCTACGTGTCACCAAGATCAATCTAGGAGATGCTAGCAACGAGAGAGAGAGAGAGAGAGAGAGAGAGAGAGAGAGATAGAATCCTCATACCCTTGAAGATTGCTAAGTGGACGCGTTATAAGAATGCGGTTGATGGAGTCGTACTCGCGCGGCGATTCAAATCACGGAAGATCCAATCTAAGCGCCAAATGGTTGGCGCCTCCGCGTTCAACACACGTACAGCCTAGGGACATCTCCTCCTTCTTGATCCAGCAAGGGGGAAGGAGAAGTTGAGGGAGAACTCCGGCAGCACGATGGCATGGTGGTGGAGCTCATGGTTCTCCGGCAGAGCTTCGCCAAGCTGAATGGAGGAGGAGGTGGTGTAGGAGGGGTAAGGGCTGCACCAGGGGCTGAGGTGCGGCTGCCCTCCCACCCCCTCTATTTATAGGGTGAAGGGGAGCGGGGCCCGGCCCCTTAGGGATTCCAACCGCAGGTGCCTTGGGCCCTTTGGGGGGCACATGAGCCCACTATGGGGCTGGTTCCCACCCATATTCGGCCCACTTGCCCCTCGGGGTAGGTGTCCCCACCCGGTGGAACCCTAGACACCTTTCGGTGATCCCGATACAATACGGATAACCCTGAAATCTTCCGGCGACTGAAACTAGACTTCGCATATATAAATCTTCACCCCGGGACCATTCCGTAACTCCTCATGACGTTCGGGATCTCATCCGGGACGCCGAAAAACTTTAGGTAACCACATACAATTTCCCATTACAACTCTAGCGTCACCAAACCTTAAGTGTGTAGACCCTACGGGTTCAGGAACCATGCAGACATGACGGAGACATCTCTCTGGCCAATAACCAATCGCGGGATCTAGATACCCATGTTGGCTCCCACATGTTCCACGATGATCTCATCGGATGAACCACGATGTCGGGGATTCAATCAATCATGTATACAATTCCCTTTGTCCATCGGTATGTTACTTGCCTGAGATTCGATCGTCGGTATCCTCGTACCTCGTTCAATCTCATTACCGGCAAATCTCTTTACTCGTTCTGTAAGCATGTTCCTATGGCTAACTCCTTAGTCACATTGAGCTCATTATGATGATGCATTACCGAGTGGGCCCAGAGACACCTCTCCATCATACGGAGTGACAAATCCTAGTCTCGATTCGTGCCAACCCAACAGACACTTTAGGAGATACCTGCAGTGCACCTTTATGGTCACCTAGTTACGTTGTGACATTTGATACACCCAAAGCATTCCTAATGCATCCGGGAGTTGCACAATCTCATGGTCTAAGGAAAGATACCTGACATTAGAAAAGCTCTAGCAAACGAACTACGTGATCTTGTGCTATGCTTAGGATTGGGTCTTGTCCATCACATCATTCTCCTAATGATGTGATCCCATTATCAATGACATCCAATGTCCATGGTTAGGAAACCATAACCACCTATTGATCGACGAGCTAGTCAACTAGAGGTTCACTAGGGACTCGTTAGACCATGAGATTGTGCAACTCCCGGATGCTGTAGGAATGCTTTGGGTGTATCAAACGTCACAACGTAACAGGGTGACCATAAATGTGCATTACATGCATCTTCGAAAGACTCTGTTGGGTTGGCACCAATCGAGACTGAGATTTGTCACTCCATATGACGGAGAGGTATCTCTGGGCCCACTCGGAAATGCATCATCATAATGAGCTCAATGTGACTAAGGAGATAGCCACGGGATCATGCGTTACGGAACGAGTAAAGAGACTTGAAGGTAACAAGATTGAACGAGGTACGGGGATATCGGCGATCGAATCTCGGGCAAGTAACATACCAATGGACAAAGGGAATTGTATACAGGATTGATTGAACCCCAACATCGTGGTTTGATAACCCACAAGTATAGGGGATCGCAACAGTTTTAGAGGGTAGAGTATTCAACCCAAATTTACTGATTCTACACAAGGGGAGCCAAAGAATATTCTCAAGTATTAGCAGTTGAGTTGTCAATTCAACCACACCTGGATAACTTAGTATGCGCAGCAAAGTATTTAGTAGCAAAGTACTCCCTCTGTCCGGAAATACTTGTCGGAGAAATGAATGAATCTAGATGTATTTTATTTATAGATACATCCAATTTTATCCATCTCTCCGACAAGTATTTTGGGACGGAGGGAGTAGTATGGAAGTAACGGTAACGGTAACAAAAGTAACAGTAGCAGTTTTGTAGTAATTGTAACAGTAGCAACGGTAAAGTAAATAAACAAAGCACAATATGTGAAAAGCTCGTAGGCATTGGATTAGTGATGGATAATTATGTCGGATGCGATTCCTCATGTAATAGTTATAACATAGGGTGACACAGAACTAGCTCCAGTTCATCAATGTAATGTAGGCATGTATTCCGAATATAGTCATACGTGCTTATGGAAAAGAACTTGCATGACATCTTTTGTCCTACCCTCTCGTGATAGCGGGGTCCTAGTGGAAACTAAGGGATATTAAGGCCTACTTTTAGTAGAGTACCGGACAAAAGCATTAACACATAGTGACTACATGAACTCCTCAAACTATGGTCATAACCGAGAAGTATCCCGATTATTGTCACTTCGGGGTTGTCAGATCATAACACATAATAGGTGACTATAGACTTGCAAGGTAGAATCAAGAACTCATATATATTCATGAAAACATAATAGGTTCATATCTGAAATCATGGCACTCGGGCCCTAGTGACAAGGATTAAGCATAGCAAAGTCATATCAACATCAATCTCAGAACATAGTGGATACTAGGGATCAAACCCTAACAAAACTAACTTGATTACATGGTAAATCTCATCCAACCCATCACCGTCCAACAAGCCTACGATGGAATTACTCACGCACGGCGGTGAGCATCATGAAATTGGTGATGGAGGATGGTTGATGATGACGAGGCGACGAATCCCCCTCTCCGAAGACCCGAACGGACTACAGATCAGCCATCCCGAGGGAGATTAGGGCTTGGCGGCGGCTCCGTATCGTAAAACGCGATGAAACCGAGGGAGATTAGGTCGGTGGACGTCTAGGGGGCCCATGAGGCAGGGGGCGCACCCCCACCCTCGTGGACAGGGTGTAGGACCCCTGACGTTGATTCATTCGCCAATATTTTTTATTAATTCTGAAAAGTTGCTCCGTGGATTTTCAGGTCATTCTGAGAACTTTTATTTCTGCACAAAAGTAACACCATGGCAGTTCAGCTGAAAACAACGTGTCCAGGTTATTTCCATTCAAATAATGCAAGTTAGAGTCCAAAACAAGGGTAAAAGTGTTTGGAAAAGTAGACACGACGGAGATGTATCAACTCCCCCAAGCTTAAACCTTTGCTTGTCCTCAAGCAATTCAGTTGACAAACTGAAAGTGATAAAGAAAAACTTTTACAAACTCTGTTTGCTCTTGTTGTTGCAAATATGTAAAGCCAGCATTCAAGTTTTCAGCAAGGATTATGAACTAACCATATTCACAATAACACTTAGGTCTCATGTTAACTCATATCAATGGCATAACCAACTAGAGAGAAATAATAATAAAATTTGGATGACAACACTTTCTCTAAACAATCATAATATGATATAACAAGATGGTATCTTGCTAGCCCTTTTTGAGACCGCAAAACATAAATGCAGTGC
Source organism: Aegilops speltoides (assembly GCA_021437245.1). Taxonomy (NCBI): domain Eukaryota; kingdom Viridiplantae; phylum Streptophyta; class Magnoliopsida; order Poales; family Poaceae; genus Aegilops; species Aegilops speltoides. The sequence goes on along the minus strand of CM038146.1, from coordinate 296,922,227 downwards.
ACCTTTAAAGATCAAGGACTGACTAAACATTGTAATTCATGGTAAAAGAGATCCAATCATAGTCATACCAAATATAAACTAATAGTAATGCATGCAAATGACAGTGGTGCTCTCCAGCGGGTGCTTTTTAATAAGAGGGTGATGACTCAACATAAAAGTAAATAGATAGGACCTTCACAGAGGGAAGCAGGGATTTGTAGAGGTGCCAGAGCTCGATTTTGAAATAGAGATGAATAACATTTTGAGCGGCATACTTTCACTGTCAACATAACAACTAAGAGATCTCAATATCTTCCATGCTACACACATTATAGGCAGTTCTGATGTAGGGTAGAACCCTAGGAAGGACCTTTTCACACTTGGAGGGGGAAAATGGAAGGGAATCACAAGAACAACAAGAACACAATGATGAACACAAAGAGGAAATCACTCCAACAATTCCCAATTACACATCCACTAGAGTAACAACACAAGATCCACAAGTCTCAAACACAATCAAAGGAAAGATACAATGGCAAAGTTCATCCCAAATCCAAAGGAAGAGGGGTCTTGGTGGTAGATAGTCTTCTCCTAGAAGGAGGTCTTGAAATCCTCAAGGATTCTTCCCTATGGGGTCTTGATCCTCAAAGAGGGAAGGTAATGGAGCAAAGCTCACCAAGATCTCATCTAATACTTTGCTAACCCTAAACATGGCCCTAGGTACGAATTATATAGGCTTGGGGTCGAAGGAGGAGAAGTGGAGCCGAAGGTGCAATCTCAGCCGGCCATCCTGGGAGGCCCGTGCGCACGGGGTAAGTTGGGCCCGTGCGCACGGGGGTCCCGTGGGCACGGTACAAGCCCGTGCGCATGGGGTGCTCCAGCGTCAACTCCCTGAGTAGCCCGTGGGCACGGGGTTTCTAGGGCCCGTGCGCACGGGGTGGCCTGGAGCTTCTGTCTTCTTCTTTGTTGTCCTTCTTCTTGATCCTCGTGGCCTTGGGGTGGTTCTCCTTCTTCTTGGGGATGCTCCTGAGCTCCTTGGTCGTGTTCCTCTTCGTACCTAAGGAGGCATATCACATTTTGGTGAGGTAGTATACATGTTCCATTTGGGTTCATATGCAAGTCTAGTAGGAAGGAGTTCACCTCGGTTTCCAAAGCACGTGCTCTAGCTCTTGTCATGGGTCCTTGTGGGGTTGGATATGTTGATGTAGAGTCCATGGGGATGATGGAAGGATGCTCCGCATCATCTCCCCTTCCCTCAAAAGGATCCGACCTCGGATCAAGATCTTCATCACCATGGAAAGGCGAGAGGTCTTTGACGTTGAAGATGTCGCTCATGTTGTACTTGTCTCGTGGGAGTTCAATCTTGTAGGCGTTGTTGTTGTAGCGTGCTAGCACCTTGAATGGTCTATCGGCTCGAGGTAGTAGTTTGGACTTGCGTTCATTGGGGAAGCGTTCCTTGCGAAGGTGTAGCCACACGAGATCACCTATGTTGAAGATCATGGGTTGCTTGTTGACGTTGAGCTTGGTCGCTAGTCGATGTACTTTGCGCTCGATGATGTTTCTTGTATCTTCATGCATCTTCTTGATGTAGCTTGCTCGTTCACTCGCATCCATGTTGGTTCGCTCTTGTAGAGGTAAAGGTAGGATGTCCAATGGGGACAATGGGTTGAAGCCGTAGACGACCTCGAAGGGGGACTTGCCGGTACTCGAATGTCTTGCGCGGTTGTAGGCGTACTCGGCGATGGATAGACACGCCTCCCACTCCTTGATGTTCTTCTTGATCAACACGCGAAGTAGAGTGGAGAGAGTCCGGTTCGTCACCTTCGTTTGGCCGTCGGTTTGAGGATGGTATGCAGATGAGAACAAGAGCTTGATTCCGAGCTTGGCGCATAGGGTCTTCCAAAAGTAACTCAAGAACTTGACGTCGCGGTCGGAGACGATTGACTTTGGTACTCCATGGAGGCGCAAGATTTCCCTACAAAAAAGATTTGCAATATGTGAAGCATCGTCTACCTTGTTGCAAGGAATGAAATGTGCCATTTTAGAAAATTTGTCCACAACAACAAACACGGAATCTTTTCCATTTTGAGTTCTAGGCAAACCAAGTACAAAATCCATGCTAATGTCTTCCTAAGGTTGATAAGGAATTGGAAGAGGCATGTAAAGACCATGAGATTGAGCTTTTGACTTAGCTTTGCGGCATGTAGAGCATCTAGTAGTGAAGCGTGAGACGTCACGGAACATCTTGGGCCAAAAGTAGTTCTTGGAGAGCGTGGCAAAAGTCTTGTCGCGTCCAAAGTGTCCCATGAGTCCACCTCCATGAGCCTCTTGCAAAAGTAGCAAACGAAGAGAAGACTCGGGAATGCATAGTTTGTTAGCTCTCATAAGATAACCATCCTTGATGTAGTATTGTTCCCAAGATGTATGCATCAAACATTTAGCGTAATGAGATGCAAAAGATGGATCACTAGCATACAAATCGTTTATGTGCTCAAAGCCAATAACATTCAACTCAAGTTGGGTGACAAGCGTGCATATGCGAGAAAGTGCATCGGCAACTACATTTTCCTTACCCTTAATGTACTTGATCACATATGGGAAATATTCAATAAATTCACTCCATTTGGCATGACGCTTGTTCAATTTAGTTTGACCTTTTAAGTACTTAAGTGTTTCATGATCGGTGTGTATGACAAACTCATGAGGTCTAAGATAATGTTCCCAAACATGTAGGACACGCACTAAACCATATAATTCTTTGTCATAGATGGGATAGTTGAGTTGAGCACCGGAGAGTTTTTCACTAAAATATGCAATTACACGTTTTTCTTGCATCATAACTCCGCCAATTCCGGTACCACTTGCATCACAATGAACCTCAAAAGTTTTGTCAAAATTGGGCAAAGCAAGAATCGGAGCATGAGTAAGCAAAGACTTGAGCTCATCAAAAGCGGTTGATTGCAAAGTTCCCCAAACAAAAGGAGCATTTTTCTTACTCAAAGCATGCAAAGGAGCTGCAATAGTGCTAAAGTTTTTCACAAAGCGACGATAAAAACCTGCAAGACCAAGGAAACTTCACACTTGTTGCAAATTGGTGGGTTGGGGCCAAGTTTTAATTGCTTCAATTTTAGTTTCATCAACATGGACACCCTTGGAAGAGACAACGAAACCCAAGAAAACCACTTTGTCAACACCAAACGTGCACTTTTTCATGTTGGCATAAAGACTTTCCTTTCGAAGTGTTTGCAAAACAAGCTTAACATGATCAAGATGCTCTTTCATGGTTTTGCTAAACACAAGAATATCATCGAAGTAAACCACAACAAAGACTCCAATGTAAGGGCGAAGGACATGATGCATGAGATGCACAAAAGTACCGGGAGCCTCCGACAAACCCATAGGCATGACTAACCATTCATATAAGCCAAAATTTGTTTTGAAAGCAGTTTTCCATTCATCACCTTCTTGTATGCGGATTTGATAATAGCCACTTTTAAGATCAATTTTGGAGAAAAAGTTGGCTCCACTAAGTTCATCAAGCATATCATCTAAGCGAGGAATGGGATGCCTATAGCGAACGGTGATAGCATTTATAGGTCTATAATCGGAACACAAGCGGAAACTTCCATCGGGCTTAGGCACAAGTATAATGGGAACGGCACAAGGGCTTAAGCTTTCACGTACATGACCGTTGTCGATTAGTTGTTGTACTTGCCGTTGAATCTCCTTGGTTTCTTCGGGATTGACACGGTATGGAGCTTTGTTTGGAAGTGGCGCTCCGGGGATGAGGTCTATTCGATGCTCAATTCCTCGTAGAGGAGGTAGACCCGGAGGTAGCTCGTCGGGGAAAACATCTTGAAATTCCTACAAAAGAGATTGAAACACCAAAGGTAGCTCGTGAGTAGTGTTAGTTTTTGGTTCTCCATCCTTGCACACAAGGACAAAGTGCATCACACTCGATGGGTTCTCACACACTTCTCTCATCTCATGTTTGGTGGCGAATAGGATGAAGTTTTTCTCTCTAGGCGAAGAGGCGCTCAAGTGTGGCTTGTTGCTCTCACTCATGTTTTGGTGGCTCTCTTTCTCACTCTTCTCTCAATGGTGGGTGGCTTGCTTGTCGGCTATCACTTGACTAGGAGACATGGGTCGTAGCACATATTCTTTTCCTTTCATCTTGAAGCTATAGTGGTTTGTACGCCCATTGTGGATGGCGTCACAGTCGAATTGCCATGGACGACCAAGAAGGAGATGGCAAACGGTCATTGGGACCACATCACATTCCAAAGTGTCTTCATATGCACCGATTTTGAATGATACTTGGACTGTATGCTCAACTCGTATAGTGCCGGTGTCGCTTAGCCATTGGACCTTGTAGGGGTGCGGGTGCTTCCTCTTGACAAATTGAAGCTTGGAGCATAGTTCTTCACTTGCCAAGTTGTGGCAACTACCTCCATCGATGATGACCTTGACGGATCGTCCATTGATGCCGGCCGTTGTGTGGAAGATGTGGCATCGTTGGTCTTCTTCTTGTTGATGTTGAAGTGTCAAGACCTTGGAAACAACGAGAGCGGGACTCGTATCTTCATCACAAAAGACTTGGTCATCTTCATCCTCGTTCACGCGCCGGTGCATGGCCGCTTGCTCAATAGCTTCCAATTCATCTTCACTCATTGAGTCGTAGGTGCCATCGTCGTTGAGGGTCATGGTGCGCTTGTTGGTGCATTGGAAGGACTTATGGCCTCGGCCGCCACATGTGAAGCACTTGATTGAACTTGTCTTGATGGTCTCATCGGTCGGAGTAGATGAAGTAGCACGTGGCTTGTAGTTGCTTGTAGTAGGAGGAGGGCGACTTGAACTTGACGACGGTTTCTTGTATGTTGTCTTGTCGTGATGCTTGGAGAAGGCTTGGTTGAAGTAGATGTTGGAGGAGTTGTTGAAGCTTGATTGTTGGAGAAGCCGTATGTCTTGGAGGAGTACTTGGCGTACTTGAAGTCATCTTGTACTTGACGTTCCGCCTTGGTCGCTTGATGTACTAGCTCGATGAGGTTGGAGTAGGGTTGGAAGTCGGCGATCTTCTTGATGGGATGGTTGAGTCCATTCAAGAACCGTGCCATTGTTTGCTCATCATCTTCCTTGACATTGGCTCGAATCATGGCTATCTCCATTTCCTTGTAGTATTCTTCAACACTCTTTGTTCCTTGCTTGAGGAGTTGTAGCTTCTTGAAGAGATCACGGTTGTAGTAGGTGGGCACAAATCGTGCTCGCATGACATCCTTCATTTGAGCCCAAGTGGTGATTGGAGGGTCACCTCTTGCTTCTCGACGCTCAAGGACTTGTTCCCACCATATGAGCACATAGTCTTGGAACTCAAGTGATGCCATTGCGATCTTCTTCTCTTCATCATAGTTATGCAAATGAAAGATTTTGTCGACCTTCAATGCCCATGAGAGGTACTCTTCCGGATCATTGCTTCCATTGAACTTGGGCATTGTGAACTTGAGCTTGCCATAGCGTTGCTCTTCATTTTGGTAGCGGTTGCGGTGTCACTCTTGTCTTGGAGGGTCTTCGAATTCTTGTCCCGTTTGGTGTCGTTCTTGGTGTGGAGGAGGGTCTTGAAGCACTTGTTCCGCTTGGTGTCGCTCTTGTTGCGCTTGAGGTTGAGGTGGAGCTTGACGAGCTTGACGGTGCACTCGTGGTCGATAGTTCCTTTCTTGCATTTTTTCTCAAAGGGCTTCCTCTTGATTACGCCGTTCGCGATTGCGGTTGGCGACGGCTCGACTTGATTCTTGAAGGGCACGTTCCGCCTCTATAGCTTGTGCTTCTCGTTGTTGTTGAAGACGTTTGGCCTCGGCGTCTTGTTCCTCTTGTTGTAGACGCGCTCGTTCTTCTTCTTCTTGACGACGAAGACGTTGTCGTTCTTGAGCTTGAGCAAAGGCGACTTGATTTTCTTGATGACGAGGAACTTGCTCATCGACTTGCTCTTGTGAATGCTTGGCGTGTAGCGTATCTCGAGATGCATGACGGTCTTGACGCGCGGCTCGTCGAAGAATGGTTGATGACGGTGTACTTGAGCCGGAGAAGGTGTCGTCGGAGTGGCGACTTGAGTGGCTCCGTCTTGAGTAGGAAGAAGTCGAAGGATGCCGGTTGACTAACAAAGCTTGGATCTCGTCCATTATTGCATTGTTCTCTTGCTTTTGCGCATCGAGTTTGTTGTCGAAGTAGTCGCGTGTACGTTGCTCGGAGAGTCGCAAGTCAGTGGCGAGGTTGTCGATGGGGTTGTTCATTGCTTGTTGCTCTTGATGGAGAGCTCGTTGTGCGCCAAAGAGGTGGCTCTTGGTGACGAATGATGACATGTCGTCGTCTTGCTCGATGAAGAGTGGGTTGGTAGAAGAACTTGGCCTATCCATCATGAGAAAGTGGTGGTGAGTAGGAAAATGAGAGAACAATACCAAAGTTACCTTCTCCGAAGATTGTGGATGTGACAAGTACGATCCCACGTGATGTTACAATAGGGGAATTGGTACCGGGAATTGTTTCTCACACCTACAAGTAAATGGTCTATGGAGGAGCTTGGTTAGGAAAGACACACATAATTCAAGAAAATGTTAGTCAAAATGTTGATAAAGTTGAGAAGATTCACAAATGGCAAATAAGAGAAATAGAACAACCTCCCAAGATAACACTAGGAACACACACACGGAAGATAAATGGGATCCGCACAACCAAGGGATGAGCTCGAAGATATGGAAACACGGGAAAAGCTCTTGTCGTACGGATACTAGGGAGACGCTAGCTCGATTGCACTAATGGGCTAGATACGCTAGTGCACCAACCTAATAGAGAATCTACTCGTCTCACTATCCCAAGTATGCTTATGTATGTGGTGACCAAGATGATGCACGAATGCGAAGGCTCGATGCTATTGCTTATAAGCTCTTTGCTTTTCTTCTCTTTTGCTTAAAAGCTTTTTCTCTTTTTTTTTCAACTATGCCACGATGCTTGATATGCGAGCCACACAATGAGGTAACAAGTAGTATATGCACTGGATGGACGGAACACTAAATGGTGCACTAAGACTTGGCCCGGCAATACTCAACAAGCTAGTCTCAATGGGTAAGCTACGCAAAATGGCTCGAGGCTATCAAGTTAATGGCAAGGGGTACAAAGTGTCATCGAGGTTACCGTCCTTGCTTACGGGCGAAGATGATCTTGTCGAAGCCGAAGTGTTGTTCGAGTCGATGATTGGTGGCGATGATGATACCAAGTTGCGCCTAAGTAGCCGAAACACCTTACGACACAAGAGAAATCGCAACCGAACACTCAACAAACACGTGGAAAGGTGTGAAAAAATAAAAGGGGTGGGTGTGAAGAAAAATGGGAAAAAACAGAAAAATGGCCGAAAGTCCCTGGATAGGCCGTGCGCACGGGGTTAGTGAGGCCCGTGTGCACGGGGTCCCGATGGCCCGTGTCCACGGGGTCTCCCGAGAGCGGATGAATCTCTGTGATTTCGTGGGGATTTCGAGGTTTTGACCAAATTCCGGTGGGGGATGGGTGGGGATGATGGTGGAGGTGTAGATCCACTTGCCAAACACCAAATTCGTGGATCAAATCAACCAAATCTCACAAGATCAACAAATTGCAAGAAAAATTTTTAGGGCTATTTTTGGTGGGGATTTTCGGATTAGGACGAAAAACAACAAAATCAAGCTAGAAAGTGGAAGGTAAGGACTCCAAGGTGTGAATCAACGTGGCTCATGATACCATATGATGTAGGGTAGAACCCAAGGAAGGACCTTTTCACACTTGGAGGGGGAAAATGGAGGGGAATCACAAGAACAACAAGAACACAATGATGAACACAAAGAGGAAATCACTCCAACAATTCCCAATTACACATCCACTAGAGTAACAACACAAGATCCACAAGTCTCAAACACAATCAAAGGAAAGATACAATGGCAAAGTTCATCCCAAATCCAAAGGAAGAGGGGTCTTGGTGGTAGATAGTCTTCTCCTAGAAGGAGGTCTTGAAATCCTCAAGGATTCTTCCCTATGGGGTCTTGATCCTCAAAGAGGGAAGGTAATGGAGCAAAGCTCACCAAGATCTCATCTAATACTTTGCTAACCCTAAACATGGCCCTAGGTACGAATTATATAGGCTTGGGATCGAAGGAGGAGAAGTGGAGCCGAAGGTGCAATCTCAGCCGGCCATCCTGGGAGGCCCGTGCGCCACGGGTAAGTTGGGCCCGTGCTTGACGGGGTCCCGTGGGCACGGTACAAGCCCGTGCTTGCACGGGTGCTCCAGCATTAACTCCTCGAGTAGCCCGTGGGCACGGGTTTCGGGGCCCGTGCACCTTTGGGTGGCTGGAGCTTCTGTCTTCTGCTTGTTGTCCTTCTTCTTGATCCTCGTGGCCTTGGGGTGGTTCTCCTTCTTCTTGGGGATGCTCCTGAGCTCCTTGGTGGTGTTCCTCTTCGTACCTAAGGAGGCATAGCACATTTTGGTGAGGTAGTATACATGTTCCATTTGGGTTCATATGCAAGTCTAGTAGGAAGGAGTTCACCTCGGTTTCCAAAGCACGTGCTCTAGCTCTTGTGAGGTTGGATATGTTGATGTAGAGTCCATGGGGATGATGGAAGGATGCTCCGCATCAAGTTCCCAAACAGAATTGTAAAGTTTATACTCCCCCACCACCAACGAGCAACAATCCATGGCTTGCCCGAAACAACGGGTGCCTCCAACTAGCAACAATCCTGGGGGAGTTTTGTTTGCAATTATTTTGATTTGATTTGAGCATGGTACTGGGCATCCCGGTGACCGACCATTTTCTCGTGAATGAGGAGCGAAGTACACTCCTCTTGAGAATAACCTGCCTAACATGGAAAACATAGACAACCCTAGTTGATACATGAGCTGTTCGAGCATACAAATAAGAATTTCATTTGAAGGTTTGGAGTTTGGCACATACAAATTTACTTGGAACGGCAGGTAAATACCGCATATAGGAAGGTATGGTGGACTCATATGAATAACTTTGGGGTTTATGGAGTTTGGATCCACAAGCAGTATTTCCGCTTAGTACAGGTGAAGCCAAGCAAGAGACTGGGAAGCGACCAACTGAGAGAGCGACAACAGTCATGAACATGCATTAAAATTAATCAACACCGAGTGCAAGCATGAGTAGGATATAATCCACCATGAACATAAATTTCGTGAAGGCCATGTTGATTTTGTTTCAACTAAATGCGTGAACATGTGCCAAGTCAAGTCACTCGAATGATTCAAAGGAGGATACCACCCTATCATACCACATCACAACCATTTTAATAGCATGTTGGCACGCAAGGTAAACCATTATAAGCTCCTAGCTAATTAAGCATGACATAAGCAACTATAGTCTCTAATTTTCATTGCAAACATGTTTACTCATAATAGGCTGAATCAGGAACGATGAACTAATCATATGTCGAGTTCATACCAGCTTCTCTCATCTCAATCAGTCCATCATATATCGTCATTATTGCCTTTCACTCACACGACCGAACGGTGTGTATAATAATAATAGTGCACGTGCATTGGACTAAGATAGAATCTGCAAGCATTAAATTCAAGGGAGAAGACAAGGTAATATGGGCTCTTGGTTAAATCAACTATAATGCATATTAGAGCCACTAGACATTTTCATTATGGTCTTCTCCTCTCGACCCCAAAGGAAAGAAAAAAGAAATGAAACTATTTACATGGGAAATCTCCCAACAAGCAAGAGAAGAATGAGAAATCTATTTTTGGGTTTTCTTTTAATTGCAACTACAAGCATGGAAATTAAACTAACTATTTTTTGGTTTTTCTTAAGGTTTATCAAACACACAAGAAGAAAGCTAGAAAAAGGAATTAAACTAGCATGGACAGTACAATGAAAATGTATGAGCTCCTACAACTAGAATGAGTGTGTGAAAAAAGATGTAATGTTGGTGAGAAATACATACTCCCCCAAGCTTAGGCTTTTGGCCTAAGTTGGTCCATGCCCATGGATCATGGCTACTCTCTCCGGTGTACTTTGGAGTGTCATCATATTGCCACTGGCTGGCGATCTCCTCCGGATCCCACTGATAAGATGATGGACGATAAGGGTCAAGTGTTTGTTCCGATTCGGGCTCTGGAGCTGATGTCTAGCCACGGAGCGCATAGACGGCCTCCAGCAAGACGAGGTAAGGGCCTGCAGTTAAATCAAACAAAGAAGGCACATGCAAGATAATAGTCTCACTGTGTTTCTTATGAAATCTCAAATTATACAAAAGCATCTTATCATCATTTTTAACAATAAAGTCATGTGCTACCATGCTGTTATAGTCTAGAAAGGTAGGGGGCAGCAATTTTCCCTCTTTCTCAAAATGCCTAATTGGTATCCTGAAATGTTTAGCAAGGCGTGAAGCATAGATATCTCCAAAGATGGGACCCTTTGTATGGTTCAGGCTTAATCGTTTAGCAATAATAGCGCCCATACTAACAGAGTTATCATGAAATAAAGCATGGAACAAAATAATAATATCAGGAACACTAAGGTTTCCACAGTTTCCGCGACCAATTAAGCATCGACTAGCAAATATTGCAAAATAGCGTAAAACAGGAAAATGTATGCTAGTAATTCATGCATCGGAAACCTTCCTTGTTTCCCCTACAGTAATAGTATCGATAAATCCATCCACATCTTTATGATGTGGTTCCTCTAAGCTGCCCCCGAAAGGTTCTTGCAGACCGTGCAAAATTCATATAGTGACATCTCCCTAGCCACATCATATAAATGAAACTTTACTGAAGGAGGTGATTTCTTAGGGTAAAAGTAGAAATTTTGCACGAAAGTTTTGGTGAGTAAGAGATACTGTTCGGCCTGGTCGTGGAGGAAGTCGGTGAGGCCCGCATTATCAGCCAATGAATAAAAATCATCATGAATCCCAGCTACTCTCAAGAAATCATCACAAGGCCATTCACACGGCCGCACTTCCGCCACACGAGGGAGATTATACTTGGCCTTTTCATTCTCCTTTGCTTGTTTATCCTTAGAGCCTTGGCTAGAAGAGCCCCTCAAGAAAAATCTCTTCATCTTTTTCTGAAAATTTCTGAAATTTTTAGTAGCTCAAAATAAAAGTGAATCAAACTCAACAAAATTGATAGCATCTACTCCCACAAGTTCTTAGAGACTATATCATGCATTGGAATTACATGGGACCATATAAATTTGACATGCAAGCTCAAGAACAGGGTCACCTAGGTAGCAAAAATTTGCAATGAATAAAGCACTAGAAGAAAAACTAATTGGACCATTGGAGGAGTCATATACCAAAGAACAATGCCCCAAAGCAGTTTCGTGAATGAAGCTTTGAGCAAGGCGATCGAAAATGGCAGCAAGGTGAGCTAGAACTCGTGCTTGAGCTGGATGGTGATTTTTTTGGGAGGAAGGAGAAGTGTGTGGGTGCAGGAATAAGTGGAGGAGGGCCACCGTGGGCCCGCGAGGTAGGGGGCGTGCCCCATAGGGGTGGGAGCGCCCTGGACCCTCGTGGCCAGGTGCCAGCTCCCCCTGCAGTGTACTCAGTGCCAGATATTCTCAAATATTCCAGAAAAAATCATACTAAATTTGAAGGGCATTTGGAGAACTTTTATTTTCAGGTATTTTTTTATTGCATGGATAATTGAAAAACAGATAGAAAATACTATTTTTACTTTATTAAATCTAAATAACAGAAAGTAGAAGGAGGGTACAGAAGGTTGTGCCTTCTAATTTCATCCATCTCATGCTCATCAAAAGGAATCCACTAACAAGGTTGATCAAGTCTTGTTAACAAACTCATTCCGAATAACATGCAACCGGAGAAATTTCGAATAACACTTGGTTACCTCAACGGGGATATGCACATCCCCAATAATAAGAATATCATATTTCTTCTTGACAGTAGGAAGAGGAAATTCAAAACCTCCAATAATGATAGTTGGAATTTTTCCAATAGAATTGATGCTATGAACTTGAGGTCGTTTCCTCGGAAAGTGTACCGTATGCTCATTACCATTAACATGAAAAGTGACATTGCCTTTGTTGCAATCAATAACAGCCCCTGCAGTATTCAAAAAGGGTCTACCAAGAATAATCGACATACTATCGTCCTGAGGAATATCAAGAATAACAAAGTCCGTTAAGATAGTAACGTTTCCAACCACAACTGGCACATCCTCGCAAATACCGACAGGTATAGCAGTTGATTTATCAGCCATTTGCAAAGATATTTCAGTAGGTGTCAACTTATTCAATTCAAGTCTACGATATAAAGAGAGAGGCGTAGCACTAACACCGGCTCCAAGATCACATAAAGCAGTTTTAACATAGTTTCTTTTAATAGAGCATGGTATAGTTGGTCCTCTTGGATCTCCAAGTTTCTTTGGTATTCCACCTTTAAAAGTGTAATTAGCAAGCATGGTGGAAATTTCAGCTTCCGGTATCTTTCTTTTATTTGTAATAATATCTTTCATGTATTTATCATAAGGATTCACTTTAAGCATATCAGTCAAGCGCATACGTAAGAAGATGGGTCTAATGATTTCAGGAAAGCTCTCAAAATCCTCATCATCCTTTTTCTTGGATGGCTTAGGAGGAAAAGGCATGGGTGTCTGAACCCATGGTTCTCTTTCTTTACCGTGCTTCCTAGCAACATAGTCTATCTTATCATAACGTTGATTCTTTGATTGTGGGTTATCAAGATCAACAGCAGGTTCAATCTCTACATCATTATTATTGCTAGGTTGAGCATCAACATGAACATTATCATTAACATTATCACTAGGTTCATGTTCATCACTTGTGTTTCAACATCAGAAATAGAAATATCATTGGGATTCTCAGGTGTATCTACAACAGGTTCACTAGAAGGACTATCATTTTTATTTTTGTTCCTTTTAGAAGGACTAGGTGCATCTATATTATTTCTCTAAGAATCTTTCTCAATTCTCTTAGGGTGGCCTTCAGGATACAAAGGTTCCTGAGTCATTTTACCAATTCTAGTATCCACTCTAACAGCAAAGTCATGTTTATTATTTAATTCATCGAGCAAATCACTTTGAGCTTTAAGTACTTGTTCTGCTTGAGTGGTAACCATAGAAGAATATTTACTAATGTGTTTAAGTTCACCATTAGCTCTAGCCATATAATCACTCAAGCGTCCAATCATGTAAGAATTACTCTTTAATTCTCTACCAACATAAGCATTAAAGTTTTCTTGTCTAGCCATAAAGTCATCAAATTCATCCAAGCATTGGCTAGCAAACTTAGTAGACTGGATTTCAATCTTATCATATCTATAGAGAGAATTTACCTTTACTACCTCTGTCGGGTTATCAAGACCATGTGTTTCTTCAATAGGTGGTATATTAAGACCATGTATTTCTTCAACAGGAGGTAAATTCTTAACATCTTCAACTTTAATACCTTTTTCTTTCATAGATTTCTTTGCCACTTGCATATCTTCAGGACTGAGAAATATTTTCATTAGTCAACATATTATTCAATAGCAATTCAGCTTGATCAACTGTTCTTTCCCTGAAAACACAACCAGCACAACTATCCAAGTGGTCCTTGGAAGCATCAATTAGTCCATTATAAAAGATATCAAGTATTTCTTTTTTCTTAAGAGGATGATCAAGCAAAGCATTAAGTAATCGGAGAAGCCTCCCCCAAGCTTGTGGGAGACTCTCTTCTTCGATTTGCACAAAAATGTATATTTCCCTCAAGGCAGCTTGTTTTTTTGAGCAGGGAAATATTTAGCAGAGAAGTAATAAATCATATCCTGGGGACTACGCACACAACCAAGATCAAGAGAATTAAACCAAGTTTTAGCATCACCTTTTAATGAGAATGGAAATATCTTGAGGATATAATAGTAGCAAGATTTCTCATCATTAGTAAATAGGGTGGCTATATCATTCAATTTAGTAAGATGTGCCACAATAGTTTCAGATTCATAGCCATAAAAAGGATCAGATTCTACCAAAGTAATTATCTTAGGATCGACAGAGAATTCATAATCCTTATCAGTAACAAAGATAGGTGAAGTAGCAAAAGCAGGGTCATATTTCATTGTAGCATTCAGAGTTTTCTGTTTCAGTTTAGCTAATAACTTCTTAAGATCAGATCTATCATTGCAAGCAAGAAAATCTCTAGCAGTTTCTTCATCCATAACATAACCCTCAGGAACAATAGGCAATTCATACTTAGGGGGAGAACCTTCATCATCACTGTCTTCAATAATTTCATTTTCAATAATTTCATTCTCTCTAACCCTAGCAAGTTGTTCATCAAGATATTCACCTAATGGCACAGTAGTACCAAGCACGGAAGTAGTTTCATCATAAGTATCATGCATAATAGAAGTGGCATCATCAATAACATGCGACATATCAGATTTAATAGCAGAAGCAGGTTTAGGTGTCGCAAGCTTACTCATAACAGAAGGAGAATCTAGTGCAGAGCTAGATGGCAGTTCCATACCTCCCCTCGTAGTTGAGGGGTAAATCTTAGTTCTTTCGTCTTTCAAGTTCCTCATAGTGACCAGCAGATATAAATCCCAAGTGACTCAAATAATAGAGCTATGCTCCCCGACAACGGTGCCAGAAAATAGTCTTGATAACCCACAAGTATAAGGGATCGCAACAGTTTTTGAGGGTAGAGTATTCAACCCAAATTTACTGATTCGACATAAGGGGAGCCAAAGAATATTATCAAGTATTAGCAGTTGAGTTGTCAATTCAACCACACCTGGATAACTTAGTATCTGCAGCAAAGTATTCAGTAGCAAAGTAGTATGGAAGTAATGGTAACGGTAACAAAAGTAACAGTAGCAGTTTTGTAGTAATTGTAACACTAGCAACGGCAAAGCACAATATGTGAAAAGTTTGTAGGCATTGGATCAGTGATGGATAATTATGTCGGATGCGATTCCTCATGTAATAGTTATAACATAGGGTGACACAGAACTAGCTCCAGTTCATGAATGTAATGTAGGCATATATTCCGAATATAGTCATACGTGCTTATGGAAAAGAACTTGCATGACATGTTTTGTCCTACCCTCCTGTGGCAGTGGGGTCCTAGTGGAAACTAAGGGATATTAAA
This sequence comes from Aegilops speltoides, assembly GCA_021437245.1. Classification (NCBI taxonomy): domain Eukaryota; kingdom Viridiplantae; phylum Streptophyta; class Magnoliopsida; order Poales; family Poaceae; genus Aegilops; species Aegilops speltoides. The sequence continues at coordinate 296,907,096 of CM038146.1, read as the reverse complement.
GCCTCCTTTTAATAGAGTACCAGACTAAAGCGTTAACACATAGTGAATACATGAACTCCTCAAACTACGGTCATCACCAAGAAGTATCCCAATTATTGTCACTTCAGGGTTGTCGGATCATAACACATAATAGGTGACTATAGACTTGCAATATAGAATCAAGAACTCACATATATTCATGAAAACATAATAGGTTCAGATCTGAAATCATGGCACTCAGGCCCTAGTGACAAGCATTAAGCATAGCAAAGTCATAGCAACATCAATCTCAGAACATAGTGGATACTAGGGATCAAACCCTAACAAAACTAACTTGATTACATGGTAAATCTCATCCAACCCAACACCATCCAGCAAGCCTACAATGGAATTACTCATGCACGGAGGTGAGCATCATGAAATTGGTGATGGAGGATGGTTGATGATGACGACAGCGACGAATCCCCCACTCCAGAGCCCCGAATGGACCCCAGTTCAGCCCTCCCGACAGAGATTAGGGCTTGGCGGCGGCTCCGTATCGTAAAACGTGATGAAACTTTCTCTAATTTTTTTCTCCGCGAAAGCAAATATATGGATTCGGAGTTGAGGTCATTCCGAGAACTTTTATTTCTGCACAAAAATAACACCATGGCAGTTCTGCTGAAAACAGCGTCAGTTCGGGTTAGTTCCATTCAAATCATGCAAGTTTGAGTCCAAAACAAGGGCAAAAGTGTATGGTAAAGTAGATACGACGGAGACGTATCATGGTTCATCCGATGAGATCATCGTGGAACATGTGGGAGATAATATGGGTATCCAGATCTCGCTATTGGTTATGGGCTGGAGAGATGTCTCGGTCATGTCTGCATGGTTCCCGAACCCGTAGGGTCTACACACTTAAGGTTCGGTGATGCTAGAGTTGTAATGGGAAATTTTATGTGGCTACTGAAAGTTGTTTGGAGTCTCCGATGAGATCCTGGATGTCACGAGGAGTTCCGGAATGGTCCGGAAGTGAAGATCTATATCTGGGAAGTCCAGTTTCTGTTGCCAGAAGGTTTCGGGGTTATCAGTATTGTACTGGGACCACCGGGTGGGGCCACCTACCCCGGGGGGCCAAGTGGGCTGAATATGGGTGGAAACCAGCCCCCTAGTGGGCTGGTGCGCCCCCCCAAGGGCCCAAGGCGCCTCCCACCTGCTTGGGGGGCAAGTCTCCCCCCTTGGCCGCCGCCCCCCTCTAGAAGCGTCTAAGGGGGCCGGACCCCTCTCCCCTTCACCCTATAAATAGAGGGGGGATCAGAGGGCAGCCACACCTCAGCCCCTAGCACAGCCCTCCCCCTCCTACACCTGCTCCTCCTCGGTTGAGCTTGGCGAAGCTATGCCGGAGAACCACGAGGTCCACCACCATGCCATCGTGCTGCCGGAGTTCTCCCTAAACTTCTCCTTCCCCCTTGCTGGATCAAGAAGGAGGAGGCATTCCCAGGATGTACGTGTGTTGAACACGGAGGCGCCGTCCATTCGGCACTTGGATCGGATCTTCTGAATTTGAATCGTCCTGAGTACGACACCATCAACTGGGTTTTGTAATGCTTCCGCTTAGAGATCTTCAAGGGTATGAAGATGCACACACATACTCTCTCTCTCTCTCTCTCTCTCTCTCTCTCTCTCTCTCTCTCGTTGCTAGCATCTCCTAGATTGATCTTGGTGACACACAGGAATTTTTCTGAATTATTACTACGTTCCCAACAGTGGCATCATGAGCTAGGTCTATGTGTAGATTCTATGCACGAGTAGAACGCAAGTAGTAGTGGGTGATGATTTGGTCAATTTGCTTACCGTTACTAGTCCTATCTTGATTCGGCGGCATTGTGGGATGAAGCGGCCCGGACCGACCTTACACGTACGCTTACGTGAGACAGGTTCCACCGACTGACATGCACTTGTTGCATAAGGTGGCTAGCGGGTGCCTATCTCTCCCACTTTTGTTGGATCGGATTCAATGAATAGGGTCCTTATTAAGGGTAAATAGCAATTGGCATATCACCGTTGTGGCTGTTGCGTAGGTAAGAGACATTCTTGCTAGAAACCCATAGCAGCCACGTAAAACATGCAACAACAATTAGAGGACGTCTATCTTGTTTTTGCAGGGTATGCTATGTGATGTGATATGGCCAAAAAGATGTGATGAATTATATATGTGATGTGTGAGATTGATCATGTTCTTGTAATAGGAATCGCGACTTGTATGTCGATGAGTATGATAACCGGCAAGAGCCATCGGAGTTGTCTTAATTTATTCTATGACCTGCGAGTCAATATAAGCACCATGTAATTACTTTACTTTATTACTAACCGTTAGCCATAGTAGTAGAAGTAATAGTTGGCGAGACAACTACAGGAAGACACGATGATGGAGATCATGGTTTCATGCCGGTGACGATGGTGATCATGTCGCGCCTCGAAGACGGAGATTAAAAGCGCAAGATGATATTGGCCATATCATGTTACTTTATATTTTGCATGTGATGTTTGTCATGTTTACATCTTATTTGCTTAGAACAACGGTAGCATAAATAAGATGATCCCTCACTAAAATTTCAAGTAATGTGTTCCCCTTAACTGTGCATCGTTGCGAAGGTTCGTTGTTTTGAAGCACCATGTGATGATCGGGTGTGATAGATTCTAACGTCCGCATACAACAGGTTTAAGCCAGATTTACACATGCGAAACACTTAGGTTGACTTGACAAGCCTAGCATGTACATACATGGCCTCGGAACACAAGAGACCGAAAGGTCGAACATGAGTCGTATGGTAGATGTGATCAACATGGAGATGTTCACCATTGATGACTAGCCCGTCTCACATGATGATCGGACACGACCTAGTCGATTCGGATCATGTATCACTTAGATGACTAGAGGGATGTCTATCTGAGTGGGAGTTTGTTAAATAATTCGATTAGATGAACTTAATTATCATGAACTTTATCTAAAATTGTCTTTACAATCTATCCTGTAGATCCAATGGCCCATGCTAATGTTGCCCTCAACTTCAACGCGTACCTTGAGAAAACCAAGCTGAAAGACGATGGAAGCAACTACACGGACTGGGTCCGTAACTTGAGGATCATCCTCATAGCTACCAAGAAAGCATACGTCCTTGAAGCACCACTAGGTGACGCATCCATTTTCCCAGCAACTCAAGACGTTATGAACGCCAGACAATCGCGTAGTGATGATTACTCCCTGGTTTAGTGCGACATGCTTTACATCATAGAATCGGGGCTCCAAAATAATTTTGAGCAACACGGAGCATATGAGATGTTCCAAGAGCTGAAAATGGTATTCCAAGCTCATGCCTCGGTTGAGAGATATGAAGTCTCCAAAAAGTCATACAATTGTAAGATGGAGGAAAATAGTTCTATCAGCGAGAATATACTCAAAATGTCTGGGTTGCACAACCGCTTATCTCAGCTGGGAGTTAATCTTCCAGATGACTCGGTCATTGACAGAATCCTCCAGTTGCTTCCACCTAGCAACAAGAGCTTTGTGATGAACTACAATATGCAAGGGATGGAGAAGTCCATTCCCGAGTTATATTCGATGTTGAAATCAGCGGAGGTGGAGATAAAAAGGAACATCAAGTGTTGATGGTGAATAAGACCACTAGTTTCAATAAAGGCAAGGGAAAGAAGAACTTCAAGAAGGATCGCATGCCAGGACCCCGATCCTAAGTCACACCGATCTAGCATGTAACACATCATGTCACTTTGCAGCCTCATGGACGATATTCCCACGGGTGCCACCTTACCTGGCCCGAGACCGTTTGCGCCTTTTGGCTGATGTATATGATAGTGTGGCTAGCATCCATATGACAGAGAACCCGGGCTGACATGACTAGTTGTAAACCCAATGTGGCGCTAACTTACAGGGACATGCATACATGACCCATGAACGAACGTGTCGATCATCAACGTCTGAACCCAAGTCGTAGAAGGCTACAAGGACTTAAAGTAACAACATGTGACATTTCCCTGAAGGGACAAACACTGGAATGAAGGACACATGCCGGCCAGCCTAAGTGTTCCGGAGCAGTAGCAAGCTACCATGGCTCAGTGGAATCACTAGGAGACATTTCCCCATAAGAGGCTACCAAGAATAAACAACTAGATTGTTGGATCCCACACATACCAAGCATTTCAATAACATACACACAATATGCTTGATATGTGCAAACACAACATGGCATCACAACAAAACTCTACGACACAAAGTATTCATTTAGAAGGCTTCAATGAGTTAGATATCACAAACATGGGTCTCATGACCCAACATTCAGAGCATACAAGCAATGGAAGCATAACATGTCTGAGTACAAACAACTAGAAATGGAAAAGGCTGAAAAGCCTGACTATATACATGACCCCCAAGGGTACAAGATCGTAGCTGATATAACAAGCTAAACGTCGAAGTCCACGCGGAACTACTAGTGAGACTGAAGTCTCTCTGCAAATGTACCCAGCAAGACTTACATGAGAACTAGCTACATATGCATCAGTATTATGACTCAATATGTCTGAAAGAGAAAGGTTGCAACAAAAATCGACAATATAACGTTGCGAGATTCTCAAGAGATGGACTATGGTAGTAAGCTCCAAAACATGAGTGGGTTCTACTACACACATGTAAACACGTTGTTCCAGACAAGCATGACCACATGGTAGTCTTACAACAAAACACTACCAAGTTCGGGTGGGGAAACATCATTGAGGATATCGAAGTCCTTACATAAGTCTGGATTAGCTCTTAAGAAGGAACTTCTTTTCCTTGAAGAAATCAATCAGTGGCTTGGTGTGCTACAAAATTCATATGGAACAAAGATGATCAGTCTATTAGACCATAGATTACTTCGCACATGCATGATTGACTTGGGATGATTCCAAATGAAGCAAAAACAAGCTTTCTCGAATCCACAGTGGCAACTTGCACCAAATGCACATGAATTATAGGGGCTCACTACTTTCATCCAAACATAAGCTTCATGAGCTAGCACGAAGAAAATGATTTCAGAAGTTTCCAACACTAACTTTGATGTTCAACATGAATCATGGACAAGATGAAAATGTTGTCAATGGGCTCAACAACAATCCATCCAGGCTTCCATATAGATGGAGTTCCACAATTAAGTGAACACGGTGATAGCTTTGGTCAGACCAAAAGATGTAATGGTGTATGCTCGAGGGATCAACTACGAGTAAGTCAACATTACGAATATCATTGGTTCTGATTTGATTTGACGATAACACATACTAAAATCAAAGACTGGATAAGACAATAGCTCCAACAATTGATCACGAGGATCAATGAATGAAAATATCATCTTTCTTCAGCACACACACACACACACACGAGAATATCCCTTTGGAGAGAACTAAGTGGATTAAGCTTTTATCTTCCAACTCTCCAAGTTGTTGTTCAATCTTAACCAACTAGCTCAGGGGTATCCAACACAGATCCTTGGAGAAAGAGTGATTTATAAGAAAGACCAACTTGATCATGAGCTCAACATGATGGTCAGAGAACAACCTGGTGATACTTCCGAGAAGATATTTGAAAAATCACGAACCACCGATATGCTATTAAGCTCAGGAGCAATCTTGCTTTTGAGGGCAAAACAATATGATCAAGGAGCAAGGTGTTGACACAATCCGAACTCATTGATCGAAGAGTGTGCCTGGAAATATGGACTAGGTAGCAAGATCATTCTTATAATGGTGATTCAAGAACTAGCATGCTAAGAATGAGATTATCGTCCTTCAACTACGAAGCAACTGTGTTGCTAGCACATCACAGTCCACTTGTCGGTATTCTGGTTGCAGCAACATAGGGATCGAGGACTGAATGATGATGGTGAGAAGTATCACTACATCAAGTGTTCATAAGATGGTGTGCAATTCCCATGACAATCCTGACATAAAGGAGGTAATACTCTAGGGTACAACAAACTATAAGCTGGACTGGCATCCTTAATCCATGGAATACAACTTCTTTGACCCAATCCTAGATATGGATGAGGTACCGAAGTTTATTTCTCCTAGTCATTCCAGAATAGAATGGCTTGACGGACCACAAGGGTAAAAGGCATCAATGAACATGATTGCACAACTACTTCTGAGTATCAACTGATAGACGAAGGTCAGAATACAACTAAAGAGAACAACTCAAAGGAACATATGGTTTTCCGAGTTGTGGATGCATAAATTAGTATGTCGAACGTGTTCAACATGTTTCTTCTGGATAACCCATGCAGAAAGGTAGAACTGGCAAATTCACAATGTTGAATGGAGAACTCATCAAGAGCACTCTGGTTGTGATCTTTTAGTTCAAAAGAACTTCTACCATAAGCGGTTCATGGTATTTGGAAGAATGAGATACCACAGACCTCGAGGACTATCACAAAGGTTACTAATATCCTAAAGGAACTAGCAAACACTATCAACATGAATGAGTAGAGTGAATCTCGGGTTCAAAAACCCAGGAATAGAATGCGTACTAACTAAATGGCAATACGTGATGCTTTCGAGAAAGATGCCCATAATAATCACTCAGGGAATACAAATCAGAGCTAGATTACTGGGTGGTTCTCTAAGACACCTAGGGTCATAATAATAGCTTCAACAGATATGTGGAGGCAATGGAGCAACTCAGAAATTAGTGTGGTTAATTTGGCCCAAAAGGACATTGGGAACAGAGGGAAAGGATTTGCAAATGCATCAAATTGTTTAGAGACCTGGGATGACTCGGGCAGCATAACGGCTGTAAAAGCTCAAAAAGGATTTTGAGACATCCTGTAAAATGGTGGAATAACCACGCAACATCACAATATCAAGGTTCCGAGACCAAATGTTATCACCCGGAGGTACTAGAAATTGAACTGAGGCTTGAATCCATCAATCCTATAAGTAAAGAAGGGAATCCTAGTTCCTTAACCCTGTAGGAAAGATAGGATGACTCGGATTAGAAGGGCATAAGGTAAAGAAGTAAAAAGAGCCTTACGTTCCCTTCCACAATCAATTCCTTTATATAACTACAACATTTGTAGACTCGACCTCGACCAGTTTGGCCTGGTAATACTATAGGCAGTCAGGCTCTGATACCAAAGCTGTCAAGACCCCAATCCTAAGTCACACCAATCTAGCATGTAACACATCATGTCACTTTGCGGATGCATGCATGGTATTCCCATGGGTGCCACTTTACCTGGCCCGGGACCGTTTGCGCCTTTTGGCTTACGTATATGATCGTGTCGCTAGCATCCATATGACAGAGAACCCGGGCCGACATGACCAGTCAAACACCCAAGGTGGCGCTAACTTACAAGGACATGCATACATGACTCAACAATGAATGTGTCGATCATCAACGTATGAACCCAAGTCGTAGCAAGCTACAAGGACTTAAAGGAACAACGCGTGACATTTCCCTGAAGGGACATACACAGGAACGAAGAAGGACACATGCCGGCCAACCTAAGTGTTCCGGAGCTGTAGCAAGCTACCATGGCTCAGTGGAATCACCAGGAGACATTTCCCCATAAGAGAGGCTACCAAGAATAAACAACTAGATTGTCGGATCCCACACATACCAAGCATTTAAATAACATACACACAATATGCTCGATATGTGCAAATACAACATGGTATCACAACAAAACTCTATGACTCAAAGTTTTTATTCAGAAGGCTCCAAAGGTTCAGATATTACAAACATGGGTCTGATGACCCAACATACAAAGCATACAAGCAACAGAAGCATAACATGTCTGAGTACAGAAAACTGCAAATGGAAAAGGATGAAAAGCCTGACTATCTACACAACCCTCCCAACGGTACAAGATCGCAGCTGAGATAACAAGCTAAACGTCGAAGTCCATGTGCAACTACTAGTGCGACTGAAGTCTATATGCAAAAAAAAATTAAGCAAACGTGAGTACAAATGTACCCAGCAAGACTTACATCAGAATTAGCTACATACGCATCAGTATCAACAAAGGGGTGGCAGAGTTTAACTGTAGCAAGCTAGCTTTGACTCAGTGGCTATCCTGTACTACGACTGCTGGTAACTCTTTTGAGGTGGCGCACACAAGTCCACATATTCACCATATCAATACACGACCATGGATCCGCTCCCGTTGTCAGGATCCCGATCCTATGCCGCACCAATCTAGCATGTAACACCTCATATCACTTTGCGGCCTCACGCACGGTATTCCCACGGGTGCCGCCTTACCAGGCCCAGGACCGTTTGTGCCTTTTGTCTCACGTATATGATAGGTGTCGCTAGCATCCATATGACAAAGAACCCGGGCTGACATGGCTAGTCGTGAACCCAAAGTGGCACTAACTTACGGAGACATGCATACGTGACCCAGCAACAAACGTGTCGGTCATCAGCTAGTGAATCCGGGCTATAGCAGCTGGGCTAGCAGGACTCTGGAGAATCCGGTATGTAGCAGGCCAACAGGACTCCGGTAGACACCACGTGTCTTTTCCCCGAAGGGAAAGATACATGAACGAAGAAGGACACATGCCGGCTAGCCTAAGTGTTCTGGAGCAGTAGCAAGCTACCAGGGCTCAGTGGAAGCACTAGGAGACATTTCCCGGTAAGAGAGGCTACCAAGGATAAACAACTAGATAGTCAGATCCCACACATACCAAGTATTTCAATAACATACACACAATATGCTCGATATGCGCAAATACAACATGTCATCACAACATGACTCTACAACTCAAGTATTTTATTCAATAGGCTCCGAGGAGCGAGATATTATAAACATGGGTCTCATGACCGAACATTCAGAGCATACAAGTCAAGCACATGCGGAAGCTTAACATGTCTGAGTACAGACATCTACAAATGAAAAAAGCTAAAAAGCCTGACTATCTACCAGATCCTGCCAAGGGCACAAGATCGTAGGTGAGGTAACAAGCTAAATGTCGAAGTCCACGCGGAACTACAAGCGAGACTGAAGTCTCTCTGCAAAAACCTAAATTAAGCAAACGTGAGTACAAATGTACCCAGCAAGACTTAAATCACAACTAACTACATATGCATCAGTATCAAGATAGGGATGGTGGGGTTTAACTACAACAAGCCAGCTTTGACTTGGTGGCTATCCTGAACTAGGACTGAAGTAACTCTTTTGAGGTGGCTTACACGATTCCACATATTCACCATAGCAATACACCAGTATGGATCCGCTCCCGTCTCCCTACGAGAACGCCATCCATAGCACTCACGCTTATCTTGCGTATTTTAGAGTATCCACTTTCTCTTGTCTATGTACTATATAGGCAACCCAGAGGTCCTTTACCGCGGACGCGGCTATTCGAATAGATTATCTATAACCCTGCAGGGGAGTACTTCTTTATACATGTTTCAACCACTTAGCATCTGCACACAACATGTGCTCAGCAGACTTCAAGGGAAAGCTGACGTGGGTGTAGATCATGGCCTACCTAAACACTCAAGTCTCTAGTCTAGGTTTATCGCCTATTCAGGTTCCATCCACAGGGAGTCCGAGGTTTCCACATACGCCCCGAATGATGCGTACAGGGTTCCACGACACTAAACGGGTGCCCAGCATACCCGGCCACATGCCTACCGCATCACAGCCCACCCCTCGGGTCAGCACTGGGCACGGCCTCCTGCATACTACAAACACCAGAAACTACTTGCAACTCCTGGACAGAGGACAAGGGTGGTTAATAAGTCGAGCAGGGTCATATTTCAGGGCCCGATGCAAGGTAGTAGCTGTTTCATGGATCACAAACACATAAGTCAGTTCTTGAGGACGGCTTCAATGAGACAACCCACCATGTACTCATACATGGCCTCTCACCGCTACCTTTACCAAATCGTGTTCATACACTTAGCTCACACAGTAGGACATGTTCATCACCATTCCAATTCATCCCCGATGAATCAGACCTGACTCAACTCTAAGCAGTAGCAGGCATGACAAACAAGCATGAATGAGTAGGCACAACAGGGCTCAAATAACTCCTACTCATGCTAGTGGGTTTCATCTATTTACTGTGGCAATGACAGGTCATGCAAAGGAAAGGGGTTCAGCTACCATAGCATGTAACAGTTGCAACATTGTTGTCCTAATGCAGTAAAAGAGGGCAGGAGCGAGAGAGTGGGATTGTATCAGAATGAACAAGGGGGTTTTGCTTGCCTGGCACTTCTGAAGATGATATAACTCTTCATCGGTGTCATCGAACTCATCGTCGAAACCACGTCTACTGAGACGGGACAAGTACCGGCAAACAAGGATGGACACAATCAATGCAATGCAACAATATGATGCATGATCATGACATTCAACATGCTGTGTTTTGAGCTAATGCAACTAGCAACAGGTTAAATGGAGTTGGTTTGAACCCAAGATTCAAATTCAAACTCCATATGTGGATATTCAAATGCCATTCATATGATTTGTCCTAAAAAGCAGCTATAAGTTGTTCTAACATGCATGTAAATGGTACAAATGGATAGATTGGATTGTTCTGATCATTTTTCATATATAATTTATTTCATTTGGAGTTATGGTTGAATTTCTATAAATTTTTGAAGTTTATAGCATTTTCTGGAATTTTCTAAATTATTTTAAAACCAGAAAATCACTTTACTGCGTCAGCATGATGTATAAGTGACGTCAGCAGGTCAATGTGCTGGTCCAGGTCAAACCTGACCAGTAGGGCCCAATGGTTAGTGACAAAGAGTCAGCTACAGAGGCTGATGCGTGGGACCCGGTCAATGCTGACGTGGCCAAGTCAAAGGTGACAGGTGGGGCCCTCTGAGATTAGTACTAATTTAACAGAGAAGTTAAGCTAATTAATTAAGGCATGGTTGCCCACTTGGAAGTGGCTCTAGGGGTGATTAGCGGGGTGTTTTGGCCCTAATTAAATGGCCATGTCGGCGGCTAACCGCCGGTGACACATAGCCATGGCGACGTCGCTCGTTCTAGCGGTTCCAGCGACGAGAGGGGGCGGGGTTGGGCTCTACGGCTGCGGCGTGACGAGGCACATCGGGTGGTGGCCGTGGGCGGTGCCGGGATGGACAGCGGCGGCGACGACAATGACGACAGCGGCGGCCGGAGCACGGCTATGCACGGGCGCGGTGCTGCAGCTCGAGGGCAAGCGAACGGAGGTGCTAGGCAGCACCTAATGTTCATCGGGAGCACGCCGGAGCATCTAGTAGGAGCGGAGGGGCTCAAGGGCACGGAGCTCGCCGGCCATGGCGGACGGCGGCTTCGGGTGCTCGCGGGGCAGCGGCTACGATGCAGGATAGAGCACGAGGGAGGAGGGGGAACGGATTAGAGCTCACAGTGCGTCGAACAGAGAGCTTAGCGGGCTCGGGGATGCTTCAGAGACGTCGAATTGTTGGCGGCGATCCACGAGCTGAAGGTTGAAGACGACGGCCTAGGCGAGGCTGCGTTGCGTCAGGCATGACGTGGCTTGGTCGGGAGGAAGAGGGCTTCGCAGCGGAGCTTCTGGGCTCAGCGGCAGGGCGAGGGGTGGCCGGTGGCCATGGGAATGGTGATCGGCATTGACGAGCTCCGTTCGGGAAGAGAGCAGAGGAGGGGGAAAAAGAGAGCTGCGTGGAGGGGAGAGGTCGAGGGGCAGTAGGGGAATGCGAGGCGTCCAAAGGAACGTCGGGGAGGCGACGGGAAGCAGGAGGTTGGCTGGCGCGTGCCGGCGTGCGGCGACCATGCGCGCGGTGTCCTACTCGCGTGGGGAGGACGACGCTTCTGCCCTTGGTGGGCTGGGCTGTCTTACCGGGCCACCAGCTGGCCAGGTAAGTGGGCTGCCAAGTACAGTGCCCTCTCTCTCTCTTTCCTATTTTCCGTTTTTTCCTATTGCTCTGTAATCTTTGTGGCTTTTCTAAAAATACCTAAACACTTCCAAAAATCATGAAACTAATCATGGCTACTGTTTAGAATATATCCAACAGTAAACATTTTAGTTCATGATTATTTGAGCAATTTACATATGATTTAATTCAGTGACCCTCTGTTGTCCTAGAAAAGTGTGCACCATTTTTGTCAGAGATTCTAGACCAAGGCAAAGATGATGAACATTTTACAAGGGCATTGTGGGTTCAATGAAAATGATTTTATTTGGACCCTAGTTGAATTTCATTTGCTGCTAGGGTTTATCAACCCCCATTTCAAAGTTTCATAGAATTTAGACATGATGCACGGAAGCTAGTGCAAAGACAGGCAAGACCTGAACTGGGCCTGTGACAACTCACCCCCACTAAACAAGAATCTCGTCCCGAGATTCAAGCGTAGGGTAAGATGAAGGGGGAACGTAAACTAACATAACCTTCACGATCCAGGTTGCACTTCATAAGGGCATTGATTCAATCACCATCTTTGTCTTGTCGTCTTGCTCTGAGAACTCCAGTCAACATGACCACGAGAGGAAAAAGAAACTCTAGAAGGATCGATCTTCTCAAAGTCGAACAACTCAGGATCAACTCACGGGGTGAGTCATTGAAACATCTCTCGAGCTGAGACACGAAGCATACAACTAGAGGGATGGAGTGGAACAGATGATGAAGGTTCACTAGGTACACAACAATTCCACACTTAATAGGATGGTGAACGGTTGTCAACGTAGCGAGGAGTTGAGTTGCTGTCAGGACCCCGACTAAATGCCACAACGATCTAGCATGTAACACCTCATATCACTTTGCGGCCTCACGCACGGTATTCCCACGGGTGTTACCTTACCTTTGCCCGGGACCGTTTGCGCCTTTTGGCACATGTATATGATAGTGTCGCTAGCATCCATATTGTAAGGAGCCCGGGCTGACATGGCTAGTCGTAAAACCAAAGTGGCACAGCCTTACAGGGACAGGCATCCATGACCCAACATCGAACGTGTCAGTCATCAGCGAGTGAATCCAGGCTGTAGCACTGGGCTAGCAGAACTCCGGTGAACCGGGCTGCAGCGGGCTAACAGGACTCCGGTATTCATCGCGTGACATTTCCCCGGAGGGACAGACACAGGAACGAAGAAGGACACATGCCGGCCGGCCTAAGTGTTCCGGAGCAGTAGCAGGCTACCATGGCTCAGTGGAAGCACTAGGAGACATTTCCCCGTAAGAGAGGCTACTAAGGATAAACAACTAGATAGTCAGATCCCACACATACCAAGCATTTCAATAACATACACACAATATGCTCGATATGTGCAAATACAACATGGCATCACAACATGACTCTACAACTCAAGTATTTTATTCAATAGGCTCCTAGGAGCGAGATATTACAAACATGGGTCTCATGACCCAACATTCAGAGCATACAAGTCAAGCACATGCGGAAGCTTAACATGTCTGAGTACAGACATCTACAAAAGGAAAAGGCTGAGAAGCCTGACATTCTACCAGATCCTGCCGAGGGCAAAAGATCGTAGGTGAGGTAACAAGCTAAACGTCGAAGTCCACACGGAACTACTAGTGAGACTGAAGTCTCTCTGCAAAAACATAAAATAGGCAAACGTGAGTACAAATGTACCCAGCAAGACTTACATCAGAACTATCTACTTATGCATCATTATCAACAAAGGGGATTGTGGGGTTTAACTGCAGCAAGCCAGCTTTGACTCAGTGGCTATCCTAAACTACGATTGCAAGTAACTCTTTGAGGTGGCGCACACGAGTCCACATATTCACCATATCAATACACCACCATGGATCCGCTCCCGTCTCCCTATGAGAACGCCATCCATAGCACTCACACTTATCTTGCGTATTTTAGAGTATCCACTTTCACTTGTGTATGAACTGTACAGGCAACCCAGAAGTCCTTTTCCGCGGACACGGCTATTCGAATAGATGATGTTACTCTGCAGGGGTGTGCTTCTTCACACACGCTCTCACCACTTACCGCTGTTTACACGACATGTACTCGGCAACCTTCAAGCGGAAGCCCAACGAGGGTGTCGGCCATGACCTACCTAAACACTCAAGTCTCTATCCAGGTTTATCGCCTATTCAGGTTCCATCCGCAGGGAGTCCGGCCGAGGTTTCCACATACGGCCCCGAACAATGTGTACAGGGTTCTGTGACACCAAACGGGCGCCCGGTATACCCGGCCACGTGCCTACCGCATCACAGCCCACCCCTCCGGTCAGCGCTGCCCACGGCCTCCAGCATACTACAAACACCAGAAACTACTTGCAACTCCTGGACAGAGGACAAGGGTGATTAAGAAGCCGAGAGGGTCCATTGGTTTCGGGCCCAATGCATGGTAGTAATTGTTTCATGGATCACAAACACAGAACTCAGTTCCTGAGGACGGCTTCAACGAGACAACCCACCATGTACTCCTACATGGCCTCTCACCGCTATCTTTACCAAGTTGTGTTCACACATTTAGCTCACACACAGTAGGACATGTTCACACACCTCTGATTCATCCCCGATGAATCAGACCTGACTCAGCTCTAAGCAGTAGCAGGCATGCTAAACAAGCATGAATGAGTAGGCACAACAGGGCTCAAACAACTCCTACTCATGCTAGTGGGTTTCATCTATTTACTGTGGCAATGACAGGTCATGCAGAGGATAATGGGGTTCAGCTACCGCAGCAAGTAACAGATGAATCGATGTTGTCCTAATGCAGTAAAAAAAGAGCAGGAGCGAGAGAGTAGGATTGTATCGGAATGAACAAGGGGGTTTTGCTTGCCTGGCACTTCTGAAGATAGTATAGCTCTTCATCGGTGTCATCGAACTCATCGTCGAACGTCGTCTACTCAGAGGGGACAATCACCGGCAAACGAGAGGAACACAATCAATGCAATGCACAATATGATGCATGATCATGACACGGCAAAATGAGTGTGTTTTGGCTAATGCAACTTGGAACAGATTGGTTTGAGTTCATTTGAATCAAGGATTCAAATGCAAACCCAAATAAGAGGTCATATTAGTGCATTAACTTGTTTCATCTAAACAGCAAGGTTAAAGTGTTCTAACATGCATGAAAACAGTACAGATGGATAGATTGGATTTTTCTGATCATTTTTCATATATAATTTATTTCATTTGGAGTTACGGTTGATTTTCTATGATTTTTAGAAGTTTAGGTAATTTTTTGGATTTTCCTGAATTAAATTAAATCCAGAAAATGACTTATTGCGTCAGCTCTGCGTCACTGTGACGTCAGCTGGTCAACTGCGGCTGACCCGGTCAAACCTGACCAGTAGGGCCCATTGGTCAGTGACTCGGGGCTGGTTAGTGTCACAGACAAGTGGGGCCAGTCAATGGCCACGTCAGCGAGGTCAACGCCGACGCGTGGGCCACTGTGATTAAATAAAACTAAACAGAAATTAATCCGGTGTTAGTTAAGGGCGTGGGGCCCAGGAGTCAGTGAGAGGGGGAGTTAGTTAGCCCCGTCATTAGCAGTTAACGACTTTGCCACGTCGGCCCGCCGGCGTTCAGCCGCCGGCGACCATTTGCCGCGGCGTACGTGCGTCGGGAAAGCGCTAGGGGCCGCGGTTTGTCGTGCAGAAAGCATCGGGGAGAAGCCCTTGCTCGGGCGCATCGAATGGGCCAGACAGGGGGTCGCGGGGCTGCCGGAATTTCGCCGGCCACGAGTTTTGGCGGCGGCGCAGCTACAGGTTTGCACGGGCGCGGCGTGGTGGAGCACGAGGAGCTCAACCAAGGGCATAGACGGCGTCGTCGGGTCACTAGGAGCACGGCGTAAAAACGGGACAACAGAGAGGCGGGTTCGAGGGAGAGGCTTACGGCGGTTGCAACGGTGCAGACGGCGAGCTCGGGGAAGGCCGGAGCTGAGCGGGGCGGCGAGGTCGATCTCCGGCAGCAGAGGAGGGGAAAAGCATCGGTGGCGGCGTTGCAGCGCGTCCGGGGCCTCGTGGGTCGTCGAGGAGGTCGGGGACGTCGAGATGGAGCTCGCAGGCACGGCGAGGGGTTGGGGGGAGGTGGTGGCCACGGCTATGGTGAACGGCGGCGACGAACTTGCTCGGGCATGAGGGGGAGAGGACGAGGGGGAGCATAGGAGGGGAGAGTGGTGACCATGGGGCCGAGGCAGCGCCGAGGAGAAGACACGAGGCGTCGCGGTGGCCAAGTAACGCAGGCAGGCAGCCTGGTGGCGTGGCGCCCGCACGCGCGCCGTGTGCTGTCCCTCCTCTGCCCATTGGCAGAGGTGGGTGACGACTGGCACAGGCCAGTGGGCTAGGCCGTGCTGGGCCAGGCCAGGTGAGCGCCAGGTAAAACCCTCTCTCTCTGCTTTCTGTTTTACTTTTTATTTGTTTCTATTCTGTGTTTTGAAATAGTAGAAATACTATTCCATTTAGGAAAAACCTGAAAATATTCAAAGGCACATTTGAAAATATTCTCAACAGCCTAAAAATACCTTCTAGATTATTTGGGCATTTTAAAATATTTATAGGATTTAAATTGCCCAAATGCAAATACATATGGCTTGGTGCAAAAATCCAGAATAGCCTCCAAAAATATGAAACCATTTTTGGCAGAGGGTTTAGTCAGGACCAAAGATGGTGAACATTTATGAAGGGCATTTTGGGTTCATTGAAATTCCAATTGTTGGAACCTAGTATTTCAAAAGGGGGTGTTGGGGTTTGTTAGTCCCCATTTCAAGTTTAAGAAAAATGTAGACATGATGCACACATGACACTATCATAGTGCAATGCCAGAAGCTAGGGATGTGACAACTCACCCCCACTAAACAAGAATCTCGTCCCGAGATTCAAGCGTAGGGTAAGATGAAGGGGGAATGCAAACTGACACAATCTGCACCATCCAGGTTGCACCTCATAAGAACGTTGATTCGATCACCATCTTTGTCTCGATGTCTTGCTTTGAGAACTCCAGCTATCATGACAACGAGAGGCAGGGGAAAACTCTAGAAGGATCGATCTTCTTGAAGATCGAACGACTCAAGATCAACTCACGAGATGAGACATAGCAACATCTCTCGAGCTGAGACACGAGGCACACATCCAAAGGGATGGAGTGGAACAGATGACAAAGGTTCACCAGGTAGGCAACAATTTCATGCTTAAGAAGGTGGTGAACGGTTGTCAACGTAGCTAGGAGTTGAGTTGCCATGATACCATAACGGAACATCTTGGAGGAGGGTGTGATTTGTGGAGTTATTACCCTAAGTGGCAAAAAGAATTACCTTTGATCCATAGATCATTGAAACTCTTCATACCAGCTTAAGGCAATTTACAATTGGTCGCCTGAAAGAGCTCGAAGGAATGGCATACTCGGACTAGGATGGATGATGTGGACTACCTTGTTGAAGACAACACAATGGATGATTTTTGCTTATCATCGGAAATGGATGGACCCATGGTAGGACCACTTTTGAAGAAGATCCTGGACAACAACTGCTGAGAAGGACAACCTATGGAAAATTGGCCCGATGAGGTGCAAGCTGGGAACAACATGCAGATGTTGGAAATGTTCCAACCATCATATCTGCCCGAGATTCAGATCTGGTTGGAGACAAGATATTTCAGACAACATGTCTGGAAAAGAAAGTTTGCAACACAAACAGACGAGACGGAGTTGCGAGATTCTCGGGAATGAACTACGATAGCAAGCTCCAAAACATGAGCTGGTTCTGCTAGAAACCTATGAACATGTTGTCCAAGACAAGATGACCACGTAGTAGTCTTATAATGAAACACTATCAAGTTCAGGTTAGGATCCATCATCAAGGATTTCAAAGTCTTTACGCGCGCTAGACTTCTTTTCCTTGAACAAGTCAACCAGTGGCTTGAAGTGCTAGGGAACATATGGAATGAAGGTTGCAAGTCTCCAAACCACAGGATACTTCGCACATATGCATGAATGACTTGGGATGATTCCAGGGAAGCAAAAACAATCTTTCTCGAACTCACGGCGGCATCTTGCACCAAATGCACATGAATTCGAGGAAGTCACCCCTTCCATCCAAGCATAAGCTTCATGAATGGAACACAAAGGCATTGCTTATAAAATTTTCAACACTAGGTTGATGTTCAGCATAAATCATGGGGGAGACAAAATGCTGCTAATGGGGTTCAACAACAACTCATCGGAATTTCTATATCACTGGACTTCCACCATCATGTGAACACGGTGATAGCGTTGGTCAGACCAAAAGATGTAATGGTGTATGCTCGAGGGATCAACCACGAGTAAGACAACATTACAAACATCGTTGGTTCTGATTTGACTTGACGATGGCCCATACTCAAGTCAAAGTTTTGACAAGGCAATAGATCCAACAACTGATCACGAGGACCAATTGGTGTAGATATCATCTTTCTTCAACACACACACACACACACACACACAAAGATATCCCTTTGGAAGTGAACTAAGTTAGACAAGCTTTTATCTCCCAACTCTCCAAGTTGTTGTTTGGCTTAACCAACTAGCTCAGGGGTATCCAACACAGATTCTTGGAGAAAGGGTGGTTCACAAGAAACCAACTTGATCACGAGCTCAACATAACAGTCAGGGGACAACCTTGTAATACTTCCGAGAAGATATTCGGAAAATCACGAACCACCAGTATGTTACTAAGCTCGAGAACAACCTTGCTTTTCAAGGCAAGATGATATGATCGAAAGAGTGAGGGATTGACACAATCCTAACTCATTGATCGAAGAGTGCACCAGAAATAAGGACTAGGTAGCACGATCAATCTTAGGATGATGATTTAATAACCAACACGCTAAGAATGAGAATATTGTCCATTTACTACCAAGCAACAAGTTGCTCGGAGTATTGATTTCACACATCATAGTTCACTTGCCGGCATTCCGGTTGCGACAACATGGGACCGAGGAATGAAAAATGATGGCAAGAAGTATCACTGCGTCAAGAATTCATGAGAGATGGTGCGATTCTCATGACAATCCTGATATAAAGGGGGTAATACTCCAGGGTAGAACAGAATCAAAACTGGATTGGCATTTGATCTGCGGAATACAACTGCTTTGACCCAATCCTAGAAATGGATAAGGTAGTGGAGTTTGTTTCTCCTAGTCATTCTGAAATAGAATGGCTTGACAGACCACTAGAGTAATAGGCATCGATAAACATGATTGCCAACTACTCCTTACTATCAATTGATAGACGAGGGCTAGAAAACAACTAAAGAGGGACAACTCAAAAGAACATCTGGTTTTCTGAGTTGTGGATGCATAGATTAGTAGGTCGAGCAAAGCTCAACATTTCTTCTGGATAACCCATGTAGGAAGGTAGAGTTGGCAGATTCACAATGTAGAATGAAGAACTCATTAAGAGCACTCTTATTGTGATCTTTTGTTTCAAAGGAACTCCTACCAAGGATGGTTCATGGTATTTGGAAGAATGATATACCACGGACCTCGCAGTATATCTCAAAGGTTACTAATATCCTAAAGGTACGAGCAGCACTATCAACACGAGGTAAGTAGAGTGAAACTTGGGTCAAGAACCCAGGAGTAGAATACCTACTACTAAATGGCATCACGGGATGCTTTCGAGAATGGTGGCCAGAATCATCACACCAAGAACACAAAACATGGCTAGATTACTAGCTGACTCCCAAAAACACCTAGGGTCGTAATAATAATTGCAACATATATGTCGAGGCAATAGAATACCTCAACTCAACTATTAGTGTGGTTAATCTGGCCCAAAGGAACATCGAGGACGGACGGAAAGGATTTGCAAATGCATCAGACTATTTAGAAACCTGGGATGACTCAGACAGCATAACGGTTGTAAATGCTCAAAATGATTTGAGACATCCTGAAGAAATGGTGGCATAACCACTTAATATCACAATATCAAGGTTCTGAGACCAGCTATGAACATGCGGAAGTAGTGAAAGCTGAACTGAGGTTTGAAATTAACAATTCTATAAGTCTATGGATTAGTAACACGTCATCCTGATAGATAGATGAGAAGGCCTAGTTCTTAATCCCCGTAGAAGAGAAGAGGATGACTCAGAGCAGAAGGCCATGAGGTATAAGGACTAAAAAGAGCCTTATGTTCCATCCCACAATCAATTCCCTTACATAACTAAAGCATTTCTAGACACAACTTCGACCAGTTTGGCTTGGTAATCCTACAGGCAGTCAAGCTCTGATACCAAAGCTGTCAGGACCCCGACTCAATGCCACATCGATCTAGCATGTAACACCTCATATCACTTTGCGGCCTCACGCACGGTATTCCCACGGGTGTCGCCTTACCTTTGCCCGAGACCGTTTGAGCCTTTTGGCACACGTATATGATAGTGTCGCTAGCATCCACATGATAAGGAGCCCGGGCTGACATGGCTAGTCGTAAACCCAAAGTGGCACAGACTTACAGGGACAGGCATCCATGACCCAACATCGAACGTGTCGGTCATCAGCGAGTGAATCCAGGCTGTAGCACTGGGCTAGAAGGACTCTGGTGAAGCGGGCTGCAGCGGGCTAACAGGACTCCGGTATTCATCACGTGACATTTCCCCGAAGGGACAGACACAGGAACGAAGAAGGACACATGCCGGCCAGCCTAAGTGTTCCGGAGCAGTAGCAAGCTACCATGGCTCAGTGGAAGCACTAGGAGACATTTCCCCGTAAGAGAGGCTACTGGATAAACAACTAGATAGTCAGATCCCACACATACCAAGCATTTCAATAACATACACACAATATGCTCGATATGTGCAAATAAAACATGGCATCACAACATGACTCTACAACTCAAGTATTTTATTCAATAGGCTCCGAGGAGCGAGATATTACAAACATGGGTCTCACGACCCAACATTGAAACATACAAGTCAAGCACATGCGGAAGCTTAACATGTCCGAGTACAGACATCTACAAAAGGAAAAGGCCGAGAAGCGACTATCTACCGAGATCTGCCGAGGGCACAAGATCGTAGCTGAGGTAACAAGCTAAACGTCAAGTCCACGCTGAACTACTAGTGAGACTCAAGTCTCTGCAAAAACATAAAATAGGCAAACGTGAGTACAAATGTACCCAGCAAGACTTACATCAGAACTATCTACTTATGCATCATTTAAAACAAAGGGGATGGTGGGGTTTAACTGCAGCAAGCCAGCTTTGACTCAGTGGCTATCCTAAACTACGACTGCAAGTAACTTTTTGAGGTGGCGCATACGAGTCCACATATTCACCATATCAATACACCACTATGGATCTGCTCCCGTCTCCCTACGAGAACGGCATCCATAGCGCTCACACTTATCTTGCGTATTTTAGAGTATCCACTTTCACTTGTTTATGAACTGTACATGCAACCCAGAAGTCCTTTTCCATGGACACGGCTATTCGAATAGATGATGTTACCCCGCAGGGGTGTACTTCTTCACACACGCTCTCACCACTTACCGCCGTTTAGACGACATGTACTCGGCAACCTTCAAGCGGAAGCCCAACGAGGGTGTCGGCCACGACCTACCTAAACACTCAAGTCTCTATCCAGGTTTATCGCCTATTCAGGTTCCATCCGTAGGGAGTCCGGCAGAGGTTTCCACATACGGCCCCGAACGATGTGTACAGGGTTCCGTGACACCAAACGGGCGCCCGGTATACCCGGCCACGTGCCTACCGCATCACAGCCCACCCCTCCGGTCAGCGCTGCCCACGGCCTCCAAAGATACTACAAACACGAAACTACTTGCAACTCCTGGACAGAGGACAAGGGTGATTAAGAAGCCGAGAGGGTCCATTGGTTTCGGGCCCAATGCGTGGTAGTAATTGTTTCATGGATCACAAACACAGAACTCAGTTCCTGAGGACGGCTTCAATGAGACAACCCACCATGTACTCCTACATGACCTCTCACCGCTACCTTTACCAAATCGTGTTCACACATTTAGCTCACACACAGTAGGACATGTTCACACACCTCTGATTCATCCTCGATTTATCAGACCTGACTCAACTCTAAGCAGTAGCAGGCATGACAAACAAGCATGAATGAGTAGGCACAACAGGGCACAAACAACTCCTACTCATGCTAGTGGGTTTCATCTATTTACTGTGGCAATGATAGGTCATGCAGAGGATAAAGGGGTTCAGCTACCGCATCAAGTAACAGATGAATCGATGTTGTCCTAATCCAGTAAAAAAAGAGCAGGAGCGAGAGAGTAGGATTGTATCGGAATGAACAAGGGGATTTTGCTTGCCTGGCACTTCTGAAGATAGTATAGCTCTTCATCGGTGTCATCGAACTCATCGTCGAACGTCGTCTACTCAGAGGGGACATTCACCGGCAAAAGAGAGGAACACAATCAATGCAATGCACAATATGATGCATGATCATGACATGGCAAAATGAGTGTGTTTTGGCTAATGCAACTTGGAACAGATTGGTTTGAGTTCATTTGAATCAAGGATTCAAATGCAAACCCAAAATAAGAGGTCATATTAGTGCATTAACTTCTTTCATCTAAACAGCAATGTTAAATTGTTCTAACATGCCTGAAAACAGTACAGATGGATAGATTGGATTTTTCTGATCAATTTTCATATATAATTTGTTTGATTTGGAGTTACGGTTGATTTTCTATGATTTTTAGAAGTTTAGGCAATTTTCTGGATTTTCCTGAATTAAATTAATTCCAGAAAATGACTTATTGCGTCAGCTCTGCTTCGCTGTGACGTCAGCTGGTCAACTGCGGCTGACCCGGTCAAACCTGACCAATGGGGCCCATTGGTCAGTGACTCGGGGCTGGTTAGTGTCACAGACAAGTGGGGCCAGTCAATGGCCACGTCAGCGAGGTCAACGCCGACGCGTGGGCCACTGTGATTAAATAGAACTAAACAGAAATTAATCTGGTGTTAGTTAAGGGCGTGGGGCCCAGTAGTCAGTGAGAGGGGGAGTTAGTTAGCCCCATCATTAGCAGTTAACAATGTTGCCACGTCGGGCCGCCGGCGTTCAGCCACCGGCGACCATTTGCCGCAGTGGACGTGCGTCGGGAAAGCGCTAGGGGCCGCAGTTTGTCGTGCAGAAAGCATAGGGGAGAAGCCCTTGCTCGGGCGCATCGAATGGGCCAGACAGGGGGTCACGGGGCTGCCAGAATTTCGTCGGCGACGAGTTTTGGCGGCGGCGCAGCTACGGGTTTGCACGGGCGCGGCGTGGCAGAGCACGAGAAGCTCAACCAAGTGCATAGACGGCGTCGTCGGGTCACTAGGAGCACGATGTGAAAACGGGACAACAGAGAGGGGGGTTCGAGGGAGAGGCTTACGGCGGTTGCAACGGTGCAGACGGCGAGCTCGGGGAAGGCTGGAGCTGAGCAGGGCGGCAAGGTCGATCTCCGGCAGCAGAGGAGGGGAAAAGCATCGGTGGTGGCGTTGCAGGCACGGCGAGGGGTTGGGGGGGAGGCGGTGGCCGCGGCTATGGTGAACGGCGGTGACGAACTCACTCGGGCATGAGGGGGAGAGGACGAGGGGGGAGCATAGGAGGGGAGAGTGGTGACGAGGGGGCTGAGGCAGCGCCGAGGAGACGAGGCGAGGCGTCGCGTTGGCTGTGTGACGCAGCAGCAGCTGGTGGCGTGGCGCCAAGACGCTGCTGGCGGCTGTCTCCTCCTCCTCGCCACCGGCAGAGGTGGGTGACGACTGGCACATGCCAGTGGGCTAGGCCGTGCTGGGCAAGGCCAGGTGAGCGCCAGGTAAAACCCTCTCTCTTTGCTTTCTGTTTTACTTTTTATTTGTTTCTGTTCTGTGTTTTGAAATAGTAGAAATACTATTCCATTTAGGAAAAACCTGAAAATATTCAAAGGCACATTTCAAAATATTCTCAACAGCCTAAAAATACCTTTCAGGATTATTTGGGCATTTTAAAATATTTATAGGATTTAAATTGCCCAAATGCAAATACTTATTGCTTGGTGCAAAAATCCAGAATAGCCTCCAAAAATATGAAACCATTTTTGGCAGAGGGTTTAGCCAGGACCAAAGATGGTGAACATTTATGAAGGGCATTTTGGGTTCATTGAAATTCCAATTGTTGGAACCTAGTATTTCAAAAGGGGGTGTTGGGGTTTGTTAGTCCCCATTTCAAGTTTAAGAAAAATGTAGACATGATGCACACATGACACTATCATAGTGCAATGCCAGAAGCTAGGGATGTGACAGTTGCCCACCATAACGATACATCTTAGAGGAGGTGGCTCGTAGAATTAATACCTTAAGTGGCAAAAGAATTACCTTTGATATAGAGATCATTGAGACTCTCTATACCATCCTAGGGCAAATCTTGAGCGAACGTTTGGTGGAGTTCGGTAGAATGGCATACTCGGACTAGTATGGATGATGTGGATTACCTTGTTCAGGACAACACAATGGATGATTTTGCTTATCACTGGAAATGGAGGGGCCCCTGGTAGGACCACTTCGAGGATGATCCTAATTAGTAATTACTGAGAAGGGTAGTCCATTGTAGGATGGCACAATGGCGGTTCAAGCCGGGAACAAAAGGCAAATGCTGGGAATGATTCTAGTAACTGGGGAAAAACTTGACAGACGGGAGTGATGCCACTGCTTGAAAGGTTATAGCATAACCGAGGAAAACTGGGAGCAATCCCTGTTAGTGCCGATGATAACACCTAGTGCCTGCGGGTGCTCTCACGAACTTGAGCATTTCCATATTCATCAAGATTTTACCAATATCCATGACAAGGATCCTGGCAACACAACATACCACCATGATGGATATTGGTGGAGGATGCACATGCTAAGGAAGATAACACTTTCTCAGATTTCACCTTAGCGAGGCCAAGGGGACAAAATCTGGATGATCGATCAAGAGACATTTAGCACTCCGCTTCTAATGTTCTCCTTGATGTGCTAGAATAACCCTTTTACATGGGGGTATCTAGAACATCAAGTAAAATGTCGGACTTCGTGAACACTAAGTCCATAAGGGACAACTAGGGAGTAAATCCTACCAAATCCTTATGGGGAGGTGGCCAACTTCCTCAATCAAGATACTACAATAATAGGTCCTCCAGCTGGGTGTGTTGGCCATGACATCCACTTTATCGGTTATCGAGAGACAAATATTATAGTTCTTGGGAAAATGTTCCAACCATCATATCTGCTTGAGATTCAGATCTGGTTGGTGTCAGGATATTCCAGAGTCATCGAGTCTAGAAAGAAAAGTGAAAGTTTGCAACACAAATCAATGAGATGATGTTGCGAGATTCTCGGGGAATGAACCGCGATAGCAAGCTCCTAAGCATGAGCTAGTTCCGCTACATACATGTGAACACGTTGTCCCAGACAAGCATGACCAAGTAGCAGTCTTATAATAAAAGACTACTGAGTTCCGTTTAGGGACAATCAAGGAGGACAAAAAAGTCTTTACATAAGTCCGGATTAGCTCTTATGAAGGGAACTCCTTCTCCTTAAGCAAATCAGTCAGTGGCTTGGTGTGCCAAGGATACATATAGAATGGAGGTTGCAAGTTTCCAAACCACAGAATACTTCACATGTATGCATGACCGATTTGGGATGATTCCAGAGGAAGCAACATTGACTTTCTCGAATTCACGGCGGCAACTTGCATCAAATGCACACGAAATGGAGAGAGTCACTTCTTACCTCCGGACATATGCTTCATGAGCTAGCATGAAGAGATGTTTTCAAAAGTTTCCAATACTAGCTGGATGTTCAACACAAATCATGGAGAAGATAAAAATGTTGCTGATGAGCTCAACAACAATCCATCCAGGTTTCCATGAAGATGGAATTCCATAATTATGTGAACAAGTGAAAGCATTGGTCAGACCAAAGGATGTAATGGTGTATGCTCGAGGAATCAACCACGAGTAAGACAAAATTATGAACATCGTTGGTTCTGATTTGATTTGATGATAACCCATACTCAAATCAAAGTTTTGATAAGATAATAGGTCCAACAATTTACCACGAGGACTAATCAATGAAGATATCATCTTTCTTCAACACCCACACACACACAAAGATATCCCTTTGGAATGAACTGAGTCAGACAAGCTTTTATCTTCTAACTCTCCAAGTTGTTGTTTAGCTTAGACAACTTGCTCAGGGTATCCGACACGGATTCTTGGGGAAAGGGTGGTTTCGAAAACCAACTTGATCACGAACTCAACATAGCGGTCAGGTGACAACCTGGTGATACTTCTGAGAAGAAATTCGGAAAACCACGAACAACCGGTATGTTACTAAGCTCAAGAAAAATCTTGCTTTTTAGGGCAAGACGATATGATCAAAGGAGCGAGGACTTGACAAAATCCTAAATCATCAATCGAGGAGTGCACCAGGGAAGTGGGATAGGTAGCACGGTCAACCTTAGGGTGATGATTCAATAATCAACTCACTAAGAATGAGGTTATTGTCCATTTAACTACCAAGCAACGGAGTTTCTAGGAGTATTGATTTCAGACACCATGATTCACTTGTCGGCATTTCGGTTATAATAACACAAAAACCGAGGAATGAACAATGATGGCAAGAAGTATCACCGCGTCAAGAATTCATAAGAGATAGTGAAAATCTCATGATGATCCTGACGTAAAGAGGGTAACACTTAAGAGTAGAACGGATCAAAAGCTTGATTGCATTTTGATCTGCAGAATACAACTGCTTTGACCCAACCTGGATATGGATGAGGTACTGGAGTTTGTTTCTCCTAGTCATTCCAGAACAGAATGACTTGACGGACCACAAGAGTAATAGGCATCGATGAACGAATGCACGCATTCTCTTGACTATCAATTGATAGGCGAGGTCAGAAGACAATTAGAGAGGGACAACCCAAATGAACATATGATTTTCTGAGTTGTGGATGCATGGACTAGCATGTTGAACGAGTTTAACATATTTCTTCCAGATAACCCATGCAGAAAGATTGAACTGGCAGAGTCACAATATAGAATGGAGAACTCATCGAGAGCACTCCTGTTGTGATCTTTTGACCCAACAGACTTCCGCCATAAGTGGTTCATAGTATTTGGAAGAAGGAAATACCACGGACCTCAAGGACTAATGCAAACGTTACTAATAACCTAAAGGAACAAGCAAACACTACCAACATGAAATAAGTAGGGTGAATCTTGGGTTCAAAACCCCAGGAATAGAATACCTACTAACTAAATTGCATCACGAGATGCTTTCCGGAATGATGGCCAGAATCATCATACCGGGACACAGAACATGGCTAGATTACTAGGTGATACTCTAGATATCTAGGGTCATAATAATAGCTCCAACATATACGTTGAGGCAGTAGAGTACCTCAACTCACCGTTTAGTGTGGTTAAACTGGCCCAAAAATACATCGGAAATGGAAAGGAGGGATTTGCAAATACATTAGACTATTTAGAAACCTGGGATGACTCGGACAGCATAACAGCTATAAATGCTCAAAAGATTTGAGACATCCTGAATAATGGTGGCGTAACCACTCGATCATCACAATATCAAGATTCTAAGGCCATCTACGAATACACGGAATGTGGGGACCCCGACTCGCAAGTCGTGATCACCGAATGCGCGTGTACAGTGATCCCAGAGATCAATGCTCACTGAACACACAGAAGCTGAATAACAAGAGTCTTACATCCATGCATACCGTCTTACACAAATTATGACCATTATGGTCAAGTCTTACATCGATAAAGCCTTAAGGGCTGAACATCAAATAAAACAAAGCAGCGGAAATCTTAAATCGATAAGTAGAACCCATGCCATCCGCCTTAACCCTACGGGCATTACGATTGGGAAGCGTCCTAGTTCGCATGATCGTCTCCAAAGAACTCTTCTTGAACTCCGGTTCTTCCATGCCCGGTCAATTAAATAACCCGTGGCAAGCCAATGAGTACTTTGAATGTACTCGCAAGCAACCCATGATTTGGTTCAAGGTACAGTAATGCATGACATAGGTAAAGTTTCGCATAAAGCTAGTTTTGAGTGTAAGGACATGTTCAACAACCTATAAAGCATGCATCAAAAGAATTCAAGTAACCATGAGATCTGGTCACAGATATCAACATAAATAGAATGGGCACCAACCCATTTATCATAAACGGAGTGGGCACCAACCCATCTCAATCGTGTCAAGTCCTTTGACTTGATCCAAGACAACATCATCATCTCACACACACCGGGTTTGAAAACATGTGGACGTAGCCCAAGAGCGGTTACCCAACTGTCCTTGACCGTGGACACGGCTATTCGAATAGTTTTACACTCTGCAGAGGTTGCACACTTTACCCACTAGATCCGGGGAACTTCCGTGTCATCCACGACCCGCGGTACCTCAAGTACCCGGGGTAAGCACCCGATCACTACCTTTCCCTAGACGATACTAACATGGAGTCCACTCGATTGGTAGTAACCCCCGTGCCAAACATTTCTCATCATAAAGTTGTGGAGACTCGCTCCCATATTCATCACATACCACAAGCACGGGGTACCAACGGTGTGTCCGGTCTTTGTAAAGACAGACATGGCCGCCCTACAGCACGACCCGCCCCGAGAGAGAGCACCAACTCTCCCCGTCACTAATAATGCGGGCTCCAAGCTAGTATCGGACTAGGTACTCAATAATGCCCTTTCCCATATAAGGGTAGAGTGGTCGCGCATGTAAGGTTGGAATAACGGTCGCAACTCCGACCAATCCGTTTTGAAAACAACACACCCTTTGCTTGGCACACCACTTCGTCATCAAGTGGTCACCCATTCCATCATCTCCCTCGGGCATAAGTGGCACCCGACGGGGTTTTCAAAAGACTTTGAAAATATTTTGTCTCCATCACCATGCATATCCCCGTCCCTTTTGCGTAGCACTACTTAGCATCCTATCTACTCCCATCGTCATGACCCTCATAAGAAGGTAGGGTCATGCACAATGCAAGTGTCAACGAGAAAAGTACCGGAGGCAACCCACCAAAGTGGTTACCCATCCTTCATGATTCCGATGCAACAATAGTAAGTGCTATATGACATGCATAAAAAGGGTTTCTTAGACATGGTCAAAGGGCTGCTTGCCTGGCTCAACAAAGTCTTCGGGGTCTTCAAAGTCTTCTGGTCCAACTCCTTCGTCAGCAACGCAATCTATCGTCGCAAAATAATAACGGGGAAATAAGGCAATAATAGAACAGAAAAATCAAAGTGCTCAGAAAAATGTCAACTCTTTTTGTAAAATACTAGATGGAAATATAAGATGGGGAAACTTGCTAGTTTTGGATTTGGAGTGGTGGAACAGAAGATATGGATTTTCAAAGGTTTATTTAAATGCTAAAAACCACATTTAAATATTTACAGAGAACAAAAGGTGGTTGGATTTGAGTGAAAGTTGCACCATTAAATAGGTTGCAATATTTGGGGATTTTAGAAATTGGAATCAATGCATTTGGATTAATATTCAATCCTGTGGAATTTTTGGAATATTGACAGAAAAGAAAAAAGGGAAAAGGGCACTGTGCCACTGGGCCAGAACAGCCACAGGGCAGCAGGCCCAGGGGGAAAAGAGGCCCAGGCGAGCCAGCCTGTGGCCCAGGTTTTAAACTTGACGGGGGGCCCAACTGCAGATGGGAGAGAGGCGAGAGAGGTGAGGATGACAGTGGGGCCCGCTGTCATCTCCATTCTCGCGACAGAGGGCAGCGTGCTCACCGGCGGCGATCTGCAGGCACGGCGGGTCGAGCTGATGGCACCGCTGGGCTCCTCGTTGTGTCGCCGTTCGGGTGGTGCGGAGTTGGCCGAGTCTGTGGGGTTCGCCGGCGACGAGGTTTCGGGCGGAGGAGCTGGAGGCGGCTGCTCCGGTCGTTTCAAGCTGCAAAAGAGAGGGAAATGGAGGGAACTGATCAGGGAGGTGCAGGGGTTCAGATCGAGAGAGAGAGGGCGACGGAGGCCTATACCACGAGTTCGCGGAGTCCGAGGCGGCGGAGCTCGAGCTCGATCTCGAGCTCGGGCGCTCTGGGAGAACTGGGGTGCAGGGGAAGCCTTGGTGGTGCAGAGAGAGCGAGGGGCGAGGGTGGAAGGGCTCGGGGAGGCCTTTATATAGGAGGACGGCGGTCCACCGTGGGCTCGTGCACCGGCGGGCTCGTGCTCGTCGCCACGGGCCTCGGGAGGGCGCTGCACCGTGTCTAGGGGGCTCGTGGGGGTCGAATACTCCCAGGGGATGAAGAGAGAGAGAGAGCAGGGGGCCAGAGGCGCCGCGCGTGTGAGCAGCGCCATTGGTGCGCTCGGGCGGTTCTGTTTGATAGCGCGGAGGCGCGGGGAAGGAGGAGAGAGGAGGGGACAGCGCCGTGGCGTGTCGCAGACGTCGAGCGCCTCTGGGTGGCGCGAGGGGTGGCCCGAGGTGGCCGGAGCCGTTAGGCGAGGGCGGCTTCTGATCTTGAGCGCATCAGAAGGCCTCTGGAGCGTGCAAATGGCGGCATGGCATTCTTTTTGGCAATGTGGTATGCCTTTGGTGTCTGTAGCGCTTGGGGGTAGTAAAGAAGGGTTTAGAGGCATTGGATGCCCTGGGATCCTTTGGAGTGAGGAGGAGGTTGAGAGAGAGAAATGCAGCTGTCCAGAAGGGTAAATGGGGGGGTTTTCACCCCTCAATCATTGAGCTGAGGCCAGGGAAGAGTTACTGGAGGTGAAAGTGGACCAGAAAAAGCTGTGGTAAAAATTGGAGCTCTCCAAGAATAGTGAAAGGGGTCAAAACAGTGATTTTAGCAAAATGTCAGAAGGTGTTTGATAGAGTTTTGAGCAAGCAAATGGACTCCAATTGCCATGAGGATCCACAAGGTGAAATGACTCATATAAATATAGCCATCCACCAATTGGGAGTTTATTTGGGCAAGGTTGCCAATGCAACTTTTGTGAACCCTAGAAATGAGCAGAAATAGAGTTGTGTAGATCTAGTTGAGCATAACACTTCTCCTTGATGAACCACTTTGTGTAGTGGCCTCATTTGGTCATGTGAACATGCTCACAAAAGTTGGGGTCAATGGGAGAAAGTTGGTAGCACAAAGTTGCTCAAATTTGCTTCTGGTCAGAGAGGGTTTTGAGGCACTTTGACCAAGATTTCCTCTTCTCCAACCTGTGCCATTTGGTCCAGATGCATCATTAGACCAATTAAGCATGTCCACCAAGTTTGAGCACATTTGGACATACTTGGCAATGTAAAGTTGATCAAACTTCAGAATGGACAGAAATAGTTTTGAGGGGTTTTGAGGATGTTATCTTGTTCTCCAAGTCATGAGACTTGGCAAGATCATCTAATATGTCATATGTGACATGATAGAATTTTCCTGGAATTTTGGAAGAATATTTCCTTTGTAAATATTTCAAAAGCTTGAAATATCCAGGAAGGGTTTTAGAGGGATTTGACCAATATTTTGAACATGACCATGTGTTGAAACTCTTATATATGGACAATATATGTCCTATGAGTTTCCCTAAATTTTGTCAAATATTTTTAAAACAATAAAATAATTTTTTCCCTATTAAAGACCATTTCTGGCCTTAAGAAAAAGCCTTTAAATAAAATAGTAAAACAACTTTTAAAATTATATTTTTGTGGTTTCTGGATATCCTTTATCTAATAGGAATCAAATATATTTTTGGAAAGATTTTTACTGCCCTTAATCAAGTACTTGCAGTGCAAACCTCAATTCAGGGGTTTTTGGAAAACTAAATTTAGAAAATACTTTCTGGCCAAATTATTTTTATAAGAAAATTCTATATTGCACTATACACATGGCATGGTCATTGGTCAGGAGCTTGGGGTAAGGAGAAGAAGTATAGAAGGTGGAGTGGTTGACTATTAAGAGCACTTGAAAACCACATGGGGAAAACCAACACCAAATAAAAGCCAAATAAAGCAAAAAGTTTTTGTTGGTCCAAATTTTCATGCTTTAATAATGGAAATGAAATGTTACAAAATGCAGGTGTGACATCCCTTATATAACTAAAGAATTTCTAGACTCAACTTCGACCAGTTTGGCTTGGTAATCCTACAGGCAGTCAGAATCTAATACCAAAGCTGCCAGGACCCCGATCCTATGCCACACTGATCTAGCATGTAACACCTCATATCACTTTGCGGCCTCACACACGGTATTTCCACGGGTGTCGCCTTACCAGGCCCGGGACCGTTTGCGCCTTTTGGCTCACGTATATGATAGTGTCACTAGCATCCATATGACAAAGAACCTGGGTTGACATGGCTAGTCGTGAACCCAAAGTGGCACTAACTTGCGGGGACGGGCATACGTGACCCAGCAATGAACGTGTCGGTCATCAGCGAGTGAATCCGGGCTGTAGCAGCTGGGCTAGCAGGACTCCGGAGAATCCGGGCTGTAGCAGGCTAACAGGACTCCGGTAGACACCGCGTGACTTTTCCCCGAAGGGACAGACACAGGAATGAAGAAGGACACATGTCGGCCAGCCTAAGTGTTCCGGAGCAGTAGCAAGCTACCAGGGCTCACTAGAAGCACTAGGAGACATTTCTCGGTAAGAGAGGCTACCAAGGATAAACAACTAGATAGTCAGATCCCACACATACGAAGCATTTCAATAACATACACACAATATGCTCGATATGTGCAAATACAACATGGCATCACAACATGACTCTACAACACAAGTATTTTATTCAATAGGCTCCAAGGAGCGAGATATTACAAACAGGGGTCTCATGACCCAACATTCAGAGCATACAAGTAAAGCACATGCGAAAGCTTAACATGTCTGAGTACAGACATCGACAAATGAAAAAGGCTGAGAAGCCTGACTATCTACCAGATCCTGCCGAGGGCAAAAGATCGTAGGTGAGGTAACAAGCTAAACGTCGAAGTCCACGTTAGAACTACTAGAGAGATCAAGTCTCTCTGCAAAAACATAAATTAAGCAAACGTGAGTACAAATGTACCCAGCAAGACTTACATCAGAACTAACTACATATGCATCAGTATCAACAAAGGGATGGTGGTGTTTAACTACAGCAAGCCAGCTTTGACTGGGTGGCTATCCTAAACTACAACTACAAGTAACTCTTTTGAGGTGGCGTACACGAGTCCACATATTCACCATAGCAATACACCACTATGGATCCGCTCTCGCCTCCCTACGAGAATGCCATCCGTAGCACTCACGCTTATCTTTTGTATTTTAGAGTATCCACTTTCACTTGTCCATGAACTATATAGGCAACCCAGAGGTCCTTTACTGCGGACGTGGCTATTCGAATAGATTATTTATAACCCTGAAAGGGTGTACTTCTTCATACATGTTTCCACCACTTAGCGTCTGCACATGACATGTGCTTGGCAAACTTCAAGCGAAAGCCGATGTGGGTGTAGACCACGACCTACCTAAACACTCAAGTCTCTAGTCCAAGTTTATCGCCTATTCAGGTACCATCCGCAGGGAGTCCGGTAGAGGTTTCCACATACGGCCCCAAATGATGTTTACAGGGTTCCGCCACACCAAACGGGCGCCCGGCATACCCGGCCACGTGCCTACCGCATCACAGCCCACCCCTCGGGTCAGCGCTGCGCATGGCCTCCAGCATACTACAAATACCAGAAACTACTTGCAACTCCTGGACAGAGGACAAGGGTGGTTAAGAAGTCGAGCGGGGTCATATTTCAGGGCCCAATGCATGGTAGTAGCTGTTTCATGGATCGCAAACACAGAACTCAGTTCCCGAGGACAGCTTCAATGAGACAACCCACTATGTACTCCTACATGGCCTCTCACCACTACCTTTACCAAATCGTGTTCACACACTTAGCTCACACATAGTAGGACATGTTCATCACCATTCCAATTCATCCCCGATGAATCAGACCTGACTCAACTCTAAGCAGTAGCAGGCATGACAAACAAGCATGAATGAGTAGGCACAACAGGGCTCAAACAACTCCTACTCATGCTAGTGGGTTTTATCTATTTACTATGGCAATGACATGTCATGCAAAGGAAAGGGGTTCAGCTACTGCAGCATGTAACAGTTGCAACCTTGTTGTCCTAATGCAGTAAAAGAGGGCAGGAGCGAGAGAGTGGGATTGTATCAGAATGAACAAGGGGGTTTTCCTTGCTTGGCACTTCTGAAGATGATATAACTCTTCATCGGTGTCATCGAACTCATCGTCGAAACCACGTCTACTGAGGGGGGACAAATACCGGCAGACAAGGAAGAACACAATCGATGCAATGCAACAATATGATGCATGATCATGACATGTCAACATGCTGTGTTTTGAGATAATGCAACTAGCAACAGGTTAAATGGAGTTGGTTTGAACCCAAGATTCCAATTCAAACTCCATATGTGGATATTCAAATGCCATTCATATGATTTGTCCTAAACTATAGCTATAAGTTGTTCTAACATGCATGTAAATGGTAGAGATGGATAGATTGGATTGTTTTGATCATTTTTCATATATAATTTATTTCATTTGGAGTTATGGTTGAATTTCTATGAATTTTTGAAGTTTATAGCATTTTCTGGAAATTTCTTAATTATTTTAAAACTAGAAAATCACTTTACTGTGTCAGCATGACGTATCAGTGACGTCAGTAGGTCAACATGCTGGTCCAGGTCAAACCTGACTAGTAGGGCCCACTGGTTAGTGACAAAGAGTCAGCTATAGAGGCTGACGCGTGGGACCGGTCAATACTGGTGTGGCCAAGTCAAAGGTGACAAGCGGGGCCCTCTGAGATTAGTACTAATTTAACAGAGAAGTTAAACTAATTAATTAAGGCATGGGGGCCCACTTGGCAGTGGCTCTAGGGGGTGATTAGCGGGGTGTTTAGGCCCTAATTAAGTGGCCACATCAGCGGCTAACCGCCTGTGACACATAGCCGCGGCGGCATCGCTCGTTCCAGCGATTCCGGCAAAGAGAGGGGGCGGAGTTGGGCTCTACGGCTGCGGCGTGACGAGGCGCATCGGGTGGTGGTCATGGGCGGTGCCGGGGCGGACTGCGGTAGCGACAGCAATGACGACAGCGGCGGCCAGAGCACGGCTATGCGCGGGTGCGGTGCTGCAGCTCGAGGGCGAGCGAACGGAGGTGCTAGGCAGCACCTAATGTTCATCAGGAGCATGCCGGAGCATCTAGTAGGAGTGGAGGGGCTCGGGGGCACGGAGCTTGCCGGCCATGGCGGACGGTGGCTTCGGGTGCTCGCGGGGCAGCGGCTATGATGCAGGATAGAGCACGAGGGAGGAGGGGAAACGGATTAGAGCTCACAATGCGTCGAACGGAGAGCTTAGCGGGATCGGGGAAGCTTCAGAGACAGCAAATCGTTGGCGGCGATCCACGGGCCGAAGGTTGAAGACGACGGCCTAGGCAAGGCTGCGTTGCGTCTGGCATGACGTGGCTTGGTCGAGAGGAAGAGGGTGTCGCGGCGGAGCTTCTGGGCTCAGCGGCAAGGCGATGGGTGGCCGGTGGCCGCGTGAACGGCAATCGGCGTCGACGAGATCCATTCGGGAAGAGAGCAGAGGAGGGAGGAAATGAGAGCTGCGTGGAGGGGAGAGGTCGAGGGGAAGCAGGGGACTGCGTGGCGTCCAAAGCGACGTCGGGGAGGCAGCGGGAAGCAGGAGGTGGCCCGGCGCGTGCCGGCGTGCGGTGACCATGCGCGCAGCATCCTACTAGCGCGGGGAGGAAGATGCCCCTGCCCATGGTGGGCTAGGCTGTCTTATCGGGCCGCCAGCTGGCTAGGTAAGTGGGCTGCCAGGT
Source organism: Aegilops speltoides (assembly GCA_021437245.1). Taxonomy (NCBI): domain Eukaryota; kingdom Viridiplantae; phylum Streptophyta; class Magnoliopsida; order Poales; family Poaceae; genus Aegilops; species Aegilops speltoides. The sequence continues at coordinate 296,871,330 of CM038146.1, read as the reverse complement.
ACAGTGCCCTCTCTCTCTCTCTCTCTCTCTCTCTCTCTTTCCTATTTTCTGTTTTTCCTATTTTTCTGTAATCTTTGTGGCTTTTCTAAAAATACCTAAACACTTCCAAAAATCATGAAACTAGTCATGGCTACTGTTTAGAATATATTCACCAGTAAACATTTTAGTTCATGATTATTTGAGCATTTAAAATATTATATAGCATTTAAATGCCCAAATGCAATTAACATATGATTTAATTCAGTGACCCTCTATTGTCCTAGAAAAGTGTGTACCATTTTTGTCAGAGATTCTAGACTAAGGCAAAGATGATGAACATTTTACAAGGGCATTGTGGGTTCAATGAAAATGATTTTATTTGGACCCTAGTTGAATTTCATTTGCTGCTAGGGTTTATCAGCCCCCATTTCAAAGTTTCATAGAATTTAGACATGATGCATGGAAGCTAATGCAAAGACATGCAAGACCTGAACTGGGGCTGTGACACCCGTCTCCCTACGAGAAGGCCATCCATTGCACTCACGATTATCTTGCACATTTTAGAGTATCCACTTTCACTTGTCTATGAACTGTATAGGCAACCCAGTAGTCCTTTACCGCGGACGTGGCTATTCGAATAGATCATCTTAACCCTACAGGGGTGTACTTCTTCACACCCGCTCTCGCCAATTACCGCCATGTACACGTCATGTATCTCGGCAACCATCAAGAAGAAGCCTGGCGTGGGTGTCGGCCACGACCTGACTAACCACGCAAGACTCTAGTCCAGGTTTATCGCCTATTCGGGTTCCATCCGCAAGGGAGTCTGGCTGAAGTTTGCATCACGGCCCCAAACTATGTGAGCAGGGTTCCCATGCCCACTAAACAGGCAACGCTTGGTACACCGTGCCACTTCGCCTAGTCTGTCCCAAGCCCTCGTTTACCGGGTGCCACTTGGTAGACTACTAGCACTACCTACAAACACCAGAAACTAGTTGCAACTCCTGGACAAAGATCAGGTTGATTAATAAGTCGAGAGAGCTTGGAGTGCCCGGAGCCCAATGTGTGTTAGTAACTGTCCTGGATCACAGACACAGAACTCAGTTCCTGAGGACGGTTTCAATGAGACAACCCACCATGTACTCCTACATGGCCTCTCACAGCCACCTTTACCAAATCGTGTTCACACACTTAGCTCTCAATAGTAGGACATGTTCACCACATTCCAATTTATCACCGATTAATCAGACCTAACACAACTCTAAGCAGTAGCAGGCATGAAAAACAAGCATGAATGAGTAGGAACATCATGGCTCAAACAATTCGTACTCATGCTAGTGGGCTTGAACTATTTATTGTGGCAAAGACAGGTCATGCAGAGGAAAGGGGTTCAACTACCACAACATGTAACAGCTGAATAGTTGTTGTCCTAATGTAGTAAAAGAGAGTAGGAGCAAGAGAGTGGGATTGTCGTAATGAACATGGTTTTTTTCTCGCCTGGCACTTCTGAAGATACTATAGCTCTTCATCGGTGTCAACGATCACAATGTCCGAAACATTGTCCACTGAGAGGGAACAACATCGACAAATAGAGCAGGGACACAGTCAATGCAATGCACAATATGATGCATGATCATGACATGGTAAAATGAGTGTGTTCGAGCTAATGTAACTAGCAACAATTTAAATGAAGTTGGTTTGAACCCAAGGTTCAATTTCAAACTCCATATGTGAAATTCAAATGCCATTTATTTGTTTTGTCCAATTGAGCAGCTCTAAGTTTTTCCACCATGCATGAAAATGGTACAGATGGATAGAATGGGTTTTTCCGATAATTTTCCATATATAAATTATTTCATTTGGAGTTATGGTTGATTTTCTATGAATTTTAGAAGTTTTGACATTTTATGGATTTTCCTGGATTATTTTTAATCCGGAAAATAGTTAACTGCGTCAGCACGACGTCACCATGAAATCAGCAGGTCAACTAGCGGTCCAGGTCAAACCTGACGCTGGGACCCGCATGTCAGTGACTCAGAATGTTAAATAGAACAATTACTGTTAAAATTAATGCTAACCCAAAATTAAGCAGTAGCCGGGCCGACATGTCGTTGACTCATGGGAGTCATTAGCGACGAATTTGACCGATTTTGACCGGCGGTTAGCCGCTAGCGATGACATGCACGGTACAGGGCATCGGAAATGCTCCTCTGGCGACCAAATCAACGACGGAGGGCATCTGCGTGATGCCCAGACTCGCGCGCGTCGGCTGGTGCAAATGGGGTTGCCGGAGGTTCACCGGAGCGAAGGCGGCGAGCACAACGGCGGCGGTCAGAGCTTGTACCTCAACGAAACGGTGCTGCAACGCACGATAGGAGCAAAGGATGAGTGTTATAGGCTCCTAACGGCGCGCTGAGCATGTTGCTGTGCTTGGTTGCGGCCATATCTAGCTCTAGCCACGGCGGTGATGACGCATGGTGGCGGGGAGCTTCGACGTCCATGCAACTATGACCTAGAGGACGTGGCGAGCAACGGGGTTAGGAGGGGAGGAAGATAAGCTCACAAATATCACGATGGGAAGGTCAGTGGGCGCGGGGAGGTCCGGAGCGAGCAGGGCGGCGGTGGCGATGTCGGTGACCCAAGGAGGAAGAAGAGGTCATGGGTGGCACTTCAGGGTATCCGGTGTCGCGCGAGCCAAAGGAGAGGTCGATGCATCGAGTGGGAGCTTTGGACACAGCAATGAGGCCCAGGGTGCATGGTGGCTATGGGTGCGGCGGCGCTGCGCTCAGGGAAGAGAGAGAGAGAGGGAGCCAAAGGAGGGGGAGGAGCACAGGGAGAGTGGGAGGCGGTGGAGGGGGTCGCGTGGCATGCGTGAAGGCATCCAGACCATTGGGGACGCAGGCAGACAAGGTGGAGGTGGCCGGGCGCGTCGCGGCCACAAGCCTCGCGTCCTTCTGGCGCGAGGAAGGCGATGACTGGTACTGTGGGCCGGATGTGCTGCATAGTGCTGGGCCAGGTTAGTCCCTCTCTCTGCTTTCAGTTTTGTTTTCTATTTCTATTTATTTATTTTCCACTGTTTAAATTCAAAATAGAATTCAAACTCATGCCAAATCTTTCTGAGAAATATTATGTTGCAGATATGGACCTAGCCACATGCCCATAAATTTTTTCAGAAGCATTTTAAGATATATTCTAGTTATATGAATATAAATTCACATTCAAAATACAATATGATTTAAAACTAGTGCCCAAAATTATTCTTTAAAAATGTTCATTATTTTTGGTTTGGATCAAGGCCATTGCCAAAAATATTAAACATCAATGCAGAGCATTTTGGTTTGGTTGAATGCAATTTTTAGGGTTCTTTGCCATTCTTTTAATTAAATTTTTGAGGCTTCAAAAATCCTCAATTCAGGTTTTAGAAATTTAAAGATGATGCCTGGATGCAGATGCAACTATCTAGAAACAAAATTTTGGGGTGTGACACGGCAAGGGTGTTGCTGCGCCCGTCAGTTGCCGGGAAGAAGCCAAAGAATGGACCCAAGCCTACGACTGGGTGCTTTTATTGCAAGGGAAATGCTCACTGGAAGCGGAGCTGCCCCAAGTACTTAGCAGATAAGAAGGCTGACAAGGCCAAAGGTATATATGATATACCTATTATTGATGTGTACCTTACCAGCGCTCGTAGTAGCTCTTGGGTATTTGATACCGGTGCGGTTGCTCATATTTGTAACTCAAAACAGGAGCCGCGAAATAAGAGAAGACTGGCGAAGGACGAGGTGATGTTGCACGTCGGGAATGGTCCCAAGCTCGATGTGATCGCCGTCGGCACGCTACCTCTACATCTACCTTCGGGATTAGTTTTAAACCTAAATCATTGTTATTCATTACCAGCTTTGAGCATGACCATTGTATCTGGAAATCGTTTGAAACCTCAATCATTGAGGTTTAAAACTAATCCCGAAGGTAGATGTAGAGGTAGCGTACCGACGGCGATCACATCGACCTTGGAACCATCCCCGACACGCATCGTCAACTCGTCCTTCGCTAGTCTCCGGTTATTCCGCAGCTCCTGTTTTGAGTTACGAATGTGAGCAACCGCACCGGTATCAAATACCCAGGAGCTACTACGAGCGCTGGTAAGGTACACATCAATAACATGTATATCATATATACCTTTGGTTTTGCCGGACTTCTTATCCGCTAAGTACTTGGGGCGGTTCCGCTTCTAGTGACCATCCCCTTGCAATAAAAGCATTCAGTGTCAGGCTTGGGTCCATTCCTTGGCTTCTTCCCGGCAACTGACTTACCAGGCGTGGAAACTCCCTTGCTGTCCTTCTTGAAGTTCTTCTTTCCCTTGCCTTTCTTGAAACTAGTGGTCTTATTCACATCAACACTTGATGGTCCTTTTCGATCTCCACCTCTGCCGATTTCAGCATCGAATATAACTCAAGAATGGACTTCTCCATTCCTTGCATACTGTAGTTCATCACAAAGATCTTGTAGCTAGGTGGAAGCAACTGGAGGATTCTGTCAATGACCGAGTCATCTGGAAGATTAAGTCCCAGCTAAGACAAGCAGTTGTGCAACCCAGACATTTTGAGTATATGCTCGCAGACAGAACTATTTTCGTCCATGTTACAACTGTAGAACTTGCCGGAGACTTCATATTTCTCGACCAAGTGATACATCTCCAATGTATCTATAATTTTTTATTGTTCCATGCTATTATATTATCAATTTTGGATGTTTTATATGCATTTATATGCTATTTTATATGATTTTTGGGACTAACCTATTAACCTAGAGCCTAGTGCCAGTTTCTGTTTTTATCTTGTTTTGGAGTTTTACAGAAAAAGGATACCAAACGGAGTCCAATTGACGTGCCAATTTTTGATGAATTTTTATGGACCAAAAGAAGCCCCCGAAGTAAAAGAGTTGGGCCAGAAGAGTCCCGACCCATCCACGAGGGTGGAGGGCGCGCCCCCTTCCTCGTGGATGACTCGAAGACCCCCCCTGACATGAGACCGATGCCAAAAATTCCTATAAATACAGAAGCCCCCAGAAATAAACCTAGATCGAGAGTTTTGCCGTCGCAAGCCTCTGTAGCCACCAAAAACGAATCGGAACCCTATTCCGGCACCCTGCCAGAGGGGGGATCAATCACTGGTGGCCATCTTCATCATCCCGGTGCTCTCCATGACGAGGAGGGAGTAGTTCACCCTCGGGGCTGAGGGTATGTACCAGTAGCTATGTGTTTGATCTCTCTCTCTCTCTCTCTCTCTCTCTCTCGTGTTCTTGATTCGACACGATCTTGATGTATCGCAAGCTTTGCTATTTTAGTTGGATCTTATGATGTTTCTACCCCTCTACTCTCCTGTAATGGATTGTGTTTTCCCTTTGAAGTCATCTTATCGGATTGAGCCTTTAAGGATTTGAGAACACTTGACGTATGTCTTCCGTGGGATACCTGTGGTGACAATGGGGTATTCTATTAATCCACTTGATGTATGTTTTGGTGATCAACTTGCGGGTTCCGTGACCTTGGGAATCTATGCATAGGGGTTGGCACACGTTTTCGTCTTGACTCTCCAGTAGAAACTTTGGGGCACTCTTTGAAGTTCTTTGTGTTGGTTGAATAGATGAATCTGAGATTGTGTGATGTATATCGTATAATCATACCTGCGGATACTTGAGGTGACATTGGAGTATCTAGGTGACATTAGGGTTTTGGTTAATATGTGTCTTAAGGTGTTATTTTACTACGAACTCTAGGGCTGTTTGTGACACTTATTGGAATAGCACAATGGATTGATCGGAAAGAATAACTTTGAGGTGGTTTCATACCCTACAATAATCTATTCGTTTGTTCTCCACTGTTAGTGACTTTGGAGTGACTCTTTGTTTCATATTGAGGGATTTTGATATGATCTAATTATGCTATTATTGTTGAGAGAACTTGCACTAGTGAAAGTATGAACCCTAGGCCTTGTTTCAAAGCATTGCAATACCGCTTTCGCTTACTTTTACCACTTGCTACCTTGCTGTTTTTATAATTTCAGATTACAAAAACCTATATCTACCATCCATATTGCACTTGTATCACCATCTCTTCGCTGAACTAGTGCACCTATAAAATTTACCATTGTCTTGGGTGTGTTGGGGACACAAGAGACCCTTTGTTATTTGGTTGCGGGATTGCTTGAGAGAGACCATCTTCATCCTATGCCTCCCACGGATTGATAAACCTTAGATCATCCACTTGAGGGAAATTTTCTACTGTCCTACAAACTTCTGCACTTGGAGGACCAACAACGTCTACAAGAAAAGGTTACTAGTAGACATCAAGCTATTTTCTAGCGCTGTTACCGGGGAGGTTAGCGCTTGAAGGTATATCTTTAGATCTTGCAATCGAATCTTCTAGTTTCTTGTTTTATCACTAGTTTAGTCTATAAAACAAAACTACAAAAAAAAGGAATTGAGGGTGCCTCATCTGCTTCATCTTTTTAATGTCTTTCGTGAAAATGATGGAAAGGAAAATTGTACTCAGGTGTTAGAAGAAGAATGCATTAAAATGTTTGGCACTAAATATTTGAATGATCATTATGATTGCAATGTTGTTAGTATGAATTCCTTGAATATCCACGATGCTAATGATATGCAAAGCCACAAGCTTGGGAATGCTATGTTTGATGAAGATGATATTTTTAGTCCCCCAATTCTTGATGAGAATATTTATTATGATGAAACCATGCCTCCCGTTTATGATTATTATATGGATGAAAGTGGATTTTGAGAGGTCATGACTTTATTTACTGATGAATCCACTATTTCGGAAGAGTGATGAATCCACTGTTTTGGAAGAGGTTCCAATGGATTATGAGAACAAAGTTGCTATCTATGATGATTATTGTGATGACTTGTATGCTATAAAGAATAATGATAACCATGAAATTTGTCTTCTTGATTTTAGTTTTCAATTGGATTATGCCTCACATGATAGTTTTTTTGTTGAGTTTGCTTCCACTACTATTCATGAGAAGAAATTTGCTTATGTGGAGAGTAAAAAAATTCTATGCTTGTGCCTCATGAAAATAATGCTCTATGTGATAGTTATATTGTTGAATATATTCATGATGCTTCTGAAATTTATTATGAGGGAGGAATATATGCTTGTAGGAATTGCAATAATATCAAGTTTCCTCTCTATGTGCTTAAAATCTTGAAGTTATGCTTGTTTTGCTTTCCTATGCTAGTTGATTCTTGTTCCCATAAATTGTTTGCTCACAAAATCCCTATGCATAGTAAGTGGGTTAGACTTAAATGTGCTAGTCATATTCTTCATGATGCTCCCATTATGTTTCAATTCTTATCTTTTATGTGAGCATCATTAAAATCATCATGCCTAGCTAAAAAGGCATTAAAGAAAATCGCTTGTTGGGAGACAACCCAATATTTACCCCTACTGTTTTTGTGTGTCCACATGATTATGCTACTGTATTAATCATGTTTTGTAGCTTTTGTTTCAATAAAGTGCCAAGTAGAACCTTTGGCAAGACTTGGGTGAAAGTTAATGCGATCTTGCTGTAAAAAACAGAAACTTTGAGTTCACGAGATTAGCTGACATTTTTTACATAAGAGTGATTTTGAGTTGATTATTTTTGAATAAGATTAATAGACAAATTCCTCACGTCAACCAACTTATTTCAGAATTTGTGGAGTTAGAGAAGTATTCGAAAGTTACAGATTACTACAGACTGTTCTATTTTTGACAGATTCTGTTTTCTATGTGTTGTTTGCTTATTTTGATGAATCTATGAGTAGTATTGGAGGGTATGAACCATAGAGAAGTTGTAGTACAGTATATGTTACACCAATATGAATTTAGAATGAGTTCACAATAGTACAAAAAGTGATGATTTATTTTCTTATACTAACGGAGCTCACGAGTTTTCTGATGAGTTTTGTGTTGTGAAGTTTTCAAGTTTTGGGTAAAGATTCGATGGACTATGGAATAAGGAGTGGCAACAACCTAAGATTTGGGATGCCCAAGGCACCCCAAGGTAATATTCAAGTGCAACCAAGAGCCTAAGCTTGGGGATGCCCCGGATGGCATCCCCTCTTTCGCCTTCGTTCACCGGTAACTTTACTTGGAGCTATATTTTTATTCACCGCATGATATGTGTTTTGCTTGGAGCGCCGTTTTCTTTTATTTTGTTTTTCTTGCTGTTTGATTAATATCCCAAGATCTGAAATTCTTAAATGTTAGAGAGTCTTCACATAGTTACATATTATTCAACTACTCATTGATCCTCACATATATCTTTTGGAGTAATTTGTCATTTGCTCTAGTGCTTCACTTATATCTTTTAGAGCACGATGGTGGTTTTATTTTGAAGAAGTTGTTGAACTCTCATGCTTCACTTATATTATTTTGAGAGTCTTTTATAACAGCATGGTAATTTTCTTGGGTTATAAAACTAGTCCTAATATGATAGGCATCCAAGGGGGATATAATAAAAACTTTCATATAAAGTGCATTGAATACTATGAGAAGTTTGATTCCTTATGATTGTTTTGAGATATGAGCATGATGATATTAGAGTCATGCTAGTAGAGTAATTGTGAATTTGAGAGATACTTGTGTTAAAGTTTGTGATTCCCGTAGCATGCACGTATGGTGAACCATTATGTGATGAAGTTGGAGCGTGATTTATTTATTGATTGTCTTCCTTATGAGTGGAGGTCGGGATCGTGCGATGGTTAACTCCTACCAGCCGTTCGCCTAGGAGCATGCACGTAGTTCTTGATTTTAATAACTAATAGATTTTTGCAATAAGTATGTGAGTTCTTTATGACTAATGTTGAGTCCATGGATTATACGCACTCTCACCCTTCCACCATTGCTAGCCTCTCTTTGTGACGCCCCGAGACCGATGTGCCAGGTGTCCGCCAGTTTTTCGCCGTCGTTGCCATGTCATTTGCTTGCGTGTTGCATTTTGCCATGTCATCATCTGCATTTCATCTGCATGTTTTTCAAAACTTGCATCCGTTCGGGTTCCGTCGGTTCTCTCCGTTGTCCGTTCTGAGCCAGACACTCTCGCACGCGCCCGCGGCACCTCCGAAATATTATTTTATAAGTGGCATACAAATGTTCTCGGAATGGGTTGCAACTTGTCGTGCGGTCTTATTATAGTGTAGACAGACCGCCTGCCAAGTTTCGTCGCATTCGGAGTCCATTTGATAGCCCAACCATTAGACCTACATCCGCAATATAGCCGGTCTATGGTCGGACGTTTTCGGTCTCCGGAAACAGTTGTCGGGCTGCACTTCCCTTCTCTCCCTTCAGCCCAAGTCCCTCTCTCACAACCCACAAGGCCCAACATACCCCTCCTCACGTCCAGTGCCGTCCGATCGAGATCGGAGGGCTCCGAAACCCCAAACCCTAGCCTCTTTGGCTATATAAAGACCCTTTCTCTCCATTTTGGCCTCCTACCTACCCCCTCCTTAATTCCCGCAGCCGCCAGCCTCCTTCTTCCTTGAAAACCGCGCCGCCCCACTCCCTCGCCGCCACTTGTCGCCGGCCCAGAGGCCGTGCCGCCACCTGAGGCGTCGTCCCGGCCAACCGGGCGCCGCCACGTCGCCTACCCCGCCTCCCGCAGCCACTCGCGGGCCTCCACGTCGCCCCTCCTCTCTCCCGCGCCAAGAATCGCCGCCAGCCCGCCTGAACCGGATCCGCCCGCCGTGGGCGAACCAGCAACCGGCGCCGAGCGCACTCGTCCGCCTCCTCCGCTGGAACCCGCGCCACGTCTATCTCCGGCAATCACCGGCGAGGAGCTTCGCCGGAGATCCCTCCCCGGAGCCGCCGCGTCCCCGACCCAGGCCAGTGCCGCCCCGCCGCCCTCTCCTTCTTTCTCCTTCCTTCTCCCTCTCCCTCATGGCTTCTCGCTCGCTCTCTGTTGCCCCGCAGGGAACCACCGCCGCGCCGCGGAGCTTCGTCGCCACCGGCGTCGAGCTCGCCGCCCCACCTCCTCCTGTCACCGGGAACGGACGGATCCGGTGGATCCCGTCCAGATCCGCGGCTCTCCGCAGGTCCCGACTCACCGCATCGCCCCACATCGCGCGACTCCGCCGCCGCACGACCTCGCCGTCCGGGACGGATCGGGAGGAGCCCCGATCCCGACTGCGGTCGTTGACCCCCCCCCGTGGGCCTCCTCCACCAGCCACGTGGGCCCGCAAGCCCCGGCCCAGCGGCCTCCAGGTTCAAGCGCCAAGGCCCAGCTCGCTCGCCTCAAGCGCTACAGGCCCGGCGCCCCCCTTCCAGCCTCCAAGCCGACCGGGCCAAGGCCCACTGGGTGAGAAGCCCCGAGCCCCTCCTCTCTGTTGGTCCAAACAGATTCGGCCCGTAGCCTTTTTTTTTCCAGTTCTGCGAATTTAGTTATTTATCCAGAGACTGCCTGTTTTATAGAAAAGACCCTCTTCATCATGCATATTATATCTCACTAACTATGCATCATATGTAAAAACATAATATATGTAAAATGCTTAGAATTCTGTCTAGTTTAACAATATGCCACTTTCATCCCATGTTAATATGTTTAAAATGTTGTTTACATTAATTTGCTCCTATGCCATGCTAAAATGATTTATTTCATAACTATTTAACCGTAACTCCGAATTTAATAAACTTTATATGTAAATGGGGTGGAAAAATGCCTAGTTTAACATGATGCACTTTATTTTGCTGTTTAACAACTTTAAAATTGTGTTTAGGGCAGAACAGTACCAAATTTGAATATTGCTCATGGGGATTTTCCGGAATTGTTGTTTGTTGTTCCGGCCTCATTTAAACTTGCCTAAATAGATAGTTTTATTATGCTTCACCCCTTGCCATGTTTAACAACATTTAATATTGTTGAGTAGCTTATAACGAGATCAAACTAAATAATTGCATGTGGTGTTTCGTCAATATGCAACTCGTTGCATATTGAGCTCCACTTAATTTGTAGTTTTGTTTGTTGCACTTTGCCATGCCATGCCTCATTAAACCGGACATGCATCATACTTGTTTGTGCATCATGCCATGCTTATGCTTGTTGGTTTACTATGTTGTTTGCTTCTTTCCGGGTTGCCTTCGGTTTCGTTCCGGAGTTGTGAGGTTTCGTTCGACTACTCCCGTTCGTCTTCTTCATGGACTTGTTCTTCTTCCTAGCGGGATTTCAGGCAAGATGACCGCTACCCTAGATCTCACTACTATCATTGCTATGCTAGTTGCCTCGTTCTTTCGCTATGCTGCGCTACCTATTACCTGTTTGTCCAGCCATCCCATATTGCCATGAACCTCTAACCTTTGACACCTTTCCTATGCAAACCGTTGTTTGGCTATGTTACCGCTTTGCTCAGCCCCTCTTATAGCGTTGCTAGTTGCAGGTGAAGTTGAAGGTTTCTCCATGGTGGACAGGGCTTATATTGGGATATCACAATATCTCTTATATTATTAATGCATCTATATATTTGGTAAAGGGTGGAAGGCTCGGCCTTATGCCTGGTGTTTTGTTCCACTCTTGCCGCCCTAGTTTCCGTCATACCGGTGTTATGTTCCCGGATTTTGCGTTCCTAACGCGGTCGGGTGATTTATGGGACCCCCCTGACAGTTCGCTTTGAATAAAACTTGTCCAACAAGGCCCAACATTGACTTTTACCATTTGCCTCACCACCACCTACTTTTCCCTTGGGAGTCGCTCTCTCGAGGGTCATCTTTATTATAGCCCCGGGCGTTGCTTGTCTAAGTGTTGGTCCGAACCGAGCAATGTCTGGGGCCACCTCTTAGCAACTCGAGGGCTGGTTTTACTCGTAGCTTGACTTATCCGGTGTTGCCACGAGAGCGAGATATGTGCAGCTCCTATCGGGATTGTCGATTGCATCGGGCGGCTTTGCTGGTCTTGTTTTACCATTGTCGAAATGTCTTGATGTACCGGATTCCGAGATCGATCAGTCTTCTGGGTGAAGGTCTATTCTTCGATGATCGCGAGAGCTTGTCATGGGCTAAGTTGGGACACCCCTGCAGGGTATAAACTTTCGAGAGCCGTGCCCGCGGTTATGTCGCAAATGGGATTTGTTAATGTCCGGTTGTAGACAACTTGACACCAGATCCGAATTAAAACGCATCAACCGAGTGTGTAGCCGTGATGGTCTCTTCTCGGCGGAGTCCGGGAAGTGAACATGGTTTCTGTGTTATGTTTGACGTAAGTAGGTGTTCAGGATCACCTCTTGATCATTGCTAGCTTCGCGACCGTTCCTTTGTTTCTCTTCTCGCTCTCATTTGCGTACGTTAGCCACCATAACATGCTTAGTCGCTGCTGCAACCTCACCACTTTACCCCTTCCTTTCCTATTAAGCTTTGCTAGTCTTGATACCCATGGTATTGGGATTGCTGAGTCCTCGTGGCTCACCAGATACTTCCAAAACCAGTTTGCATGTGCCTATGTTACCGAGCAGGTGACTCAACCAAGCTCAAGGAGGAGCTCGATGAAGATCTTGCCTTTTTTTGTTGTTTCGTTCTAGTTGATCAGTAGTGGAGCCCAGTTGGGGTCGATCGGGGGCCTTTGTCGCTTTTGGGGTTCTTCTTTTATTTTGGTTCCGTAGTCGGACCTTGATTGTATTTGGATGATGTAATGCTTTGTTCATGTAATTGTGTGAAGTGGCGATTGTAAGCCAACTATGTATCTCTTTCCCTTATGTATTACATGGGTTGTGTGAAGATTACCTCACTTGCGACATTGCTTTCAATGCGGTTATGCCTCTAAGTCGTGCTTCGACACATGGGAGATGTAGCCGCATCGAGGGCGTTACAAGTTGGTAATCAGAGCCTTCCCCGACCTTAGGAGCCCCACTGCTTGATCGTTTTTAGCGGCCGAGTTGTGTCTAGAAAAATGTTTTGAGTCATTTTGGAATTATATATCGGAGAGTAGGATTCTTTTTACTCCCCAGTCCCTTCGACCTTCTGGTGAGGTCTCCTGACGTAGAAGTTTTGACTCTTCTCTTCTCAAATTTCACTAAAAAAAATTTTTAGGATCACGCGGGTATCTTGGGATCGTTCCGATGGTTTTATGATGACAACATTGTCTTGGTGCCTCTCGTCGTGAGGGTTTTTTTGGAGGTGTCCGGGAGTTGAGCTCGAGGTGTTGTCGTCATAATTTTATCGTTGCAGTTCGGAATACCTGAGTTTAATGCGCCGACATCGAAAATCTCTTTTATGCAGTTGTTGGTGAGATAACCCCGCTAACCCAAAGATCGAGGTGAGTACGGAGTATTGCCATGACTCGTATAACGGATGCTTTTCGAAGGTTGAGGTAGACGATTTCTGAAGGTTTCTTGGTTATGTGTTGACGGATGGATACAACTTGGATGTAGGTATTGTTAGTTTGGGTGAGATATATTGCTTCCCCTGTTTCCCCAACACCAGATTGCATAACCAGAAAGTTTCGGGAGTTTATAGGTGGGAATTCAAGTAGCTCCTACAATATCTTTCCGACTGATGCATGATATGGGATTGGGTAAATCTCTATCATATGTGTTTGTTTCATCTTATCCTACAAGCCAAATCCTTTGTTTTGTTTTATTTGTGGTATTCGAGTTGCTTCAATGTCAAATGTTGAATCCATACCTTCCCTAATTGGTGTTCTCATATTGCTATGTGAATACTAATCCTTTTTGATCATTGAGGTTGTCATGTTAATTCGTTTCCAACTGGTGCGCTTCTCTTCGAGTGGATCCCATCATTTTTCCCATCAGCAAGACCAATTATCATTTCTTCTCAACGGTGTTTGTTTCATCCGTCCCAAGTTGCCTTTGTTTTCCTTCCATCCCACCCTTTTTCTTCAAGGACACAGATTTCTTAATCAAGTATCCATTTATTCATGTGAAGTCTCTTCATTCTTTTCAATCAATGTTCTTATCCGGTGATTTCCCGTGAAGATGCTCAGCAGCTTCAAGTTCATCATCCTTCATTGTTGTTTCTTCTCCGGTGGATCCTATTCAAGCTTTCGATATTCATCATATTCCTTTCCTCGTTTCTAATGCTTTCTCATACTGTTGCACCTCTTAATCATTCACCTCTTCCTATTCATTTGTTCTGGAGTGCCGAAGATATCTCACAAGACTTGCGTTTCCATTCTCAATCCGTTCAAGCTATTTAGAGATTGTTATCTCATTCAAGCCATTTAATTCAACCGGTGCAATCTCTCTTTAATATCATTCTCAACGGTGTTTTCTTTTGAGTGGGCCCTAAACCACAGGTCTTTTCCCAGGATCTTACCTGACTCTTCTAATTCCCCGGAGCTATTCTAAAATTCTTTTCATTTGTGACGTAAGAATGGATCCCATCAGTCACATGCCTTCTCCAAGATCGCTTTCAAATTCTTTTCATCTTTGGTGCAACCCTTCCTCTTTTTCATTCTTTCGGAGTATATCAGTAATTTTGGTGTTGTTTCTCGTCATCATTTGAAGACCGAAGAAGAGTTCCTCTTAAATCCTTACCCGTTCTTCCAAAGAGGTGTAGTTCAAGCTTGATGCCATCCTCTCATAATTGTCTTCGATTGTGAGAATCTTTTCTTACCATCCGGGGCATTTCATGAGTTGTTTCCATTTCTTTCCTCCGAAGCTCATCATCTCAGTATTATTCATTCAAGCTTTCAGCTCTCGTTCTCCAAATCATACCGGTGCATCATTCAAGTATTCTCTAATCAGCTCGTGATCTATTCGTTCATTTGTATCTAAATACCCTCAAGTACCTTTGTTCATTTGCTAATTCTTACCGGTGATGCACCCCTACTTTGTTCATTTTCAATTCTTACGGTGGTTCTTTCAAGATCTCTCTTCCTTGTTCATCATATCAATTCATTTGTTGTTCCAATCCTACCGGTGGTTCGTTGAAGACCTTCTCAAGTTTTGATATATCTCTTTTAATCCTTTTCACGGAATAAGTAGTATGCCAAATCCGTTGATTGTCATCAATTTAATTGGTGAAGGATAAGCATAACATAATTCTTATTCTTGTTCATCCAAGTGATTAATTCTTTATTTCGAAGGCCGTTAAAATTCTCGGTTTCATTTGTTTCATCTTCTCTTTTTCCCGGAGTTCCAAGCTCTAATTATCGTGAAGCTCCATCTAAATCATTGCAAGATACACCTTGTGTTTTCAACTTCTCCTTCTTTCCACCATCCTTTTAATACCGAAGTTTCTTCATAGTGGTTCCTCAAGGATTCTTTTCATTCTTCAATTGTTCTTCAAGATTTCTCTTGAAGTTATGACCCGCCAAGCTATACTCAAAATTAAACATGGTGCTTAACACATGTTTTGTTTTGTGGAGTTCAAGTATTCTTCATCTTGCATTTCGAAGTGCAATTCTTTCTACCTTATCTTTTGAGGTGGTATTATATCATTCGTGACAATTTCCATTCATGTTTCATGATTCATATTGTTGTCAAGAATGAGGTATTTTAAATCCATCAATCTCTTCGTTGGAGTTATCTTGGTAAAGATTTCACCTAAAGCCTTCCCTAAGGAATGTTGCTATTATGGTGTTTATCAATGATCCAAGTTTTCTCCTATCCTCTCGGCGAAAGCAGTTTTTCATCTCTTTGGTGCTCACAATCAAATCAATGGTTTCCGTTAGTGGCCGGTTGTCACCTCATAGTCTTGAGATGTTTTCCATAAGCCCACTACAAGCCTATTCGTTTAGTTGTTGGTTTTGCAACAACTCCGTTCAATTCTTCTTTGCAAGGATGCTTTCCAAGCTCATTTGTGGCAGAAGTTGGCATTTTCTTCTCCATTCTTTTATTCCAATGATTTATCTTCTATTCTTTCTTCCGAAGGCATTATGTTTTGCTCTCTTCACTCATCATGTCGAATTGTGAGGTCAGGTTCTTTTCCTTGATTATCTATTTAACCGGAGCGTTGTGTCTTCTCTTCAAGTTCTTTTTTATCTTATCAAGTCTTGTATCCCTTCTCAACCGGAGTGCTATCTGAAATCTTTCTTACCCCTTGTGCCATTCTTTTAATAGTTCCGGAGGCAGTGCGTTGTTGAATTCATCAAGTACCATCTTATCTTCTCAAGTCATGTTCAATTCCTTCCATTTTCAGTCGGAGTGCTGCCCGAATTATTTCATTCTTATTCCTTCTCTATCTTGTTTTATCCGGAGTGGTTTCGATATCTATCTTGTCACTTAACCTCTTGGTTCTCATCGTATCCTGGGTTCCTCTTATCTAACGGAGTGTTTTCAAGTTCGTTCAACTCCGATGTGTTTTTTTCTTACAACTTTTCAACCTCTCAAGGTTCTTTGCTTTCACTCATTGGTCAAAGAAGCAACTTAGTTTTACCTCTTCTCTTCCTCTTCTGTTTTCCCTCCGGTGCCATTCTAGATCTCGGGACGAGATCCTCTCGTAGTGGTGGAGTGTTGTGACGCCCCGAGACCGATGTGCCAGGTGTCCGCCAGTTTTTCGCCGTCGTTGCCATGTCATTTGCTTGCGTGTTGCATTTTGCCATGTCATCATCTGCATTTCATCTGCATGTTTTTCAAAACTTGCATCCGTTCGAGTTCCGTCGGTTCTCTACGTTGTCCGTTCTAAGCCAGACACTCTCGCACGCGCCCGCGGCACCTCCAAAATATTATTTTATAAGTGGCATACAAATGTTCTCGGAATGGGTTGCAACTTGTCGTGCGGTCTTATTATAGTGTAGACTGACCGCCTGCCATGTTTCGTCGCATTCGGAGTCCATTTGATAGCCCAACCGTTAAACCTACATCCGCAATATAGCCGGTCAATCGTTGGACGTTTTCGGTCTCCGGAAACAGTTGTCGGGCTGCACTTCCCTTCTCTCCCTTCAGCCCAAGTCCCTCTCTCACAACCCACAAGGCCCAACATACCCCTCCTCGCGTCCAGTGCCGTCCGATCGAGATCGGAGGGCTCCGAAACCCCAAACCCTAGCCTCTTTGGCTATATAAAGACCCTTTCTCTCCATTTTGGCCTCCTACCTACCCCCTCCTCAATTCCCGCAGCCGCCAGCCTCCTTCTTCCTCGAAAACCGCGCCGCCCCACTCCCTCGCCGCCACTTGTCGCCGGCCCAGAGGCCGCGCCGCCACCTGAGGCGTCGTCCCGGCCAACCGGGCGCCGCCATGTCGCCTACCCCGCCTCCCGCAGCCACTCGCAGGCCTCCACGTCGCCCCTCCTCTCTCCCCGCGTCGCTCAACCGCCGCCAGGCCCGCCCGAACCCGGATCCGGCCTGCCGTGGGCCGAACCAGTAGCCGTGCGCCCGAGCGCACTCGTCCGCCTCCTCCCGCTGGAACCCCGCGCCACATCTGCCTCCGGCAATCACCGGCGAGGAGCTTCGTCGGAGATCCCTCCCCGGAGCAGCCGCGTCCCCGACCCAGGCCAGTGCCGCCCCGCCGCCCTCTCCTTCTTTCTCCTTCCTTCTCCCTCTCCCTCATGGCTTCTCGCTCGCTCTCTGTTGCCCCGCAGGGAACCACCGCCAGCGCCATGGAGCTTAAACCGCCGCCCGGCGCCGAGCTCGCCGCCCACCTCCTCTGTCGCCGGAATGGGCGGATCCGGTGGATCCGTCGAGATCCGCGGCTCTCCGCAGTCCCGACTCACCGCGATCGCGCGACTCCGACCGCGCCGCCGACGACTCGCCGTCCGGGACGGATCGGGAGGAGCCCCGATCCCGACTGCGATCGTTGACCCCCGTGGGCCTACTCCACCAGCCACGTGGGCCCGCAAGCCCCGGCCCAGCGGCCTCCAGGTTCAAGCGCCAAGGCCCAGCTCGCTCGCCTCAAGCGCTACAGGCCCAGCGCCCCCCTTCCAGCCTCCAAGCCGACCGGGCCAAGGCCCACTGGGTGAGAAGCCCCCAGCCCCTCCTCTCTGTTGGGCCAAACAGATTCGGCCCGTAGCCTTTTTTTCCAGTTTTGCGAATTTAGTTATTTATCCAGAGACTGCCTGTTTTACAGAAAAGACCCTCTTCATCATGCATATTATATCTCACTAACTATGCATCATATGTAAAAACTTAATATATGTAAAATGCTTAGAATTTTGTCTAGTTTAACAATATGCCACTTTCATCCCATGTTAATATGTTTAAAATGTTGTTTACATTAATTTGCTCCTATGCCATGCTAAAATGATTTATTTCATAACTATTTAACCGTAACTCCGAATCTAATAAACTTTATATGTAAATGGGGTGGAAAAATGCCTAGTTTAACATGATGCACTTTATTTTGCTGTTTAACAACTTTAAAATTGTGTTTAGGGCAGAACAGTACCAAATTTGAATATTGCTCATGGGGATTTTCCGGAATTGTTCTTTGTTGTTCCGGCCTCATTTAAACTTGCCTAAATAGATAGTTTTATTATGCTTCCCCCCTTGCCATGTTTAACAACATTTAATATTGTTGAGTAGCTTATAACGAGATCAAACTAAATAATTGCATGTGGTGTTTCGTCAATATGCAACTCGTTGCATATTGAGCTCCACTTAATTTGTAGTTTTGTTTGTTGCACTTTGCCATGCCATGCCTCATTAAACCGGACATGCATCATACTTGTTTGTGCATCATGCCATGCTTATGCTTGTTGGTTTACTATGTTGTTTGCTTCTTTCCGGGTTGCCTTCGGTTTCGTTCCGGAGTTGTGAGGTTTCGTTCGACTACTCCCGTTCGTCTTCTTCATGGACTTGTTCTTCTTCCTAGCGGGATTTCGAGGCAAGATGACCGCTACCTCGGATCTCACTACTATCATTGCTATGCTAGTTGCCTCGTTCTTTCGCTATGCTGCGCTACCTATTACTGTTTGTCCAGCCATCCCATATTGCCATGAACCTCTAACCTTTGACACCTTTCCTATGCAAACCGTTGTTTGGCTATGTTACCGCTTTGCTCAGCCCTCTTATAGCGTTGCTAGTTGCGGTGAAGTTGAAGGTTTCTCCATGGTGGATGGGCTTATATTGGGATATCACAATATCTCTTATATTATTAATGTATCTATATATTTGGTAAAGGGTGGAAGGCTTGGCCTTATGCCAGTGTTTTGTTCCTCTTGCCGCCCTAGTTTCCGTCATACCGGTGTTATGTTCCCGGATTTTGCGTTCCTAACGCGGTCGGGTGATTTATGGGACCCCCCTGACAGTTCGCTTTGAATAAAACTTGTCCAGCAAGGCCCAACATTGACTTTTACCATTTACCTCACCACCACCTACTTTTCCCTTGGGAGTCGCTCTCTCGAGGGTCATCTTTATTATAGCCCCCCAGGCCAGTGCTTGTCTAAGTGTTGGTCCGAACCGAGCAGCCTGCGAGGCCACCTCTTGGCAACTCGAGGGCTGGTTTTACTCGTAGCTTGACTTATCCGGTGTTGCCCTGAGAACGAGATATGTGCAGCTCCTATCGGGATTGTCGGCGCATCGGGCGGCTTTGCTGGTCTTGTTTTACCATTGTCGAAGTGTCTTGATGTACCGGGATTCCGAGACTGATCGGGTCTTCCTGGGTGAAGGTCTATTCCTTCGATGATCGCGAGAGCTTGTCATGGGCTAAGTTGGGACAACCCTGCAGGGTATAAACATTCGAGAGCCGTGCCCGCGGTTATGTGGCAGATGGGAATTTGTTAATGTCCGGTTGTAGACAACTTGACACCAGATCCGAATTAAAATGCATCAACCGAGTGTGTAGCCGTGATGGTCTCTTCTCGGCGGAGTCCGAGAAGTGAACACGGTTTCTGTGTTATGTTTGACGTAAGTAGGTGTTCAGGATCACCTCTTGATCATTGCTAGCTTCGCGACCGTTCCTTTGTTTCTCTTCTCGCTCTCATTTGCGTATGTTAGCCACCATAACATGCTTAGTCGCTGCTGCAACCTCACCACTTTACCCCTTCCTTTCCCATTAAGCTTTGCTAGTCTTGATACCCATGGTAATGGGATTGCTGAGTCCTCGTGGCTCACCGGATACTTCAAAACCAGTTTGCGGTGCCTATGTTACGAAAGGGTGACTCAACCAAGCTCAAGGAGGAGCTCGATGAAGATCTTGCCCTTTTTTGTTGTTTCGTTCTAGTTGATCAGTAGTGGAGCCCAGTTGGGGTCGATCGGGGGCCTTTGTCGCTTTTGGGGTTCTTCTTTTATTTTGGTTCCGTAGTCGGACCTTGATTGTATTTGGATGATGTAATGCTTTATTCATGTAATTGTGTGAAGTGGCGATTGTAAGCCAACTATGTATCTCTTTCCCTTATGTATTACATGGGTTGTGTGAAGATTACCTCACTTGCGACATTGCTTTCAATGCGGTTATGCCTCTAAGTCGTGCTTCGACACGTGGGAGATATAGCCGCATCGAGGGCGTTACACTCTTGTGCTGCGCAACTTTTCTCGGTACCTTATACCTTCCTCAAAACAGCCACCATACCTAGCTATTATGGAATTTCCATAGCCATTCCGAGATATATTTCCATGCAACTTTCCAACATTCCATTTATTATGACACACTCCATCATTGTCATATTGCTTTGCATGATCATGTAGTTGACATCGTATTTGTGGCAAAGCCACCGTTCACAATTTTTTCATACATGTCACTCTTGATTCAGTGCACATCCCGGTACACCGCCGGAGGCATTCATATAGAGTCCTATTTTTGTTCTAAGTATCTAGTTGTAATTCCTGACTTGTAAGTGAATAAAAGTGTGATGATCTTCGTTATTAGAGCATTGTCCCATGTGAGGAAAGGATGATGGAGACTACGATTCCCCCACAAGTCGGGATGAGACTCCGGATGAAAAAATAAAATAAAATAAAGAAAAAAAGAGGCCAAAAAATAGAAGGCCCAAAAAACAAAAAAAGAGAGAAATAGAGAAGGGGCAATCTATTATCCTTTTACCACACTTGTGCTTCAAAGCAGCACCATGATCTTCATGATAGAGAGTCTCCTATGTTGTCACTTTCATATACTAGTGGGAATTTTCATTATAGAACTTGGCTTGTATATTCCAATGATGGGCTTCCTCAAAGTGCCCTAGGTCTTCGTGAGCGAGCAAGTTGGATGGACACCAACTTAGTTTCTTTTTGAGCTTTCATAAACTTATAGCTCTAGTGCATCGGTTGCATTGCAATCCCTACTCACTCACATTGATATCTATCGATGGGCATCTCCATAGCCCGTTGATACGCCTAGTTGATGTTAGACTATCTTCTCCTTTTAGTCTTCTCCACAACCACCATTCTATTCCACCTATAGTGCAATGTCCACGGCTCACGCTCATGTATTGCGTGAAGATTGAAAAAGTTTGAACATACTAAAGTATGAAACAATTGCTTGGCTGAAACCAGGGTTGTGCATGATTTAAATATTTTGTGTGATGAAGATAGAGCATAGCCAGATTATATGATTTTGTAGGGATAGCTTTCTTTGGCCATGTTATTTTGGGAAGACATGATTGCTTGGTTAGTATGCTTGAAATATTATTGTTTTTATGTCAATATTAAACTTTCATTTTGAATCTTATGGATCTGAATATTCTTGCCACAATAGAGAATATTACATTGATAAATATGTTAGGTAGCATTCCACATCAAAAATTCTGTTTTTATCATTTACCTACACAAGGATGAGCAGGAATTAAGCTTGGGGATGCTTGATACGTCTCCAACGTATCTATAATTTTTGATTGTTCCATGCAATTATATTATCAATCTTGGATGTTTCATATGCATTTATATGGTATTTTATATGATTGTTGGGACTAACCTATTAACCTAGAGCCTAGTGCCAGTTTCTGTTTTTTCCTTGTTTTTGAATTTTAGAGAAAAGGAATACCAAATGGAGTCCAATTGATGTGCCAATTTTTTATGATTTTTTATGGACCAAAATAAGCCCCCGAAGTAAAATAGTTGGGCCAGAAGAGTCCCGAGCCATACACGAGGGGGGTGGGCGTTCCCTACCCCCCTGGGCGCCCCTGCCTCATGGATGACTCGGAGACCCCCCTGACGTGAGACCGACGCAAAAATTCCTATAAATATAGAAAGCCCCAGAAATAAACCTAGATCGTGAGGTCCGCCGCCGCAAACCTCTATAGCCACCAAAAACCAATCTGGACCATGTTCCGGCACCCTACCAGGGGGGATCCATCACTGGTGGACATCTTCATCATCCCAGTGCTCTCCATGACGAGGAGGGAGTAGTTCACGCTCGGGGCTGAGGGTATGTACCAGTAGCTATGTGTTTGATCTCTCTCTCTCTCTCTCTCTCTCGTGTTCTTGATTCGGCACGATCTTGATGTATCGCAAGCTTTGCTATAGTAGTTGGATCTTATGATGTTTCTCCCCATCTACTCTCTTGTAATGGATTGAGTTTTCCGTTTGAAGTCATCTTATCGGATTGAGTCTTTAAGGATTTGAGAACACTTGATGTATGTCTTGCGTGCGATACCTGTGGTGACAATGGGGTATTCTATTGAACCACTTGATGCATGTTTTGGTGATCAACTTGCAGGTTCCGTGACCTTGGGAATCTATGCATAGGGGTTGGCACACGTTTTGGTCTTGACTCTTCGGTAGAAACTTTGGGGGCACTCTTTGAAGTTCTTTGTGTTGGTTGAATAGATGAATCTGAGATTGTGTGATGCATATCGTATAATCATACCCACGGATACTTGAGGTGACATTGGAGTATCTTGGTGACATTAGGGTTTTGGTTGATATGTGTCTTAAGGTGCTATTTTACTACAAACTCTAGGGCTGTTTGTGACACTTATTGGAATAGCCCAATGGATTGATCGGAAAGAATAACTTGGAGGTGTTTTCATACCCTACAATAATTTCTTCGTTTGTTCTCCGCTATTAGTGACTTTGGAGTGACTCTTTGTTGCATATTGAGGTATTGTTATATGACCTAATTATGTTATTATTGTTGAGAGAACTTGCACTAGTGAAAGTATGAACCCTAGGCCTTGTTTCAAAGCATTGCAATACCGTTTCCGCTCACTTTTACCACTTGCTACCTTGCTGTTTTTATAATTTCAGATTACAAAAACAAATATCTACCATACATATTGCACTTGTATCACCATCTCTTCGCCGAACAAGTGCACCTATACAATTTACCATTGTATTGGGTGTGTTGGGAACAGAAGAGACTCTTTACTATTTGGTTGCAGGGTTGTTTGAGAGAGACCATCTTCATCCTACGCCTCCCACACATTGATAAACCTTAGGTCATCCACTTGAGGGAAATTTGCTACTGTCCTATAAACCTCTGCACTTGGAGGCCCAACAACGTCTACAAGAAGAATGTTACGTTGTAGACATCATCGGGGCATGATCTTGGAAAATCATTTTCAGCTCTTGGAACATCTCATATGGTCCGTGTTGCTCAAAACGCTTTTGGAGCCCCGACTCTAGGTTGTAAAGCGTGCCACACTAAACCAGGGAGTAATCGTCACTACGCGACTGCCAGATGTTCATAATGGCTTGAGTTGCTAGGAAAATGAGTGCGTCACCTAGCGGTGCTTCAGGGACATATGCTTTCTTGGCAGCTATGAGGATGATCCTCAAGTTACGGACCCAGTCCGTATAGTTGCTTCCATCGTCTTTCAACTTGGTTTTCTCTAGGAACGCATTGAAGTTTAGGGCCACATTAGGGTGGGCCATTGGATCTACAGGATAGATTGTAAAGACAATTTTAGACAAAGTTCATGATAATTAAGTTCATCTAATCAAATTATTTAATGAACTCCCACTCAGATAGACATCCCTCTAGTCATCTAAGTGATACATGATCCGAATCGACTAGGCCGTGTCCGATCATCACGTGAGACGGGCTAGTCATAAACGGTGAACATCTCCATGTTGATCGCATCTACCATACGACTCATGATCGACCTTTCGGTCTCTCGTGTTCTGAGGCCATTTCTATACATGCTAGGCTCGTCAAGTCAACTTAAGTGTTTCGCATGTGTAGATCTAGCTTACACCCGTTGTATGCGAAATTTAGAATCTATCACACCCGATCATCATGTGGTGCTTCGAAACAACGAACCTTCGCAATGGTGCACAGTTAGGGGGAACACATGTCTTGAAATTTTAGTAAGGGATCATCTTATTGTGCTACCGTCATTCTAAGCAAATAAGATGTAAACATGACATATATCACATGCAAATCATTAAGTGACATGATATGGCCAATATCATCTTGCACTTTTGATCTACATCTTCGAGGCATGGCATGATCATCATCGTCATCGGCATGACACCATGATCTCCATCATCATGATCTCGATCATCGTGTCTTCATGAAGTTGTCTCGCCAACTATTACTTCTACTACTATGGCTAATGGTTAGCAATAAAGTAAATTAATTACATGGCGCTTATATTGACTTGCAGGTCATAGAATAAATTAAGACAACTCCTATGGCTCCTGCCGGTTGTCATACTCGTCAACATGAAAGTCGTGATTCCTATTACAAGAACATGATCAATCTCATACATCACATATATAATTCATCACATCCTTTTGGCCATATCACATCACATAGCATACTATTCAAAAACAAGTTAGACGTCCTCTAATTGTTGTTGCATGTCTTACATGGCTGCTATGGGTTTCTAGCAAGAACGTTTTTTACCTATGCAAAAGCCACAATGGTGATATTCCAATTGCTATTTACCCTTCATAAGGACCCTCTTCGTCGAATCCGATCCGGCTAAATGGGAGAGACAGACAACCGCTAGCCACCTTATGCAACAAGTGCATGTCAGTCGGTGGAACCTGTCTCACGTATGCGTACGTGTAAGGTTGGTCCGGGCCGCTTCATCCCACAATGCCGCTGAATCAAGATAGGACTAGTAACGATAAGCAAATTGTCCAAATCATCGCCCACAACTACTTGTGTTCTACTTGTGCATAGAATCTACACATACACCTAGCTCATGATGCCACTATTGGGGAACGTAGTAATAATCCAAAAAAATTCCTACGTGTCACCAAGATCAATCTAGGAGATGCTAGCAACGAGAGAGCGAGAGAGCGAGAGAGAGAGAGAGAGAGAGAGAGAGAGAGAGAGAGAGAGAGAGAGAGAGAGAGAGCATCTTCATACCCTTGATGATCGCTAAGTGGAAGCGTTACAAGAATGCGGTTGATGGAGTCATATTCGCAGTGATTCAAAATACAGAACATCTGATCCAAGCGCCGAACGGACGGTGCCACTGCGTTCAACACACGTACATTACATGGATGTCTCCTCCTTCTTGATCCATCAAGGGGGAAGGATAAGTTGAAGGAGAACTCCGGTAGCACGACGGTGTGGTGGTGGAGCTCGTGTTTCTCCGCTAGAGCTTCGCCAAGCTCAACGGAGGACGAGGAGGTGTAGGAGGGGAAAGGGCTGTGCCAGGGGCTAAGGTGCGGCTGCCCTCCCACCCACCTCTATTTATAGGGTGAAGGGAAGAGGGGCCCAGCCCCCTTAGATGCATCTAGAGGGGGGGAAGGGAGGCGAGACTTGCCCCCCAAGCAGGTGGGAGGCGCCCCCACACCTTGCGGTTTCCAACCCTAGGCTCCTTGGGCCCTTGGATGTGGGGGGGGGGAGGCACCAGCCCACTAGGGGGCCGGTTCCCTCCCATATTCAACCCACATGCCTCCCCGGGGAAGGTGGACCCACCAGGTGGAACCCCGGACACATTTCGGTGGTCCCAGTACAATACCGATAACCCCAAAACCTTCTGGCGACTAGAACTGGACTTCCCATGTATAAATCTTGACCTTTGGACCATTTTGGAAATCCTCGTGATGTCCGGGATCTCATCCGTGATTCCGAACAACTTTCCGCGACCACATACAATTACCCATTACAACTCTAGCGTCACCATACCTTAAGTGTATAGACCCTACAGGTTCGGGAACCATGCAGACATGACCAAGACATCTCTCTGGCCAGTAATCAATAGCAGGATCCGGATACCCATATTGGCTCCCACATGTTCCACGATGATCTCATCGGATGAACCACAATGTCGGGGATTCAATCAATCCCATATACAATTCCCTTTGCCCGAGATTCAATCGTTGGTATCCCCGTACCTAGTTCAATCTCGTTACCGGCAAGTCTATTTACTGATTCCGTAACGCATGATCCCATTGCTAACTCCTTAGTCACATTGAGCTCATTGTGATAATGCATTACCGAGTGGGCCCAAACATACCTCTCCGTCATACAAAGTGACAAATCCCAGTCTCGACTCATGCCAACCCAACAGTCACTTTCGGAGATACCTGTAGTGCACCTTTATGGTCATCTAGTTACGTTGTCACATTTGATACACCCAAAGCACTCCTACGGCATCTGGGAGTTGCACAATCTCATGGTCTAAGGAAATATACTTGACATTAGAAAAGCTCTAGCAAAAGAACTACACGATCTTGTCCTTTGTTTAGGATTGGGTCTTGTCCATCACATCATTCTCCTAATGATGTGATCTCATTATCAATGACATCCAATGTCCATGGTGAGGAAACCATAACCATGCATTGATCGACGAGCTAGTTAACGAGAGGTTCACTAGGGACATGTTCTGGTCTATGTATTCACACATGTATTATGGTTTCCAGTTAATACAATTATAGCATTAACAATAGACAATTATCATGAACCAGGAAATATTATAATAACCATTTTATTATTGCCTCTTGGGCATTTGAATTATTCCTACGTGTCACTAAGATCAATCTAGGCGATGCTAGCAACGAGAGAGAGAGAGAGAGAGAGAGAGAGAGAGAGAGAGAGAGTGCATCTTCATACCCTTGAAGATCGCTAAGCGGAAGCGTTACAAGAACACGGTTGATGGAGTCATACTCGCGACGATTCAAATCGCGGAAGATCCGGTCCAAGAGGCGAATGGACAGCGCCTCCGCGTTCAACACACGTACAGCGTGATGACGTATCCTCCTTCATGATCCAGCAAGGGGGAAGGAGAAATTGAGGGAGAACTCCGGAAGAACGACAGCGTGGTGGTGGAGCTCATGGTTCTCCGGCAAAGCTTCGCCAAGCTCAACGGAGGAGGAGGAGGTGTAGGAGGGGGAAGGGCTGCGCCAGGGGCTAAGGTGCGGCTGCCCTCCCACCCCCTCTACTTACAGGGTGAAGGGGAGAGGGGGCCGGCCTCCTTAGATGCATCTAGAGGGGGGTGGCGGCCAAGGGGGGAGACTTGCCCCCCAAGAAGGTGGAAGGTGCCCCCACCACCTAGGGTTTCCAACCCTAGGTGCCTTGGGAGCTTGGGGGGAGGGTGCACCATCCCATTAGGGGCAGGTTCACACCCATATTCATCCCGCTTGGCCCCTCAGGGTAGGTGGCCCACCCGATGGACCACCGGACACCTTTCGGTGGTCCTGGTACAATATTGATAACCCCGAAACCTTCCAGCGACTGAAACTTGACTTCTCATATATAAATCTTCACCTTCGGACCATTCCAGATTTCCTCGTGACGTCCAAGATCTCATCAGGGACTTCGAATTTTTTTAGGTAACCACATACAATTTCCCATTACAACTCTAGGGTCACCGAACCTTAAGTGTGTAGACCCTACGGGTTCGGGGACTATGTAGACATGACCGAGAGATCTCCCCGGCCAATAACCAATAGCGGGGTCTGGATACCCATATTGGCTCCCACTAGTTCCACGATGATCTCATCGGATGAACCATGATGTCGGGGATTCAATCAATCCCGTATAGAATTCCCTTTATCCATCGGTATGTTATAGCCCGAGATTCGATCATTGGTATCCCTGTACCTCGCTCAATCTCGTTACTGGCAAGTCTCTTTACTCGTTCCATAACACATGATCCCGTGGCCAACTCCTTAGTCACATTGAGCTCATTATGATGATGCATTACCAAATGGTCCCAGAGATACCTCTCCGTCATACGGAGTGAGAAATCCCAGTCTCGATTCGTGCCAACCCAAAAGACACTTTTAGAGATACCTGTAGTGCACCTTTATGGTCACCCAATTATGTTGTGACGTTTGATACACCCAAAGCATTTCGACGGCATCCGGGAGTTGCACAATCTCATGGTCTAAAGAAAGATACTTGACATTAGAAAAGCTATATCAAACAGACTACACGATATTGTGCTACACTTAGGATTGGGTCTTGTCCATCACATCATTCTCCTAATGATGTGATCTCATTATCAATGCCATCCAATGTCCATGGTCAGGAAACCATAACCATTTATTGATCAATGAGCTAGTCAAGTAGAGGCTCACGAGGGACACATTGTGGTCTATGTGTTCACACATGTATTATGGTTTATGGTTAATACAATTATAGCATGAACAATAGACAATTATCATGAACAAGGAAATACAATAATAACCATTTTATTATTGCCTCTAGGGAATATTTCCAATAGTCTCCCACTTGCACTAGAGTCAATAATCTAGTTACATTGTGATGAATCGAACACCCATAGAGTTCTGGTGCTGATCATGTTTTACTCGTGGAAGAGGTTTAGTCAACGGATCTGCGACATTAAGATCTATATTTAGTTTACAAGAATCTATGTCCCCATCTGGAATATATTCACGAATGGAGTTGAAGAGGCGCTTGATGTTCTTGGTATTCTTGTGAAACCTGGACTCCTTGGCAATGGCAATAGCTCCAGTGTTGTCAAAGAAGAGAGTCATCGAGCCTGACGCTTTGGGAATCCCTCCTAGGTCGGTGATAAAATCTTTCATCCAGTCTCCTTTCTGCGCTGCTTCCGAAGCAGCTATGTACTCCGCTTCACATGTAGATCCCGCCATGACGCTTTGCTTGCAACTGCACCAGTTGACTGCCCCACCATTCAAAATATACACGTATCCGGTTTGTGACTTGGAGTCATCTAGATCCATTTCAAAGCTAGCATCAATGTAACCCTTTACGACGAGCTCTTCGGCACCTCCATAAACGAGAAACATATCCTTAGTCCTTTTCAGGTACTTCAGGATATTCTAGATCGCTGTCTAGTGTTCCATACCGGGATCACTTTGGTACCTCCCTACCAAACTTATGGCTAGGTTCACATCAGGTCTGGTACATAGTATGGCATACATAATAGAGCCTACGACCAAGGCATAGGGGATGACACTCATCTTTTCTCTTTCTTCTGCCGAGGTCGGGCACTGAGTTGTGCTCAATCTCACGCCTTGCAATATAGGTAAGAACCCCTTCTTGGACTGATCCATATTGAACTTCTTCAATGTCTTTTCAAGGTATGTTCTGTGTGAAAGAGCAATGAGGCATCTCGATCTATGTCTATAGATCGTGATGACTAATATGTAAGCAACTTCTCCAAGGTCCTTCATAGAAAAACACTTATTCAAGTAGGCCTTTATGCTTTTCAAAAGTACTATATCGTTTCCCATCAATAGTATGTCATCCACATAGAGTATGAGAAAAGCTATAGAGCTCCCACTCACTTTCTTGTAACAGGCTTCTCCATAAATCTATATAAACCCAAACGCTTTGATCATTTCATCAAAGCGAATGTTCCAACTCTGAGATGCTTGCACTAGCCCACAGATGGATCTCTAGAGCTTGCATACCTTGTCAGCATTCTTAGGATCGACAAAACCTTCCGGCTGCATCATATACAATTCTTCCTTAAGGAAACCATTAAGGAATGCTGTTTTGACGTCCATTTGCCAGATCTCATAATCATCGAATGCGGCAATTGCTAACATGATTCGGATGGACTTCAGCTTTGCTATGGGTGAGAAGGTCTCATCGTAGTCAACTCCTTGAACTTGTCGATAACCCTTAGCGACAAGCCGAGCTTATAGACGGTCACATTACCATCCACATCAGTCTTCTTCTTAGATATCCACTTATTTTCTATGGCTCGCCGATCATGGGGCAAGTCCACCAAAGTCCATACTTTGTTCTCATACATGGATCCTATCTCGGATTTCATGGCTTCATGCCATTTGTTGGAATCCGGGCCCGCCATCGCTTCTTCATAGGTCGAAGGTTCACCATTGTCTAAAAACATGATTTCCAGTACAGGGTTGACGTACCACTCTGGTGCGGAACGTGACCTCATGGACCTACAAAGTTCAGTAGCAACTTGATCCAAAGGTTCATGATCATCATCATTAACTTCCTCTTGAGTCGGTGTAGGCACCACAGAAACATCTTCGTAAGCTGCACTACTTTCCGGTTCAAGAGGGGGTACCTCATCAAGTTCCACTTTCCTCCCAAATACTTCTTTCGAGAGAAACTCTTTCTCCAGAACGGATCCATTCTTGGCAACAAAGATCTTGCTCTCGGATCTGAGGTAGAAGGTATACCCAATAGTTTCCTTAGGGTATACTATGAAGACGAATTTTTCCTATTTGGGTTCGAGCTTTTCAGGTTGAAGTTTCTTGGCATCACATCCCCAAACTTTC
Source organism: Aegilops speltoides (assembly GCA_021437245.1). NCBI lineage: Eukaryota > Viridiplantae > Streptophyta > Magnoliopsida > Poales > Poaceae > Aegilops > Aegilops speltoides. Next base: position 296,840,890 of record CM038146.1, on the reverse strand, counting down.
AAAAATGGCAGCTTAGGTTTCTTCCCAAACCATAATTCATACGGTTCCCTATTTAAAGTGAATGCGGCAGTCTCTAAAGCATAACCCCAAAATGATAGCGGTAGATTGTTAAGAGACATCCTAGATCGCACCATATCCAATAGAGTGTGATTATGATGTTTGAACACACCATTTGCTTAGGTGTTCCAAGCGGCACGAGTTGTGAAACAATTCCACATTTACTTAAGTGCATGCGAAACTCATGGCTCAAATATTCTGCTCCACGATCTGACGTAAGAAATTTATTTTCCTATCACGTTGATTCTCTACCTTGCTCTGAAATTACTTCTCAGACTTGTGTTTCATTAAGTAGACATACCCATATCTACTTATGTCACTAGTGAGGGTGAGAACATAACGATAGCCACCGCAAGCCTCAACTCTCATTGGACTGCATACATCAGTATGCATTATTTCCAACAAGTTGGTTACTCACTCCATTGTTCCGGAGAACGGAGCCTTGGTCATTTCGCCCATGAGGCATGGTTCGCACGTGTCAAATGATTCATAATCAAGAGTCTTCAAAAGTCCATCTGCATGGAGTTTCTTCATGTGTTTAACGCTAATATGACCAAGGCGGCAATGCCACAAGTATGTGGGAGTATCTTTATCAACCTTACATATTTTGGCATTCACACTATGAATAAACCATTGACCAGCGGGGCATGACCATAAAACATATATTCCATATAAATAGGACAATCATTATTCTCGAATTTAATTGAGTAGCCATCTCGCACCAAACGAGATCCAGATACAATGTTCATGCTCAAAGCTGGTACTAAATAACAATTATTGAGGTTTAAAACTAATCTCGAAGGTAGATGTAGAGGTAGCGTGCCAACGGCGATCACATCGACCTTGGAACCATTCCCAACACGCATCATCACCTCGTCCTTCGCCAGTCTCCACTTATCTCGCAACTCCTGCTTTGAGTTACAAATGTGAGCAACCGCACCGGTATCAAATACCCAAAAGCTACAACGAGTGCTGGTAAGGTACACATCAGTAACATGTATATCATATATATATATATATATATATATATATATATATATATACCTTTGGCGTTGCCGGCTTTCTTATCCGCTAAGTACTTGGGGAAGTTCCGCTTCCAGTGACCATTTCCCTTGCAATAAAAGCACTCAGTCTCAGGTTTGGGTCCATTCTTTGGCTTCTTCCGGGCAACTGACTTACCAGGCACGGAAACTCCCCTGTCGTCCTTCTGGAACTTCTTCTTTCCCTTGCCTTTCTTGAAACTAGTGGTCTTATTCACCATCAACACTTGATGTTCCCTTTTGATCTCCACCTCCGCTGAATTCAGCATCGAATATATCTCCGGAATGGACTTCAACATCCCTTGAATATTGTAGTTCATCACAAAGCTTTTGTAGCTAGGTGGAAGCAATTGGAGGGTTCTGTCAATGACCGGGTCATCTGGAAGATTAACTCCCAGCTGAGACAAGTGGTTGTGCAACCTAGAAATTTTGGGTATATGCTCGCTGACAGAACTGTTTTCCTCCATTTTAAAATTGTAGAACTTGTCATAGACTTTAGATCTCTCGACCCAGGCATGAGCTTGGAAAACCATTTTCAGCTCTTTGAACATCTCATATGCTTCGTGTTGCTCCAAACACTTTTGGTGCCCCGAATCTAAGATGTAAAGCATGCCACACTGAACTAAGGAGTAATCATCACTACGCGACTGCCAAGCATTCATAACCTCTTGAGTTGCTAGGAAAATGGGTGCGTCACCTAGCGGTGCTTCAAGGACATATGCTTTCTTGGCAGCTATGAGGATGATCCTCAAGTTACGGACTCAGTCCGTATAGTTGCTTCCATCGTCTTTTAGCTTGGTTTTCTCTAGGAATGCATTGAAGTTGAGGGCAACATTAGCGTGGGCCATTGGATCTACAAGATAGATTGTAAAGACGATAATTGTATTCAGCGAAAACCATAATGCATGTGTGAATACATAGACCACAACGTGTCCCTAGTGAGCCTCTAGTTGACTAGCTCGTTGGTTAATAGATTGTTATGGTTTCCTGACCATGAACATTGGATGTCATTGATAACGAGATCACATCATTAGGAGAATGATGTGATGGACAAGATCCAATCCTAAGCATAGCACAAGATCGTATAGTTCGTTTGCTAGATCTTTTCTAATATCAAGTAACTTTCCTTAGACCATGAGATTGTGCAACTCCCGGATGCCATAGAATGCTTTGGGTGTATCAAACGTCACAACGTAACTTGATGACCATAATGGTGCACTACAGGTATCTTCAAAAGTATCTATTGGGTTGACATGAATCAAGACTGGGATTTGTCACTCCATATGACGGAGAGGTATCATTGGGCCAACTCGGTAAGGCATCATCATAATGAGCTCAATGTGACTAAGGAGTTAGCCACGGGACCATGTGTTATGGAACAAGTAAAGAGACTTGCCAGTAACGAGATTGAACGAGGTACAGGGATACCGATGATCGAATCTCGGGCAAGTAACATACCGATGGACAAAGGGAATCGTACACAGGATTGAATGAATCCCCAACATCATGGTTCATCTGATGAGATCATCGTGGAACATGTGGGAGCCAATATGGGTGTCCAGATCCTGCTATTGGTTATTGACCGGAGAGATGTCTCGGTCATGTCTGCATGGTTCCCGAACCCGTAGGGTCTATACACTTAAGGATCGGTGACGCGAGAGTTGTAATAGGAAATTGTATGTGGTTACTGAAAGTTGTCCGGAGTCTTGGATGAGATCTTGGACATCACGAGGAGTTCCGGAATGGTCTGGAGGTGAAGATTTATATATGGGAAGTCCAGTTTCAGTCGCCGGAAGATTTCGGGGTTATCAGTATTGTACCGGGACCACTGAAAGGTGTCCGGGGTCCATCGGGTGGGGCTACCGACCCCGGGGGGCCATGTGGGCTGAATATGGGTGTGAACTAGCCTCCTAGTGGGCTGGTGCGCCCCCAAGGGCCCAAGGCACCTAGGGTTGGAAACCCTAGGGGGTGGGGGCGCCTCCCACCTGCTTGGGGGGAAAGTCTCCCCCCTTGGCCGCCGCCCCCCCTCTAGATGCATCTAAGGGGGCCGCCCCCCTCTCCACTTCACCCTATAAATATAGGGGGTGGGAGGGAAGCCGCACCTCAGCCCCTGGCATAGCCCTTTCCTCTCCTACACCTCCTCCTACTTCGTTGAGCTTGGCGAAGCTCTGCCGGAGAACCACGAGCTCCACCACCACGCCGTCATGCTGCCGGAGTTCTCCCTCAACTTCTCCTTCCCCCTTTCTAGATCAATACGGAGGAGACGTCCCCGGTCTGTACGTCTGTTGAACGAGGATGCGTTCAGTGCTTGGATCGGATCTTCCGCGATTTGAATTGCCGCGAGTACGACTCCATCAACCGCGTTCTTGTAACGCTTCCACTTAGTGATCTTCAAGGGTATGAAGATGCACTCTCTCTCTCATTGCTAGCATCTCCTAGATTGATCTTGGTGACACGTAGGATTTTTTTGAATTATTACTACAATCCCCAACACTTTATTCATGGTGCTTTCCGTAAAATGCTTGCCAAGTATGATGTTAACCATGTAATTGCATCACATATCATCCTCGGTCTAGTGGTCAGGTTGAACTTAGCAATAGAGAAATAATTAATTTGGCAAAAGGCTGTCAATAGGTCCCGGAAGAATTGGTCTAAGAAATTCGATGATGCACTTTGGGCTTATAGAACAACATATAAAAATCCTATGGGTATGTGTCCATATAAAATGGTTTATGGAAAAGCCTGTCATTTGCCTCTTGAGTTAGAAAATAAACCTTATTGGGCAATTAAAGAACTCAACTATGATTCCAAACTTGCTGGTGAGAAGAGGTTATTTGATATTAGCTCATTAGATGAATGCAGAACCCAAGCTATTGAAAATGCCAAATTATTTAAAGAAAAAGTTAAAAGATGGCATGATAAAAGAATCCAAAAGCGTGAGTTCAAAGTTGGAGAATATGTTCTTTTGTACAACTCTCATTTCGTATTCTTTGCTGGAAAGCTCCTCTCCAAATGGGAAGGACCCTATGTTATCGAGGAGGTTTATCAATCTCGAGCTACCAAAATAAATAATGCCGAAGGTACTAACCCGAAGGTTGTTAATGGGCAACGAATAAAACATTATATCTCAGGTACACCCATTAATGCTGAAAGTAATATTATCCAAACTATGACATCGAAAGAACACATAAAAGAAACCTTCTGGAACACTCCAGAATCATGAAAAAGAGGAGGTACGTGATACGGTAAGTAAATGGACTCTGAAAAATATGGAAAAATATTTTTTGTCTGTTTTTGAACATATAAAAAATTAGGAAAATAAGAAACAACCAGGAAGGCATCCCTGGTGGGAACAAGACACCAGCCAGGCGTGCCCAGGTGGGTTGTGCCCACCCGGGGTACCTTCCAGACTCCATTTTTCTTCTGTTTTCTTGTTTCCCAAGATAAAAAATCTTTATATACCCCCAAACCCATTGACCTCCGTATCACGGAGAAATATTCTGTTTTCTTTTCTTGCTATTTTGGGTCAGATCTGTTAAGCCAGGCATCATGTCTTCTTCCTCCTCCAACAACGTGGAAGGGGATGCCTGGCTGATGAAGACCGAGATGAAGAGAGAAGAGCCCATAGAAGCCATCGGAGGGGACAAGAGAAAGGAGGCTATGGGAGATCAAGCACCGGTGGTTTAGTCGACCTTGCTTATCGAGGAAGAAGAAGAAGATATCCTTCAGCCTTAGTATGACCATCTCACCCCCACCAAGATCTAATCCTTTCGGATCATCGAAACGGTTCGTGTGCAAAATAACTACCTTACCCGTGAAAATATTCTATTGCAAGAGCACATCATCACCCTCCAGAGTATCATCCGTAGATTGGAGAATCTCTTGATCATGAAAGACAAGATTGCTACCACTTCATCACCACCACCTCCTTCTTCATGACCAAAAGGAAGTTGAGTATCGGGTATGGGCACTCCCCTTGGCATGTGCCAAGCTTGGGGGAGGTGCCCCGGTATCGTATCACCTCCACAATCTTTTTCCTTTATTTACCTTAGTTCTATCCATAGTTATCTTTTGCTTTATATGAACAAAAGTTTAGTTAGATCCTTTCTTTTGAAAGTTTGCTTAGTGATCTACCCTCGTAATTGTATGGGAGATATATAATAAAGTTCAATTTGAGTTTTGCTTTCTTTACTTTAATGTTTCAATAAAAAGAAAGGAAATAAATGAAAAAGATCATATGCTAATCTTACCACATTAGGAAAAGTATCAGTAGAAAATTTTATTGGAGATTGCCAAACATAGCATTGGTCAATGATGCAATTCATGAAAGAATTAATAAGGGAAGAGAAGATTCACATGCAAATATACTATCATGGAAATTTTTTGTGATTGTGAGCCCCCATCAAAACATTATATGCCAAAATTGTTGAGGTTGGACAAGGAATAAAATGTAATGATTTATGCTTGTTCATATTCATATAGAAGTTATATTGTCATGGATCCTTCAACATGTGGTGATTGCCCTCTATCTTTTCTAGCCCAAAATTCTGCACTAAGTAGAGATACTACTTGTGAATCCAAAAACCCTTAAACCCAAATCTTATTTTAAAGAGTCCACCATACCTACCTAAGGATTGAGTAATATCCTTCAAGTATGTTGTCATCGGTGCAATAGGGCAATAAAAATTGCTTCTAAAAGTGTTAGATCATTTAGTGTAAGAGAAAATTGAGCGTTGTAAGAACTTGTGATGGCGAAGAATAAAAGCGACATACTGCATAATAAAGGTTGATATCACAAGGGGCAATATAACGTGACATTCCTTTGCATTAAGGGATTGAGCATACAACCAAAAAGCGCATGGCAACCTCTACTTCCCTCTGCGAAGGGCCTATCTTTTACTTTTATGTATTTACTTTCATGCAAGAGTCAAAGTTGTTTTCTCTATCCTTTTTATTTTTCTCTTTTGGCAAGCATCATGTGCTGAGGAAAGATCTAGGCACATATATCCAGTTGGATATGGGTAGCATGAGTTATTATTGTTGCCATCACCCCTGAGGTGAGTATGTTTGGAGGCAAAACTATAAGCCCCTATCTTTCTATGTGTCTGGTTGAAATGTTTTGCTCATGTCTATGTGGTGTGTGTTAGCAATCATAGAAGACTATATGATGGTTTAGTATGTGGACTTGCCAAAAAGGCTCCAATACGTGACCCTTCCTGAAAAGATGATGAATTGTAGTTGCAAAGTTGACTGAGAACATAGTTTGTTGGTTTTCAATAGAGTTTATGCTTTATACTTTGATGTTGTGATGAATTGTTACTTGTTCATGAGAAGTTTATGATAAAAGTCCTATGATAAAAGTTTTATGTTAAAGTATGTTGCTGCTATAATAATTCACATGATGCTTCTATGTCCATATTTTGTTTTTATCGACACCTCTCTCTCTAAGCATGTGGACATGTTTTTTGATTTTGGTTTTCACTTAAGGACAAGCGAGGTCTAAGCTTGGGGGAGTTGATACATCCATTTTGAATCATGTTTAACTACTATTATTTATATTGTTTTTATGCATAATAATGCTTTTTGGAGTAATTCCAATGCCTTTTCTCTCATAATGTGCAAGGTTCACACAAAGACGGAGAATTCCGGCAGCTGGAAATCTGGACCTGAAAAAGCTATGTCAGGCTACCTATTCTGCACAACTCCAAATGAGTTGAAACTTCACGAGGAATATTTATGGAATAAATAAGAAATAATGGAGCAAATGATGACCGAAGGGGGGCCACCTGGTGAGCACAAGATACCAGGGCGAGCCAAGGCCCCCAGGCACGCCTTGGTAGGTTGTGCTCAGCCTAGCCGACCTCCGGTGCCCCTCTTCTGGTATTTAAGTCATTTTGACCTAGAAAAAATAAGGAGAGGACTTTTGGGATGAAGCACCACCGTCTCGAGGTGGAACTTGGGTAGGAGCACTTTTGCCCTTCGGTGGAGCGATTCCGCCGGGGGAACTTCCCTCCCGGAGGGGGAAATAATCGTCATCATCATCACCAACAACTCTCCCATCTTCGGAAGGGAAATCTCCATCAAAATCTTGAACAAAACCATCTCCTCTAAAACCCTAGTTCATCTCTTGTGTTCAATCTTTGTACCAGAGCTATAGATTGGTGCTTGCCGATGACTAGTAGTGTTGATTACATCTTGTAGTTGATTACTATATGGTTTATTTGGTGGAAGATTATATGTTCAGATCCATTATGCTATTTAATACCTATCCGGTCTTGAGCATGATTATCATTTGTGAGTAGTTACTTTTGTTTTTGAGGTCACAGGAGCAATCTTGTTGCAAGTAATCATGTGAACTTTATATGTGTTTGATATTTTGATGTTATGTATGTTGTGATCCCCTTAGTGTTGTCATGTGAATGTTGACTACATGACACTTCACCATACTTGGGCCTAAGGGAATGCATTGCAGAGTAGTTATAAGATGATGGGTTGCAAGAGTGACATAAGCTTAAACCCTAGTTTATGTGCTATTCCGTAAGGGACCGATTTGTATCCAAAAGTTTAATGCTATGGTTAGAATTTATTCTTAATACTTTTCTCGTAGTTGCGGATGCTTGCAAGGGGGTTAATCATAAGTAGGAGATTTGTTCAAGTAAGAACAACACCTAAGCACCGGTCCACCCACATATCAAATTATCAAAGTAATGAACACAATTCAAACAAACATGATGAAAGTGACTAGATGAAATTCCCGTGTACTCTCAAGAACACTTTGCCTATCATAGACCATTTTGGCCTGTCCTTTGCCTCAAAAGGATTGGGCTACCTTGCTGCACTTTTTTTACCATTACCGTTACTAGCTCGTTACCAATTATCTTGCTATCAAACTACTCATTACTTATAATTTCAGTGCTCGCAGACATTACCTTGCTGAAACCCGCTTGTCATTTCCTTCTGTTCCTCTTTGGGTTTGACACTCTTACTTATCTAAGGGACTACGATTCATCCCCTATACTTGTGGGTCATCAATTGTGCAATTCAATTTCATAAATACCATTTTCAACAAGACCACTATGAATGACTACATTTGGTTGTTGCATCTTGTAGTTAACATGCCTTTGCATTTTTATTTAACAATAACCAGTGTCCTTAGACCGGCACAATACCAGTTTGAATGACTATGTTTGCTTGTTGTTAAATGTTAGGCATGTTGCAGTTAACACACCTTTCCACTTGTTTTGCTTTACTAGCATGCTATCACCTGCACACTGAAGCTATCTTTTCGAGATTATTTTGTTTGCCATGGTTATATTTGGTTGATGTTTAGCCTGTTGCAAAGGACAATTTTCGGAATGACTACTGTTTTCCATCGAGGTTAGTTTCATCCCATGGCTTAAATACTCATTGTTCAGGATATTGGTAGCTAGTACCATATATTTCGGGGGCTGATAAGGGACTAATCGGTGAATCAGACTTTTAACTGAATATATCTGTAACCCATTTTGTCAGGACCCCGACTCGATGCCGCACCGATCTAGCATGTAACACCTCATATCACTTTGCGGCCTCATGCACGATATTCCCACGTGTGTCGCCTTACCAGGCCCGGGACCGTTTGCGCATTTTGGCACATGTATATGATAGTGTCGCTAGCATCCATATGACAAGGGGCCCAGGCTGACATGACTAGTCGTGAACCCAAAGTGGCACTAACTTACAGGGACAGGCATACATGACACAGCAACGAACGTGTCGGTCATCAGCGAGTGAATCCGGGCTGTAGCAACTGGGCTAGCAAGACTCCGGTAAACCGGGCTATAGCGAGCTAACAGACTCGAGAGACACCGCGTGACATTTCCCAAGGGACAGTATACAGAACGAAGAAGGACACATGCCGGCCAGCCTAAGTGTTAGGAGCAAGAGCAAGCTACCATGGCTCGATGGAAGCACTAGGAGACATTTCCCCGTAAGAGAGGCTACCAAGGATAAACAACTAGATAGTCAGATCCCACACATACCAAGCATTTCAATAACATACACACAATATGCCTGATATGTGCAAATACAACATGGCATCACAACATGACTCTACAACTCAAGTATTTTATTAAATAGGCTCCGGGGAACGAGATATTACAAACATGGGTCTCTCGAACCAGCATTCAAAGCATACAAGTCAAAGCACATGCGGAAGCTTAACATGTCTGAGTACAGACAACTATAAATGAAAAAGGCTGAGAAGCCCGACTATCTACTAGATCCTGCCGAGGGCACAAGATCGTAGTTGAGGTAACAAGCTAAACGTCGAAGTCCAAGTGGAACTACTAGCGAGACTGAAGTCTCTCTGCAAAAATATAAAATAGGCAAACGTGAGTACAAATGTACCCAGCAAGACTTACATCAGAACTAACTACATATGCATCATTATAAACAAAGGGTGGTGGGGTTTAACTGCAGCAAGCCAGCTTTGACTCGGTGGCTATCCTGAACTACGACTGCAAGTAACTCTTTTGAGGTGGCGCACACGAGTCCACATATTCATCATATCAATACACCACTATGGATCCGCCTCCGTCTCCCTACGAGAGCGCCATCCATAGCACTCACGTTTATCTTGCGTATTTTAGAGTATCCACTTTCACTTGTCTATGAACTGTACAGGCAACCCAGAAGTCCTTTACCGCGGACACGGCTATTCGAATAGATGATGTTAACCCTGTAGGGGTGTACTTCTTCACACACGCTCTCGCCACTTACCACCATGTACACGTCTTGTATCTCGACAACCTTCAAGCGGAAGCCTGGCGAGGGAGTCGACCACGACCTAACTAACCACACAAGTCTCTAGTCCAGGTTTATCGCCTATACGGGTTCCATCTGCAAGGAGATCCGGCCGGGGTGTCACTCACGTCCCTAAACAATGTGAGCAGGGTTCCCGAGCCCACCATCCGGGTGCCACTTGGTACACCTTGCCACTGTGCCTAGTCTGTCCCAAGCCCACATGTACTGGGTGCCACTTGGTAGACTACTAACACTACCTACAAACACCAGAAACTAGTTGCAACTCCTGGACAGAGATCGAGTTGATTAATAACTCGAGAGGGGCACTTAAGCATTCCAATGTGTGGTAGTAGCTGTTCATGGGTCACAAACACAGAACTCAGTTCCTGAGGACGGCTTCAATGAGACAACCCACCATGTACTCCTACATGGCCTCTCACCGCTACCTTTACCAAATCGTGTTCACACACTTAGCTCACACACAGTAGGACATGTTCACACACCTCCGATTCATCCTCGATGAATCGGACTGACTCAACTCTAAGCAAAGAGTGCATGACAACAAGAATGAATGAGTAGGCACATCAGGGCTCAAACAACTCGTACTCATGCTAGTGGGTTTCATCTATTTACTGTGGAAATGACAGGTCATGCAGAGGAAAGGGGTTCAACTACCGCAGCATGTAACAGTTGAATCGTTGTTGTCCTAATGTAGTAAAAGAGAGCAGGAGCGAGAGAGTGGGATTATATCAGAATGAACAAGGGGTTTTTGCTTGCCTGGCAATTCTGAAGATACCATTGAGTCTTCATCAGTGTCAACGATCACAACGTCGGAACATTGTCTACTGAGAGGGGACGGTTATCGGCAAACAGAAAAGGACACTATCAATGCAATGCACAATATGATGCATGATCATGACATGGCAATATGCTGTGATTTGTACTAATGCATCTAGCAACAATTTAAATGAGGTCCATATGAACCAAGGGTTCATATGCAAACTCCATAAGGGGTATTTAAAATGCCATTATCATGTTTTCACTTATACAGGGGGTATAAGTTGGTTGAACATGCATGAAAGTAGCATAAATGGATAGAGATTGGATTTTTTCTGATAATTTTTCATATATAACTTATTTCATTTGGAGCTATAGATTAATTTCTATGACTTTTAGAAGTTTTAGCTATTTTCTGGAATTTCCCTGATTATTTAGAAAATAAACTAAATTCCAGAAAAGGAATATTGCGTCAGCATGGCGTCATGCTGTGCTCAACAGAGTCAACAGGGCTGCCCCGGGTCAAACCTGACCAATGGGGTCCACTGGTCAGTGACCCAGTGTTGTTTGCATCACTGACAGGTGGGGTCGGGTCAACAGGTGATGTGGCCAGGTCAAACTGACCTGTGGGACCAGCGGGGTTAATTTAATCTAAACAAAAACTAAACCATGTTTAGTTAGATGGTGGGGCCCGGCTGTCAGTGGCACGGGGCGGTGATTAGTTGGATGATTAGTAACTAATGGTGACGCCACGTTAGCCCACTGGAGTTGGCCGGCGGCGACGAAAACCGCGGCGGAAGCTCGCCGGAGACGCTGCTCCGGCAGCGGTCCGACGTGCTAAGGGCACCAGGCGGTAGCCCTTCCTCTCACGCATCCAACGGAGGCAACAGGGGGCGCAGGGTCGCTGGAGTTCGCAACGGCTTGAGCCGGGCGGCTGCCGAAGCCACGGTATGAGGCAGGCATCGCTGCGGTGCACGGGTAGGCCAACAGAGGGCCTCAACGGCTTCCTAGGGACCTAGAGAGCACGCCGGTGCTACATAGACGAGCGGAAAAGCTCGGGAGCGCGAGGCTCACCGGCCATGGCGATGGCTGGAGCTCGATGCTCGCGGGGCGATGACTAGAGGCGTAATCGAGCTCGGGGAGAGGGGGTTCCGGCGCGGGAGCACACGGTGGTTGCAGAGGCTTCAATGTGGGCTCGGGGGAGGCTCGGAGCTGACGGCACGGTGGTGGCGATCTCGGCATCCCGAGGTTGAAGAAGAGGTCGGGGACGATGCGTCGGGGCGTCCGGTGTCGCGTGAGTCGTCGAGGAGGCGTAGACGATGGAGGCAGAGCTCATGGGCACGTCAGAGGGGCGAGGGGGTGGTTGTGGCCGCGGTAAACGGCGGCGGCGACGAGCTTCGCTCAGGTGGGGAAGAGAGAGGGATCCAGGGTGGAAGTGAGGGTGAGGGAGAGAGCGAGGAGGGTCCAGCAGGTGTTGTGGCGTCCGCAGCGGTGTCGCGGAAGGGGGCAGGCAGGCAGGAGGAGGAGGTGGGCTGGCGCTGCGGCGTGAGGCTGCGCTGGCACACGCCTCGCCCCATCCTCTGTCCCGAGGAGGAAGACGACAGGGAGGCGCTGGTGGGCTGGGCCGGCCGACTACAATGCTGGGCCGAGGTAAGTGGGCTGCAGGTAAGCGACAGGTAACACTCTGTCTCTATTTTAATTTTTGTTTCTGTTTTCTATTTGCCTTTTGTTTTCTTTGATCTAGTAAAAATATTAAACCACATCTAAAAATCCTGAAATAAAATGTGAGGACCTGTTGAATTATTTCCAACAACCCACATTTAGTTTCAGAAGTATTTGAGCATTTAAAATTGTTATAGCAATTAAATGCGCAAAATCAAATACATAATGATTTAATTGAAGAGTCGAAAAATGGCCTAGAAATATGTGCATCATTTTTGGCAGAGGTTTTCAGCTTTAAAAATCATGAACTTTTCTGAAGGGCATTTGGGTTCATTGAAAATATTTTTATTGAACCTAGTTGAATTCAATTGGTGCTAGGGTTTCAACAATCCCCATTTCAACTTTTCAAAGAAATTTAGACATGATGCATGGATGCTTGTGAACTATTTACAATCCAATTCTAGGGCTGTGACACATTTATCGTTAGGTTAACTAGTGCCATATGTAATATATCTAAGGCTACATAGCAACATGCACTGTACTTAATGTCTAAATATGCAATCCTAGGCTACATAGCAACAAGGAAGAGTGTTACCTTAATGTTCGGATGATGTATAGATATACGTAGAAGAGCAGCACCAGCAACAACAACAACACAACCCTGTTTGGATACTCAACTTAGCTAGAGGTTACACTTAGTTTGTAGCTCATGACTAACCTTGAACTAACTCCATCCAAAGAGGTGTTTGGATGACAGCGTTAGATTGACAATAAATGCACTAGGAGAACTGCTCCAATTAGCATCTCTTGGGTGGGATAGTTTTTTTGTGTGGGTTAGATGCAACTAGATTAAACTAGCCCTCATGTTTGGATATACTTTATGGCTATTTGAGCCCAAACTAGCTCAAACTAAATCTAACCCATGGATACAGCAACAGTTAATCAACCGATAATTTGTAGAAATGCAATAAACTCCTTCTGACCCATATATAAGATGTTAATTCATCTAATATGTGAGTATATTGGATGTTATAAGATATTATAAAAGAGTGTTGTACTACATCATTGTGCAATTGTTGTTTAGCTTCTAATATTAACTTTGTCGGTGTACTAAAGTAGGGGTGCCTTAGTACCCCGAACTTGTGCACGGGCAGTAGCAGCACCCCGCGGCAAGGCTTGCCGGGCGTCCGCCAAAACCCTCCGTCATCTCCTATTACTACAATTCAAGAACAAAGTGTTAACAAAGAAGACGAAGCCCCGGCAAGAGAAGCTTGCCGGGAAGGACAAGGCCCCGGCAAGAGGAGCTTGCCGGGAAGGCCAACCAAGGCACGTCAGAAAACTTGCCGCGACGCCCCGCGCGTCCCGGCAAGGCCCGGCGAGCGGCAAGCTTGCGGGTGCGTCAAGACAACGGCCGCGGCAAGACGCTTGCCGCGGCAAGGCCGCCACTCTGCACCCAAGCTCCAGCGCATCCAAAGACGTGTCACCCCAGGACCATCCCAGGAGCACGTGGCGAGGCGCTGTGCAGCTATACGGTGCGAGGTGGCAAGCGAAGCTGACAAGGAGGCCATCGTGGCGATCGGTGGTGCCCCTAACGGTCGCTTCCTTGCACTGTTGGGGCGACCGAACGGGCATTAAATGCCCTTGTCCCCTGCCGTCAGAGTTAGGTAGGGGACACATTGGACTTGTTGTACCAACCTGCGTTTTACCTTTCTACCCCTCTTTCTCGCTGCCACTGTCGGTGACCCTTTAGACTATAAAAGGAGGCCCATACACACGTAGAAGGGGTTCGGTGGTTCGAATTTCTGTTCATGATTAGGTTCGGTTCATTCGACACCACAACATACCCACGCTCCCGAAGCAAGAACAAATACAAACACAAAGCAGCAGTAGGAGTTTTATCTCTCCGGAGAGCTCCGAAGCTGGGTAAAAATCCCCCGCGCGCTCGACCTCGATCTGCTCTTTGTGCGCCCTCCGCTCCCTTGCCGGACTAGAAGGGGCCCCCTTGCCCCATAGGTGCTCATGCACCCACAAACGCGCACGACATGTTTGGCGCGCCAGGTAGGGGGGCGTCGAGGTTGTGCGAACCTGATCCGGTCTCCGCGCGCGCTACATCAGCATCTTCATCGACATGCCACCAAAGAAGAAGACTTCGGAGGTGGCCGCTCCATCTGCGGATATCCTCCCGCCACCGGAGCAAACGGGCGGTGGGGTGGACGCCGGCGGGGGAACGGGCGCCGACGGTGGGACTCACGTCGTCACCAGGTCCAAGGACAAGGCCCCGCAAGCTTCGGCGTCTAGATACCCACCGCATCCCTCTCAGGAGGTGCAGGATCGACAATGCCACGGTGGTCCTGGCGCCGTGCTCGCGTTGGAACAAGGCCAAGCTGGTGGGTCGCTGCCGGGGGAATCTGCCCGCCACGAACACCTATGGGGCCGGGGCCCCTTGTCTGAGCGGTACGAGGGCGGAGGGAGCACAGAGAGCAGATCGAGGCGAGCACGCGGGCGGATTTTTACCCAGCTTCGGAGCTCTCCGGAGAGATAAAACTCCTACTGCTGCTTTGTGTTGGTATTGAGCTCGGGAGCTTGAAGAACTACAGTAGCAGCTACACCGAGCGCGAGAGTTGTCCAGGGTCGAACCCCCTCTACGTGCGCATGGGCCTCCCTTTTATAGTCGAAAGGGGGCGCCAACAGGTGGCAGCGTAGGAGAAAGGGGTAAAAATGTAAAAGAGGTGGTAGGGAACAGTCAAGGGAACAGTGAAGCTACAAGGCACGACACAGTGGTTGCTACCTACTTTGATGATGGGGGACAAGGGCATTTAATGCCCGCCGCCGTCGACCCCAAAAGCTCCCGCCCTTGCGTCTCCGCTCGCCACGGCGATGGATCCACCACTGCGGAAGTGCCACCGTGTCCCCAGGCTGCACAGCCATCCGCCACGCGCCCCTGGAAAGGCCCTGTAGGCACGTGGGCCGATGAGCTGGAGCGCGGCACACAACAGAACTCTCCGGCAAGCACCTTGCCGGGTCTTGACTTTGCGGGCCCGGGGCTTGCCGGGCTCAGAATTTGTCGCTCCCGGGCCCTCGCCGACGCATATAGTGCCGAGGCATGTCTTCTATGATGTAATCTTCTAGTCTTCTGGCGAGCTCCTCTCGCCAGGGCTTGCGTGAGTGATGTAATCTTGAGCACAGGCGGCCCTTCCGGCAAGCTCCGCTTGCCGGGTCTCGATCTTCGCCTTGTATACTTCGTCTTTGAATGGCTTGACATGGAGCAGGAAGGTCTTGGCGGCGAGCACGTGGTAGACCCCGCCGCTGAAGTTGCTGAATCGCCTGCACAAGTTGGGGTACCGAGGTACCCCTACCTTAGTACACCGACAGAGCCCGGGCTGGGCTACACACGTGCCGAAGCGCTGTTGGGCCAGGCCCAAAAAGCGCATCGGGCACGCGCGCGGGCAGCGCCAATCCACTTCCGCATCGGTCGCATCCGCCTCCGTGAACGGACGCAGCGCCGATTGCGGCGCTGTGGATGCGGGCGGCGATGCGATCTTTAAGGCATCCACCCCGTGATCGTGGTGCAGGCGAGGTCACTTCACCCGCCGCCGGCCCGCGCCGCCACGCTGCCCTCATGCATAGGGGTCGGGCGGCGAAGGTGGGAGACCGAGCCGTCACGGGCGAAGATGGCGAGTCGGCCCGCGCCTCTGCCCTCCTCGCTTCCCGATTGGCGAGCAGGCGGTTGAGCCCCACCTCGCCCCTTTAAAAGGGCGGAAGGGAGCATAATGGACACACACTTCCTCTTCTCCTTCGCCTTCAGCCTTCCGTTTTCTTCTCGCCATGGAAGGAGAAATCCTGGTTCTTCAACGGTGGCAGCGAGGGTCGCCCAGTAGCGCGACTTCTCCCTATCCTGCCCTGTGGCGGAGCCGCCACGAGGGGAGAGGGAGGGGACGAGGCATGGACGAGGCCGAGGGCGTGGCCGAGGCGGTCGGGAGAGGCGGTCGTGGCGATGTGCCTCCCCCGCCTCCTCCGGCGGCTCCTTTCTCGAGGCGGTCCATACCGAGACGATCCTCGGGAGTTCTTCATCGCTGCGCCGAGCGCCTGCCGACGCCTCCGGCTGCCGGCCCGTTCATGAGCGCGATGGAACCGGATCCGCCCGAGGTGATGGAGTTATGCATGAGGGGCTGTGGGATCAGCGGCACTCGAGTGAGTGTCGTGTCCCCACCCGGCATGATGTACTTCGACCGAGGGTGGAAGACGTCACCGCATCCACAGCTTGACGGCGGGGTTTACCCTCCATTTCAAGTTAATGGAGGGTGACCTTCTCGCCGCCAAGGTCTTCGGGACTCGATCCGGCGAGATCTTTGTGTGGACAGCTCTCGAGATGTGAAGGTCCTCCTCGAGCGAGAGTGACGAGGAGGGGGCGGCAGCGGCGGCGGGGGATGGCGGGTCCGACTAGGCGTCGGACATCGCCAAGGCCACCGGGCGACCCCATCATCCGGTCGCTGCCCTTGAACTCCCCGGGCCGCCTCCTTGGGCGGCTGGCGTGGGGAGGCTGCGGAAGAGGAAGAGGGTGGCGGTAAGGCCGTCATGTTGAGTACGAGGCGAGGAGCCTCGAGAGCGTGGCTGACGCCCCACCACCCCGCCTTCAAGCTCGCCTCCGGCGCCTCCGCCTCCGCCAAGCTCCTGGCCGCCCCGGAAGTTCTCTTGGTGTCTTCTGGCGCCTGTAGCTCTCCTAGGCGCCCTTCGCCCTTCCCGGCAAGCTTCTCTTGCCGGGCCTCTTGACCTACCTCCCGAACTCCCGAACAGAGAAACAGGAGGGGATTACGGCATCTTATCTTTTTAACTTGTAAGCCTTCGGGCCTTAGCTGCATTTAAAACTTGTAATCCTCTATATCATGTTTTTCATCCTCTATGGACTTGTACTAAACTAGGATGTTTTTAATGAAAAGAGGGGAACGCTTGTCGGACCGAGTCTTTTACTTGACTTCGTGCCTTGTATGTTCCCATCCTGCGCCTCGGGAGCTTGTCGGCGCGAACACGCTTCTCGAAAAGGGACATCAGCAGCCGCTGGCGGTGTTGCTTCCGCAAGCAACCTTGCCGGGCGATTGCAGAAAGATACTTGTGTTTGTTGAGCGGACTCGAAAACAAACCAAGGGCGCGACACTTGTCGCGGCTCACTTAAATCGTTGAGCGTGCTCGAAAACGAAGCAAGGGCGCGAAACTTGTCACAGCTCACTTAAATCGTTGAGCGTGCTCGAAAACGAAGCAAGGGCGCAACTGGGCCACGACCTGGCTCCTCCGCGCACGGGTTTTACAAGACACGCTCGTTCAAAGACGCAGCCCCGCTTTCCCCGGTCCATGAGAGGATGCATGACGAGGGATGAAAAACTTATCTGATATCGCAGCCCCCAGCAACTCTGGCTTGCCGGAGATGAATCTTAGTACTCGCAGCCCCCGGCAACTCTGGCTTGCCGGAGATGAATCTCAGTACTCGCAGCCCCCGGCAACTCTGGCTTGCCGGGACCCAGGCGCTGGTGTGCTCTTCTGGTTTCTCCTTGTTGCTGTAATTTCAGCCACGAAAACAGCTGAGATAGGTCTGCAACAGTTTCATTATTTACATGTATATGTACATAAATCCTTCTTATGCGACTTTGCAATACGATGCCGTGCCTTGCCCTTCGTATGTTTATACTCTACGCTGCTAGGGAACTTGCCGGCGCGAACACGCTTGCTGAGTGTGGGACATCAGCAGCCATTGGCGGTGTTGCTTCCGCAAGCAACCTTGCCGGGCGATTCTTGCAAGACTTGTGTTCGTTGAGCGGACTCGAAACAAACCAAGGGCGAATCGGGCCACGACTGCTCCTCCGCACAAGTTTCTCATACGAAGGGCATCTCACGGCAGGCTTGCTACGCTACACCCTCTACCTTACATCCTTTGTGCGCTTACCCCACGCTCTAGGAACTTGCGGCAAGGGGCCCTGCCGCATGGCGCGCGAGTGCTGGACTCAAGCAGCCTGCTGGCCAAGGTCTTGCCGGCAAGCAACCTTGCTGCTGCTAGTCAAGAACGCACTTGTGTTTGTTGAGCGGACTCGAAACAAACCAAGGCGCGACACTTGTCGCAGCTCACTTAAATTGTTGAGCGTGCTCGAAAAGGAAGCAAGGCGCGACACTTGTCGCAGCTCACTTAAATCGCTGAGCGTGCTCGGAAACAAGATAAGGGTGCGGTTATCCACGGCAGGTTCCTCCGCGCTGTGTTTTATGTATAAAGGACTAACGCACGAGGAACATAACATAAAAAACATGGGACTAAGGAGTGCTCGCACGAAAGCTCTGACGACTTAGCTTTTGAGCTTGGCAGTTTCCTTTGCCCCATCGGCGGTGGAGCTCGATGGCGCTGCCCTGACGGGCAGCGCAGCGCCCGGGAGATGTGCTTGCCGAACGAGCACCAGAGCTGTCCTTGCTGGAGCACTTGCCGGTGGAGCTCGATGGCGCGTCCTCGACGGCAGCGCAGCGCTCCGGGGAGATGTGCTTGCCGGAGCGGGCACCAGAGCTATCCTTGCCGGACTTGGCCTTCACTGGAGGGGAGCGGGGGCGAGCGGTGCGAGGAGCGGGATATGCTCGGACTCCTAACAGCGTTAGGAGGAGCAGGGTCCTGCCCCGGCACCTTCGCTTTGCTTGTGCACGGACGGTGGTCCGGAGCATCCCGCGAGTCTCCGGTGTGTCCTTGCCCCAGCATGCGGATACCACCTCCCGTGGTATGGCGCTGCTGGGTTGTCGTGTGCTGGGATGGACGCGGAATGTCCACGGAGACCGAGGCGCGGTCATCCATCTTGTTCTTGATCCGTGGCGCCGCGAGTGTCCTCGCCGGGCGACCACCCTTTCGACGGCGTCTCCTCCGCCCACCGCTGGCTCTGGTGGCGGCGGATGAGACGCAGCTGGCTCGCAACCTCGAAGCCTTCTTCTTCGGGCCATGGCGAGTTGTTGATGAAGTTGCTGATGAAACCGAGAGGTTGATGAAGAACGCGCGCCGCGAACGCCGGATCAGGTCCGCACAACCTCGACGCCCCTACCTGGCGCGCCAAAGATGCCGGGGGAATCTGCCCGCCACGAACACCGATGGGGCCGGGGCCCCTTGTCTGAGCGGTACGAGGGCGGAGGGAGCACAGAGAGCAGATCGAGGCGAGCACGCGGGCGGATTTTTACCCAGCTTCGAGCTCTCCGAGAGATAAAACTCCTCTCGCTGCTTTGTGTTGGTATTGAGCTCGGAGCTTGAAGAACTACAGTAGCAGCTACACCGAGCGCGAGAGTTGTCCAGGGTCGAACCCCCTCTACGTGCGCATGGGCCTCGCTTTTATAGTCGAAAGGGGGCGCCAACAGGTGGCAGCGTAGGAGAAAGGGGTAAAAATGTAAAAGAGGTGGTAGTTGGAACAAAGGGAACAGTGAAGCTACAAATGCATGAACAAAGGGTTGCTACCTACTTTGACAGTGGGGGACAAGGGCATTTAATGCCCGTCGCCGTCGACCCCAAAAGCTCCCGCCCTTGCGTCTCCGGCTCGCCACGGCGATGGATCCACCACCGTGAAGTGCCACCGTGTCCCCAGTCGCACAGCCATCCGCCACGCGTCCTCGAAAGGCCCTGTATGCACGTGGGCCGATGAGCTGGAGCGCCGGGCACACAGCAGAACTCTCCCGGCAAGCACCTTGCCGGGTCTTAATCCTGCCGTGCCCGGGGCTTGCTGGCTCAGAACTTGTCGCTCCCGGGCCCTCGCCGGACGCATATAGTGCCGAGGCGTGTCTTCTATGATGTAATCTTCTAGTCTTCCGGCGAGCTCCTCTCGCCAGGCTTGCGGAGTGATGTAATCTTGAGCCAGAGCGGCCTTCCGGCAAGCTCCGCTTGCCGGGTCTCGATCTTCTGTCTTGTATACTTCGCCTTTGAATGGCTTGACATGGAGCAGAAGGTCTTGGCGAGCACGTGGTAGACCTCGCCTGGAAGTCAGAATCGCCCGATGCACAAGTTGGGGTACCGAGGTACCCCTACCTTAGTACACCGACAGTCGCGGGACGCTCAAGGCCAACGTACACGTCAACACGCTGGCACGAGCGCAGTGCGGTCGCCTGGACGAGACGTTGCTCCTTCTAAGACTGTTAGGAGTTTGAGCATGTCCCGCACCTCGCGCCGCTCACCACCGCCACCCAAGACTCCAGAGGAAGTGCTGGCCCGAGCCCAGCTGCTTCTAGATTACCCTCCAGCGCCGGACAAGATCGACGACTAGAGGGCCACCATTTATAGCCTCATTGGCTTCACCAACGCCGACAAGCCCCGGCAAACGAGCATGTCGAATTCGCGGCAAGACGCTCAGGCGGAAGCCGGTGGCGACAAGACCGCTGGGGGTGCCACCACCGTGCACTCCCCGCCCCGAAGGCCAAGGTCGCCGACTCGCCGGGCCAACCTCGACGCCGACTCCACCGCGTCGTCGGACCCGCGAGCTCGCCATGATCAATGCCACGTTCTTCAAGAACGACGACACGAGGACGCTCGTACTCGCATCAAGCGCAGAAGAGAAGCGCGGTGTCAATCTGACCAGCGCGCTGGGCCCACTGTCGATATGCAGCGCCAGGGGGACCAGGCGACTTGCCGTACGCGGCAGGTTGCCCTGCGTTCACCCGTGAGCTGCGGCAAGTCCAAAGGGCCCAGACCAAGAACTTCGCCGACGCATTCGAGAAGTACGATGGCAGGATACATCCGCCGGAGTTCTCGGTGTCACACCATCGCGTGCAGGCTGCCCGGGACGCGACAAGAAGATCTCGCCAACTACTTCCGCTGGTGCTCAAGCCCAATGTCGATCTTGGCTCATGCACTTGCCGGACAACTCCATCTCTTCATGGGCGGACTGTGCTATCGGTTTGTCGGCGCCTTCACAGGCCGCCACAAGCCCCATGGCAAGGAGAGCGATCTTCATCTGCTCGCCCAGAAGGAAGGAGAACCCCTGCGCAAGTACATACAGAGATTCAACCAGGTGCAGCACAACATCTCGGACGTCCACCCTGCCGCGGTTATCAGCGCGTTCCATCAGAACGTGCGTAACCGCAGGATGAGGGAGGAGATGGCAATGTGCAAGATCAGAGATGTCAGCGAGCTATACGCTCTGGCCGACAAGTGCGCACGGGCTGAGGAGGGGAGGAGAATCCTCGGAGAGACTGCAGGAGCAAAAGGATCTGACAGTGAGGATGCCGCCCCGGCAAGGAAGAACCGGAGGCGGAATAACAGGAAGAGAAAGGCTAAGGATGTGCTAGTCGTCGAGCAGTCCGGCAACAGAAGCGGCTCCGGCAAGGCCAAAGCTGATGACTCCGGCAAGGCTGTGGTGGCCGCCGACAAGCAGGACGGCTCCGGCAAGTAGTATTGCAAGATCCATCGCACCAAGGGCCATGACCTCCAAGCATGCAAGAAGGTTGAGCAGATGGCAGAGTTGCAGAAAGCTGAATATGAGCGTCGCGACAAGGAGAAGGCCCGGGAAGGTGGCGGAGGATCCGGCAAGAAGCTTCCCGCCCGGGAGGGCGCTTGGCAAAAGGCCAAGCCGCTGCAAGGAGACAGACCTCCCGTGGCGCGATAAGGACGAAGACGCTGAAGATGGTGAGATGGAGGAAGATGAGATCGACGAGCAGGAGTTCCGAAGGCAACAGAGGTGTTGGCCGACGGCGGTGCTTCTCGCACACCTCGCACCGCCAACTCAAACAGTGGGTGCGCGAAGTGAGCGCAGCGTAACCGTCTGCTGAATCGCGCAAGCCCCCGAAGTGGTCCAGCACGCCCATCATCTTCGACGTTGAGGATCACCCTGATCGCATCACTGCGGTCGGGTGCTTGCCGATGTTGGTTTCACCAACCATTCACAACCTCAAGGTCACGAAGATGTTGGTTGACGGTGGGGCCGACCTGAATCTGATCTCCTCCGCAGTGCTCAAGAAGCTCCAGATCCCCGACAGCGAGCTCGAAGAAACTGGTACATTCCAAGGAATCAACCCAGGGAGGAGCCAGCCGAAGGGGAAGATCACACTGCCAGTGACGTTTGGCAGTGAGCTGAATTTCAGAACAAAGAGAGTCACATTTGATGTTGCTGATTTCCCATTGCCCTACAATGGGATACTAGGCCGTCCAGCGCTTGCCAAATTCATGGCAGCCTCTCATTACGCCTACAATGTGCTCAAGATGCCTGGTCTGATAAGTGTCATTTCTGTCCAAGGCGACAAGAAGGATGCACTTATCTGTACCAACAAGATCTACCGGAAGCAAGCAGCCAGAACAGAAAGAACCCACTTGCGCCGAAGCTCTTGAGGGAAGAAGAAGAAGGCGAAGTCCGGCAAGAGTAGCTCTGATGCCCACTCCGGCAAGCGCACCTCTTCGGAGTGTTGCGCTACCGTCGAGGATGCACCATCGAGCTCCACCGGCAAGTGCAAGAGGCAAAGACAGCTTCACCAGAGACCAAGAAAGTGGTCGCCAAGGAGGACGGCACCGGTGGTACCTTCACCATCAGTGCCACGCTTGACCCTAAATAGGGAAGCGTGCTCGTTGCTTTCCTGCGGGCGAATGTCGATGTGTTTGCATGGCAACCATCTGACATCCCCGTGTTCCTGTGGAAGTAATTACACCACCTCGCCGCCTTCCCTCACGCGCCCGTCAAGCGAGAGAGTCGAAGCAAGCAAGAGAGCGCCAAGAGTTCATTGCGAAGAGATCAAGAAATTGGAAGCAGCAGCTTGGTCCGAGGAGTACTCCATCCAACGTGGTTAGCCAATCCAGAGTCGTGCGCAGCAAACGGGAAGTGGAGGCTTTGTATTGACTTCACCGATGTTAATAAAGCTTGTCCCAAGGATTCATTTCCTTGCCGCGATTTACCAGATTGTCGACTCCACGCGAGGATGTGATGCTTTCATTCCTTGATGCATACTCAGGATATCATCGATCTTCATGGCGTAAGAGGATGAAGAAACCGCATTCATTACTCCATGTGGCACGATCGCTTTGTGCAGATGCCTTCGGACTAAAGAATGCTGGCTCAACATTTGCAAGAGTAGTCAATATGCTTTTGAGCCACAGCTACGTAAATGTGGAAGCTTACATGGACGACATAGTGGTCAAGAGCAGGGACAGAGCAACTTTGATCCAAGACTTGGACGAGACCTTCACAAATCTGCGCAGGATCAACCTCAAGTTGAATCCCGAGAAGTGCGTGTTTGGAGTTCCTTCCGGCAAGCTTCTCGGATTCTTTATATCTCAGAGGGGGATTGAGGCCAATCCCGACAAGATCAAAGCCATTGAACAGATCGAAGCACCGAAGCGCGTCAAGGACGTGCGGAGGCTTGCCGGCTGTGTTGCTGCTCTCAGTAGGTTCATTTCCAAGTCTGCTGAGCGCGCCCTGCCATTTTTCAAAATTTTGAGAAAGGCAGGTCCAATGAAATGGACTCCGGAAGCGGAGGCTGCGCTGCAAGACCTGAAGAGATACCTATCCTCCACTCCAACACTTGTCGCACCTAAGCCACAAGAGAAGTTGCTGCTATATCTGGCGGCAACCAACCAAGTGGTTAGTGCTGCGTTAGTTGAGAGGAGAGAGGGCGATGATGAGCTAACAACGCTGCAAGCTTAATCCAGCGACAAGCGTGGGGCTTCCCGACAAGTTCGCTCGGCAAGGATGGACCAGTACAGTTGCCGGAAGAGAAACAGAGGAAGATGGTGCAACGCCCAGTTTACTTTGTCAGTTCCCTTTTGCAGGGGGCTAGATCAAGGTACTCTGGTGTGCAAAAGTTGCTTTTCGGCCTTCTCATGGCCTCGAGGAAGCTGCGCCACTACTTTCAAGCGCGTGAGATCATAGTTGTCACTCGCTTTCCGCTGAAGAGGATATTGCAGAATCCAGAAGCAACGGGCAGGATCATCGAGTGGGCACTGGAATTGTCAAGCTTTGGCCTCAAGTTTGAGAGTACCTCAACTATCCAGAGCCGAGCATTGGCAGAATTCATAGCAGAGTGGACGCCAACACCCGATGAAGAAACTCCGGAGAAGAGTATCCTCGTCAAGGAAGCTAGCAGAGGATGGATCATGTACTTTGATGGCGCCTTCGCTGCAAAGGCGCCGTGCGGGCGTATTTACTTGTCGCACCCACCGAGAGCACCTCAAGCACGTGATCCAAATGCACTTTCCCAAGGAGCAAGCAACAAACAATACTGCAGAGTATGAAGGTTTGCTTGCCGGACTCAGGATCGCAGCTGAACTTGGGATCAAGAAGCTTATTGTGAGGGGTGACTCGCAGCTTGTCGTCCGCCAAGTTAACAAAGATTATCAGAGTCCGTTGATGGAAGCTTACATTGATGAAGTGAGAAAGCTAGAAGAACACTTTGACGGCCTACAGATGGAACACGTTCCCAGAGCTCAGAAGGACATTGCAGATGGCCTGTCAAAGTGTGCTGCACTCAAGTTACCTGTGGAACCAGGAATTTTTGTGCTCAAGCTAACTCAACCATCTCACAACATCATCACCTGGGCAGAGCAAGAAGAGAAAGTTGGTCATCGGCGACTACTTTCCGCAGAGCCCCAGAGCCGCCGCCAAGAAGGTCCCAGGATCAACACGAGAAAGTGCCGAGGAGCGATCTGCTCCGGCGAGCCCTGTGGTTTGTTCCGTTGAAGCAGACGCCCCGACAAGCTGTGTCCCGACACGCTTGCCGGGAGCATCACGCCCGTAGGATCCGATTCTTGCCGTGGAAGCGGATGTTCCCGCAGCAGCATTTGCGCCTTTAGTCCTTGTTGTCGAGCCGCAGGCTCCAACATGGGCACAGCAGATAGTC
This sequence comes from Aegilops speltoides, assembly GCA_021437245.1. Classification (NCBI taxonomy): domain Eukaryota; kingdom Viridiplantae; phylum Streptophyta; class Magnoliopsida; order Poales; family Poaceae; genus Aegilops; species Aegilops speltoides. Next base: position 296,815,754 of record CM038146.1, on the reverse strand, counting down.
CATTTCCTTCAGACAGGAGAACTTCCCGAGGAGCAAGAAGCAGCGGAGAAAGTAGCCCAACAATCAAGTATGTACCAGTTTGTTGATGACATACTGTACAGAAGAAGATTCAACGGAGTGAAATTGAAGTGCATTTCCCGGGAAGATGGACAGAAGCTGTTGGCGGAGATTCATGGGGCATATGTGGTCACCACATTGGCGCAAGAGCGCTTGCCGGCAAAGCCTTCCGGCAAGGTTTCTTTTGGCCAACAGCCCTCCAGGATGCAACTGCACAAGTAACCAAGTGTGAAGCGTGCTAGTTCCACTCCAAACAGATTCATCAACCAGCTCAAGCCCTCCAAACAATCCCTTTATCCTGGCCATTTTCGGTCTGGGGGCTCGACATTCTCGGCCCCTCTCCCCTCGTATACGGATTGCCTCGAGTGCTCGCTCATGATGAGCTAGAGCAAGAGCAGCTCAAGAAGACGACGACTTCCTCGAGGTAGATCATCTTCAGAGCTTTGTGCGAGCTGCTCACACAAAGCAAGCTTTTTGCGCCGCTACCATAGCCGCAAAGTTAACGCCAGAAGCTTCGAGAGGGAGAGGATGCAGGTGCGGACCGGGCGTCGTTCGAGGAAGCATGGCCTTGCCGGAACATAGGCGACAGAAAAGCTAAGTTGCCAAAGTTTGAGCACGATCAAATTTTAAATTTTTAAGTTATATTCCTTGAAAGTCCGTGCCTTGTATGGAAAACCTGTGCGCGGAGGAACCGACTCGTGGCTAAGTTGTGCCCTTGATTTGTTTCGAGTCCGCTCAACAATACAAGTGAGCTGCAACTAGCCCCGACAAGGTGTCTTGCCGGAGGCAGCACCACCAGCAGGCTGCTGATGTTCCGCACTCAGCAAGTGTGCTTATGCCGCAAGTTCCTCAAAGCGTAGGGTAAAACATACAAGGGATGTAGAGTAAAGGATATAACATAGCAAGCGCTATGCTGACAAGGTTATATTACTTAAAGTAACTTGTTGCGGCACTAACTAAGTTGTTCTCATAACTAAAATAACAAAGGACAAGGAAAGAGAAGAAAGGTGCGCAAGCACTGGTCTCCGCAAGCAGCGTGGGGCAAAGCGAGTACTAAGATTCATCCTCGGCAAGCCGGAGTTGCCGGGGGCTGCGATATCAGATAAGTTTTTTATCCCTCATCATGCATCCTCTTATGGACTGGGGAACGCGAAGTTATATTCCTTGAACGACCGTTGTCGGTGTACTAAGGTAGGGGTACCTCAAGACTTCAACTTGTGCATCGGCAGATTGCAGCCCCAGCAGCAGGGTTCACCATTTGCTTGCCGGAGACCATTCCCACTCCGTATCAAGCCAGTCAAGAACAAAGTGTACTAGACAGAAAATCAAGGCCCCGGCAAGAGGAGCTTGCCGGGAAGGCCGTTCCAGGCTCAAGATTATATCACCCATGCAAGGCCCTGGCGAGAGGAGCTCGCCGGGGAGACTAGAAGACTACATCACAGAAGACATGCCTCGGCGCTATACGCGTCCCGGCGAGGGCCCGGGGAGCGGCAAGTTACAGAGCCCGACAAGCTCCCGGGCCCGGCAAGATCAAGACCCCGGCAAGGTACTTGCCGGGGAGAGCTGTGCTGCGTGCCCGCGCTTCAGGTCATCTACCCACGCGTCGCCTTCAGCCCTCTCCAGAGACGCGTGGCGGATGGTCAGGTTGCATGAAGGGTGCGGTGGCACTCCACGGTGGTGGCTTCATCGCGTGGCAAACGGAGACGCAAGGGCGGAGCTTTTGGGGCGACGGCGACGGCATTAAATGCTCTTGTCCCCCTCTGTCAAAAGTAGGTAGAATCCATTGCTCAAGCTAATCGTAGCTGCACTGTTCCAAGACTGCTCCAACTACCACCTCTTTTACATTTTTACCCCTCTACCTTACATTGACACTGTCGGTGACCCTTGCCCTATAAAAGGAGGCCCATGCACAACGAGAAGGGGGTCCGAGGATTAGCTACTCTCGAGGCTCGAACCCTTGGCAACTCTAGCGCTGGGATTGGCTGGTTCCATACACCACACCACCATTCGCTCAGATTCGAGCAAGATCCAATACAACACAAAGCAGCAGAGGGTTTACGCGACCATCGCGCCCGGCTGGGTAAAACCTCGCCAGCAAGATCGCCTCGTCTGCTCAGGCCTCCTCCGCCTCGTGCGAACACACGAAGGGCCTCCCGGCCCCATAGGTGTCGCCCACGACATCTTTGGCGCGCCCGAGTAGGGGCGCCGAGGTTGTGCGGACCTGATCCGCATTCGCGCCGCGCTCTTCATCAACCTCTCCGGTTTAAATCGGCGATTGCCGACAAACGCGCCATGGCCCCGAAGACGAGAGCTCGAGGGTCGCAGACCCATCTCCATCTTCCCCGCCGCCACCGGAGCCAACGGTGGGCGGAGGAGGCGCCAGCGGAAGGGTGGACACCGGCGAGGGTACTCGCGGCGCCACCAGATCCAGGGACAGGCTGGATGACCACGCCTCGGCCTCCGTGGATCCACGTCCATCTCAGCGCACGACAACTCAGCAGCGCCATACCACGGGAGGTGGTATCCGTCTGCTGGAGCAAGGGCACGCCGGGGGCTCGCGGGATGTTCCGAACCCCCGCCCAGACACAGGCAAAGCAAGGGCGCCGGGGAAGGACCCTGCTCCTTCTAACACTGTTAGAAGTCCGAAGCGTCCGCCCCCCTCACACCGCCGCTTCCCGCTTCTCCACTGCGGAAGCACTCACAAGAGCGCAATGCTCCTCGACTTCTCCGGCGGCGGACAAGGCCGAGGATCGAGGGCTACCATCGAGAGCTGGTCGCCGCCAACAACGGCCGTCAGCAGCGAGCTCGCGACCTCACGGCCGCGGCAAGCCGGGAAGGCGAAGGCCGGCGGCGACAAGACCGCCGGGGGCGCAACTACCGTGCACTCCCCGCCGCGGAAACGAAAGACGCCGCCCCGCCGGAACAACGCCGACGACGGCTCCACGGCATCGTCGGACCCGCGGGCTCGTCGGGATCAACGCCAGGTCCTCGACGAGCGGCGACAAGAAGACGCTTCGAACCACGATCGGCGCCGCCGAGACTTCGGCGACAATCGGACCAGAGGGCTGGGAGCACTGTCGACGACGCGGCGCCCGGTGAGCGAGCGACTTGCCGACGCTGCAGCTGCCCTGCGCTCACCCGTGAGCTGCGGTGCGCCCAAAGGGCTCCAGCATGAAGAATTTCAAGCCCGACGTGCGGAGAAGTACGACGGCAAGACGCACCTCGAATTTCTCGGTGTCTACACCATCGCCAGACAAAGCCGGGCGCGACGAGAAGATTCTGGCGAACTACTTCCCGCCGTGCTTAGGCGAACGCTCGTTCTTGGCTTATGCACTTGCCGGAGGGCTCCATTTCTTCTGGGCGGACCTTTGCCATCAGTTTGTTGGCGCTTTCACCGGCGGCCACAAACCCCACGCCGTGAGAGTGATCTCCACATTTTGGCCCGTAGGAAGGAGAATCCTGCGCAAGTACATCCAACGCTTCAGCCGTGTGCAGCACAACATCTCGACGTCCACCCTGCCGCGGTTATTAGCGCGTTCCACCGAACGTCGCGTAACCGCGCAGATGCGTGAAGAGATGGCGGCGACCAAGATCCGGATGTCGCCGAGCTTTATGCTCGCTGATAAATCGCAAGACGCGCTGAAGAGGGGAGGAGGCTCGGGGAGGATATGGCGCAGAGGAAGCGACTCGACGACGCCGCCCGCAAAGAAGCGCCCCGCGCGTAACTTTCAAGAAGAACAAGGAACAGTGTGCTTGCCGTCGAAAAGTCCGGCAAGGAAGCTCCCGCCAAGCAAACACAGGCTGGCAACTCCGCAAGGAGTTTGCCCCTAATGGCGGCAACCGACAAGCGGGCGGCCCCGCAAGCAAGATCTTGCAAAATCCACCGCACCAAGGGCCACGACCTCTACAACTGCAAGCGCGTCGACTATCTCGTCGAGCAGCAAAAAGCTGAGTACGAGAGGCGCGACAAGGAGAGGGCCCAAGGTGGCGGGGGGGAACCGGGCAAGAAGCAGCCATTCAATGGTCGGGGAGGACCCCCCGGCAAGGCCAAGCGGCGGCAAGGAGATCGACCTTCCCGGAGCCGCGACAAGGATGAAGAAGACGGCGACGAGGACATGGAGGACGAGGATGACAGCGAGCAGGAGTTCCAGAAGGCCACGGAGGTCCTGTGCGTCGACGGTGGCGCCTCGCTGCACACTTCCCACCGCCAGCTAAAGCTGTGGGCGCGTGAAGTGAACGCAGCGGAGCCGCCCATAGAGTCGCGCAGGCTCCTCAAATGGTCCGGCACGCCTATCATCTTTGACTTAGAGGATCACCCTGACCGCACCACCGCGGTCGGGTGCCTGCCGATGCTAGTCTCGCCCACCATTCGCAACCTCAGGGTCACCAAAATGTTGGTTGACGGCGGGGCCGGGCTGAACCTGATCTCCTCTGCTGTGATCAAGAAACTCCAAATCCCAGATGGCGAGCTCGAAGAGACCGGTTCTTTCCAAGGAATCAACCCGGGGAGGAGCAAGCCCAAGGGAAAGATCACTCTGCCGGTGACCTTTGGCGGGGAGCTCAATTTCAGGATCGGCGCATCACTTTCGACGTCCGCCGATATTCCGTTACCATACAACGGAATACTCGCCGCCCCGCCTCGCCAAATTCATGGCAGCTTCCCATTATGCCCTAACGTGCTCAAGATGCCGGGGCCGATAAGCGTCATCACTGTCCACGGCGACAAGAAAGATGCGCTTATCTGTACCGACAAGATCTACCGGGATGCGGCAGCAGCGGCCGACAAGGATGCACTTGCCGCTGAAGCTCCCGGGGGGAAGAAGACGAAGACCAAGTCCGGCAAGCGCTCCGGGACCCACTCGGCGCGGCAGACTCTTCGGGTGTTGCGCTGCTGTCGAGGACGCTCCATCGAGCTCCACCGGCATGGGTAAAAAGGGAATGGCCGCTCCACCGGCAACCAAGAAGGTGTCCGCCAAGGAGGACGGCACTGGTGGAACCTTCACCATCAGTGCCACGCTTGACAGCAAATAGGAAAGCGCGCCGTTGCTCTCTGGCGAATGTCGACGTGTTTGCATGGCTACCGTCCGACATCCCCGGTGTTCCCAGGAAGGTAATTGAGCACAAGCTCGCCGTTTGCCCTCATGCGCGGCCCGTCAAGCAGAAAGTGAGGAAGCAAGCCGTGGAGCGCCAAGAATTCATCAACGAAGAAATCAAGAAGCTAGAGGCAGCAGGCCTAGTTAGAGGTGTGATCCATCCGACGTGGTTAGCAAACCCAGTCGTCGTGCGCAAGGCCAACGGGAAATGGAGGCTGTGTATAGACTTCACCGATGTGAATAAAGCATGCCCCAAGGATCCATTCCCTTGCCGCAAGATTGACCAGATTGTTGACTCCTTCGCCGGATGTGAGCTACTCGCTTTCTTGATGCATACTCAAGCTATCACCGGATCTTCATGGCCAAAGAGGATGAAGAGAAGATCGTTTATCACTCCATGTGGCACCTATTGCTTCATACGCATGCCATTTGGACTGAAGAATGCAGGATCAACGTTTGCAAGGGTAGTGTATACTGCTTTTGAACCACAGATCCACAGAAATGTAGAGGCTTACATGGATGATATCATGGTGAAGAGCAAGAGCAAGGACACGCTGATTCAAGATTTGGAAGAGACATTTCAGAACCTGCGCAAGATACAGCTTAAATTGAACCCCGAGAAGTGCGTGTTTGGAGTGCCCTCCGGCAAGCTTCTCGGGTTCTTTGTGTCACAGAGAGGGATTGAAGCCAACCCCGACAAGATTAAAGCCATTGAGCAGATCGAGGCCCCGAAGCGAGTCAAGGATGTCAAGAAGGCTCGCAGGTTGTGTGGCTGCCCTCAGTAGGTTCATTTCAAAGTCTGCAGAGCGCGCCCTACCTTTCTTCAAAATCTTGAAGAAGGCAGGCCCCATGAAATGGACTCCGGAAGCGGAGGCAGCGCTGCAAGATTTGAAACGGTACCTGTCTTCCACTCCAATACTTGTCGCACCTAAACCACAGGAGAAGTTGCTGCTGTATCTAGCGGCAACCAACCAAGTGGTTAGTGCTGCGCTAGTAGCAGAGAGGGAGTCCGACGAGGAGGCTGCGCCCCCGACAAGCGAGTCCAGCGACAAGCAGGGGGCTGCTCCGACAAGCTCTGGCCCCGACAAGAACAGCTCCGCGCAGGGACAGGATGAGGTGCGGAAAAAGATGGTGCAGCGCCCAGTGTATTTTGTAAGCTCCCTTCTCCAGGGGGCTAGATCAAGATACTCTGGTGTGCAAAAGCTGCTCTTCGGCCTCCTCATGGCCTCGAGAAAGCTGCGCCATTACTTCCAGGCACACGAGATAACAGTGGTCACTCGCTTCCACAAGAGGATATTGCACAACCCGGAAGCAACAGCAGGATCGTTGAGTGGGCACTGGAGCTGTCGAGCTTCGGACTCAAGTTTGAAAGTACTTCAACCATACAGAGCCGCGCTTTGGCAGAATTTATAGCAGAATGGACCCCAACACCTGATGAAGAAGTTCAAGAAACAAGTACACCCGCATAAGAAGCGCACGAGTGAATGGGTAATGTACTTTGATGGTGCTTTCGCTGCAAAGCGCCCGGTGCGGCAGACTATCGCGCCACCGGAGAGCACCTCAAGTATGTCATCCAGATGCACTTCCCAAGAGAGCAAGCGACAAACAACACTGCCGAATATGAAGGTTTGCTTGCCGGCCTCAGGGTTGCGGCCGAACTTGGGATCAAAAAGTTGATTGTGCGGGGAGATTCTCAGTTGGTGGTCCGGCAAGTTAACAAGAGCTATCAGAGCCCTTTGATGGAAACTTATGTAGATGAAGTGAGGAAGCTTGAGGAGTGCTTTGAAGGTCTGCAGATGGAGCACATTCCGAGAGCTCAGAATGAAATCGCAGATGGCCTTTCAAAGTGTGCTTCGATGAAGTTACCTGTGGAACCAGGGACCTTCTTGCTCAAGCTGACTCAACCCTCCGTCGCACCATCAATTGGGCAGTCCAAGAAGAGAAAGTTGGTCTCCGCGACTACTTGCCGGGCGGATCTCCCGAGGCCGCCACCAAAGTCCCTGTGGATCAACGGCCAGAACGCTGAGGAACAGTTTGCTCCTGCCGATCCTCGGATCTGTGCGATCGAAGCAAGTGTTCCCGACAAGCCTTGCCCCGGCAAGCTTGCCGGGGGACCTTCAGCTCCGGCAGAGCCAGAGATCCTTGCCGTAGAAGCCGAGGTTCCCGCAGCGGCCCTCATGCCCTTAGTCCTTGCCGTCGAGCCCCAAGCTCCGGCATGGGCGCAGCAGATCGTCCGTTTCCTGCAAACTGGAGAACTTCCGGCGACCGGAAGAAATAGAAAAGATAACCAGACAAGTATGTACCAGTTCGTGGACAACGAACTGCATGTAAGAAGGCTCAATGGTGTCAGACTGAAGTGCATCTCCAGGGAAGATGGACAGAAGCTGTTGGCAGAGATACACGGAGGCATCTGCGGCCACCACATTGGCGCAAGGGCACTTGCCGGGAAAGCTTTCCGGCAAGGGTTCTTTTGGCAAGAAGCCCTCCAAGATGCAACTGCACTAGTAACCAAGTGTGAAGCGTGCAGGCCCATGCAAAGCAAATTCATCACCAGCTCAAGCTCTCCAAACAATCCCTTTATCCTGGCCCTTCTCGATGCCGGGGCTCGATATCCTCGGCCCTTCCCCGTCGTTGTCGGGGCTTTGAGTACTTGTACGTAGCAATCGACAAGTTCACAAAGTGGCCAGAAGTGGAGCCAGTGAGAAAGGTGACAGCACAGTCAGCAGTCAAGTTCTTCAGGTCGATTGTGTGCCGTTTCGGGATCCCTAACCGGATTATCACCGACAACGGTACACAATTCACTAGCCGCACCTTCATGCAGTACGTCCAAGACCTTGGCGCCAAGGTCTGTTTCGCTTCTGTTGCTCACCCAAGGAGCAACGGTCAAGCAGAAAGGGCCAATGCTGAAGTGTTGCGCGGACTCAAGACAAGAACTTTCGACAGGCTGCGCAAGTGCGGAAGGAATTGGATAGAGGAGCTGCGGCGGCTCTTTGGTCAATCGAGCGACACCAAATCGAGCCACCGGACAGACACCCTTTGCTCTAGTCTATGGAGCGAAGCGGTTCTCCCCACGGAACTTCGTATCACGGATCTCCTCGAGTGCTCGCTATAGCGAGCTTGAGCAAGAGCAAGCTGCGACAAGATGACGATTGCTCCTCGAGGAGGGGCGTCTCGAACTCTTTAGACGAGCTGCTCGATACCAGCAAGCCTTGCGCCGCTACCATAGCCGCAAGGTCAAAGCCAGAGTCTCGAGGAAGGCGACCTTGTTCTTGGCGTGTTCAGTCCGCCAAGAATTCCAACAAGTTGGACTTGAAGTGGGAAGGCCCTTATCGGGTGAGACAAGTCACGAGGCCCGGCGCTGTCCGCCTCGAGACCGAAGAAGGCTTGCCAGTGAGTAACTCCTGGAACATAGAGCATCTTCGCAAGTTTTACCCATAAGGCGCGGTTGCCGTGATCCGCTCCGGCAACCACCTTTTGTACAAAAGCTTTGCCGCCGTTGCATGTAACCCTTTGTACAAAGCCGGGCGCAGACCCCGTGCAGCAATAAAGTTTCCGTGTTTTGCGTTATTTGCCTTTCCCCATGCTCTTCTTTGCTATTTGCATGAGTTATTTGGCATCTTTCGTACGGCACGCATATCCGGCAAGCAATAGCACGCCGAAAAGCCATATGCTTTTTCCTTCTTCTCTTTCCTTGTCTCTTAAGCAAAAGAAACATTCCTCGTGCACAAGTTTGCCGGGGGGGAAGGAAGTGGAGGATGAACCAAGTGCTGTTCAAGAAAGAGAAGCTTGCCGGAGAACGGCTCAAAGTTTTAAATTTTTAAGTTGCCTTCCTTGAACAACCACACTTCGTATGGAAAACTTGTGCTCGGAGGAACCTACCCGTGAATAGCCGCACCCTCATCTTGTTTTCGAGCGTGCTCAGCGATTTAAGTGAGCGCGACAAAGCTGCTATGCCTTGTTTCGTTTCGAGCCCGCTCAGCAAGCTAGGTGCGTTGCGGCAAGCCATGGCAAAGTTGCTTGCCGGCAAGACCTTGGCTAGCAGGCTGCTTCGAGTTTGACACTCAGCACTCGCGGCAAGGGCTCCTTGCCGGCAAAACTCCTAGAAGCATAAAGTTAAAACGTGCGAAGTTGAGGATCAAGGCAAGGGAGATGACATCGCATCTGCCGATCGTAATAAAGGTAATATCTTACAAGGAATAACTTGTCGCGATGACTAATGAGTTCATAGCGACTGTGCAGCAAAAAAGGAAATAAAGATAAAGAGGCCTAGTCTACGTGGTCGCCCTCCATCCCGGGATCTTGTTCACTTTGGCGATGATGTGGGCGACCTGCTCTTTGAGGCCTCCATGTCGCGTCGGGCGGCAAGCTGCGAAGGGCGTTGGAGAGGTTTATACTGGGGTTGCGGTATACGATCTTCGTCGACCGCGCTCCATGGTTCCAGCCAAGGTAGTGCGCCTCCTCGGCGAGCTGCTTGGAGGATCTTCTTCCGCAGATATGCAAGAGCTGGCGCGACCCTTCGAAGAAGAGGCTGAGCTTGGCGCCTGGAGCGAGGTTTGGATCCGGGAGTAGATGAGATGCTCCGGCTTGGCGCGCCGGCAGCTCTGGTCAATGGCGGACGCAGAAGACACCAAGTCCTCGGTCCATATCTCGACGATGCGACGGAAATCCTCGGCTGCTTTATTGGCACCGGCCACTAAGGATCGCTCCTCGCGGAGCTCCTCCTTCAGCTTGGTTTCCCGGTCCCGGGCAGCGTCGAGCGAGTCCTTCAGCGCAGAAATTTTCTGCTCAAGATCCTCGACGGAGTCCTTGGCGGCCTTCAGCTCGTCGCCCTTCTCAGAGAGACGCGCCTGGAGCTCTGAGTTGGTGTGGGCGTACTTCTCGCGCTCCGTGGTGAGCGCGGCGATCTTCTCCGAGTCCACCTTCAACAGCTCCTCCAGTTGCGCGACCTTGGCGGCAAGATCTTCCTTGGCGATCTCCGCGGCCGCCGCGGCGTCTTTCGCCTCCTTCAATTCCCCGCCAAGGGCCTGCTCCCGAGCGGCAAGGTCTTCCTCGTGGGCGTCAAGGTCAACCTTCCGCTGAATGAGCTCTCCTTCTCGCCGGGACAACTCCACTCCGGCGAGCCGTTGCTGCTCTTCGGCCTCGGCCTTCTCCAGCAGCCACTCTTCATACTGCCCGGCGAGCTGCTCGCGCTTCTCCGCCACCTCGCGGAGAGCAGCCTGATTGGCGGCGCTGAGCTCCGCCGCGCGCTTCTCCATCTCCTCGGCGGCCTTGGCGGCAAGGGCCTCCCGAAGCGAAGCCGCTGTCTGCCCGGTAAAGAGCGAGAGCTGGTGAAGCAGCTTCTCCTCATCGAGGCCCGTCGCTCCCCCGGCCCTTCAACGACCTTCAAGCCCAGGAGGCGAGGATCTCCCCATCGAAGGCCTCGCCCTCCGCGGGAGTCTGACGAGAACCCCACGGCATCTCGGATGAAGGCGCCGTTGGGGGCTTCAAGTAATAGCCGGGCCGTTCTTCTTGGCGGAGGGTCGGCGACCGGCGCAGCACTTGACGCCCCGCAGCCTCCGGGCGGTGGTGCGGTTGCCGTCCCCTCTCCGGCCGCTGCGTGCGCAGCCAGGCGATCTCGCACGTGTGGCTCGGCGGCTCCGCCCGCGTCCTCGGCAACAGGAGGCGTCGTCGCCGCCACCTGCCGTCCTCCTCCTCCTCAATGGCGACCTCCGTCTCCATCTGCTCGGGGAGGAGGAGGATCTTGAAGAAGAAGAAAGAGCAAAAGCAGTTCAAGCAAATATCCAAAAAGCGACACCAAGAAGGCAAAGTTGCAGAACATACCTTGGCGGACATCTTGATGGCGGGTTCTCTTGCCGGGAACCATCCTTGCGGAGTAGCCGCCCTCGCGGGCTGTCCACCCTTGGCGGGGTACTCGCCCTTGGCGGAGTACCCGCCCTTGGCGGGACGCTCTCCCTTGCCGGGGAGTCCAACCTTGGCGGGGATGGAGGGACTGCCGGCTCCTCGAGGGCGACCTCCGGATGCTCATGCCGCTGCGGCTCCATCCCTGCGCAAGTCAAGACAAACACATCAAGATACTGGAACAAGATGAAGCTTTCAGACGCGTCCGGCAAGCGAAGGTGCGGGACCCAGACTTACGCTGGGGGCTGCACTGGGGGCTGTTCCTCGGGACAGCGCTCGGGTCCGGCGAGCTTGGATCCGGCGCATCCCCGGTCGCCTCGGCGGGCGAGTCGTCCGCGACCTCGACCACGGGCACCTTGGCTCTCTTCGCCGCCCGCTCAGTCAAGGTCCTGAAATCAGCACAAAAACAAGATCAGCCTCAACAATAATCAAGGCGAAATTTAAGAAGATGAAGATTTCGGGTACTCACTCCTGTTCTTCCTCGTCGTCTTCGCTCAAGGCGGAGAAGTCATACTCCACCTGGGTCGCATCGACGCGAGGAGCAGGAGGCGGAGTCCCTCTCGGGCGCTTGGCGGACCTCGAGGCTGGGGGCTGCGAAGACTCGGCTCCCGTAGCGGCCGGGACCCGAGAAGCAGACGGAGCCGCCGCTCCGCTCCGAAAAGACCCTTGTCCGCTCGGCGCCGACCTGCGGGGCGCATTTGCCGTGGCCTGCGCGCGAGTCGCTCCCGTCATGGCTGGTGCACCGGTCGCCCCCGGCGCGGCTCGACTCCCCCGGGAAGCTTGCGCTGCCCGGCGAGCTGGTAGTTGCCGGGGGGCTTGCGTACTCGCTTCCGCCGCAGCCTTGCGGAGGCGCTTGATGGAGAAGCGCAGGGCTCGCCCAGGCGGGGAGGTTTCGGACGCGAGAGGCGTCATCGTCGTAAGGTCCGTGGACCCGCCGGCATCCTCGGCGACCGCGACGTCCTCCCCCTCCTCCTCGCCGGCTGGCTCGCCGGACCCGGCGCCCTGTGCTGCGACCCCTTTTCCTTTGGCGTCTCCGCTCCCTCCGACGCCCCCGCTCCCTGCGGCGCCTCGGCTCCCTCCGGCAGCACCACCTCTTGCCGCGGCCTCGGCCGCAATCCCGGGGATCCCGGAGTGCCTCAGAGAGGGGACCCCGGCAAGCGTGCCGGGAGGAAGTTGCAGCAGCCTGCAGATCTCCGCCGCCTCCGTTTGATAGGACTCCTCTGCAGCCTCCGCCTCCTCGGGTGTACAGCCGAACTTTCCTGCCGCTGCAGCTGCAGCGGCCTCTTCGGCCCGAGAAGCTATGTACGCGAGCTCCTGGTCCGTGGTGTCCCGTGTCAGCCCCCGGGTCTCGTCCTTGTTCTTCGCTACCTCTACAAGGGTGTCGAAGAAGTTGAGGACGTCTATTGGCTCGGGCGGAATCCATGAACGCTCCACGCCGTGTGAGTCGCACGCGGGCATCATAGCGAGGCGATCGAGCTGTGCTGTTGCAGAGGGGCACCACTCCCCGGGGAAGCCTGAACCACTCTGGATGGGCCGGATCATATTTGAAGAGTTCCCGGACCATCCCCCTCAGCTCCAGCGTCGTGAAGTTGAAGTTCAGCCCGGTGCGCAGCCTCATAATATCCCCTGTGCCGCCGTACTCCCAGGCCGGCCTTTTCCTGTCTTGGAGAGGGGCAATGCGGCGGCGGAGGAAGTCTGCGCCTACCGCTGCAATGGACAGCCCCGCTTCTCGAAGACGAAGAATCCGGATGAGGGCAGCGTCGAGCTTAATGTCGTCCGAATCCAGCTCGCTCCAATCCCTGCCGCGCGCAATGGGCGTTGTGCGCGGCGCGGTGAAGGGCTGCGGCTCGTCTTCGACGATCCAGCACCAATCTGCGCGCCACTCTTCCCACTTGACGCGGAGCTCCCCCGGCAAGTACGACCTCTTCAAGTTCAGACGGAAAACCCAAGAAATCCCTCCAGAGAGGGGGCGGGCTCTGCTCTAGGAGTAAAGAAGTGCACGAGCAGAGCTACATTTGGGTATATCCCTATGAAGTTTTCGCACATATATGCGAAAACCGCCATTAATGAGGACGGCGTTGGGGGTGAAATCAAGAAGGTGGAAGCCATATGTGTTCATGATGTCACAGAAAAATTCAGAAAAAGGAGGACAAAGACCGCAGTGGAAGAAGGCTGCGAAGAAATAGTACCCGCCGGGATAGTTGTCCATAGTGGCGGCCGGGTGGGCTCTGGTCCGAGGATGCGCCGAGGTCCTCTTGGCCCAGAACAGGAAATACTTGCCCCAGAGTTCTTGCACGCCGAGCCGCGGCGGGAAGACGACGTTCTCCCTCCGCATCTGGGCAAGCTCTTCCGCCTGCTCGGATTTCTCCTTCTTGGTATTCTCCGCCTTCCCTTCCCTTCCTGGTTTTGGGGCCATGGCGGGCGGCGAGGGAAGGAGGCTGAAGAATCCGGCGACGCCCTTGAACGAAAAGAAACAACGGAGGAGATGTGGGCGGGGCGCAAAGAGGGTTTTCCGGAGGAGGAAGAAGAAGCAATGAAAGCGATGGAGGGAACCGCGCTGCTCCCTCTGCTTTTATGGGGAAGTGGGGGCGTTCGCTCTCCTCATGAAGGGCGTGGGCACGTCCTATCCCACGACGCCCGCAATCGACGCGTCTGTTGTTGCACGGAAGGCGGCAGAGGCGGAAGTGGAGTCGACACGCCGTGGGCGCATGTGCCGATGCCTTTGTTTTGGGGCTGGCCCAACAGCGCTTCGGCACCGTGTATGGCCCAGCCCGGGGCTCTGTCGGTGTACTAAGGTAGGGGTACCTCGGTACCCCAACGTGTGCAGGCGATTGCAGCTCCAGCGGCGGGGTTCACCATTTGCTTGCGGAGACCATTCCCCTCCGTATCAAGCCGATCAAGAACAAAGTGTACTAGCAGAAAATCAAGGCCCGGCAAGAGGAGCTTGCCGGGAAGGCCGTTCCAGGCTCAAGATTATATCACCCATGCAAGGCCCTGGCGAGAGGAGCTCGCCGGGGAGACTAGAAGACTACATCACAGAAGACACGCCTCGGCGCTATACGCGTCCCGGCGAGGGCCCGGGCGGCAAGTTCTGAGCCCGACAAGCTCCGGGCCGGCAAGATCAAGACCCGGCAAGGTACTTGCGGGAGAGCTGTGCTGCGTGCTGCCGTCAGTCATCTGCCCGCGTCGCCTTCAGCCCTCTCCGAGACGCGTGGCGGATGGTCTGTGCTGCATGAAGGGTGCGGTGGCACTCCACGGTGGTGGCTTCATCGCCGTGGCAAGCGGAGACGCAAAGGCGGGAGCTTTTGGGGGGCGACGGCGACGGCATTAAATGCTCTTGTCCCCTCTGTCAAAAGTAGGTAGAATCCTTTGTTCAAGCCTTTGTAGCTGCCTTTGTTCCGCTTGCTTCAACTACCACCTCTTTTACATTTTACCCCTCTACCTTACGTTGACACTGTCGGTGACCCTTGCCCTATAAAAGGAGGCCCATGCACAGCGTAGAAGGGGTCCGAGGATTAGCTACTCTCGCGAGGCTCGAACCCTTGGCAACTCTAGCGCTGGGATTGGTGGTTCCATACACCACACCACCATTCGCTCGCATTACGAGCAAGATCAATACAACACAAAGCAGCAGTGAGGGTTTACGCGACCATCGCGCGAAGCTGGGTAAAAACCTCGCCGCTTGCGCATCGCCTCGATCTGCTCTCTGTGCCTCCTCCGCCTCGTGCGAACACACGAAGGGGCCTCCCGGCCCCATAGGTGTCGCCCACGACAACCGCCCCTTGTATGGGAAACACTGTGTGCGGAGGAATCGCTCGTGGCTAAGTTAAGCCCTTGATTTGTTTGAGTCCGCTCAACAATACAAGCGCTGCAACTAGCCCGACAAGATTTTTCTTCGAAGCAACACCGCCCGGGTGAGCTGCTGATGTTCGCACTCAGCAAGAGTGTTCTTACCGCAAGTTCCCTCAAAGCGTAGGGTAAAAACATACAAGGCATGGAATCAAGTAAAGGATATAACATAGCAAGCTTCCCCTTTTCATTAAAAAACATCCCACTCGGGTACAGTCCATAAAGGATGAAAAACATGAAAGAGAGGATTACAAGTTTTAAATGCAGCTAAGGCCCGAAGGCTTACAGATTAAAAAGATAAGATGCCCGTAATCCCTTTCCTGTCCCCCTTTTCAGGAGGTAGGTCAAGGAGGCAAAAAGGGCAAAAGGGGCGCCTAGGTGAACTACGGATGCCAAAAGACACCAAGAGAACATCCCGGGGGCCGTCCGAAGGCTGGATGGTGATGGCGGCGCCGAAGCGAGCTTCGAAGGCAGGCGGCGGGACGTCGGCCTGTTGTCGAGGCACCACGCCCTCGTACTCGACTTGACGGCCTTGCCACCAGCCCTCTTCCCCTTCCGCAGCCTCCCTACGCCAGCCGCCCAAGGAGACGACCCCGGGGAGTTCAAGGGGCCGGCGACCCGGATGATGGGTACGCTGGTGACGCACGGGGCGATGCCCGACGCCTAGTCAGGCACGCCGCCCTCGTCGTCGCTATCGCTCTCCTCCTCGTCACTCTCGCTCGAGGGGGAGTCTTTGCTATCGGAGGAACTGTCCACGCAGCATCTCGCCCGAGTGCCAGAGTCCCCGAAGACCTTGACGGATAGGAGGTCGCCCTCCATTAACTTAAAATGGAGGGTAAACCCTGCCGTCAAGCTGTGGATGCGGGCGAACGTCTTCCACCCTCGATCAAGATACATCACATTGGGGGCTGGGGATACAACGCTGACTCACGTGCCGCTGATCCCGCAGCCCCTCATGTGCAATCTCAGCGTCTCAGGCGGGTCCGGCTCAATCACGCTCGCAAACGGAGCTGGAAGCTGGAGGCGACGACGAGGCGCCCGACGCAGCCTAACGAAGAACTCCCAAGGGTCGTCCCCTGTGTGGACCGCCGGGAGGAGAGGAACCGCCGGCGGGGGCGAAGCTGACGCGCCGCCCCGTCCGCCTCTTTCCCGGGCGCCTCGACCTCGCCCTCGACCTCGTCCACGACCACGCCCCCTCCCTCTTCCCCTTGTGGCTGGCTCTGCCACCACGGGCGCGGGATGGGGAGGGATGCGCTGTCTGGCGGCGACCCTCGCCGCCACCGATGAAGGGCCGGGGTTCCCTTTCTCCATGGCGAATGAGAAAAAGGGGGGCAGAAGCTGAAGAAAGGAGGAGATGAGGAAGTTCGGGTTTCGGCGCTCCCCTCTCGCCCTTCTTAAAGGAGCGAGGTGGGGGCTCGGCCGCCCCACTCGGCGAATCAGGGCAAAGGAAGAGCAGGGGGTGGGGGCCAACCCACTGCCCCCGCTCGTGACGGCCCAGTTTTCCACCTCCACCGCCCACGATCCCAAGCACATGGGAGCCGCGTGGCGAGGATGCAGAGCCGAGGCGACGGATGAGGTGACCTCGCCTCGACCCGTGATGACAGGGATGGACGCCTCGAAAATCGCGCATGCCACCCACGTCTCCCACGACGCCGCGATTGACGTGTGCCGTTACGGGAGGCCGCGGTGGATGCGGAGCGGATTTGGTTTGGACCCGGCCGCGGCGTGCCGTGCCTTTGTTTTGGGCCTGGCCCAACAGCGCTTCGGCACCGTGTATGGCCCAGCCCGGGGCTCTGTCGGTGTACTAAAGTAGGGGTACCTTAGTACCCGAACTTGTCTGCAGGCGATCGCAGACACCCGTGGCAAGGCTTGCGGTGTCATAAGACCCTCCGTCATCTCCTATTACTACCATTCAAGAACAAAGTGTTAACCAAGAAGGCGAAGCCCGGCAAGAGAAGCTTGCCGGGAAGGACAAGGCCCGGCAAGAGGAGCTTGCGGGAAGGACAAACCCGGCAAGAGGAGCTTGCGGGAAGGATAACCAAGGCACTTGGAAAACTTGCGCGGCGCCCGCGGCGTCCGGCAAGGCCAGCGAGCAACAAGCTTGCGGGTGCGTCAAGACAACGGCAGCGGCAAGGCGCTTGCGCGACAAGGCCGCCACTCTGCACCAAGCTCCAGGCGCATCCAAAGGCGTGTCACCCGGGACCATCCAGGAGCGTGGCGTGGCGGTTTGTGCAGCTATCTGGTCTTGGTGGTAGCGAAGCGACAAGGAGGCCATCGTGGCGATTGGTGGCGCCCCTAACGGTCATTTCCTTGCATTGTTGGGGCGACCGGACGGGCATTAAATGCCCTTGTCCCCTGCCGTCAGAGTTAGGTAGGGGACACTGTTGGACACTGTTGTACCAACCTGCGTTTTTACCTTTCTACCCCCTCTTTCTACGCTGCCACCTATCGGTGACCCCTTTAGACTATAAAAATGAGGCCCATACGCACGTAGAAGGGGTTCGGCGGTTCGGAATTTCAGTTCCGCAGTTAGGTTCGGTTCATTCGACACCACAACATACCCACGCTCCCGAAGCAAGAACAAATACAAACACAAAGCAGCAGTAGGAGTTTTATCTCTCCGGAGAGCTCCGAAGGGGTAAAAATCACCCACGCGCTCGACCTCGATCTGCTCTTTGTGCGCCCTCCGCTCCCTTGCCGGACTAGAGGGGGCCCCCTTGCCCCATAGGTGCTCGTGCTCCCACAGAAGCGCACGACAAACTTGGTGCTTTTTAGGTACATATGTCATTGGTAAAGATCCGCGCTTCGACCCTTTCTGCGTATGGGGCAATGCGATATCGATGAACTAGCATCAAGCGAGGAAGCTGATAAAGATTGATAGTAAAATGGGTCAAAATATGGCAATTAAACTATTTGTTTACACTTTTATCCAGGACAACTGCGAACTGCAGGATGGTAAGTAAGAACTCTGCAGCCTTCTTTTTACTGCTCATAATGAGTTGTGTTAGATGACAATGTCTGAATCTTTTTCCTTTGTAGTGGTTCCCAAAGCAGTTTAATCAAGATTACCTTGCAAACTACATGCTTGGTGGGCATGCAAAGGTTAAAGTATTTCTACTAGAACATGATGATTATCTAGATGTTTTCATGAAGACTGTGAAGGATTGGTGGTCGGCCATGACAAGGGGTTGGACTAGAGTTGTGCATGCCTTTTGCATGGAGGACGGCACAAATGTGTGCATTACGCTTCACCTTGTTCAGCAACCGCAATGTATTTCGCCTCTTTCTTTACTGTCTTTAATAGTACAAGTTTACAACTGTGGTTCATCATTCTTTATTTTGTTCTGATGTAATTCTTGACCATACGTACCTATGAATCAAATAATGCACTGGTTGTTTGAACCTGATGGATATGAATAAAGCTATAGTGTACATTCAAATTCAAATTCGATACAATTTGAAATAACAACAATTAAATTACGGTCAAATTACGCTCTCCAGGTCATTACGGCACACACGGTTGGTAAAACACAAAAGTTTGCAATATACACAATAATGTCACACGGTTCACTGAGAGGAAACGTGTGCAAGCACGCACGCAGTTGCCGTTTAAAAGCGTGTGCGATGTCAGACAACATCACAAATGGTGTGGGTAAACTAAACGTTTGTGATAGTTGCCTTATCATACACGATTTGCAACCATGAACTATTCCTGATGTGGTATGCATCATAAACATTGCACCATAGAATAGCGTGTGTGATAGTTGTCATGTACGACGATGTTACGACGGTCCGACGTTCTATAATCCTATCCGACACTCGTACGATGATTAGCTAATCTTCTTAACTAGTTATTGCATACGATACCAAGTGTGTGTGATTGTCTGTTTATGATACACGTTCTATAATCGTGAACCATTTGTGATGGGCCGTGCATCATAAGCGTAGCACCACAGAATACCGACTGTGATGGCAATGCAAGCACAAACGAGTAAGGACAACTGTATGCATCAAGGTTCCCTATCCCCGACGATTTCTGGGTCGTGTGGTAAGGACCCCTATCCAAGTCACTTACTTGGCGATGGTTCCGAATGCCATCGCGAACGCACCTCGCTGTACCAGTGGAAACAACAAAAGAGGATGATCTTCTTAACATGCCAATCACTAGCATTAGATCAACGTGCAAAACTATACAAAGCATTTTCTTAGGAGGTACAGTGAACAGCTCGTAATGCCGCATGCCACAACATTCCAAGCTCAACTTCACAATCAAACTCACAAGGCCTGGCATTTCATAGACAACATTCAGAACAAACTCTTAAAATACCTTACATAAGTCAACATTCATGACTATGCATCTCATCAAAGTAAATATTTACTTTTGAACTGAACACACGAATAGGAAAAAACTATCGACGTTGTTCACAACAAAGGGCGTCCCATTCCAAAATATCAAATGCATGTCTTCTGGCTAACATCAATGAGCAAAATTTGACAAGGTTTTCCATTTCTAAAATATTAAACGAATGTATTCTTGCTAACATCAATGATTAAACTTTGACAAGCTTTTACCATTCGAAATATGCAATGCCTATGATTGTGGAACAGCAGGGTTTGTCATCAGTTTGCACATTGAAATGGCACATGGAGTCGTTAACCAGCGTATCATTTTGTGCAATTCAACTGAAATCAAACAATGTCTTGTGTAGCATGGTGGATTTCGTATTTATATGTTGCAAGGCCTTGAAGATGTTGGCAGCTCCATTCAAGTAGATGGTCCGGTGGCTCGAGGTGACGATGAATTATTAGAGAACCATTCGATGTATTGTGCATGATGAAGTATTATGGAGGACACGAACCATCTGAACATTTTGTGCAGTTCCACTAAAATCAAGCTGAGCATCCATGTCTGCATAAATTTAAAAAAGTGTGATGAATATAATAGTGGTACTAGTTGATTGAACATAAGCTCACAACTATAATCATCTTCATTATCTTAACAAGAAAAGATAGCAATACAATAGCTTCAATTAAACATTTATTCAAAACAATACAACAATATAATCAACACAACATAACATGATCATGTGGATGAAGGCCGATACTGACCTCGTTTGTTACAGCTGCGTCGGCCACTGACTTGGTCATACCTTTCCTTGTGGAGTGAATTTTGCACTCCACATGCTGTTGAGTTGAGTTTTCCTTGGTCTACAGACTAGTCATGTGACCAGCGTCTACTAACTCTAAAGCTTCTCGATCATTCATTCTGTAATGTAGCGCAAACAGTGACTGCTTCTTTCTACAAAGTGGAAAGACCAACTGGGCCCGATAATGCAATAGTTTGCCCTAAACACATTGGCTCCTTTTGTGCAATTCAACTAAAATCAAAGTCAAAATAGAACCGATCAGAAGTTTTGATATCCCTGTATGCACAAATAGGTAAAAAGGAAACAATTTCTGAGAAATAACGGTTGATGACTTATACTCCCAGAAGATAAAACATCCACCTTATCTTAGTGGGAAACAAATCAGGATATTAGCAATTCCCAAACAGTGTGATTCATTAATATTAACTGAGACATTATCTTAACAATACCTTGTTTCAACATGTATAAAGAAGGACAAAGCAGAAAAGTACCATTCCTAAAATAGTGCAGCTGATTCATATTAACAGAGACATTATCAAAACAATACCTTGGTTAAACATGTAGAAAGAACTACAAAGCAAGATAGTACCATTTGTAAAACACTATAACTCATATATAATAACAAAGACACTATCTCAACAATACATTTCTTGAACATGTACTCCCGTCGATCCCTAACAGAAATGGTACTCCTGCCGATACCTAACAAGTGTTGCAGTTTTGAACTAACACTACTGCAGGATGCTGCTAACGCGACACTACGATCCGAGACCCTTCGAGAAACTGTGTGCGGTGCAATAATCACAAACGGTGGTGTAAGAGAACCATCAGAAATGTGCAAATGTTTGAGATGACAGATGCATCAAACACGGCTCAGATTCTTGTTGCGTGTGCGATGCAGGGCATACGGTTCAGTTCAATTACCTGTTTGTGATGAGGAGGAACAAAAGAAATGGGCAGCCAGATGAAGGTGTGTGCGATACACAGCATACTGTTCACTTGGATGAACTGTTTGTGATTAGGCAACACAAAATAAATGGTCAGCTAGATCAAGGTGTGTGCGATATACAAAATGTGGTTCACTCGGATGAACTGTTTGTGTTGAGACAAGAGAACAGAAACTATTCAGTATAACAAGATGTGGGTGATACGCAACAAACAAGTCTGTAATCAGAAATGTGTGGGAAGACCAATAATAACACAGACGATCACTTCTAATAAGACGTATGTGATATGCTCTATCTACACAACATGTATTGGCCATTGGGGGACGGGCGCTCATCCGAATATGCCATAAGGATGCAAAGAGGTATCCTATATTAACAAGGACTAGCTGTTCCACCAGTAGCTCATCTAAGAGAACTCTCAAGTTAAGTGTGTTCAGGCTGGAGCAGCCATGAGATGGGTGACTGGATGGGAAGTTGAGTTGATGTTAAATTAACTAATATGATGGGTCATATTTGTCAAATGACTGTAATGACCCATTCCATCAGCTAATTTAACCTCGAGGTCCTTGTTTTTTCTTTTTATTTTATTTTTTAACATATGTTAAAGAAGGTCTACCGCATTACCTTTTGACAATGTGTATATGTGGCATACAGTTGATCCATCCGACCTAATTGTGATGGAATAAGCCCTGTGTGCTGTGGGCAAACGCTTGCTAGTGTACAACCATTTGCGATTGATGAATTCGTCCCCGACGGGTTCCCTAGTCTGGTCCGTGTCCATATCATCAGCATCTACTTCTTGTGCTAGCTCAATGTTCCTTAGATATGCTAAGTTTCCATTAATTGATGGCGTTCTATGAACACGCCACCGTTTCCCGCCACAGCCTGTAGCACATCCATCTTTTCCAAGCATGCAAACGCACCAAAGCGCCGCCTCTGCTATCAACCTCTCGACGAGGAAAACCAGAAGGCGCCATGGCCCGTCGAGGCCGCGGCACTCCCTGGCAACGCGATGGGTGATGCCATGCTGCGCGTCATCGCCAGGGTTGAGACTGTTGGCGCATGGCGCTTCAGCGCCGCGGATCAAGATAGGAATGTCAGCATCGAGAGGCTGCAGCTCGCCACACAACATGATCAATGGCACGCCGCAGAGCAAGCTAGGCGCGTCCGTGCTGATAGGCTGCGGCTCGCCACACGGCGACAACGTTGGAGTGCCACAGAGCGAGAGGCGCGGCGCGCCGCACAGCAAGAGCGGATCCATCGGCGCTTGCCTGCTGTCGAAAGGGCGTCGCAGTTGGGTACATGTCCTGTCAGTACCCCATTCCTAGCTAGGAGTGGGCACAGGCCCTCTGCGCCGTACTTGCAACAGAGGCCGACTGCGCAGTACTTGCACCGGACACCCGCCGCACCATTTGCATGGGTCATGCTGTTTGCCTTGTCCATGGCCTGCTCGATGCCAATGTGCTGGTCGGTAGGCTTGACCGCTTCCTTGGCCTAGGTGTCCACCTGGGCACAGTAGAGGAACATGACCGTCGCATCCTCGAGGTGGTGATCTCCGATGAAATAGCCAACTTGGAGCTCGAGATTGCGCTCCAGATGTACCATGAGCGTGTAGACCGCTTGGATGAGCGACTGCACGAGTTCAGGCAGAGCCAAGAGCTACCATAGGCAAGGGGTGCTGGTCATGGTCTCATGGATGTATTTTGTTTTTTGAGTTGTTTCGACGTGGATAGCTATGTATTCACAGCAATCATACTATTGCTTTGTTTATTGCTCTGTTCAATGTGTGTACTCTGTTTTCCATTCTTATATGTTCTGTTTCAATGTGTTTTTATATGCTTTCCATTCTATATATGTGGATGAGAACAGACATATTCAAATTAGTATACAAAAACAGATAGAAAATGGAATTCATAGTATATATAATATTAATTGTTCATTAGTTCATCACAGAATATATATAATATTAGCACATATACGTGATGATACTTAACTACTATGTACAATGCATAAAATTGAAAATGAACAATACTAAAACTAATAATCCCTCCTGGGGCCATTATTCCAGCAGCCCCTCGTGAGCAGCTCCCTGGTGCGCGCGTCTTCCCAAAGCGGTGGCAGTACTCCACCTCCTCCGCCTCGCAGCGCTCGACATGCCGATCTGCCTCTTGCAGGCGGACGCGCGCGAACGTTCTTTCCATTTCGTTGGGCGCCCACCGGAGCTCCTCATCGGTGGCACGGTGGAGCTTATAGGCCCAGCTGCACGCAGCGACGAGGCGCCTAGCACCTTTGGCCTTCCTCGCGAAGTACCCGTCTTCGTACACCTCCTTCGCACGATGACGTGGCCGCCCCTAAAGCTTCGCCAGCTCATTTTTCCAGGCGGCATCACGGGCTTCATAGGCCACCTGGTACCTGGCATCGTCCTCCGCCATCTCCTTCTTCAAAGCCACTTGCCTGGCTTTCACAGCCGGTGGCAGCGACTTCCAATGACAAAGATCGTACTGGACCCAAAACCAATCCAAAGTTGGGGGTCCGGCGGAACCTCATTCGGCGGCGCGTAGGTGTCCTCGTCGTTCGAGTGAGCGTCCTTGAGGGGTGGAGACTCCTCATCGACACGTGGGCAGACCGGCGGCGCCATGGTAGAGATTTGAGATAGATAGATAGATAGATAGAGAGATAAAGGGGAGGATCTAGATCAAAATGCAGGCGAGACGATGTGAGCAAGGTAGTATTTATTGGCGGTCGAAAGCTAGATCTACAGGAAGAGTACATGCGCCGATCGTCGGAATTTACGAGTACTGTAGTGTGAATTACACACGATTCCCGCAGCAAAATCGTGTGTGAACATAATAGTTGACGGTTCCCCAATGCAGATCCATATCTGATTAATAATGCCCGCCAGTCACCTTCCAAACCTCGAGGCACGAAATAGAGTGCCAATCGTGTGGGGCCGGTTGTCTTGCCATATTTTATATTTTCCTTTTTGAACACCATATATTTACATCGTCTGATGATTTTTTGCACACAAGTACACAAATATGATTTTTCAAACCGTTATGGTTAGCCGTTGCATGTAGATGTATTTCAAATTTGAATTACGGTCATTAAATGGCTAAAAATATCACTTAAATGTCTTCAAAAGGTCAAATGAGACTCTTGAAATTTTCCAAATTTTCACATGACAGTTGTATTAGTGCATGTTACACGTAGAAAAAAATTGAAGGCCGTAAGAGGAAGATATCTGTCGTTCGTCATCAAACATGCATTCTTTCCTTCTCGGAACCACGAGCCTTCTAGTGAGTTGCTCCGGTTTGTGAGGGGTGTGTGTCCAAACTTTCTTCAAACAGACCAATTTTTGTACCACATCATCTTGGTGGCATGAAATACATCAAGCAAGGTTTCATGTTTTTCTGATCACTTTTTATTTTTTTAGAATAAACATGCCATGGCACTCCATGCATGTACATGTGTCCATGCCCTGAGACCAATATATTTGAAAATTCCTTCGAATTTACTGCACATGGAATTAACTAGCACACGAGTACACAAATATGATTTTTCATACCATTATGGTTAGCCATTGCATGTACATCTAGTTCGAATTTGAAATACAGTCATTAAATGGCTAGGAAATCACTTAAATGTCTTCAAAAGATCAAATGACCCCTAAAATTTTCCAAATTTTCACATGACAGTTTGTATCAGTGCACATTACATGTAGAAAACTTTTGAAGGCCATAAGAGGAAGTTATATGGCATTTGTCATCAAACATGCATTGTTCCCACTCGGAACCACGAGCCTTCTAGTGAGTTGCTCCGGTTTGTGAGGGGTGTGTGTCGAAACTTTCGTCAAGCAAGCCAATTTTTGTACCACATCATCTTGGTGGCATAACATTACATCAAGCAAGGTTCCATGTTTTTCTGATATTTTTTTATTTTTTTGGAATAAAAATGCCATGGCACTCCATGCATGTACATGCGTGTGTCCATGCGTGAGACCAATATGTTTGAAAATTTCTTCTAATTTCCTGCACATGGAATTAACCCGCACACAAGTACACAAACATGATTTTTCAAACCGTTATGGTTAGCCGTTGCATGTACATCTAGTTCAAATTTGAATTACGGCCATTAAATGGCTAGAAAATCAGTTAAATGTCTTCAAAAGGTCAAATGAGACCCCTGAAAGTTTCCAAATTTTCACATGACAGTTAGTATCAGTGCACATTACACATAGAAAATTTTTGAAGGCCGTAAGAGGAAGCTATCTGCCGTTCATCATCAAACGTGCATTCTTCCCTCTCGGAACCACGAGCCTTCTAGTGAGTTGCTCTGGTTTGTGAGGGGTGTTTGTCCAAACTTTCGTCAAATAGGCCAATTTTTGTATAACATCATCTTGGTGGTATGACATTACATCAAGCAAGGTTGCATGTTTTTAATTTCTTGGAATTTAAATGGCATGGCACTCCATTCTTAATTGTGTCATTGCCGTTAGACCAATATGTTTGAAAATTTCTTCCAATTTACTGCACGTGGAACTAAATCACACAGAAGTACACATAATATGACTTTTCAAACCGTTTTGGTCAGCTGCTGCACGTACATGTAGTTCAAATTTTAATTACGGTCATTAAATGGCTAGAAAATCACTTAAATGTCTTAAAAGGTCAAATGACGCCTTTCCAAAATTTGACATGATAGTTGTATTATTACTAAAAATTATCTTGTACATTTAAAACACCATCCGTTGCCACTTTACACCAAATTCGTCTTTCACAGCTAATAAAAAATATCTACAACATCACACACATTTGTTTTGTAGGAATCGTTTGCGATGAAAAATTATGGGTCTATTTAAGTCTTCCTCCTTAAGGCTCGCCGGCTCATCTGCTCTAGTGCCGGAACCCCCAAATCCTCAAATTCCGATCGCTATTCCCGCACCCCCTTCTTGCAAAGATGACACAGTGGAAACACTTCGTGAAGGCCCGTACGATGGCCGCGTCACCCCCCGAGCGTCGCCGCCTGCGCCGAGAGCGCGGCCGCCTACACCAAGAGTACAGCCGCATCCGCAATGAGCACGGCCGCTTCCACCGAGAGGGTGTCTGCGGCAGCCGACAGAGCAGCTGCAGCCGCCGAGACGGTTGCGGCTGCTGTTGCGATGGCGGCTACGAACGCTGAGAGCGCTTAGCTACCGTATCTGCCGCCGATGTCGCCTTGGCCCGGGTCGAGGCCATCCACGCCAAGATATTCCAGGCCACCTCGGAATCCAGCATGCAACCGATGTCCGAAAAGGTGGCGGTGGCCATGGAGCACCTGCTTCCTCATGAGGTCGTCGAGCGGGAGCTGGAGATCGAGGAGCGCCGGGAGAAGGAGTTGCGCATGGCCCAGCTCGAGGCAGAGAAGAGTCTGTCGGTCGAGGAATCGGTGGTGGAGTACCAACCCGAGCGCTGGTGCAGCCACTACTATAAATACTACAACCTTGAGGGCGGCACCAAGGACGAGGACGAGGATGAGGACGCGGTCGACTTCAGTAGGGGGACGCAGAGTCCACCAACGGCGGCATGTCGCCAGGACAAGGCATCGACGTCTTATCTCACACCGGCGATGTAAAGGCCGGCGCGTCAGCGAATTTTTTAAAATTATTCGTACTTAGGCTTTGTTTTTAATGCTGGTCTTTTGTTAGAGCAATGTTTAGGTGAACTGTCTTTGTTCAATTACCAAAATTGCTCCATTCAGTAAGTCCGGTATGTATGTTGTACGCTCTTTTGTGTTCCCAAATTAGCAAGCAATGTTAAATTATGCAATGACGTACTCGAGGAAATTTCCACCAAAATTTCAATTATCAAACTCATCCCGTGCGCGTTAAGCAGAAGAATCATTTGCGATGCACACTATCGTTCAAAGTGAATGGTGTCCGGTGGCACCGCACACAAAGTTTCCCTCCACATTTGAAATTTTTGGCCTACCACCAAAATATCTACCCTCCCCCCCGCCTAATCCCCTTTTCTCCCCGCCTAAAGTCAAATTTCCCCTGTTTCCCCCTTCCTTCCTTCCTAAGCTATAGCCACTTCCTCACTTGCTTCCTCGCTCTCGGCGTCTCGCATCCTGCCGCCCGGGTCGCCATGGTCTTCTTCAAAGACCTCTCCAGCGGTTCCTCCTCCGACGACGACTCCTTCACCACTCGGGTATGCCTCTCTTCTCTCTCTCGGGCTATGACTTTGAATGAAGGATTTTTACCCGGCGGTTGACTTGAGTCATTTCTTCCTCTTGTAGCTCCCTAGGACCATCAGTTGCAATGAATGGAGCGGGGTGGCTGAAGATCTGTCTGCTCGCTGTCACCATCAATCTCCATGTGTGAAGCTACTTGCATTTGAATCTGTGGACAGTGGGAGGAAGTTTCTGGCATGTTTAGAGAAGGTTAGACCCTCTTTCGTTTTTACAAATCATTTGTTAGATGTGATTCAGGCACTGTCACGGTCCCAACCCATTCATACCATACCTTCAACCAAATGCATGCATACACAGTGTCACAGTTTGTACCTAGTATCTAAAAATGTTGCCATCTCACAAGCGGTGCCATTAGAAAATCATTTGGCACCGCTTCAGCTGTTTATGGAGCCAACTTGTCCACACATCCGAGCACGCAAGCAGTAAAATACTAAATCTTCATGGCACGAAGGAACTGGGCGCCGGAGCAACTAGGTGCTCCGGAGTTCGGGTCCCTATTTTTTTCCGCTACATCGGCTCGCCAGTGCAGGGCACCGGTGCGAGATGTAGCAACAGTTGTCTTTACACCGGTTTTGACATACATAGTGGACACCTTAGTGCTATTAGTTCTATGTCACTAAAATTTGTGCATGTACACACCTGTTAGTATCAATTTCTGTCATCCAAACACTATCACTATGCTGTTGCAGTTATATTTACCTTCCTCTTAAATTATATTTGTTATTCATAGTACATGAGTAAGAACTTGTAGCGTTGTTGTAGTTAATTATAGCTTCTGATGTTTCAGAATTTGGTTGTTCTGTTAGTAGCAATTAATTCATTTGGACATTGATCTTTTTTAGAAGATATGTCAGAATTAACCTATTTCTTCAGTTTTTCAAAGTAAGTATTGGTGATTTTCTATGCTGCTGTAAGCCCGTTTTCCCTACAATTGATACTGATCTAGTTTTAAATATTATAGGATGAACGGAAGTGTCCTTACTTGGAGTGGGTTGATCAAGAGTGGCCATAGTCTTTGAAGATGTGCCTAGCAATGCTCTGGAGCATGTATCAGGAACAGAACAGAGGTAGGCTTAGAGATAGTGTTGTCAACGCTGAAGAATATTTGAAGATGCGGGATAAAAAGAGGAAGGTGGAGAATGACCTCAGATTTTTTAAATCAGACTTTGCTAAGATGGTGTTGGCGAAGGAGGAGGCACTTTCCCAATTGGCCAGTGCAAAACATGTTCTTATTGAACTGAAAGAAGAGGTGGATAAGGCGAGCCTGGATGATCTCGATTAGGGAAATGAATATATTGTTCTAATATTGTTCTTATGAAGTTGAACTATCTATATGTTGTACTGTGCTGTTTTCCGGTAGCTATTGTACTGTGATGTTAAAATATATCTATGTGCCTGATATGAAATTGGCAAACAACTCTTTGATCTGAAATGTGAATTTCCGTAATACTGGAATTATTAATTGTAAACTAATAAATCTGCGAAATGGGTCATGGAACTTTGCAAACGGTTCTAGAAGTAAAAGCGGTTGTGATGGATAGCCTAATGCTACACAATTTTCTTCATCAAATCGTGTGTGATGTAGTTGATAAAAGCAAATGGTTAACCAAGGCAGAGCGTGTGTGATAGTTACACGTATCACACACGAGCCTATACATAAACCTGTGTGGGATGTACATACAAACGAAAACGTTTTCCCTGGATTGACTATGTGGGATGTACATAAGAACGAAAACGTATTCCTTGGATTGACTGTGTGTGATATACATACCTACAGAAATGTTTTTCTGGGAGTTACCCCGTGGGATGTACATACCTACAGAAATGATTGGGTTTCGGTGCGTCACCCGATTGCACACGAGCTCATTTAGTGTCCCAGGAGGGCCTATCCCCGACGATTTCTAGGTTGTGTGGGGAGGAACCCCGTATCACCCACACTCACTTGGCGACGGTTCCAAATGTCGTCACGGAAAGGGGTTAAAAACCGTTTGTATATCACCGATGTGTACCCGTGTAAGATTCAGTAGTTAATTCTAAGAGTGGCATTGCTTAATTTTTTTGACTATTTACTGTGAAGTAAGAGCTCCACAGTCTTTTATTCAAATAAAAGAAAGGAGAAGTCAGCAGGGGAGACCAAAGAATGTACAGAACTTACCTACTTACCTGTATTACAAGCTAAGGTAGGTTATTAACCCAAGTCAAAAAATACGTTTAAATTGCTCCCTCACTCTATGATACAATAGGGAGATGTCATGCACAAATTTACTTCTCCAAACGCCAAAGGAATCCCTTTTTGATCTGAATATCTTCCCATTCCTGGTAGTCCCAATGCAGCAGGAAGTAGTGAGCATCACCTCAAAGAAGAAATGGCGATGAAAAGTTCTCTTAGCACACAACAGGCATGAGATCAAGTCCTGGCCACCAAACCAATCAATCTGTAGATATGACCAGACCCTTTGGCTGAAATTGCAATTGAAGAAAAGGTGCATCTTGTCCTCATGCAAGTGTGTTGGGCAAAGAACATAGAAGTTTTCATCCTAGTTGGTCTGCCAGTGCCTCCTAAGAAGAAGATCTCTTGTGTTCAAGCGATCCAAAAACAACGACCATCCAAATACCTTGATCTTCATCGTGCAAGAACTTTTCCATAGCCAAACATAGGGCTGGAGGGTTGGTAGGTGTGAGTGTGTGATGGCATAGTAAATCTTTGTTGAGTATCTAGATTTGGAAGATAATGTCCACACATTTCGAATTGAGGGACCTTTGTGCATAGATGTCACCTAGTGTTGCAGGTATTCGAGCTCAAGTGCAGCTATTTGAAATTGGCAAGTGGAACATTGAAACAACATGATCAGAATCGGAAAAAATCCATGGCAGAGATCTTATCATATTTGAAAAAGGAGAATAAATGAGGTAGTCTATCTCTGAGTGGCCTCATTGAGTCATTCAGCTTCCAACTGTCAGACCAAAATAGTACTGAATCTCCCTGGTTAACTGTGGCAGAAGATATAGCTCTAAAAGAATCAGCAAGCTTGAAAACATCCCTTACCATAATGAGCCACATAAGACTATTGCTTGCGGAACTACACCATCATAGTATGTGTTCCAAATTAGGGAGACCCAAGGTATATCTTCATTATTGGAAAATTTATGTAGGTGCTTAATAAGAAAGCCTTGGTTCTGCAAGTGCAGGTTTATAATTGCCAGGCCACCCTTGTTCTTGGGTCTGCAGACCAAATCCCATGCTGCAAGGGACTATCTTGGGGTGTCTGAATTACCATGCCATAAGCATTGCCTCTCAATTCTTTCCAGCAGTTTAATAATACCAATTGGAATGTCTAGTGTACAGAGGAAATATATGGACATAGAAGATAAGACCGATGTCAGCAGTTGTTGCCTTGAGCCCTAGTTCAACATTGAAGAACTTGCAGTAAGTCTTCTCTCAACTATGTTAACCAAAGGCGTAAGATCTTGAATCCTTGGTTTGGTAGTTCCCATAGGGTGACCAAGGTATGTGAAAGGAAGCTTTCCCAAAGAGCAGCTAAACACAATAGCTAGTCTAGGAGCTTCAACATCATCCACATTGAGAGGCACCATGGTGGATTTGTGAAAATTTACTTTAAGGCCAGTTGAAGCATAAAAGACATTAAGCATGTCCTTAAGGGCAATGAGATGAGAATCAACCGCAGGTACAATGAGGATTGTGTCCTCTACATACTGAATGATGGGGAAATGTGGGTAATGGGATGGGATTGGCAATATTAAAATTCCATCAGCTAGCATTCTGTTAACTACCGATTGCAAGAGGTCTGTAGCAAGCACAAATAGCAATGGAGATAAGGGATCCCCTTGCGTAACCCCACTTGCACTGAAACTTCTTACTAGGCATGCCATTCAAAAGAACTGAAGAAGAACCAGAGGATAAAATTTCCTTGATCAAGGCTAGCAACTTAACATCAATACCAATTTTCTTGTCCTCATAGCTAGGGGCGTTAAACAATAGCGGTAGTTGGGAGGCAACCCAATTTTCTTAATGTTTTTTGTTTTTGCTCCTGTTTAGTAATAAATCTTGCATCTACCTTCTGGTTAGATGTGTTTTTATCTTTTAATTAGTGTTTGTGCCAAGTAGAACCTATAGGATAACCTACGATGATAGTTGATTTGATTCTGCTGAAAAACAAAAACTTTGCATGCACGAATATAATTTTGTTAAATCACAGGAACATGCTTTTGCATTGATTCTTTTTTATGATGTTCAATAAAAGAATTTTCCAGGAATTCCTATTTTTTCGGATTTTTAAAGTTCCAGAAGTTTGCGTTAGTTACAGATTGCTACAGACTGTTCTGTTTTTGACAGATTCTGTTTTTCGTGTGTCGTTTGCTTATTTAAATGCATCTATGGCTAGTAATTCAGTCTATGAACCATAAGGAAGTTGGAATACAGTAGGTTTAACACCAAAATAAATAAAGAATTAGTTCATTGCAGTAACTTATGTGGTGGTTTTGTTTTCTTTCACTAACGGAGCTTATAAGATTTCCTGTTGAGTTTTGTGTTGTGAAGTTTTCAAGTTTTGGGTAAAGCTTTTATGGACTATGGAATAAGGAGTGGCAAGAGCCTAAGCTTGGGGATGCCCATGGCACCCCAAGGTATTCAAGAATAGCAAAAAGCCTAAGCTTGGGAATGCCCCGGGAAGGCATCCCCTCTTTCGTCTTTGTTCATTGGTAACTTTACTTGGAGCTATATTTTTATTCGCCACATGATATGTGTTTTGCTTGGAGCATCGTGTATTATATTAGTCTTTGCTTTTTAGTTTACCACAATCATCCTTGCTGTACACACCTTTTGGGAGAAGCCTATTTGATTAGAATTTGCTAGAATACTCTATGTGCTTCACTTATATCTTTTGAGCTTAATAGTTTTGCTCTAGTGCTTCACTTATATCTTTTAGAGCACGGTGGTGTCTTAATTTTGAAGAAATTGCTAGTCTCTCATGCTTCACTTATATTATTTTGAGAGTCTTTTAGAACAGCATGGTATTTGCTATGATCATAAAGTTGGTCCTAGAATGATGAGCATCCAAGTTGGGTATAATAAAAACTATCATAGAAAGTGAATTGGATGCTATGATCAATTTGATGCTTGATAATTGTTTTGAGATATGGAGGTAGTGATATTAAAGTCATGCTAGTTGGGTGATTATGAATTTAAAGAATGCTTGTGTTGAAGCTTGTGATTCCCGTAGCATGCACGTATGGTGAACCGCTTTGTGATGAAGTTGGAGCACAATTATATTTATTTATTGTCTTCCTTATGAGTGGCGGTCGGGGACGAGCGATGGTCTTTTCCTACCAATCTATACCCCTAGGAGCATGCACGTAGTGCTTTGGTTTTTGATGACTTCTAAATTTTTGCAACAAGTATATGAGTTCTTTTGATTAATGTTGAGTCCATGGATATTATGCACTCTTTCACCCTTCCACCATTGCTAGCCTCTCTTGTATCGTGCAACTTTCGCCGGTACCATACACCCACCATACTCCTTCCTCAAAACAGCCACCATACCTACCTATTATGGCATTTTCATGGCCATTCCGAGATATATTGCCATGCAACTTTCCACCGTTCCGTTCATATGACACTCATTACTTTGTCATATTGCTTCTTGCATGATCACGTAGTTGACATTGTATTTGTGGCAAGGCCACCTTCATAATTTTCATACATGTCGCTCTTGATTCATTGCATATCCCGGTACACCGCCGGAGGAGTTCATATAGAGTCATATCTTGTTCTAGCTTTGAGTTGTAAATCCATAAAAGTGTGATGATCTTCATTATTAGAGCATTCTCCTAGTGAGGAAAGGATGATGAAGACTATGATTCCCCAACAAGTCGGGATGAGACTTCGGACTTTACAAAAAGAAAAAAAAGAAAAAAGAAAAAAGAGAAAGGCCAAAAAGAAAAAAAGAAGGCCAAAGAAAAAAAGAAAAAAAAGAAAAAAAGAAGAAAAATAAAAAAATGAGAGAAAAAGAGAGAAGGCTACTATCTCTTTTTCCATACTTGGGCTTCAAAATAGCACCATGACCTTCATGTTAGAGAGTCTCATATGTTGTCACTTGCATATACTAGTGGGAATTTTTCATTATCGAACTTGGCTTGTATATTCCAATGATGGTCTTCCTCAAAATGCCCTAGGTCTTCGTGAGCAAGCAAGTTGGATGCACCCCACTTAGTTTCTTTTGTTGAGCTTTCATATATTTATAGCTCTAGTGCATCCGTTGCATGGCAATCCCTACTCACTCACATTGATATCTATTAATGGGCATCTCCATAGCTCGTTGATATGCCTAGTTGATGTGAGACTATCTTCTCCCTTTTTGTCTTCTCCACAACCACCATTCTATTCCACATATAGTGCTATGTCAATGGCTCACGCTCATGTATTGCGTGAAAGTTGAAAAAGTTTGAGATTATTAAAGTATGAAACAATTGATTGGCTTGTCATCGGGGTTGTGCATGATTAAATAATTTGTGTGATGAAGATAGAGCAACAGCCAGACTATATGATTTTGTAGGGATAACTTTCTTTAGCCATGTTATTTTGAGAAGACATGATTACTTTGATTAGTATGCTTGAAGTATTACTATTTCTTATGCCAATATGAACTTTTATTTTGTATTCATTTGGGTCTGAACATTCATGCCACAATAAAGAAAATTACATTATGAATTATGCTAGGTAGCATTCCACATCAAAAATTCTCTTTTTGTCATTTACCTACTCGAGGACGAGTAGGAATTAAGCTTGGGGATGCTTGATATGTCTCCAACGTATCTATAATTTTTGATTGTTCCATGCTATTATATTACCCCTTTTGGATGTTTATGGGATTTATTTTACACATTTATATCATTTTTGGGACTAACCTACTAACCGGAGGCCCAGCCCATATTGCTGTTTTTTTGCCTATTTCGGTATTTCGAAGAAAAGGAATATCAAACGGAGTCTAAACGGAGTGAAACCTTCGGGAGTGTGATTTTTGGTACGAACATGATCCGGAGAGCTTGGAGTACAAGTCAAGAAGCTTCCGAGGGCCCCATGAGGTAGGGGGCCGCGCCCCCCCTATAGGGCGCGCCCCTTGTCTCATAGGCCCCTCGGGCGGCCATCGACGTACTTCTTCCTCCTATATATACCAACGTACCCCGAAAACATCCAGGGGCACCACGAAACAGAATTTCCACCGCCGTAACCTTCTGTATCCGCGAGATCCCATCTTGGAGCCTTCGTCGGCACTCTGCCGGAGGGGGAATCGACCATGGAGGGCCTCTACATCAACATCCTTGCCCCTCCGATGAGTTGTGAGTAGTTTACCATAGACCTACGAGTCCATAGTTATTAGCTAGATGGCTTCTTCTCTCTTTTTGGAT
Organism: Aegilops speltoides; assembly: GCA_021437245.1. Taxonomy (NCBI): domain Eukaryota; kingdom Viridiplantae; phylum Streptophyta; class Magnoliopsida; order Poales; family Poaceae; genus Aegilops; species Aegilops speltoides. The sequence continues at coordinate 296,781,110 of CM038146.1, read as the reverse complement.
CTCAATACAATGTTCTCCCCCTCTCTTGTGGAGATCTATTCGATGTAAACTCTTTTTGCGGTGTGTTTGTCGAGATCCGATGAATTGTGGGTTTATGATCAAGTTTATCTATGAATAATATTTGAATCCTCTCTGAATTCTTTTATGTATGATTGAGTTATCTTTGCAAGTGTCTTCGAATTATCAGTTTGGTTTGGCCTACTAGATTGGTCTTTCTTGCCATGGGAGAAGTGCTTAGCTTTGGGTTCAATCTTGCGGTGTCCTTACCTAGTGACAGAAAGGGTTGCAAGGCATGCATTGTATTGTTGCCATCGAGGATAACAAGATGGGGTTTATATCATATTGCATGAGTTTGTCCCTCTACATCATGTCATCTTGCTTAATGCGTTGCTCTGTTCTTATGAACTTAATACTCTAGATGCAGGCAGGAGTCGGTCGATGTGTGGAGTAATAGTAGTAGATGCAGGCAGGAGTCGGTCTACTTGTTATGGACGTGATGCCTATATACATGATCATGCCTAGATAATCTCATAACTATGCGCTTTTCTATCAATTGCTCGACAGTAATTTGTTCACCCACCGTAATACTTATGCTATCTTGAGAGAAGCCTCTGGTGAAACCTATGGCCCCCGGGTCTATCTCTTATCATATTTGCTTTCAATCTACCTTTATTTGCTTCTTTACTTTTTGCATCTATATTACAAAATACCAAAAATATATTTATCTTATCATACTATCTTTATTAGATCTCACTTTCATGAAGTGGCGTGAAGGATTGACAACCCCTTTATTGCGTTGGTTGCGAGTTCTCTGTTTGTTTGTGTAGGTGCGTGGGACTTTTAAGGAGCCTCCTACTGGATTGATACCTTGGTTCTCAAAACTGTGGGAAATACTTACGCTACACTTGCTGCATCACCCTCTCCTCTTCGAGGAAAACTAACACAAGCTCAAGACGTAGCACCGATCTGGTCCCGGTCCGCATCGGTCTCATCTCCATCGATGGTCGCGCCCTCGCCGAGAACTCCCCCGCCCAAAACAAGGAGGAGAGGGTATGTCTCGTGCCCTTCCTTTTAAGGGGTTTGGGTTTTCCCATTCACCCTTTCCTACGGGGTCTACTAGAGTTCTATGGGATCCAGCTCCACGACCTCACCCCGGGGTCGATACTGCACATTTTTGGCTTCGTAGCCTTATGCGACATATTTCTAAGTTGTGAGCCCCACTTTGACTTGTGGATGAAGTATTTCTGTCTTGTTCCCCGCCTCCGGGAGGGATCTATATTTTAGGTAGGCGGCGCCGAAGTATGGCGAATAGCTAGGACAGGGTACCCTGTCGGGACCCCACAGAAAGATCTTGAAGGATGGACTTCGGAGTGGTTTTATATCGAAGATATTCCCCTCACCGATCCAATTCGGCAGGGGCTACCCGAATATTCGAATGACACACCTAAAAATTGGTACAACTAGCGGCCTAGAGACCCATCTCAACAGGATAGCGAAGAAGTGTGTGTACTGTCAGCCAAGATCAGGCTACTAACTAGCAGCGAGCTAACATTGGTCGAAGGTATGGCCATTGCCATTACCTGATGCGTGCAACCCCTCCAACAACGGGGTCACCCTTTGTGGTGTTATAATGGGACCAACAATGTAACACGTCACCAACGGCACTGGCCAGACAACAAGGCGGCCCTGGCCAAAATACTGGCCGATCTCTACAAGGGAGATGAAGCAAAGTTTGCTCGCATGAGTATTCGAGAAGGCTGCTCTGGATATAATCCGGTAGACTGGGTAAGTCACAATCCATTACTTTGAGTCCACAGATCATGCCGAACTCTTACTGGTCGCCACTTGGGTAGGGATGGAGGCATTAGGTTGCGTCCTTTAATTGTTCTCCTCCTCTACTAGAGAGTCACTCTCGAGATGGCGATCCGGGGTATCATGACGATCCAGAGACATCAATCAAATTTGAAGATGGGGTGTTCTATCAAGAGGTCCTTGATGACGCCAAGATGACTGTGACATCTGATCACCCCGGGGCTCTTCCTTCTTCCTCAGTAGGTGAAAAGAAGAACCCCTCCCGAACAGGACGCTCGTCTCGCACTACCCCCACGTGCTGACTTCTACTCCCAAGGGTCACCGCACTACGCGTAAGAATGCCTCGAGAGGAGCACGAACCACACCACCTCAGGCCCTTGACGGGGGATCAGAGTGAAAAGCCTCCACGGAAGCGGAGGCACATGCCTCCTCGGCCGAGAGGTAACGTATTTTGGAATCCCAGTGAGAGTCAGTCACCACTGGCACTCTTTTTATTAAGGCTTGTTCAATTTTGCAGAAGGTGCATGCCTCTACGCCAATCCGTAGATCACCCAGATGCACCGAACCGTAATTCCGGTCCCAAGCCTTCGACACAAGCCAGAGCGTCCTCCGAACAACGACGGCTAGCGGTCCCTCGGCTGATTCCGATGATGTTTCGGTGACTAATTCCAAAGTAAAGAGAGTAATGAACCATCGCTTCCGGAGGGAGACTTTACGTCATACTGCTTTTGCCGAACAGGATTTCAATGCTTTTAATTCAGTGGACGTGTACCTTGGAGCAGCCCGGATGGGTCTGGACGGGATCGCTGGTCTATTTGCCAACAAGGTGCAGGTATATATAGCTTAAAAGCATATCATGTTCCCTAACCAACTAGCCCCAAGCCTTAATTCGGGCGGGACGGCTGAATTAAGGGTGTATAATGATATTATTTTTGTAGGCCGCTAGGGATCAGAACAAAAAGCTGTCCGAGGAACTTGAAGTGAGCCGGACACAATTGGTCGAAGCCAAGGCCGAACTAGATGCGGCTCGAATGGCTAGTAGCGAATTGTCCAATTAGTATTAAAGATTGCTTTGCTAAGTATACGTTGCATACCAAGCATTAACACCGTATCTTCCGTACAGCCGCAGAAGCTGTAAGCGAGCTGCGGAGGGAGCTGGAGGCTAGTAAATGAGTGCTGACACGGAGTCAGGACGAGAAAAATGAGCTCAAGGAAGAAAATCAACGCCAAGCCGAGGAAATTAAGAGTGTGAGAGCTCAGTTGGCCCAAGCCGTGGAGGAAAACCAGAAGCTGAAAGGTGGCATATTTGGTAAGTGCTGGCCATACCACCTTGTGTGACAAGTGTCATTGATATTTTAATGACGATTGGTGACACCTGCTTGTTAGGTCTCCTGACTAACCTATGAAAAGGCCCGGAAGGCCATGAAGAGCATGAAGAAGGCATTATGGCTGTCGGATGCGCCACCAGATAGTATGGCTGAACTAGCCAGCTATTTTAAAGTGGATCGATGCAGGTTTGAGTTATGGAAGAGCTCGGCCTAGCGGGAAGGAGCACATGAGGCATGAGCTATGGTAAAGACCCGCTTCACCAAGCTATACCTAGTGCATATGGCCCACGTTGGTCCCGTGGGCCCTGATGGTCAAGAGACACCACTAAGCTTGGTGTATGAGGAAGTGATGCAAACTGCTCGCTATTCATAAAAGGATTGTGCTTTATAACAATTGATGGACAATGTCGAGAGTGAGTAATCCTGTCAATTCCATGTATCTATGTACTTTACATTGACTGTGATCCATCCGCGCTCTCATTGTTATTTTTGAAAGGATTTTGTCTTGAACGGCCATCAGCTTCTGCCTCTCCGATCAGAGATCAAGGAGTGTTCCTTATTGTGAGCCATGGGAAACGAGGCAATAATCTGGGAACCAGCCAATCCGCCCTTCTGGTTTGAATAGATGAAACATATGCAAAGAGCAATGTTATATTACTATTTAACGTAAGAAACATCTTCCAATGAAAATAGTTCCTCCAAGGATTCCTGTCATCGGGTAGGATTATAGTCTAGACTCATAGGATCACGGGCACGAATGGCTTTACAGAAGAACCTTGGTAGTAAGCTCAATGTTGTATTCATTTCCCTTAGGCCGACTTATTGTATTCTGTAAGAATGCTAGCTTTCGGCTTCTCCCGTCTGAGGTACGATCCTGGGTGATCCGGTCATAACAATCGCGTAGGTGCTCCCTTTACTCCCTAGTCGAACAATCGGGAACGTAGGGGTAATCACAGGAGCCAGGCAACCTGGCTTGGCAAAGATCTTAAGTCAAATAAGTGCATATGTTGGCTTGACATGTATGAGAAGGATGCAATCATAATGAATGCAATTTATGGGTTTATGCGGCTCGTCTAATGGAGCCCCCAAGCAAAGCTGGGTATTACATTTAATGGTATATATAGTATGGGCCTGGTATGCTTCGGTTTAGCCAAACTGGCACCACGACAAAAGAGATAAAAAGGGAAAAAAAGAAGAAAGAAAAGGCGAAAATTGATGTCGGACTCAGGCGTAAAAATGTCGTAGCCTTGCTGCGTTCCACGAGTTCGGCTCGAGGCCGTTGTTAGACAGGCGGCAAAGACGATACGCTCCTCCTACAAGTACTTCATCGATGATGTACGGTCCCTCCCATTTAGGTGATAGTTTATCCTTCTGTTTTTTTGGGAGTCGAAGGACAAGGTTTCCCATGTTGTATGTCTTTTCCCCGGACTTAGCAGTTGTGGTAACGTCGTGCTTCCTGTTGATAGAACGTGGACCGAGCCTGAGCTATGTCTCGTTCTTCTTCCAAAGCGTCCAGATCATCCTATCGATCGAGCTCGGCTTCCTTTTCTACGTACATGCGCACTCTAGGAGTGTCAAGGACAAGGTCGCATGGGAGAACTGCTTCCGCACCGTATACCATAAAATATGGGGTGTATCCAGTTGACCGATTAGGAGTAATGCATAACCCCCATAGTACGGAATCAAGTTCCTCGACCCAATGGTGGTCTGATTATTCGAGGGATCGAACTAGGCGAGGCTTGATGCTACTCATAATGAGTTCATTGGCTCGTTCGACCTGCCCATTGGTCTGTGGGTGGTACATCAAGGCGTAATCGAGCTTGATGCCCATTTTGCCGCACCAGTCTTTAACTTCCTGGGTGGTGAAATTCGTACCATTATTGGTAATTATGCTGTGGGGGACACCATAACGGTGTATGGCATCCGATAAGAAGTCGACGAATGGTCCGGATTCTGCCGAACTGATGGGTCTTGCGTCGATCCACTTGGTGAATTTATCGACCATGACCAATAGGTACTTCTTTTTGTTTGTCCCTCCTTTGAGTGGCCTGACCATGTCGAGGCCCCAAACTGCGAAAGGCTATATTATTGGTATCGTCCGAAGGGCTGTGGGGGGCATGTGGCTTTGATTCGTGAACAACTGGCATCCGAGGCAATGTTGGACTAATGTCCGGGCATCTTCTCGGGCAGTTGGCCAGAAGAAACCTGCACGGAAAGCCTTGCTGACCAAAGCCCGAGCTGCAGTGTGGTGTCCGCCCATGCCTACATGTATCTCTGTCAAGAGCTGCTACCCTTCCTCTTCGGAGATGGATCTTTGTAGAACTCCCATGATACTCTTTTTATAGAGTTCGCCTTCATGGATCTTGTATGCTTTAGAGCGCCGTACTATACGGTGTGCTTCGGTTTGATCCTCCGGAAGCTGATTTTGTGTGAGATAGGCTAGAAGGGGTTCTGTCCAGGTTGGGATTACGACCATGACTTCATGGGTGGAGGGTGTTTCCTCGAGTGCGGAGCCGCCGATGATATGGTCGTGTGGTTCATATTTTGGTAAGGTGTTGTTTGCGGGCTCGTTGGTTGGTGCGCTGGTAATGTCATCCTGCCACACCACGGAGGGCTTAAAAAGCTGCTAGAGGAAGGTGTTTTTGGGAACTGGGTCACACTTGCAGCCTATATGGGCGAGGACATCAGCTGCTTAATTGTTGTCTCTAGCGACATGGTGAAACTCTAGGCCCACAAATCTGGTCGATATCCAAAGGACTACGTTTCTGTATGCCGCCATCTTGGGGTCTTTGGCATCAAATTCGCTATTGACTTGATAGATCGCTAGGTTTGAATCTCCCCTTACCTCAAGGCGCTGCACTCCCATTGTTGTGGCCATAGGGAGGCCATGTAGTAGTGCTTCGTACTCGGCTGCATTGTTGGAGTCCGTGTACTTTATTTGTGGGACGTACCGAATAATGTCGCCTGTGGGGGAGATTAGGATGACCCCATCCCCCAGTCCGGCTAACATCTTTGAGCCATTGAAGTACATTGTCCAGTGTGAATATCTACTGTACTCCCGGGGTAGTTCGACTTCGGTCCATTCAGCTATGAAATCGGCCAACACCTGAGATTTAATGGCTCAGCGTGGTTTGTATGTTATCTCAAAGGGAAGGAGCTCGATCGACCAAATGGCAATGCTACCCGTGGCGTCTCTTTTATTGATTATATCGTTCAAGGGGACCTCCGATGCCACTCTGACCGAACATTCTTGAAAGTAGTGTCGAAGCTTTTGGGACGCCATGAAGACTGTGTAAGCTATCTTTTGATAGTGCGGGTATCTCACTTTGCATGGAGTTAGCACCTCAGACACATAATAGACCAACTTTTGGACCTGAAATTTATGGCCTTCAGATTCCCGGTCCATGACAAGCACCGTGCTGAAACATATAGCAGCATGGGCTCGGCGATACTAGGTGCGGTTGAGGGAGTCCTGGATTAGGGGGTCCTCGGATAGCAGGACTATATACTTTGGCTGGACAGTTGGACTATGAAGATACAACATTGAAGACTTCGTCCCATGTCCGGGTGGGACTGTCCTTTGCGTGGAAGGCAAGCTTGGCAATTTGGATATGTAGATCTCTTTCTCTGTAACCGACTTGGTGTAACCCTAGCCCCCTCCGATGTCTATATAAACCGGAGGGTTTAGTCCATAGGACAACAACAATCAGAATCATAGGCTAGCTTCTAGGGTTTAGCCTCTACGATCTTGTGGTAGCTCTACTCTTGTAATACCCATATCATCAAGATCAATCAAGCAGGAAGTAGGGTATTACCTCCATCAAGAGGGCCCGAACCTGGGTAAACATTGTGTCCCCCGCCTCCTGTTACCATTAGCCTTAGACGCACAGTTCGGGACCCCCTACCCGAGATCCGCCGATTTTTGACACCGACATTGGTGCTTTCATTGAGAGTTCCACTATGTCGTCGCAGTAAGGCTTGGTGGCTCCCTCAATCATCTTCGACGATGCGGTCCAGGGTGAGGTTTTCCTCCCCGGACAGATCTTCGTATTCGGCGGCTTCGTACTGCGGGCCAACTCGCTTGGCCATCTGGAGCCGATCTATAGCTATGCCCCTGGCCATCAGGTCAGGTGTGGAAGCTTGAACTATACTGCCAACATCAGCAGAGACTTGATCTTTGACGGATTCGAGCCCATGTCAGGTGCGCCGAACATTCATGATGAGCATGACTTAGATCTGCCATCAGACAATGTTCAGGAGATCACTCCTGCGGCTGCCCCGACCCTCAATCCGGAGCAGATCATGCCATCCGAGGACGGGTGGATGGACCCCGCTATGGAGGCCACAGGCTCAGCGGCGATAGAGCCGAACACTGACTTCACCTCCTATGAGGCTGGTGTCATCGAACCCTCGGACTCGTCTCCCGAGCACAGGCTCCGAACCGCATGCGTCTGTGCCTATCGAATCTGATTGTGCACCGATCATGGATTTTACCTCTGTGGATATCTTTCAGCACTCGACCTTGGGCGACATGCTAAATTCATTGAGGTCTCTATCCTTGTCAGGAGACTCCTGGCTGAACTATGTCCGGCTGGAGTGGGAAGTGGACGAAGAAGAAATTCGTTCCCCACCCACCACCCGCTTAATAGCCACTGTCGATGACTTAACCGACGTGCTTGACTTCAACTCCGAAGACATTGACGGTATGGATGATGATGTAGGAGAAGAACAGGAACCACCGCCCACAGGGCACTGGACAACCACCTCATCATATGATATATATATATGGTGGACATGCCCAAAGAAGGTGATGGCGATGAGGCAACGGAGGATAATCCCCTTGATAAGAAATCTAAGCACCGGCGTCATAAGCGTCGCTCTAAGCCCCGCCAAAGAAAAAATAGAGATACCGGCACAAGCAATCCGGACGATGCCGAAGACGAAAACAACCCCGCCCAGCCAGGCTTTGAGCAGGCCGAACGGGAGGACGGTCCAGCTAGCCCTATGGAACATGCAACAGATGGAGAATCAAAGGATGATAATTACATGCCTCTCTCCGAAGACGAAGTGAGCCTTGGCGATGAAGAATTCATCGTGCTTGAGGATCCTGTCGAGCAGGAGCGCTTTAAGCGCCGGCTTATAGCCACTACAAAAAGCCTGAAGAAAAAGCAGCAGCAGCTTCAAGCTGATCAAGATCTGGTAACTGATAGATGGACTTAGGTCCTGGCACCCGAGGAGTACGGACTCGAGCGCCCTACCAAAAGTTACCCAAAGTGCAGGTTGCTACCTCAATTAGAAAAGGAGGCATTAAAGCCTACACTACCAGCGCATGATGCGGCTGGCCGGCCACCTCGTGGCCGAGACAAAGCGGCGTATCAGCCCGAAGTCTAGCCCGCACCCCGTTGCCAAACAAGAAAAAACACGAAGGGCCGGGGCTACACACAGGACCAGTGAGACATATTGGAAAACAAAGCAGGACAGTCAAGATCGATCTATGGATCACGGGGGCGCGCCCCAACGCATGATGATGACCGCCGGATATACTAAAAGCAAATCTGGCCGGGCCGAATACAACAGACCAGACTCTTTTGAACTGCGTCGTGATGTAGCCCGACATAGAGGGGCCGCACACCCCTATGCTTCACTGATGAAGTAATGGATCATGAATTCGCAGAAGGGTTTAAACCCGTGAACATTTAATCATATGATGGTACAACAAACCCCGCGGTATGGATTGAAGATTTCCTCCTCCACATTCACATGGCCCACGCTGATGATCTATATGCCATCAAGTACCTCCCACTAAATCTCAAAGGACTGGCTTGGCATTGGCTGAATAGCCTGTCGGCAAACTCCATTGGCAGTTGGGAGAACTTGGAAGATGCATTCCTTGACAACTTCCAGGGCACTTATGTGCGACCACCGGATGCTGATGACTTAAGTCACATAACCCAACAGCCCGGAGAGTCAACCCGGAAATTCTGTACTCGGTTCCTAACTAAAAAGAACCAAATTGTCGATTGTCCGAATGCTGAAGCCTTAGCGGCCTTTAAACATAATATCCGCGATGAGTGGCTTGCCCGAAACCTCGGCCAAGAGAAGCCGAAGTCCATGGCAGCCCTCACGACACTCATGACCCGCTTTTGTGCGGGCGAGGACAGCTGGCTGGCTCGTAGCAACAATACATTAAGAAATCCACGGCGCCGGATGCGAGATATAACAACAAGCCACGGCATAGCAGACACAAGCGTCGCAACAATGGCGACAACGACGAAGACACGACAGTAAATGCCGGATTCAGTAGCTCTAAGCCCGGTCAGCGGAAAAAGCCATTCAAAAGAAACAATCCGGGCCCGTCCAGTCTGGACCGCATACTCGATCGCTCGTGTCAAATTCACGGCACCCCCGATAAACCAGCCAACCACACCAACAGAGAATGTTGGGTGTTTAAACAGGACGGAAAGTTGAATGCTGAAAACAAGGAAAAGGGGCTGCATAGCGATGATGACGAGGAGCCCCGGCCGCCGAACACAGAAGGACATAAGAAATTTCCTCCCCAGGTGAAAACGGTGAACATGATATATGCAACCCATATTCCCAAACGGGAACGGAAGCATGCACTAAGGGACGTCTATGCGATGGAGCCAGTCGCCCCAAAGTTCAACCCATGGTCTTCTTGTCCGATCACTTTCGATCGCAGGGACCATCCTACCAGTATCCGTCATGGCGGTTTGGCCGCGTTGGTCCTCGACCCCATCATTGACGGATTCCATCTCACACGAGTCCTTATGGACGGTGGTAGCAGCCTGAACCTGCTCTATCAGGATACAGTGCGCAAAATGGGCATCGACCCCTCAAGGATCAAACCCACAAAAACCACCTTTAAATGTGTCATACTAGGTGTAGAGGCCTGTTGCACGGGCTCAATCACACTGGAAGTGGTCTTCGGATCTCCGGACAACTTCCGAAGCGAAGAGTTAATCTTCGATATCGTCCCCTTCCGCAGTGGCTATCACGCGCTGCTCGGACGAACCGCATTTGCAGGATTCAATGCGGTGCCGCATTATGCATATCTCAAGCTCAAAATGCCAGGACCTCGCGGGGTGATAACAGCTAATGGAAACACAGAGCGCTCGCCCTGTACGGAGGAGCACACTGCGGCCCTCATAGCAGAAGTACAAAGTAGCCTTCTTATGAAGACCGCCAAATCGGTGATAAAACCCCCGGACACCGTCAAGTGAGTCTGGAGTACCCTGCAACAGGATCATCCGGCACGTCCAGAGCTCGCCTAGCAATTGGGCCTCCGTCCTAGTGCCAGTCAAGCAGTGAAATTTGTGCCGCGCGTACACAATTACGCACTCAAAATACCATGGGCACAGGAGGAGGCATGGCTATGACACGGTCCACAATGCGGCTCAACCGCCCTAGGATCCGTATATCTTCACACCTTTTCTTTTCAGGTCCCTATTTTCGGGAGGCTCTTCCGATAGTCCGACTACCGGACCCACAACGGGTTGGAAACACCAAGGAGACAAGAAGCTTTGTCGTACAGGGGAACCCCCAAGTGGTCTCTGATATCGATCACTATACCTGTTTTGCATACCCACACGCAGCTCGCTCTTGGTTAAGGACATGTCAAATAGTCCTATTTTGCTTACCACACCACCTGTACACATACGCCTTGCCGTATTCTTAAAATAACAAAGGAAAATAATGTACAGCGTCAGCTTACTATTACATTTCTTTATCCTTTTCCTTTAATGCTTATTTATTACAAATTGCACCCATACATTTCGGTACGTTCAGTTCGCCAGGGGCTTCAGTGTACCCCATAACACGACAAGAAAAGTCCGAAGACTTTCGACAGTGCGGCACCCCCAACTTATAGCAGTATATGCATTAGCTCCGAATCATGTCTTGGGTCAATAGTTGGGTTTTCCCGGCTCCCATATATTGGTGCCTTACGTTCCGCTATATCGGCTAAGGTAGCATAGGGAGAAGTACTGCGATTGTGTCTTGGTTCTTTCGGACGAACACCTCAGTAGAGAAAGCCAAAAAACTGACTATCATGATGCGGCGAGAGCTGGTCGCTGTTCAGGAGGTCCCAAATCCTTAAAGAATTTTTCCGCTTCGGGCAAGGAATCGGCCTTGTCTGATTTAGGCGTGTATAGCGCCCCAAGTTCGGCCTTCAAAATACTAGGGGCTTTGCCAAAATTTAAACTTGTAGACTTCTATGGCTAAGTGAAAGTGATAAAGCTGTATAGTCCGATTGCCTTGTTCGCTGCGCTAAACACCTCCTTAAAGGACCAAAAAAATTGGATAAAGAGTGTTTAGATTTATCCCAAACACCCCAGTACTAGTTACAAGGGGGCAGACGCCAACGACTGGCCAACTCTCAGATTTTATAAATGGCCGCACAAAAGGTAATATTTTAAATCAAAAAGCGTTATATAGCGCACACGAACTCGTTTTCATATTACAGGATCACATGAGTACATTCATTCAAATATTACATCCTTAGCACATTCCTCATACAAAGCGGCACCCTTTAGTACCTTGTCATATCTTTGTTAGGCGTGGCGATGCTCCTTGCCCTTCGGCGGCCCCTCGTCACCAGCTTCTCGGCATCCATCTTCGCCTAGTCCACTTTCGCACGGGCCAAGGCCCTGCGCGCACCTTCAATACAGACTGACTGCTTAATGACTTTAAGCCGCAGGCAGGCATTCACAAGCCGCTTTACCAGGACGAAGTAGTTGCTGGGCAGGGGCTCACCGGGCCACATCCGGACTATGATATCCTTCATGGCCAGTTCGGACGCCTTATGAAGTTCGACCAGTTGCTTCAGCTGGTCGCTCAAGGGCATCGGGTGTTCGGCCCCAATATACTGGGAGTAGAACAACTTATCCGTCGAGCTCCCTTCCTTGGCTCAGTAGAACTCTGCGGCATCAGAGATGCTGCTCGGCAGATCTGCGAACGCTCCTGAAGAGCTCCAAATTCGGGTAAGTAAAAAGAAAGTCTCCTTCACATGCTTGCTTTGCATATTGAAAGCCTTACCCGCCGCAATCTTTCTTGGCCACTTGAAACTCTTGGAGGCCCTTTTGGGCTTCAACTTTGGCAACCTGTGCACTCTGGCGGGCCTTCGCAAGCTCGGACTCTTGCATCTTAGAGTCATGTTCCAAGGAATCATATTTTTTGACGAAGTCCTGGAGCTCTTGCTGGACCTCCTCAACCCGAGCCTCTTGTTTCTCGCGCTCGGTGCGCTCCTTGGCCGCTTTGTCCTCGGCCTCGGACAGCGCGTTCTTAAGGGCCGCCACTTAAGTTGTGGCCCCTATTGACATTCATGACGCTTCTATTGGCATCAACAACTTTTCCTTTATATGGCATATAGACGGGGTATCATTTACCTTTGCTCTCTTCAAGCTGCCTCTTAGTGAGGCCGAGCTCTTCCTCGGACCGCTCCAGGTCCCGCTTCAGTCCGGAGACCTCCGCAGTGCGAGCGGCAGCAGCCAGCAGTGATGCCTGCTTATTCACATAGACATATTCTAATTAGACACCTGCGAATGTTATTTGATCCTCTGTTCGGCCTTTCCTCCCGAACACCAAATAGAGCATCAGGGGCTACTTTCTATACTGTGATATTTTCTTATAATTTTACTACTTACCTCGAAGCCTGTTAGGACGCTGACGCAGGCTTCGGTCAATCCGCTTCTGGCGGACCAGACCTTCTCAATCACCGCACTCATGACGGTGTGGTGTTCTTCATCAATGGAAGCACCGTGAAGCGCTTATAGCAGATTGTCCGATGCCTCTGGATGTACAGAGGTCATCGGCACAGGTGGCTCGCCCTTCTTAGTGAGGGGCTACCTACCTGAATCCGGAACCACTGGAGGTTCCGACGCAGTATCAGGCTGGGGGCCAGACTTGCGGTGGCCCCCATCATCAGAATCCATGGGGGCTTTCCCTCCCATGCCCTCGGCGGCTGAGGTTTCACCTTGGGGCGTCACCAGAACTGTCTCCCCCTGGTCCGGTATCCTCTGAGAGAACACCTCGGTGTCATCCGCGAGCCTGGGGGTGGTGGCCGTCGGGAGTGAATCGCTGTTCATCGCCGACTGGCCCAAAGACCCATCTGTCGGTGTACTAAGGTAGGGGTACCTCAGTACCCCAACTTGTGCACGGGCAGCCCCAGCTCCCTGCAACCAGATCCATCAAATGCTTGCCGGAGATCATCTCCGCTCCACACCAAGCCGTTCAAGAGCGAAGTATATAAGATAGGAACTCAAGACCCGGCAAGAGGAGCTTGCCGGAAGGATATCCAGTGCTCAAGGCTACGTTATTCCTCTGGATCCCCGCGAGAGGAGCTCGTCGGGAGGACCAAGACCACATCACGAAGTCACGCCCGGCGCCCAGCTGCTCGGGCGAGGACCCGAGGCGGCAAGTCCAGAGCTCAGCAAGCCCGGGCCCGGCGAGATCAAGGCCCGGCAAGGAGCTTGCGGGAGAGCTGTGCTACGTGTCCGCACTCAGCTCGTTTGCCCGCGTCGCCTCCAGCCTTCTCGAGACAGCGTGGCGGGTGGCTGTCTTGCATGAAGAATGCGGTGGCACTCCACGGTGGTAACCTTCGCCCGTGGCGTAAAGAAGACGCAATGGCGGGAGCTTTTTGGGCGGCGGCGACGGGCATTTAATGCCCTTGTCCCCTCTGTCAAAAGTAGGTAGAAAGCACTGTAGCTGCCTTGTTCCCGCCTTGTTCCAACTACCACCCCTTTTACGTTTTACCCTCTACCTCACGTTGACACTGCGGTGACCCTTGCCCTATAAAAGGAGGCCCATGCACAGCGTAGAGGGGTTCCAACCATTGGCGCTTCTCGCGAGAGGGTTCTGCGACTAGCTACTCTCACGAGGTTTCACACAACACTCCACCGTTCTGCTTTCGCATTCTTGAGCAAGATCAAATACAACACAATGCAGCGAGAGGGTTTCTGCGACCATCGCGTCGAAGCTGGGTAAAATCAGCGGCGCATCGCCTCGATCTGCTCTCAGCGCGGCCTCCGCCCGCATCAACACACGAAGGGGCCCGCCCCATAGGTGCCGCGCCACCCATCCGCGCGACATCTCTGGCGCGCCGGTAGAAGCGTCGAGGTTATCGAACCTGATCCGGCGTTCGCGCGCCAGCCCTCTTCATCAACCTCTCCGGCCGTCGGCAGCTTCGCCGACAAGCGCATCATGGCCCCAAGCGAGAGCTCGAGGGTCGCAGACCCATCTCCGTCTTCCCCGCCGCCGCCGGAGCCGACGGCAGGCGGAGGAGACGCCGGTGGAAGGGTGGACACAGGCGAGGGTGCTCGCGGTGCCACCAGATCCAAGGACAGGGCGGAGGACCACGCCTCGGCCTCCGTAGACCCACGTCCATCCCAGCGGCGCCGTGCCACAGAAGATGGTGCCCGCATGTTGGGGCTAGAACATGCCGGGGGCTCGCGGGATGCTCCGGACTGCTGTCCGAGCATGAGCAAAGCGAAAGTGCCGGGACAAGACCCTGCTCCTCCTGTCGCTATTAGGAGTCCGAGCACGCCCGTTCGCGCCACTCGCTCCCGCTCCCCTACGCTCCGCAAGCGTGTCTCCTCAGGCGCTCTGCGAGTCGCTGAGGACGCGCCATCGAGCTCTAAGTCCGGCAGGGCGGCTCTGGTGCTTATCCGACGAGCGCAGCTCCTCGGGCAGCTCTAAGCCCGGCGAAGACAGCTCTAGCGTTCGTTCCGCAAGCAGCGCCTCCCGAGTGCTGCGCCACCGTCAGGAACGCACCATTGGGCACCTCCAGCGGGTGCGAAGAAACAAGAGAAAGAAAAAGCTAAGTCGCTCGCGCCTTCGTGCAGAGCACTCCTTAATATCATGCTTTTATTCGTTATATCCCTCTCGCATTTGTCGTTTGTGCCCGAAACCTGCACGCTGAGGAGCCTGCTTGTGGATAGCCGCACCCTTACTTCGCTTCGAACACACTCAACGAGTAAAAGAGCGAGCGGCGACCAGCCGCACCCTCGTTTCGTTCGAGTCTGCTCGCCAAGTTAAGCGCGTCGCGAACTAGACACAGCAAGGTTGCTTGCGGAAGCGACGCCACCGGGCTGCTGCTGATGTCCCGTACTCAGCAAGCGCGTTAAGCGCCGGCAAGTTCCCTCGAAGCGTAAGGCGAAAGCGCACAAAGGATGCTGGTTAGAGGGTGTAACGTTGCAAGCCTTGCCGTGAGATGCCCTTGGTATGGGAGGCTTGGGCGCAAGAGGAGCCAAGTCGTGGCCCAGTTACGTACTTGTTTTGTTTCCGAGTCCGCTCAACAAACACAAGTGTGCTGCAGCACCCTTATCTTGCTTCCGAGCCACGCTCAGCAAGTTAAGCGTCGTAACTGGCCCGACGAGGTTGCTTGCCGGAGGCGACGCCACCAGCGGGCTGTCCCGCGGTCGCTAAGCGTGTTCCCCCCCGGCAAGCTCCCCAAGAGCGTAGAGCACAAACATACGAAGGACAAAGCCCGACATCGCCTTGCTTAGCCAAGATTTATATACACATACATGTGCATTGAGCAATCGCATATCTACCTCAGCTATTTTCATGGCTAAAATTGCAGCAACAAGGGAGAACCAAAAGACCACACCAGCGCCTAAGATCCGGCAAGCCGGTCGCTGGGCTGCGTTATAAGGCTCTCCTCGGCAAGCCAGCCTCACTGGGCTGCGAAGCCAAGATTCGTCTCCGCAAGCTAGAGTTGCTGGGGCTGCTATTCAGATAAGTTTTTCATCCTCGTCATGCATCCTCTCATGGGCGGGGAGATGCGGATCGCGTCTTTGAACGATCGTGTCTTGTAAAAACCCGTGCGTGGAGGAACCGAGTCGTGGCCCGATTATGCGTGCTTGGTTTGTTTCGAGTCCGCTCAACAAACCCAAGTGTGCCGCTGCACTCTACCTTGCTTCCGAGCCTGCTCGAAGAAGATAGACGTCAGAATCGGCCCGACAAGGTTGCTTGCCGAGTGACACCACCAGCGGGCTGTCCCATGATGTCGCTAAGCGTGTTCGCCTGGCAAGCTCCCCGATAAGCGCAAGCACATACAAGGCACGCGATCAAGTAAAAGACTCAGTCCGCAAGCTTTCCCCTCTTTTCATTAAAACATCCAATTTAGTACAAGTCCATGGAGGATGAAAACATGATAGAGAGGATTACAAGTTCTTAAATGCAGCTAATGCCCGAGGGCTTACAATCTGAAAAGATAAGGTGCCCGTGATCCCTCTCTGTTTCTCTGCTTCGGGAGTTCAGGAGGTAGGTCAAGAGCCCCGGCAAGATAGGCTTGGGGAGAGAAGACCCCGCAAGAAGAGCTTGTCGGGGAAGGGCGAAGGAGCGACAAGGGGCGTGGCGGTGGCGCCACTGCGTGCCCAGAGCTGCGCAAGGTGACGGGCATGGGGAACGATGCGGGAGAGCCAGCGACAGCCCCTCGGCCAGCGAAGAGCCACAGGCGCCGAAGACCCCAAGAGAACACCCGGGGCCCGCCAGAGCTTGGCGGAGTCGGAGGCGTGGGAGGCAGAGCTTGAAGACGGGTAGTGGGACGTCGGCCACGCTATCGAAGGCTACTCGCCCTCGTGCTCTATGACATGAACGGCCTTGCCGCCACTCCCCTCTTCCTCTTCCGCAGCCTCCCACGCCCGCCGGCAAGAAGACGGCCCGGGGAGTTCAGAGCCCGCAACCCTGAAGAAGGGGTTGCCGGTGGCGCGAGGCAGCGGTGTCCGACGCCTAGTCGGGCCCGCCATCCCTCGCCGTCGTTGTCGCTCCCTCCTCGTCACTCTCGCCGAGGAGGGGCCTTCGCTATCCGAGGAGCTGTCCACACAGCAGCGCACCGGGTTCCATAGTCGCCAAGACCTTGAGCGGCGAGGAGATCACCATCCAATAACTTGAAATGGAGGGTGAACCCGCCGTCAAGCTATGGATCCGGCGAAGGTCTTCCACCCTCGGTCGAAGAACATCACGCCGGGCTGGGGACACGACACTCACCCGAGTGCCGCTGATCCCGCAGCCCCTCGCGCGTAGCTCCATCACGTCCGGGTGGGTCCGGTCCCATCGCGTCCGAACGGGACCGGCAGCCGGAGGCGGCGGCGAGGCGCCGGCGAAGCTTGATGAAGAACTCCCAGGGTCATCTCCGGTGTGGACGCGCCGTGGTCGAGACGCCGGGAGACAGAGGAGGCACGCCGCCACGGCCGCCTCTCCCCGACCGCCTCGGCCACGCCCTCGACCTCGTCATGCCCGCGCCTTCCTCTCCCTCTCGTGGACGGCTCCACCACCACGGAGCGGGTTGAGGCGGTGCGCTGCACGAGGCAACCAGCGCCGCCACCGCCGAGGAACCAGATTCCTCCTTCCATGACGGCAAGAAGAACGAAGATGAAGACGAAGGAGAAGTGGGTGAGTGTGGCGTTAGGCACCCCTTCCGCCCTATTTAAAGGCGGGGTGGGGCTCAACCGCCTGGCCGACCAATCAGAAGCGAGAGGCCGGAGGAGCGGGCCGACTCGCCCTCTCCGCCCGTGGACGGCTCGGTCTCCCCACTTCGCCGCCCCGACCCCGTGCATGAGGGCAGCGTGGCTAAAAAGCGAGCAGAGCGACAGTGAAGCGACCCGCTCTGCGCCACGATCACGGGGTGGATGCTTTAAAGGCTGCATGCGCCGCCCACCTCCCACGACACCGCAATCAACGCGTGCCGTTATGGGAGGGGAGACGACAGATGCAAGAAGGATTCGACGCGCCGTGGGCTTCGGCGCCGTGCAGACTGTCTTGGGCCTGGCCCAACAGCGCTCAAGACTGTATGGCCCAGGCCGGGGCTCTGTCCGGTGTACTAAGGTAGGGTACCTCAAGTACCCCAACTTGTGCAGGCAGCCCCACTCCTCGCAACCAGATCCATCAAATGCTTGCCGGAGATCATCTCCGCTCCACACCAAGCCGTTCAAGAACGAAGTATATAAGATAGGAACTCAAGACCCCGGCAAGAGGAGCTTGCCGGGAAGGCCATCCCAGGCTCAAGGCTACGTTATTCCTACAGATCCCGGCGAGAGGAGCCTCGGGAGGACCAAGACCACATCACGAAGTCACGCCCGGCGCCAAGGCCTCGGGCGAGGACCCGGGGCGGCAAGTCACTGAGCCCGCAAGCCCGGGCCCGGCGAGATCAAGGCCCCGGCAAGGAGCTTGCCGGGGAGAGCTGTGCTACGTGTCCGCACTCCAGCTCGTTTGCCCACGCGTCGCCTCCAGCCTTCTCCAGAGACGCGTGGCGGGTGGCTGTACTGCATGAAGAATGCGGTGGCACTCCACGGTGGTGGCCGCCCGCCGTGGCTAAAGAAGACGAATGGCGGGAGCTTTTGGGCGACGGCGACGGGCATTTAATGCCCTTGTCCCCTCTGTCAAAAGTAGGTAGAAAGCAATCGTAGATGCACTTTGTTCCGACTGCTCCAACTACCACCCTTTTACGTTTTACCCCTCTACCTCACGTTGACACCTGTCGGTGACCCTTGCCCTATAAAAGGAGGCCCATGCACAACGTGGGGGTTCCAACCATTACGCTTCTCGCGAGAGGGTTCTCGCGACTAGCTACTCTCACGAGGGTTTCACACAACACTCCACCGTTCTGCTTTCGCATTCTTGAGCAAGATCAAATACAACACAATGCAGCGAAGAGGGTTTACGCGACCATCGCGCCCGAAGCTGGGTAAAATCCGCGCCAAGATCGCCTCGATCTGCTCTCCATGCTGCCTCCGCCTGCATCAACACACGAAGGGGCCCCGGCCCCATAGGTGCCGCGCCACCCATCCGGCCGCGACACCATCTGAGGAGGATACATCCAGGTGGGCTTTTGATGGACTGCACGATCATATTTAACATAATAAGAAGCAATAAAACAAATTATACTGGAAGTATTATAGTGTCCGGATACTTACGACTTTGCTAGGGGCTTGTCCCTGGGCAACCACTCGTCATCGCTGTAGGCGGCTGTTGTGGAGTGGTCCGGAGGGAGTGTCCTTCCATTCTTGGACCCTTCAGCCTCCCCAGATGGGGTGGCCTTCCTTTTCTTCTCCCCTCCTGGTTGGGGGGGGAGGGCTTTCCTCTTCCTCCTCCTCATTTTCGTTGGAGGAGCGCGCCTTGGTGTCTTCGGACGATGAGTCCGATACAACCTTGCGCGGGAGACCTTTCCTGGTCCCCGCGGCCTTCTTCTTCTTATCCGGCACCTCATAGGGAGCCAGAAACAGCATCTCTGTTAAGAGAGTCGTTGCTGTATCTTCTGGTAGTGGAGCTGGACAGTCGATCCGCTCCGCTGTCGCTACCCAGTCCTGTTAAATGGGTGTGGGGGCTTAGATTCCTCCCAAAAACACACTGGGGAAAAGCACATCCTGTGAAATATAAAGAGCTTACTAGATTGGCGCGCCGCTTTGCACTGAGTCCGCAATCCTCGGTAATGGGAGGAGGTACCTCGGCGGCTTTGAACATCACCTTCCAGAGAGCTCTCACAGCGTCGTGTCAAAGAGCTCTCACAGCGTCTAGTCTTCTGCCGGGTCGAACTCCCACGTATTGAATGCCCGTCTTTGACACGGGAGGATCCGACGGAAGAGCATGACCTGGACCACGTTTACAAGCTTGATTTTTTTGCTTATCATATTTTTTACTCAGTTCTGGAGTCCGGTCAGCTCCGCCGGCGCACCCCAGGCTAAACCCTTCTCTTTCCAGGAGGTGAGCCGCATGGGGATGCCGGATTGAAATTCAGGGGCGGCCACCCAGTTGGCGTCGTGCGACTCGGTGATATAGAACCACCCCGATTGCCACCCCTTCAGGGTGTCCACATAGGAGCCTTCGAGCTAGGTGACGTTGGGAATCTTGCCCACCATGACGCCTCCGCACTCCGTGTGGGGACCCCGACTCATAAGTCGTGATCAACGAATGCACGTGTACAGTGATCCCAGAGATCAATGCTCACTGAACACACAGAAGCTGAATAACAAGAGTCTTACATCCATACGTACCGTATCACACAAGTAGGACCATTATGGTCGAGTCTTGAGTATAACATCGCAGCGGAAATCTTCGTCGATAACTTGGACCCATGCCATCCGCCTTAACCCTACGGGCATTCTCGACCGAAGCGCCCTAGCTCGCATGCTCGTCCAAGTGTTCTTTATCACATCCTGTTCTTCCATGCCTGGTCAATTAAATAACGGTGGCAAGCCAATGAGTACTTTGAATGTACTCTTAAGCAACCCATGATTTGGTTCAAGATGCGATAATGCATGACATAGGTAAAGTTTTGCATAAAGCTAGTTTTGAGTGCAATGACATGTTCAACAACCTATAAAGCATGCATCAAAAGAATTCAAGTAACCATGAGATCTGGTCACGAGATATCAACATAAATAGAGTGGGCACCAACCCATTGTCATAAACAAATGGGCACCAACCCATTATCATAAGCAGAGTGGGCACCAACCCATCTCAATCGTGTCAAGCCGTTGACTTGACCCAAGTCATTTCCATCATCTCATTCACACGGTTGAAAACCACGGACATAGTTTAAGCAGACCGCCAACCGTCCTTGACCGTGGACACGGCTATTCAATAGTTTTACACTCTGCAGAGGTTGCACACTTTACCCACTAGATCCGGGAACTTCCGTGTCATCCACGACCCGCGATACCTCAAGTACCGGGGTAAGCACCGATCACCGCCTTTCCTAGACGACACTAACATGGAGTCCACTCGATTGGTAGTAACCCCGTGCCCAATATTTCAAATAACATTTTCGTGGAGCCTTGCTCCCATATTCATCACATACCACAGCACGGGTACCAGCGGTGTGTCCGGTGCCCCATAAAGATGGTCATGGCCGCCCTACCAGCACGACCCGTCCCAAGAGAGAGCACCAACTCTCCCCGTCACTAGTAATGCGGCACCAAGCTAGTATCGGTCTAGGTACTCAACAATGCCCTTTCCCATATAAGGGTAGAGTGGTCGCGCATGTAGGGTTGGGACGGTCATCAAATCTTAAATCTAATCCGTTTTGAAAACAACACACACTTGCCTCGGTACACCACTTCGTCATCAAGTGGTTACCTTACTCATCATCTCCTCGGGCATAAATGGCACCCGATGGGGTTTTCAAAGTTGTTTGAAAAATATTTTGTCTCCATCACATGTATATTCCGTCCCTTTTGCGTAGCAAACTACTTAGCATCCTATCTACTCCCATCGTCATAACCCTCATAAGGAGGTAGGGTCATGCACAATGCAAGTGTCAACGAGAAAAGTAACGGAGGCAACCCACCAAAGTGGTTACCCATCCTTCATGATTCGATGCAACAATAATAAGTGCTATATGACATGCATAAAAGGGTTTCATAGACATGGTCAAAGGGCTGCTTGCCTGTTTCAACAAAGTCTTCGAGGTCTTCAAATATCTCGGTCCAACTCCGAGCATTTCGTCTACTTCGTCCTCTATCGCCGAAAGCAACCATAATAAGCAACACAACAAGGCAGGAAATAAAAGTGCTCTAAAAATATGAGTTGGACTTTTACGGGATACCTCTGGTCATATGAGGGATGACCAAAGTGGTTTCATTAGGATTGGATAAGTGGATATCTCTGAACATTTTGATAGGATGGAATCAAGGGGTTTGATGGATCCACAAGTTGTACACAGAATGCCATTTTATAAAAATGAGTAAAAGTACCCATTAATTCAGGCATGATTTTAGAAACATTTAGAAATTGGTTTCACTGGATTTGGAGTTGAAATGAATACAATATGGATTTTGAAGTGGACTCATGTGGATAAATGACCTTTTAAAAAGGTTCAGTGAAAACCAGGGACAACAAAAATGTCCACTGTGGCCTATTAAATAGAGCTTGATTTATGGAGCCACTGGAAATTTGAATCATCAAATTTGGAGGTAATATGAATATTCTATGGATTTTAGAAGTTCACAGAAAAGAAAAAGGGAAAAGGATTTAACCTTATCTCGGCGCTATTTGGCGAGAGTTATGATTGGGCGGCCTGTGGCCTGGCTCGGCTGTGGCAGAGGCCACGTCGAGGCGATTCGTGGAAAACACGCCGCAGTGAGGGAGACGGCAACGCCCAAACCGTCTCCACTTAAACGGTGGCTCCGCCCACGGGTCACCGACGAGCGGGGCCGGCTCAGCCATCTCCTACCTCCCGCTCGAGCAGAGCAGAGGCAGGGGGAGGCGAGGCCGAGCGGCATCGGCGCCTCACCCGGCGGCACGGGCCACCTCCGGCGCCCGGCAAGACGGAGGACTTCAGCAAGCCAGGGCGCACCTGGCCCATGTGCAGCACGACCGCGGGGGAGCTAGGGAGGAGGAGGGCTACAGGGTGCGGCGGACCGGGGTTGACGGCGGGTTCGGCAAGGCGAGGGAGGAATGGGGAGGAGTGGAGGGAGCACGGGAGGGCTCGTGGCGACGGTGGTGGCGCTCTAGCGCGGTCGAGGAAGGAAGGAGGAGGAGAGATGGGCGCGAATTTAGGAGGATTCCTGCTGCTCGGCCCGGCCATGGTGGGTGCTGGAGGGCACGAGAGGGAGGGGGAGGCTGTCCAGGAGGTCTCTGGGGAAAAGATAGAGCGAATGGAGCCCAGAGGAGGGGCTCGGGACGTTGTTTAAGGTGGGGTGACGGTGCACCGTGGGCTCGTGCACCGGCGAGCTCGCACTCGTCGCTACGGCCCTCGGGAAGGTGGTGCACTGAGTCCAGGGAGTTCGTGGGCGTGGACGACGCCCAGGGGGAGAAGAGAGGGAGCGGGGAATGCGGCATGGCGGGTCCCCGCCGTGGCCAGCGACTGGCGCGCTCGGGCGGCGCTCTGTCCGCACGCGAGGAGAGCCGGAGAGGGAGAGAGAGGATGGGGACAGCAGTGTAGCGTGTTGCGGACGTCGAGGTGACCTCGGGGACACGAGGGGAGGCCCTAGGTGGCCGGGGCGGTTGGAGGAGGCGGCTACTGATCTTGGTGTGCACTGTGGCAGGCTCTGAGCACGCCAATTGCATGCAGTGGCATGTCTTTGGCTTGTAGGGCGTGGCCACTTGTGTCTAGGGGGTCGGGGAGGAGTAAACAAAGGGGTGGTGGCCTTGGATGCCTGGTGAACCACTAGGAGAGGAGAGAGGTAGAAGAAGAGGAGAGAGGGGCTGTCCAGGAGGTAAATGGGGTATTTTACCCTCAATCATTGAGAAATGGCCAGGGAGAGTTCTTGGAGGTAGGAGAGGACTAGGAGGAGCTGTGGTAAAAGTTGAGGTCATGGAGAAGAGTGGAAGTGGTCAAAATGGTATTTTGGAAAAATGGCAGAAGGTGTTTGATGCTAGTTTGGGCAAGCAAATTAATTCCACTTGCCATGAGAATTAACAGGATGGAATGACACTTAGAAATAGGGTGTGCCACCTAATTTGAGCTCATTTGGACAAAGTAGCCAATGCAACTTTTGTAAACCCTAGAAATCAGCAGAAATGGACCTTCCAAGATTTAGTCATGCAAATCTATTCTCCTTGATGCACCACTTGGTGTAGTGTCATCATTTGAGGATAAGAACATGTCCACAAAAGTTGAGATCAATAGGAGAAAGTTTCCAATGTAGAGTTGTTCAAATTTGGTCCTGGACGGGGAAGGGTTTTGGGGCACTTTGATCAAGTTAAATTGTTCTCCAACTTGTGCCATTTGGTCTAGATGAATAATTAGACCACTTGATCATATTCACAAGGTTTGAGAACATTTGGACATGTTTGGCAATGTAAAGTTGCTCAAACTTCTAAATGGACAGAAATGGTTTTGAGGGGATTTGATGATGTTATCTTGTTCTCCAAGACATGGGACTTGGCAAAATCACCAAATATGTCATATGTGACATGATAGAATTTTCTTGGAATTTTGGAGAATATTTCCTTTGTAAATATTTCAAAAGCTTGAAATATCGAGAAAGGGTTTTTGAGGATTTGACCAATATTTTGAACATGGCCATGTGTTGAAACTCTTATATATGGACAATATATGTCCTATGAGTTTCCCTAAATTTTGTCAAATATTTTAAAACAATAAAATAATTTTTCCTATTAAAGACCATTTCTGGCCTTAAGAAAAAGCTTTTAAATAAAATAGTAAAACAACTTTTAAAATTATATTTTTGTGGTTTCGGGTATCCTATATCTAATAGGAATCAAATATATTTTAGAAAGATTTTTACTGCCCTTAATTAAGTACTTGCAGTGCAAACCTCAATTCAAGGGTTTTGAAAAACTAATTTTTGAAAATACTATTTGGCCAAATTATTTTTGTAAGAAAATATTTTATGTCCTATACACATGGCATGATCATTGGCTCAAGGGTTTGGAGCAAGGAGATGAAGTATAGGAGTTGGAGGATTTATTTTATTTTAGAGCACTTGCAACCAGCAGACAAAAATCAATCAAGCAAAGTCCAAAACACTCAAAAGTTTTTGTCAAACCACATTTTAGCATGATTAAGAGCTTAAGTGCTGTGCCATGAAAATTAGGGTGTGACAGACCTACCCCCTTACAAGAATCTCGTCCCGAGATTCCTAGGCTAAGCGGAAAGGGATCTGTAAACTTGTATCCGGGGTAGTCTTCTAGTCTTCATGTTATGCTTCGCCGTGTAGTGCTCCATTGAACTTGAAATACTTGATGGTGTGGCTTCGCAGATGGCGTTCTTCTTGATCCAGTTGCTAATGGGTAGCTCATGTAGGTTAGATTGGGCTAGGGGTCGATGGCTTGGTGGTTAGTGTCCTTATCAGTGCTCGGGCTAGCTAGGAAGTTGAAAGCACTTCCGGGAGTTGGGATGCATGGAAAGCATCGTGCACATCGGGCGAGTCAGGTGGTAACTCTAGTTGGTAGTTGTCTACTCTTCGTCTTGAAGCGATCTCGGAGGGGGTTCTTAAATCTTGGAGTGATCTCGAAGGGGGCCGATGAATCTTGGGGCGAGCTTTCCTTTGACATGGAAGTGTTGGGTTCCTTTGAGAGGGGTGACCCGGAGATAAACATGGTTTCCAACCCGGAAGGTCATGTCTTGACGATGTGGGTCAGCGTAGCTCTTTGGTCTTGGCTTGGCAGTCTTCAAACGCTCTTTGACAAGCTGGACTTGCTCTTCGGCTTCACGGGGGATGTCGGGCCCAAAGACAAGTCCTTCTCCGGTCGCTGACCAATTGAGGGGTGTGCGGCACTTCCGTCCGTATAACACTTCAAATGGTGCCACCTGAAGGCTTGACTTCAAGGTTAGTTAAGAATCCTGGTGCAACCAGTTCCAACCCAAGCTTTCAAGTTCTTCATACAAAGGCGGGCAGCCTGTCCTTGAGCATAGCATTCAAGGAACAAGCCTTTACGCTTAATGCATCTGCTGCCACATTAGCCTACCTAGGGTGGTATTGAACACGAGGTCATAATCTTTGATCAAGTCTAGCCATCTTCTTTGCCTCGTGTTCAATTCCTTTTGAGTGAAAATATACTTGAGACCTTTGTGATCCGTGTATATCTCACATCCCTTCCGTATGAGGTAATGTCGCCATGTCTTGTGGCATGAACCATCGCTGCTAGCTCAAGGTCATGAGTAGCATAGTTTTCTTCATGAGGCCGTAGTTGCCTTTGGGAGGAGTGGCTTGCAGATATGCATAGTCTTCAATGTGGAAGCTCACTCCTTGACGACGGTGGTGGGTATAGTTCTTCCTCCTTGACATGGCGGTCTTCGGATGTTCCCTAACCAGCTGATCAACTCTTCTTCCGTCTTCATGTGGACATTCATGCCCTCAAGTAAGGATGATGGTCTACTTGCCCAAGTACTCTATGAAGTATTTGGGGTACGTAGAGTGGGCTGAGGCGTTGGTGGTGGTCATGGTTGAGCATTGGCCAAGGTCTTATTGATCTAGAGCCAAAGCCCGAGGTCAGGATCCGACCATGTTGTGGCTTGGTAGGGCATAAGGGTTTCAAGGATTCTAGTGTGCGAATGAACATTTATCATCCTACCTTTACGCACGGTTTCTGAGATGCCAATAGTCTATCTAGTCCTTTAAACAATCACATCATATCACTGACAGCATCATTTGCTTAGGTCAACTCAATCATCACCCATGTGATTCATATCCTCATGGCTCTCAAGAGGAGGTCTAACAAAATCATATATGTCCACAATCCCCAAACTCATATGTATGTCTACCCTAAAATCCATGGGTAGAACATATAAGCTGCTAAGCTTGAGCGTGACAATCCAAGTGCTCAGCCTATTTTTCCAAGGTCCAAGATAAAGTACCTCTATCCTAGAGAAACACGTCAGTAAGCCACTCCAAGATCTTGTTCCTTCCTATGAATCAACTCCAACAGCCCATTAACTTCCATCAATCACGTGCATAATCCATTAATTCTACAAATCCAATGTCTATGGTGTTCCACATG
Source organism: Aegilops speltoides (assembly GCA_021437245.1). NCBI lineage: Eukaryota > Viridiplantae > Streptophyta > Magnoliopsida > Poales > Poaceae > Aegilops > Aegilops speltoides. The sequence goes on along the minus strand of CM038146.1, from coordinate 296,754,546 downwards.
ATCTCCTAAGGTTCCTATAATCCCCAGATACTTGAAAAGGCTATCTCTACTATAGCCATCCACGATTCCCATTATCATGGTCAAGTAAATTCCAAGGTCAGAGCTTATATAGATCCCTAAATCAACTCCGACAATTAGTCCAATCTCCTAGTTTATCATCCACCGAGAAACATGGTATCACGATCGAGATCATTAGTCTAAATCCAATTTACTCCGAACCATGTAGACATGCTCATCATCTATATTCAACTAGAATCACCTACTAAAATCCAAATCTCTTGTCCAATGAGAATCCTACATGTTTCCCCAAGTCATTGTCGTAATATCAACTGTCTCCTATCATCGATCAACTCAAATCCTTGCACTTCCAGGAGTTCAGCTTGCGATCATAATTGTCCTATAAATCCAATTTACTCAGGGGTAATGAAAACTATGTTACTCTATAATCATGATCCCACCAAGTTCATCTACCAACATGGTAGCCTTATAATCCACCAAAGAGTCTCGAATAATTCCTCAAAGTCATAGATATAAACTCATCAAGTCATTTGTCCTCTGTTCCTATATCCTCAAACTGGTCTTCCTATGGCATCATCAGTTTTGGTGCTATCTTAGGAAGATAATGTGCTCGTTCACCATGTCCACTAGTTCCATATTGAACCCAGTGATAAGCAAGGTTACGGAGGCTTAACAGGTTCTCCTGCAATTCCGTAGGTTAAGCTCGTGGTTAAGGTTTCGAGCTGGGGTATCTCGTGAAGTCTCGAAGGGTCTAGGGATGGGTTCTAGTCTTGAGGTGCAAACATACGTGGTTGTACTTGGTCGAGGAGGTTGTAGCAAAAGTCTTCAGTGCTTGTTGGTCGCCGAGGTGGAATCCTTGGTGCATATTGTCTTGCTTGTCTTCAGTTGAGGAGAGAGATGAGATGGAAAAGTAGCATAGAGGAGGGATGCCTAAAGGGGTTCTATAGTGTAGGTGCAAACAAACAAGTGCCAGAAGGGGCCAAACACAAACAACAAGATAAGGCAGGTGATATAGTTGCATACTTGTTGCCTAGGGCAAAAGGGCAACTGATATCAAAAACACAGACAAATAAAAACAAGCAACACACAATCAGGGTTCTACTCGAACCATCACACGGACTCGACTGCGCATAGGGGGTACACGACTCATCCTACCCTAGGGGTCCTCGGACTCTATAGTCGTGCCTTGAGCCTCGTGCAGTCTCCCGGGTTTCCCTCAGGTGCTGCTACGTCTCTTGTATTTGTTTGATGAAACGATCCCGATTGAGCTTGAAAAGTCTTCAACAACTTCTTGCCTGTTGAAGTGATGGGGTGAAGGTGGCTTCTCATAGCGAGCATTGACTCGATCTTGTTGTCTTCTTAATCATGACGATCCCTTCTTGTCTTCTAAGCCGTCGATGGTACCGGTAGGTAATCCTTTATGCAATGACATTATCAAGGCGTAATAGAGGTCCATCATGTCGGTTACGTTGATGACAACCGACACCAAGAGCGGGGATGAGGAGAACCGTTTTCCTGCTCACTATGGTGAGGCGGACCAAATGGCTAGGTTCTCATCCATCGGTGGTTGCCGATACAACAACGGTAGTGACATGGTTACTCTATTAGCGATGTATACCATGATCTTGCATATTCTATGCCACGATCATCGTGAGGCTAAGATTGCATCATCTTGGGGCGGTGTCAAGGGTGTCACCATCTCCAGGTCTTGTGTCCTCATTCCTCGAGGATGTATCTTCGTTGATATCGTCTTGTTGTGATGTCGCCAATCTTGTGTTCAGGAGATGTAGGTGAATGTCCGGCAAGGCATCATCCTTCAGATTACCCACGAGGATTACAAGGAATCTGTGGTCATGGCATAAGGGTTCTAGCGACCAAAGGTTTTGAAGGGAAGAGACCAATAAGGAAAGTATACCTAGTTTTGAAAAACTACGAAAGGAAGAGAAGTATAGATAGTTTTGAAAACTAGTAGTAGTTTGAAAATAGTTTTACCCTAACTAACGACCATGCTAACTAAGGCTTCCTATAGTCGGGATGGCTCGATACCAGCTCTGTGGGGACCCGACTCATAAGTCGTGATCACCGAATGCTGCGTGTCTGATGATCCCGAGATCAATGCTCACTTGAACACACGAAGCTGAATAACAAGAGTCTTACATCCATACGTCAGTATCACACAAGTAGGACCATTATGGTCGAGTCTTGAGTATAACATCACAGCGGAAATCTTCGTCGATAACTTGGACCCATGCCATCTGCCTTAACCCTACAGGCATTCTGACTGCGAAGCGTCCTAGCTCGCATGCTCGTCACCGAAGTGTTCTTTATCACATCCTGTTCTTCCATGCCTGGTCAATTAAATAACCAGTGGCAAGCCAATGAGTACTTTGAATGTACTCGCAAGCAACCCATGATTTGGTTCAAGGTACAGTAATGCATGACATAGGTAAAGTTTTGCATAAAGCTAGTTTTGAGTGCAATGACATGTTCAACAACCTATAAAGCATGCATCAAAAGAATTCAAGTAACCATGAGATCTGGTCACGAGATATCAACATAAATAGAGTGGGCACCAACCCATTGTCATAAACAAATGGGCACCAACCCATTATCATAAGCAGTGGGCACCAACCCATCTCAATCGTGTCAAGCCGTTGACTTGACCCAAGTCATTTCCATCATCTCATTCACACGGTTGAAAACCACGGACATAGTTTAAGCAGCACCGCCTAACCGTCCTTGACCGTGGACACGGCTATTGAATAGTTTTACACTCTGCAGAGGTTGCACACTTTACCCACTAGATCCGGGAACTTCCGTGTCATCCACGACCAGCGATACCTCAAGTACCGGGGTAAGCACCGATCACCGCCTTTCCCTAGACGACACTAACATGGAGTCCACTCGATTAGTAGTAACCCCGTGCCCAATATTTCAAATAACATTTTCGTGGAGCCTTGCTCCCATATTCATCACATACCACAGCACGGGTACCAGCGGTGTGTCCGGTGCCCCATAAAGATGGTCATGGCCGCCCTACAGCACGACCCGTCCCAGAGAGAGCACCAACTCTCCCCGTCACTAATAATGGGCACCAAGCTAGTATCGGTCTAGGTACTCAACAATGCCCTTTCCCATATAAGGGTAGAGTGGTCGCGCATGTAGGGTTGGGACAGTCATCAAATCTTAAATCTAATCCGTTTTGAAAACAACACACACTTGCCTCGGTACACCACTTCGTCATCAAGTGGTTACCTTACTCATCATCTCCCTCGGGCATAAATGGCACCCGATGGGGTTTTGAAAGTTGTTTGAAAAATATTTTGTCTCCATCACATGTATATTCCGTCCCTTTTGCGTAGCAAACTCGTAACATCCTATCTACTCCCATCGTCATAACCCTCATAAGGAGGTAGGGTCATGTACAATGCAAGTGTCAACGAGAAAGTAACGGAGGCAACCCACCAAAGTGGTTACCCATCCTTCATGATTCGATGCAACAATAATAAGTGCTATATGACATGCATAAAAGGGTTTCATAGACATGGTCAAAGGGCTGCTTACTGTTTCAACAAAGTCTTGAGGTCTTCAAATATCTCGGTCCAACTCCGAGCATTTAGTCTACTTCGTCCTCTATCGTCGAAAGCAACCATAATAAGCAACACAACAAGGCAGGAAATAAAAGTGCTCTAAAAATATGAGTTGGACTTTTCTGGGATACCTCTGGTCATATGAGGGATGACCAAAGTGGTTTCATTAGGATTGGATAAGTGGATATCTCTGAACATTTTGATAGGATGGAATCAAGGGGTTTGATGGATCCACAAGTTGTACACAGAATGCCATTTTATAAAAATGAGTAAAAGTACCCATTAATTTAGGCATGATTTTAGAAACATTTAGAAATTGGTTTCCTTTGGATTTGGAGTTGAAATGAATACAATATGGATTTTTGAAGTGGACTCATGTGGATAAATGACCTTTTAAAAGGTTCAGTGAAAACCAGGGACAACAAAATGTCCACTGTGGCCTATTAAATAGAGCTGGATTTATGGAGCCACTGGAAATTTGAATCATCAAATTTGGAGGTAATATGAATATTCTATGGATTTTAGAAGTTCACAGGGAAAAGAAAAAGGAAAAAGGATTTAACCTTATCTGGCCTATTGGCGAGAGTTAACAGATTGGGCGGCCAGTGGCTGCCTCGGCTCTTGTATGCCAGAGGCCACGTCGGGCGATTCGGAAAACACGCCTTGTGAGGGAGACGGCAACGCCCAAACCGTCTCCACTTAAGCGGGTGGGCTCCGCCCACCGGGTCACCGACAGCGGGGCGGGGCTCAGCCATCTCCTACCTCCCGCTCGAGCAGAGCAGAGGCAGGGGAGGCGAGGCCGAGCGGCACTGCTCACCCTGGCGGCACGGGCCACCTCGTGGCGCCCGGCAAGACTGGAGGACTCAGCGGCGCCAGCTGCACCTGGTCCATGTGCAGCACGACGCATGGGGAGCTAGGGAGGAGGAGGGCTACTGGTGCGGCGGACGGGGGTTGACGGCGGGTTCGGCAAGGCGAGGAGGAATGGGGAGGAGTGGAGGGAGCACGGGAGGGCTCGTGGCGGAGTGGTGGCGCTCTAGCGCGGTCGAGGGAAGGAGGAGGAGAGATGGGCGCGAATTTAGGAGGATTCGGCGGCTCGGCTCCGGCCATGGTGGGTCTTGGAGGGCACGAGAGGAGGGGAGGCTGTCGGGAGGTCTCTGGGAAAAGATAGAGCGAATGGAGCCCAGAGGAGGGGCTCGGGACGTTGTTTAAGGTGGGGTGACGGTGCACCGTGGGCTCGTGCACCGGCTGAGCCTGCACTCGTGCCTCGGCCCTCGGGAAGGTGGTGCACCGAGTCCGGGGAGTTCGTGGGCGTGGGCGACGCCTGGGGGGAGAAGAGAGGGCGGGGAATGCGGCATGGCGGGTCCCGCCGTGGCAGCTGCTGGCAGCGCTGGGCGGCGCTCTGTCGCACGCGAGGAGAGCCGAGAGGGAGAGAGAGGATGGGGACGAGCAGTAGCGTGTTGCGGACGTCGAGGTGACCTCGGGGACACGAGGGAGGCCCTAGGTGGCCGGGGCGGTTGGAAGGAGGCGGCTACAGTCTTGGGTGTGCACTGCATGGGCTCGAGCACGCCAATTGCATGCAGGCATGTCTTTGGCTTGTAGGGCGTGGCCACTTGTGTCTAGGGGGTCGGGGAGGAGTAAACAAAGGGGTGGTGGCCTTGGATGCCTGGTGAACCACTAGGAGAGGAGAGAGGTAGAAGAAGAGGAGAGAGGGGCTGTCCAGGAGGTAAATGGGGTATTTTACCCTCAATCATTGAGAAATGGCCGGGGAGAGTTCTTGGAGGTAGGAGAGGACTAGGAGGAGCTGTGGTAAAAGTTGAGGTCATGGAGAAGAGTGGAAGTGGTCAAAATGGTATTTTGGAAAAATGGCAGAAGGTGTTTGATGCTAGTTTGGGCAAGCAAATTAATTCCACTTGCCATGAGAATTAACAGGATGGAATGACACTTAGAAATAGGGTGTGCCACCTAATTTGAGCTCATTTGGACAAAGTAGCCAATGCAACTTTTGTAAACCCTAGAAATCAGCAGAAATGGACCTTCCAAGATTTAGTCATGCAAATCTATTCTCCTTGATGAACCACTTGGTGTAGTGTCATCATTTGAGGATAAGAACATGTCCACAAAAGTTGAGATCAATAGGAGAAAGTTTTCAATGTAGAGTTGTTCAAATTTGGTTACGGACAGAAGGGTTTTGGGGCACTTTGATCAAGTTAAATTGTTCTCCAACTTGTGCCATTTGGTCTAGATGAATAATTAGACCACTTGATCATCTTCACAAGGTTTGAGAACATTTGGACATGTTTGGCAATGTAAAGTTGCTCAAACTTCTAAATGGACAGAAATGGTTTTGAGGGCATTTGATGATGTTATCTTGTTCTCCAAGACATGGGACTTGGCAAAATCACCAAATATGTCATATGTGACATGATAGAATTTTCTTGGAATTTTTGGAGAATATTTCCTTTGTAAATATTTCAAAAGCTTGAAATATCCAGAAAGGGTTTTTGAGGGATTTGACCAATATTTTGAACATGGCCATGTGTTGAAACTCTTATATATGGACAATATATGTCCTATGAGTTTCCCTAAATTTTGTCAAATATTTTTAAAACAATAAAATAATTTTTCCCTATTAAAGACCATTTCTGGCCTTAAGAAAAAGCTTTTAAATAAAATAGTAAAACAACTTTTAAAATTATATTTTTGTGGTTTCGGGTATCCTATATCTAATAGGAATCAAATATATTTTTAGAAAGATTTTACTGCCCTTAATTAAGTACTTGCGGTGCAAACCTCAATTCAAGGGTTTTGAAAAACTAATTTTGAAAATACTATTTGGCCAAATTATTTTTGTAAGAAAATATTTTATGTCCTATACACATGGCATGATCATTGGCTCAAGGGTTTGGAGCAAGGAGATGAAGTATAGGAGTTGGAGGATTTATTTTATTTTTAGAGCACTTGCAACCAGCAGACAAAAATCAATCAAGCAAAGTCCAAAACACTCAAAAGTTTTTGTCAAACCACATTTTAGCATGATTAAGAGCTTAAGTGCTGTGCCATGAAAATTAGGGTGTGACACTCTGCTTGCTGGCCGACCACCACCTTTGGCTTCACGCTGAAGGTCTTCAGCCATAGGCCAAAGTGGGGTTTGATGCGGAGGAAGGCCTCGCACACGACGATAAACGCCAAGATGTTGAGGATGAAATTGGGGGCCAGAACATGGAAGTCCAGCCCGTAGTAGAACATGAGCCCGCAGACAAATGGGTGGAGGGGGAACCCCAATCCGCGGACAAAGTGAGCATGGAACACAACCCTCTCATGGGGTTATGGAGTAGGGACGATCTGCCCTGCGTCTGGGAGCCGGTGCGCGATGTTTGCGGCTAAGTATCCGTCTTCCCAGAGCTTCATAATGTCCTCCTCTGTAATGGAGGAGACCATCCACTTGCCTCCCGCTCCGGACATGTTTGGAATGGCTTTGCGGAGAAGGTGAGAACTTGGGCGCTGGAGCTCGAGCGTGCGAGAATGGATAGGCAGGGGAAGAAGAAGGCGTGGATGTAAAGAGGAATCCTTATCCCTTTATAAAGGTGGTAGAAACTGTGCGCCTCCCCACTTGCCGCGTAAAATCGCTTATTCCCCAAGCGCCGTGATTGATGGCGCGATTGGGTTACCCACACCCGTATTGATGAGAATCCTATGATAAGGGGACACGATCTCTGCTTCGACAAGACGTGCCAAGGAAACTGCCTCGCAATATGTGCCGTAGCTAGTTGAGAAAAACGGTTCGAATAATGACCAGGCCGTGGCGTGATGTCATGCTATGAAAAGTTGTCACCAGATTAGATTTGTGGAATATTGTGCTCTCTACGGTGGTATGTGGTATTTGTTTTGTAGAGTCGGACATGATCATTGTGTTCAAAATCTTCTATGGAGTATTCGGAGAAGGAACCCGCCTTGCAATGCTGAAGACAATCTGCACGCCGGACTCATCATCATTGAAGCCTGGTTCAGGGGCTACTGAGGGAGTTCTGGATTAGGGGATCCTCGGACAGCCGGACTATATACTTTGGCTGGACTGTTGGACTATGAAGATACAAGATTGAAGACTTCGTCCCGTGTCTGGGTGGGACTCTCCTTTGCGTGGAAGGCAAGCTTAGCAATTTGGATATGTAGATCTCCTTCTCTGTAACGGAGTCTATGTAACTCTAGCCCCCTCTGGTGTCTATATAAACCAGAGGGTTTAGTCCATAGGACAACAACAGTCAGAATCATAGGCGAGCTTCTAGGGTTTAGCCTCTACGATCTCGTGGTAGATCTACTCTTGTATCATCAAGATCAATCAAGCAGGAAGTAGGGTATTACCTCCATCGAGAGGGCCTGAACCCGGGTAAACATTGTGTCCCCGCCTCCTGTTACCATTAGCGTTAGACGCACAGTTCGAGATCCCCTACCCGAGATCCGCCGGTTTTGACACCGACATCGGTTAGGAGAGGGTTGCCGGCTAGGAGTGTTTTAATCTCCTGAAGCACCGTAGTTGCTTCATTTGTCCATTGGAAGTTCTTGGTCTTTTTGAGCTCTTTGTAGAGTGGCGATACTTTCTCTGAGGTGGGATATGAAGCGGCTCAAGGCTGCATTCATGCTGCCAGCTTCTGAATGTGTTTAAGCTCTGTTGGTATTGCGAGCTGTGATAGTGCTCTAATTTTGGCCAGATTAGCTTCGATTCCTCTATGAGAGACGATGAATCCGAGCAGCTTTCCGGTGGTGGCCCCAAAGTTACATTTTTCTGGGTTGAGACATATGTCGTAGGTTCGCAAGTTGTTAAAGGTTTGGCGTAGGTCGTCTACTAGTTGGTCTATGTGTTTGATTTTGACAACCACATCATGCACATATGCCTCGACTGTGTTGCCAATTTGATTTTCGGATCATGCTCGAATCATGCGCTGGTATGTTGCTCATGTGCTTTGCAATCCGAACGACATGGTGTTGAAGCAGAAGGGACCGTAAGGGGTAATAAACGCGGTTGCCGCCTGGTCGGGCTCTTTCATCTTGATCTGGTGGTATCTGGAGTATGTGTCAAGGAAACAAAGTGAGTCATGTCCGGCAGTGGCGTCGATGATCTGGTCTATCCGCGGCAGGGGGAAAGGGTCCTTATGGCAGGCCCTATTAAGGTCTTTGAAATCAACACAAAGCCGCTAGGACTTATCCTTCTTTGACACCATTACCAGATTTGATAACCACTCGGGATGCTTGATCTCATGAATGAATCCGGCCTCTAGCAATTTAGCGAGTTCCTCACCCATGGCTTGTCGTTTGGGTTCGGAGAATCGGTGCAAGGTCTATTTTACTTGCTTAAAGCCTTTTAGGATGTTGAGGCTTTGCTCTGCTTTTCTGCGTGGGATTCCTAGCATGTCCAAGGGGTGCCAGGCGAATATGTCCCAATTTCCGCACAGGAATGTCCTTAATGCCTCATCGACTGTGGGGTCTGGTGGTGCTCCTATGAACACCATTTTGTTGGGATCTATTGGGTGCACTTGAAACTTTATTGTTTCATCTACTAGCTTGAATGCCATGGATTTTAGTCTTTTACTGAGAACCACATCGTCCCTGTCGACTGTAGTGCGTAGAGTTGTCAGCTCTTCGACCGCGAGGGCTTCAGATAGAGCCTCTAGGGCGAGGGATGCCGTTTTGTTTCTAGCTCGCGAGGCTCTACTTGGGTCACTTTTAACTGAAATTACCCCGTTGGGCCCTGGCATTTTGAGTTTCATATACCCGTAATGTGGTATGGCCTGAAATCTCGAGAATGCCTCGCGCCCTAAAAGGGTGTGGTATCCACTATGAAAGGGCACAATGTGGAATAGCAAGGTTTCAGATCTGTAGTTATCGGGTGTGCCAAAAACAACGTTGAGGGCTATGCGTCCCGAGCAGTGTGCCTCCCTACCAGGTATAATACCTCGGAATGTAGTGTGACTGCATTTAATGCGAGACCTGTTGAACTACATCTTGTCGAGCGTATCCTTGTAAATGAGATTGAGGCCGCTGCTTCCGTCCATTACTACTTTAGTCACCTGAAATCCATTGACAATGAGGTTGAGGACCAGTGCGTTTGGAGCATGACTGATACGAGGGCTTGGCTCGTCCTTCTCATTGAAGGTGATGGGAGTATTTGGCCATGGTTGTGCGGTCGTCACCTGATATATCTGGCTGAGCTCTCGAAGAGCCTTTTTTTCCTTTTATTGTTTGAGGAGAATGTCTCGCATACCGTAAGGACACTGTGGTCCCGTGGTGAAGCCGAGGACAGTTTATCTGGGGGTGTAAGGCCCAAGATTGGCTCGCTGTATTTGGCCACTTGTCTTACCACCAAACAGACTCAAAATCTATGGGTTGGGTTTGCGTCTAGCAAGACCGAATGTATTGGGCATGGTTTATCCAGTAGCTCGTCTAACAATGATCTGGGCCTGGTTTTCTTTTTGGTAGGCTCGCGCTCCGATGACCGGTTTGTGTAGGTTCGTTTAAGGCGAGGCTTGCCGTGATGCGCGATAGGCTGTTGCCCCATGCTTAGTTGTTGTGCCCTCAATGTGTTTTCCATGGCGCAATACTTGCGCACCATGTCTGATAATTTGGTGAAGCTTCGAATTCGGCGACGAGCGAGGGCGTTTAAGAGGTCCTCATCCCTGCAGTTAAACTAGAAGGTTCTAATTATTTTTTTGGCACAACAAGGTGCCATCCTATTTTTAACAAAGAGAAATCTAGCCCAATAATGGTGGGCTCTCTTGTTTGGCAGTTGTTGGACGTACATGAGGTCCCATATGTCCGGGTTTCCCGAATCCGGGGTGTATTCCGTGTGGTGGGTGGGTGGGAGAATTTCTAGAATTCCCTCCTGCCACGGGCCCGGACTATCCTTGTTGGGAGGTTGAGTCGTGTCCGGTTTTGACCGCATAGGGCTCAGGTCCGAGCTGGTGTGCGGCTGGATAGGCTCAGAGCCGGGTCTTGCGTTCGGTGTTATGTCTGGACGTACATCCGGGCTGGTGTCTGACTCCGAGCTAGAGATTTGAGTGTACACCATTTTTAGCTTACAAGGCTGTGGCCCCTCCTGGGCCTCTTCGACTGTGGCAACGAAGTGTGGACCAAAGGGGTTATGATTTTTCGGTCGTAGCCTATAAGCCTAGTAATAGAGATTCCCATTGCACGAAAAAGCTCCGCTAGGTGATTTGTCGGCTAGCCACATAGGGGTGTCGGACACACCAATGATTCAGCGGGAGGTCTTTGGGGCAGTCCGTCAGAGTCGGGCTTCAAGGCCGGACTCTGAGGAATACCCGGTTTTTGTGAGTCAGCAAGTCGTGGGGACGACGCCCCTAAACCAATGAACCCTTCGATGCGGGTGAATTATTTGATCTGGTCGAGGTGACCAGTGAGATCGGCACGCGCTAGTATGCCGCCAAAGACAAGGAGATGACCAGGGCGCGAGTGTGGTCTCCAAAGATCGGTTGAGCCATCGATTCCTCTGGTGATCCCACAGCGGAACTCTCAATGAAAGCACCAATGTCGGTGTCAAAACCAGCAGACCTTGAGGTAGTGGGTCCCTGTCGGCGTTCTGGGAATAGGGGTCCCCAGACTTGCCTGCCTACGGCCTGCGGCGTGGCTCGAGCGGTGGCCCAGTACGGCCCATCTTCATTAACGCAGGGGTCAAGACCCTCACGAGGGGCCAAGCCTTGCGGGGCGGATGACACAAGACTTCCTCAGGAACGGCCTCGCCAGGCAGGCTCACGAGGAGGCGAAGAGATCAAGGCAGGGTACCTCGCGAGGTGCTCGTGACGCAAGCCATGATGATCGAGACCAGGCAGGCGCCAGGTGGGTGCCGGCCTGCGCAGTGTCCTTGGTTCCTCTTTGGTTCAAAGAGGGCAAGCACAGGCGTGGAGTACCGAGGCAGTAGGCAAAGTTTGCCATTTCAGTGCAACGAGACCAAGACCAGCAGAGCGGTAGGAAGCGCCGTGAAGCCTCCCCCAGGCTGGCTGGCACCCAAGGCCGATTTGAACTTCATCTCGGACAATCACCCCTCCAACACCGCCTGTTCGGGCGCACTCCCGATGCTATGCACCCCCACCATCTGCCTGGTGGCCGTCACCAGGACCCTCATCGATGGTGGTGCCGGCCTCAACATGCTCTCGGTGGAGGCCTTCAGCCTCCTCCACGTGCCACTAGAGCGACTCCAACCCAGCAGGCCCTTCTCGGGCGTCGGAGGCAGTTCCACTGGCTCCCTAGGGCAGATCCGCCTCCCAGTGACCTTCGGCACCCACGACAACTTCCGCATGGAGCTGGTCGACTTCGACATCGCCCCCATCGGCCTCCCGTACAACGCCATCCTCGGCTACCCAGGCTTGGCCCAGTTCATGGCAAGGACTCACTCGGCTTACAACCTCATTAAGATGCCCGGGAGCAGCGGCGCCCTTACCGTGTCCGGAGACACAAGGGATGCGCTGCAGGCGCTCAAGCTCGCTTTCAAGATGGTCACGGTGGCGCAGCCTGCCAGCGCAGATACCCTTGAGCCCAAGGGGGCTGCGCCGGCCAAGAAGAAACAGATAATCACCCAAGATAAGGCGGAGACCAAGCAAGTAACAGTCGACGAGGATGGATCCTCTGGCGCCACCTTCACCATAGGCGCCAATCTCGACCCTAAGCAGGAGGAGGCCCTGGTGAAATTCCTGCGCGCAAACAAGGAGGTGTTTGCATGGGAACCTGATCAGCTAGCAGGGGTCCCAAGAGATGTGATTGAACACCATCTCAACGTGTGCCCCAACGTGCGCCCCGTGAAGCAGAAGGCAAGGCAACAGTCCACCAAGAAGTAGGCCTTCATCGTCCAAGAAACCTGCAAGTTAGAGGCAGCAGGCGTCATTCACGAAGTTCGCTATCCCGAATGGCTGGCCAACCCTGTTGTGGTGCCAAAAAAGGGGGGAACGGAACACATGTGCATCGACTTCACCAACCTCAACAAGGCCTGCCCTCAAGATCCATTCCCGCTCCCTCGCATCGACCAGATCGTCGATTCTACCACCGAGTGTGACCTGTTGTGCTTCCTGGATGCCTTTTTGGGCTATCACCAGATCAAGATGGCGGTAGAAGACGTGGAGAAAACGGCCTTCCTGACCCCGTGCGGAGTATACTGCTATACCTGCATGCTCTTTGGGTTGCGCAACGCGGGCGCGACCTTTCAGCGACTGATGCACATCGCCTTGGGCCGGCAGCTCGGGAGAAATGCAGAGGCCTACGTCGACGACATCATGGTAAAGTCTCGGGAGGCAAAGACCTTGGTACAGAACTTGGAAGAAACCTTCGCGAGCCTTCGCGAAGTGGACCTGCGGCTCAACCCGGAGAAGTGTGTATTCAGAGTCCCTTCAGTCAAGCTTTTGGGCTTCCTTGTATCCCACCGAGGCATCGAGGCTAACCTAGAAAAGGTCAAGGCAGTCGAAGACATGAGTCCGCCGAAGACCCTCAGAGAAATGCAGAAGCTCACCGGGCGAGTAACCGCGTTGGGACGCTTCATCTCCCAGCTGGGGGAGCGAGCACTGCCCTTCTTCAAGCTGATGAAGAAGAAGGGCCCGTTCGAATGGACTGAAGAGGCTGACAACATTCCAAGATCTCAAGAAGTACCTTACCAGCCCCCCGGTGATGGTAGCTCCACGCCCTCATGAGCCCTTGGTGCTCTACCTTGCAGCCACGCCCTACTCCGCCAGCGCAGCCCTGGTGGCGGTACGGGAGGAGCACCGAGCCAAGACCGCGTCAGTCGCAGCCCCGGCTGAATCAGAACAAGGCCAAGAAAGCCTCGCGAAGACCACGACCGCACCAGATGGGGATCAGCCTCAGCAGGGGGACGCACCCAGAGTGGAGGAGGCCCCGCCAGGCGACCAAGCGTTGGGGGCTCCGTTGTCTCAGGAGGCGCCTCGACCTCCGGAAGACGCAGACCACGCCAGCACTCTCAACGTCGTCGAGCATCCTATGTACTTCGTCAGCACGGTGCTGCGAGACGCGAGGGCGCGATACCCCATAGCTCAGAAACACCTCCTCACGTTGCTAGTGCCCTCATGCAAGCTGCGACACTACTTTCAAGGTCACCCCATCAAGGTCGTCTCAGCATATCCCTTGGAAAGGGTACTCAGGGCCCCCAACTCAGTAGGAAGGGTCGTTGAATGGAACATCGAGTTGCAAGCATTTTAGCTACAATTCAGCACGACCAGAGTCATCAAGGGGGCCGCACTTGCAGATTTCGTGGCGGAATGGACGGAGGCACCAGGGCTCGAAGCGGGTAAGGATCGGTCGCTTTCCCCATGAAGTGAAGCACCGGACGGCTGGGTCATGTACTTTGACGGGGCGTTCTTGCGACATGGCACAGGGGCTGGCGCAGTGCTCATATCTCCCACTCAGAACAAGCTCTATTATGCCGTGCGGCTCTGCTTCCAGCACAGAGAGAAGGTCTCCAATAACATAGAAGAATACGAGGGTCTGATAGCAGGCTTGAAAGCTGCATCTGCCTTGGGGGTAAAGTGCCTGATCATCAAGGGCGATTCACAACTCCTCGTCAACTTCTCCAACAAGGCATACGAGCCGAAGGACAAACACATGGAAGCATATCTTGCGGAGGTCCGCAGGATGGAGAATCAGTTTTGCGGGTTGGAGTTGTAGCATATGCCTTGCGGCACCAATCAAGAGGCTGATGACATCGCCAGGAAGGCATCCAGGCGGCTGCCTTAGGAGCCCGGCATCTTCGAGGCGCGACTCTTCAAACCTTCAGTGGCACCATCACTATCAAGCATAGCACAGCCTCGGGAGGAGCTCCCTCAACTGCCTGCCTCGGGAGCCCCGGCCTGCGGCCCGACCTCAGGAGCGCGCCTGCTCCTGGCGCTGGAGCCTCAGGAGGGATGTTGGACCATGGAGTTTAGGGATTACCTGATTCAAGGGATTCTGCCAGAAAAGGAGGAGGACACGGAACGCGAGGCGCGGCAGGCCACGGCCTACTGCATCCAAGATGGAGGGCTCTATCGAAAGTGACCAAATGATATTTCCCTGCGTTGCATCACCAGGGAGCAAGGGAAAGAGTTGCTGGCGGACATTCACGATGGAGACTACGGGCACCACACGTCCTCAAGGACCCTCGTCGGCAAGGCGTTTCGGAGCGGGTTCTATTGGCCAACAACACTCAACGACGCGATCGAACTCGTAAAAGCTTGTGAAGCCTGTCAATTCCATGCTAAGCAGATTCATCAGCCGGCTCAGGGCTTGCAAAGCATCCCCCTTTCATGGCCATTTGCTGTTTGGGGGCTGGACATCCTTGGACCGTTTCCCCGGGCGCCAGGGGGCTACCGCTACCTCTACGTCGCCATTGACAAGTTCACAAAGTGGGCAGAGGTGGAAGCTATCCGCACCATCCCGGCCGGCTCAACGGTCAAGTTCATTAAGGGCCTCGTGAGCCGGTTTGGGGTTCCTAATCGCATCATCAGCGACAACGGTTCGCAATTCACCAGCAATCTCTTCAAAACATATTGTGCTAACCTTGGAATGCAGATATGCTACGCTTTGGTGGCACACCCTTGGAGCAACGGCCAGGCCGAACGCGCCAACACGGAGGTCCTGAAGGGCCTCAAAACCCGGACCTTCAATAAGAAGCTGGAGGCCTGCGGCAGGGGTTGGCACGATGAGCTTCAGTCCGTGCTGTGGTCCATCCGCACAACCGCTACCAAGTCGACCGGTGAGACCCTGTTCTTCCTCGTCTACGGAGATGAGGCGGTCCTCCCTCACGAGGTCAGGCATCGCTCCGCACGGGTCCTGGCTTTCGACGAAGCACAGCAGGACGACATGCGGGGGGTGGACCTCGTGCTGGGGGAGGAACGCTGTCGGGAGGCTGTGCTTCGGGCAGCAAGATACCAATAGGCGTTGCGGCGGTACCACTGCCGCAACATTCGCCCCAGGACCCTCGAGGGAGGTGGCCTTGTGCTCAGGCGGGTGCTCCCCAGGGAAGGGTTGCACAAGCTCTCTCCCATGTGGGAGGGCCCGTTCAAGGTTGTTCATGTCTCCAGGCCTGGCGCCGCACACTTGGAGACTCAGCAGGGGGTGCCCATCCCGAACGCGTGGAACATCCAGCACCTTCGGAAGTTCTACCCTTGAAGGAAGGCCCAGCGCCTGTAAAGAAGGCCCGGCGCCTGTGAAGCTAGTCGTATCAAGAAAGGCCCGGTGCCTGTGAAGAAGGCAAACGCCTGTGAAGCTCATCACCCTGAGACAGGCCCGGAGCCTATGAAGAAGGCCAATGCATGTGAAGCTCGCTGCCCATGACACTCTCACGTAATAATGAGTTGTGGCTGTACACGCCCCGGAGTCTCCGGAGAGCCGCCCTCGGGCCTCGGGGGCTCCCGCCCACGCCCAGTGGCAGCACTTAGCTCCGTGCTGGTGAGAAGACGTCAAAGACTAGATTAGGTGTCAGACGCGGCTTTTTCATTTTCTTTCTGCAATTGGCTTGTTCATCCTTGTTTGAAATTTTATTGGAGTTGCTTTTAGCATTGTTGCCATCCCCGTCCCGTGATTCTCTGTCTTTGTCGCCCACCTGACTCATTTTCTCTTTCGCAAGTCTCGCGAGGGGGCTGCGCGGGTGCCCTCGCGAGTGTTTCCTGACCCAGTCTTTTGAGGCTTTCCTATCCAAGTCCACCGCGGGAGCACTCCTCCCGGTCCATGCCCCACGGGCATCGTGACACGAACACAGGACCTGAGTCAGTTGCCCTCATGACCAAGACCGGAAGTTGCCTCTCCTGACTAACTCTTGCAGTCCACAAGGCGCGCGACGAGGCCTCAGCCTCGAGAAGCAAAGACTGCGGCAAGTCCCCCGGAGCTAAGTAGTTCCTACACACGAGCACGCAGCACCAAAACACAGCACGGGAATAACGAAAATAGCATAATAGTTAATAGCAACAGTCCAGCACGCCCCTACGGGGCCCCACGCTACTCTCTCTTTGTGCAGGAAAGGGAGGAAAACAAAATAGACACGGCTTCCCTGGCACCGACTCGTGGCAAGGGCTCGTACTGCCTCCGGAGCTCAGTCAGACTCCTCCTCACGCTTCACCAAGGCGCGGCGATGGGCTGGCCCGCTACCTCCCTCAAGGCGAGCGCGACGGCGCGGAGGCTGGTCACGGCCACCGCTGGAGGAGCTGCCGTACGAGGGGGAGCCGCCGAGGCTTGGCGAGCTACGAACACCGCCGGCCACGCACCCGCCTTCATCTTCATCTCGACCGTCGCCGAGGCTGGGCACCCGGCCGCCGTCATCATCTTCGGGGCAGCACCCAACGCGGCGGCCATCTTCTCCGAACACCCTCACGTAGAGGGTGGCTTCGCCATCAAACTTGAAATGCAGGGTGCATCGCCGGCTCAGGCCACGTGAGCGGGCAAACGTTTGCCAGCCACGGGTCAGGGCCACATTCCCGAAAACGGAGATCTCCAGTGAGGCCCTGGAGGCCCTGCTGTAGCAACCGTCCGCTTGAAGCCAGAGGCTGCCAGGAATGCTGGCCGGGAGTTCACCTGCAAAGGAGCGGGGAAGCTGGAGCCAGCTGCCGGTTGGGTCCGCCGACCACACGACGAACTCCGGCAGCACCTCCGCCGAGTAGAAGCGCGGCCTGGGAGGCCGCGCGGCCACGACACGCCTTCCCTCACCCACTAGGCGCCCATCGCCGTGCAGGAGATCACAGCCGCGACCGCGGGGAGCCGCTGCGGGATACGCAGGATGCTTGCGGGGACGACACCAGCCGCGCTTGGGCGGGGGAGAGTCAGGCCCTTACCGACGAGCCTTTCCCTTCTCCTTGGCCGAGAACCTCTTCGGCGGTGCCATAGAAGACGACAAGCAGCTGAGATGGGGAGAAAGAAGGAAGCAAGGAGGAAGATGTACAGCGGGGGCTTGCGCTCTCCCACATTTATAACCGGAGGAGGCCAACCGTCGGCCTCCACGATCTCAGGTTATCATGACTCATTTCTGCATGCAGGGACATGTCAAGTCGAGCAGTTGCCAAGGCGGCGTGGGGAAGCGGAGGCGCCCACGCCCAATCAACCGCCACACGAAGCCCAAGGCCGCAGGCTGACGGGGCCTGCGACACTTCGCACTTGCCCCTTCGCTTCTCCGCTAAGCCAAGTCCGAGCGCGCCTTGGGCCCGGGGGCTACTATCGGCGTTCTTGGAACGGGAGTCCCCAGACTTGCCTGCCTGCGGCCTGTGGCGTGGCTCGAGCGGTGGCCCAGTATGGCCCATTTTCATCAACGCAGGGCTCAAGACCCTCGCGAGGGGCCAAGCCTCGCGGGGCGGACGACACAAGACTTCCTCAGGAACGGCCTCGCCAGGCAGGCTCGCGAGGAGGCGGAGAGATCAAGGTAGGGTACCTCGCGAGGTGCTCGTGACGCAAGCCATGACGATCGAGACCAGCGGGCACAGTGCGGCGCTAACTCAGCAGTGTCCTTGTTTCCTCTTTGGTGCAAAGGGGGCAAGCACAGGCGTGGAGTACCGAGGCATCAGGCAAAGGTTGCCATTTCAGTGCAACGAGACCAAGACCAGCAGAGCGGCAGGATGGAGGTCTCCATGGAGCCCAAGATGGCGTCATCGCCAGTGCCTTTGGCAGCCGACGACCAACTTTAATCAGGATAACTTGTACTAGATGTTCCCCTTCGAAATGGCCGTTGTTGGCGCCCTTCCCGCTCAATATTGGGGAAGAGGACCAAGGCCTCTATTATTAGGACTGGCCACCACAGAAGAGGGCATCTCATATCGAGTCCGCATCATATAGAGAGGCGATCGAACTCACCCAAGTAGTTCATCGCACCAGCTCAAGAACACCTCTCGCGAGGCTGTTCATCCTTGTACTGTTCAACATTAGCCCCTGAGGCAATGCACCACACCACACACTGGAGTAGGGTATTACACGACAACGGTGGCCTGAACCAGTATAAATCTCGTGTCCCTCGTGTTTTTCATCGTTTAGCTTAGATTCTCGCGACGCGATCGGTCGCGGATTGGTAGGGGGAAGATCTTTGCGCGCACCCCAGAGTTTGAACCTTAAGGGTCTGCCGAAACCCAACATCCGACAGTCCCGAGCTATGGATCTAGGATCAATGGATAACAGGGGATGACAAACACAACGTTTACCCAGGTTCGGGCCCTCTTGAAGACGTAAAGCCCTACGTCATGCTTGAATGTATTGAATATATGATGGATTTGACAGATTAGATCTACTTTGAGATTAGCATGAGCTAAACCCTAAGGCTATGAGGTGATGAATATATCTCTAACCCTAATGACTACAACCCTTGGTTTATATAGACACCGATAGGGTCGGGGTTACTGAAGATAGATTACAACAAGAGGGAAAGAGATCTCGTCCACCCTTGACTTGGAGGGCACACCACGGCTTCACAGGTCTCCAGTCACCACACGGCTCCACCAGTCCGGACCATATACAATGGGCCATCACCCCGAGGACCCCTTAGTCAGTGACTCCCTTACTCCATGATAAGGCCAGGCACGATGCCGGGAATTTCCTCTTTGCCCTCCGGGGCTTCTTGGATATCCTTGGGGGCTTCCACATGACCTTCCTCAGTGGTAATCTTGAGGGCCTCTGTAGCAACATCCCCTATGTCAGCTACTTCCTCCAAAAACTCCTTCTCTAAAAGCACGAGGGCTACCAAGGAAGTTGGAGGCAAGATAAGCATAAGATTCAGAAGCTAGAACCAAATAATCAAGGAAGTAAAATGTTTTCAGATAAAGGTTCAAAGGTAAATGGTTTACCTGTCGGTGGCCGTCGAGAAGAAACTTCTCCTTCCCCAGTGGTGCTTGTTGGCGGGTGATTGGCGTCCGCCTCCTCCATAGGGTTGGCTTTTGCACGGATGGACCTTGCAATGGATGCCCTTGCCGGCGAACCCACTCCTTGGGTATCACTTGAAGGGGGAGCTGGTGTGGCGCCACTTGCTGACGGGTTTCCCCTTGGTGGCCTCCGCTGGTCTCCTTGGCGGGCAACAAGAGGAAAACTTTAGCGTGTCTGCCAGCGAATGAAGTCTGTCCCATGCCTTCAGGCAGGGGGCTGATACGTCTTGAATGTATCTACAACTTTTGATTGTTGCATGCTATTATATTATCTGTTTTGGATGTCTTATATGCGTTAATATGTTATTTTATATTATTTTTGGGACTAACCTATTAACCTAGAGCCCAGTGCTAGTTTCTCTTTTTTTCTTTTTTTTTGGGCTTCACAGAAAAGGAATACTAAACGGAGTCCAAATGGAATAAAACTTAACGATGACTTTTCTTGGACCAGAAGACACCAGGAGACTTGGAGTGCAAATCAGAAGAGCCACGAGGCGGCGACCAGGGTGGAGGGCGCGCCTAGGGGGGTAGTGCGCGTCCCCACCATATGGGCCCCTTGGTGACCCCCTGACCTAGATCTTGCTCCTATATATTCTCATATATTCCCAAACCACCAGAAGAATCCACGAAAAAACACTCCACCGCCGCAACCTTCCCGTGAGATCCCATCTTGGGGCTTTTCCGACATCCTGCTGGAGGGGGGTTCGATCACAGAGGGCATCTACATCAACTCTATTGCCCTTCCGATGGAGGGTGAGTAGTCCACTGCAGACCTATGGGTCCATAGCTAGTAGCTAGATGGCTTCGTCTCTCTCTTTGATTGGCAATACCATGTTCTCCTTGATGTTCTTGGAGATCTATCCAATGTAATACTCTTTTGTGGTTTGTTTGTCAAGATCCGATGAATTTTGGATCTATGATCAGCTTATCTATGAATATTATTTGAATCTCCTCTAAATTCTTATATGCATGATTTGGTATCTTTGTATTTCTCTTTGAATTATCGGTTTGGTTTGGACAACTAGATTGGTTTTTCTTGCAATGGGAGACGTGCTTAGCTTTGGGTTCAATCTTGTGGTGTCCTCACCCTGTGACAAAGCAGGGGTAGCGAAGCACATATTATATTGTTTCCATCAAGGATAAAAAGATGGGGTTTTCATCACATTGCTTGAGTTAATTCCTCTACATCATGTCATCTTACTTAATGCGTTACTCTGTTCTTTATGAACTTAATACTCTAGATGCAGGAAGGAGCCGGTCGATGTGTGGAGTAATATTAGTAGATGCAGAATCATTTCAGTCTATTGACATGGACGTGATGCCCATATTGCATAATCATTGCCTTGGATATCGTCATAACTTTGCGATTTTCTATCAATTGCTCGACAGTAATTTGTTAACCCACCGTATTATTTGCCTTCATGAGAGAAGCCTCTAGTGAAACGTATGGCCGTCGGGTCTATTTTGCATCATATTAGTTTCTGATCTACTATTTTGCAATCTTTTTTATTTTCAGATCTATAAACCAAAAAACCCAAAAATATTTTATCTTTTGTTTAACTATCTCTATTAGATCTCACTTTTGCAAGTGACCATGAAGGGATTGACAACCCCTTTATCATGTTGGGTGCAATTGTTTGATTGTTTGTGCAGGTATTGGTGATTTTCACATTCTTCTCCTACTGGAATTATACCTTGGTTTTCAAACTAAGGGAAATACATATCTCTACTTTGTTGCATCACCCTTTCCTCTTCAAAGGAAAAACCAACGCAAGCTCAAGAAGTAGCAGGAAGAATTTCTAGCGCCGTTGCCAGCGAGATCTATGCCTAGCCAAGGCATACCAAGTACACATCATGAAACTCACAACCCTTGCATTATATTATTCGCCATTCGCCTCTCATTTTCCTCTCCCCCACTTCTACAACAATTTTCGAAAAGATTCGCCCTTCTTCCGTTCGTCTTCTCGTTAGCCTTTTGTTTGCCCGTTTGTTAGATTGGTTTGTTGGCATCAGTCTAAATCCGGGGAGAATATCACTAAAAAGGATGGCAGTAACGATTAGGGAAACTTTGATGATTTTGCTAATATTAATCCTCATGAAGAATCTACTATCTTGCACACTAAAAACTTCGCATAGGTAGTGGCAATATTATTGGAAAAGGGGTTATTCAAGATTTCTTTACTTGTGTCGGTGCGCTACCCATGTTAGGTGGATCTATTCTCCATAAAACTTATAGTCTTCCGGATGATATATCTTTTCTTGTAGTTGAACATGAAAGACAATTTGTTCATATGCATCCATGCATACAAATGATTTTCTAGAGTTTTCTAATATTGAGCATTCTTCTGTTAAGTGTGCCGCCACTATATTTCTAGCCCATGAGTTTGGATTTATTATGAAAGAAGCTAGTGAAATTTTTGTGCATTACAAAGTATATAGTGGTCTTCCTCCCATAGAGGGGATTCTCTTTAACCAAGAGGAAATAATGCGTTTGCGATCTCCCGATCATGTTGCTTATAATGAAAATTTGAGAAAAAGGGGTCCCTGCCATGTTTTAATTGATAAATTTTCTAAACTTAATGACAATTTTGCTATACAGAATAATGGATTGGGTTTCTCTCTCGAAAATAAGCTCATGACTTTTTGCCAAAAGAACACTTACAATGATGAGTTTGTCATACAATATGAGGGGCCGAAGGAGGAACCTGTTCCTCCCGAACTTGATCTTAGGGATCCTTATCCCATTAAATTTAGCCCTTTTGATTACTTTTGCTTACCACAAAGAAAACTTGCTGCTGAACAAAGGGAGTACGAGGTGGGCTTTCGAGATTTTCCTTATTATTACTATGACAATACCTAGTTCTATGTTTTATGCCTAGCTAAGGGCGTTAAACAATAGCGCTTGTTTGGAGGCAACCCAATTTTATTTTTGTTCTTGCTTTTTTGGTTCTATTTTTCAATAAATAATTCATCTAGCCTCTGGTTAGATGTGTTTTGTGTTTTAATTAGTGTTTGTTCCAAGTAAGACCTCTGGGTTGGCTTACGGTGATAGTTGATTTGATCTTGCTGAAAAACAGAAACTTTTGCGACCAGCAAAATATTTTCATAATTCACCGAAGCATGCTTTTGATCTGAACTTTTTACACAAGATTGATATAAAAAATTCCCAGGTTGTCCTAAGTTTGAAGAATTCTTGGAGTTACAGAAGTATTCGAAGTTCTCTGATTGCTACAGACAGTTCTGTTTTTGACAGATTCTGTTTTCTTTGTGTTGTTCGCTTATATTGATGAATCTATGGATAGCATCTGGGGATATGAACCATGGAGAAGTTGGGATACATTAGATATTACACCAATATAAATAAAGAATGAGTTCACAACAGTACCATAAAGTGGTGATTTGCTTTCTTATACTAACGGATCTCATGAGATTTTCTATTGAGTTTTGTGTTGTGAAGTTTTCAAGTTTTGGGTAAGGATTTGATGGACTATGGAATAAGGAGTGTCAAGAGCCTAAGCTTGGGGATTCCCAAGGCACCCCAAGGTAATATTCAAGGACAACGAAGAGCCTAATCTTGGGGATGCCCGGAAGGCATCCCCTCTTTCGTCTTCGTCTATCGGTAACTTTACTTGAGGCTATATTTCTATTCACCACATGATATGTGTTTTGCTTGGAGCGTCTTGTATGATTTGTGTTAGGACCCCAATCCTAAGTCACACTGATCTAGCATGTAACACATCATATCAGTTTGCGGCCTCACGCACGGTATTCCCACGGGTGCCATCTTACCTGGCCCGGGACTGTTTGCGCCTTTTGGCTCACGTATATGATAGTGTCGCTAGCATCCATATGACAAAGAACCTGGGCCGACATCACTAGTCATAAACCCAAGGTGGCGCTAACTTATAGGGACAGTGTGGGGACCCCGACTCATAAGTCGTGATCACCGAATGCACGTGTACAGTGATCCCAGAGATCAATGCTCACTGAACACACAGAAGCTGAATAACAAGAGTCTCACTCGATTGGCAGTAACCCTCGTGCCCAACACTTCACATAACATTTTCGTGGAGCCTTGCTCCCATATTTATCACATACCACTAGCACGGGGTACCAATGGTGTGTCCGGTGCCCCATAAAAATGGTCATGGCCGCCCTACCTGGCACGACCCCGTCCCGAGAGAGTGCACCAACTCTCCCCCGTCACTAGTAATGCGGGCTCCAAGCTAGTATCAGTCTAGGTACTCAATAATGCCCTTTCCCATATAAGCGTAGATTGGTTGCACATGTAAGGTTGGACTAACGGTCGCAACTTCGACCAATCCGTTTTGAAAACAACACACACTTTCCTTGGTACACCACTTCGTCATCAAGTGGTTACCCATCTCATCATCTCCCTCGGGCATAAGTGGCACCCGACGGGGTTTTCGAAAAGTCCTTTGAAAATACTTTGCCTCCTTCATCATGCACATACCCGTCCCTTTTGCGTAGCATCTACTTTAGCATCCTATCTACTCCCACCGGCATAACCCTCATAAGAAGGTAGGGCCATGCACAATGCAAGTATCAACGAGGGAGTAACCGAGGCAACCAACCCACGTGGTTCACCATTTCATCATGATTCTGATGCAACAATAATAAAGAGCTATATGACATGCATAAAAAGGGTTTCATAGACATGGTCAAAGGGCTGCTTGCCTGTTTTAACAAAGTCTTCGAGGTCTTCAAATATCTCTGGTCCATCTCCGAGCATTTCGTATACTTTGTGAACTATCGTCGAAAGCAACCATAATAAGCAACACAACAAGGCAGAAAATAAAAGTGCTCTAAATATATGAGTTGGAATTTTCTAGGATACCTCTGGTCATATGAGGGATGACCAAAGTGGTTTCATTGGGATTTGATGAATGGATATCTCTGAACATTTTGATATGGTGGAATCAAGGGGTTTATGGATTTGCAAGAAGTGTACAGAAATATATTTTTGAAAAATGAGCAAAGGCACCCATTTAACAAAGGATGATTTTTGAAGCATCTAGGAATTGGTTTCACTGGATTTGGAGTTCAAATGATTTCTCTATGAATTTGCAAAGTTGGCTATATATGAAGAAATAGACCATTAGTTGAGGTGATACAGAAAGTATTCGTAAAAATGTTCAAAAACTAAGTTTTGAACTTAGATGCATCTAGGAATTTGAATCATGGCATTTGGATCAATCTTGAGCTCTCTGTGATTTTCTAAAGTTCACCATAGAAATGGAAAAATGGGATTTGATAAATATTTGTGAAGGAAATGATTCTGGAAAAATGTGAAAATAGCACCATGTGATAGGGAATGATTTTAGGAGCTACTAGAAATTTGAATCATCAAATTTGGAGTCTATTTGAATTGTTTATGGATTTTTGAATCTCACTTGAAAAGAATAAAAAGAGATATAAGGCATTACCCTTATCCTGCGCACCAGGCGAAGGATAGCAGTGGGCTGGCCCAGCTGGCGGCTGCTTGCTGGTGTCGAGGGCAACGTCGGCGTATTCGGTCGAGGCGCCTTCGCCATGGTAGCGGGAAGAGGCTGGTACGCTTCCACTTAAACGGGAGGGGCCCGCTGGCCGGTCACTGACCTGCGGGGTCCACCCGCAGGGTCGTTGCCCTCCTCCCGCCCGCGATAGAGGAGGCGGGGCCGAGCGCTTGCTGGCGCCCGTTCCGGTGGCTCTGGTCACCTCCGGCGATACCCGGCACACCGGCGGATTCAGGAGAGCGTGACGCACCTGCCGAGGTGCGCCACGACGGCTGGGGTGGCGGGATGGGAGCGGCGCATCGCTCGCGGCGGACAGGGGCGACAGTGAGGTTGGGGCATGGCGCTGGAGTGCGTCCTCGGACGAGGGAAAGAGCGTGGGAGATCCGCATTGCTCAGGGGAGCCTTCTGGTGGAGAGAGGAGAGGGAGAAGAGCTCGGGCTCGGCTGAATTTAGGTGGAGGCCGGCGGCGGCTCTCCGGCCATGGAGGGCTATGGAGGGCGCGGGGAGAGGAGTGAGTTGGTCCAGACGGTTGCTGGGAGGGAGAGAGAGCCAAAGGAGGCCAGAGAGGGCTCGGGGAGGCCTTTAAATAGGCGAACGGTGGGGTGCCGAGGACTTGTGCGCCGGCGAGCTCCTAGACGTTGCTGGAGGCCAGGGGGGCGCGTGTGGGCGTGTCTGGGGTGTTCGTGGGGTTGGTCTAGGGCTAGAGGAGGGGACAGAAGGAGCGGGGAAGGGCCAGGTGCAGGTGAGGCGCTCCATTGGCGCTTAGGGCGGCCTCTGTGCTTAGCTGGAGGCGCGGGAGGGGAGAGAGAAGGGGGCCGACCGCGTAGCATGTTGCGGACGCCGAGGCACCTCGACTGGCGCGAGGGGGAGGCTCGAGGTGGTCGGGTGGCTTGGGCAGAGAGCAGCTACAGTGCGTGGGAGCACTGTAGCTCTCTCTAGAGCACGCCTTTGGCATGCCATGGCATAAAAAGTGAAAAGTGGGCGCGACCATTTGTGTCCAGCAGTGCTAGGGAGTAGTAAAAAAGGGGAGGAAGCATTGGATGCCATGGAGGGCCACTGGAACGAGGAGGGTGGTGAGAAAGGTGAAGAATGTTGCTGTCCAGAATGGTAAATGGGGGTGTTTCACCCCTCAATCATTGAGCTGAGGCCAGGGAAGAGTTACTGGAGATAGGAGAAGACTAGGAGGAGATGTGGTAAAAAGTTGAGCTCAAGGAGAATAGTGCAAGTGGTCAAAATGGTGATTTTTGAAAAGTGACAGAAGGTGTTTGATGCAAATTTGGGCAAGCAAATTAACTCCACTTGACATGAAGATTAACAGGATCAAGTGTCATATATAAATGGGGTTGATCACCAAGTTGGAGCTCATTTGGAGGAAGTTTCCAATGTAACTTTGGCAAACCCTAGAAATGAAAAGAATTGGGTTTCCCAAGATTTAGTCATGAAAATATGTTCTCCTTGATGCACCACTTGGTGTAGTGTCATCATTTGATCATGTGATCATGCTCACAAAAGTTGGAATCAAGGACAGAAGGTTTCCAATGTAGAGTTGTTCAAATTTGGTTTTGGACAGGAAGGGTTTTGGGGCACTTTGATCAAGTTAAATTGTTCTCCAACTTGTGCCACTTGGTGTAGATGAATTATTAGACCATTTGAGCATGTTCACAAGGTTTGAGAACATTTGGACATGTTTGGCAACGTAAAGTTGCTCAAACTTCAAAATGGACAGAAATGGTTTTGAGGGGATTTCATGGAGTTATATTATTCTCCATGACATGATACTTGTCAAGATCATCAAATATGTCATATGTGACATGCTAGAATTTTCTTGGAATGTTTGGAGAATATTTCCTTTGTAAATATTTCAAAATCTTGAAATATCCAGAAAGAGTTTTTGAGGGATTTGACCAATATTTTGAACATGACCATGTGTTGAAACTCTTATATATGGACAATATATGTCCACTGAGTTCCCCTGATTTTTGTCCAATATTTTTAAAACAATAAATAATTTTTCCCTATTAAAGACCATTTCTGGCCTTAAGAAAAAGCTTTCAAATAAAATAGGCAAATAACTTTTAAAATTATATTTTTGTGGTTTCTGGGTATCCTATATCTAATAGGAGTCAAATATATTTTTAGAAAGATTTTTACTGCCCTTAATTAAGTACTTGCAGTGCAAACCTCAATTCAGGGGTTTTTGAAAAACTAATTTTTGAAAATACTATTTGGCCAAAATATTTTTGTAAGAAAATACTTTTATGTCCTATACACATGGCATGATCATTGGTTCAAGAGTTTGGAGCAAGGAGATGAAGTATAGGAGTTGGAGGATTTATTTGATTTTTAGAGCACTTGCAAACAACAGTCAACCATTCAATCAAAGCAAAGGCAAAACACTCAAAAGTTTTTGTCAAACCACATTTTAGCATGATTTATTGACTTAAGTGTTGTGGCATGAAAATCAGGGTGTGACAGACCTACCCCCCTTAAAAGAATCTCGTCCCCGAGATTCCCAGACTAGGCGCGGAAAGGAGTATGGAAACTTGGATTTGGGGTAGTCTTCACGTCCTCATACTGCTTCTGCTTCTGAGTGGTGCTCCATTGGACCTTGAAGTACTTGATGGTGCGGCTTCGAGTGTGTCGCTCAGCCTCATCCAGAATGCAGATGGGCCTCTCACGGTAAGTTAGATCAGGCTGAAGGTCAATGGCTTGGTGATTGACGTCCTTGTAAGGATCAGGCTTGTTTGGAACTTGGAGACACTTCCGGAGTTGTGACGCGTGGAACACGTTGTGCACATCGGATAGTTCAGGTGGAAGTTCCAACTGGTAAGCCACTTCTCCTCGTCGTTCAGTGATCTTGAAGGGGCCGATGTATCTTGGTGCAAGCTTCCCCTTAACATGGAATCGCTGGGTTCCCTTGAGAGGTGTGACCCGGAGATAGACATGGTCTCCAACTCGGAAGTTCATGTCTCTACGAGGTGAGTCGGCGTAGCTCTTCTGTCTTGACTTGGCAGTCTTCAAACGCTCTCTGACAAGCTGGACTTGCTCTTCTGCTTCACGAAGGATATCAGCCCCAAAGACAAGTCCTTCTCCGGTCTCTGACCAATTGAGGGGTGTGCGGCACTTCCATCCGTATAACACATCAAATGGTGCCATCTGAAGGCTTGACTGATAAGTATTGTTGTAAGAGAACTCGGCGAAAGGGAGGCAGTCTTCCCACCTAGCTCCATATGCTAAGACACAGGCTCGGAGCATGTCTTCGAGTATCTGATTTACTCGCATCTAACCTCCGATGCGTGGGTGGAAAGCAAAGGTCTTTGAAGGACAACTTGGTCCCCATGGCCTCTTGGAACTTCTTCCGAACCTTGAGGTAAACGGGTTCCTCGATCGACACAATCTCCTTGGGAACACCATGAAGGCTCACGATTCGGTTGATGTAGAGGCGGCTAACTGGTTCCCCTTGTAGGTCGTCTTGGACCGAATGAAGTGGGCCACCTTGGTCAAATGGTCAACAATGACCCATATGGAGTCATGTCTCTTGCTTGACCTGGGTAAACCGGTGATGAAGTCCATCCCGACTTTGTCCCACTTCCATTCAGCACCTTGAGGGTTGCAAAATCCAGTGGTCGCCGATGTTCAGCTTTGACTCTCTGGCATACGTCACACTTTGCAACATAGGTGTCAATCTCCCTTTTCATCCGTGCCACCAGAATCTTTCCTTCAGGTCTTGATACATCTTGGTTCCTTCAGGATGGATGGAATACGGGGCGTCATGAGCTTCTTGCAAGATCAGAATCTTGTGTTCAATCTTGTTGGTATGCAAATGCGATTCCCAAACCACACGACTCCTTGCTCATCTTCTGTGAAACTTGGGGCTTTGCCCGCCTTGATCTTCCTCTTGATGCCTTCAATACTCTCGTGTCTCGTCTGAGCTTCTTTAATCTCATCCATCAGGGTCGGCTTGACTTCAAGGTTAGCTAAGAATCCTGGTGCAACCAGTTCCAACCCGAAGCTTCCAAGTTCTTCATACAAGGCGGGTAGCTTGTCCTTAAGCATAGCATTCAAGGAACAAGCCTTTCTACTTAATGCATCTGCTACCACATTAGCCTTCCCAGGGTGGTATTGAACACTGAGGTCATAATCTTTGATCAACTCTAGCCATCTTCTTTGCCTCGTGTTCAATTCCCTTTGAGTGAAAATATACTTCAGACTTTTGTGATCCGTGTATATCTCACATCGCTTCCCTAAGAGGTAATGTCGCCATGTCTTCAGGGCATGAACCACTGCTGCTAGCTCAAGGTCATGAGTAGCATAGTTCTCTTCATGAGGCCGTAGTTGCCTTTGAGAGGAGTGGCTTGCAGATATTCACGGTCTTCAACGCGGAAGCTCACTCCTTGACGTGGTTGGTATGGTTCTTCCTCCTTGACATGGCGGTCTTCGGATGTTCCCTAACCAGCTGATCAACTCTTCTTCCGTCCTCATGTGGACATACATGTCCTCAAGTAAGGATGATGATTTACTTGCCCAAATATTCTATGAAGTATTTGGGGTACGTAGAGTGGGCTGAGGCATTGGTGAGGGTCACGGTTGAGCATTGGTCAAGGTCTTATTGATCTAGAGCCAAGGCCCAAGGTCATGATCCAACCGTGTTGTAGCTTGGTAGGGCGTAAGGGTTTCAAGGATTCTAGTGTGCGAGTGAATGTTTATCATCCCATCCTTGTGCACAGTTCCTGAGATGCCGATAGTCAATCTAGTACTTTAAACAAATCACATCATATCACCGATAGCATCATTTTGCATAGGTCAACTCCAATCATCACTCATGTGATTCATATCCTCATGGCTCCCGAGAGGATGTCTAACAAAATCATACATGTTTACAATCCCCCAAACTCATGTGTGTGGCTACCCCTAAAAATCCATGGGTAGAGCATACGAGCTTCCAAGCTGGAATAAAACAGGACAATCCAAGTGCTCATCCTATTATTCCAAGGTCCATGCTAGTGCATCTCTATCCTAAGGAAACACGTCATATGCCACACCAAAATCTTGTTTCCTTCCTAGGAATCAACTCCAACAACCCATTAACTACACCAATCATTACATGATCCAGTAGTTCTTCAAATCCAATCCCCTAGTTTATCGTCCACCGAAAAACATGGTATCATGATCGAGATCATCAGTCTAAATCCAATTTACTCTGAACCATGTAGATACACATTATCATCTATATCCAACTAGGACCACCTACTTAAATCCAAATCTCTTGTCCAACGAGAACTCCTACATGTTCCCCCCAGGTCATTTACGTAGTATCAACTCTCTCCTATCAATACCCCATGGCTAAGTTAAATCCAATTACTTACAATTATCCTACTAAATCCAATTTACTCAGGGGTAATGAAAGCTATGCTACTCTATACTCATGATCCCACCAAGTTCATCTACCAACATCAAAGCCTCATAATCCACCAAATAGTCTCATATAATTCCTCAAGTCATTGCTATAAACTCATCAGATCATTTCTCCTCTATTCCTATATCCTCAAATTGGTCCTCCCTATGGCATAAATGGGTTTGGTGCTATCTTAGGATGATAATGTGCTCATTCACTATGTCCACTAGTTCCATAATGAACCCAGTGATAAGCAAGGTTACGGAGGCTTAACAGGTTCTCTTGCAATTCCGTAGGTTAAGCTCATGGTTAAGGATTCGAGCTGGGGTATCTTGTGAAGTCTTGAAGGGTCTAGGAATAGGGTTCTAGTCTTGAGGTGTAAACATACGGGGTTGTACTTGGTCAAGGAGGCTGTAGCAAAAGTCTTCAGTGCTTGTTGGTCGCCGAGGTGGAATCCTTGGTGCATATTGTCTTGCTTGTCTTCAGTTGAGGAGAGAGATGAGAGGGAAAAGTAGCATAGAGAAGGGGAATGCCTAAAGGGGGGGTTCTAGAGTGCAAGTGCAAACAAACAGGTGCAAAAAGGGCCAAACAGAAGAAGCAAGGTAAGGAAGGTGATATAGTCGCATACTTGTCCCTAGGGCAAAAGTGCGACCTATATCAAAACACAACAAATAAAAACAAACAACACACAATCATGGTTCTACTCGAACCATCATACGGACTCGACTGCGCATAGGGGGTACACGACTCATCCTACCCTAGGGGTTCTCGGACTCTATAGTCGTGCCTTGTGCCTCGTGCAGTCTCCCGGGTTTCCTCAGGTGCGGCTACGCCTCTTGTAGTTGTTTGATGAAACGATCCCAGTTGAGCTTGAAGAGTCTTCAACAACTTCTTGCCTGCTGAAGTGATGGGGTGAAGGTGGCTCCTCATAACTGGCATTGACTTGGTCTTCCATTGTCTTCTTAATCACGACGATCCCTTTTTGTCTTCTAAGCCGTCGATGGTACCAGGTAGGTAACCCTTTATGCAATGATATTATCAAGGTGCAATAGAGGTCCACCATGTCGGTTACGTTGGTGACAACATCGACACCAAGAGCGGGGGATGTGGAGAACCGTTTTCCTGCTCACTATGGTGAGGCGGACCAAATGGCTAGGTTCTCATCCGTCGGGGGTTGCCGATACAACAACGGTAGTGACAGGGTTACTCTATTAGCGACGTATGTCATGATCTTGCATATTCTATGCCCTGATCATCATAGTCTAAGGTTGCATCATCTTGGGGCAGTGTCAAGGGTGTCACCATTTCCTGGGTCTTCAGGTCCTCATTCCTCTAGGATGTATCTTCTGTTGGTATCGTCTTGTTGTGATGTCGCCAATCTTGTGTTCAGGAGATGCGGGTGAATGTCTGGCAAGGCATCTTCCTTCTAGATTATCCGCGTGGATTACAAGGAATCCAGTGGTCAGGGGCATAAGGGTTCTAGCGACCAAAGGTTTTGAAGGGGAAGAGATCAATAAGGAAAGTATACCTTGGTTTTCGAAAAACTGAGAAGGGAAGAGAAGTATAGATAGTTTTGAAAACTAGTAGTAGTTTTGGAAATACTTTTACCCTAACTAACGACCATGCTAACTAAGGCTTCCTACAGTGAGGATGGCTCTGATACCAGCTCTGTGGGGACCCCGACTCATAAGTCGTGATCACCGAATGCACGTGTATAGTGATCCCAGAGATCAATGCTCACTGAACACACAGAAGCTGAATAACAAGAGTCTTACATCCATACATACTGTATTACACAAGGAAGACCATTATGGTCGAGTCTTGAGTATAACATCGCAGCGGAAATCTTCGTCGATAACTTGGACCCATGCCATCTGCCTTAACCCTACTGGGCATTACGACCGAAGCGCCCTAGCTCGCATGTTCATCGCCAAGTATTCTTCATCATATCCTGTTCTTTCAAGCCCGCCAAGTAAATAGCCAGGACAAGCCGATGAGTATGTTGAATGTACTGCAAGCAACCCAAGTTTTGGTTCAAGATACAACAATGCATGATATAGGTAAATTTTGCAGAAAGCTAGTTTTGAGTGCAATGACATGTTCAACAACTTTGTAAGGCATGCATCAAGAGAGTTCAAGTAACCATGAGGACAGGTTACAGATATCAACGTAAATAGAGTGGGCACCAACCCATCAAATATAAATAGAGTGGGCACCGACCCATCTCAACCATGTCAAGTCCCTTGACTTGACCCAAGTCATTTTTATCAACACACACACTTGGCTTGTAAACAAGTGGACGTAGCCCAAGAGCGGTTACCCAACTGTCCTTGACCGTGGAAACGGCTATTCGAATAGTTTTACACTCTGCAGAGGTTGCACACTTTACCCACAAGATCCGGGGAACTTCCGTGTCATCCACGACCCGCGGTAGCTCAAGTACCCGTGGTAAGCACCCGATCACTACCTTTCCCTAGACGACACTAACATGGAGTCCACTTGATTGGCAGTAACCCCCGTGCCCAACACTTCACATAACATTTTCGTGGAGCCTTGCTCCCATATTTATCACATACCACTGGCACGGGGTACCAACGGTGTGTCTGGTGCCCCATAAAAATGGTCATGGCTGCCCTACCTGGCACGACCCCGTCCCGAGAGAGAGCACCAACTCTCCCCCGTCACTAGTAATGTGGGCTCCAAGCTAGTATCAGTCTAGGTACTCAATAATGCCCTTTCCCATATAAGGGTAGAGTGGTTGCGCATGTAAGGTTGGAATAACGGTCGCAACTTCGACCAATCCGTTTTGAAAACAACACACACTTTCCTTGGTACACCACTTCGTCATCAAGTGGTTACCCATCTCATCATCTCCTCGGGCATAAGTGGCACCGACGGGTTTTCAAAAGTCCTTTGAAAATACTTTGCCTCCTTCATCATGCACATACCCGTCCCTTTTGCGTAGCATCTACTTTAGCATCCTATCTACTCCCACCGGCATAACCCTCATAAGAAGGTAGGGCCATGCACAATGCAAGTATCAATGAGGGAGTAACCGAGGCAACCAACCCACGTGGTTCACCATTTCATCATGATTCCGATGCAATAATAATAAGGAGCTATATGACATGCATAAAAAGGGTTTCATAGACATGGTCAAAGGGCTGCTTGCCTGTTTTAACAAAGTCTTCGAGGTCTTCAAATATCTCTGGTCCATCTCAGAGCATTTCGTCTACTTCGTCAACTATCGTCGAAAGCAACCATAATAAGCAACACAACAAGGCAGAAAATAAAAATGTTCTAAAAATATGAGTTGGACTTTTCTAGGATACCTCTGGTCATATGAATGATGACCAAAGTGGTTTCATTGGGATTTGATGAATGGATATCTCTGAACATTTTGATATGGTGGAATCAAGGGGTTTATGGATTTGCAAGAAGTGTACAGAAATATATTTTTGAAAAATGAGCAAAGGCACCCATTTAAAAAAGGATGATTTTTGAAGCATCTTGGAATTGGTTTCACTGGATTTGGAGTTCAAATGATTTCTCTATGAATTTGCAAAGTTGGCTATATATGAAGAAATAGACCATTAGTTGAGGTGATACAGAAAGTATTAGTAAAAATGTTCAAAAACTAAGTTTTGAACTTAGATGCATCTAGGAATTTGAATCATGGCATTTGGATCAATCTTGAGCTCTCTGTGATTTTCTAAAGTTCACCACAGAAATGGAAAAATGGGATTTGATAAATATTTGTGAAGGAAATGATTCTGGAAAAATGTGAAAATAGCTCCATGTGATAGGGAATGATTTTAGGAGCTACTAGAAATTTGAATCATCAAATTTGGAGTCCATTTGAATTGTTTATGGATTTTTGAATCTCACTGGAAAAGAATAAAAAGAGATATAAGGCATTACCCTTATCCTGCGCACCAGGCGAAGGATAGCAGTGGGCCGGCCCAGCGGCTCGGCTGCGCGGGTGTTAGGGGCGACGTCGAAGGCGTATTCCAGTCAGGGCGCCTTCACCACGGGGAAGCGAGGAAGAGGCTGGTACGCTTCCACTTAAACGGGAGGGGCCCGCTGGCCGGTCACTGACCTGCGGGGTCCACCCTTAGGGTCGTCGCCCTCCTCCCACCCGCGACATAGGAGGCAGAGGAGGCGGGGCCGAGCACTTGCCGGCGCCCGTTCCGGTGGCTCCGGTCACCTCCAGCGATGCCCGGCACACCGGCGGATTCAGGAGAGCGTGACGCACCCGCCGAGGTGTGCCACGATGGCTGGGGTGGCGGGATGCGAGCGGCGCATTGCTTGCGGCGGACAGGGGTGACAGTGAGGTTGGGGCATGGCGCTGCAGTGCGTCCTCGGACGAGGGAAAGAGCGTGGGAGATCCGCATTGCTCAGGGGAGCCTTCTGGTGGAGAGAGGAGAGGGAGAAGAGCTCGGGCCCGGCTTAATTTAGGTGGAGGCCGGCGGCAGCTCTCCGGCCATGGAGGGCTATGGAGGGCACGGGGAGAGGAGTGAGTTGGTCCAGACGGTTGCTGGGAGGGAGAGAGAGCCAAACGAGGCCAGAGAGGGCTCGGGGAGGCCTTTAAATAGGCGAACGACGGGGTGCCGTGGACTCGTGCGCCGGCGAGGTCCTAGCCGTTGCTGGAGGCCACGGGGGCGCGCGTGGGCGTGTCTGGGGTGTTCGTGGGGTTGGTCTAGGGCTAGAGGAGGGGAGAGAAGGAGCGGGGAAGGGCCAGGGTGCCGCGCGTGTGAGGCGCTCCATTGGCGCGCTCGGGCGGCCTTTGTTCGCTAGCGCGGAGGCGCGGGGAGGGGGAGAGAGAAGGGGGCCGACCGCATAGCGTGTTGCGGACGCCGAGGCACCTCGACTAGCGCGAGGGGGAGGCTCGAGGTGGTCGGGTGGCTTGGGCAGAGAGCAGCTACAGTGCGTGGGAGCACATGGCAGGCCTGAGCACGCTTTGGCATGCCATGGCATAAAAAGTGGAAAGTGGGCGCGGCCACTTGTGTCCAGCAGTGCTAGGGAGTAGTAAAGAAAGGGGAGGAAGCATTGGATGCCATGGAGGGCCACTGGAACGAGGAGGGTGGTGAGAAAGGAGAAGAATGCTGCTGTCCAGAAGGGTAAATGGGGGTGTTTCACCCCTCAATCATTGAGCTGAGGCCAGGGAAGAGTTACTGGAGATAGGAGAAGACTAGGAGGAGATGTGGTAAAAATTTGAGCTCAAGGAGAATAGTGAAAGTGGTCAAAATGGTGATTTTTTGAAAAGTGACAGAAGGTGTTTGATGCAAATATGGGCAAGAAAATTAACTCCACTTGACATGAAGATTAACAGGATCAAGTGTCATATATAAATGGGGTTGATCACCAAGTTGGAGCTCATTTGGAGGAAGTTTCCAATGTAACTTTGGCAAACCCTAGAAATGAAAAGAATTGGGTTTCCCAAGATTTAGTCATGAAAATATGTTCTCCTTGATGCACCACTTGGTGTAGTGTCATCATTTGATCATGTGATCATGCTCACAAAAGTTGGAATCAAGGAGAGAAGGTTTCCAATGTAGAGTTGTTCAAATTTGGTTCTGGACAGGAAGGGTTTTGGGGCACTTTGATCAAGTTAAATTGTTCTCCAACTTGTGCCACTTGGTCTAGATGAATTATTAGACCATTTGAGCATGTTCACAAGGTTTGAGAACATTTGGACATGTTTGGCAATGTAAAGTTGCTCAAACTTCAAAATGGACAGAAATGGTTTTGAGGGGATTTCATGGAGTTATACTATTCTCCATGACATGATACTTGTCAAGATCATCAAATATGTCATATGTGACATGCTAGAATTTTCTTGGAATTTTTGGAGAATATTTCCTTTGTAAATATTTCAAAAGCTTGAAATATCCAGAAAGGGTTTTTGAGGGATTTGACCAATATTTTGAACATGACCATGTGTTGAAACTCTTATATATGGACAATATATGTCCACTAAGTTTCCCTGATTTTTGTCAAATATTTTTAAAACAATAAAATAATTTTTCCCTATTAAAGACCATTTCGGGCCTTAAGAAAAAGCTTTCGAATAAAATAGGAAAATAACTTTTAAAATTATATTTTTGTGGTTTCTGGGTATCCTATATCTAATAGGAGTCAAATATATTTTTAGAAAGATTTTTACTGCCCTTAATTAAGTACTTGCAGTGCAAACCTCAATTCAGGGGTTTTTGAAAAACTAATTTTTGAAAATACTATTTGGCCAAATTATTTTTGTAAGAAAATACTTTTATGTCCTATACACATGGCATGATC
Organism: Aegilops speltoides; assembly: GCA_021437245.1. NCBI lineage: Eukaryota > Viridiplantae > Streptophyta > Magnoliopsida > Poales > Poaceae > Aegilops > Aegilops speltoides. Next base: position 296,717,861 of record CM038146.1, on the reverse strand, counting down.
ATTGGTTCAAGAGTTTGGAGGAAGGAGATGAAGTATAGGAGTTGGAGGATTTATTTGATTTTTAGAGCACTTGCAAACAACAGTCAACCATTCAATCAAAGCAAAGGCAAAACACTCAAAAGTTTTTGTCAAACCACATTTTAGCATGATTTATTGACTTAAGTGTTGTGGCATGAAAATCAGGGTGTGACAGACAGGCATACATGACCCAGCAACAAACGTGTGGATCAGCAACATATGAACCCAAGTCGTAGCAAGCTATAGGGACTTAAAGGAACAATGTGTGACATTTCCCCAAAGGGACAGACACAGGAACGAAGAAGGACACATGCCGGCCAGTCTTAGTGTTCCGGAGCTGTAGCAAGCTATCATGGCTTAGTGGAAGCACTAGGAGACATTTCCCGATAAGAGAGGCTACCAAGAATAAACAATTAGGTTGTCGGATCCCACACATACCAAACATTTCAAACCATACACACAATATGCTCGATATGTGCAAATAAAACATGGCATCACAACATAACTCTATGACTCAAAGCATTTATTCAATAGGCTCCGAGGCGCGAGATATTACAAACATGGGTCTGATGACCCAACATTCAGAGCATACAAGCAACAAGCACATGCGGAAGCTTAACTTGTCTGAGTACAGACAACTACAAATGAAAAAGGCTGAGAAGGCTGACTATCTACCAGATCTTGCCGAGGGCACAAGATCGTAGCTGAGGTAACAAGCTAAACGTCGAAGTCCACGCAGAACTACTAGTGAGACTGAAGTCTCGAAGCAAAAACATAAATTAAGCAAACGCGAGTACAAATCTACCCAGCAAGTCTTATATCATAACTAACTACACATGCATCACTATCAATAAAGAGTTGTTGGGGTTTAACTGTAGCAAGCCAGCTTTGACTCGGTGGCTATCCTGAACTACGACTGCAAGTAACTCTTTTGAGGTGGCGCACACAAGTCCACATATTCACCATAGCAATACACCACTATGGATCCCGCTCCCATCTTCCTACGAGAACGCCATCCATAGCACTCACGCTTATCTTGCGCATTTTAGAGTATCCACTTTCACTTGTCTATGAATTGTATAGGCAACCCAGACGTCCTTTACCGTGGACGCGGCTATGCGAATAGATGATGTTAACCCTGCAGGGATGTACTTCTTCACACACGCTCTCGCCACTTACTGCCATGTACACGTCATGTATCTCGGCAACCTTCAAGTTGTAGCCTGGCAAAGGTCTCGGCCATGACCTGACTAACCACGCAAGTCTCTTGTCCAGGTTTATCGCCTATTCGGGTTCTATCCTCAAGAAGATCCGGCTGGGGTGTCGCTCACGGCCCCAAACGATGTGAGCAGGGTTCCCAAGCCCACCATCCGGGTGCCACTTGGTACACCGTGCCACTACACCTAGTCTGTCCCAAGCCCACCTGTATCGGGTGCCACTTGGTAGACTACTAGCACTACATACAAACACCAGAAACATAAGTCGAGAGGGGTCGAGTTACCGGGACCCAATGTGTGGTAGCAACTGTACATGGATCACAAACACAGAACTCAGTTCCTGAGGAAGGTTACAATGAGACAACCCACCATGTACTCCTACATGGCCTCTCACCACTACCTTTACCAAATCGTGTTCAACCACTTAGCTCTCACACAGTAGGACATGTTCACAACACTCCAATTCATCCCCGATGAATCAAACCTGACTCAACTCTAAGCAGTAGTAGGCATGACAAACAAGCATGAATGAGTAGGCACATTAGGGCTCAAACAACCCCTACTCATGCTAGTGGGTTTCATCTATTTACTGTGGCAATGGCAGGTCATGCAAAGGAAAGCGGTTCAACTACCACAACATGCAACAGGTGAGTCGTTGTTGTCCTAATGCAGTAATAGAGAGCAGGAGCGAGAGAGTGGGATTGTATCGGAATGAACAAGGGGGTTTTGCTCGGTTGGCACTTCTCAAGATAGTATAGCTCTTCATCGGTGTCTTCGAACTCATCGTGGGAACACGTCTATCGAGAGGGAACAAATACCGGCAAACAAGAAAGAACACAATCAATGCAATGCAACAATATGATGCATGATCATGACATGGCAATATGCTATGATTTGGGCTAATGCAACAGAAAGTCATTTTGATTGAAGTGGGATCCAAAACTAGATCAAATTCCAACTCCAAATCTATTATCAAATTTGTCCTAATCATGTTTCATCCTAACCAGTGAGGTTAACTTGCTCAAACATGCATGAAAATGCAATAAACAGATTCTTTGGATTTTTCTAATCATTTTTCATATATAAATATTTCATTTGGAGTTATAGATTATTTTCTATGAATTTTTGAAGTTTATACTATTTTTCTGGAATTCCTGATTATTTTAAATCCAGAAAATCAAATACTGCGTCAGCATTACGTCAGTGTGATGTCAGCAGGTCAACTGACCTGGTCCAGGTCAAACTTGACCGGTTGGACCCATATGTCAATGACACAGTGGCTAACAGTGTTTAGTTAAATCCTAACTAAAATCCGGGAGGGGGAAATCATCACCATCGTCATCACCAACGATCCTCTCATCGGGAGTGGGTCAATCTCCATCAACATCTTCACTAGCACCATATCCTCTCAAACCCTAGTTCATCCCTTGTATCCAATCTTTGTATCCAAACCTCAGATTGGTACCTGTGGGTTGCTAGTAGTGTTGATTACTCCTTGTAGTTGATGCTAGTTGGTTTATCCGGTGGAAGATCATTTGTTCAGATCCTTAATGCATATTAATACCCCTATGATTATGAACATGAATATGCTTTGTGAGTAGTTACGTTTGTTCCTGAGGACATGGGTGAAGTATTGCTATTAGTAGTCATGTGAATTTGGTATTCGTTCAATATTTTGATGAGATGTATGTTGTCTCTCCTCTAGCGGTGTTATGTGAACCTCGATTACATGACACTTCACCATTATTTGGGCCTAGAGGAAGGCATTGGGAAGTAATAAGTAGATGATGGGTTGCTAGAGTGACAGAAGCTTAAACCCTAGTTTATAAGTTGCTTCGTAAGGGGCTGATTTGGATCCATATGTTTCATGCTATGGTTAGGTTTACCTTAATACTTCTTTTGTAGTTGCGGATGCTTGCAATAGGGGTTAATCATAAGTGGGATGCTTGTCCAGGAAAGGGCAGTACCCAAGCACCGGTCCACCCACATATCAAATTATCAAAGTAACGAACGTGAATCATTTGAGCTTGATGAAAACTAGCTTGCGATAATTCCCCTGTGTCCTTGGGAGCGCTTTTCTCATTATAAGAACCTGTCCAGGCTTGTCCTTTGCTTAAAAAAGGATTGGGCCACCTTGCTGCACCTTATTTACTTTCATTGCTTGTTACCCGTTACAAATTACCTTATCACAAAACTATCTGTTACCAACAATTTCAGTGCTTGCAGAGAATACCTTGGTAAGGAAACATTTATATAGCATGCTGAAATTTACTGTCACTTGTTACTATAGAAACAAATCCTTTGAGGGGCTTGTTCGGGGTATCTTCACCCCGACCAGTAGAGCAAAGAGTTGCTCCTCAACCTACTGAACCTACTAAAAATGTTTACTTTGAAATTCCTTCGGGTATGGTAGAGAAACTGCTAGCTAATCCCTTTGCAGGAGATGGAACATTGCATCCAGATTTACACCTGATCTACGTGGATGAAGTTTGTGGATTATTTAAGCTTGCAGGTATGCCCGATGATGTTATTAAGAAGAAGGTTTTCCCTTTATCTTTGAAGGGAGATGCATTGACATGGTATAGGCTATGTGATGATATGGGATCCTGGGACAATAAACGATTGAAATTGGAATTTCACCAGAAGTTTTATCCTATGCATCTTGTTCATCGTGATCGCAATTATATATATAATTTTTGGCCTCACGAAGGAGAAAGCATCGCTCAAGCTTGGGGGAGGTTTAAGTCAATGTTATATTCATGCCCCAATCATGATCTCTCAAGAGAAATGATTATTCAAAACTTTTATGCTCGGCTTTCTCTGAATGATCGCACCATGCTCGATACTTCTTGTGCTGGGTCTTTAATGATGAAGACTATTGAATTCAAAAGGGATTTATTGGAAAGAATTAAATGCAACTCTGAAGATTGGGATTCCGATGATGGTAAGGAGTCAGGTATGACACCTAAGTTTGATTGTGTTAAATATTTTATGGATATCGATGCTTTCCGTGGATTTAGCACTAAATATGGACTTGACCCTGAGATAGTAGCTTCTTTTTGTGAATCATTAGCTACTCATGTTGATCTCCCTAAGGAGAAGTGGTTTAAATATAATCCTCCCATTGAAGTAAAAGTAGTTCCACTCGTTACAGTTGAAGAAAAGACTATCACTTATAATGATCCTGTTGTTCCTTCTACTTATATTGAGAAACCACCTTTCCCTGTTAGGATAAAGGATCACGCTAAAGCTTCAACTGTTGTTCGTAAGAGTAATACTAGAACATGTACACCTCCTGAGCAAATTAAAGTTGAACCTAGTATTGCTATGGTTAAAGATCTCTTGGCTGATAATATTGATGGGCATGTTATTTACTTCTGTGATGAAGCTGCTAGAATTGCTAGACCAGATAACAAACATAAACATAAACCTCTTGTAGGCATGCCTGTTATTTCTGTTAAAATACGAGATCATTGTTATCATGGCTTATGTGATATGGGTGCTAGTGCTAGTGCAATACCTCATTCCTTATACAAAGAAATTATGCATGATATTGCACCTATTGAGATGGAAGAAATAGATGTTACAATTAAGCTTGCTAATAGAGATACTATTTCACCAATTGGGATTGTTAGAGATGTTGAAGTCTTGTGTGGGAAAGTTAAATATCCTGCTGATTTTCTTGTTCTTGGTTCCCCACAAGATGACTTTTGTCCCATTATATTTGGTAGAACCTTCTTGAACACTATTAATGCTAAGATTGATTGCGAAAAGGATGTTGTTACGATTGGCTTAGGAGATATGTCTCATGAGTTTAATTTTGCTAAATTTCGTAGACAACCCCATGATAAAGAATTGCCTAGTAAGGATGAAATTATTGGTCTTGCTTCTATTGCCGTGCCTCCTACTGATCCTTTAGAACAATATTTGTTAGATCATGAAACTGGTATGTTTATGAATGAAAGAAGGGAAATAGATGAAGTATTCTTTAAACAGGGACCTATTTTGAAACACAACTTGCCTGTTGAATTCTTAGGGGATCCTCCACCACCCAAGGGTGATCCCATGTTTGAGCTTAAACCATTAACTAATACTCGTAAATATACTTATCTTGATGAAAAGAAGATATATCCTGTTATTATTAGTGCTAACCTTTCAGAGCAAGAAGAGGAAAGATTATTGAAAACTCTGAAGAAGCACCGTGCTGCTATTGGATATACTCTTGATGATCTTAAGGGCATTAGTCCCACTCTATGCCAACACAAAATAAAATTGGAGGAAGACGCCAAACCAGTTATTGATCACCAACGACGGTGAAATCCTAAGATGAAAGAAGTGGTAAGGAAAGAAATACTAAAGCTCCTTGAGGCAGTTATAATTTATCCCGTTGCTGATAGTCAGTGGGTAAGTCTTGTCCATTGTGTCCCTAAGAATGGAGGTATTATTGTCGTTCCTAATGATAAAGATGAATTGATCCCGCAAAGAATTATTATAGGTTATAGGATGGTAATTTACTTCCGCAAATTAAATAAAGCTACCAAGAAAGATCATTACCTTTATCTTTCATTGATCAAATGCTATAAAGACTATCCAAACATACACATTTTTGCTTTCTATATGGTTACTCTGGTTTCTCTCTAATACCTGTGTTAGCGGAGTTTCAAGAAAACACCACTTTTACTTGCCCTTTCGGTACTTTTTCTTATAGACGTATGCCTTTTGGTTTATGTAATGCACCTGCTACCTTTCAAAGATGCACGATGGCTATATTCTTTGACTTTTGTGAAAAGATTTGTGTGGTATTCATGGATGATTTCTCCGCTTATGGATCGTCTTTTGATGATTGCTTTGAGCAACCTAGATCGAGTTTTGCAGAGATGTGAAGATACTAGTCTCGTCTTGAATTGGGAAAAGTGCCACTTTATGGTTAGTGAAGGCATTGTCTTGGGGCATAAAATTTTTGAAAGAGGTATTGAAGTTGATAAAGCTAAAGTTGATGCTATTGAAAAGATGATGTGTCCCAAGGACATTAAAGGTATAAGAAGTTTCCTTGGTCATGCCAGTTTCTATAGAAGGTTCATTAAGGACTTCTCTAAAATCTCTAGGACTCTGACTAATTTATTGCAAAAAGATATTCCTTTAGTCTTTAATGATGATTGTGTAGAGGCATTTGAAATACTTAAGAAAGCTTTGATTTCTGCACCTATCGTTTAGCCACCTGATTGGAATTTACCCCTTGAAATTATGTGTCATGCTAGTGATTATGCTGTAGGTGCTATTCTAGGGCAAAGAGTTGATGAGAAACTAAATGTTATTCAATATGCTAGTAAAACTCTAGACACTTCCCAGAGAAATTATGCTACTACGGAAAAAGAATTCTTAGCAGTTGTATTTGCTTGTGATAAGTTCAGACCTTATATTGTTGATTCTAAAGTAACTATTCACACTGATCATGCTGCTATTAAATATCTCATGGAAAAGAAAGATGCTAAACCTAGACTTATTATATGGGTTCTCTTACTAAAAGAATTTGATTTGCATATTATTGATAGAAAGGGAGATGAGAACCCCGTTGCAGACAACTTGTCTAGGTTAGAGAATGTTCTTGATGACCCACTACCTATTAATGATAGATTTCCTGATGAACAATTAGCTGTCATAAATGCTTCTCATACTGCTCCATGGTTAGATGATTATGCTAATTACATTGTTGCTAAATTTATACCACCTAGTTTCACATACCAGCAAAAGAAAAAGTTCTTCTATTATTTAAGACATTACTTCTGGGATGACCCACACCTTTATAAAGAAGGAGTAGATGGAGTTATTAGACATTGTGTACCTCAGCATGAACAGGAACGGGTCCTACACAAGTGTCACTCCGAGGCATATGGAGGACACCATGCTGGAGATAGAACTGCACATAAGGTATTGCAATCCGGTTTTTATTGGCCTACTCTCTTCATAGATGCCCGTAAGTTTGTCTTGTCTTGTGCTGAATGTCAAAGAATTAGTAATATTAGTAGACGTCAAGAAATGCCTATGAACTATTCTCTTGTTATTGAACCGTTTGATGTTTGGGGCTTTGATTATATGGGACCTTTTCCTGCCTCTAATGGATATACACATATTTTAGTTGCTGTTGATTACGTTACTAAGTGGGTCGAAGCTATTCCAACAAGTAGTGCTGATCATAACACCTCTATTAAGATGCTTAAAGAAATTATTTTTCCGAGGTTTGGAGTCCCTAGATATCTCATGACTAATGGTGGTTCACATTTTATTCATGGTGCTTTTTGTAAAATGCCTCCTAAGTATGATGTTAATCATAGAATTGTATCTCCATATCACCCACAGTCTAGTGGTCAAGTAGAATTGAGCAATAGAGAGCTCAAATTAATTTTGCAAAAGACTGTTAATAGATCTAGAAAGAATTGGTCCAAGAAACTTGATGATGCATCATGGGCTTATAGAACTACATATGAGAATCCTATGGGTATGTCTCCATATAAAATGGTTTATGGAAAAGCATGTCACTTACCTCTCGAACTTGAACATAAGGCATATTGGGCCATTAAAGAGCTCAACTATGATTTCAATCTTGTCGGTGAGAAGAGGTTATTTGACATTAGCTCACTTGATAAATGGAGAACCCAAGCCTATGAAAATGCCAAGCTATTTAAAGAAAAAGTGAAAAGATGGCATGACAAAAGGATACAAAAGCGTGAGTTTAATGTAGGTTATTATGTGCTGCTATTCAACTCTCGTTTAAGATTTTTTGCAAGAAAGCTCCTCTCTAAATGGGAAGGCCCTTACGTTATCGAGGAGGTCTATCGTTCCAGTGCCATAAAAATCAACAAATTTGAAGGAACAAATCCGAAGGTGGTGAACGGTCAAAGAATCAAACATTATATCTCAGGTAATCCTATAAATGTTGAAACCAATGTTATTGAAACCGTAACCCCGGAGGAATACATAAGGGACACTTTCCAGAATGTTTCAGACTCCGAAAAAGGAATAGGTATGTGGTACGGTAAGTAAACCTACTCCAAAACAGTTCTAATAGCAATTTTTCTCTGTTTTGGAATATTTAAGAAAATAGGAAAATAAGAAGTAGTCTGGGAAGGACATGAGGCATCCACGAGGGTGGAGGGCACGCCCTACCCCTCATGGGCACCTCATGTGCTCTCCGGACTCCGTCTTCTTGCACAATACTTCTTTTGGTCGGTAAAAAATCATTATATAATCTCCCAAAGGTTTTGAAAACTACATCACGCAAAAATCCTCTATTTTTGTCTTAAGCTGTATCTGCTGCTGATTAGAGCAATATGTCATCCCAGGATTCGGAGGGATAAAGCTATGTGGCTGATTACCTAGCAGACCCTAAGGTCTATGGAGACGTGGAGCACTCTAGTTGGACCACTGAGGAAGAAGAAGACTACGAGACTAAGGGAAAGGAGGAGACCAGCTCAGATGAAGATGAAGTCCCATTACCTCAACCTGGGGACATGCATGTGGAGTTTAAAAAGTCAAGCCTCCCAGATAGGGCAAAGAAACCAAAGATTGAGTTTATTCCTTTTCGTCACTTGCAGGAAAACAAACAGGAACTCTGCAAAAGGATATTAAGCCTTGAGCAGGAGATTGATGATCTAAGGGACCAAATTCCATCCTCAAGCGCAAATTGAGGAGGAAGCCTACATCACCAACAACTCCATCATCACCACCTCCGAGGAGATAAACACATGGGTATGGGCACTCCCCTTGGCAAGTGACAAGCTTGGGGGAGTTGCCCCGGTATCGTATCACCATCACACCCCTACCTTTACCATTTTACTTAGTTCGATCCTTTTGGTAATATCATGATCTAGTAGAATAAAGTTTTGGTATGAATTAGTATTGAGTTTTGCTTTATGATCCCTCTGTGTAATCGAGTCCGTGAGCTATATATAGTAAAGATTAGTGTTGAGTCAAGGGCTTTGCTATCTTTCTATGATCTTAAGTGCTTAAAAGAATAAAAATAATAAAAGAGATCATACTAATCTTGTGGATAGTAATGACTTCACATGTAAAGAGTATGATGATTAAAAGTTGTTGAGAGTTGGCAAACATAGTTTTGGTCATCGTTGCAATTGATAGGAAGTAATAAAGAAAGAGAGGTTCTCACATATAAATACACTATCTTGGACATCTTTTATGATTGTGAGCACTCATTAAAGTATGACATGCTAAAGAGTTGATGTTGGACAAGGAAGACAACGTAATGGGTTATGTTTTCTCACATCTCATTTAAAGTATATTGTCATGGATCATTCAAACATGTTGAGCTTGCCTTTCCCCCTCATGCTAGCCAAATTACTTGCACCAAGTAGAGATACTACTTGTGCTTCCAAATATCCTTAAACCCAGTTTTGCCATGAGAGTCCACCATACCTACCAATGGATTGAGTAAGATCCTTCAAGTAAGTTGTCATGTTGCATGGAATAAAAATTGCTCTCTAATTATATGACTTACTAGTGCGGAGAAAATAAGCTTTATACGATCTTGTGATATGGAAGTAATAAAAGTGACGCACTGCATAACAAAGGTTCATATCACAAGTGGCAATATAAAGTGACGTTCTTTGGTATTAAGATTTCAGGCATCCAACCATAAAAGCACTTGACAACCTCTGCTTTCCTCAGTGAAGGGCCTATCTTTTACTTTATGTCTTTTACATTATGTAAGAGTCAAGGTGATCTTCACCCTTCCCTTTTATATTTTATCCTTTGAAAAGCACCTCATGTTGGAAAGATCCTGATATATATATATCCAATTGGATGTAAGTTGGCATGAACTATTATTGTGGACATTGCCCCTGAGGTAAAAGGTTGGGAGGCAACACAATAAGCCCCTATATTTCTCTGTGTCCAATTAAAACTCCATAACCATAAGTATTGCGTGAGTGTTAGCAATTGGGAAAGACTTAGTGTGATGGTGATACGATACCGGGGCACCTCCCCCAAGCTTGGCAGTTGCCAAGGGGAGTGCCCATACCCATGTGATTATGTCCTCGGAGGTGGTGAAGAAAGAGTTGTTGATGATGTTGGTTTGTCGTCCGTGTTCCAAGGCATAGGATCACCATCATAGAAGGATGTTTGAGTCTCCGGGATCCTCAAATCCGTAGCCAAACTCATCCTCTTGAATCTATATTCATACTCACAGTTTTGGTTTTGCAGCTCATAGATCTGGGCTTGGAGGTGCTCGATTTTCTTATGAAGCATGCAGATGGTCTCCCCAATGTTCTTGGCATCCAGCTTGTGGTTGTTGGTGAATTCCGCGATCATCATCTGGTTGGCGTTGAGTCCACGCTCCAGCATCCCTTGGCACTTGAAAACTTGTTGTTCCATCGCTTCGAGCTTTGTCTCCACGCTTCCGGTACTCCTTGGTCCCTCCACCTCGCAGATGTGCAACACTCCCTCACGCATCTCAATGGGTTGAGGGTGATGCAGCACCTCTGCGAGATAGGGGTTGATGACCATCTCGAAAAACTTGTCCATGGGAGCGCTTGGAGACGTCATGGTGCTCTAGATCTGTCAAAAAAACAGCTCGAAACAAAGACACAAGATTTTTGCATGATACGGTAGTCAAAACCTTTGGGAGATTATATAATGAATTTTTACCGACCAGAAGAATTATCGTGCAAGAAAACGGAGTTCGGAGGGCACACGAGGTGCCCACGAGGCAGGGGGCGTGCGCTGTAGGGTAGGGCGCGCCCTCCACCCTTGTGGACACCTCTTGTCCTTCCCGGACTACTTCTTATTTTCCTATTTTCTTAAATATTCCAATGCAGAGAAAAATTGCTATTAGAACTGTTTTGGAGTCGGTTTACTTACCGTACCACATACCTATTCCTTTTCGGAGTCTAAAACGTTCTGGAAAGTGTCCCTTGTGTATTCCTCCGGCGTTACGGTGTCAATACTATTAGTTTCAACATTTATCGGATTACCTGAGATATAATGTTTGATTCTTTGACAGTTCACCACCTTCGGATTTGTGCCTTCGAAGTTGTTGATTTTTATGGCACCAGAACGATAGACCTCCTCGATAGCGTAAGGGCCTTCCCATTTAGAGAGAAGTTTTCCTGCAAAAAATCTTAAACGAGAGTTGAAAAGAAAAACATAATCACCTACGTTAAACTCATGCTTTTGTATCCTTTTGTCATGCCATCTTTTAACTTTTTCTTTAAACAGCTTGGAATTTTCATAGGCTTGGGTTCTCCATTCATCAAGTGAGCTAATGTCAAATAACCTCTTCCCACCGACAAGTTTGAAATCATAGTTGAGCTCTTTAATGGCCCAATATGCCTTATGTTCAAGTTCGAGAGGTAAGTGACATGATTTTCCATAAACCATTTTATATGGAGACATACCCATAGGATTCTTATATGCAGTTCTGTAAGCCCATAATGCATCATCAAGTTTCTCGGACCAATTCTTTCTAGATCTATTAACAGTCTTTTGCAAAATTAATTTGAGCTCTCTATTGCTCAATTCTACTTGACCACTAGACTGTGGGTGATATGGAGATGCAATTTTATGATTAACATCATACTTAGCAAGAATTTATGAAAAGCACCATGAATAAAATGTGAACCACAATCAGTCATGAGATATCTAGGGACTCCAAACCTCGAAAAAAAACTTCTTTAAACATCTTAATAGAGGTGTTATGATGAGCACTACTAGTTGGAATAGCTTCGACCCACTTAGTAACGTAATCAATAGCAACTAAAATATGTGTATATCCATTAGAGGCAGGAAAAGGTCCCATATAATCAAAGCCTCAAACATCAAACGGTTCACTAACAAGAGAATAGTTCATAGGCATTTCTTGACGTCTACTAATATTACCAATTCTTTGACATTCATCACAAGATAAGACAAACTTACCGGCACCTTTGAAGAGAGTAGGCCAATAAAAACCGGATTGCAATACCTTATGTGCAGTTCTATCTCCAGCATGGTGTCCTCCACATGCCTCGGAGTGACACTTGCGTAGGACCTGTTCCTATTCATGCTGAGGTACACAATGTCTAATAACTCCATCTACTCCTTCTTTATAAAGGTGTGGGTCATCCCAGAAGTAATGTCTTAATCTTCTTTTGCTGGTATGTGAAACTAGGTGGTATAAGTTTAGCAACAATGTAATTAGCATAATCAGCATACCAAGCATTTATGACAGCTAATTGTTCATCAAGAAAGCTATCATCAATAGGTAGTGGGTCATCAAGAACATTTTCTAACCTGGACAAGTTGTCTGCAATGGGTTCTCAGCTCCCTTTCTATCAATAATATGCAAATCAAATTCTTGGAGTAGGAGAACACATATAATAAGTCTAGGTTTAGCATCTTTCTTTTCCATGAGATATTTAATAGTAGCATGATTAGTGTGAATAGTTACTTTAGAATCAACAATATATGGTCTGAACTTATCACAAGCAAATACAACTGCTAAGAATTCTTTTTCCGTAGTAGCATAATTTCTCTGGGCAGTGTCTAGAGTTTTACTAGCATATTGAATAACATTTAGTTTCTCATCAACTCTTTGCCCTAGAATAGCACCTACAGCATAATCACTCACATCACACATAATTTCAAAGGGTAAATTCCAATCAGGTGGCTGAACGATAGGTGCAGAAATCAAAGCTTTCTTAAGTATTTCAAATGCCTCTACACAATCATCATTAAAGACAAAAGGAATATCTGTTTGCAATAAATTAGTCAGAGTCCTAGAGATTTTAGAGAAGTCCTTAATGAACCTCCTATAAAAACTGGCATGACCAAGGAAACTTCTTATACCTTTAATGTCCTTGGGACACATCATCTTTTCAATAGCATCAACTTTAGCTTTATCAACTTCAATACCTCTTTCAAAAATTTTATGCCCCAAGACAATGCCTTCATTAACCATAAAGTGGCACTTTTCCCAATTCAAGACGAGACTAGTGTCTTCACATCTCTGCAAAACTCGATCAAGGTTGCTTAAGCAATTATCAAAAGAGGATCAATAAACGGAGAAATCATCCATGAATACCTCACAAATCTTTTCACAAAAGTTAGAGAATATAGCTATCATGCATCTTTGAAAGGTAGCAGGTGCATTTCATAAACCAAAAGGAATACGTCTATAAGCAAAAGTACCGAATGGGCAAGTAAAAGTAGTCTTTGCTTGATCGTCCGCTAACACAGGTATTTGAGAGAAACCAGAATAACCATCTAGAAAGCAAAAATGTGTATGTTTGGATAGTCTTCCTAGCATTTGGTCAATAAAAGGTAAAGGGTAATGATCTTTCTTAGTAGCTTTATTTAATTTACAAAAATCAATTACCATCCTATAACCTGTAATAATTCTTTGCGGGATCAATTCATATTTATGATTAGGAACGACAGTAATACCTCCCTTCTTAGGGACACAATGGACAGGACTTACCCACTGACTATCAGCAATGGGATAAATTATACCTCCCTCAAGGAGCTTTAGTATTTCCTTTCTTACCACTTCTTTCATCTTAGGATTTAAGCGTCGTTGGTGATCTCTAACTAGTTTGGTATCTTCTTCCAGATTTTTTTATGTTGGCATAAAGTGGGGCTAATGCCCTTAAGATCATCAAGAGTATATCCAATATTAGCACGGTGCTTCTTTAAAGTTTTCAATAATCTTTCATCTTCCTGCTCTAAAAGGTTAGCACTAATAATAACATGATATATCTTCTTTTCATCAAGATAAGCATACTTAAGGGTATCAGGTAATCATTTAAGCTCAAACACGGGACACCCTTGGGTGGAGGGGGATCCCCTAGGATTTCAATAGGTAAGTTGTGTTTCATAATAGGACCCTGTTTAAAAAATGCTTCATCTATCTCCCTTCTTTCATTCATAAACATATCACTTCCATTGTCTAGCAAATATTGTTCTAAACGATCAGTAGGAGGCACGGCAGTAGAAGCAAGACCAATAATTTCATCCTTACTAGGCAATTCTTTATCATGGGGTTGTCTACGGAATTTAGCAAAATTAAACTCATGTTTCATATCCCCAAAGCCAATTGTAACAACATCATTTTCACATCAATCTTAGCATTAACAGTATTCAAGAAGGGTCTGCCAAATATAATGGGACAAAAGCTATTAGGAGGGGTACCAAGAACAAGAAAATCAGCAGGATATTTAACTTTTCCACACAAGACTTCAACATCTCTAACAATCCCCATTGGTGAAATAGTATCTCTATTGGCAAGCTTAATTGTAACATCAATATCTTCTAACTCAGCAGGTGCAATATCATGCATAATTTCTTCATATAAGGAAAAAGGTATTGCACTAGCACTAGCACCCATATCACATAAGCCATGATAACAATGATCTCCTATTTCAACAGAAATAACAGGCATGCCTACAACAGTTCTATGTATCTTAGCATCGGGTCTAGCAATGTTAGCAGCCTGTTCACAGAAGTAAATAACATGCCCATCAATATTATCAGCCAAGAGATCTTTAACCATAGAAATACTAGGTTCAACTTTAATTGGCTCAGGAGGTGTATATGTTCTAGTATTACTCTTACGAACCACAGTTGAAGCTTTAGCATGATCCTTTATCCTAACAGGGAAAGGCGGTTTCTTAACATAAGTAGTAGGAACAACAAGATCATTATAAGTGATAGTCTTTTCTTCAACTGTAACAGGTGCAACTACTTTTACTTCAATGGGAGGATTATATTTAAACCACTTCTCCTTAGGGAGATCAACATGAGTAGCAAATGATTCACAGAAAGAAGCTATTATCTCAAAGTCAAGTCCATATTTAGTGCTAAATCCACGAAAAGCATCGGTATCCATAAAAGATTTAACACAATCAAACTTAGATGTCATACCTGACTCCTTACCATCGTCGGAACCCCAATCTTCAGAGTTGCGTTTAATTCTTTCCAATAAGTCCCACTTGAATTCAATAGTCTTCATCATATAAGAACCAGCATAAGAAGTATCGAGCATGGTGCGATCATTGAGAGAAAGTTGAGCATAAAAATTTTGAATAATCATTTCTCTTGAGAGCTCATGATTGGGGCATGAATATAACATTGACTTAAGCCTCCCCCAAGCTTTAGAGATGCTTTCTCCTTCGCGAGGCCAAAAATTATATATATAATTACGATCACGATGAACAAGATGCATATGATAAAACTTCTGGTGAAATTCCAATTTCAATCGTTTATAGTCCCAAGATCCCATATCATCACATATCCTATACCATGTCAATGCATCTCCCTTCAAAGATAATGGGAAGACCTTCTTCTTAACAACATCATCGGGCATACCTGCAAGCTTAAATAATCCACAAACTTCATCCACATAGATAAGGTGTAAATCGGGATGCAATGTTCCACCTCTTGCAAAGGGATTAGCTAGCAGTTTCTCTACCATACCCGAAGGAAATTCGAAGTAAACATTTTTAGTAGGTTCAGTAGGTTGACGAGCAACTCTTTGCTCTACTGGTCGGTGTGAAGATACCCCGAACAAGCCCCTCAAAGGATTAGTATCCATAGTAACAAGTGACAATAAATTTCAGCACAATATATAAATGTTTCCTTACCAAGTTCCACTCACCAAAGGCGCTTCACTCCCCGGCAACGGCGCCACAAAAGAGTCTTGATGATCCACAAGTGTAGGGGATCTATCATAGTCCTTTCGATAAGTAAGAGTGTCGAACCCAACGAGGAGCAGAAGGAAATGACAAGCGGTTTTCAATAAGGTATTCTCCGCAAGCACTGAAATTGTCGGTAACAGATAGTTTTGTGATAAGATAATTTGTAACGGGTAACAAGCAATGAAAGTAAATAGGGTGCAGAAAGGTGGCCCAATCCTTTTTGTAGCAAAGGACAAGCCTGGACAAGTTCTTATAATGAGAAAAGCGCTCCCGAGGACACATGGGAATTATCGTCAAGCTAGTTTGCATCACGCTCATATGATTCACGTTCATTACTTTGATAATTTGATATGTGGGTGGACCGGTGCTTGGGTACTGCCCTTTCTTGGACAAGCATCCCACTTATGATTAACCCCTATTGCAAGCATCCACAACTACAAAAGAAGTATTAAGGTAAACCTA
The DNA here is from genome assembly GCA_021437245.1 of Aegilops speltoides. NCBI lineage: Eukaryota > Viridiplantae > Streptophyta > Magnoliopsida > Poales > Poaceae > Aegilops > Aegilops speltoides. Next base: position 296,701,480 of record CM038146.1, on the reverse strand, counting down.
ACCGGAGCATGAAACATATGGATCCAAATCAGCCCCTTACGAAGCAACGCATAAACTAGCGTTTAAGCTTTGATCACTCTAGCAACCCATCATCTACTTATTACTTCCCAATGCCTTCCTCTAGGCCCAAATAATGGTGAAGTGTCATGTAGTCAACATTCACATAACACCACTAGAGGAGAGACAACATACATCTCATCAAAATATCGAACAAATACCAAATTCACATGACTACTAATAGCAATACTTCACCCATGTCCTCAGGAACAAACGTAACTACTCATAAAGCATATTCATGTTCATAATCATAGGTGTATTAATATGCATTAAGGATCTGAACAAATGATCTTCCACCGGATAAACCAACTAGCATCAACTACAAGGAGTAATCAACACTACTAGCAACCCACAGGTACCAATCTAAGGTTTGGATACAAAGATTGGATACAAGAGATGAACTAGGGTTTGAGAGGAGACAGTGCTGGTGAAGATGTTGATGGAGATTGACCCCCTCCAGATGGGAGGATCGTTGGTGATGACGATGGTGATGATTCCTCCCTCCCGGAGGGAAGTTTCCCTGGCAGAACAGCTCCGCCGGAGCCCTAGATTGGTTCCGCCAAGGTTCCGCCTCGTGGCCGCGGAGTTTCGTCCCGTAAGCTTGCTTATGATTTTTTCCAGGGTAAAAGACTTCATATAGCAAAAGATGGGCACCGGAGGGCCATCAGGGGGCCCGCGAGGAAGGGGGTGCGCCCTGTAAGGGTAGGTGCGCCCCCACCCTCGTGGCCAGGGTGTGGGCCCCCTCTAGTACTTCTTCCGCTCAATAATTATCATTAATTCCAAAAATGACTTACATGGAGTTTCAGGACTTTTGAAGCTGTGCAGAATAGGTTTCCAATATTTGCTCCTTTTCCAGCCCAGAATCCCAGCTACCGGCATTCTCCCTCTTTATGTTAAGCCAAGTAAAATAAGAGAGAATAGACATAAAGTATTGTGACATAACGTGTAATAACAGTCCATAATGCAATAAATATCGATATAAAAGCATGAAGCAAAATGGACGTATCAGTGCCATGATTTCAGATCTGAACCTATTATGTTTTCATGAATATATGTGAGTTCTTGATCCTATCTTGCAAGTCAATATTCACCTAGCTACTATGTGTTATGATCCGGTAACCCCGAAGTGACAATAATCGGGACCACTCCCGGTGATGACCGTAGTTTGAGGAGTTCATGTATTCACTAAGTGTTAATGCTTTGGTCCGGTACTCTATTAAAAGGAGGCCTTAATATCCCTTAGTTTCCAATAGGACCCCGCTGCGACGGGAGGGTAGGGCAAAAGATGCGATGCAAGTTCTTTTCCATCAGCACGTATGACTATATTCGGAATACATGCCTACATTACATTGATGAACTGGAGCTTGTTCTGTGTCACCCTATGTTATAACTATTGCATGAGGAATCCCATCTGACATAATTATCCATCACTTATCCAATGCCTACGAGCTTTTCACATATTGCTCTTTGCTTAGTTACTTTACCGTTGCCACTGTTATAATTACTACAAAACTGCTACTGTTACTTTTGCTACTGTTACCATTACTTCCATATTACTTTGCTACTAAATACTTTGCTGTGGATATTAAGTTTTCCAGATGTAGTTGAATTGACAACTCAACTGCTAATACTTGAGAAAATTCTTTGGCTCCCCTTGTATCAAATCAATAAATTTGGGTTGAATACTCTACCCTCAAAAACTGTTGCGATCCCCTATACTTGTGGGTTATCAAGACTATTTTCTGGCACTGTTCTGGGAGCATAGCTCTATTCTTTGAGTCACTTGGGATTTATATCTGCTGATCACTATGAGGAACTTGAAAGACGAGAAAACCAAGATTTATCCCTCAGCTATGAGGGGAGGTAAGGAACTACCATCTAGCTCTGCACTTGATTCTCCTTCTGTTTTGAGTAAACTTGCGACACCTAAACCTGCCTCTGCTATTAATTCTGATATGTCGCATGTTATTGATGATGCCACTTTTGCTATGTGTTATGCTTATGATGAAACTACTTCTATTCTTGATAATACTGTGCCATTAGGTGAATTTCTTGATGAACAACTTGCTAGGGCTAGAGAGAATGAAATTATTGAAATTGATAATACTGATGAAAGTGATGATGAAGATTCTCCCCTAGATATGAATAGCCTGTTATGCCTGAGGGTTATGTTATGGATGAAGAAACTGCTAGATATTTTCTTGCTTGGAATGATAGATCTGATCTTAAGATATAATTAGCTAAGCTGAAAAAAAGTCTCTAAATGCTAGAATGAAATACGACCCTACTTTTGCTACTTCACCTATCTGTGTTACTGATAAGGATTATGATTTCTCTGTCGATCCTGAGATAATTACTTTGGTTCGATCTGATCCTTTTTATGGCTATGAATCTAAAACTGTTGTGGCACATCTTACTAAGTTAAATAATATAGCCACCCTATTCACTAATGATGAGAAAACTCGTTGCTACTATATCCTTAAATTATTTCCGTTCTCATTAAAGGGTGATGCTAAAATATGGTTTAATTCTCTTGATCCTGGTTGTGTGTATAGTCCCCAGGATATGATTTATTACTTCTCTGGTAAATATTTCCTCACTCATAAGAAACAAGCTGCTTTAAGGGAAATATATAATTTTGTGCAAATTGAAGAAGAGAGTCTCCCACAAGCTTGGGGGAGGCTTCTCCAATTACTTAATGCTTTGCCTGATCATCCTCTCAAGAAAAATGAAATACTTGATATCTTTTATCATGGACTAACCGATACTTCCAGAGACCACGTGGATAGTTGTGTTGGTTGTGTTTTCAGGGAAAGAACTGTTGATCAATCTGAATTGCTACTGAATAATATGTTGATTAATGAAAACAATTGGACACTTCCCGAACCAACTCCTAAGCCAACTCCGAAGAAAAGGGGTATTCTATTTCTCAGTCCTGAAGATATGCAAGATGCAAAGAAATCCATGAAACAAAAGGATATTAAAGCTGAAGATGTTAAGAATTTACCACCTATTGAAGAAATACATGGTATCGATAACCCGACACAGGTAGTAAAGGTAAATTCTCTCTATAGATTTTATGAAGGTGATATTCCTCGTTATAAGTCTGCAAGTCAATTCTTAGATGAGTTTGATAATTTTATTGTTAAACAAGAAAACTTCAATGCTTATGTTGGTAGACAACTGAAACACAATGCTTATATGATTGAATACTTGAGTGATTATATGTCTAGAGTTAAAGGTGAAATTGAACTCATTAGTAAACACGCTTCTATGGTTACCACTCAAGTAGAACAAGTGCTTAAGGCTCAAAATGATTTGCTCAATGAATTAAATGATATGAAAAATGATAATGATGTTGTAGCTGTGACTAGAGGTGGTAGAATGACTCAGGAACCTTTTTATCTTGAGGGCCACCCTAAGAGAATTGAGCAAGATTCTCAGAGAAATAATGTTGATGCACCTAGTCCTTCTAAAAAGAAGAAGAATAAAAATGATAGGACTTTGCATGCATCTGTTGTTGACACACCTGAGAATCCCAATGATATTTCTATTTCTGATGTTGAAACACAATCTGGTAATGAACATGAACCGAGTGATAATGTTAATGGTGATGTTCATGTTGATGCTCAATCTAGCAATAACAATGATGTAGAGATTGAACCTGCTGTTGATCTTGATAACCCACAATCAAAGAATCAACGTTATGATAAGAGAGACTTTGTTGCTAGGAAGCAAGGTAAAGAAAGAGAACCATTGGTTCAGAAACCCATGCCTCTTCCTCCTAAGCCATCCAAGAAAAAGGATGATGAGGATTTTGAGCGCTTTGCTGAAATGATTAGACCTATCTTTTTGCGTATGCGTTTTACTGATATGCTTAAAATGAATCCTTATGCTAAGTACATGAAAGATATTGTTACAAATAAAAGAAAGATACCGGAAGATGAAATTTCCATCATGCTTGCTAATTATACTTTTAAGGGTGGAATACCTAAGAAACTTGGAAATCTATGAGTACCAACTATACCATGCTCCATTAAAAGAAACTATGTTAAAACTACTTTATGTGATCTTGGAGCCGGTGTTAGTGTTATGCCTCTCTCTTTATATCACAGACTTGAATTGAATAAGTTGACACCTACTGAAATATCTTTGCAAATGGCCGATAAATCAACCGCTATACCTGTCGGTATTTGTGAGGATGTGCCTGTTGTGGTAGAAAACGTTACTATCTTAATGGACTTTGTTATTCTGATATTCCCGAGGATGATAGTATGTCGATTATCCTTTGTAGACCCTTTTTGAATACTGCAGGGGCTATTGTTGATTGCAACAAAGGCAATGTCACTTTTCATGTTAATGGTAACGAGCATATGGTACACTTTCCGAGGAAACAACCTCAAGTTCACAGTATCAATTCTATTGGAAAAATTCCAACTATTACTATTGGAGGCTTTGAATTTCCTCTTCCTACTGTCAAGAAGAAATATGATATTCTTATTGTTGGGGACATACATATCCCCGTTGAGGTAACCTAGTGCTATTCGAAAATTCTCCAGTTTCATGGGATTCAAAATGAGTTTGTTAACAAGACTTGACCAACCTTGTTAGTGGATTCCTTTTGATGAGCATGAGATGGATGAAGTTAGAAACCACAACCTTCTGTACCCTCCTTTTACTTTCTGTTATTTAGATTAAATAAAGCAAAAACAGTATTTTCTGTCTGTTTTCTAAATTATCCTTGCAATAAAAAAATATCCCAAAAATAAAATTCTCCAAATGTCCTGAAAATAAAATATGATTTTTTTCTAGAATATTTGAGAATATTTGGCACCGAGAACACACCAGAGGGGACAACCACCTGGCCACGAGGATCCAGGGTGCGCCCACCCCCCTGGGGCATGCCCCTGCCTCGTGGGCCCCTGGTGACCCCCCTCCACTTATTCCTGCACCTACACACTCCTTCTTCCTCCAAAAAAATCACCAACCAGCTCAAGCACGAGTTCTAGCTCATCTTGCTGCCATTTTCGATCTCCTTGCTCGAAGCTGCACTCACAAAACTGCTTTGGGGGATTGTTCTTTCGTATGTGAGTCCTCCAATGGTCCAATTAGTTTTTGTTTTAATGCTTTATTCATTGCGAACTTCTTCTGCTAACGTGACCCTATTCTTGAGCTTGCATGTCAAATTTATATGGTCCCAAGTAGTTCTAATGCATGATATAGTCTCTAGGCACTTGTGAGACTAGTTGCTATCAATTTTGTTGAGTTTGGTTCAATTTTATTTTGAGTTACTAAAATTTCAGAAATTTTCAGAAAATAACGAAGAGATTTTTGAAGGGCTCTTCGAGCCGAAGCTCGAAGGATAAGCAAAGTGAAGAGGATAAAAAGCCCAAATATAATCTCCCTCGCACCGCGGAGGTTCGGCCGTGTGAATGGCCTTGTGATGAGTTCCTGAGAGCAGCCGGGATTCATGATGATTTTTATTATTTGGCTGAGAAAGCAGGCCTCACCGACTTCCTCCACGACCAGCTCGATCAGTATCTCCTACTCACAAATATTTTTGTGCAAAATTTTCACTTTCATGCTAGGAAATCACCACCTTTAGTGGAGTTTCATTTATATGATGAGGTTAAGGAGATGTCACTTTATGACTTTTGTGGGGTTTGCAAGATACCCTTTGTGGGCAGCATAGAGGAACCACATCGTAGTGATGTGGAAGGGTTTGTTGATATGATCGCTGTAGGGGAGACGAGGAAGGTTTCCTTTGCAAGAATTACTAGCATACACTTTCCTGTTCTATGTTACTTTGCAATATTTGCTAGTATATTCTTAATTGGTCGCGGGAACTGTGGAAACCTCAGTGCCCCTAATATTATTATTTTGTGCCATGCGTTGTTTCGCGATAGCACTTTTAATTTAGGCACTATTATTGCTAAACGATTAAGTCTGACCCGTACAAAGGGCCCCATCTTTGGAGGCATCTTTGCTTCACGCCTTGCTAAACACTTTAAGATACCTATTAGGCATTATGAGAAAGAGGAAAAGTTGTTGCCCCCTATGTTTCTAGACTATAAGAGTATGGTAGCAGATGAATTTATTGTTGAAAATAAGGAGATGATGCTTAAGTTTAATTTGATATTTAATGAAACTCACAGTGAGACTATTATCTTACCTGCACCCTCTTTGTTTAACATATTGTCAGGCACGTACCTCATCTTGCCAGAGGCCGTTCACGCATACCGGAGTCGGACACTAGCTCCAGAGCCTCAGCCGGAACCACCACTTGACCCTCAGAGGAGATTGCCAACCAGTGGCACCCAGATGACACTCCTTAGTACACTGGAGAGAGTAGCTTTGATCCGTGGGATTAGACCAACTTAGGCCAAAAGCCTAAGCTTGGGGGAGTATGTATTTCTCACTGACATTACATTCATGTTCACACACTCATTCCAGTTGTTGGTGCTCATACTTTTTGATTGTACCATCCATGCTAGTTTGTTTTCTTTTCTAAGCCTTCTTAGTGTGTGTTTGAAAAACCTTAAGGAAAGCCAAAAAAAATTAGTTGTAGCTTTTAGCTAGTTTACTTTCCATGCTTGTAGTAGTAATTAAAAGAAAACTCAAAAAGATTTCTCATTCTTCTTTTGCTTGTTGGGAGCTTTCCCGTGTAAATAGTTTTATTTCTTTTCTTTGGGGGTCGAGAGGAGAAGACTATGATAAAATGCTGAGTGGCTCTAAAATGCATTATTATTGATTTAACCAGAGCCCATATTACCTTGTCTTCTCCCTTGAATTGAATGCTTGCAGATTCCAGCTTAGTCTAATGCACGTGCACTATTATTATTATCCACACTGTTCGGTCGTGCGAGTGAAAGGCAATAATGATGATATATGATGAAATGATTGAGATGAGAGAAGCTGGTATGAACTCGACCTCTCTTGTTTTTGTAAATATGATTAGTTCATCGTTCCTGATTCAGCCTATTATGAATAAACATGTTTGCAATGACAATTAGAGATTATAGTTGCTTATGCCATGCTTAATTAGCTAGGAGTTTATAATGGTTTACCTTGCGTGCCAACATGCTATTAAAATGGTTGTGATGTGGTATGATAGGGTGTATCCTCCTTCGAACGATTCAAGTGGCTTGACTTGGCACATGTTCACGCATGTAGTTGAAAAAAATCAACATGGCCTACGTGATATTTATGTTCATGGTGGATTATATCCTACTCATGCTTGCACTCAGTGTTGATTAATTTTAATGCATGCTCATGACTTTTGTCGGTCTCCAGTTGGTCACTTCCCAGTCTTTTTCTAGCCTTCACTTGTACTAAGCGGGAATATTTCTTGTGCATCCAAAATCCATAAACCCCAAAGTTATTCCATATGAGTCCACCATACCTTCCTATATGCGGTATCTACCTGTCGTTCCAAGTAAGTTTGCATGTGCCAAACTCTAAACCCTCAAATGAAATTCTGTTTTGCATGCTCGAATAGCTCATGTATCAACTAGGGCTGTCTGTATCTTCCATGCTAGGCGGGTTATTTTCAAGAGGAGTGGACTCCGCTCCTCACTCACGAGAAAATGGCTGGTCACCGGGATGCCCAGTCCCATGCTCAAATCAAATCAAAATAATTGCAAACAAAACTCTCCCAGGATTGTTGTTAGTTGGAGGCACCCGTTGTTTCGGGCAAGCCATGGATTGATGATTGTTGGTGGTGGGGGGTATAAACTTTACCATTCTGTTTGGGAACCGCCTATAATGTGTGTAGCATGGAAGATATCGAGATCTCTCGGTTGTTATGTTGACAATGAAAGTATGCCACCCAAAATATTATTTCTCTCTATTTCAAAATCGAACTCTAGCACCTCTACAAATCCCTGCTTCCCTCTGTGAAGGGCCTATCTATTTACTTTTATGTTGAGGCATCACCGTCTTATTAAAAAGCAGCAGTTCGAGAGCACCGCTGTCATTTGCATGCATTACTATTAATTTATATTGAGTATGACTATGACTGGATCTCTTTTACCATGAATTACAATGTTTAGTCAGTCCTTGATCTTCAAAGGTGCTCTGCATTTATGTTTTGCGGTCTCAGAATAGGGCTAGCGAGATACCATCTTGTTATATCATATTATGATTATTTTGAGAAAGTGTTGTCATCCAAGATTTATTATTATTGCTCGCTAGTTGATTATGTCATTGATATGAGTAAACATGAGAGCTAAGTGTTATTGTGAATATGGTTAGTTCATAATCGTTGCTGAAAACTTGAATGCTGGCTTTGCATATTTGCAACAATAAGAGCAAACAGAGTTTGTTAAAGTTTTTCTTTATCACTTTCAGTTTGTCAACTGAATTGCTTGAGGACAAGCAAAGGTTTAAGCTTGGGGGAGTTGATACGTCTCCATCGTATCTACTTTTCCGAACACTTTTGCCCTTGTTTTCGACTCTAACTTGCATGATTTGAATGGAACTAACCCGGGCTGACGCTGTTTTTAGCAGAATTGCCATGGTGTAATTTTTGTGCAGAAATAAAAGTTCTTGGAATAAACTGAAACTCCACGAAGAATATTTTTGGAATTAATAAAAAATACTGGCGAAAGAATCAAGATCAGGGGGCCCACACCTTTTCCACGAGGGTGGGGGGCGCGCCCTACCCCCCTGGGCGCGCCCCCTGCCTCGTGGGCCCCCTGTTGCTCCATCGACCTCAACTCCAACTCCAACTCCAACTCTGCAGAAATAAAAGTTCTCGGAATGACCTGAAACTTCACGGAGACACTTTTTTGGAATTAGTTGAATACTGGCGAAAGAATCAACCGAAGGGGCCCCACACACTGGCCACGAGGGTGGGGGCGCCCTACCCCACTCCCAAGGCACACCTCGCACTCGTGGCGCCCCTGGACTTCCACCGACCTCAACTCCAACTCCATATATTCATGTTTGGGGAGAAAAATATCGGAGAGAAGGATTCATCACGTTTTACGATACGGAGCCGCCGCCAAGCCCTAATCTCTCTCGGGAGGGCTGATCTGGTGTCCGTTCGGGGCTCCGTAGAGGGGAATCCCTCACCGTCGTCATCATCAACCATCCTCCATCACCAATTTCATGGTGCTCACCGACGTGCGTGAGTAATTCCATCGTAGGCTTGCTGGACGGTGATGGGTTCGATGAGATTTACCATGTAATCGAGTTAGTTTTGTTAGGGTTCTATCCTTAGTATCCATTATGTTTTAAGATTGATGTTGCTATGACTTTGCTATGCTTAATGCTTGTCACTAGGGCCCGAGTGCCATGATTTCAGATCTGAACCTATTATGTTTTCATGAGTATAGGTGAGTTCTTGATCCTGTCTTGCAAGTCAATAGTCACCTACTATGTGTTATGATCCAGTAACCCCAAAGTGACAATAATCGGGACCACTCCCGGTGATGACCGTAGTTTGAGGAGTTCATGTATTCACTAAGTTTTAATTCTTTGGTCCAGTACTCTATTAAAAGGAGGCCTTAATATTCCTTAGTTTCCAATAAGAACCCGCTGCCACGGGAGGGGAGGACAAAAGATGTCATGCAAGTTCTTTTCCATAAGCACGTATGACTATATTCGGAATACATTCCTACATTACATTGATGAACTGGAGCTAGTTCTGTGTCACCCTATGTTATAACTATTGCATGAGGAATTGCATCCGACATAACTATCCATCACTGATCCAATGCCTACAAGCTTTTCACATATTGCTCTTTGCTTAGTTACTTTACCGTTGCCACTGTTACAATTACTACAAAACTGCTACTGTTACTTTTGCCACTGTTACCGTTACTTCCATATTACTTTGCTACTAAATACTTTGCTGCAGATATTAAGTTTTCCACGTGTGGTTGAATTGACAACTCAACTGCTAATACTTGAGAATATTCTTTGGCTCCCCTTGTGTCGAATTAATAAATTTGAGTTGAATACACTACCCTTGAAAACTGTTGCGATCCCCTATACTTGTGGGTTATCACTACCCCTAATGGCATGGGCCTCCAGGTGGGCTGCTGCAACAGGTAAGCCGGCCCATGAGTTCCTCTATTTTGTTCTGTTTATTTTCCTGTTTTGTTTTCTTTTATTTATACATTTGCCACTCTTTGAATTCAAACAAAGATTCAAACAAGTGCCAAATCGTCTCTGGATATTTTGATGTTGCTCAGTGGACTTTTTCAAAGCACATAAAACATTTCAAGGGCATTTGAAGTTATATTCTACTTATAATAATATAATTCAAATTCAAATAGCTATTAATTTAAATTCGAAGTCCCAAAAATAAATCCGTAAAAATGTTCATTATTCTTGGGTTGGATCAAAACCCTTGCCAAAAATATCAAACATCTATGAAGAACATTTTGGAAACAATGAATGAGACTTTAGGGTTTTTACCCTTCTTTTATTTAAATTTTGAGGCTTTCAAAATTCCTTAATTCAAGTTCAGAAATTTAGACATGATACATGAGTGCTCTATGATGCAACTAATACAAGCAATAATCTAGGGCAGTGACAACTCACCCCCACTAGACAAGAATCCCATCGTGAGATTCAAGTCATGAGGTAAGAAGACAGAGGGGACACAAAGCCACACAATCTTCATGATCTGGATTGCACTTCTCGAAGATGTTGCATATTGATCTTGAAGTCTCTGCTTTAGAGGTCTTTGTCCAACACGATGACGATTGAAAGAACTCTACAGGAATCGATCGTCTCGAACATCGAGAAACTCAAGATCAACTCACATAATGAGATATTGAAACATCTCTTGAGTGAGGCACAAAACATACATTGCGAGGGATGAAAGATAACAGATGACAAGGTTCAGTTTGGTAGGCAACAATTCCATGCTTAAAAGATGGTGAATGAGTTTCAATGTAGCGAGGAGATAAATTGCCATGATTCCATAATGGGGCACCTTCGAGGAGGTGACTCGTAGAATTATTCCCTTAAGTGGAAAAAAGAATTACTTCTAATACATAGACCAATGAAACTCTTCATACCAGCCTAAGGCAATTCATAAATGATTGGTTGAAGGAGTTCGAAGAAATGGCATACTCAGATTGGAGATGATACTATGGTTATACGGAAATTCGGCAAATGGAAGGCACATTCCAATTGATACCGAGGATGTAACCTAGTGCCTGAGCGTGCTTTCAAGAACTTGAGCATTCCCATATTCATCAGGGTTTTACCAGCATTTGTGCCAAGATCCCGACAACACTCCATACTACCATGATGAATAGAGGTGGAGAATGCAGATGCAAAGGAAGGCAACACTTTCTCAGATTTCACCATGACTGAGCCAAGGAAACAAAATCTGGATGATCGACCGAGAGACATTTAGCACTCCGCTTCTAATGTTCTCCTTGATGTTCTACATACCACATTCATACTTAAAGCATTAACATGGCCATCAAGTATAGATCGCACTTCAAAAAGACAAAGGATCCATAAGGAACAACTTCTAGAAAAAATCACAGGAAATCCTCGTAGAGAAGATGGACAAATTGCTTAGTCAAGATACTACAATAATAGATATTCCGTCTAGGTGTGTTGGCCAAAACATCAACCTTGCAAGAACCTACATTATAGATCTTGGAAAAGTTCCAACCATCATATCTGCCTGCGGTTCAGATCTGGTTGGTAACGGGATAGTTCAGACAGCATGTCTGGAAACGAAAGTTTGCAACACAAACTGATGAGATGACGTTGCGAGATTCTCGGGAAATGAACTACGATAGCGAGCTCCAAAACATGAGCTGGTTATAGTACAAACATGTGAACACGCTATTCTAGACAAACATGATCACATGGTAGTCTTACAACAAAACACTACCGAGTTCCTGGTTTGGAACCATCATTGAGGATATCGAAATCTTGTGCAAGAACTAGTATTCGCACAGCAACTCCTTTTCCTTGAACAAATCGATCAGTGGCTTGGTGTGCTACGAAATACATATGGAGTGGAGGTAATTAATCTACCAAACCAAAGTATACTTCGCACATGCATGAATTACATGGGACAACTCCAAAGGAAGCAAAAACAATCTTTCTAGGATCCACGGCAACTTACACCAGGTGCACATGAATTAGAGGAAGTCACTCCTTTCATCCAAGAATATCCTTCATGAACCGGAAATGAAGAAAATGCTTACACAAGTTTCCAACACAAGCCTGATGTTCATCATGAATTATGAAGGAGATAAAATGCTTCTGATGGGCTCAACATCCACTCATCAGAATTTCCGTATCACTAGAATTCCACCATTATGTGAACAAGGCGATAGCATTGATCAGACCAAAAGAGGTAATGGTATATGCTCGAGGGATCAACCACAAGTAAGACAACATTACAAACATCGTTGGTGCTAGTTTGGATTCGATGATAGCCCACCCTCAAATCAAAGTTTTGAGAAGATAATAGATCCAGCAGTTGGTCACGGAGATCAATCGATGAAGATATCATCTTTCTTCAACACATATATACAAAGAGATATCCCTTTGGAATGAACTAAGCCGGACAAACTTTTATCTTCCAACTCTCCAAGTTGTTGTTCAGCTTAACCAACTTGCTCAGGGGTATCCAACACAGATTCTTGGAGAAGGGGTGGTTTACAAGGATAAACCAACTTGATCCTGAACTCAACATAGTGGTCGGGTGACGACCTGGTGATACTTCCGAAAAGATATTCAGAAAATCATGAACCACCAGTAAGTTATTAGGCTCGAGAACAATCTTGCCTTTCAAACCAAGACGATATGATCAATCGAGTGAGGGATTAAAACTCCCAACCTCATTGATCGAAGGGTGCACCAATAAAATGGACTAGGTAGCACAATCTACCTTAGGAGGATGATTCAATAACCAGTACGCTAAGATTAAAATTATTGTCCTTTAACTACCAAGCAACGGAGTTGCTAGGAGTATTTATTTCACACATCATGGTTCACCTGTCGGCATTCCGGTTACAATAACACGGGAACCGAGGAATGAACAATGATGGCAAGAAGTATCACTGCATCAAGGATTCATAAAAGGTGGTGCAATTCTCATGCCAATCCTAACATAAAGAGGGCAGCACTCCAAGGTAGAACAGAACAAAATCTGGATTGGCGGTTTGATCTGTGGAATACAACTACTTTGCCAAATCCAAGATATGGATGAGGTACTGGAGTTTGTTTCTCCTAGTCATTCCAGAATAGAATGGCTTGGCAGACCACAAGAATATCAGGCGTCGATGATCACGAATGCACTACTACTCCTGACTATCAACTGATAGACGAAGGTCAGAATACCACTAAGGAGGGACAACTCAAAGGAACATATGACTTTCTGAGTTGTGGATGCATAGATTAACATGTCAAACAAGTTTAACAGGTTTCTTCTGGATAACCAATGAAAAGAGCTAGAACTGGCAGAGTCACAATATAGAATGGAGAACTCCTCGAGAGCACTTTTATTCTGATCTTTTTGTTCAAAGAACTTCTGCCATAAGCGGTTCATAGTATTTGGAGGAACGAAATACCACAGACCTCGAGGACTATCACAAAGGTTACTAATATCCTAAGGGAACTAGCAAACACTATCAACATGAAGTATTTAGCATGATTCTCGGGTTCAAGAACCCAGGAATAGAATACCTACTACTAAGTGGAATCACGGAATGCTTTCCGGAGTAATGGCCAGAATCATCACACCGGGAACACAAAGCATGGCTAGGGTACTAGGTGATCCTCTAAGACACCTAGGGTCATCATAATATCTCCAACATATACATCGAGGCAATAGAGTACCTCAACTCACCGATTAGTGTGCTTAAACCGGCCCAAATAGACATCGGAAACATGAAGAAGGGATTTGCAAATGCATCAGTCTATTTAGAAACCTGAGATGACTCGGACAACATAACGGCTATAATGCTCAAAAGGATTTGAGATATCCTACAAAATGATGGCATAACCACTCAATCATCATATTATCAAGGTTCCGACATCAACTGTCAATGCACAGATGTAGTAGGAACTGAACTGAGGCTTGAGTCCAACAATCTTATAAGTCTACAGATTAGTAACACGTGATCCTGATAGAAAGAAGAGAAACCCTAGTTCCTTAACCCCGTAGAAATGATAAGATGACTCGGATTAGAAGGCATAAGGTAAAGGAGTAAAAAGAGCCTTACGTTCCCATCCACAATCAATTCCATTATATCACTAAAGAATTTCTAGACTCAAGTTCGACCGATTTGGCTTGGTAATCCTACAAGTAGTCAAGCTCTGATACCAAAGCTCTTAGGACCCCGATCCTAAGTCACTAATCTAGCATCTACCACATTATATCACTTTGCGGCATCACGCACGATATTCCCATGGGTGCCACCTTACCTAGCCTGGGACCGTTTGTGCCTTTCGGCTCACGTATATGCACTACAAAAAAAGACACATCCGTGACATTTTGGGCCGAACGAAAAATTTTTTTGTCATACATATGACACTTCTATGATGATAATTGTGACAAAACCCGGTATCATCGTAGATGTGGTGGGCTCCTACTTCTATGACAAAAAATCTTGACAGAAAATGGGCTTTTCGTCCTGGGCGGGCCGGAGACACAGCTGCATGACATTCTTTGGGCCATCCTTGACGGAAAAAACCATGGTAGAAGCGAGGGGGAGGAAAATTTCAGGGAGTTGCCGGTTATGGTGGGAGGTCGGGGGCCGAGCGATGCGAGTTTCTCTCGTACGTACGCGCGTGTGTGTGTGAGGCGTTGGCTCTAACTGAACCCGAGCGAGGCATTGGGCTCTAACTGAACCCGAGCGATTGCACTGCAGGCTACACATTACTGAACCCGAGCGATCGATTGATGGCTGTTAACTGAACCGATGGAGCGATTCCTTCGCTACTACTGCTACATGAAGCCGATCGATGCTTCCTCTGGGATGAACAGTGAGTGTTGCGGGGGGCGGGGCGGGGGGGGGGTGGATGAATAGTGAGCGGTGGCGTTGCCTCTGGATGAACATGACCCCGTGGTGTGGAGGGCTGGATGAACAGTAGACGGTGGAGGGGTGGCCGTGGAGGGCTGGTTGAACAGGACCCCGTGATGTGGAGGGATGGATGAACAGTAGATGGTGGAGGGGTGCCCGTGGAGGGGTGGTTGAACAGGACCCCATGGTGTGGAGGGCTAGATGAACAGTAGACGGTGGAGGGCTGGATGAACAGTAGACGATGGAGGGGTGGTTGAACAATACCCGGTGGAGTAGAGCGCGGTGGAGGTTGGATGAACAGGAGCCCGTGGAGGCTGGAGGAGGTCGACGGTAGCCCGTGGAGTCTAGAGGAGGTCGACGGTGGAGATGAACAGTATCCCGTGGAGTCCCGTTTTGCGGTACGCCACACCCCTCCCGATGAACAGGACCCCGTTTGACCGTGAAGCGCCCAACACAAGTCTGTTTCATCCGTTTTGCGGCACGCCACACCCTCCCGATCAGCGGGACCCCATTTCGACCGTAGGAGGTCCGTTCTCCGCTTTTGCGATACGCCACACCCTCCCGATCAACAGGACCCCTGCCGACCGTAGGAGGTTCGTTTCCTCCGTTTGCGGTACGCCACACCCTCCCGATCAACAGACCCCGTTCGACCGTAGGAGGTCCGTTTCCTCCGCTTTTGTCGACGCCACACCCTCCCGATCAACAGACCCGCTCAACGTAGGAGGTCCGTTTCTCCGCCAGCGGTACGCCAGGCCTCGTTTCCATCGCCCGTTCCATCCAAGACGGTTGGCTCCCACGCGTTCTGTTGCCTCCCGATGAACACGACGCATTCCGTTGCCTCCCCATGAACACGACACATTCCATTGCCTACCCATGAACACGACGACGACGCTGTTTCTCCGTTCCGACCCAGCCATGTACGTATGCGCGAGTAGGCGTTCGAGACCCTGCCCGTATGTACGTATGTGGCCGTATTTTCTTTCTTGCACCCTCGCCGCTGTACGTACGTGTACATGCTACGTGCGCGCCTCTACTATGACACGTGCGCGCCTCTACATCGACCAGTATGTACGTACACGTTCGAGACCAGAATGACAAAGCTACGTACGCTTCGACTAGGTGGGTCCCGACTGTCAGGCACTTCCTTTCCTGCGAAGATGTAGCTGGTGGGTCCCAGCAGTCAGGGGGGCAAATCGTTTTGTTTTTTGTTTTTGCCCGGACGCACTTCCTTGCATGCGAAGATGTAGCTGGTGGGTCCCAGCAGTCAGGGGGGCGAATCATTTTTTTGCCCGAACGCACTTCCTTGCGTGCGAAGGTGTAGCTGGTGGGTCCCAACAGTCAGGGGGAAACGTTTTTTTCGCGAAATACGGTGGCCCGTTCGGTGGGTCCCCGCTGTCAGGTGGAGGAATAATTATTTTGCGCATAATAAGGAGGAACTTCCTTGCTGCGGCCGTGGACCCAGCTGTCAGCCTCTCCATGCACAGTGCTCTTCTGATGGAAGTCGGTCGTTGACCACATTGACCATGCCGCACTGAGGGCACCACGGCGGTGGACGACGGCGAGGCCTAGGAAGGGGACGACACAGAGGCAGGGAAGACTCGGCAGTTGTTTCCCACGCGGAGGGGAGTACGACTGTACGAGGGTTTACTGGTTCGTCTGCCGTCGCCGGAGAATAGCAGCAGGTGTGGTTGAGTAGAGGGATTGCTAGGCCAGCGATGGGAGTATGGTGGGGCGGTGAGGCTGTGGCAAAGACAGCCCGCCATGAGGGAGGAGGAGGGAGCAGCAGTCCTTGGCGGCGCTTGTTTGAGCGGCTGGAGCAGGATGAGCAGAGATTGAAGAAGCACGACGGCCGTTGGATGGACATCCAACCGTCACTGCTTGTGCATCAACCTTTTTTTTAGAAAGCCTCAAATCTGTGGAAAACATCATATAGCCCATATGCCATTATTTCTAATAATTTACAGCCCATTTCCTAATTCTTAAGGTTTTTTTGGAGCCCATATTCTTTTTGTTAGCATTGCAGCCCATATTGTGGCCACGGTTAAAAAATTATACGAAAATTTGCATATTTCGGTGCGGTCCGAACTATTTTTAATCCCGAAATTTCGACTCACATTCAAACTGATTTTAAAAATAAATATATATCAATATAAAATCCAACAAATTCTCCACACATAAAAATTAATGTAATTTAAAATCTTTAAATGGAAAAAAAATATTTGAAACTAATTGCCGGTTTGATGTGCTTTAAAAATATACAGCCCATTTCTCATTACTGATGGGCCATTTTCTCGGCCAGCCGAATGAAAGCTCTCCTCGTCTTGAAAGATTTGTAGCCCAATAGGCCTGACAAAGCTTACTTGACAAATCAGAAAAAAATTGGGCTGTGGCCGTGGACCCAGCAGTCAGCCTCTCCACGTACAGTACTCTTCCGATGGAAGTCGTTCCTTGACCACGTTAACCACGCCGCACGGAGAGCACCACGGCGGTGGACGACGATGAGGCCTAGGAAGGGGACGACGCGGAGCCGGGGAAGACGCGGCAGTGGAAGCCCGCGCGGAGAGGAGTACGAGGGTTCACTGCTTCGGCTGCGGTGTGAGGCTGTCGTCGCCGCAGGGCCTGGCCAGCGGTGGGAATAGTAGGGGGCGGTGAGGCCTCCGCAGTTGCACAGCCGGCCACGGGAGGGAGGAGCATGCGGCACGACCGGCGCTGCTTTGGGCGGCTGGAGCAAGAAGACCAGAGGTTGAAGAAGCACTACGGTCGTTGGATGGACATCGTATGGTCACTGGAGCTAGAATCGTTCATATTGACTAAGTTGAGAAAGCCTTTGTGGGGACCCCGACTTGCAAGTCGTGATCACCGAATGCACTTGTACAGTGATCCCAGAGATCAATGCTCACTGAACACACAGAAGCTGAATAACAAGAGTCTTACATCCATACATACCGTCTTACACAAATAGTGACCATCATGGTCAAGTCTTACATCGATAAAGCCTTAAGGGCTGAACATCAAATGAAACATAGCAGCGGAAAACATCATCGATAAGTAGAACCCATGCCATCTGCCTTAACCCTACAGGCATTCTGACTGGGAAACGTCCTAGTTCGCATGATCGTCTCCAAAGAACTCTTCTTCGAACTCCGGTTCTTCCATGCCTGGTCAATTAAATAACCAGTGGCAAGCCAATGAGTACTTTGAATGTACTACTTAAGCAACCCATGATTTGGTTCAAGGTACGGTAATGCATGACATAGGTAAAGTTTTGCATAAAGCTAGTTTTGAGTGCAGGACATGTTCAACATCCTATAAAGCATGCATCAAGAGAATTCCAGTAACCATGAGAACTGGTCCCAGATATCAACATAAATAGAATGGGCACCAACCCATCTCAATCGAGTCAAGTCCTTGACTTGATCCATGACAACACCATCATCTCACACACACCGGATTTGTAAACAAGTGGACGTAGCCCAAGAGCGGTTACCCAACTGTCCATGACCGTGGACACGGCTATTCGAATAGTTTTACACTCTGCAGAGGTTGCACACTTTACCCACTAGATCCGGGAACTTCCGTGTCAAACCACGACCGCGGTACCTCAAGTACCGGGGTAAGCACCGATCACTACCTTTCCTAGTCGACACTAACATGGAGTCCACTCGATTGGTAGTAACCCCGTGCCAAACATTTCTCATCATAAAGTTGTGGAGCCTCGCTCCCATATTCATCACATATCACAAGCACGGGTACCAACGGTGTGTCCGGTGCCCGTGAAAACAGTCATGGCCGCCCTACAGCACGACCCGCCCCAAGAGAGAGCACCAACTCTCCCCGTCACTAGTAATGCGGGCTCCAAGCTAGTATCGGTCTAGGTACTCAATAATGCCCTTTCCCATATAAGGGTAGAGTGGTCGCGCATGTAAGGTTGGAATAACGGTCGCAACTCCGACCAATCCGTTTTGAAAACCACACACCCTTTTTGCTTGGCACACCACTTCGTCATCAAGTGGTCACCCATCTCATCATCTCCCTCGGGCATGAGTGGCACCCGACGGGGTTTTCGAAAATACTTTTGAAATCACTTTGCCTCCTTCACCATGCATATTCCCATCCCTTTTTGCATAGCATCTACTTTAGCATCCTATCTACTCCCACCGGCACAACCCTCATAAGAAGGTAGGGCCATGCACAATGCAAGTATCAACGAGGAAGTAATCGTGGTAACCAACCCACGTGGTTCACCATCTCGTCATGATTCCAATGCATCATCAATAAAGAGCTAAAAATGACATGCATATAAAGGGGTATCATAGTCATGGTCAAAGGGCCGCTTGCCTTGGTTGGCTTGATCTTCAAAGTCCTCAGGCCCTGCTCCTCCTTCTTCCTCGCCTACCTCGTCAAAACACGGGATCTAACGTTGCAAGAAAACAACGGAAAAATAAGGCAATAATAAAAACAGAAAAGTCAAAGTGCTCACAAAAATGTCAACTTATTTTTGTAAAATACTAGAAGGAAGGCTAGGAAGGGGGCAACTTTTGGTTTTGGTTCTGGAGCAGCAAAATAGGAGTTATGGATTTTCAAAGGCTCATTTAAATGCTAAAAACAACATTTAAATATTTACAGAGAAGAAAAGGTGGTTGGATTTGAGTGAATGTTGCACCAACAAATAGATTGCAATATTCTAGGAATTTAGAAATTGGAATCAATGCATTTGGATTAATATTCTGCCCTGTGGAATTTTTGGAAATACTACAGAAAAAAAAAAGGAAAAACGGCGCTGTGCCACTGGGCCAGAGAGGCCACAGCAGCAGCAGGCCCAGGGGGAAACCCAGCCCACGCGGCCGCCACGTCGAAGGCGTAAAGGCCGAATACGCCTTCGGCCGACGGCGGGTCTGTCTTGTGCCTACACAAGACGCTTTAAACCTCGACGGTGGATCCCACCCATCGTAGGCGTGAGGATGAACGGCCGCCCCACGGCGGCCGTCGTCTACCTCCGCCGAGGCGACGCGAGCTCGCCGCGGCGTCTACAGGCACGGAAGGGCGCAGAGACTACCGTTGGACTCGTGGAGCGAGTCACGGTTACGGTGGGGTGGAGACGGTCGCGGGTGGCCTGCCACGGCGACGAGGTCCCGCGGCGGAGGTGCTTCGGGCGCCGGTGGCTCCGGCCGTTCCCAGCTGCAAAATGAGGGGGAAAGAGAGGGGAAAGTATCAGTGAGGCGAGGGGAGTCCGGTTCGAGGGAGAAACGGGGCGGAGGAGGCCTGTACCCGCAGATCGACAGCGACCCGAGGCGGCGGAGCTCGAGCTCGATCTCGAGCTCGGGCGGTTCTGGAGCGAAGTGGGTGGATCCAGGGGTGGATTGGGTGCGTGGAGGAGCGACAGGGAGGAAGAGGAGGGCTCGGGAGCGCCTTAAATAGGCTGGCCGCGGTTCACCGTGGGCGTGGCCTACGGGCACCCGCGGAATCAGCTCTGGAGGCCGAGGGAGAGGAGTTGGGGCTGTCCACGGCGCTTGTGGGGATGGAGTAGGGCGCCAGGGAGAAGGAGAGAGAGCGGCGGAGGGCTCTGGCGCCCGCGCGTGTGAGGCCGGCCATTGGCCGAGCCGGGCGGCGTCGGGCACGCGCTGCAGGAGGGGAGAGAGAGGGGGAGACAGCGGGGACTGCACGGCGGCGTGCTGCAGACGTCGAGGCACATCAGCTGGCGCGATGGGAAGGCACGAGGCGGTCGGGAGGCGCGGCGTCAACGGTCGGCGCTCTGGCAGGCGCTCCAGAGCGCGACTTTGGCCGGCATCCGCGGTTTTCATGGCAAGCGTCTGCGTTCTGTCTGGAAGCAACAGTGGCAGGGGACAAGGCCTGGAAAGAGCCTGGGATGCTCTGGGGTGCAGAAGGGAGAGAGAGAAGCTGTGAGAGAGAAGAGAAACTGTTGTCCAGAGAGGACAAACTTGATTCCCCCCTTCCTCCACATTGCTTCCTCGGGTAGAAAAGTGTCTATGTGACAGAGGGGAGTGAGGAGGGGCTGTGGCAAAAAGGTGAACTCAAGGAGATTAGTGAAAGTGGCAAAAATAGGCTCTTTAGTATTTTGCCAGAAGGTGTTTGATGGAGTTTTGGGTAAGCTAATGATTCCCACTGGCCAAGATACTCCAAGGGGTGAAATGTCACATATATTTAGGGCCTTCCACCCATTTTGAGCTTATTTGGACAAAGTTGCCAATGCAACTTTTGCAAACCCTAGAAATGGGCAGAAATGGGTTTGTGTAGATCCAGTGGAGTAAATCATTTCTCCTTGATGTGCCACTTGGTGTAGTAGCCTTATTTGGTCACATGATCAGGCTGACCAAAGTTGGGGTCTTGGAGAAAAAGTTGGTAGTGCAAAGTGGTTCAAACTTGATTCTGGTCAGAGAGGGTTTTGAGGCACTTTGACTAAGATTTCCTCTTCTCCAACCTGTGCCATTTGGTCCAGATGCATCATTAGACCAATTAAGCATGTCCACCAAGTTTGAGCACATTTGGACACACTTGGCAATGTAAAGTTGATCAAACTCTAGATTGGACAGAAATGGTTTTGAGGGGTTTTGATGATGTTATCTTGTTCTCCAAGTCATGAGACTTGGCAAGATCATCAGATATGTCATATGTGACATGATAGAATTTTCCTGGAATTTTTGGAGAATATTTCCTTTGTAAATATTTCAAAAGCTTGAAATATCGAAAGGGTTTTAGAGGATTTGACCAATATTTTGAACATGACCATGTCTTGAAACTCTTATATATGGACAATATATGTCCTATGAGTTTCCCTAAATTTTGTCAAATATTTTTGAAACAGTAAAGTAATTTTTTCCTATTAAAGACCATTTCTGGCCTTAAGAAAAAGCCTTTAAATAAAATAGAACAGTAACTTTTAAAATTATATTTTTGTGGTTCCTGGGCATCCTGTATCTAATAGGAGTCAAATATATTTTTGGAAAGATTTTTACTGCCATTAATCAAGTACTTGCAGTGCAAACCTCAATTCAGGGGTTTTTGGAAAACTAATTTTTGAAAATACTTTCTGGCCAAATATTTTTGTAAGAAAATCCCATATAGCACTATTCACATGGCATGGTCATTGGTCAGGAGCTTGGGGTAAGGAGATGGAATATAGAGGGTAGAGTAGTTGACTTCAAGAAGCATTTGAAAAGAAACACAGAGAGAAAACCAACTCCAAATAAAAGCCAAATAATGCAAAAAGTTTTTGTTGGTCCAAATTTTCATGCTTTATTAATAAAAATGAAATGTTACAAAATGCAGGGTGTGACAGCCTTTTGTCCCCGTAAACTTAGTAGGCCCACAAGTGGGTCCCAGCTAGCCAGGGGAGTATTCATTTTTTTGTGCGTAATAAGGAGGCACTTCCAGTGGGTCCGAGCTGACAGCGGGGGGAACGTTTTTTCGCGAAATATGGTGGCCCGTCCGGTGTGTCCAAACAGTCAGGGGGAAACGATTTTTTTCACAAAATACTGGTGGCCCATCCAGGGGGTCCCTACTGTCAGGTGGAGGAATAATTATTTTCCCCGTAATAAGGAGGCACTTCCTTGCGGCTGTCGTGGACCCAGCTGTCAGCCTCTCCACGTACAGTGTTCTTCCGATGGAAATCGGTCGTTGACCACATTGACCACGCCGCGCCGAGAGCACCACAGCGGTGGACGACGGCGAGGCCTAGGAAGGGGACGACGCGGAGCTGGGCCACGGGAGGCAGGAGCTGGCGGTAGCACAGCCGGCCACGGGAGGCAGGAGCAGGCGGCACGACCGGCGCTGCTTTGGGCGGCTGGAGCAAGAAGACCAGAGGTTGAAGAAGCACTATGGCCGTTGGATGGACATCGTGCGGTCACTGGAGTATTGACTAAGTTTACAAAGCCCTCCATCCCCGTTAACTTAGTAGGCCCACAAGTCAGCCCAACAATATGGTGGGTCCCAGCTAGCAGGGGGTATTCATTTTTTTGGGCGTAATAAGGAGGCACTTCCTTGCGTGCGAAGATATAGCTGGTGGGTCCGACCTATCAGCGGGGGGAACGTTTTTTTCGAGAAATACAGAGGCCCTTCCTGTGGGTCCTAGCTGTTAGGTGGAGGAATCATTATTTTGCGGGTAATAAGGAGGCATTTCCTTGCGTGCGGCCGTGGACCCAGCTGTCAGCCTCTCCACGTACAGTCCACTTCTGATGGATGTCGTTCATTGACCATGTTGACCAGGCCGCGCCGAGAGCACCAGGGCGATGGACGACAGTGAGTCCTAGGAAGGGAACGACGCGGAGCCAGGGAATACTTGGCAGTTGTTTCCCACGCGGAGGCGTATGAGGGTTTACTAGTTCGTCTGTCGTCGCCGGAGAATAACAGCATGTGTGGGTGAGTAGAGGGATGGCTAGGCCAGCAATGGGAGAACGGTGGGGCCGTGAGGCCTGCGTGGCAGCATAGCCGGCCGCGGGAGGAGGGAGCAGGCAGTCCCGCCGGTGCTTGTTTGAGCGGCAGGAGCATGAAGAGCAGAGATTGAAGAAGCACGACAGCCGTTGGATGGACATCCAACAGTCACTACTCTCATGTGTTGACTAAGTTGACAGGGCGTTGCGTGTGCGTCAACCTTTTTCTTTATCAAAGCATACGCGTCAACCTGTACTAGGCGCACAAGTCAACCTCAAATCTGTGGAAAACAACATACAGCCCATCTGCCATTATTTCTAATAATGTACAGCCCATTTGCTAATTCTTAAGATATTTTTGGAGCCCATCTTCTTTTTGTTAGCATTACACCCCATATTGTGGCCACGATTAAAAATTATACGAATATTTGCATATTTTGGTGCGGTCAACTGTTTTTAATCCAGAAATATCGATTCACATTCAAACTATTTTCAAAAATAATTTATATAGATATAAAATCCAAATAATTGTCCACGCATAAAAATCAATGGAATTTAAGATCTTGTAATTAAAAAAAGTTCAAACTAATTCCCGGTTTGATGTGTTTTAAAAAATGTACAGGCCATTTCTGGGCAAATCGAATGAAACTCTCATCGTCTTGAAAGATTTGCAGCCCAGCAGGGCCGATAAAGCAAGTAGGCCTTGTTTGGGTATTTCTTTTAAAAAATAGAACTGGGCTAGCCATTTTCAGCAAGAAAAAAACACAACTGTGCTCATGATGTGGTAAACATAAATAAAACCCTGGCTAGACGGGCCCTGACCCGCACAGCCCGTTGTTACCCTGATCCGTCGCTAAAACTAGTATAAATAACAACTGCTTGTTCCTCAAAAAAACTCGCACGACTTGTGGGTCCCTGGTGTCAGCCGCTCGTAGTGTAATTCTCTCGTTTATTGACTACGTTGACAATGGCGTGAGCCCCAGATGTCCAACCATTAGGAGGAACCATATTTTTGGGCTTGTACTATAGAGGCACTTGCTTCCGTGCTGCCATGACGCTGGTGGGTCCTCTCGTCATCCTCTCCGTCTGATCATCTCCTTGTTCCTCTCGGCTGTTGACGACGTTGACAACGCAAGAGGGCGGCGCACCGCGCAAGGTGAGCGAACCAAGGCCGCAAGGCGGAGGACGACGGCGAGGCCTCGGACGGATCAAACAGGAGCCGTTGAAGATGCGCCGGTTTGATCGCGGCGGAGAATCTGAGGTTGGCTGGTTGAGTTCGCACGGGGTGTTGGGGCTGATGTCACCGGAGAATAGAGGGAGGGACTGGCCAGCGTTGCAGGGTACGTACGGTAGGGTGGCGGAGGCGTAGCCAGCCATTGGAGGCGGGAGCAGGCGGAGCCGATGGGGTGGTTTGGTTTGGGCGGCTGGAGGAAGAAGAAGAAAAGAGATAGAAGATACACGACAGATGTCAGAATCCAAATCTATGACGGTCATGCAACCTTTCCTATGAAAATTTACAGCCCATTTGATGTGCTAGTTTAAAATAAGTTTGTGGGTGCTGGTGGGGGCTAATCACTTGGCTTCTGTATTGCACAGTGAGCTCAAGCAGACGGCATGAGTGATGTTATTTCCCTTGGTTGTGATTTGTTACAATATTTCACTCTAAATTAAACAAATGGCAAGCCATTTGCCTTGTTTCAAGGAAAATATGGCAGTCACAGCCGAGTTGAAAAGGGCAGGAACATCTAAGTCCAGCTTACAAACTGTACAGAAGCACGAGGGTTGATTGTTCATCAGGTTTACAAAATAAACCAGATTGAAAAGGGCAACAACATCTAACTCCACCACTGTTTTCAGCAGTCATAGTCAAATGGATCGGTCAGGTCCATAGAATGAACATCTTGGGTCGTAAAATTTACTGGATTATTACCACAATATGTTGTAAATAGAAGCCCGGCACGTTCAGAAGCTCTTTTGCCCATCTGAAACTCCTTTTTTTGCTCTTCAACATACCCGTCCGTCAAAACCATGCTGCTGATAAACTTAAGCCTGATGGACAATAGTAACCTCACATTCAGCAGGAAGAATGTGACAAATCTTGTGTTTGCACGGTTGGCTACATATCGTTCTAGCGTTATTGTCTTCAATCGAGTCTCATGAGAAGTGAGAAAATCCCGATGCTTACGAATCCACCGATTGGTTATAACTTTCTTACCCCGTCCTGTTGCCTAAATAGACATGAAGATTGAAAACAGTTAAGGTCTAAAAGAAGAGTGTCGAAAGAGCAACAGCTGAACGGTTAATTCTAGTACACTATATGCGGGCTTCCAATGTGCGTGAAATTATCACCTTTATATACAACTTCTCCATACATGGAAAGCATTGCAGCAAGCCAATAATCTTGTTCAGATCAAAACTATTCATTTGGATATATAAGATCTTGACAGAATCCAACACCATTGATAGGCCATCCATGGAGAAACTCTTCATTGAGCATAGAACATAATATTAGTACAAAATATGTACTCCAAGATGATATATAAATTATGCGCAAAAATTTAAAATGCAGCTTATGGTTACAAGTGTAGATGATAATATAAAGTAGCTGAAGAACTGTGGAGCCAAACACCATATTGAAATGAGCATAGAGATCATGTATTACACCCAAGGTCTCCAGTTTAGGTGCAGAGATGACGGTTATTTGCAACGGTGAATAACTAGAATCAAGGATCAACCTTTGAAGTGAAGGGGCATCTTGGATGATGAGCTGCCTTCCGTCAATAGAAATTCCAATTCTTACAAGGTTAGGCGACTTTATTTGGAGACAAGCGATTCTAACTGTGAAAACAAGCACCAAGCACTCCAGCGCAGGGCAACTGGAGTGGATGATGTTGTGCAATGAGGCCTCCGATATATGAACCCTCACAAGTGAAAGTTTCTTGAGAAACGGGAGTCAAAGCTTTAGTACTAGATTGTCTGGTAGGTAGCACAGCGCAAAGGTGGCGGTGTGGAGAGAGGAGGAAAACCGCGAGATGGACATCGGTGCTGAGGGCACAAGTTCGTGGCGTTCGGTATGTGGTATGTGATTTCCAGGGGAATAGTAGAACTCAAGCAGCTGTAGTTATGTGAATTCAGGGGATTTCTGCCAGGCGTCCACCGTGCAGGGCATGGTATGCTTGTTCAGGTAGCATGACAGGATGCAGAGGCTTTGAACAGAGCCCTGGTGGAAGGAGATGATGGCTCTGGGGATTTCAAAATCATTGAAGAGAGATAGCAGACGATAGTTGAGATAAAGGGGCACGGCGCGCCATAGAGGGCGCCACCAAATTGAGAGGACTTGGGTGAGTCAGCAATCCTTGGTGGGGAGAAGCGAGATGATCTCCCCAAGGACGGTGTCTGGGAGATCGCTGATGCGGTCCACCCGAGATTCTACGGGTTCCTGGGATCCGGTGGGGGCGGGGTCGCCGCTTCTCCCGACGCTTCCGGGTGCGGGATCTACAACACGCGTCGCCGCTGGCGGGAGCCTCATCTTCTTGGCGCTGGGGTCAGCCGACTCCATTTTCCTCGAGGGTGTCACATCACGCTCACGGATTTGAGCAGAGTAATGAATGACGAGCCTAGTTGTAGTGCGAGCGAAGAAGAAGGGGAGCTGGGGGTTTTCTGTAGGAGTGAGGAAGAAGGGGAGCTGGGGTTTTCTGTAGGACTGAGGTGTGGAATTTGGGGGTACGAGTGGAGCGAGATGACGTGAGGTGGGTGGGAGCGAGGAGGAAGAAGAGCACCCAGGTTTTTTTTGGGGGGGGGCGGTGTGCAGGGTGTGGGTAGCTCCTTTTGAATTGATTTTACTATTTACTAGTGTGGAATGGCTGATTTTTCTTGGGCCCAGAGTAACAATTACTGCTAGTACAGTGGAGACACTCTACAGCTACCCAGAAAAACAATTACTACTAGTACAGTGGAGACACTCTACCGCTTCTGGCTCCTCCTAGGTCATTGAAACGTCTCCCTCTACTGAATGATGTTATACTTTTGTTCACCGACATGCGGGCCATGCAGCGCGCGGGCCCAAATGCCATCCACCAAATTAGAAGGCAGTATGCAGGCGGAGAGTCACCCCGGTCTTAGCGCGGTAGTAACGAGCCGTCGTATCACAAAACCCCACCTCCCCGCAGTCTAAGTTTGACGAACGAAGCAACCATCATTTCACTCTTCGCTGAATCCCCTTCTCCCTCACCGTCTTCAAGAAAGGCAACACTCGCATCCACCACTGTTCTTCTCTCCCAACGAAGGGAAGGTAAGCGGATCCGTGATGTTGGTATATTTCGTTCATAGAAAAAAAAGAACTTTTGCAAAGCAGTAACCGATCCTCGCTCTCTTTTTTGTTTCATTGTCATTGCGATTGTGTTTTCCTTTCAGTGGTCTCCTAGTATTCGTCAGTTTCATGATGGACCAAGGAGAACCAGGCAAAGATCTGGCAATATTGGAGCAGACGCGGGAGGTTCATTCCCACGAGACAGAGAGCTCCAAGAAGATGGAGGCAACCACCGAGCCGACCCCAGATACGCTCACGGCCACTACTGAGATGGTCAACGCCCCGTTTGAGGTTACAGCCCCCGTTGCACTGCAGAGCAGTTTTCCCCCTTCGAGGATGTGTCCCCCCCCCCCCGCTGAGCTGCCCAAGGTGATTTCCTTCTTTGCCAATCTTGATTGTGGTTTTTCATCTAAGTATGTGGTGATTTTTTTAGAAAAGGAAGTATGTGGTGATTAATAATGCAAAATTTTATTAGCTTCGATGCCATGCTATACATAGTGGTTTAAATAACTTGTGTTTCTTATACTGAAAAGTAATTCAAAATTTGTTTCTGTTTCAGTTAGAGCCCTAATGCAGACAAGGATTGTGTGGTTGTGCATGTCACTCGCTATGAGGCGGACGACCTGAATATACGCACTGGGAAAACAGAGTTCTTAGGATGTTGGATCCTGGAATCCATTTGCGGTTATACCAATGAAGAGTTGTATTCTAGCCTCACTGTTGTCAGGCGTGTTGTCCAGGGTGTACTGAAGCACAAGAAGTTCAAAGCTACTCCTTCGTTTGTGAGGCATAGTGTTCTTGTCAAGCTTACGCAGGAAGATGATGTGGCATGCCTCAACAAACAAGTTTATCAGTGGCAAGGCCACAAGGTTGTCTTCATGAAGGTTCACAAGATTGAGCTGCTGCGGGACGTCCTCGATGATGTTCATGGCAAGGTCCGTCTTATGTCCAGCCCAAATTAGATCGAGGCATGAAATAGTTGCCCCAGCTAGTGTTTAATAGTAGTTTGGATTGTGTCTAATTATTTGAACCTTGCCTGTTATCGACCCCTCTAGGGCTAGTACTCTATTTGAATCCGTCTATGGGAACTGCTGCTACTTTTGTGTGACCATGAATCATGTGAGAACCATCATAATTGTTGCCGAAACAGATGCGTCCTCACTAGTTTTTTCATGAATATGGCATGGTAAGACATAAGTTGTCATGGTTTATCATATGAGCAGTGTGTGTTTTGATGAAATAGAGCACTCGTTTGAGAACCGTGCACCGACATATACATAAGTACATGTAAACACTGTTGGTGCTACCCCACTTGTAAGCAGTTGTGCAAAACACGGCACATTGGCTCAGCTCGCTTCAACACTAGGCTATCGACCAGCTAACAATCAACAATCTGTTGTCTGACATATAAGCAACTATGTATCTTGTTACAGTGGTTCATGCAGTTAATTGAGGCCACAATGTAATAAATTCCAAACGTTCAACGCTAGTCCAGTGCTCATGTGGAACACTCATATTAAACTCGTCTTCATAAAAATCTTGAAAAGCATAAGTTAAGCAGTGTTATACATCTCAATGATTCATAGAACATAACAAACATATACTAGTTCACAGCAAAAGACAAACTTGTGAGAAGGTTTACAAATCAGGAAAAAAACAAGCAAGGCTTCTCTGAGCAAAGGGCCTCCCGGCTTTCCTCGAGTTCACTCTGGTTTTTTCTTGTTGCCACCATCTAGGGTTAGGTTCTCTCATTCCAGAATAACCAATTATAATTGTGGTCTCAGTTGGAATGCTGAACTGAACCATGCAGTGTACTGACCAGGTGAAATTCTTGTGCATTCCACTAAATTTAAGCACCGCTATTTGCATAAATAAGCAGACCACAATGCCTCTTATCCGTGCACCTGTCCAAAAAACCGCCGGGCAGCCGTGCCAGCTAGTCCTCGGTCCATGGACGAACTGGTAGAAAGTGCATTCCGGACTAGGATGCAGTTGTTTTCGCTCGTCCCTGCACTACAATCAGGTAGTAAAACGTATGAATCAGCTTCTTTTAGATTGTGTTGGTCATTCTACCTTAGTTACTACCAATGTAGGGATACCTTGAAGACGGGAGGTTAGACGACGGCAACGAGGGATAGCCATCTCATTTTGCATAGTTGTACTAAAACTGATGTGTGTGCTTTTGATTGCGCGGATAGAAATGATACGTAGACAGACATCCCGAAACGATATGGAGACAGACATCCCTGTTTGCGCAAATACAAAATACGGTTATTTAGACAGTGACAGATATTACTACTTTCCCGCGTTTCCTCTTAGAACCAAGTCCTAGATTCATGCTACAGCTTTCCCTTTTTCTTCCCTGTTTGAACCAACGCTTTGAATTGACTTTATGAACTAGCTTTACTTCTAATAATAGTAGAAGTCTTGGTGGCTTTGGAACAGCGGACGGAAGTAGAAAAGGATCTACACGAAGGGGGGAGAGCTAGGGAAGTAGAGCAAGGCAGGTTTCGAAGGAATATATACCTGAGGGTCGTCGGCATGTGGCAAAGACGGCGTCGGGAGGCCGCATCTTGGCCACAATACTGCAGGGAGGAAGAAGGGGTCGGAGGCCCTCCCGAGCCAGCGCTCTCTCGGAGAGAACGGCACGGCCGCCGATCGGGACGCGCGGGCAGCCGTTGGTCTCCTCCCTCGCCGCCGACGACAGCGTGAACGATGTACCTACACCCCCAGCCCTGGTCGAGAGAACCCTAGTAAAGCAAGCGCTAAGGCTCCTGCTTTTATATATAGTGGAGTGATTTTGTTGTACCGGCTTCAAAAAAATGCGCTCCTACATGTACCCGCGAGTGGGTGTGAGAGAACTAGTGCGTGTGTGCACCGCTTCTCTTCGTGAGAGTACAATATATACTATGCCCAAAGAACGTTCGCCGCAAGAGTAATAATATAAGTGTGTGATGTGTGAGCTAAAATAAAATGTGCGCGCCGTCTTTTGTTTTTTTAGAAGTTCTGAGGGTAGGGTGTGAAAAGCACATATGTGCGTGACGTCTACCTGCAGATAGACGATGGGTGCCACGTGCGAGTCTGCGAGAGGACTCGTGAGAGTTGTGACTCGTGAGGCTGCGTGTGCGTGAGAGAGAGGGGGGCACGTATCAATGCAATGCATGTGTCCGTAAATCATTATCCGACAAACGTTCGCCACAAGCCTTTTCATAACGAACGCCATAAGAACCGTTAGATCGGCATCCGACAGTGTTAGTTTTGCCATGTCATTTAACAGAACAGCCACTCCTCCTACACACAAATCTTCCACGTGAGTGTTAGCAACTGCCGTATGCTCCCTCCGTTTCGAAATGCAGTGCATATAGCTTTATTGAAAATTAGAACCTCGCAAACTTTTACCGAGTTTTCGTGTACCAAATTGCACATGAAGAATACCCTGTATATATCATTTCATTCATCTTCGAGAGGTAACTATAAAGATGGGTGAGGAGTCTACAAAGAAAGACCATCGTATCACCCGCTGCAATTTCAACCATCCTTTAGTGTCGAGGAATATCATAGGAACTCTATATGATATGATTTTTATAGGATTTTTTTTCCTTTAGAGCCAATTGGTTCATAGGAATAGATTCATATACTCTACATTTCAAAGGAAATAAACATGATATCATTTCTATAGCTTTAGAGCCACTTGGTTCATATGAATGGATTCCTATACTCCCTTAATTTCAAAGGAAAATAAACATTAACGTATATTCAATAGAAAAGTTCCTATGATATGAACCAAATTACATCTCTTTACAAATCCCTCCTCATAGGAATTGAGATACATGTCATCTCTAGATTCAATAGAAAAGTTCCTATGATGTGAACCAAATGACATCTCTTTTCCAATCCCTACTCATAGGAATTGAGATCCCCCATGTCATCTCTTTCCCTACAACTTCCATGTATACATCTTCTATTCCTAAATAGATAGTACAACCCACTAGTAGCTTTTTTCCAAAACATGCAACTATGGCACAAGAACTATATAGTGTGCCAATAACTTTGAAAGATGGTCGCTGGATGAAGCTTACCCGACAGTGCAGAGATTGCCAAATCCGAGCACTACTGGCCGTTGGATACTTGGATGTCATCAACATTCCACCAGATCTGCCACATGTACAATTTAGAAGACTCCATGGTTGAATTTAAGCATAATGCACAAACCTCAAAACACAAGCACTTCTCCTTTGTTCTAGAATCTTCTATATCATAATTGATTATTATTTTTTCTAAATGAATTGCCATTATTTGTTTTTTACTTTATGATTTACAATGCACAACCCCATGAATCTTAACATTTTTATAAAACTAATTGTTTTTGAATGAGATGAACTATAAGTACTAAACGAACATCTACATCATGCATATATGACTCAAAGCTTTACATGCTATAGTGTGTATTTATTCATAATTTGGTTTCGAAATCTCATGCGTTCAATACATGTGTACCTTACCAGTTTTGAGTAGAGTAGCAAATTTCACGCGGCCCCGGGTATATCAAAATGCAGGGCCCATGCATCATTGCCTTTCGGTAGAACCTATGTCCACAATTTTTTGTACGTGCTATATCTCCACTGGTCCCCGAACCCAAAATGCTGCCTCGTTCCCGTAAAACCAAGCGGCCCACATATTTAAGGCGTCGACTCGAACCCGTTTACTACAACGTGGCCCCGCATGCCATAGTACTCCTACAAACCCTACCGCCGCACTCATCATCGGTTTTCTTCAAGAGGACGAGGGAGAAGCCGATTTGTAGTGGAGGCGCTTTCAAAAAAAGGATCAGAGTGGAGACCCTACCTAGGGTGCCCTAGGTAGCTGCCGCACGCATCATTGTTTTCTCTTTTCTTTATGCTCTTGCGTGCTAGAGTGAAATGATGGTTGCTTCGTTCGTCCAGCTTAATGCGGGAAAGGTGGGGCTTTGTGATTTGACCCCTCATCGCTCATTTTCTACTACTGCGGCGCAACGACCGGGGTGCCTCCAATTCCAACCACTGCTCCGAACTGTAATTTGGTGCATCGCACGTGGAACAAGACGGTGGATGAGCCACATGTCTGCCAAAGGGGTCCTGTTAAGTGTGTCGCCATTTCGTATGCGGACTGACCCTGCTTGAGTTGCTACGCCAACACAACAGGAGCAGCCTACCACTTGGTTTTGCTCCTTGGTGAATCCCGACTA
The DNA here is from genome assembly GCA_021437245.1 of Aegilops speltoides. Classification (NCBI taxonomy): domain Eukaryota; kingdom Viridiplantae; phylum Streptophyta; class Magnoliopsida; order Poales; family Poaceae; genus Aegilops; species Aegilops speltoides. The sequence continues at coordinate 296,668,489 of CM038146.1, read as the reverse complement.
TATTGATCTAAAAAGATACATGCTGAACTACCCTCTCCGTCTCGGTTTTTTATTTGTTGGCGTGTCGGTTTATAGGGCCTGCACATAGTTCTAGGTCATCCATTTGACGAACTAACTATGAGTTACTATGTCACAAAAAGTATATCATTGGATTCTTATTGGTTGATATGTGAAGAAACAAGAAACGAGGTAGAAGTTAATGCACCGCGCCTTAGTATTTTGGGATTATTTGGTTTTCGTAAGATGACTTACTCACCTATACGGAGGGAGTAGTTGTATTTAAAAGTCGAGGGCGGGGCTTTTCCTGCGCGGTAGGCGGGGCAGTTCCGCCTAGTCAGTTCGATAGAGACGCGAGAAGACGAGGGAGTAGGCTGCTGCAAACGTAGGGCTGTGTGATTTGACCGCAAGTTACTGCTGGATAGGTGGGGCCCCGTGATTTGACTTGCCATTATCATTTTAACAACAGCGCTACGACCGGCGTGAGTCTCCCGATTCCTGACCACCTCCATACAGGTGCCTCTCCCAATGCTCCACCATGTAGTAGTAGAGGCTAGCTCTTGCATGAGAGCCCACTTCTCCACTTTTTCCTAGCCTCTCTTTCCTCCACATATGTAAAAATGCCATGTAAAGCGCACTATTGTACTTTCTTGCTCCTACAGGTGCTTAAGCTTGCCACATAGGCATAAAGTCTAATGTGGCAAGTTAATCAAGAAGAGAGAGACTAGTTTGGTGACCCAAGGAAGAAACGGTGCTAAGCGTGTGTACCTAGGTGAAAAGACAATTTAGAGTCTATAGCTAATTAAATGAAGCAAACTTAGCAACACCATTTCATTGGAAGAGGTCACTCCTTGGCAAATGCAATAAATACTAGTACTCCTTGTGTCCCATTATATAAGAACGTTTTTGACACTACACTAGTGCCAAAAACGTTCTTATATTATGGGACGGAGGGAGTACGAAGAAAGAGATAGAGAGGAGTAAAAAAATAAATACACTTATAGCCAACGTTATAGCCAACCTTGTTGTAGTATGAGTGACTAAGTGATGACTATGTATGACATGCCAACATCAGATAGCCTAACGCACCGTGTTAAATCTCCAAGGGCGCGACCGCGCGAGCGACGCGACGGTCGTGGTAGGCGCGACCATGATACGGGCTGCTGGCAGCCCTTGGATCTGAGATCAAATGGTCGCATGCTAAGTTGCTAAAAATTTTAAGAATAACCCTCCAGGATAGGATATTCACCCATATGTCTAGAATCACGCCATGCAACCGCTCGATCTCAGATCCAAGGGCTCTCGGAAGCCCGTATCCTGGGAGAATGGAAAGCCACTACCCTGCCGTTCGCACGCTGGCAGTTCGCTCCTACTCGTCCCCGCACGTCCTTTAATACTACGGCGGTTCACTCCAAGTCGTCCCATCCATTCACATTACGGCAGTTCCACTAATCCTAACCCTCCTCCCAAATCCATGGCGTCCCAAATCTCCCCGATCGGTGGTGAGTACAAGGTTAGAACCATCACTGCCGATGAGTTCGACGTCATCTACACCCGTACTTCCGCAATGGTGAAAGGATGCCTTTCTTGCTTCAGACGCATGTTCGAAAACTCACATGATGAGTGGGTCGCTGGGCTAGATGTGGAGTACACCATAGTCGTGGGACGAGAGAAGGATCTAAAGGACGAAGAGAGGAAGAAACCCGCCGTGATCCAGGTTTGCGTACATAATGTTTGCTTGGTCTACCACATATGCCATGCCGACGTTAAGTGCCAGGATTTTAAGAACTTCCTCGAGTCAAATTCGTTACGTTAGACTTTAAGAACGACAAAGAAGTCCTGCGTCGGATAGGCCTCGTTGTAGGCAACCCCTTCGACCTCCAGAAGAATCGGCTGGTGCCCTCTCGCCAGCCTTCAATGCTGACTCTGGCAGGAGCCATGGTTCATCCTTCGTACGGTAAACTGGAGAAACATCCATACACGTTTCATCGTCATGCATGGCAGCGGAATGTACTAGATATAGACCACATCTAGTACGCTACAATGGATGGCTACCTTTGTTTCAATATCTATAAGGTTGGATGAAGAGCAACAGCCAAGTTGGCGGTTCAAGCAAAGAAGTATCATCCAAGAGGAAGAGGGACAAGGACGAAGTCGAGGACATGGACGTGGACTCCGAGTAAGGTGGCAGTGTCATTGCTCATGGTGGTTTTAAACTTATAATGCAGTGTCTACCGGATTAGTTGCATAGTTTAATTTCAGGTGTGCTTAGTTTAATTTGAGGGGTGTGTTGTGCTGAGCCCCCAGCGGAACTATGTTATTTCTTCTCGTTACTTTAACTCTTCAGTATGTACATACTAGTACTAGTATTTCATTAATAGAATTTAGCACCCCAATTAAGCACGTACTAGCTTTTTTAATAGTACTATATGCATAATTTGGCGACAAGCGCTCTCTATATGTACCACCTTTTTTTTAAATTTCAATTTTTGCTCCATGGCGCAATCCATCGATAGTTGAGTACTACTGTACAAAAGTATACATTTTTTAAAAGGCTAGCGTACTGTTCATCACATATATATATATAGCCAGTTAAATTCTCAACCTAGAACAATGTGCATGCCATGTAGTAAACCGATACGGAGGAAGTATAGTAAAAATGAGGTGATTTTACCGAGTGATTGGCGGGGGAGCATCGCCTGTCATGCGGTCCCACGTGTCATGATGTACCAAGGTGATGCGTGTGTCCCTCTTGAGGCAGAAGCAATACTAGTACGTGGTTTGAGATGATGTCGAACCGAAGTGTGAAATAATGGTTGCTTCGTCCGTCTAGGAAGGTGCGGCATTGTGATTTGACGTCTTATTGCTCATTACTACATCGGGCGATGCAGTGGGGTGCGCCCCCCAATAGTTTCAAGACCGTTATTTGGTGCTTGACACGTCGACCCAGTTGCTATATGTCCCACATGTCGGTGACAGAAAGTACAGAATTCATGAAAGGGAGCGTTGATGGAGGAGTATACTACAGAATTCATGAAAGGGAGTGACTTAGTTTTGGAAATTCTGTTTTTACGGAGTACGTACCCACTAGGGTTTATAGGGCTCATCTAAAAACCATTCATTTTTCCGTTTGATAAGTCTCAATTCTACTATACTACTAGTAGTACCATTACATGTTGGATTTCGAGGTGCGCTAGATCACCCGACGCAAGCAGTGTCAAGAGGAAACTAACCAATGCATGTGCAAGTTCATGGAACTTTAGTGGACACTCATGCATTCGTACTAATTAATGCCTCGGTAAACATAACTTCTTGAGAAAAACGAGCGTACTGTGCAAAGTACGAAATTAATTCAACCACTCACCGTGTACCTTGGTTGGAGAGATTTTGAAATTGAGCCATAAACTGGAAAGGAGAGAGTAGTAACTTTTGTCTCGATTACTATTTGTGGCCTTGTATAGATGAAAAATGTATTTTTTTATAGTGGCCTCATATAAGTAAATAGAGGGAGTACTAACCAAAGTACGTAGTAGGGACGAGGAGTAAATGGAGGGAGTAGTAAAATTTTCTCCTCGTGCTGCGAGCCACCGCGCGCGTGGTTGATGGAGCGGGCGTAAAGGCGTACAGTAGTAGTAAGCTTCACCTCATCCCGCGAGCCATCGCGCCCGTGGGCGAGGGAGACGGTGTACTAAGCAAGTTTCTCCTTGTTCTGCGAGTTGACGGGACACATCAAAAGTACTCCAGTGGCCCTATTTGGATACTCTAACACAGTTAGAGCTTAGAGTTAGATTCTAACCCTGGACCAACCCTAAACTAACTCTAACCAAATAGCTGTTTGGATGGTAGGGTTAGATTGACAATAAATATTCTTTCTCAATCATTTGACTACTTTAGACCATGTTTGGATGGGAGGGGTAACTTTTTTTACTAATATTTTAGTGGGTCCAAAAGAACAAACCCAAATATGTTCCTCTAGTGTGGGCTAGTTTTCTGGGGTGGGTTAGATCCAACTAACCCAAACTAACCCATCATGTTTGGATACTTTTGGGTTATTTGAGCCCCAACTAACCAAAACTAACTCTAACTTAGGGATCCAAACAAGGCCAGTGTATAGAGCCTTGCCTCTAAGGTAGGCCCCACATGGTTTGCCTATTTTTTTAATTTAACATAACACGTCAAGTCGCAATTTGTTTGTTCACCCGTGGTAGACGATCCTCCCTCCACCAAGTGGGCAACCAGTACACGTGCCAAATTACCACATGGGCTGCCTTTTTCGTACAGAAATGAGCTCCACCGTGTACCCACGCGGGTGTGGCTGGGAAAGAGACGGGAGTACGTGTGCCGTGCGTGCACCTCTTCTCTTCGTGCACGTCCCCCACCTACGTGGGTGTGTGTGAGAGAGAGATACAAACCTAGACATAATGCGCCGTCCATCCCCATGCCTCCGCCCAGTCCGACCACCAGCCACCACCACGGCACCACGCCCCTCCTCCTCACCTTATCTCTCATATTTCTCCCTCCATTTTTATATACAAGGGGCCACTATCAAAATTACAATTTGCAGATATACAAGGCCACTAACACTAATCGATGCAATATTAATGGTGTTTGCCTCGTGGTACTAGCAAAGGAGGACATTAATTATCCCTTGCATGCATGCGGGAGTTTGTAAAAAAATGCATCATGATGTTCCGTGCAATGCACGGGCATCTTGCAAGTCCATGAAAGCAACACATGGCAAAATTCCACGGCGAATGAGGGATTTGAATCTGTTGGGAGGGGCTGTTTGGATCTTGCCCGGGGTAGCCAAAATATTGGCGACCCTTTTGTCCACCGGTGCCTTTGCCACCGATGAACGAGGAACGGCTCGGGTGCTCATGCTGTCATGCATCCTCCAACGCGCACGTTGGAGACAAGCTCGCATGAGCTGTGTTTTTTTATCCCACAACACCGCCCGAGCCGCCCGCAGACCAACCGGCGACCCGCAAATTACGCCATCCAACCGTAGCTGCACACATTATGACAGCAACTCAACCAACCGGACGAAATTCACGCAAACACGTAGACAAACTGATATTTCATATAAACAATGACGGAAATCATATAAAATACCGGATTTTCACACAAACATGACGGATTTCATTACATTCAAATGAACTACGCGGTGCTAGTTCTGGACAGCACAGGTATATAATACCTGGCCTAAATGGTCGCCCGCCGATCGATTTGTGTTCCTCATGTTCGGCAGCACGATCATAGGACTGTCGGGAGCCCCGGAGGTATATGCTTCAGCGCAAAGGATGGCTCACTTCCCCACTGCCCTACTAATATCATTGGCTGGTGCCGAAGATGATGGTGGCCGGCACCAGTTCGAGTTCATCACCGACCACTACTTCGCTATGGCTGGCACCGGCTCGAGTTCATCCTAACATTCCCCTCTTCCATGGAGCCCATGCGGGGTCGACGAAGGTCCTCGCAACAAAAGGATCCGGCAAGACACCTCCTGTGTACGCCGGCGTCGCCTCCGCGGTGGCCTTCATGGGACCCAAGTGGTGGCGGCCTCCCGTGTTCTACTTCTCCTCGATGATGGCGGACGACGTGGAGGCGCTGGCCACTGACTCGTCGCTCTCCGCGCACCCGGTTTCTGTTGCTGCTTGCATGGCGCGGTCGCCGGCATGGGAGTCTCGGCCACAGAAACGGGAGACGTGGTACGAGGCGGCGGCGTGGACGGCAGAAACGACTCTCGTGCGCCGCTCCTCGTTGAGCTGGCCTGGAGTGGCGAGTTGCTGAACCGCGCGCCGGCTTGGGGCGGCAACTGGCTCCGTCGGGCGAGGGGAGGGAGGTGGATTAGCGAGCTGCATAGCTCGTATCCGGCGGGCTAGCAAGCCGGCTTGGATGCGGAATAACTACTCTTCATAAGCCATTGTAAGAGTGGACAAAATGGTGGAGGAGATAGGGGAGGGGCGGAGGTGTGCGATTCTTGGCCGATGTTTGGCCTCGTTTAAATAGGAGATTAAATAGACGGCGCACGGTAAGAGCTTGGCCGGCGTTGCGTTTCACACGGGCGGGTTTGAACGGACGTGTGTCCAGAGTGGGTTTGTCGGCTTCCACACGGGCGGGTTTCATGGAGGCGTTTGAATGCGGTACGGAGGCGTGTTCAGCCGGGCGTGCCGCGAGTGGCGCCCTCGACTTTGAACTAGGACACCACGCCGTTCTTCCACTGACGTGTGGGCTCTTTGGGTGCATGGCCTGCATGTCAGTGACCCAACACAGGCAGCGCACAACAGAGGAACCTTTGGTGGGCCAAGGCAGTCAGAAGCGGGCATTTCATAAACCGATGATTGTTCATTGAGTGTGACATCATCTTTTTCATGTAGTTAAGCCTACTATGTTGATAGCCCGTTCGATACGTTGTGATTCATAAAGACCGATGCAAACATCAATGTTCTGCTTATCACAGATAAGATTGATTAATACCCGTAACAATCCAAGTTCTTAACAAAGGGTGCATGCACGTATAGGTTGAGCGTGTGTCTTGCATCGTGTGCTATGTGCATGCAGGCGTGCGAGTGTTGCGTGCGTGCAAGGGTGCGTTTTAGTGTTGCATGCATGGGTGCGTACGTGCGTGTGTTCGTGAGTGCATGTGTACGTGTTAGTGTTGCACGCGGCATGCGTGCGTGTACGCGTTATGTGTACATGTCGATGTTGCACGCCTACATGCGCGTGCGTGTCTCGCGTGCGTGCATGTGTGCGTGCGGGGTGAGGCTACACGTCAGTCGACTGACATTTTCATCTCTGGTCATTAGATTTTCCAGCCGTTGGATACGAAAATCAAGGGCCTCCATTTTATCATCAAACTCCACCCCCCCCCCCCGAGCCGCCAGCCACCACCGGCCGAACCGCCCGCCGCGCGCGCCGCCCGCCCCCCGAAACCACTCCCACCGCCGGTCTGCCACCCCACCGGCCATCCCTCTAGCCCCTCCCCCTACGCCAAGCTTTTTCTCCGGGGATCCCCACCCCACCGCCCAATGAACGCCCCCCAACCGCCGGTGACTGCCAACCAGAGGTCTCACGACTTTGAATACCCACTGACCACTAGTTTCTTACCATTTCTGTCCTTCATATACGCGCTGACGGGTGGGCTCTATGGTAATGTGCGCTGTTGTATGTGGACCGTTTGACTTGTCAATTGATCGTGTTATCAACAAATTACGGAGCTGTATGGTGAGCCAGTGACCGTATGATCACCCTAAAATGTACCCCTATTTAGTAACACAGTACGGACTCAAACTATCATTTCTTTCTTTCGTATACGGGCTGACAGGTGGGCCCCACGGTTACATGCCCCGATGGTGCAACACTAGTTGTGTCGTTTGACTGGTCAATTGATTGTGTCATCAACAAAATACGGACTTGTACGGGTGAGCCAGTGACAGTATAATCATGACATGTATTTTTTTTAACACGGTACAGACGCAAGGGCTCATATATACGTGCAAGCACTCACCTCTATAAGCGCACACACGCGAACCCTACCCCTATGAGCACCTTCGAGAGAGTGGTCCAGCATATATGATCTTGAGATTTTACGAAGTCACCATAGGTGCCTCGTAGTCGAGTGGAACGTCTCCTCCCACTAAACGTACATCGCCGGAAAATACTGAAATTAACACAAGATAAATGCGAGCACCGGGACCTTAACCTTGGTGGGCTCGAGAAACCACTGTCCTCTAACCATCCAACCACATGTTGGTTAGCACGACAAAATGTATGTGGTGACCGTGATGAGCTTATTCTGAAGTCCGGTGACCATATCATGCTTTCGCTTGAAATACAATGACTGTAAGTGTCGTCAACAAAATACGGCGCACGCATCAAATGCAAAGTCCGTCAGTGTCATCAACAAAATATGGAGACGTATCGTGAGCTAGATACCGTTATACTATTGTATATGCTTATTTTCTTAGTGTTCGATTGCGTGTGTGGTGTGGTGGGCACATCATTTCTAGTTGTGGTGGGTTAACATGAAGACTCATGGGTCGGTTCCATCCTGCGCCACATATAGGTTGGACCGAGACGTGTTATACGGAGACCCATGTGGAGGACTCGGCGTACAACACGAAGCTACCAGAGTCGTGGAGGACTCTAGATGATAAGCCGACTATATATGATTTGTAACCCTAGGCCCTTAGTATGTTATACAAGCTTGGGGGCTAATTCGTCGATAGTATACACATACGCACAATGCCTGCTATTCACGTGTACTTTGTACACACCCCTATCACTAATATACATTACCAGGAGTAGGCTCTTTCTTCAACTGCAAGGGTCCTAATAGCCAGGGATATCCTACCGAATGATATGATGAAATCATATCTGCCAACTACTATTAGAGAGGTGTGTCGGGGGGGCAATGTGTGCGAGAGAGGCCTAAAGATAATGTGCGTGCGGGAGACACGTATGCACATATATGTGCGTATAGAGGGCTAGTAGAGACCGTGCATGTGTATATAGGCATGTGAGAGAAATAGTGTTTTCCAACTGAGATTAGTGAAAAGAGTGGTACATAGTAGTCAGAAAGAGAGAGAAAAACAGAGAGAGCATCTGCGTGAGACACCTCGACACCCTGAGAGAGATTGTGAGCATGTGTGAAAGGGAAATGCCGATGCATATAAAGTGTGTGCACTTATGCGTTAGATAGAGAGAGATATAACGCGTTTGTGAGAACGGGGTGAGGCATAGTGCATCTACATGTAGAAGGTGTTGGGGAACGTAGTAATTTCAAAAAATTTCCTACGCACACGCAAGATCATGGTGATGATATAGCAACGAGGGGAGAGTGTTGTCTACGCACTCGTGAGACCAAGCGAAGCGCTGACGCAACGTAGAGGAAGTACTCGACGTCCTCCGGTCCGACCGATCCAAGCACCGTTACTCGGCACCTCCGAAGTTCTTGACGCGCGACAGCTCGATGACGCACCCTCGATCTCCAATCCAGAGAGGCTCCGAGGGGAAGTTCCACAAGACGACTGACGGCGTGGTGACGATCTTGATGTTCTCCTGTCGCAGGGCTTCGCCTAAGCACCGCTACAATATGATCGAGGTGTAATATCGTGGAGGGGGGCACCGCACACGGCTAAGGAACGATCAATGATCAACTTGTGTGTTCTAGGGTGCCCACCCCGTATATAAAGGAGGGAGGGAGGAGGTGGCCGGCCCAAGGGGGGGCGCGCCATAGGGAGGGGGAAACCTACTCCAAGTAGGCTTCCCTCTCTTTTCCTTATCTTATTTGGAGGGGGAAGGAAGGAGTACTAGTATTAGGAAGTAGTACTAGTAGTAGGAAAGGAAGAGGGGAAGGAGAAAGGGGGGGGCCGCCCCTCCCCAATTCGGATTGGGCTTGGGGCGCGCCTCCCTTGCTCCTTCTCCTTCCTCCTACATGGGCCCAATAAAGCCCATATACTTCCCGGGGTTCGGTAACCTCCGGAGTCTCTAGATATTCCCAAACTCTTCCGGAACCTTTCCGGTGTCCAAATATATCCGTCCAATATATCAATCTTTATGTCTCGACCATTTCGAGACTCCTCGTCATGTCCGTGATCATATCCGGGACTCCGAACAAACTTCGGTACATCAAAATACATAAACTCATAATATAACTGTCATCGAAACCTTAAGCGTGCGGACCCTACGGTTCGAGAACAATGCAGACATGACCGAGACACGTCTCTGGTCAATAACCAATAGCGGGACCTAGATTCCCATATTGGTTCCTACATATTCTACGAAGATCTTTATCGGTCAAACCGCATAACAACATACTTTGTTCCCTTTGTCATCGGTATGTTACTTGCCCGAGATTTGATCGTCGGTATCCAATACCTAGTCCAATCTCATTACCCGCAAGTCTCTTTACTCGTTCTGTAATACATCATCTCATAACTAACTCATTAGTTATATGCTTGCAAGGCTTAAGTGATGAGTATTACCGAGAGGGCCCAGAGATACCTCTCCGACAATCGGAGTGACAAATCCTAATCTCGAATTATGCCAACTCAACATGAACCTTCGAAACACCAGAGAGCACCTTTATAATCACCCAGTTACGTTGTGACGTTTGGTAGCACATAAAGTGTTCTTCCGGTACACGGGAGTTGCACAATCTCATAGTTGCAGGAACTTTGTATAAGTCATGAAGAAAGCAATAGCAGTATACTAAACGATCAAGTGCTAGGCTAACAAAATGGGTCATGTCAATCACATCATTCTTCTAATGATGTGATCCCACTAATCAGATGACAACACATGTCTATGGTCAGGAAACATGACCATCTTTGATTAATGAGCTAGTCAAGTAGAGGCATACTAGTGACTATATGTTTGTCTATGTATTCACACATGTATCATGTTTCCGGTTAATACAATTCTAGCATGAATAATAAACATTTATCATGATGTGAGGAAATAAATAATAACTTTATTATTGCCTCTAGGGCATATTTCCGTCAGTCTCCCACTTGCACTAGAGTCAATAATCTAGATTACATAGTAATGATTCTAACACCCATGGAGTCTTGGTGTTGATCATGTTTTGCTCGTGAGAGAGGCTTAGTCAACGGGTCTGCAACATTCAGATCCGTGTGTATCTTGCAAATCTCTATGTCTCCCACTTGGACTTGGTCCCGAATGGAATTGAAGCGTCTCTTGATGTGCTTGGTCCTCTTGTGAAATCTGGATTCCACCAGTATTGTCACAGAAGATCTTCATTGGTCCCGATGCACTAGGTATGACACCTAGATCGGAAATGAACTCCATCATCCAGACTCCTTCATTTGCTGCTTCAGAAGCAGCTATGTACTCCGCTTCACATGTAGATCCCGCCACGACGCTTTGTTTAGAACTGCAGCAACTTACAGCTCCACCGCTTAATAAAAACACGATCCGGTTTGCGATATAGAATCGTCCGGATCGATGTCAAAGCTTGCATCGACGTAACCATTTACGACTAGCTCTTTGTCACCTCCATATACGAGAAACATATCCTTAGTCCTTTTCGTATTTCAGATGTTCTTGACCGCTGTCCGATGATCCACTCTCGATTACTTTGGTACCTTCTGCTAAGCTTATTGCTAAGCATACGTCAGTCTGGTACACAAGATTGCATACATGATAGAGCCTATGGCTGAAGCATAGGAATTTTTTCATTTTCTCTATCTTCCGATGTGGTGGGGCATTGAGTTCGACTCAACTTCACACCTTGTAGCACAGGCAAGAATCCTTTCTTTGCTCGATCCATATTGAACTTTTTCAATATTTTGTCAAGGTATGTGCTTCGTGAAAGTCCTATTAAGCGCCTTGATCTATCTCTATAGATCTTGATGCCTAATATGTAAGCAGCTTCACCGAGGTCTTTCATCGAAAAACTTTTATTCAAATATCCCTTTATGCTATCCAGAAATTCTATATCATTTCCAATTAATAATATGTCATCAACATATAAAACTAGAAATGCTACTGAGCTCCCACTCACTTTCTTGTAAATACAGGCTTCTCCAAAAGTCAGATAAAACCATATGCTTTGATCACACTATTAAAGCGTTTATTCCAACTCCGAGATGCTTGCACCAGTCCATAAATGGAACATTTGGAGCTTGCACACTTTGTCAAGACCTTTTGGATCAACAAAACCTTGGGCTGCATCATATACAACTCTTCTTCTAGAAATCCATTCAAGAATGCAGTCTTGACATCCATTTGCCAAATTTCATAATCATGAAATGCAGCAATAGCCAACATGATTCGGACAGACTTAAGCATCGCCACGGGTGAGAAAGTCTCATCGTAGTCAACCCCTTGAACTTGTCGAAAACCTTTTGCAACAAGTCGAGCTTTGTAGACGATAACATTACCATCAGCGTCGGTCTTCTTCTTAAAGATCCATTTATTCTCAATGGCTTGCCGATCATCGGCAAGTCAACCAAAGTCCATACTTTGTTTTCATACATGGATCCTATCTCGATTTCATGGCCTCCAGCCATTTTGCGGAATCTGGGCTCATCATCGCTTCCTCATAGTTCGTAGGTTCATCATGGTCAAGTAACATGACTTCCGAACAGGATTACCGTACCACTCAGTGCGGATCTTACTCGTAGACCTACGAGGTTCAACGAAACTTGATCTGAAGTTTCATGATCAATATCATTAGCTTCCTCACTAGTTGGTGTAGTTGTCACGGAACCGGTTCTCGTGATGAACTACCTTCCAACAAGGGAGTAGATCTGATTATCTCATCAAGTTCTACTTTCCTCCCACTCACTTCTCTCGAGAGAAATTCTTTCTCTAGAAAGGATCCATTCTTAGCAACGAATGTTTTGCCTTCGGATCTGTGATAGAAGGTGTACCCAACAGTTTCCTTTGGGTATCCTATGAAGACACATTTCTCCGATTTGGGTTCGAGCTTATCTGGTTGAAGTTTCTTCACATAAGCATCGCAGCCCCAAACTTTAAGAAATGACAACTTTGGTTTCTTGCCAAACCATAGTTCATAAGGTGTCGTCTCAACGGATTTTGATGGTGCCCTATTTAACGTGAATGCGGCCGTCTCTAAAGCATAACCCCAAAATGATAGCGGTAAATCGGTAAGAGACATCATAGATCGCACCATATCAAGTAAAGTATGATTACGACGTTCGGACACACCATTTCGTTGTGGTGTTCCAGGTGGCATGAGTTGCGAAACTATTCTGCATTGTTGCAAATGTAAACCAAACTCGTAACTCAAATATTCTCCTCCATGATCAGATCGTAGAAAATTTATTTTCTTGTTACGATGATTTTCTACTTCACTCTGAAATTCTTTGAACTTTTCAAATGTTTCAGACATGTGCTTCATTAAGTAGATATACCCATATCTGCTCAAATCATCTGTGAACGTGAGAAAATAACGATATCCGCCACGAGCCTCAACATTCATCGGGCCACATACATCTGTATGTATGATTTCCAACAAATCTGTTGCTCTCTCCATAGTACCGGAGAACGGCGTTTTAGTCATCTTGCCCATGAGGCACGGTTCGCAAGTACCAAGTGATTCATAATCAAGTGATTCCGAAGTCCATCAAGATGGAGTTTCTTCATGCTTTTACATCGATATGACCTAAACGGCAAGTGCCACAAATAAGTTGCACTATCATTATCAACTCTGCATCTTTTGGCTTCAACATTATGAATATGTGTATCACTACTATCGAGATTCAATAAAATAGACCACTCTTCAAGGGTGCATGACCATAAAAGATATTACTCATATAAATAGAACAACCATTATTCTCTCGATTTAAATGAATAACCGTCTCGCATCAAACAAGATCCAGATATAATGTTCATGCTTAACGCAGCACCAAATAACAATTATTTAGGTCTAAAACTAATCCCGATGGTATATGTAGAGGTATCGTGCCGACGGCGATCACATCGACTTTGGAACCGCTTTCCCACGCCGCATCGCCACCTCGTCCTTGGCTGCTTGCTTATTCCAGTAGTCCCTGCTTCGAGTTGCAAATATTAGCAATGTAACCAGATCAAATACCCAGTGCTACTACGAGCTCTAGTTAGGTACACATCAATAACATGTATATCACATATACCTTTGTTCACTTTGCCATCCTTCTTATCCGCCAAATACTTGGGGCAGTTCCGCTTCTAGTGACCACCGCTTGCAGAGAAGCACTCAGTTTTAGGCTTAGGTCCGACTTGGGTTTCTTCTCTTGAGCAGCAACTTGCTTGCCGTTCTTTTGAAGTTCCTTCTTCTTTCCTTTGCCTTTTTCTTGAAACTAGTGGTCTTGTTGACCATCAACACTTAATGCTCCTTCTTGATTTCTACCTCCGCTGCTTTCAAAGATCGCGAAGAGCTCGAATAGTCTTGTTCATCCCTTGCATATTATAGTTCATCACAAAGCTCTTGTAGCTTGGTGGCGATGATTGAAGAATTCATCAATGACACTATCATCAGAAGATTAACTCCCGCTTGAATCAAGTGATTGTTATACCCGACATTACGAGTATATGTTCACCGACGAACTATTCTCCTCCATCTTGCAGCTGTAGAACTTATTGGAGACTTCATATCTCTCAATCCGGGCATTTGCTTGAAATACTAACTTCAACTCTGGAACATCTCATATGCTCCATGACGCTCAAAACTTCGTTGAAGACCCGGTTCTAAGCCGTAAAGCATGGCACATCGAACTATAGAGTAGTCATCAGCTTTGCTCGCCAGACGTTCTTAACGCCGTCGGTTGCATCAGCGAGAGGCTCGGCACCCAGCGGTGCTTCCGGGACGTAACTCTTCTCAGGCAGCAATGAGGATAATCCTCGTGTTATGGACCCAGTCCGTAATTGCTACCATCATCTTTCAACTTTGCTTTCTCAAGGAACGATTAAAATTCAACGGAACAACAAGACGAGCCATCTATCTACAAACAAACATAGATAAGCAACATACTATCAGGTACTAAGTTCATGATAAATTTCAGTTCAATTAATCATATTACTTAAGAACTCCCACTTAGACAGACATCTCTCTAGTCATCTAAGTGATCACGTGATCCAAATCAACTAAACCATAACCGATCATCACGTGAGATGGAGTAGTTTTCAATGGTGAACATCATTATGTTGATCATATCTACTATATGATTCACGCCGACCTTTCGGTCTCCGTGTTCCGAGGCCATATCGCATATGCTAGGCTCGTCAAGTATAACTGAGTATTCTGCGGTGCAAAACTGGCTTGCACCCGTTGTAGATGGACGAGAGCTTATCACACCCGATCATCACGTGGTGTCTCGAACGAGCGAACTTTGGCAACGGTGCATACTCGTGGAGAACACTACTTGATAATTTTAGTGAGAGATCATCTTAAAATGCTACCGTCAATCAAAGCAAGATAAGATGCATAAAGGATAAACATCACATGCAATCAATATAAGTGATATGATATGGCCATCATCATCTTGTGCTTGTGATCTCCATCTCCGAAGCACCGTCGTGATTACCATCGCCACCGCGCGACACCTTGATCTCCATCGTAGCATCGTTGTCGTTACGCCATCTATTGCTTCTACGACTATCGCTACCGCTTAGTGATAAAGTAAAGCAATTATGTATGCTTGCATTTCATACAATAAAGCGACAACCATATGGCTCTCGCCATTGCCGATAACTTCGGTTACAAAACATGATCATCTCATACAATAAAATATAGCATCACGTCTTGGCCATATCACATCACAACATGCCCTGCAAAAACAAGTTAGACGTCCTCTACTTTGTTGTTGCAAATTTTACGTGGCTGCTACGGGCTTAAGCAAGAACCAATCTCACCTACGCATCAAAACCACAACGATAGTTTGTCAAGTTGATGCTGTTTTAACCTTCGCAAGGACCGGGCGTAGCCACACTTGGTTCAACTAAAGTTGGAGAAACTGACACCCGCTAGTCACCTCTGTGCAAAGCACGGCGGTAAAACCAGTCTCGCGTAATCGTACGCGTAATGTCGGTCCGGGCCGCTTCATCCAACAATACCGCTGAACCAAAGTATGACAGGCTGGTAAGCAGTATGACTTATATCGCCCACAACTCACTTGTGTCCTACTCGTGCAAATAACATCAAACCATAAAAACCTAGGCTCGGATGCCACTGTTGGGGAACGTAGTAATTTCAAAAAATTTCCTACGCACACGCAAGATCATGGTGATGATATAGCAACAAGGGGAGAGTGTTGTCTACGTACCCTCGTAGACCGAAGCGGAAGCGTTGACACAACGTAGAGGAAGTAGTCGTACGTCCTCCCGGTCCGACCGATCCAAGCACCGTTAGTCCGACACCTCCGAGTTCTTGACACGCGTACAGCTCGATGACGCACCCTCGATCTCCAATCCAGTAGAGGCTCCGAGGGGAGTTCCACAAGACGACGGCGTGGTGACGATCTTGATGTTCTCTGTCGCGGGGCTTCGCCTAAGCACCGCTACAATATGATCGAGGTGTAATATCGTGGAGGGGGGCACCGCCCACGGCTAAGGAACGATCAATGATCAACTTGTGTGTTCTAGGGTGCCCCCCTACCCCCGTATATAAAGGAGGGAGGGAGAAGGTGGCCGGCCCAAGGGGGGGGCGCGCCATAGGGAGGGGGAAACCTACTCCAAGTAGGTTTCCCTCTCTTTTCCTTATCTTATTTGGAGGGGGAAGGAATGAGTACTAGTATTAGGAAGTAGTACTAGTAGTAGGAAAGGAAGAGGGGAAGGAGAAAGGAAAGGGGGCGGGCCCCTCCCCCAGTCGGATTGGGCTTGGGGCGCGCCTCCCTTGATCCTTCTCCTTCCTCCTACATGGGCCCAATAAGGCCCATATACTTCCCGGGGTTCCGTAACCTCCGGAGCTCGAGATATTCCCAAACTCTTAGGAACCTTTCGTGTCCAAATATATCCGTCCAATATATCGATCTTTATGTCTCGACCATTTTGAGACTCCTCGTCATGTCCGTGATCATATCCGGGACTCCGAACAAACTTCGGTACATCAAAATACATAAACTCGTAATATAACTATCATCGAAACCTTAAGCGTGCGGACCCTACGGTTCGGGAACAATGCAGACATGACCGAGACACGTCCCTGGTCAATAACCAATAGCGGGACCTGGATGCCCATATTGGTTCCTACATATTCTACGAAGATCTTTATCGGTCAAACCGCATAATAACATACTTTGTTCCTTTTGTCATCGGTATGTTACTTGCCCGAGATTTGATCGTCGGTATCCAATACCTAGTCCAATCTCATTACCGGCAAGTCTCTTTACTCGTTCTGTAATACGTCATCTCATAACTAACTCATTAGTTATATTCTTGCAAGGCTTAAGTGATGAGTATTACCGAGAGGGCCCAGAGATACCTCTCCAACAATCGGAGTGACAAATCCTAATCTCGAATTATGCCAACTCAACATGAACCTTCGGAAACACCAGAGAGCACCTTTATAATCACCCGATTCACGTTGTGATGTTTGGTAGCACACAAAGTGTTCTTCCGGTACACGGGAGTTGCACAATCTCATAGTTGCAGGAACTTTGTATAAGTCATGAAGAAAGCAATAGCAGTATACTAAACGATCAAGTGCTAGGCTAACAAAATGGGTCATGTCAATCACATCATTCTTCTAATGATGTGATCCCACTAATCAAATGACAACACATGTCTATGGTCAGGAAACATGACCATCTTTGATTAATGAGCTAGTCAAGTAGAGGCATACTAGTGACTATATGTTTGTCTATGTATTCACACATGTATCATGTTTCCGGTTAATACAATTCTAGCATGAATAATAAACATTTATCATGATGTGAGGAAATAAATAATAACTTTATTATTGCCTCTAGGGCATATTTCCTTCAGAAGGCGGTTCTATGGATTAAATTAAAATATAAATGGCATTATTATTTTTGGATGAGATCATGAATTTTGCAAAATTGCGTATGGACGAAAATCGGTCTATCAGACACCCATACTCTATTGAATTCTAGCATGTGCATGTGTTTATTTCATATTATCGATCCATAGAGTGAGAGCGGTTTGAAATACAGGCAATGGATGCTTTTGCAATTCATATATAAACATTAATTAGTGCACTCCATGTTGTTAGTGTGAAGCACTTTATACATTTGTCACTTGCATGGATACATTCCAAATTGCTAGCTACGAAATAAAATACATGTCGAATTCAACATAAAGGGGGTTTCGAAGATTGGAATTCATAGGAAGTGCATTCATCTATTTGAACCCGAGATAATGGCATTTGTAAATCAGATGTAAAAGGGGGCATCAATCTTTGTTGTGAGTTTGAACATGCTATATATATTCATACGCATATCTAACTTTTTTTGCAACCAAGGAGATTATACCTGGAACCATGCATGAACTGAGGTAAGTTGCATATTTTTTAATATATACTCGTGTACAATGTATATTAAAATGTACCCCCTCCATTCCAAAATAATCGTAGCTTTAGGATTTTCAAGAGTAAAGATTTGTGAAGTTTGACAAATCCTAAAAGTTCAATTCAAGAGAACTGAAAATGTTAATGCTTTTGCTCCCAAACATTGAACAAAACGCCAAATAGGCCTCTGGTCACCCGAAACCGCGCGAGACTAATGTTTTGGTGGTAGGAAATTACTGTCCTGACTCTAGCCCGTGTAGCCTATCGGCTCGATGCCCAAAGGTCTTAACCGGGGTAGGTTTGTAACTTCACCAAGACGCCAGTCTCAACCGCCTCCGAGAAGCATTCATACGTCATGGGCGCCTAAACACCCATGCGCTCGGCCGAAATCTATCCCGCCCACATTTGGAACAACTGACATGACTGTCCTACCCCCAACCCGCAATATGTCCGAATATTAGATGGGGCAAAGTTTGTAACTTTCCCAAATTTCAAACAAGCGTCTCAAACCAAACATTGTTCCCCTTAGTTCCCCACCTCCTTCGTTTCCCCATTCATATTCCATGGGCGCAAAACCCTCTCCACCAACCATGAAACCCCAGCCTCCTCCGTCCTCCACCCCATAGCGGCCAATCCACCGCCGCCCTCCTCCAGCACGCCGGAGCCGGTACCCCGACGTCGTCGTCCAACGTAACTGCAACCGCAACGCCCTCAAGGACTTAGCAGCTGAAGCCGAGGCAGAGCTGCCTCCACGACGCCGACGCCGACATGCGCCGTACCAGAACCACTCCGACCACGCCGTCCCGCGCCTCACTGCTGCGGCTCCACTGTCGCAACCGTCCACCGCACCGGAGTTGTTCCCGCTATGCCGTCGTTCGCCGCCTCGGATCTGCTTGCCCGCCGCCGACAGACGGCCACCGCACCACACTCAACAACTTGGCCATGGGTTCGTCCAAGGCTGCACCATCCTCCACAACTTCTAGTTTCCAGCAAATAACAAGATCGTCGGAAAAACAGAAGGAGGACACAGCACTGCCAACACAAAGAGGTACTCCTCTTCCCTTGTTCGTGCAAATCTTACGTCTCCGCTCACACTGTATTCATCCCACGAAAGAAACTAGTTGAGCGCTTCTTACTGCATGTTCTTCGTGATACTAAATGCACAAGGTTTCCTCCCTTTTACTATTTCACCTTTGCTAGAGGTCAGTAGCCCGCCTGGATTTCAATTTAGGGTCAGTCGAACCGCAATTAAAAGAAGCAGCGCCCGCTTAGGCGCGCGGAGCACCTAGTCTGCCTGTTCCCTGGGGAAGCGGCACATCGGTGTCTATCATAGGGGTGTGGGGCGCAGGAGCTGCTTGCGCCCGATCTGGAGGTCGGCGGGGCTTGAATGGATAGTCGGGGGGTGGTGCCAAGCACGGCGTTGCGGTGAGGTCGAGGGGGTGCAGCAAGGAGGAATATGGCCGATGGTCATTTGGCGTTTGAGGAAGATCGTCAACACTGACTGGCTGGAGGTAGATGAAGGCGATCTGCCTGTTCTTTGTACATCGGACGGTGCAGAAAAAATGGACTAACCTATTTGCTTTCAGTCGACTATTATTTTCATAGAATCCTGTAGTAATTGAGTGTGCCATGCATGTTGTAGAGCTATCATATGTCTCCCGTCATTTATTTCTCACCGACCTGCTATCTGCTACCCTTACACTGTACTAATTGTGCACACACTTCACCCATACTCACACTATTATTTTTTTATGCATGGGTATTTCAGACTCTGGTGCAGTGTTGATGAATGCGAGAAAAAGAAAAGATGAAGTCGCTCGATGTAATTCAAGATAAGCAGTAAGTGTTTCAATGCTCTAATGGGTGCAGTGTCAGCAGTTGGAGACAGTAAACGTAGCTCTGCAGTTGATGATCTCAATTGCCACACACAACCATCCCAGGTGCTTGCTTTAACTTCACGCTGTCAAATGTGGTTGCATGTTGCATATGGTGTCTAGCTTGTATTGCTTCCAATTTGGTTAAATTGCATCTGCTTACTTTACACATTATAACTTTGATAATGACATGCCTTCCTATTTTTGATACATACTACATATGTCTATTAACCATGTCCGTACATCAAACTAATACTCTTTTGTATCCCTCGTCAATCACTTATGATAAGACAGTCACCCGGGTGGGTTACTGTGAGACGCCCTACTCGTTTAAAGAGTGCAGTGTCATCCTCCCCACATGATTCTCAAGAAACAGCAAGGCTAAATGAAGATAGTCAACGTAGCTCTCTAGTTGATCACCGCAATTCCCCCACACCACCATCGCAGGTGCTTGCTCTTACTTGGCAGTGTGATATGTGGTTGCATGTTGCATATGGTGTCTACCTTGTAATGCTTCTAATTAGGGTAAATTGCATCTCCTTAGTTAACACATTATACCTATGAATATGACATGCCTTCCTGTTTTTGGTACATACTACGTCTTTCTATTAACCATGTTCTTACATCAAACTACTTCTCTTGTGTATCCCTCATCAATGCTCCTAATTTGTTAAATTGCATCTCCTTAGCTTACACATTATACATGTGAATATGACACGCCTTCCTGTTTTTGGTACATACTACATCTGCCTATCACACCATGTTCTTACATCAAACTACTGTTCTTGTGTATCCTGCGTCTATTGCTTATGATGAGACAGTCACGCGCGTGGGTTAATATGAGACGCAATACTCTTATAAATAATGCAATTTCATCCTCTCCACATGATTCTCAAGAAACACCAAGACTAAATGAAGATATTGAACGTTGCTCTGTACTTGAAGACAACACTTCCCCTACACCACCATCACAGGTGCTTGCTCCAACTTCGCAGTGTGATATGTGGTTGCATGTTGCATACGGTGTCTAGCTTGTAATGCTTCTAATTAGGGTAAATTGCATCTGCTTAGTTTACACACTATACCTGTGAATATGACATGCCTTCCTATTTTTGGTACACACTACATCTATGTGTTAACCTTGTTCTTACATGAAACTACCTCTCTTCTGTATCCTGCATCAATCACTTACGATGAGTCACCTTTATTCGTCGCATATTGCATATTATTTCTAGCCTGTTGCCATGTATTGCTTCTAATTTGGTCAAATAGATTTGTTAGGGCACCCTTTTAATTTGGTAGAGTGATATTGGTTTCATCTTTCCTGTGGTTTCTAGCTTGCATCGATTCTAACAAGTTCAAGCACCTTGTGCTTAGTTTACACTTTATACATCATACATGTCAATATGTCATGCCGTCCTGTTTTTTGTCACGTTCGATTTTTCAATAAAAATCTTATTGAGAAACCGACCTTTATATAGACCAGTATAGGAAAAATCCTCCTTACTGGTAGACAAATACTTGATACAGAAGTCCGGTAGTATTAAATATTATACAGGGTTGAGCTGAGGTGGCCGGGCATCAACGTGGAGATCCACTGGTTTCATTCAGACGCTAACCTCGGTTGGATTAGACTTGCCCCGTGGTTTCAACGGAACGGCGCTTCGCGGGCCCGTCGGCGGCAGAGAGCGCGCCTTGTGCTCGCCAGGCCACGGCGACGGTCTTTGCGGCGTCGTTAACAAGCGACGCCACGCGCGGAGGCCTCGGGTGGTTTGGGCGGTGCTGGACGGCGCAGAAAGCTGGTGCTGGCTCCCGATGGCCGCCACGGGTGGCTCTGCCACCGCAGAAGTTGCCGGCATCGGCGAGGCACGCCGCCACCGACACCGGCGCCCGTCCAAGAGATCGTGCGGTGCTCTGGATAAGGAGGAGGAGCAGTGTGCATAGCGCCAAAGCGTGCACTGGTGAGATCGACACCAAGTCTCTGAAGAAAACGACACTGACGGTCGACTGAAACACTGAATCTCTGAACATGAATAGTAACAGTGCAGGCCAGGTGTTCGATGAAATGATTTTGGCATGTGGAGAATTTATTTGGAGCTGATTTTTGGTGAGGTGGCCTCTCAATGCACCTGGGGCTGCCTGATTTCTGGTAGAATTTTTGGAGAAGAGAAAATATGAATTTCACCAAAAATGATGAATCTGGTCCAAACTTGCAGTGAGAAAAACTTGAGAATTTTGAACTGTGGAAGAGTGAATCTTGATGGATCTAGGTTGGGGGTGTTAAGGACTAGCCAGAGGAGTTGGTTTGAGATCAAGACACAAAGGAAATCAGATACTTCCTTTGTAAATCACCTAGGTCCAAAAATAGAGACAGAAATAGTTTTGGGGTTAAAATAAATGGAATAAAAATCAAAATGAGTTGAACTTGCTAGGATTGGCTACTTGACTTGACCCAAAGTGGAGGGAGGTGTTTTGGGGGAAAATATTAACATGAGGTATGGTGAAAGAGGGTGGTTGGAATAAAAAGGAATAAATCCACAACCCATAGGATTTCTTTTTTAAAAGAAAAACTTTCAAAAATAAATTTTGATGAGTCAACACCAATAAAGAGCCTTTAATATCAAATCTCAAGGTTGAGGATGACCCAAAATAAAAGTTTTGACATAAGAGAAAAGATTTGAGAAGGAGAGTCTTTTTTTAAAGATTTTGAATAGCCTCCTTCAAATCAAATAAAGAATTTACTGAAAACCAAATAATTTTTTTTTGAGTGTCAGAACACCTACCCCCTTAGGAAAAATCTCGTCCCCAAGATTTTAGCTGATCCTCAAATAGGTGTGGGTGCTCTGTCCGAAGAAAATCCTCTCTTTCCCATGTTGCTTCATTCTCGGTGTGATTGCTCCATTGAACTCTGAAAAACTTGATTGTTTTCTGACGGGTCCTCCTTTCAGACTCCTCCAATATTTTTATTGGACGTTCCCTGTAGGTGAGGTCTGGTTGCACGTTAATGTCTTCATAGGATACATGCTTCTCTGGGTTGCTTACGCACTTCCTCAACTGTGATACGTGGAACACGTCATGGACATCTGGCAGTTCTTCGGGTAGGTCTAGCTGGTAGGCTATTGTGCCTCTTCGTGCAACTACACAGAAGGGTCCGATGAATCTTGGTGCTAGCTTTCCTTCAACCTTGAATCGTTGTAGGCCCCTCATAGGAGATACTCGCAGGTACACATACTCACCGGGTTCAAAACTGACTCCCCGATGTTTTCGATCGTAATAACTCTTTTGTCGACTTTGAGCTGTCTTGAGTCGGTCCCTGATTAGCTTAACTTTCTCCTCAGCTTCCTTGAGCATGTCTGGGCCGAAGATACGTCTGTCTCCGGTCTCTGACCAATTTAGCGGGGTACGACATCTCCGCCCGTACAAGGCTTCAAAGGGTGCCATTTGTGGGCTGGCTTGGTAACTGTTGTTGTATGCGAACTCTGCATATGGCAAGCTTTCTTCCCAACTGGTCCCATAGGTGAGGACACATTCTCTCAGCATGTCTTCTAGAATTTGGTTTACCCGTTCAGTTTGTCCATCCGTCTGGGGGTGGTATGTTGTACTGAATGCTAGTTGAGTTCCCAGAGCCTGTTGTAAGTGATCCCAAAATCTAGAGACGAATTGGGTGCCTCTGTCAGATATTATAGTCTTTGGGACTCCATGCAAACAGATGATACAAGAAAGATAAAGCCTGGCAAGCTTATGAGTGGTGTGGGTTGTCTTCACCAGGATGAAGTGTGCCACCTTAGTCAGTCTATCCGTGATGACCCATATGGCATCATTTCCGTGTCGTGACCAAGGTAGTCCAACAATAAAATCCATTCCAATCTCGTCCCATTTCCACTCGGGTATTTTGTTTGGCTGTAATAGCCCTGCTGGTTTCTGGTGCTCGGCCTTGATGCGTTGACATGAATTACATCATGCAATGAACGTGGCTATGTCCCTTTTCATACCGTGCCACCAAAAATTTTCCTGAAGGTCCTTGTACATTTTGGTTCCTCCAGGATGGATTGAATATGGAGTGGCATGGCCTTAAGCTAGAATTTGCTGTTTAAGGTCCTCTATATTTGGTACGCAAAGCCTATCTCCGTACCACAATATTCCTTGCTCGTCTATGACGAATTCTGAGGCCTTGCCCAAACTCACTTTTCTTTTTATGCCTTCAATTTTGGGGTGTCCACGCTGAGCCTCCTTAATCTGTTCTATCAGGGTAGGCTCTATTTCCAAATTTGACACACTGCCTTCAGTGACCATCACCAAGTTGAGTTTAGCAAACTCCTGCTGAAATTCAGGCCTCAAATTTGGTAGACTCTCGTTGCCCGAGCCGGGGTTCCGACTAAGAGCATCTGCCACTACATTTGCTTTTCCTGGATGGTAGTGAATGCCAACATCATAATCTTTCACCAATTCCAACCAGCGTCGTTGTCGCAAGTTGAGTTCTGGTTGTGTGAAAATATATTTGAGGCTTTTATGGTCCGTATATATTTCACAAAGGTTTCCAAGCAAAAAGTGTCTCCACTCCTTGAGTGCATGAATGACTACTGCCAATTCCAGGTCATGAGTGGGATAATTTTCTTCATGCTTTCGTAGTTGCCTGGAAGCGTATGCGACTACTTTGCCTTCTTGCATTAATACGCATCCGAGGCCCTTCCGGGATGCGTCACAATATATTTCAAAACTCTTGTGTATGTCTGGTACAACAAATACTGGTGTTGTTGTTAATTTCCTTTTGAGTTCTTGGAAACTTTTCTCGCAGGCTTCAGTCCATACAAACTTTTTATCCTTCTTGAGCAACTGCGTCATTGGTTTTGCTATGGTGGAGAATCCTTCAACAAATCTTCGGTAGTATCCTGCCATTCCCAAGAAACTTCGTACATCCGTTACGTTGGCTGGTGGTTTCCAGCCAAGTATAGCCTTGACCTTTTCGGGGTCTACGGCAACACCTTCTTGGGTCAGTACTTTGCCTAGAAATCCAACCTATCTTAACCAAAATTCACATTTGCTGAACTTGGCGTACAATTGATGTTTCCTTAGTTCTCCCAGTACAATTCTGAGATGTTCAGTGTGCTCTTCTGGTGTCTTGGAGTATACGAGAATATCATCGATTAATACCACAACAAATTTGTCCATAAACTTCATAAATACTTTGTTCATGAGGTGAACAAAATATGCGGGGGCGTTTGTCAGTCCAAACGGCATTAATGTAAACTCATATAGTCCGTATCTGGAGGTAAATGCTATTTTGGGAATATCCTCTATCCGTACTTTTAATTCATGATACCCCGACCTCAAATCAATTTTTGAGAAGATCTTGGCTTGCGCGAGCTGGTCAAATAAGTCATTTATCCACGGCATTGGATATTTGTTTTTGATGGTGACCATGTTGAGTGCTCGATAGTCTATACATAATCTTAGTGTCCCATCCTTTTTCTTGGCAAATAATACTGGTGAACCCCAAGGTGAGGAGCTGGCTCGTATAAATCCTTTGCCCAATAACTCTTTTATTTGCTTCTTTAATTCTACCAACTCGGAGGGTGCCATTCTATAGGGCTTCTTGTAAATGGGGGTGGTTCCAGGTGCTAGCTCAATGATGAATTCTATTTCCCGGTCTGGCGGCATGCTAGGTAGCTCTTCGGGAAATACGTCGGGAAATTCACACACCACTGGAACTTTGCTTAACTCTGAGATGTCCACCTTGTTCAACCTTGGTTGCCGTGATATTTGTCTTTCTTGAGCTGAAATTTTTATTGTCTTCCCGTGATGATGGGTAAGAATTACAGTCCAATTGAAGAAGTCAATAAATCCTTTGTTGGTGGTTAACCAGTCCATTCCTAGGATAACATCCAGTCCCTTATTTTCCAATACAATGAGGTTTGCATGAAACTTCAGTCCTTCAAGATCAATAACCACACCTTGGCAGTAATTCTGGGTAACTTGCTTAATCCCAGGGGACTTGATGATCATGGATTTTCCAAGGGAAGCATCGAAAAATCATTTTGCAAAGCAAATCTCTTTGAAATGAAGGAGTGAGAAGCTCGAGAATCAAACTAAAACCCTGGCAGGTATTGTGTTGACAGGGAACGTACCGAGTACGATATCCGGGGCATTCTGTGCTTCCTCTCTGGTCACATGGTTCAAGTGACCCTTCTTGTGGTTGTTATTGGGGTTGAAGTTGTTTCGCTTGG
Source organism: Aegilops speltoides (assembly GCA_021437245.1). NCBI lineage: Eukaryota > Viridiplantae > Streptophyta > Magnoliopsida > Poales > Poaceae > Aegilops > Aegilops speltoides. The sequence goes on along the minus strand of CM038146.1, from coordinate 296,642,402 downwards.
GCGTTGAATTATTGCCACCGTTGTTCAGCTTCGGGGCCGAGTGCCTTGGCTTGGGACACTGCTTGGCATAGTGTCCTTCTTCTCCACAAGCGTAGCAAGTAACGCCTGGGCGATATGTGAACTCCTTGTCCCTTGCATGGAAATTTTGATTGGGCGTGAAATATTGGTCGTGGGTTTGTGTGCCCCACCTTTCTGAAAATCAGTCTTGCTCCGTTGGTTGCGACCAAGAGTAGTCTGGTCCCTTTTGCGCTTGCAAAAATCCTCCAAGCTGCGGCGCTCGTTTTCCAAGGTAATAGCCTTATCCACCAGTGTTTTGAAATCTGGGAAGGTGTGTACGACCAGCTGGCATTTAAGCGCTGGTGCCAGACCATCCAAGAATTTTTCCATCTTCTTGTTTTCAGTCATATGCTCTTCATTGGCGTAGCGAGACAATAGAGTAAATTGACTGTTGTACTCCGTCACTGTCATGGTTCTCTGTTTGAGGTCGTCAAACTCCCTCTTCTTGATCTTCATAATACTTCTTGGAATGTGCGCCCCACGAAAACCTTCTTTGAATTCCTCCCAGGTTATATCATTTTCATTGGGGTGCATGTATAGGAAATTTTCCCACCATGATGCAGCTGCTCCGTTGAGATAGTGCGGTGCATATAGTATTTTCTCACGGTCTGAACACTGTGCAATAATTAATTTTCTTTCCATGTCTTGAAGCCAATCATCGGCCTCAAGAGGTTTGTCCGTATGAGAAACCATTGGGGGACGCGTCTTTTGTAGCTCAGACAATTTGGATTGCTGCTGATATGGTCCACGGTGATTTCCCATATTGGTGACTTGGTTCATCATTTCTTGGTGTTGTTGCTGGCTTTGTTCATAAAGGCGGCATACTTGAGAAAATGCGGCATCATTGCCTTGCTGACTTGACTGTCCCTGTGAGAAGTTGTTGCTTGTCTGCGTGCCATAATTTTCTTCTAGCGGACTTGGCATGGAACGAGTCCAAGGACGAGGCATTTTCCACTCTGGGGTAATTTTTTGTAAAACTTGTGAGAAAAGCTGTGAGGCAGAATAAATTATTTTGCAAGACGGAAAAATTTAGAACTCCAACATTTTTCAAGAAAATACTTGATTGCGTACGGAGAAGGACCGCTCAGTACATATCTTACACGCAAGCATAATTATACAATACATCACTCAGGATGTGCGTACACATTCCTGACATGTTATTTAGGCTAGTGCACTTCTTCCAGTTCCTACATGATGCGCACACAAACTACTTCTCACAACCTATATACATATAAACATATCATACAAGCTGACACACTACACGGCTGCTAGGCGCACTCAGTCGGAGATGGTGAGAATTTCCCTTGGTCTGCCAAGGGTAAGACCCAGCGGTTCTGGAGACTCAACCTCCTCCTCAATAATAGGCTCCAGACATGAAGCACTGAGCTGTGGAGCTGGTGCAGGTGCGGTAGGTGGTGCAGCTCTGACTGGGGTAGGAGCGATGACTCGATCAAATTCTTTAGTAGTAGGCAGACGGTGAGCAGTGGCGAGGGTGGCAGGTGTGTGGGATGCCGAGGACGAGACGTAAGTCAGTGGTGGAGCTGTATGGAGAAGCCCCCTCGTGTTGGCGGAACAGCTATGCACGACGGCCATACGAGCAGCCACGAGGTCGTCCACAAGGTTATCAAATGCTGCCTCGAGCGCCTTGAGATATTTAACCAGCATCTCAATAGCCTCATCCCTCTCTCCCCTAGGGCAAGAAAATGCGTAGTGACAGGTGTATGGCACGTGGCAGGGGAGGTAGTGGTAGCAACGAGTCTTCATTGAAGGAAGGACATCCTGAAAACGAGCTATCGCCTCAGGGACAGCCATCTGCATAGCATGCCTCTCCGTAGGCATGGCTCTTCCCACAAACCGGAAGCGGCGAAACTCAACACACCCTCCCCTGAATTGCACCGCGGCCTGGTGCATGGACAGACTGTCATTGATCTTGTGCTGGTAGAGTGTGAACTCCGGACGAGTCGATGACCCGATCGCGATTTTGACGATGGAGGTGAGGAGCTTGACAAACCCCTCAGGTACGTTGGCGAACACCTGTGACTTACAGTCATTGCCAACAATCTACAAAAGTAGGCAAGAATTCTGAATGGTCAGATCATAAATTTATGCTGACTGTCAGAAAATGACTACATTTGCAAAATATAAAAAACACTAATTACGCTAATAACCGATTAGCGATTGCACCTAGTGGCTTCCTAAAGTCAGCCTGGCTCTAGTACCAAGCTTGTCATGACCGGTTTTTCAATAAAAAGCTTATTGAGAAACCGACCTTTATATAGACCAGTATAGGAAAAATCCTCCTTACTGGTAGACAAATACTTGATACAGAAGTCCAGTAGTATTAAATATTATACAGGGTTGAGCTGAGGTTGCTCAACAATTTATTACAAGCACGCCAATATTGTACATAAGGGCGGGTATGACACAAGGGTGTGGTGGCATACTACTGACTCGAAATAAAAGTGGTGGTGGGTATGTCACAGTGGAGTGGGTAACATGACTCCTAATCTTGTAGCTCATCGAGCGTCGAAGTGAGGCTCGATGAATTTATTCGGGTAGCGGAAGCGTATATGATACAAGTGACCAAATCCAGGATCACACGGGACTGACTGGGACTCCTCTAGGCGTCAGACTCGCTATCGTACTCTTCATCCATGAGATCGCCTTCATCAACATCTGGCCAAATCAACGAGCCAAGTGAGTACTTTGAATGTACTCGCAAGACAGTTCGGACATAAGATATAACAAATGCAAACATGATGCACCATGAGCAGTTAGCAATGCACACTCAAATAATAAATTTGCACGGCATGTAGAATGAAAAGGAAGTCAGGCGGTAGTCCTCCCGAAATCCCAATAAAATAACTGACAATCGATCGGGTGTCTGAAGCGACGCCTCGAAAGGTAAAATAAATAAATTGACATGCCGCAGTCAGGCATCTGAGCGACGCCACAAAAAGGGCTTATATTGAAATGTAAATGACAGTGCGTGCCACAGTCGGATGTCTACGCGACATCTCGGAAAGGGCTTATAATGAAAATAGATAACAGTGATGCCACAGTTAGACGTCTGAGCGACATCACGTAAAGGGCTTATATTGAAAGTAAATAACAAGAGTGCCATAGTCGGACGTCTGAGCGACATCACAGAAAGGGCTTATATTGAAAGTAAATAACAAGAGTGCCACAGTCGGACGTCTGAGCGACATCACATAAAGGGCTTATATTGAAAGTAAATAACAAGAGTGCCACAGTCGGACGTCTGAGCGACATCACAGAAATGGCTTATATTTCATCATTCATATTCAATAAATTCATGAAGATAAATCACTCACAGGAAAATACTCAGTACATAATAATAAACGGGTTAGTCCATCCACAAGATTAATCATTTAACCGGACTTAACACTCATGTTTATTCACCAGAGACTTGTCACTGAGACTAACACTGAGACTGACAAAGATAAGTTGAACACAGTCCTTGACCAAGATACGGTTACTTGAATGATTTTTGACTCTGCAGAGTTTGTGCTATTTAACCACAGCCAACGGATTTCAGTAGTCACGAAGGACTAGTTTAGTTTACGGTATTTCAGTAGAAACACATCTAACCAGTACACACCCATTTCCACCTCATGATGCCAGGAATCACCCTAGGCAATCTTCAAGAAAAACTTTGAGACAGGGAGGCTACAACCTCGAATAGCATGGGATCAAATTTATATACGCGCGCTCTAAGGGGTGCCACCCTCTCGGTCCCAACCGGAAAACACCCATGCCCCCTGACCGGATGACTGGCTTTAATCTAGGGCCATGGAACCCTCATCACGGCCTCTCTATCTGGTGTGTACGAGGAAAGCGTTTTGCAACTTACTAAACCATATTCTTTGCAGAAAACATGTGGTAGCACAAAAAGAAGGAATAGGTGATAACGTGACTTGATTTACATTAACACTGGAGTTGAATGGTTTGGCATAAGACTGGCATGCTTCAACACTGCCATCTTACCACCTCTCATGTCACCACATGATCATGTAAACTCACATCAAAATCATATGGAGTTTCGAAGCTCACATGCCTCATCTTTGCATGCAATATAACACTTACTGCTATGCATATAAACATGCCATGAACTGACTACTCAATGCAAACATGCAAAACACTCATCATATCAAAGGTTCAAACATGCTTGCCTGGTTCGGAGTAGTCGGAGTCTAGCTCGGTGAAGTTCGCGGTTCCGTCACCTCTTCCAGTATCTACGGTATAAAGAAAATACGTACTAATGTAAATACCGTGTGTGCACAAAAGGTGCTCCAAATTTTTTTCAAATAAATATGATAAAAAACTAGACAGAAAAATGAAGGTGACAGAAAAAGAATCAACAAAAAATCATTTTCTGCTTAAAAGTTATTAAGGTTTTTGTCCAGGGACTTGTGTGTAATGAAACAGAAACTTTCTAGGGGCTGAACAGAAAAGGACAGAAAAACGTTTCAGATTGAAAGCGCATTTGCCTGAAGGCGCTTTCCAGAAAAAAGGTTCGAATATGACAGAGAGGCTGACGAGGGGGTCCCACCCGTCAGGTTTAAATATTTGAGAGAGAAAACAGAGCGCGCCGGCGCCCGAAGGCTGCGGTGGTCGCCGGCGGCGATCCACAGCGAGTTAGGAGGAGTGGATGGTACCTACGGGTTCCTTGGTTTCTTCCGCACCTCTGGGTGGTGGAGTTGGTCATCGGCGAGCACCACATCGACAGCGGCCTCAACTCCGGCGGATGGTGGTTTGGGTGTCGGTGGATCTCGCCAGGGAGGGCTGCAAGCTTCAAATTGGGGCGTGGGTTAGTGGAGTGGGTGCACTAGGATGCCACTGGTACAACGAAAGAGGCGGGGGTGCACTCACTTGAGCTAACCTTGCCGGAGCCCGAAGCGGATCGGGGCGGCCGGAGACGGAGGAGAAGGCCTCCTCGGGGTCCTCCTGGTACCTTGGCGGGGCTCTGGTGAGGTGGAGGGAGTAGTGCTGGTCGAAGGCGAGCTCGGGGTGGCTATTTATAGCCGGCCCGAGGTGGTTCCCGCGAATGGGATAACTCCGATGGCGATTACGGCGATGAAGTGGCCGGACGGGTGGTTTAGGTGGCTGGGCATCAACATGGAGATCCACTGGTTTCATTCAGACGCTAACCTCGATTGGATTAGACTTGCTCCGTGGTTTCAACGGAACGACGCTTCGCGGGCCCGTCGGTGGCAGAGAGCGCGCCCTATGCTCGCCAGGCCACGGCGACGGTGCTGTGGCATGCGCTGGCAAGCAGACGGCCACGCGGAGGCCTCGGGTGGTTTGGGCGGTGCTGGACGGCGCAGAAAGCTGGTGCTGGCTCCCGCTGGCTGCCACGGGGGGCTCTGCCACCGCAGAAGTTGTCGGCGTCGGCGAGGCATGCCGCCACCGACACCTGCGCCCGTCCAAGAGATCGTGTGGTGCTCTGGATAAGGAGGAGGAGTAGTGTGCATAGCGCTAGAGCATGCACTGGTGAGATCGACGCCAAGTCTCTGAAGAAAACGACACTTACGGCCGACTGAAACACTGAATCTCTAAACATGAATAGTAACAGTGCAGGCCAGGTGTTCAATGAAATGATTTTGGCATGTGGAGAATTTATCTGGAGCTGATCTTTGGTGAGGTGGCCTATCAATGCACCTGGGGGCTGCCTGATTTTTGGTAGAATTTTTGGAGAACAGAAAATATGAATTTCACCAAAAATGATGAATCTGGTCCAAACTTGCAGTGAGCAAAACTTGAAAATCTTGAACTGTGGAAGAGTGGATCTTGATGGATCTAGGTTGGGGGTGTTAAGGACTAGCCAGAGGAGTTGGTTTGAGATCAAGACACAAAGGAAATCAGATACTTCCTTTGTAAATCACCTAGGTCCAAAAATAAAGACAAAAAATAGTTTTGGGGTTAAAATAAATGGAATAAAAATCAAAATGGGTTGAACTTGCTAGGATTGGCTACTTGACTTGACCCAAAGTGGAGGGAGGTGTTTTGGGGAAAAATATTAACATGAGGTATGGTGAAAGAGGGTGGTTGGAATAAAAAGGAAATAAATCCAAAACCCATAGGATTTCTTTTTTAAAAGAAAAACTTTCAAAAATAAATTTTGATGAGTCAACACCAATAAAGAGCCTTTAATATCAAATCTCAAGGTTGAGGATGACCCAAAATAAAAGTTTTGACATAAGAGAAAAGATTTGAGAAGGAGTCTTTTTTTAAAGATTTTGAATAGCCTCCTTCAAATCAAATAAACAATTTACTGAAAACCAAATAATTTTTTTTGAGTATGCTGCCTTACATGAAAGTAGTGTTCGTCAGTATCATGCATCAATAAGTTCTGAGGAGCAAATTTTATTCCTTTTTCTTGTGGGTTTGACTTGACAAGGCAAAATCAAGAAAGAGGAAGGAAAAGAGTAAGGAAGGCGATGATGGTGGTCCTCTGCAGCAACGTAAACGGAGCATCTGTACCGATTCTCCTTGTACCGATAGCGCATTACATGGTCCAAGTCTCCGCTCCCCTACTCCACCATCCAAGGTGCTTGCTCTAACTTGGCAGTGTGATATCTGGTTGCATGTTGCATATGGTGTCTAGCTCGTATTGCTCCTAATTAGTGTAAACTGCATCTGCTTAGCTAACACATGATACATGTGAATATGACACGCTTTCCTATTTTTGGTACATACTATATCTGTCTATCACACCATGTTCTTACATGAAACTACTCTTCTTGTGTATCCTGCATCAGTCACTTATGATGGGACCCCTTTAAGTTGGCAGTGTGATATTGGTTTGTGTCTTGAATATGATTTCTAGCATGTATTGCTTCTAGTTTGATTAACGCCACCTATGACGAGACAATTTTAACTTGGCAGAGTGATATTGATTGCACCTTCCATATGGTGTCTTGCAGTGTTTCTAATTTGTTGAAGTGCCTTCTGCTTAGTTACCACATCATAGGTGTGAATATGTCAAGCCGTCCATTTTTTCGTACATATTACAACCTCGTATCATGACTTTGCCTTTCATAAGAGTAGTGTTCGTCAGTATCATGCATGAATGAGTTCTAAAGAGCGAATGATATTCCTTTTTCTTGTCGGTATGACCTCACAATGCAAAATCAATAAAGATGAAGGAAATTGGCAAGGCATTGGATGATGGTGGTCCCTCCGAGCAACTGAAACGGAGGTTCTCTACAGATTCTACTCCGCCATCCTCCCAACAAGATTCGCAAGACAACGCAAGGCTAGACAGCCAACGTAGTTGTGTAGATGATGAGCACATCTCCCCTACTCCACCATCACAGGTGCTTGCCCTAACTTGGCACTATTATATGTGGTTGCATGTTGCGTATGATGTCTAGCTTGTATTGCTTCTAACTTTGTTGAATTGCATCTGCTTACTTTACACATAATGCCTGTGAATATGACATGTGTTCCTATTTCTACATCAGACTACTATTCTTGCATATCCCGCATCAGTCACTTATGATAAGGCACCTTTAAGTCGCCACTGTAATATTGGTTGTGTCTTTCATATGATTTCTAGCATATACCACTTCTAATTTGTTGAAACGCCATACAGTTTGAACTTGGCAGAGTGCTATTGGTTGCATCTTTCATATGGTGTCTAGCTTGCAGTGCTTTTAATTTGTTGAAATGCCTTCTCCTTAGTTACCACATCATAGGTGTGAATATGTCACACCATCCTGTTTTTCATACATATTCCATCCTCGCATCATGTGTTTGCCTTTCATTCGAGTAGTGTTCGTCAGTATCATGCATGAATGAGTTCTGAAGAGCGAATTTTATTCCTTTTTCTTATCGGTTTGACTTCACAATTCAAAATCATTACAGTTGAAGGAAATTAGTCCGGCAGTGGATGATGGTGGTCCTTCGGAGCAACACAAACAGGGGGTCTCTACAGATTCTACTCCGCCATCCTCTCAACAAGATTCGCAAGACAACACAAGGTGGACGATCAACGAGCTGTGTAGATGATGAGCACATCTCCCCTACTCCACCATCACAGGTGCTTGCTCTAACTTGACACTATTATATGTGGTTGCATGTTGCATATGATGTTTAGCTTGTATTGCTTCTAACTTGAATTGCATCTGCTTACTTTACACATAATGCCTATGAATATGACACGTGTTCCTGTTTCTAGAACATACGTGTAAATGATGAGCATATCTCCCCTACTCCACCATCACAGGTGCTTGCTCTTACTAGGAACTGTTATACGTGGTTGCGTTTTCCGTATGATGTCTAGTTTGTATCGCTTCTGATTATGTAGAATTTCATCTGCGTAGCTTACAACTTATACCTGCAACTATCACTTACCCATAAGACACATTTAACTTGGGACTGTGATGTAGGTTGCATCTTGCATTGTCTAGCTTGTACTGCTTCTAATTTCTTGAAATGGCACTTAAAACGAGACACTTTTTACTTGATAGAGTGCTATTGGTTGCATGTTCATATGGTGCCTAGCTTTCATTTCTTCTAATTTTGTTGAAATGCCTTCCGCTTACTGTTTTTTCATACATATTCCATCCTCCTATCGTACGTGTGAATATGAAACGATGTCTTTTTCGTATATATTCCATCCTCCTATCCTGCGCTTGCCTTACATCAAAGTAGTGTTCGTCTGTGTCATGCATCAACCATGTAGCGACCCGACCCGAATGGATCAAGTCTCTGTGCTTACGTGTCATCCCTGGATCGGTATGCTGACACACACAGTACTCGAGGATTTATAACAGAGGTAAATGACATGTATAAAATAACGTAAATACTATTACCTCAATCCAAATAGCGGAATTAACAAGGTTGTGGATTCCCATCAACACCAACGGCAAAGTTGAGTATACGAAGTCGTTACCCTAACGTATCACTTACTTGTCGTAAGATCCTGCAACATGAGACGTTGCAGCCACAAAGGGTCAGTACATTGAATGTACTGGCAAATTCACACCATAGAATAATGATGAATAATAACTATCACTACATGCATATTGGGCTGGTGGAAAGGTCTATGGTTATAGTTTTTGCGAAAAGCCAATTTTTCCCTACTACAAAGGAATATATTTTATTTAACTACAAAGTTGGTTGATAAAATATTGAGAAGGTAAACCCCCTCTCAATCCCAAATTAAAGTCATTAACAACCCAACAATATTAATTAGGAGTGTTGAGATACATGTGAATACTCAAGTACTAGATACTCACAATTGTCCATGACCGGGGATACGGCTAACCATGATTAGATTGTACACTCTGCAGAGGTTTGCGCACTTTTCCCCACAAGACACGATCGCCTCCGTTGGATTTCTCGCACTACATGGTGTTTGAGAAACGGATGACCGAGACACAGTCTTTCAGAAACATTAACTCTCTACTCCGGGTAGACCATACCAAACCTACAAAACCCACTACCTGCTTCAAGAGCTTCACGTAACTTACTCAACTATGTTAGAGCCCATAATAGCTTGTGGCTGCACACGGAAGTTTCTAGCATGAATAATCTCAGTTCCCTCTGAGCCTGGGTGGCGGTCCATAGGAAAATCACACGGTAACCCCGGGATTTCCAAAAAAACAGGCAATCACTGGATACCCCAGGTGCCTCAATCCACCCAGATGTGTATTAAAGTTGCCACCTTAAGTTGAACCATTAAGTAAACAATCTCACATCTGTCATGGAATACACTCAAACCCAATCCACGTCTACGAGCATAGCTTGGCAATATAAGCACGTGTAGAAGTAACTCCCAAGGGTTTGATATGAAACAAGGCAATAGGTTCTACCTCAGCAACTACTTCCCAATACCCACATGTTATCAATCCTACTCATGCAATGTTTGAGGGTGAAACTAATGCATAAAAACTGGGTATGAAAGGGATATGATCAAAGTGTGAACTTGCCTATACTATTGATGAAGATGATTCACACTCAAAACTCTTGATAGTTCTACTCGTCACACTCCGGTCAATCTATTGCGAGCAAGCAATGGTAACCACACATATGCAATCACTCAAAAGATCGGAAAGAACGAAGAGTACGATTCGGAAAACATCAAAACCAAGAAAAATAACTCTTGAAACATAAAACAATTTCTAACAGTACCAAAATTATGTGAATTTGGCCTTATCAGAAAGTTTAGGTCAAGAGCTTCGATTTGCAAAAAGAATCAACTCAAACGGAGCTACGGAACTTAACTTATGATCAAACGAAGTTCAAATTCAAATCTGATCTAATTCAAATTTTAAACTTTCAAAAACATGTTTGAGTTATTTTACTAGATAGAGGAGAACATAACGAAGAAGTGGGCATTGGTTTCGTTGGGTTTGGATACACGAGTAAAGAGTTGTGAGCGTTTGAAGATTAGGGGCTAATCTGTAAATAAAATATTCACGGATGGGTCCCTGGCCGAAATAACAAAAAAAGAAAAGAACTAATTAACGAACTTTCATTTATAAGATCTAAACAATGGACGTTCGCTGTTTAATAAACCCTAAAAAAATAGTTCTAGTCTAGGGTTTTAAAGAAAAACCGAACCGAAAAAGACCGGGGTCGGTTTTATACCGGTTATGCGGCGGTTCGAGGAAAACCAGTAGTTCGTGGAGCGGATCGGACCGGCGAGCTCCAGCGAGGCGGCGAGGCTCTCGTGGCGGCTCGATCGTCGGAGGAGACGGCGAGGCGACGGGAGAGGCGGCGCGGGCTGCTGAAAGTGCGCTAGGGGCGCCAGGGTCGGAGGCGGCGGGGTGCAGTGTGGGCGGCAAGTGAGCGGCAACAACGGCAAGCGAGATCTGGCGGTGGCGCTGGCACGAGGGTGGCGGCGCGGCTCAAGAGGAGGGAGAGAGGCCCGACCTCGCCTTATATAGGCAGGGAGGCGTGGGGAGGAGGTAAAGGAGGCGGACGCGGTGTCCTGCCGAACTCCGGCGGCGGCGCTCCCGTGCGGGAGCCGGATTCCTGCCCGGGGTCGGTGATGAGCGCGGCTGGGCTGGGCTGCGGCCTGTTGGACCGGCCCAGTTCGGCGGCGGAGAGTTTTTTTTCTTTTAATAAACATTTTCAAGAAAACAAAAACAAACCACCTAAATAAATTATAATATAGGCATATAATATATCAAAATTTTCAGAAAAAGATTTTCTACAACATGAACATTATTATAGCTTTAAATAATATATACAAAAATTCAAATAATTCAAACAGTGCTACTGTTCTAATAAAATCAAATAAAATTATTTTTAAAAATACCAAAATTAATTCAAATTTATATCTCTCCAATTTTCTGATGTAGGGAATCATGTTACCCTATTTTCCACATATTTTATTTTTGGAGAAAAATAATTTGATTAAAACCCAAATAAGTCCAAACTGAAAATAAATTCAAAAAAACTTTGACTTTAATTCTTTGAAACTCCCAACTCATATTTCATATGTTTTGAAGAAGTCATTTTATCTTCGCTCGTGAAAATCATTGAGTTGCATAAAGTTCCTGGGTTGGAAATATTTTCCAAATGAAATTCAAATATTTTCAACACCCCTTGTCATTTAAATAAATGGAAGAAGTCATGGCATCTTCTCTCCAGGGTTTTGTGATGAAAAGAATTTGAATTCACGGAGATCACGAATGAAAAATGAAAGTTTGGGAAAGTTCTTTTATTCCCTCTCATTTAACTTTCAAAAAGTTTCAAATTCACTCAATTTCACACAATCAATCAAACAATCAATTAAATCTATCTATTTATTATAACATTCCAAAATTTAGAATTTTGGGATGTTACAAACCTACCACCCTTAAAATGAATCTCGTCCTCGAGATTCGGAGAGGCTAGCAAGAAATAGGTTAGGGTCGGGGTCTTCAGAATCCATCGATCATCACAGTGGTCTAGGATGCTACCACCCTTAGAAGCATTGTTACGGTTCCATCAAAACTCATATACTCCATCCTTATTCCTGACAGTGTCGGTCTTCTCAGATTCTCGGAAAATTCCTTCTCTGGGCTCTTCCGGTAGTGGCATAACCTTTTTCTCAATACTTTTGTCCCTTCATCTTGGTACGGTTATTCTGAGACTGGGTCCTCTTAGCTGATGGGTCTCGCGCCAATACTAAACAACTGTCGATATCTCATGGTGGTCAACAATTTAGGGTTTCTCATGCAGGAAATGGGTCTTGGGCTGAACCTCACCGTATGTCCTACGACTGGCAACAACTGCCTGGTACAAGGGAAAAAAACTTATACTCTTCTAAGTTCTAAACAAGGTTTTAATCGTCGTCTCTCTACTATAGGTGAGTCACTCAGATTTACCATCCCATATAGCAAGGCGAACAATAAGAGTAAGTCAGTATGGTGATCAATCCATCCCGCACCCAAATCATTACCTTGTATACGGTTTAGCGAATCTCGCATTCTAACACTCGGTCATCCTCACAAGCATTACAGAATTTCTCTTGTCAACGAACCAAGTTTGGATAATCCATTGATTCTGCAAGCTGGACAAACAACTATCGGTCCTTAACAACTCTCGATTTTTGCGTTACTCCTATAAGATCGTCTATCGATAAAATCGTAACTTCTTCCAGGGTTTTTCCTTCAGCAAGAATGTGCTTGCTTCTTGGCAGGTCCTGGGGCCTTGGGTTATGGCCCATCTCATCACTTGTAAATCCTGAACTCATTCTCTGGGCAACTGATCATCTAACTTCCAGCTTCCTAGCATACTTAAAGTCCATCCAATTGTATTGTCTCCCTTCCTTCTGTTGGTACCAAACTAAAACGTGATTACTCAAACTCATCATGGAATTTCCATTGATCCATATTTCCAACATCATACCTCCTTTATATCCAATAGTAATCCATCTCTTCAACCTCGTGGGATATCCCACATACCGAGATAAAAACTTATACTTATGAAGTCCATACTCCACTTCGTGGAACATCATTATCCTTTCCAGGGTCAATCATCCTCACAGGGTACTACCACCCTTAAAATGCTCCAATCTCATCCATAGACCATATTTCTCATATCCTCAAGAATGGTCAAAATCTTTCTTCATAGAGTAACAACTCATAGAATCCAAATCAATACCAACGATGATAACTTTATTGGTTCTCAAATGATTACAATCTCTTGCCTTTTCATACATGCCTCAATTCAACTTCTCAATACAGAGGAGATGTTCTCACTAGTACTACTACATTTACATTGCTGCTAACTCAACTATTTAGCACAAGTCTCCTTCTTCTTGGGACAATCGCTGGCAAAGTGCCCTGCTTCATTACAACGAAAACATAACACTTCTGACAAGTCTCGAGGTTTCCTCATGATCACATAGCCTCCTTGGGTCCTCGGCTTCCTTTTGGGCAACCATCGAAGTAGTGCCCGACTCCTGCACCTAAAACAGGTGATATGACTCAGGTCCTTCCTGGTATCCAATCTATTTCTTTTCCTGGACTTTTCCGTTCCAATCAGGACTTCTATTTCCTGTGGATCATACTCTACTTCCTCTGTCGGGAATTCTACTAGATCTCCATTCAGACAATCTTGGGAGATGTGTCCTTCTTCTCCACATGAATAGCATGACTTGGTGCAGGCTTTAATTATGTTTCCTTTGTTTGTGTCCTTGGCTTCTTCCTTGATCACCGGTTCTCCTAAAATTTCCATGAGGGCTCCTTTCATTGCTTCTTTCTTCTGCTGGGTGGTTCTCTGTACCATAGGGTAAATGTGACACTTAGTAGGGTAGTGGGTAGTTCCTTCACACAAGAAACAAGTAATCTGCCTAGTTGGGCATTCTTTAGCTGGGTGACTTCCTTCACAATTAGGGCATTCATCCTTGTGCTCCTTATGGTTGTGTCCTATTTCTCCACAAAGCTTGCATGCACAGAGTTTCTTCATATCATTTCCATGAGGCTTCATCTTCTGGGACACAAGCTGAGACTTTAGCAAGGTCAACTTAATTTCATTCCAAGTGGTTACTCCTTGCCATCCATTGATGGTTTGGTACATCCTCCACCAAGTTGCAGCACCTTTTTCAAAGCATTGAAGAGCATGCTGGCCCATATCCTTTCCGGCTATAGGGTTATTCTTCATGTGATCCTCCATGTTCTGAATCCATTGGTCTGTCTCCAATTTACTCGTTGGTCCAGATAATATGAGTTATCTCCATTCATCCTCTATTGGGTCCATGGGTTATAGGGTGAGATAAGAGAGATCGAGAGGGATGCACACAGTACAAACAATAGCTTTTGAAAAGACAGATTTTATTATGGTTGTCGGAAAAACATCAAACAAATGACAGCTCACAAACGTCGCATCTAACGTAAGTATATAACAGGCTTGGGTCTTCTAATGGTCTATAGATCTCAACATCATCAAACTCTTCGAAGTCTTGGTCATGTCTCTGATGGCTCCTTCTGATCATGCTTGTCCTTCTCAAGTTCTTTTGCCAAATCATCTCTGTTGATGCGAAGTCTCCCATGACATCCTTTAATATTTCTGGGGTTGTGTTCCAAACTTCTGGGTTTGAACATCCTTGACATGAACCATGGCATTACGGTCCTTCCGTTCCTGACGAATCTCCTGTATCTCGAGGTTTTGCTCCTCCAGCTTGGCTACTTTCAGCTTCTAGGTTCCTGAGTTCTTCACGAATTGCCTCCTTGTCACATACTGCTTCTTGTAGGTCCATCTTAACTTCTTGATGTAACACTCCAGATCTTGGTGATACACCAGCTAAGGTTAAAACTTCATCTTGCTGATAGGTGCTCCATCAGACTTCTACTATCCAATCCTTCCATGCATCTACATGTTTAACTCAGCACAGTGACAATAGCATAAGCGGGCGATAACATCATGGATAGTGTGTTTCTGCTCTTGTCATTTCCATGAGCTATCTCTAAATAGTTGATATCTCCTGCCTTTAGGGTTTTCCTTGACAGAACTTTGAGTTTTTAAATCTCCATGCTCCGGTCTTTCTCCGATACACCTTGATCTCGGCTATTGACAACTTCCATAGTCTGCCAAGTTCCATAAGGGTAACCTTCCTAGGTCACACAAATCAGGAAATTCTTCAGAACCTTCAAATTCTCCTAGTCTTCAGAGTCTTCAACAGTTGTAGTTTCCATTATCATAATGTATGGTAAAATCCTCTTCATTGCGAAGTGGTCTTAGTTGTCCGGTATATGGTCCTTCTTGGAGTGGTCTCATCAGTCGAATCTTCGAGTGGTCAAAAGGGAAAAGGGGTATGGTCTCACTAAAAGGGAGTATTTGAATAAGCTCAGAAGAGAAGAGAGGTAAAAGAAGAAGAAGAAGAAGAAGAAGAAGAAGAAGAAGAAGAAGGGTATGGTCTCACTAAAAGGGAGTATTTGATCAACTATAGCACGACAGCTAACTTGCTTGCAAGCCGCAGCGCTAACCCCGCACCCAACCGAGCTCCGGCCGATGCCGAGGTCGATGTCGTGCTCAACTCCGTCCACCTCGCGTCGTCCCCCTACCACTGTTGGATGCACACGAGCTCCAACTCACTGTAGAACCCAACCGAGTCACGAATCGTGCTCTGTGGGCGATTACCTAGCCACCCCGCCGCCACAGCAGCTCACCAGCGTGTTAGCTCTGGCAAAACGCCAGCTAAAACTAACCTAATGACCCCCTGGGTCACTGACATGTGGGCCCATGCCACTGACACTTTTAGTTAGGATTAAATTAGCACGAACATTCTGTGTAATTAGTTAACACGCTAACATGCGGGGCCCACTAGTCAGGTTTGACCTAGTCCACCCCGTTGACTTGTTGACTTCAGCATGAGGTCATCCTGACGCAATAAATCATTTAATATATTTTGTTTATTTCTTCATCACAAGAAAAATCCAGAAAATTATTTAAATTTTAAAAATTCATAGTAAATCAACCATAGCTCACATGGAAAATATTTTTATATTAAAAATGATCAAAAAAATTCAACCTATCCAATGGTACTAGTTTCATGCGTGCCAAAACAAATTAATCTTGTTGTTTAGTTCAAAACAACTAAATGGACTTTGTAAATTTATATGCTGAGTTTCAATTTGAATCTTTGGTTCAAATCAACTCAAACCCTCCCGTTGCTAGCTGCATTAGCTCAAATTAGAACATATTGCCATGTCACATTAAAGCATCATATTGTTGCATTACATTGATTGTGTTCCTTCTCTGTTTGCCGGTGTTGTTCCCTCTCAATGGACGTTATTCTGACATTGTGATCGTTGACACCGATGAAGAGCTATACTATCTTCAGAAGTGCCAGGAAAGCAAACCCCCTTTGAGCATTTCGATACTATCCCACTCTCTCGCTCCTGCTCTCTTTTTATTGCATTTGGACAACAATGAATCAACTATTACATGTTGTTGTAGTTGAACCAATTCCTCTGCATGACCTGTCTTTGCCACAGTAAATTGTAAAAACAATTAGCATGAGTAGGAGTTGTTTGAGCCATGATGTGCCTACTCATTCATGCTTGCTTGTTATGCCTGCTATTCTTAGTGTTGTGTCGGGTCTGATTCATCTGGGATGGATTGGAATGGTGATGAACATGTCCTACTGTTGAGAGCTAAGTGTGTAAACACGATTTTGGTAAAGGTAGTGATGAGAGGCCATGTAGGAGTACATGGTGGGTTGTCTCATTGAAACCGTCCTTAGGAACTATGTTCCGTGTTGGTGATCCAAGACAGTTACTACCACACATTGGGTTCCGGTAACTTGACCCCTCTCGATTATTAATCACCTTGATCTCTGTCTAGGAGTTGCAACTAGATTATGATGTTTGTAGGTTGTATTAGTATTCTACCAAGTGGCACCAGGTACAGGTGGGCTTGGGACAGACTAGGCACCGTGGCCCTGTGTACCAAGTGGCACCTGTTTGGTGGGCTTGGGAACCCTACACACATCGTTTGGGGCTGTAGTGGAAACCCCGGCCGGACTTCCTAGCGGATGGAACCCGAATAGGCGATAAACCTAGACTAGAGTCTTGTGTGGTTAGTCAGGTCGTGGCCGACACCCTCGCCAGGCTTCCGCTTGAAGGTTACCGAGATACATGACATGTACATGGTGGTAAGTGCCGAGAGCGTGTGTGAAAAAGCACGCCCCTGTAGGGTAATATGATCTATTCGAATAGCCACGTCCGCGGAAATGGACTACATGGAACGCTTACATTGTTCATAGAATACTGAAAGTGGATACCCCAAAATGTGCAAGATAAGCGTGAGGGCTATGGATGGCCTTCTCATAGGGAGACGGGAGCAGATCCATAGTGGTGTATTGATATGGTGAATATGTGGACTTGTGTGCGCCACCTCAAAAGAGTTACCAGCAGTTGTAGTACAGGATAGCCACTGAGTCAAAGCTGGCTTTCTGCAGTTAAACTCCACCACCCCTTTGTTGATACTGGTGCATATGTAGCTAGTTTTGATGTAAGTCTTGCTGGGTACATTTGTACTCACATTTGCTTAATTTATGTTTTTGCAGAGAAGACTTCAGTATCACTAGTAGTTCCACATCGACTTTGACATTTAGCTTGTTACCTCATCTATGATGTTATACCCCTGGGAGGATGATCGTCAGGATTCTCACCCTTTTTCGTTTGTAGTTGTCTGTACTCATACATGTATGTTGGGTCATGTGACCCCTTTTTGTAATAAATGCTATGTGGCTCTTCTAGGCCTTTATCTATATGAGTTGTCGAGTTATGTTGTGATGCCATGTAGTACAACACATACTTGCTTGTTATGCGTACGTGTAACATGTATCGCTGTGTGTGGGATCCGACACCTAGTTGTCTATTCTTGGTAGCCTCTCTTATGGGGAAATGTCTCCTAGTGCTTCCACTGAGCCATAGTAGCTTGCTACTGCTCCAGAACACATGGGATGATCGACATTCGTACTTCTTTGCTCCTGTGTTTGTCCCTTTGGGGAAATGTCACGCGGTGCTTACCGGAGTCTGGCTAGCCTTGCTACAGCCCGGTTTCACTCGCTGCTGATCGACACATGCATTGCCGGGTCATGTATGCATGTCCCTGTAAGTTAGTTCCACCTTGGGTTTACGACTAGTCATGTCGGTCTGGGTTCTCTGTAATATGGATGCTTGCGACACTATCATATACGTGAGCCAAAAGGCGCAAACGGTCCTGGGCCAGGTAAGGCCGCAATGTGATTTGATGTGTTCCATGCTAGATAGGTGCGACTTAGGATCGGGGGCCTGACATATGATTAGTTCATCATTCCTGAATCTGCCCATTATGAATGTAACATGTTTGCAATGACAACTAGAGATTATAGTTACTCATGCCATGCTTAATTAGCTAGGAGTTTATAATGGTTTACCTTGCATGCCAATATGCTTTTAAAATGGTTGTGATGCAGTATGATAGGATGGTATCCTCCTTTGAATGATTCGAGTGGTTTGACTTGGCACATGTTCACGCATGTAGTTGAAACAAAATCAACATAGAATCCACGATATTCATGAGCATGGTGATTTATATCCTACTCATGCTTGCATTGTTGGTTAATCTCAATGCATGTTTATGACTGTTGTCGCTCTCTAGTTGCTCGCTTCCCAGGCTCTTGCTATCCTTCACTTGTACTAAGCGGGAGTACTGCTTGTGCATCCACTTCCATAAACCAACTCCTAAGCCAACTCCGAAGAAAAGAGGTATTTTATTTCTCAGTCCTGAAGATGTGCAAGAGGCAAAGAATTCTATGAAAGAAAAGTGAATTAAAGCTAAAGATGTTAATAATTTACCACCTATTGAAGAAATACATGGTCTTGATAACCCGACATAGGTAGTAGAGGTAAATTCTCTATAGAGATTTGATGAAGGTGATATTCCTCATAATAAGTCTGCTAGTCAATGCTTGGATGAGTTTGATAATTTTATTGTTAAACAAGAAAAATTCAATGCTTATGTTAGTAGACAATTGAAACGTAATGCTTATATGCTTGACTGCCTGGGTGACTATATGAGTAGAACTGTTAGCGATCTTAAGATTATCAGTTAGCATGCTTCCGTGGATAAAACTCAAGTAGAACAAGTACTTAAGTGTGGCACCCTGGGTCAGAGCAACCGGTTTACCTTGCATTGCCAGCCCAGAGATCAAGTCTTCTGGCAACACACAACAACTTGGTACAGAAAACAACCGCTTTATTGATACTAGCAGAAACATAGGTTCGATATTACGTCAAGTAGCGAGGCCAACCGGCACACACGGTGCAGCTGAACAATATGTACATTATTTACTGAATGTGAAGGGGCCTCGATCACGATAACTATGCGGCAGGGGAACGGCGACGAAGCGGAACCCCATAGCACAGGGACACCGATGTGGACATGATCTAGACTCGGGAAGCACTTTGATCAGGTAAGACTTTCCTGAAATCTGGCATGACACACCAGGTTAGTACATTGAATGTACTTGCAAGCTCACAACAAGCTTAATCATAATGGCAAACAATATCATGACAATCAATTTAAATGCAATCCAATAACATACTACTGATGCAGTGAAACAAACTTGTGCACCGAGTCCATCGGACTCTCTTACCAAACGGGTTACCTCGTAACCAACATCATCATACGGTGGTCACTTCCGAATCATAAACGAACTAGCACTTTGGTTCCCATGAAACCGACCATCTTCATTGTCACACAAACCTCATCATGAAATCAGTGCCAAGCATAAAAATTTAGTGTGCAAGATTACTTAATCATGTTGATTCATGGTGTGACTTACTCACAAGCTATGTCCGTAACTGAGGACGCGACTATCGATAGATTTAATAAACACTATGCAGAGGTTAGCACATTGTACCCACATCACGGAACCTATGGCCTCGCACACCCATTTGGGTGGACCAACGGCATTTCGATAGAACCCTCCCATTGCCATGACACTCTCTTGGCCACTCCGACCAACTCCCTTATGGGCTAAGTCATGGGTGACCCCGTGTCTACCAAAGACATCAACATCCACCGAAGTGGCAAAACTTAAATGGTCCCAAATGGTGACAAGGTACCACATCAACAATGGGCACACAAGTTTATGTCTGCTTACCAGGCCATGGTACCGCACGCCCATAACCTCCCTCGTTGGAGGTACCACCAGAGGCATGACAACACACCGAATAAAGGCCTCCATAAATGCACCATAACTTGATCAACATTATATTCAAGTTGAATTAACATCAGGTTTAAAATGAAAATAACTCGAGTCACAATATGCCATGAACATGCAACTATTCGACATGCATCACATATAACTTTAAGTAAGCATATCAACATCATCAAAGTTTTGTACTTGCACTAGTCATCACTTAACTTCACTGGTTTTTAACACTCAACATTTTAGTTATGCCATTAACATATTAATGTCAATAACTCACATATAAAAAATAATACCAAACATAACCAAATCATAATCACACAATCAAACTACTTCTACAGCCTCAGTCCATGAATTCAAACACTATTGTAAACTAAGCATTTCAACCATGACAAAGTAACTGGCATGAGCAATATTCATTTAAATAATTAAATGCTAGAAATAACTCATATTCAAGTTGGAAAAATCATAAATATTGAAATGACACCATGCAAATGTTGGTGTGGCTTGCCTTACTGAAGAGGAGGTTCACACTCCTCCTGGTTATCTCTTCAAGACAAGCTTCTCCCTCTGAAAACATTTAAAAACAGCAAAAGAAAATATCAAGAATCATTCTGAAATTCACCTGAAATTCTATACAGCAGAGAAAAATCTCCAATTTGGCATGCTGCTAGAACTTTTCAACACAAACAAGATGCAAAAAGAATCAGTTCATTTGGATTTATGATTTAAAAGTTATGGCTGGTCAAAGTTTCTGGTCAAAATATTTGAATTAAATTCAAATAAAAGAATTCCAGGTGGTGACACCGAAAGCATATTATGCGAATATGCCTCCACTCGTACCGCTTCAGGCATGAGGGAGAGGCTGACAGTGGGCCCCACCTGTCGGGTGTGGAGAGAGAGAGAGGGAAACAGAGGGGTGGCGGTGCAACGCCGGAGCTCACGCCGGTGAGGAGGGCTCGTCGGCTGCTCTAAGCTGGATAGAAAGCTAGAGGGGGTCACGGCGCACCTGCCTGTACTCGTGGCTCGTTGAGAGGTGTCCAAAGCAGCTCAGAATCATCCTTCCAAGCGACATCTGTGGTCGGGTCTCGCCGGAGATGAAGAAGATGGCAGAGGGTGGCGGTTCCAGGGTCTCCAACAGGGTCAGCAGGCACCAACGGACTTCTAGGGAGTCGCCAGAGAAGGAGCTGGAGCTCGAGGGGTAGAGGATGGGTGGGGAGCAGGAGAGGGTATTGCCGGTGAGCTCTGGCTGCAGACGGCGGCCAGAGGGCTGCCCAGCCGGGCTGTGGCTCCTCTACTACTTGTGGTGGATGGCGGATTGGATGAATGAGCTCGAAGAGGCCAAGGGCGCGGTATATATAGGCAGAGGGGGTGGGGGTCTCGTCTCTGCTGGAGCTCTCTGGAAGCTGGGCACGCTGACGAAGAGTGCCAGGGAGGGGTGGAGAGGGCTCAGTGATCACGCGGAGACTGTGGAGCTTGCCGACGAGCACAGGAACGCAGGCATGGACGAAGACAGTGGCATGGGCTCACTGTGGCTTTGGCTGCGCCATGCCCGTGCTCGCTGCAACGGCTCTGGCATCGACAAGCGCCGGGGAGGGGTCAAGCTTGAAGAGATGAAGCTGGTGGCGTGGTGCGCCAGTCGGCGGCGAGCGCTGAGACGAGGATGCATTGAATAGAAGCACATGCACAATGAAGAGCGCGTCCAACCCGTGCCAGGGCCCGTGTCGTCACGCGGTCACCACGCTAGCTCCATCAAAACGATGTTCAGGCAATGCCAAACCATGTCCAATGTGTTGTTCGTGCAGTGTTTGCTCTAAGTGAGGAGATGGCACACTGCTAGGCCGACCAGATTTAACAAGAGCTAGAGAGCAAGTTTCTGATCAGAAACTTTGGCGTTGTATTTGCATCGGTTCTAGAAGAAGTATAGGGCTAATCTCCTAGGGTTATGGTTTTCTTAGTTAGGTAATGAAGCTCAAGAAAAATCAGCCTCATTGGATCAAGGAATAATATACTTGCTGTAGAAACTGTATTTTGAGGGCAGAACAGAAATGATTTTATGTAGCAAAAATGTTCCAAATAAGTATGAAATATTTTTTGCACAGGGAGGTGTGCCAAGGTTCAAAGAATATTTGGGAATTTTCTCAAATTTTTGGGAGCAAGAAAAATGAGGGTTGCTTTCGAGCATATGTGGCTCAAATGAATTTCAGAGAAGAAAAAGAATATTTTTCATTTAGAGAAGAAAAAGAATAATTTTCATTTATGAAAAATATTCATTGCACCATTTTTGGATTTTTCAGAGAGGAAATGATGATTATGAGAGAGATGGGGCACTTGGGTGAAAATGAAGGACATGCCCAAGTGTTTAAGTCCAAGTGAGTTATTCAAAAACTCCAACTTCAAAACCAAAGGCAAAGAAATCTAGAAAAGAGAGAAGGCAAAAACCAGGCTGTCACAAACCTCCCCCCACTTAGGATGAATCTCGTCCTCGAGATTCGGTTGCTCGGGAAAACAATTCTGGAT
Source organism: Aegilops speltoides (assembly GCA_021437245.1). Classification (NCBI taxonomy): domain Eukaryota; kingdom Viridiplantae; phylum Streptophyta; class Magnoliopsida; order Poales; family Poaceae; genus Aegilops; species Aegilops speltoides. The sequence goes on along the minus strand of CM038146.1, from coordinate 296,619,658 downwards.
AGGATGCCCTTAAAAATTCCTCTCTTCCCCAAGTTACTTCTTCCTCGGTGTGATGCTCCACTAAACTTTATAATTTTTTTATCACATTACTATGAGTGACTCTTTCTGTTTCATCCAATATTCTGAACGGTCTCTCCTCATAAGTTAAATCCTTAGCAAGCTCTATCTTGACCAGATCGGTCCTTTTCTTGGGTGGCGAGATACACCTTCATAGCTGTGAGACATGGAACACATTGTGCACTTCTGACAATTCCGGTGGCAGTTCCAACTGATAAGCAATTGTACCAACTCCGGACATAACTGGGAACAGACCAATATATCTGGGTGCCAGTTTTCCTCTGGTCTAAAATCTCTTGACTCCTTTTTATAGGTTTGACTCAGAGATACACATGCTCTCCAGGTTCAAAGCTGATCTGATGATGCTTTGCATCATAATAGCTCTTCTGTCGGGACTTACCCAATTGCAGTCTATCTCGGATCTCCTTGACTTGCTTTTCAACCTCCATCATTAAGTCAGTCCCGAAAATGCGGCTATCTCTGGTTTGAGACCAGTTTAGTGGAGTGCGGCACTTACGGCCATACAAAACTTCATATGGTGACATCTTCAGGCTAGTCTAGAAACTTTTGTTGTAGGAGAACTCGGCATACGACAGACAATCTTCCCACTTGGGTCCTTGAGCCAAAGCAGATGCTCGGAGCATATCTTCAAAGCATATGCTAAGGATGATAGGCTGTGTTGTACTTTAGTGTGGTCCCCAAGGCTTGACGGAGACGTGACCAGAATGCTGAGGTAAAGAGAGAACCTCGGTCTGAAGTGATGTTTCTTGGTATGCCATGCAAACTAACTATTCTAGATATATATAGTAGTGTGAGTTGATCGACTCAGTGTGTGGTTCAGATGGTAATAAAGTGAGGTACCTTTGTCAGCGTGTCCACCACAACCCATACTTCATCATTGCCTCGGTGAGTCCTTCGTAGGCCTGTGATGAAATGCATGCAGACATCATCCCATTTCCATTGTGGAACGGGTAAAGGTTGCAGAAGTCCGACGGGCCTCTGGTGCTTAGCCTTCACTTTCTTGCATACATCACAACAAGCGACAAAGTATGCGATGTCTTTCTTCATTCCATCCCGCTAAAATATCTGTTGAAGGTCTTCGTACATTTTGGTACCTCCTGGGTGAATCAAGTACGAAGATTCGTGCGCTTCTGCCAAGATCTTCTTTCTCAGGTCTGCTTGCTCAGGTACGCAAATCCATCCTCGAAATTTTAGAGTACCTTGCTTAAGAGAAATCCTGGGTCTTTCCTTCTTGCATACGATTACCATGATGTTGTAGGGCTGAATCATCTTGCTGGGCCATGCGGATATCATCCTCGTGGGTATGAGTAACTTCCAGTATATTGGCAAGGCCCACATCAACAACAACCAAATAAAGCTGAGCGATCTCTTCTTGGAGTTCAGGACATAAGGACTCCATTCAAGCGTTCAAGATGGCAGGCTTGCAGTTGAGAGCATCGGCCACAACATTGGCCTTACCGGGATGGTAATATATTCCAAGATCATAATCCTTGACCAACTCGAGCCATCTTCACTGTCTAAGGTTTAAGTCTGGTTGAGTGAATATATACTTGAGACTCTTGTGGTCGGTAAACATCTGACATCTTTTGTCAATGAGGTAGTGTCTCCAAATTTTGAAAGCATGCACAACTGTGGCCAACTCCAAATCATGTGTATTATAGTTCCCTTTGTGAGGTCGTAGCTGTCGAGATGCATATGCTACAACCTTGCCATCTTGCATGAGTACACATTCAATACCGTTCCTGGATGCGTCACATTACACGTCAAAGTTGCGGTAGATGTCTGGAAGGGTTAACAGGGGCGTGGACGTCAATCTGGTCTTTAACTCATTGAAGCTCTTCGCATATTCCTCAGTCCATTGAAATTTATTATCTTTCTTGAGTAGTTCGGTCATTGTCTTGGCAATCTTAGAAAAGCTTTCGATGAATCGACGGTAGTACCCAGCTAATCCAAGAAAAGTTCGGATCTCAATCACTATCGTGGGTGCTACCCATTGAAGCACGTCCTTCACCTTGCTTGGATCCACGGGTATGCCTTCTGCTGACAAAACATGTCCCAAAAATTGGACTTGCTTGAGCCAAAACTGACACTTGCTGATTTTTTCATATAACTAATGGTCACAGAGTCTTTGCAAGACTACTCGGAGATGTCCCTTGTGCTCTTCTTCACTCTTCGAGTATATGAGGATGTCATTGATGAGGACCACCACAAACTTATCCAAGAAATCCATGAATACCTTATTCAACATATGCATGAATAAGGCAGGGGAATTGGTGAGGCCGAAGGACATAACTGTATATTCATAAAAACCGTATCGAGTTGTGAACGCGGTCTTAGGAATATCTTCCTTCTTGATTTTGAGCTGGTGATATCTGGTCCTCAAATCAATCTTGGAGAATACTTTTGCCCCATTGAGTTGATCTAACAAATCATAAATCCTTGGTAGTGGATATTTGTTCTTAATAGTGACATCATTCAACTGACGGTAATCCATACACATTCGGAGACTGTCGTCCTTCTTGTCCACGAATATTGTGGGTTATCCCCATGGTGAAGAGCTTGGATGGATGTATCCTTTTTGAAGCATCTCATCAAGCAGTTTCTTTAATACCACTAATTCGGAGGAAGGCATCCGATAATACTTCTTGTATAATAGTGCGGTCCTGGGCACAAGGTCAATTGCAAACTCAAGCTCTTGGTTTGGCGGCATTCCTGATAATTCCTCAGTGAATACATCTGGAAACTCACTGACCACAGGAATTAATTCCAATTCTTCAGCTATAATGGTGAAGAACATGTCTTTCTTGGGTATGCTTCTTCGAGCAAAGAATTTTGTAGTCCGGCCTTCCTTACTTGTCAAATAGACTTCTCTGGTCGCATAGTTGATGCATACTTGATATTGGCTCAACCAGTTCATTCCCAAAATAATATCCAACTTGGCAGACTCAATAACGATCAAAGAAGTTGGAAAGGTGACTCCCTTGATACCGATTTCCAAAATGCAGCAGACCAGATTGCTTTTGACCATGGATCCCGGGGATTGTACCAGCATACTTTTCCCCAAAATCGAGCAAGGAAACTTGTTTTGGGCAACAAAACTCCGCAAAATAAAAGAGTGGGAAGCCCCGGAGTCAAATAAAATTATCACAGGTATGCTATTAACAGGAAACATACCAATGACGACTTCCGGGTCCTCCTAGGCTTTATCTGCGGAGAGGTGGTGAACTTGCCCTCGGATGGTCTTTTGGACAGGATATGGCCCCCCTGTGGTTGACTTGCAGCCTAAATGGAACATTTGGCTTGCTGCTCTTGGGGCACTGTCTGGCATAATGTGCCCACAATTGAAGCATGAATTGTTGCACTGACATTCTTCGCGTACCGGACTGGTTACAACATTCTTCACTTGAGTAGTGGTGTTGTTCATGTTCTGCTGCCAATTGGGCTTGTACTCAACCTGAGTCTGCTGCCAGGTACAAGCCTTCTACACTGATTGTCCATCCTTCTTAGGCTCAAATTTGCACTTGTGCACATTATTAGCAGGCATGTTGTCGTGCACGAGCTTGTCTTCCCTTTCGGCAAAGAGGGATTTGTTTACCACTGTCTGGAAATCTGGAGAGTCGAGCATACTAAGAGTGCGTCTGAGGTGTTGACTCAGTCCTCCAAGAAATTTGTCGATCTTCCTTTCTTCCATAGCCACATAATAGAGAGTATAGCGGGCCAAATGTTTGAACTTATATAGATACTCACTTACTGACAGGCTTCCTTGGGTGAGAGTGAGGAATTCACGCTGCTTGACCTTCATAATACCGCGGGGGAATATGGTACTTGTGGAAATGGTCCTTGAATTGAGCCCAAGTGATTTCTTCGTTCGCAGGCCATAGAGCTTTAACATTATCCCACCATATAACGGCAGCTCCCTCAAGATAGTGTGTAGCAAACAGAGCCATGTCAGCTTCTTCAGTGCGAGCAATCTCAAGCTTTTTCTCAATAGTCCGCAACCAACCATCAGCTTCTAAAGGATCGATAACTTGACTAAAAATGGGAGGCTTGGTCCTCTGAAAATCTAAGAGCTTGGAGTGATGACCATTCTGATTTCCATTCTGCCCAACCATAGCTTGCACACTTTTCAACAACTCAATTAGATCGTTGTTCCTTCTTTCTTGAAACATGCGCATGATTTGTTTAGTTGACGGCGGATGTGGCGGTGGAGTCGGTGGTGGAGAAAACGGCTCGGGGGAATGTCCTACCGTTCTTGCTGAGCGACGAACAGGAACATCCTCACAAGCATGACTGCTGCTGCCTCCCCGCGTCATCCTATTGTTTGTTTTTCACAATATAAATCAATCGAGATGAGCAACATCCAAAAATGGGAAGAAAAACCAGCGACAAACCCGAAATAAGATAACAAAAACCAAGGCCAATAAAATAAGTTCCAACACAATTATACATAGACTCATACATGAAAGGTAAACATCATGACGGGTTCAACTACCCTCATACATGAAACTAAATATCATGACACGTATGACTACATCCGTACATCGGCCTCATGACATCGCATATACACTAACGATCTAGTGCTCTGCTGGCTCTGCTCCTAAGCCGGACTCAGATCCTAAACTGATAGGGGAAACCTCCGGGTTAAAAGTGACACGATGGTGCTGCCTCGAGGACTCTCCCACAGGGGCAGGTGCTGGGTGAGTCTAGTGCATAGGGGCTTCAGGAGTAGCGGCAAGGGAAGCCCACGCAACAGGGGCACTGCGAGGAGTCACTGCCAAAGGGTTCATGGTACCCTGAGTGTTCACTGGAGTGACAGGGGAAACAGAGGCTGGCGGAACGAATGGGGTAAATCCAACAGAAGGTGGAGGCTTCCTATTCCGAGCAGAGGCAAGAGCTATGCGGGCTCGGGTTAGGTATCGGGCCAACTCATAGATCAAGATAACTGGCGGTGATATAGCGACAAAGGTAGCTAGAAGGACGATCGCACACCGGATTAGTAAAAGGGAAGCGGATACGCCTGTTCTCGTGCAGAGACGGGTAGAAGAAGAAACCTAGATGAATCTTCATGTGAACCTCATGTAGCGCAGGTCTACAAGAGCCTCGAGTGCAGCAAACTGGATGGCTTGAGATGGCGTGGAAGCGAAACCACCCTTAGAGGACGAGTGTAAGCGTCGGAAGAGGAACTGTGGTGTAAAGTGACCTCCGCGTAATACTCATACAGTGAGCCGGCCAGATGCTCCCGATACACCTGGTACACTAGATCAGCACCCCCTGGGTAGAGTCGACGCCACACGTTCTGAAGCAGATACAGCAAGGTGTAGGGGGCTGGCTTGGACTGGTATAGGAATGGAACCGAAGCCATCTACACTCACAATCATTAGATGGTCAGCAATAACTATAAATAAAATGCATGCAATGCAGCAACAAATTGCTACTACTACCGGCACTCCAAACTAAATTAACTACCGTTCAACAAGCATGTCGACGGTCTAGCGTGTCCTACATCAGCATGGCTTTGATACCAAGCATTGTGGCACCCCGGCTCAGAGCAACCACTTTACCTTGCATTGCCAGCCTAGAGATCAAGTCTTCTGTCAACACACAACAACTTGGTACAGAAAACAACCACTTTATTGATACTAGTGGAAACATAGGTTCGATATTAAATCAAGTAGCAAGGCCAAGCGGCACACAATATGTACATTATTTAATGAACACGAAGGGGCCTCGATCACGATAACTACGCGGCAGCGGAATGATGATGAAGCGGAACTCCATAGCACAGGGACACTAATGTGGACACGATCTAGACTCGGGAAGCACTCCAATCCGGTAGGACTTTCCTGAGATCTGGCATGACACGCCAGGTTAGTACATTGTATGTGCTTGCAAGCTCACAACAAGCATACGCATAATGGCAAACAATATCATGATAATCAATTTAAATGCAATGCAATAACATACTACTGATACAGTGAAACAAACATGTTCACCAAGTCCATCGGACTCTCTTACCAAACGGATTACCTCGTTACCAACATCATCATACGGTGATCACTTCCGAATCACAAACAAACCAGCACTTTGGTTCCCACGATACCGACCATCTTCATGGTCACACAAACTTCATCATGGAAATAGTGCCAAGCATAAAAAATTAGCATGCAAGATTACTTAATCATGTTGATCCATGGTGTGACTTACTCACGAGCTATGTCCGTAACCGAGGACGCGGCTATCAATAGATTTAATAAACACACTGCAGAGGTTAGCACACTTTACCCACATCACGGAACCCATGGCCTCGCACTCCCATTCCGGTGGACCAACAACATTCTGACATAACCCTCCCATTGCCATGACACTCTCCTGGCCACTCCGACCAACTCCTTTATGGGCTAAGTCATGGGTGACCCCATGTCTACCAAAGAGATCAACGACCATCGTCATGGCAAAACTTAAACGGTCCCAAACGCGGACAAGGTACCATATCAACAAAGGGCACACAAGGTTATGTCTGGTTACCGTGACAGGGTACCGCACGCCCATAACCTTCCCTCATTGGAGGTACCGACCAGAGGCATGACAACGGACCGAATAAAGGCCTTCCCATGAAGGCAAATGAAGTTGCACTATGAAAAACTCGATTCAGTGGCACCATGACTCTATCAACATTATGTTCAAGGTTAATTAACATCAGGTTTAAAATAAAAATAACTCGAGTCACAATATGCCATGAACATGCAAATATTGGACATGCATCGCATATCACTTTAAGTAAGTACATCAACATCATCAAAGTTTGCTACTTACACTAGTCATCACTTAACTTCCATTGTTTTTAATTCACTGGTTTTTAACACTCATGATTTTAGTTATGCCATTAGCATGTTAAAGTCAATAACTCACATATGAAAAATAATACCAAACATAACCAAATCATAACCACACAATCAAACTACTTCTACTACCTCACACTAGTCCATGCATTCAAACACTACTATAAACTAAGCATTTCAACCATGACAAAGCAACTAGCATGAGCAATAATCATAAATAATTAAATGCAGGATATAACTCATATTCAAGTTGGAAACATCATAAATATTGAAATGACACCATGCAAATATTGGTGTGGCTTGCGTTAGTGCAGAGGAGGTTCGCATTCCTCCTGGTTATCTTCAAGACACACTTGTCCCTCTAAAAACAACAAACGAAAATATCAAGAATCATTTTGAAATTCACTAGAAATTCTAGAGATCAGGGAAAAATCTCCAATTTGGTGTGCTGCTAGAACTTTTCAATACAAACACAATGCAAAAATTATCAATTCATTTGGACTTATGGTTTAAAAGTTATGGGTGGTCAAAGTTTCTGGTCAAAATATTTTAATTAAATTCAAATAAAATAATTCTACGGGGGTGACGTCGAAAGTGTATTCTGCTCGTACTGCTTCGAACATGGGTGGAGAGGCTGACAGTGGGCCCCGCCTGTTGGGTGTGGAGAGAGAGAGGGAAACAGAAGGGTGGCGGTGCTCCGCCGGAGCTCACACCAGCGAGGAGGGCTTGTCGGCCGCTCTCAGAGGGATAGAAAGCTAGAGGGGTCGGCACACCTGCCTGTACCCATGGCTCATCGAGAGGTGGCCAGAGCAGCTCGGAATCAACCCCCCAAGTGGCGGCTGCGGTCGTGTCTCACCGGAGATGAAGAAGACGGCGGAGGAAGGTGGTTCCCGGGGCTCCAATAGGGTCCGGAGGCACCAACAGACCTCCAGGGAGTCGCCGAAGAAGGAGCTAGAGCTCGAGGGGTAGAGGATGGGTGGGGAGCAGTAGAGGGGATTGCCGTTAGCTCTAGCTGCAGACGGTGGCCAGAGGCCTGCCCAGCCGGGCTCTGGCTCCTCTACTATTTGTAGTGGATGGCAGAGTGGATGAGTGAGCTCGGAGAGGCCAGGGGCTCGATATTTATAGGTGGAGGGGGTGGGGATCTTGTCTCCGCCGAAGCTCTCTGGAAGCCGGTTCATGGTGATGAGGAGTGCAGGCAAAACAACGCCCAGGCAATGACAAACCATGTCCAACATGTTGTCCGTGCAGTATTTGGTCTAAGTGAGGAGATGGCACACTGCCAGGCCGACCAGATTTAACAAAAGCTAAAGAGCAAGGTTTTGGTCAGAAACTTTGGCACTGTGTTTGGATAGGTTCTAGAAGAAGTTTAGGGCTAATCTCCTGGGGTTAAGGTTTTCTTAGGAATGTAATGAATCTCAAGAAAAATCAGCCTCATTGGATCAAGGAAAATATACTTCATGTAGAAACTGCATTTTGAGGCCAGAACAGAAATGATTTTCTGTAGGAAAAATATTCCTAATAAGTATGAAATAGTTTTGCACATGGAGGTTTGCCATGGTTCAAAGAATATTTGGGAATTTTCTCAGATTTTTGGTAGCAAGAAAAATGAGGGTTGCTTTGGAGCATATGTGGCTGAAATGATTTTCAGAGAAGAAAAATAATATTTCTCATTTATGAAAAATATTTCTTGGGCCATTTTGGGATTTTTCACAGAGGAAATGATGATGATGAGAGAGATGGGGCACTTGGGTGAAAATCAAGGACATTCCCAAGTGTTTAAGTCCAAGTGAGTTGATTCAAAAACCAAAGGCCCAGGAAACTTCAAAACGAGGCTATCACATTAAGGCAAAGAAAAAGAGAGAAGGCAAAAACGAGGCTATCACATTAAGGCCCATGATGATTTGCTCAATGAGTTGAATAGTAAGAACAATGATAATGTTGTTGGGTTTATGACCCAGGAACCTCTGTATCCCGAGGGCCATCCTAAGAGAGTTGAGAAAGACTAGTAGAGAATTAATACTGATGCACCTAGTCCTAGTAATAAAAGAAAAAGTAAACTGATAGGACTTTGCATGTTTCTAGTGACCTGCTATAGACACTCCTAAGAATCCAAATGATATTTCTATTTTTGATGCCGAGACACAATATGGTAATGAATATGAACCTAGTGATAATGTTAATGATATGTTCATGTTGATGCTCAACCTAGTAATGATAATGATGTAGAGATTGAACCTGCTGTTGATCTTGATAACCCACAATCTAAGAACCAACATTATGATAAGAGAGACTTCGTTGCTAGGAAGCATGGTAAAGAAAGAGAACCTTGGGTTCAGAAAGCCATGCCCTTTCCTCCTAAGCCATCCAAGAAAAAGGATGGTGAGGATTTCAAGCACTTTTGTGAAATGCTTAGACTTGTCTTTTTGCATATGTGTTTGACTGATATTCTGAAAATGTCTCCTTATTCTAAGTATATGAAGGATATTGTTACAAATAAAAGAAAGATACCAGAAGATGAAATTTCCACCATGCTTGCTAATTACACTTTTAAGGGTGGAATACCTACGAAATTAGGAGATCTAGGAGTAGCAACTATACCTTGCCCCACTAAAAGAAACTATGTTAAAACTGCTTCATGTGATATGGGAGCCGGTGTTAGTGTCATGCCTTTCTCTTTATATCATAGACTTGAATTGAATAAGTTGACACCTACTGAAATCTCTTTGCAAATGGCTGATAAATCAACTGCTATACCCATCGGTATTTTTGAGGATGTGCCTGTTGTGGTTGCAAACGTTACTATCTTAACGAACTTTGTTATTCTTGATATTCGCTAGGACGACAATATGTCGATCATCCTTGGTAGACCCTTCTTGAATACTGCAGGGGCTGTTATTGATTGCAACAAAGGCAATGTCACTTTTCATGTTAGTGGTAATGAGCATACGATACACTTTCCGAAGAAACAACCTCAAGTTCATAGTATCAATTCTGTTGGAAAATTTTCAACTATTACTATCAGAGTTTTTGAATTCCCTCTCCCTACTATAAAAAAGAAATATGATATTCTTACTGTTGGGGACATGCATATCCCCGTTGAGGTAACCTAGTCTTTTGCGAAAGTTCTCTGGCTTCATGTTTTTCGAAATAAGTTTGTTAATAAGACTTGATCAACCTTCTTAATGGATTCTTTTGATCAGCATGAGATAGATGAATTTAGAAAGCACAACTTTCTGTACCCACCTTTTACTTTCTGTTATTCTGAATAAATAAAGCAAAAGTAGTATTATTCGTCTGTTTTCTGAATTATCCGTGCAATAAAAATGCCCCGAAAATAAAAGTTCTCCAAATTCCCTGAAAATTTTGTATGATTTTTTGTAGAATATTTTAGAATTTCTAGCACTAAGAATGCACCAGGGGGCTGCACGAGTGGACCACAAGGGTGGAGGGCGCGCCCTACCCCCCTGGGCACGTCCCCTGCCTTGTGGGTCCCATGTGGGCCCCCCTCACTTATTCCAGCACCCATCCACTTTGTCTTCCTCCAGAAAAAATCATCTCGTTTCTCAAACCCGTGTTCTTGCTCATCTTGCTGCCATTATTGATCTCCTTGTGCAAAGCTTTATTTGGAAAACTATTTTGGGGGATTGTTCTTTGGTATGTGATTCCTCCAATTGTCCAATTAGTTTTTGTTCTAGTACTTTATTTATTGCAAAAAAATTCTTCTTAGGTGACCCTGTTCTTGAGCTTGCATGCCAAATTTATATGGTCCAAAGTAGTTTTGATGCATGATTTAGCCTTTAGGCACTTGTACGAGTAGTTGTTATCAATCTTGTTGAGTTTTGTTCACTTTTATTTTGAGTCACTGAAAATTTCAGAATTTTTCAGAGGAGGAAAACTGTTTAGGAAGATTTACCAAGGTGGTTCCTCGAGGAAGCAAGCCCCAAAGCTCGCGATACATGAGACGAACCATGAACCACCAAGAGAAGCTCCAATGCGGCCTTGCGAATGGCCGTTAGATGAATTCATGGTTCATGCAGGTTTCAAGCATGAGTTTGATGCATACATACAAAATGATGGCCTTGAGGACTTCTTGTCAGATAACTGCCGAAATTACAATCACCTCACCGATTAATTTGTGCGAAGATTTAAATTTACGTCCCAGCGCAATACTCATAATGTCCTGTTTGATCTTTATTATAAATCTTATACCATGGACCTAGAAGATTTTAGTGATGCATGCAAAATCCCACAATGGGGCATTCTTAGTGAGCTCGCAAAACTAAATATAATGATTTCCTTGCTAGCATCACCGTGGGAGAAACTAGAGATATCACACAAGCCTCCATGGGGAGCATTCCCTGCCATACATTATTTTGCTCTATTCATAGGTAGATGCATTAATGGTAAACATGATCATAGCCACCTTTGTGTATCAGACCTTACTATCCTCAAGTGTGCAGTATTGGGTGATACAAGATAGAACTTGGGGGCTATTATTGCGAGGAGGCTACATCTTAATGCTAAGGATGGTGATTTCTTTGGTGGGATTTATGCCACCCCTTTAGCTAATTATCTTGGGGTACTAATTAGGGAGATTAAAATTGAATTACCACCTGCTTTCCTTGATTATAATGCTTTGGTATGCTATCAGTTTCTTGTGAGGAACGAACAGTCCCTCCTGTACGGACTAATCTTTGACCGGCAGCGCGCTATCCATATTACTCTTCCTGCTCCTTCCTTCTTTAACTTTCAGGTAAGAGGGAGATATGTTAAAACCAGAGAGGAGGCAAACGAGTATGAGAGAGAGGGGGAGGCTGCTCACCTGCTTGTTGCAGCCCTTCAGACTGTAGTTGCTGCATCTCAGTACAATCACGACTACAACTTTGGACATCCGCCAGGCCAGCCGTGGCCCTTGACCAACTTACACAAAAAATACTAAGCTTGGGGGAGTACGTATTTCTCACCAACATTACATTCATGTTCACACACTCATTCAAGTTGTCAGTGTTCATACTTTTTCAATGTATAATCCATGCTAGTTTATTTTATTTTTCTTGCTTTCTTCTTGTGTGTTTGACAAACTTTGAGAAAATCCAAGAAAATTAGTTGTTGCTTCTGTCTAGTTTCCTTTCCAGGTTTATGTAGTAGTACTATTAAAGAAAAACCAAAAAGATTTCTCATTCTTCTCTTGCTTGTTGGGAACTTTCCCGTGTAAATAGTTTTTATTATTCTTTTTCTAATTTCTTCAGAAAAACAAAACCTCTAAAAACATTTCATTGTGTTTCTTTGAATTTCTTTTTGTTTTGTTTCGAGGTCGAGAGGAGAAGACCATGATGAAAATGATGAGTGGGTCTCATATGCATTATAGATGATCTAACAAAGAGCCCATATTACCTTGTCTTCTCCTTTGAATAAATGTTTGCAGATTCCAGCTTAGTCCAATGCACGTGCACGCTTATTATTATCCACACTATTCAGTCGTGCAAGTGAAAGGCAATAATGATGATATATGATGAAATGATTGAGATGAAGAAAAGCTGGTATGAACTCAACCTATCTTGTTTTTGTAAATATGATGTCACAACCCTAGACTAAAGCTTGTGATTAGTGGCATTGCATCCATGCATCATGTCTAAATTCTAAAAAAAGTTGAACTGGGGAAATTTGAAAGCGTGAAAAATTTAATTAAAAGAAGGGCAAAGAACCCTAAAAATTGTATTCAATGAACCCAAAATGCTCTTCATTGATGTTTGATATTTTTGGCAATGGTCTTGATCCAAATAAAAAATAATGAACATTTCAAAGAATAATTTTGGGGACTGGTTTGAAATCATATTGTATTTTGAGTTTGAATTTATATTCATATAACTAGAATATATCTTCAAATGCTCCTGAAATAATTTATGGCCATGTGGCTATGTCCATATCTGCAACATAAATTATTTCAGAAAGTTTTGGCATGAGTTTGAATTCTATTTCGAATTTAAGCAGTGGCAAATAAATAAATACAAGAAAACAAAACATAAGGAAGTAGAGAGAGAAAGAGAGCAAACCTGCCCTACCTCGCTCATTAGCTGGCCTAGCCACACATGCGAGTCGTCTTCATCCTCTGCCAGTAGGCAGAAGCGAAGGCAGGCACATCGCGCGCTGAGGCCACCACCTCCTCCCTACCTGCCTCACGACCTCATGGCCTTCTCGTGACGCCTAGGATACGTGGATGAAGACCCGCACCGATCCCGTCCTCCTCTAGTCACTCTTCCCCTTCTCCCTACACGATCTTGAGCTCGGCCAAACGAGCTCGTCGCCGCTGTTCATTTCCACTGTGTCCACTGACCTCCCCTCCCCCCTCTGCTTTTCCAAATGGGTCCGCATAGACGCCGTGGAGCACCAAGACAAAGCACGCGCTCGTGGGAAGCCTAAAATGTCGCCATCATCGGTATCTCCAACCTTGGGTGCCGCAGTACGTCCCCGTCGATTCGCTCAGACCAAGAAGTCCTCGAGCCCGCTTCAATGCCCCCTGCATGCGTCGTGAGCACCTGCGTCTTTCCCCTCTCTCCCTGCAGTCTAACTCGTCCTCTAGCTAGCTCCATAGCCGGACCCGAGAGCTCCACCCGTTGGCCATGTCACCATCGTGGCTGGAGAAAGTGCAGCTTGCGTCTGGGCGTGTCAACATGCTGAGTGGATCCCCAGGAGCGCATAGCATTCCCCAGCTTCTTCCCTAGTGCACTATAGCGTTGAATCAATTGACGTCCGAGCTCCTTCCGCTGACTAGCTCGACACCAGTGTCATTTACGGCCATGCCAGCACACCCTGCCTACACCGTTCAATGTGCGAGATCATCGGCAACACGTAGATGGCCTCGGCTGCCCTTTTGGTCACCAGAGCGCGAAATCCGCAGCTCTACGCCGCGTTTGGCCTCATCGGGCGGCGAACTGTGGGTGCGTTTGACTCACTTTGACCCCGACTGGACCCCGCATGAGACAATGACATGTGGGGCCGGCCCCTAACTGAAATTAGTTTAGGTTTTAATTAGACTTAATTACCACTGTTAGGGGTTAATCATCTCGCTAACTAAATTCTGTGTCACAGACATGTGGCCCCAGGCCCTTAACTAACCTAGGCTAGGATTAGATTAATGTTAATTAACTTGATTAGTAGGTCAGTCACCGACCAGTGGGCCCCACTAGTCAGGTCTGACCTAGAGCGGTCAGTTGACCTACTGAGGTCATCATGACATCATGCTGACATAGTAAATGTTTTCTAGGATTTTAAATAAATCAAAATGATTTATTTATTTTTAGAAAAAAATTTATAACTTCTAAAATTCATAGAAAATAATCTGTAACTCCAAATGAAATAACTTATATATGAAAAATTATCAGAACAATCCAAAGAATTTGTTTATGCATTTTAATGCATGTTGGAAAAACTTATAGTTGCTGAATAGGGCAAATCAAATGTTTGGCATTTAAATACTAACATATGGAGTTTGAATTTGAACCTTTGGTTCAAACCAACTTCATTTGATTGTGTTGCTAGTGGCATTAGCTCAATCAACATCATATTTCCATGTCACATTCATGCATCATATTGTTGCATTGCATTGATTGTGTTCCAGCTCTGTTTGCCTGTGTTGTTCCCTCTCAGTAGATGTTGTTCCAATGGTGAGTTCGATGACACCGATGAAGAGCTATGCTATCTTCAGAAGTGCTTGGAAAGCAAGCCCCTTTGAGAACTCCGATACAATCCCACTCTCTCGCTCCTGCTCTCTTTTAGTCCATTAGGACAACAATGATTCAACTGTTACATGCTGCGGTAGTTGAACTCCTTTCCTCTGCATGACCTGTCTTTGCCACAGTAAATAGTTGAAAACCACTAGCATGAGTAGGAGTTGTTTGAGCCATGATGTCGCTACTCATTTATGCTTTCTTGTTGTGACTGCTATTGCTTGGAGTTGTGTCAGGTCTGATTCATCGGGGATGAATTGGAATGTGGTCTTCATGTCTTGCAGTTGAGAGCTCAATGTGTGAACACGATTTGGTCAAGGTAGTGATGAGAGGCCATGTAGGAGTACATGGTGGGTTGTCTCATTGAAACCATCCTCAGGAACTGAGTTCTGTGTTCGTGATTCAATAACAACTACTACCACATGTTGGGCCCTGAAATATGACCCCGCTCGACTTATTAACCCCCTTGTCCTCTGTCGAGGAGTTGCAAGTAGTTTCTGGTGTTTGTAGCTTACTAGAGGTCGTGCGCAGTGCTGACCCTAGGGGTGGGCTGGGATGTAGCAGGAACATGGCACAGTGTACTAGGACGCCCGTTTGGTGCCTCAGCAACCCTACACACATCATTTTGGGCCGTAGTGGAAACTTCGGCCAGACTCCCTTCGGATGGAACCCGAATAGGCGATAAACCTGGACTAGAGACTTGTGTGGTTAGTCAGGTCATGCTCTACACCCATGTTGGCTTTCGCTTGAAGTCTGCTGAGAACATGTTGTGTGCAAACGCTAAGTGGAGGAAACATGTGTGAAGAAGTACACCCCTCCAGGGTTATAAATTATCTATTCGAATAGCCGCATTCGTAGTAATGTACTACTGGGTTGCTTATGCAGTTGATAGACAAGTGAAAGTTGGTACTCTAAAATACGCAAGATAAGCGTGAGTGCTATGGATGGCCTTCTTGTAGGGAGACAAGAGCGGATCAATAGTGGTGTATTGATATGGTGAATATGTGGAATCATGTGCTCTACCTCAAAAGAGTTACCAGTAGCCATAGTACAGGATAACCACTAAGTCAAAGCATATTGTGAGTATGATTTTGAAATGCTTTGTATGTGTGGGATCCGACAATCTTGTTGTTTATTCTTGGTAGTCTCTATTATGGGGAAATGTCTCTTAGTGCTTCCACTGAGCCATGCTAGCTTGCTACTGCTCCAAAAGACATGGGATGATCGTCATGTGTTCTTCTTTGCTCCTGTGTCTATCCCTTCGGGGAAATGTCACGTGTTGTTACTTTAACTCCTTGTAGCTTGCTACGACTTGGGTTCATACATTGATGATCAACACGTGCATTGCTGGGTCATGTATGCTTGTCCCTATAAGTTAGTTCCACCTTCGGTTTACGACTAGTCATGTCGGCCCAGGTTCTCTGTCGTATGGATGCTAGCGACACTATCATATACGTGAGCCAAAAGGCGCAAACAGTCCTGGGCCAAGTAAGGTCGCACCTGTGGGGATACCGTGCGTGAGGCCGCAAAGTGATATTATTTGTTAGGATCGGGGTCCTGACAGCTTTGGTATTAGAGCCCGACTACCTGTAGGATTACCAAGCCAAACTGGTCGAAGTTGAGTCTAGAAATGCTTTAGCTATATAAGGGAATTGATTGTGGAAGGGACCATAAGGCTCTTTTTACTCCTGATCCTTGTGCCTTGTGATTCCAAGTCACCCTCTTCTTTTCTACGGGGATTGAGAACTAGGCTTCCCTTTTTCTATCAGGATCACATGTTACTAATCCGTAAACTTATAGGAATGATGGACTCAAGTCTCAGTTCAGTTTCAAGTACTTTCGTGTGCTATCAGTTAGCCTCGGAACCTTGATATTATGATGTTGCGTGGTTATGCCACCATTTTTCAGTATGTCTCAAAATCTTTTTTTGAGCATTTACAGCAGTTATGTTGTCCGAGTTACCCAAGATCTCTAAACAATCTGATGCATTTGAAAATCCCTCCTCCCTATTTCCGATGTCCTTTTAGGCCAGGTTAGCCTCACTAATCGGTGTGTTGAGGTACTCTGTTGCCTTGAAATATATGTTGAAGCTATTATTATGACACTAGGATATCCTAGAGAACCACCCAGTGATCCAACCCTATTTTGTAATCCAGTTGTGATAATTCTGGCCATCATTCTCGAAAGCATCCCGTGATGCCATTTAGTTGGTAGGTATTCCATTTCTGGGTTCTTGAACCCAAGATTCACTCTACTTACTTCCTGTTGATAGTGTTTGCTCGGTCTTAAGGATATTACTAACCTTTGTGATAGTCTTCAAGGTCCGTGGTAGATTGTTCTTCCAATACCATGAACCATTTGATAATTGTGACTCTTCCAATCCTACTTTTATGCATGGGTTATTCAGAAGAAATGTTGAGCTTTACTCAACATACTAATCTATGCATCCAGAACTCAGAAAGTTATATGTTCCTTTGAGTTGTCTCTCTTTAGCTGTATGCCGACCATTGTCCACCAACTAATAGTCAAGGGTATATGTGCATTCGTGTTCATCGCTGCCTATTATTCTTGTGGTCCGTCAAGCCATTCTATTCCAAAATGACTAAGAGAAACAAATTCCAGCACCTCATCCATTTCTTGGATCTGGTCAATGCAGTTGTATTCCGCAAATCAAAATGCCAATCCAGCTTTTGTTCTATTCTACCATAGATTATTACCCCCTTTATGTCAAAATTTTCATTAGAATTGCACTACCTCTTATGAAATCTTCGCGCAATGAAACTTCTCGCCATCATTGTTCATCCCTCGCTCCTGTGTTCTTGCAACTGGAATGCCGCAAGTGAATTGTGATGTGTGAAATCAATAATCCTAGCAACCTTGTTGCTTGGTAGTTAATGGACGATAATCTCATTCTTAGCGTGTGGGTTATGGAATCACCATTCTAAGATTGATCGTGCTACCTGGTCGTTATTTCTGGTGCAGTTTTCAATCAGTGAGTTCGGATTATGTTCATCCATTGCTCCTTCGATCATATCGTCTTGCCTGAAAAGCAAGATTGTTCTCGAGCTTAATAACATATCGGTGGTTCATGATTTTCCAAATATCTTCTCGGAACTATTACCAGGTTGTCCCCCGACCGCTATGTTGAGTTCGTAATCAAGTTGATTTCCCCCTAATCCACTCTTTCTCCAAGAATCTGAGTTGGATACCCCAAACTAGTTGGTTAAGCTAAACAATAACTTGGGGAGTTGGAAGATGAAAGCTTGTCCAACTTAGTTCATCACTAAGGGATATCTTTTGTGTGTGAGAGAGAGAGTGTTGAAGAAAGATGATATCTTAATCGATTGATCCTTGTGATCAATTGCTAGATCTATTGTCTTATCCAAACTTGATTTGAGTATGGGCTATCGTCAAATCAAATCAGAACCAACGATTTTCATCATGTTGTCTACTTGTGGTTGTTTCCTCAAGCATACACCAGTATATCTTTTGGTATAACCAATACTATCACCTTGTTCATAAAGTTATGGAATTCCATTATATGGAAATCCCGATGACTTATTGTTGAGCCCATCAGCAACATATTATCTCTTCCATGATTCATGTTGAACATTAAGCTAGTGTTGGAAACTTGTGTGAGCATTTACTTTGTGTCCCATTCATGAAGCTTATGTTTGGATGAAAGAAGTGACTTTCTCTAATTCACGTGCATTTGGTGTAAGTTGCCACTGTGGATCCAGAAATATTGTTGTTGATTCCCTTGGAAACGTCCCAAATCAGTCACACATGTGGTTTGATAGGTTGGCCGTCTCCATTCTATATGTGTTTCCTAGCACACCAAGCCACTGATTGATTTTTTTCAAGGAAAAGAGGTCTATATTAAGTGCACAAGACCCCGATATCCTCGATTATGATTCCTAACCAGAACTTAGTTGTGTTTTGTTGTAAGACTGCCATGTGAGAACGATTGTCCCAGACACTCTGTTCACATGTAATTTGCAAACCAACTCATGTTTTGGAGCTTGCAATTGTAGTTCATTTCCCGAGAATGTCGCAATGTCACCTCGTCGGTTTGTGTTGCAAAATTTCTCTTATAGACATGTCGTCTGAAATATCATGTTACCAACCAGATCTGAATCTCAGGTGTCACGCCCAAATGCGATACTATCCTAAAGAGACTCGAAGGTCCCACCAAGGATAGACCCGCATATTGATACGCTTTTGCAAGGCGGATATCATTACATCAACATTACATAATAGAAAGGGATACATACATAAGGCATACAATGCCACACGAATACAACATCTTCTTACATAAGATCACCATCCGACTACGGATGAAACACAAACAGAAACTCAAACGACATCCACCCTGCTAGCCCAGGCTGCCGACCTGGAACCTATCCCCTGATCGAAGAAGAAGCAGAAAAATGAACTCCAAGACAAGCAAACATCGCCCTCGCATCATGATCATCGCACAACCTGCACCTGCAACTGTTGTTGTAGTAATCTGTGAGCCACGAGGACTCAGCAATCCCATTACCATGGGTATCAAGACTAGCAAAGCTTAATGGGAAAGGAAGGGGTAATGTGGTGAGGTTGCCGCGGCGACTAAGCATATATGTTGGCTAACATACGCAAAAGAGAGCAAGAAAAGAGGAAACGGAACGATCGTGAAGCTAGCAATGATCAAGAGGTGATCCTGAACTCCTACTTACGTCAAACATAACCCAAAACCGTGTTCACTTCCCGGACTTCGCCGAAAAGAGACCATCATGGCTACACACACGGTTGATGCATTTTAATTCGGATCTGGTGTCAAGTTATCTACAACCAGACATTAACAAATTCCCATCTGCCACATAACCGCGGGCACGGCTCTCAAAAGTTTATACCTAGTAGCTGTGTCCCAACTTAGCCCATGATAAGCTCTCGTGATCAACGAAGGATATACCTTCTCCCAGGAAGACCCGATCAGTCTCGGAATCCCGGTTCACAAGACATTTCGACAATGGTAAAACAAGACCAGCAAAGCCGCCCGATGTGCCGACAAATCCCGATAGGAGCTGCACATATCTTGTTCTCAGGGCACACCGGATAAGCGAAGCGTACAGGTACCGACGAATCCAAGTTGCCAAGGAATGGTCCCGCACGGTGCTCTAGTTTGGACCAACACTCGAAGGAGCACTGGCCCGGGGGGTAAATAAAGATGACCCTCAGGCTCCGGAATCCCAAGGGAAAAAGGGCTAGGAGAGGCAAATGGTAAAACCAAGGTTGGGTGTAACGAATCCCATGCCTTTCTATCTAAACCCTTGGCCTCAACTATTCCCATAATTTGCTTCATCACTTTTCCAATCACCACCAAAATTCCCAACATTTTTGGACCTTCCTTTTACCATGTCCTAGTTCAAACCCATTTGATTTATAATCAAATGAGTTTGAATTTAAACTTGCAATCATGCCCACTTCTATTGTTCTGGGATCCACCTCATTTTTTTGGGTCTGAGAAAATTAACTTCATTCCCAAACTCCACTCCAACCTCTCTCAGCATTTCTTCCAAGCTTCTATTTCTTTGAAATCGAGAGAGAGCCTGCAATCCTAGTCCATTTGGCCCAAGGCCCATCCGCAGCCCAGATGAGCAGCGCTGCCCTGCCTTCCTCTTCCCCCTCCTCTAATCCCTCGTTCTTTCTCATGTGACCTGTTCTCTATCTTCTCTATCACATACAGGAGCTCCGCTTGACTCCATGGACCGTTGTCCCAAACCTCTCCTTCGTCCCGCTGCACCTCCGCCTCAACTCCGATCGGATCGGCTCGGTTCCCAGCCGCCTCGCCAAGCTCCTCCTCGCGCCAAGCTCCTCGCCCCGTCCTCGCCTTGCTGGAGAGGCCCGGCCTTCGCCAAGTCCCAGCAAGAGCCTGCCTCGCTCTCTCAGACGAAAGCGAGGGCTTCCGCCCGCTCGCTGACCGCACTGTGCCTGGGCGATTCTTGCGCCAAGGCGATCGCTCTGGCTCAAGATCAGCCCAACCGCTCAACCAGCTGGGCCATGGCCCATGGTGAGCAGCCCAGCTACACCCAGCAGTTTCGGCCCAGTGTAGTTTTTTTCCTGGACAAATTTGCTAAATATCTTGTGCATGCATAATTACAGAAAAATGCCATCATATTAAAGTATTAATAAGTAATTATCCATGCATCCAAATTAAACATGTCATATATGTAAAATGATTAGAATTGCATCTAATTTCACAATATGCTATTTCTAACCATGTTTAAAATGTTTAAAATGCTGTTTGTTTAAATTTTTTTAAATGCCATGCTAAAATGTTTTTTTCATAACTTAATAACCGTAGCTCCAATTTTAATAAACTTTATATGTAAATGGGGTGAAAAAAATGCCTAGTTTAACATGGTGCACTTCATTTTGCTGTTTAACATCATTAAAATTGTGTTTAGGGCAGAACAGTAGCTAATTCATAAATTGCATATGAGGATTTTCCAGATTTGTTGATTGTTGTTCCGGCCTCATTTAAACCTGCCTAAATAGTTAGTTTACTTATGCTTCACCTCTTGTCATGTTTAACAACATTTAATATTATTGAGTATCTTAACTGAGAGAGAACTAAATAATTGATGTGGTGTTTCGTCAATATGCAACTCGTTGCATATTGAGCTCCACTTAATTTGTAGTATTGTTTGTGCACTTTGCCATGCCATGCCTCTTTAAACCGGACATGCATCATACTTGTTTGTGCATCATGCCATGCTTATGCTTGCTCGTTTACCATGTTGTTTGCTTCTTTCCGGTGTTGCTTCTTAGTTCCGGTAATGTTCCTATTGTGAGGATTCATTCGACTACTCCCGTTCGTCTTCTTCATGGACTCGTTCTTCTTCCTTGTGGGATTTCAGGCAAGATGACCGCTACCCTGGATCTCATTACTATCATTGCTATGCTAGTTGCTTCGTTCTATCGCTATGCTGCGCTACCTATCATTTGCTCTTCAAGCCCCCCAATTGCCATGTCAGCCTCTAACCTTTTTCACCCATCCTAGCAAACCGTTGTTTGGCTATGTTACCGCTTTGCTCAGCCCCTCCTATAACGTTGTTAGTTGCAGGCGAAGTTGAAGATTGCCCCATGATGGACAGGATTATGTTGGGATATCACAATATCTCTTATATTATTAATGCATCTATATATTTGGTAAAGGGTGGAAGGCTCGGCCTTATGCCTGGTGTTTTGTTCCACTCTTGCCGCCCTAGTATCCGTCATACCGGTGTTATGTTCCAGGATTTTGCGTTCCTAACGCGGTTGGGTGATTTATGGGACCCCCTTGACAGTTTGCTTTGAATAAAACTCCTCCAGTAAGGCCCAACCTTGGTTTTACCATTTGCCTCACCTAGCCCTTTTTTCCCTTGGGTTTCCGGAGCCTGAGGGTCATATTTATTTTACCCCCCGGGCCAGTGCTCCTCCGAGTGTTAGTCCAAACTAGAGCACCGTGCGGGACCATTCCTTGGCAACTTGGATTCGTCGATACCTGTACGCTTAGCTTATCCGGTGTGCCCTGAGAACGAGATATGTGCAGCTCCTATCGGGATTTGACGGCACAGGGGGTGGTCTTGCTGGTCTTGTTTTACCATTGTCGAAATGTCTTTTAAACCGGGATTCCGAGACTGATCGGGTCTTCCTGGGAGAAGGTATATCCTTCGTTGATCACGAGAGCTTATCATGGGCTAAGTTGGGACACCCCTGCAGGGTATAAACTTTCGAAAGCCGTGCCCGCAGTTATGTGGCAGATGGGAATTTGTTAATGTCTGGTAGTAGATAACTTGACACCTGATTCGAATTAAAACGCATCAACCGCGTGGGTAGCAGTGATGGTCTCTTCTCGGCGGAGTCCGGGAAGTGAACACGGTTTTGGGTTATGTTTGACGTAAGTAGGAGTTCAGGATCACCTCTTGATCATTGCTAGTTGACGACAGTTCCGTTGATTCTCTTCTCGCTCTTATTTGCGTATTGTTAGCCACCATATATGCTTAGTCGCTGCTGCAACCTCACCACTTTACCCCTTCCTTTCCCATTAAGCTTTGCTAGTCTTGATACCCATGGTAATGGGATTGCTGAGTCCTCGTGGCTCACAGATTACTACAACAACAGTTGCAGGTAAAGGATTTGCGATGATCATGACGCGAGAGCGATGTTTGCTTGTTTTGGAGTTCTTCTTCTGCTTCTTCTTCGATCAAGGGATAGGTTCCAGGTTGGCAACCTGGGCTAGCAGGGTGGATGCCGTTTGAGTTTCTGTTTGTGATTCATCCGTAGTCGGATGGTGCTCTTATGTAAGATGATGTTTTATTCGTGTGGCATTGTATGCCTTATGTATGTATCCCCATCTATTATGTAATGTTGATGTAATGATATCCACCTTGCAAAAGTGTCTTCAAGATGCGCTTCTATCCTTGGTGGGACCTTCGAGTTCCTTTAGGATAGGGTCGCATCTTGGGCGTGACAAGTTGGTATCAGAGCCTCGACCAACCATAGGAGCCCCCTTGTTTGTTGGCCGTTGTTGAGTCTAGAAAAAAAAGTTTTGAGTCTTAGGATTATATATATCGGAGAGTAGGATTCTTTTTACTCCTCAGTCCCTTCGTCGCTCTGGTGAGGACTCCTGACGTAGATGTTTTGTCTTTCCTCTCCTCAAATTTCACTAATTGTTTTTTAGGATCACGCGGGTATCTTGGAATCGTTCCGATGGTTTTGTGACGAGAACATTGTTCTTGGTGCCTCCTGACATTTAGGGGTTGTGGCAGTGTCCCGGGGAGTTGAGCTCCGAGGTGTTGTCGTCACAATTTTATAGTTGCAGTTGTGGAATACCTGAGTTTTGCCGACATCGAAAATCTCTTTTATGCAGTTGTTGGTGAGATAACCTCGATGCCACCCAGTACTGGGGAGTTCGGGAGTATTGCCATAGCTCGTATAACGGATGCTTTTCGAAGGTTGAGGTACACGATTTCCGGAGTTTTCTTGGTTATGTGTTGACGGATGGATACTGCTGGATGTAGGGATTGTTAGTTTGGGTGAGATATATTGCTTCCCCTGTATCCCCAACACCAGATTGCATAACCAGAAAGTTTTGGGAGTTTATAGGTGGGAATTCAAGTAGCTCCTAGAATATCTTTCCGACAGATGCATGATATGAGATTGGGTAAATCTCTATCATATGTATTTGTTCTGGCTTATTTATGCAAGCCAATCCTTTGTCTTGTTTTGAGTTGTGGTATTTGAGTTGCTTCAATGTCAAGTGTTGATTCCATACCTTTCAAGCGGTGTTCTCATATTTCTATGGGAGTACTAATCTTTTTGATCATGAAGATTGTCATGTCAATTCTTTCCAACCGGTGTGCTTCTCTTCAAGTGGATCCGATCATTTTCGACATCCGCAAGATCAATTCTAAGTTTTCTCAACGGTGTTTGTTTCATTCGTCCCAAGTTGTCTTTGTTTTCCCGCCCTCCCACCCTTTTTCTACAAAGACTCAGATTTCTTAATCGGGTATCCATTTTATTGATGGCAAGACTCTCCATTCTTTTCCGTCAATGTTCTTATCCGGTGATTCTTAGGAAGATACTAACGGAGCTTCAAGTTTATTATTCTTCGTCTCTTTTCTTCTCTGGTGGTTTAATTTCAAGTTTCGGTGTTGATCTTATCTCTTCCTTTTGTTTCACATATCTTCCCATGTGAATTTCTTATCCAAGGCTCTCTTATTCATTCACCTCTCCCAGTTCATATCCGGAGTGTTGAAGATAACTCGGAAGAATCATGTTTCCATTCTTAATCCGTTCGAGTACTTCGAGGTTTTTTCTCTCATTCAAGCTATTTAATTCTACCGGTGCAATCTCTATTTCAAGCAACCCTTCAACGATGTTTCTTTCGAGTGGGCCCTAACCCACAGGTCTTTTTCCAGGATCTTACCTGACTCTTCTAATTTTCCTTGAGCTATTCCCAAAATTCTTTTTGAAGTTTGACGTAAGAATGAATTTCATCAGTCATATATTTTTCAAGATCGTTTTCAAATTCTTTTCATCTTTGGCTCAACCTTTTTCTTTTAATCATTCCGGAGTGTCTCAACAACTCATGGTGGTGTTTCTCATCGTCTTTCTCAACACTTGAAGACCGAGGAAGAGATTTCTCCTAAAATCTTGGTCCATTCTCTTGAAGATTCATGGTTCTAGCTTCATGCCATAATTCTTCATTCTCAGCGTGTAGCTATCGTTCTCCAAATCTTATCAGTGAATTGTTCAAATATCCTCTAATCAGTTCATGATCTCTTCGTTCTCAGGTATCTAAATCCCCTCAAGTATCTTCATTCGTTTTCCAAGTCTTCCCGGTGAATTGTGCCTTTGCTACTTTCATTTTGAATTCTTACGGTGGTTCATTCAAGATTTCACTTCCTTCGTTATCATATCAAATATTTGTTGTTTCCAAATCCCACCGGTGGTTCCATCAATACCTTCTCAAGCTTGCGCTATATCTCTTTAATCCTTTCTACAGGAATAAGTAGTATGCCAAATCCGTTGCTTTGGATCAATTTAAATTGGTGAAGGATAGGCATAACGTAATTCTTATTATTGTTTCATCCAAGTGATTAATTGTTTCCTTTGGAGTTTGTTCTTGAGGAATAAATTCTCGTTTCTAAGATAATCTTTTCTTTTCGGAGTTCCAAGTTCTCTCGGTTATATCATCGTGAAGCTCCATCTAAATCATGGCAAGGCTTCACCTTGTGTTTTCAACTTCTCTTTCTTTTTATCATCCTTCTATTACCGGAGTTCTTCATGGAGGCTCTACATGATGGTCCGTCAAGGATTCCTTTCATTCTCGATTTGTTCTTCAAGATTTCTCTTGAAGTTAAGATCCACCAAGCTTTACTCTAAAATAAACATGGTGCTCAATACATGTTTTTGTTTTGAAGAGCTCAAGTATTCTTCATCTTGCATTCCAAACTGCAATTCTTTCTACCTTATCTTTTGAGGTGGTGTTATGTCACTCTTGACAATTTCCTTCATGTTTCATGATTCACATGTTGTCAGAGAATGAGGTATTTTAAATCCATCAATCTCTTCTTTGGAGTTATCTTGGTATAAATTTCACCTAAAGCCTTCCCTAAGGAATGTTGCTATTTGTGGTGCTTATCAATGATCCGAGTTTTCTCCTATCCTCTTGGTGGAAGAAGTTTTCATCTCTTCCTTGATCTCAAACAAGCAATTGTTTTTTGTTAGTGGCAGAATTTCACCTCTTAGTCTTGGGATGTTTTCCATAAGCCCACTACAAGCTTATTCATTTCGTTGTTGGTTTTCCAACAACTCCGTTCTAGCATTTATTGTAAGCGTGCTCTTTCAAGATCTTATTTCTCTCCGTTCATTCCATTCCATTCTTTCATTTTTTCCGGAGGCATTGTGATGTTGCTCTCGTTGACCCATCATCTCGTTTTGTCAAGATCATGTTATTCTCTTGATTATCCATTTAACCGGAGTGTTGTGTTCTAATTCAAGTTCTTTCATCTTGTCAAGTTTTGCCTCTATTTTCAACCTTAGTGCTGTCTGAAATCCTTCTTACCCATTGTGCAATTCTTTCAATAGTTCCGGAGGCAGTGTGTTGTTGATTTCATCAAGTATCATCCCATCTTCTCAAGTTCATGTTCTATTCCTTCCATGTTCAACCGGAGTGCTGCCCGAATTCTTCCTCTCTCATCTTGTTTTAACCGGAGTGGTTTCGAATTCTATCTTGTTCATTAAACTCTTGGTTCATGCCTTTGCAACCTTCTTGGTTCTTATCGTATCACTTGTTCCTCTTATCTAACGGAGTGTTTCAATTCCTTTCGTCTCTGTTGTGGCATTTCTTCAAGTTTTCTACCTCTCAAGGTTTGTTGGTTTCACTCGTTTGTCAAAGAAGCAACTTAGTTTTACCTCTTCCCTTCCTCTTCTGTTTCTCTCCGGTGCCATCCTAGATCTCGGGACGAGATCCTCTTGTAGTGGTGGAGTGTTGTAACGCCCCGAGACCGATGCTCCAGAAGACTTCCAGCTATTCCGAGTTTTGCCGTGTGATTTATTTTTTTGTTTGTTGCATTTCATCATGTCATCTCTTGCATTGCATCTTGTCATCATGCCAGCATGTCGTTTAATTTTTAAAACCTCAACTAAATAAATTGCATAGATCTTTTGATCTATTTAAATCGAGGGAATTCACGTGGTGATTTCTCTTTATAACATATCCTCCTAATATTTATGGAGCTATTATAAATATTCCATTAGTTTGGAATTTACCATAACACACTTGCAAAGGAATCCCATGCCTTTCTATCTAAACCCTTGGCCTCAACGATTCCCATAATTTGCTTCATCACTTTTCCAATCTCCACCAAAATTCCCAACATTTTTGGACCTTCCTTTTACCATGTCCTAGTTCAAACCCATTTGATTTATAATCAAATGAGTTTGAATTTAAACTTGCAATCATGCCCACTTCTATTTTTCTGGGATCCACCTCATTTTTCTGGGTCTGAGAAAATTAACTTCATGCCCAAACTCCACTCCAACCTCTCTCGGCATTTCTTCCAAGCTTCTATTTATTTGAAATCGAGAGAGAGCCTGCAATCCTAGTCCATTTGGCCCAAGGCCCATCCGCAGGCCAGATGAGCAGCGCTGCCCTGCCTTCCTCTTCCCCCTCCTCTAATCCCTCTTTCTTTCTCATGTGACCTGTTCTCTATCTTCTCTGTCACATACAGGAGCTCCGCTTGACTCCATGGACCGTCGTCCCGAACCTCTCGTTCGCCCCGCTGCACCTCCGCCTCAACTCCGATCGGATCGGCTTGGTTCCCAGCTGCCTCGCCAAGCTCCTCCTCGCGCCAAGCTCCTCGCCCCGTCCTCGCCTTGCCGGAGAGGCCCGGCCTTCGCCAAGTCCCAGCGCCGCCGGCCTCTGCTCTCTCTGCATCGAGCAGAGGGGCTTCCCTCGCCCTCTCTCTTTGCAGGCCAGCCGCTCCCGTGCCTGCATCAAGCCCAACCGCTCCACCAGCTGGGCCATGGCCCATGGAGAGCAGCCCAGCTACACCCAGCAGTTTCGGCCCAGTGTAGTTTTTTTTTCCTGGACGAATTTGCTAAATATCTTGTGCATGCATAATTACAGAAAAATGCCATCATATTAAAGTATTAATAAGTAATTATCCATGCATCCAAATTAAACATGTCATATATGTAAAATGATTAGAATTGCATCAAGTTTCACAATATGCTGTTTCTAACCATGTTTAAAATGTTTAAAATGATGTTTGTTAAAATGCCATGCTAAAATGTTTTATTTCATAACTTAATAACCGTAGCTCCAATTTTAATAAACTTTATATGTAAATGGGGTAGAAAAATGCCTAGTTTAACATGGTTCACTTCATTTTGCTGTTTAACATCATTAAAGTTGTGTTTAGGGCAGAACAGTAGCTAATTCATAAATTGCATATGAGGATTTTCCGGATTTGTTGATTGTTGTTCCGGCCTCATTTAAACTTGCCTAAATAGTTAGTTTACTTATGCTTCACCTCTTGTCATGTTTAACAACATTTAATATTGTTGAGTATCTTAACCGAGAGAGAACTAAATAATTGATGTGGTGATTCGTCAATATGCAACTCGTTGCATATTGAGCTCCACTTAATTTGTAGTATTGTTTGTGCACTTTGCCATGCCATGCCTCTTTAAACCGGACATGCATCATACTTGTTTGTGCATCATGCCATGCTTATGATTGCTCGTTTACCATGTTGTTTGCTTCTTTCTGATGTTGCTTCTTAGTAACGGTGATGTTGCGATTGTGAGGATTCGTTCGACTACTCCCGTTCGTCTTCTTCATGGACTCGTTCTTCTTCCTTGCGGGATTTCAGGCAAGATGACCGCTACCCTGGATATCATTACTATCATTGCTATGCTAGTTGCTTCGTTCTATCACTATGCTGCGCTACCTATCATTTTCTCTTCAAGCCCCCCCCCCAATTGTCATGTGAGCCTCTAACCTTTTTCACCCGTCCTAACAAACCGTTGTTTGGCTATGTTACCGCTTTGCTCAGCCCCTCCTATAGCGTTGTTAGTTGCAGGTGAAGTTGAAGATTGCCCCATGATGGATAGGATTATGTTGGGATATCACAATATCTCTTATATTATTAATACATCTATGTATTTGGTAAAGGGTGGAAGGCTCGGCCTTATGCCTAGTGTTTTGTTCCACTCTTGCCGCCCTAGTTTCCGTCATACCGGTGTTATGTTCCAGGATTTTGCGTTCCTAACGCGGTTGGGTGATTTATGGGACCCCCTTGACAGTTCGCTTTGAATAAAACTCCTCCAGCAAGGCCCAACCTTGGTTTTACCATTTGCCTCACCTAGCCCTTTTTCCCCTGGGTTTACGGAGCCCGAGGGTCATCTTTATTTTACCCCCCCCCCCCGGGCCAGTGCTCCTCTTAGCTTATCCGGTGTGCCCTGAGAACGAGATATGTGCAGCTCCTATCGGGATTTGTCGGCACAGCGGGTGGTCTTGCTGGTCTTGTTTTACCATTGTCGAAATGTCTTGTAAACCGATTCCGAGATCGATCGGGTCTTCCGGGAGAAGGTATATCCTTCGTTGATCGCGAGAGCTTATCATGGGCTGTTGGGACACCCGCAGGTATAAACTTTCAAAAGCCGTGCCCGCGGTTATGTGGCAGATGGGAATTTGTTAATGTTCGTTGTAGATAACTTGACACCGATTCAATTAAAACGCATCAATCAAGGTGGGGAGCCGTGATGGTCTCTTCTCGGCGGAGTCCGGGAAGTGAACACGGTTTTGGGTTATGTTTGACGTAAGTAGGAGTTCAGGATCACCTCTTGATCATTGCTAGTTGATGACCGTTCTGTTGATTCTCTTCTCGCTCTTATTTGCGTATTGTTAGCCACCATATATGCTTAGTCGCTGTTGCAACCTCACCACTTTACCCCTTACTTTCCCATTAAGCTTTGCTAGTCTTGATACCCATGGTAATGGGATTGCTGAGTCCTCGTGGCTCACAGATTACTACAACAGCAGTTGCAGGTACATGTTTTGCGATGATCATGACGCGAGAGCGATGTTTGCTTGTTTTGGAGTTCTTCTTCTTCTTCTTCTTCGATCAGGGGATAGGTTCTAGGTCGGCAGCCTGGGCTAGCAGGGTGGATGCCGTTAGAGTTTCTGTTTGTGATTCCTCCGTAGTCGGATGGTGCTCTTATGTAAGATGATGTTGTATTCGTGTGGCATTGTCGGCGTACTAAAGTAGGGGTACCTTAGTACCCCGAACTTGTGCACGGGCGGTCGTAGCACCCCGCGGCAGGGCTTGCCGGACGCCCGCCAAGACCCTCCGTCATTTCCTATTATTACCATTCAAGAACAAAGTATTAACCAAGAACACGAAGGCCCCGGCAAGAGGAGCTTGCCGGGAAGGCCAACCAAGGCATCTCCAGAAGACTTGCGCTGCACCAGCAAGGCCCCAAGAAGGCCCGACGGCGGCAAGCTTGCCGCACGACAAGAGAAGGGCTGCGGTAAGGCACTTGTCGCCGCAAGGCGGCCACCAAATCCAGCGATCCAAAGAACGTGTCACCCTGTGGTCATCCTGTGGGCACGTGGCGAGGCGTTGCGCAGCCATGCGGAGCAAGGTGGCAAGCGGAGCTGATAGAGACGCCATCGTGGCAACCGGTGGCTCACCTAACGGTCGCTTTTTTGCATTGTTAGCGACCGGACGGCATTAAATGCCCTTGTCCCCGCCATCGAGTTAGGTAGGGTCATTGTTGGTCATCGTTGTACCAACCTGCGATTGTACCTTCTCGCCTCTTCCCACGCTGCCACCGTGGATGCCCCTTCAGAGTATAAAAGGGAGGCCCATGCACACGAGAAGGGGTTCGGTCCATTCGACACCCACAACACCACCATACGCCGCGCCTCGAGCAAGATCAAATACAAGCACAAAAGCAGCAGAGGGGTTTTATCTCTCCGGAGAACCCCGGCTGGGTAAAATCACCCGCCTCCCCGCACGCCGGCCTCGATCCGCTCTGCGACGCCTCGCCCCTTGCTGACTAGAAGGGGACCCGTGCCTCATAGGTGCTCGTGGTCGCAGCAGAGCCGCCCGACATCTTTGGCGCCTGTAGGGGCGTCGAGGTCGTGAGCATCTGATCCGGCCTCTGCGCGCGCTACATCAACGTCTTCATCAACATGCCACCGAAGAAGAAGCCTTCGGAGGTTGCCGCTCTGTCTACATCGATTCCGCCACCACCGCCGGAGCCAACGGGCGGTGGAGTGGACGCCGGCGGAGGAGCGGGCGCCGACGGTGGGACTCACGTCGTCACCAGGTCCCAAAACAAGGCCCCGCAAGCGTCGACGACCGTGCAGACACCGCACCCTTCCCAGGAGGTGCAAGGTCGACAACGCCCCGGTGCTTCTAGCACCGTGCTCGCGTTGGAACAAGGCCAAGCTGGTGGGTCGTGGGACGCTCGAGGTCAGCATGCACGCCCGCATGCTGGCGCGAGCGAGGTACGGTCGCTTGGATGGGGTGTTGCACCTTCCAATCCGGTTGGGAGTCCGAGAACATCCCGTTCCTCACGCTGCTCGTCGCCACCGCCACCCAAGACAGCAGAGGAAGCG
The DNA here is from genome assembly GCA_021437245.1 of Aegilops speltoides. NCBI lineage: Eukaryota > Viridiplantae > Streptophyta > Magnoliopsida > Poales > Poaceae > Aegilops > Aegilops speltoides. The sequence continues at coordinate 296,588,348 of CM038146.1, read as the reverse complement.
CTGGCCCGAGCCCACTAAGCTTCGACTACCTCGGCGCCGCACAAGATCGACGACTAGAGGATGACCATATATAGCCTCATCGGCTTCGCTTAACGGCGCATAAGCCCCGCAACTAAGCGCCGCCAAGGTTCGCAGGCGCCCAGCGCAAGCTAACGCCGACAAGACCGCTGGGGGTGCCACCTCCGTACACTCCCAGCCCCGAAGGCCAAGATCGCCGGCTCGTCGGACCAACCCCGACGGCGACTCCACCGCGTCGTCGGACCCGTGAACTCGCCGAGATCAACGCCACGTTCTCTAAGAATGACGGCACGAAGACGCTCGCACTCGCATCGAGCGCAGAAGGGAAGCGCGACGTCAATCCGACCAGCGCGCTGGGCCCACTGTCAATATGCATGCACGAGGGGAACCAAGCGATTTGTCGTACGCGGCAGGTTGCCCTGCGCTCACCCGCGAAGGCGGCAAGTCCAAAGGGCCCAAAACCAAGAACTTCAAGCCGACGCGTTCGAGAAGTATGATGGCAGGATACATCCGTCGGAGTTCTCAAAGATCTACACCATCGCGTGCAAAGCGCCGGAGGGCGCGTGAGAAGATCCTCACCAACTACTTCCCGCTGGTACTCAAGCCCAACGTCAGATCTTGGCTCATGCACTTGCCGGACGGCTCCATCTCTTCATGGGCGGACCTATGTCACCAGTTTGTCGGCGCTTTACGGGCGGCCACAAACCCCACGGCCAGAGAGCGATCTGCATCCGCCGCCCGTAGGAGGAGAGCCCTGCGCAAGTACATACAGAGATTCAGCCAGGTGCAGCGCAACATCCCAGACGTCCACCCTGCCGCGGTTATCAGCGCGTTCCACCAGAACATGCGCAACCGCAGGATGAGGGAGGAGATGGCGATGTGCAAGATCAGAGATGTCAGCGAGCTCTATGCTTTGGCCGACAAGTGTGCACGGGCTGAGGAGGGGAGGAAAATTCCCGGAGAGATTGCAGGAGCAGAAGGGTCTGACAGTGAGGATGCCGCCCCGGCAAGGAAGAACCGGCGGCGGAACAATAGGAAGAGAAAGGTCAAGGATGTGCTAGCCGTCGAGCATTCCGGCAACGGAGGCGGCTCTGACAAGGACAAAGCCGATGACTCCGGCGAGGCTGTGGTAGCCGCCGACAAGCAGGATGGCTCCGGCAAGCGATATTGCAAGATTCACCGCACCAAGGGCCATGATCTCCAAACCTGCAAGAAAGTCGAGCAGATGGCGGAGCTACAGAAAGCTGAGTACGAGCGCCGCGATAAGGAGAGAGCCCAGGGAGGTGGCGGAGGATCCGGCAAGAAGCTTCCCGCCCGGGGAGGGCACCGCGGCAAGGCCAAGCCGCGGCAAGGAGACAGGCCTCCCCGTGGCCGCGACAAGAGCGAAGATGAAGATGAGGATGATGAGATGGAGGAAGATGAGACTGATGACCAAGAGTTTCAGAAGGCAACAGAGGTGTTGTGCATCGATGGCGGCGCCTCTCTACACACCTCGCACCGCCAACTCAAGCAGTGGGTGCGAGAGGTAAATGCAGCGGAGCCGTCTGTCGAGGCGCGCGAAGCTCGAAGTGGTCCAAAGACGCCCATCATCTTCGACGCCGAGGACCACCTGATCGCATCACCGCAGTCGGGTGCTTGCCGACAGTTGGTCTCACCAACAATCCGCAACCTCAAGGTCACGAATATGTTGGTTGACGGCGGGGCCGGCCTGAACCTGATTTCCTCCGCAGTGCTCAAGAAGCTCCAGATCCCCGACAGCGAGCTCGAAGAAACTGGTACCTTTCAAGGGATAAATCCGGGAAGGAGCATGCCCAAGGGGAAGATCACGCTGCCGGTAACATTTGGCAACGAGCTGAACTTCCGGACAGAAAGGGTCACATTCGATGTTCTTGATATCCCATTACCCTACAATGGGATACTCGGCCGACCAGCGCTTGCCAAGTTCATGGCAGCCTCTCACTACGCGTACAACGTGCTCAAGATGCCTGGTCCGTTAAGTGTCATTTCTGTCCAAGGTGACAAGAAGGATGCACTTATCTGCACCGACAAGATCTACCGGGAAGTAGCAGCCGCGGCAGAGAGCAAGCCACTTGCCGTTGAAGCTCCCCGGGGGAAGAAGAAATCCAAGTCCGGCAAGAGCAGCTCTGATGCCCACTCCGGCAAGCGCACCTCCCCGGAGTGCCGCGCTGCCGTCGAGGACGCACCATCGAGCTCCACCGGCAAGTGCAAGAAGGAAAAAGCAGATCTACCAAAGACTAAGCCCGGCAAGAACAACTCTGGTGCCTGCTCCGGCAAGTACGCCTCTCCGGAATGCCGCGCTGCCGTCGAGGATGCGCCATCGAGCTCCACCGGCCAGTAGGGCGAAGAAAGCGTCCGATTCCGAGCTTTTGAATTATATTCCTTGAGACTTCGTACCTTGTATGAAGAACCTGTGCGCAGAAGGGTTGAATCGAGGCTAAGTTGCACCCTTGATCTGTTTCCGAGTCTGCTCGACACGACGAAGGCGTGCTGCAACTAGCCCGACGAGTTCTCCTGCCGGAAGCAACACCGCCAGCGGGCTGCTGATGTCCCGCACTCAGCAAGTGTGTTCGCGCCGGCGGGTTCCCTGAAAGCGTGAGGGCGAAAACATACAAGGGAGGAAGTCAAGGGAGAAGTGCGGCCTAGCCGGATCACGGAAGACGGAAAAGCTAAGTCGCCCGAGCTTGAGTACAGAGCACTTTTTAGTTCTAAGCTTTTATGTTATATTCCTCGAACGTTCGTCCCTTGTACGAAAAACTCAGGCGCTGGAGGAACCAACTCGTGGTTAAGTTGCATCCTTGCTTTGTTTCCGAGTCCGCCAACAATACAAGTGCGCCGCAATCGCCCGAGAAGGTTTCTTGCCGGAAACAACACCGCCAAAGAGGTTGCTGATGTTCCGCGACTCAGCAAGTGTGTTAGCGCCGCAAGTTCCCTACAAGCGTAGGGTAAAAAACGCATAAGGGATGTAATGAAGTAGAGGACGAACATAGCAAGCCTTGCCGTGGGACGTCCTTCGTATGAAAAACTTGTGCGCAGAGGAGCTAACTCGCGGCTGAATTGCACCCTTGATTTGTTTCCGAGTCCGCTCGACAATGAAAGTGCGTTGCAACTAGCCCGACGAGGTTTCTTGCTGGAGGCAACTCCGCCAGCGGGCTGCTAATGTTCCGCACTCAGCAAGTGTGTATGCACCGGCAAGTCCCCTAAAAAGCGTAGAGTGTAAACATACGAAGGGCGAAGCATGGCATTGCGTTGCCCAACCTAAACAGTCACGCCACGAAAGAGTAACTTATTACAGCGCTGTCTCAGATATTTTCATGACCATAATAACAGCGCCACGGAAAAACCAGAAGGGCGCACTGGCGCAGGGGCCCCGGCAAACAGGTTTTGCTAGGGGCTGCAAGTACCGAAGTTCCTTCGCGGCAGGCTAGGATCCCCGGAGGCCGCAGCCTCAGCGACAAGGGCAAGGAAAGGCGCACCGGCACCTAGGTCTCGGCGGAGCCAGAGTTGCCGGGGGCTGCAAACGCCAAGATTCATCCCCGGCGGACCAGAGTCGCAGGGGGCTGCGGTATCAGATAAGTTTTTCATCCCTCGTCATGCATCCTCTTATGGACGGGGGAATGCGAAGCTGCGTCCTCGAACGAACGTGCCTTGTATGAAAAACTCCGCGCTGAGGAGCGAAGTCATGCTGTTGCGCCTTTGATTTGTTTCCGAGTTCGCCAACAATACAAGCGCGCCGCAATCGCCCGACAAGGTTTCTTGTCGAAACAACACCGCCAGCTGGCTGCTGATGTTCGTGACTCAGAAGTGTCTTAGCGCCGCAAGTTCCCTAGAAGCGAGGGTAAAACGCATAATGCACAAAATAAAGTAAAGGACATAATCCGGCAAGCATTCCCCTCCTTTCATTAAAAAACATCCCAATTTAGTACAAGTCCATAGAGGATGAAAAACATGATAGAGAGGATTACAGATTTTAAATGCAGCTAAGGCCTGAAGGCTTACAAATTAAAAGATAAGATGCCCGTAATCCCTCTCCTATTTCTCTCTTCAGGAGATAGGTCAAGGAGGCCCCGGCAAGAGAAGCCTGCCGGGGAGGGCAAAAGGGGCGCCTAGGTGAGCTACGGGTGCCAGAAGACACCAAGAGAACTTCCAGGGGCCGCCAGAGCTTGGCGGAGACGGAGGCGCTGGAGGCAGAGCTCAAGACGGGCGGCAGGACGCCAAGATTGCCGAGGGCGCCGCCTCAGATTCGGACTTGACGGCCTTGCCGCCACCCTCTTCCTTCTTCCGCAGCCTCCCACGCCAGCCGCCCAAGGAAACGGCCCGGAGTTCGAAGGCGGCGACCCGGATGATGGGGTCGCCGGTGGCGCACGAGGCGACGACCGATGACTAGTCGGACTCACCGCCGCCGTCGTCGTTGCTGTCGCTCTCCTCCTCGTCACTCTCACTCGAGGGGGAGTCTTCGCTATCGGAGGAGCTGTCCACGCAGCATCTCGCCGGGTGCCGGAGTCCTCAAGACCTTGACGGCGAGAAGGTCGCCTCCATTAACTTAAAATGGAGGGTAAACCCCGCCGTCAAGCTGTGGATGCGGGCGAACGTCTTCCACCCTCGATCGAAGAACATCACGCCGGGGGCTGGGGATACGACACTAACCCGAGTGCCGCTAATCCCGTAGCCCCTCATGCGCAACTCCAGCATCTCGGGCGGGTCTGGCTCCATCGCGCTCGCGAACGGGGCCGGAAGCCGGAGGCGGCGACGAGGGGCCCGGCGCAGCTTGATGAAGAACTCCCAGGGGTCATCCCCGGTGTGGACCACCTCGAGGAGAGGAGCTGCCGGCGGAGATGGAGGTGGCGCACCACCCCGACCGCCTCTCCCCCGAGCACTTCGACCATGTCCTCGACCTCGCCCACGGCCTCGCCCCCTCCCTCTTCCCCTCGTGGCTGGCTCCGCCGCCACAGGCGCAGGATAGGGGGAGGTGCGTTGCCTGGTGGCCACCCTCGCCGCCACCAAGGAAGGACCAGGGTTCCCTCCCTCCATGGCAGATGGGAGGAAGAATAGCAGAAGTTGAAGAAAGAGGAAGAGGGGGAAGTGTGGGATTGTTGCACGCCCCTTCCTCCCTTTTTAAAGGAGAGGGGTGGGGGCTCGGCCGCCCCGCTCAACCAATCAGAGCGCAGGGAGGGCAGAGGAACAGGGCCGGCCCACCATCTCCGCCTGTGACGGCTCGGTTTCCCACCTTCGCCGCCCACGACGCCACGCGCATGAGAGCCGCGTGGCGGGGAGGCGAAGCCGAGGCGACGGATGAAGTGACCTTACCCTGCCCCGTAATCACGGGGGTGAACGCCTTGAATATCTCCCACGTTCTCTCCCACGACGCCGCAATCGATGCGTGCCGTTGTGGGAGAGCGCGGTGGGCACGGAGTCCGATTTTGAGTGGACCCAGGCCGCGCGTGCCCGTGCACTGTTTTGGGCCTGGCCCAACAACGCTAGGCACCGTGTATGGCCCAGGCCGGGGGGCTCCTGTCGGTGTACTAAAGTAGGGGTATCCTAGTACCCCGAACTTGTGCACGGGCGGTCGTAGCACCCCGCGGGAGGGCTTGCCGGACGCCCGCCAAGACCCTCCGTCATTTCCTATTATTACCATTCAAGAACAAAGTATTAACCAAGTACACGAAGGCCCCGGCAAGAGGAGCTTGCCGGGAAGGCCAACCAAGGCATCTCCAGAAGACTTGCTGCGGCACCCCGCGCGTCCCGGCAAGGCCCGACGGCCGGCAAGCTTGCCGGCACGACAAGAGAAGGGCCGCGGCAAGGCACTTGCCGCGGCAGGGCGGCCACCCGAAATCCAGCGCATCCAGCGATGTGTCACCCCAGGGTCATCCCAGGGGCACGTGGCGAGGCGTTGCGCAGCCATGCGGAGCAAGGTGGCAAGCGGAGCTGACAGAGACGCCATCGTGGCAACCGGTGGCTCACCTAACGGTCGTTTCTTTGCATTGTTGGGGCGACCGGACGGGCATTAAATGCCCTTGTCCCCTGCCATCAGAGTTAGGTAGGGTCATTGTTGGTCATCATTGTACCAACCTGCGATTCTACCTTTCCCCCTCTTCCCACGCTGCCACTGTGGATGCCCCTTCAGAGTATAAAAGGAGGCCCATGCACACGAGAAGGGGTTCGGTCCATTCGACACCCACAACACCACCATACGCCAAGGCCTCGAGCAAGATCAAATACAAGCACAAAAGCAGCAGAGGGGTTTTATCTCTCCGAGAGCCCCGGCTGGGTAAAATCGCCTGCCTCCCCTGCTGGCCGGCCTCGATCTGCTCACAAGACACCTCCGCCCCTTGCCGGACGAGAAGGGGACCCCGTGCCCCATAGGTGCTCGTGGCCGCACAGAGAGCCGCCCCGACAGGCATTGTATGCCTTATGTATGTATCCCCATCTATTATGTAATGTTGATGTAATGATATCCACCTTGCAAAAGCGTCTTCAAGATGCGCTTCTATCCTTGGTGGGACCTTCGAGTTCCTTTAGGATAGGGTCGCATCTTGGGCGTGACATTGGGCCTTGTTGGAGGAGTTTGATTCAAAGCGAACAGTCAATGGGGTTCCATAAATAACCCAACCGCATAAGTAACGCAAAATCCGGGAATATAACACCGGTATGACGGAAACTAGGGCGGCAAGAGTGGAACAAAAGACCAGGCATAAGGCCGAGCCTTCCACCCTTTACCAAGTATATAGATGCATTAATAATATAAGAGATATTATGATATCCCAACATCATCCTGTCCACCACGGAGCAATCTTCAACTTCACCTGCAACTAACAACGCTATAAGAGGGGCTGAGCAAAGCGGTAACATAGCCAAGCAATGGTTTGCTAGGAAGGTTGACAATGTTAGAGGCTGACATGGCAATTAGGGAGGCTTGATAGAACAATGGATTGGTAGCGCAGCATAGCGATCGAATGAAGCAACTGGCATAGCAATGATAGTAGTGAGATCCAGGGTAGCGGTCATCTTGCCTGAGTTCCCGCAAGGAAGAAGAATGAGTCCATGAAGAAGATGAAGCCACGAAGACGAACCAAGCGTAGACGAACGAATCCTCACGATCGCAACGATACGGGAACTATCGAGAAGAAGCACACAACATAGTAAACACACCACACATGAACAAGACATGATGCACAACAAGCATGAGGCACGACAAAGCTACATGAGGCTACTCGTGGCAAGAGATGAAGCAAACAAGAACAACACATCAAAGCAAGGTTAAATGAGGCCGGAAACAACATATAACAATTCCGGTAAGTCCTCATATGCAAATTTAGAAATTGGTCCAGAACAGAACAAACATTAAGTTGGAGTTGTTAAACAGAAAGTTAAGATGCACCAAGATAATCTACACGAAATTCTAGTGAAGTTACATATAAAGTTCATTTAGTTCGGAGCTACGGCCTAGAAGATATGAGCAAAACAAGTCAAACATGGCATTGATGCAAAATGCATCCAAACATCAAGCAAACACCTCAAAACAAGGATGCCACATGATAATTTTAAACTACATGCAAAATCAAGCAAGTTTCATGTAGAGCACACTCAAAACGGAGCAACGGTTCAACACATACACTATACAAGTTTAAAGGACAAGCTATCCAAAACAGCAACTAAGCATCTAGCAAGCATCCAAACAATATTCTACAACACCTCAATATAAGAACAAAAGGCATGGGCATGAAGTACAGGTAAAGCATGACAAAACATGAACACTGAGCTATCTCCAGAAACTACTAGAACATGCTCAAAAGGACATGGCAAGATTGCAAATAATAACAGTTTCAGATTTAGCAGAAATAACATCAGGTTGCAATGTTTAGAGCTATAAAACAACATGCTACAGGAATCTATCATGGCAAAAAAAGGCATGGCATGAATATACTAATTGCATATAACAAAAGTCCCTTACTGATCATGAACCAAAAGGGCACAAAAAATATGATGGCACCCATGTAAACATGGCAAGTTATATGACAGATTCATACATGGCAGGAACACCAATAAGTAGGCATGTTGGTGAGCTTGTACCACTCACCACAGAGTAATACATGGCATGACAAGGCAACCAACAGTAAGAAGACATTTTTATGAAGCTAAACATGGCAAGACCAAGTTCATAGGGTGCATGGATCACTAGCAAAGCACATGGCAACATTGAACTTAATGTTAATCAGGCTGACAGCAACATTATTTAGCAACTTGAGAGCAAGATTACGACAAGCTACATCAGGCTATAAATGTAACCAGGGGCACGGATGGATAGAGCATGACATGTATAACAAATCATCCTTAGTGAACACCTCCAGATTATGCAAATAGTGACCTGTAGTAGCAGGTTTATATAGCAACATGATATAACAGAAACAGACTAGCAAAACAGTAACAGCAAGTAACCTACATGAGCTCGATGCACTCAGTACAAGATTCACAAAAATACATGGATGGCACCACTGTGAAGATGGCATGACATAGTACAAAACACATGTACACATCAAGCTCATAGGATGCACACACAAAATGCAACGAAAAAGACAAAACAACAAGTTATAACAGTTTCAGCAGGTTAACATCATATAGCACTTGCAACGATGATTCGGGCATCAAGATGGACTCAAACAAGCATGGCACAATGGAAAGAAATGAAGAGCATCCCATGATGAACATTCTGACATATCATGCGCACGAAATGGAGCAGTATGCATGGAGTTATGGCATGTTAAACTGGGCACCAGAATGCTGAAAATCAGGGACTTAGTGGTTTTTTACCCAGCGAAAATCGGGACACGGAGCTCCAGGACGGGAGTTGACGAAGTTCCATGGCCTGCGGCGGCGAGCTGGTACTCCGGGAGGACTCGGGAAGGCCGGGAATGGGTCGAGGGTGGCCGGATCTGGTGGATCCCGGCCGGATCAGGCGAGGGACGCGGCCAGCGACGAGCACCAAGCTCCATGGGTCGGTGGCAGCCATGGAAAAGCTCCTGCGGGAGAGAGCACGAGAGAGGTGAGAGGTGAAGGAGACGGACAGGGGAAGGAGGAGCAGGGCGCGAGGGGTCCGACCTGCTGGTCGTGGTGGCCGACGGGAGGAGGCCGGCGAACTTCGGCGAAAGCTCGGGCAGAGGCAGGGACGACGGGCGCTCGGGAGCGAGCTCGGGCGGGAGCTGCGAGGAGCTGAGCGCTCGGGCACCAGGGAGGCTCGAGTGGCCTCAGGCGCGGGGCGACGGCGGGGTGACGTGGCACTCCACAATTCGCTGAGGGGGCGGTGGCGGACATGTCTGGTGGGGCGCGGACATGTCCGGCGGCTGGAGGAGGAAGAAGCTAGGGTTAGGGTAGGATTCATCCATAAATTTCGGGGAAGAGGGCACATATATAGGTAGAGGGAGCTAGGAGACTCCAAATGAGGAGCGGTTTTCGCCCACCCGATCGTGATCGAACGACCGAGAGCATGGAGGAGGTTTGGATGGGTTAGCGGGCTGTTATGAAGGGGTGTTGGGCTGTAACAAAAGATGCTTTTACGGTACCCCGGTTAACCATTGGAGTATCAAACGGAATCCAAATGGCACGAAAATTGACAGGCGGTCTACCGGCGGTGTACCAAGGCCGCTTGGCAAACCTCGGGACATTCCGAGAAAGTACGCACATGAAAAGAGACAAAAGGGGGCGCCGGATGACATAGGAGTGCCGGATTGCAAAACGGACAACGGGGAAAATGCACGGATGCATGAGACAAACACGTATGCCAATGCGATGCACATGATGACATGATATGAAATGCAGATAATGACATGGCAAAATGCAACACGCAAGCACATGACATGGCAACGACGACGAATAACTGGCGGACACCTGGCGCATCGGATCCGGGGCGTTACAACACGCCTCCACTAACAAGAGATCTCGTCCCGAGATCTTAGGACCTAGACGGAAGGGAAAAGGGATGAGGTGAAACAAGAACTCAAGAGAAGAAGCAAAGAATTGATAGCACTCAAGAAGAAGAGAGGAATGAAGAGAATGACGAGAATCAAATTCTCATGGAAACAAGATAGACATTGAAACCACTCCAGTTAGAACAAGGTAGAAAAAGAATAACAAAGACGGAATTACGGTAGCACTTCGGCTGAAAAGGAAGGAATAGAACATGAGCTTGAGAGGATGGAATGATACTTGATGAAGACATGACACCAAACCTCCGGAAAGGATTGAAAGAGTTGAATGAAAAGAACGGAGAATAAAATGACAACTTGTGCCACGAATGAAATTGAAAGCATCTTTAGAAGGAAGGTTTAAACGGAGTTGTCAAGAAAATCAACAACGAAAAGAATAAGCTTGTTGTGGACTTGTAGATAACATCTCAAAATTATGAGGTGATCTCCGACCACGAGCGGAAAAGATTGAATAGCGTAGAAGAACAAAGAAATGCAAAACTCCACTTCAATAGAATACGAAGAATTAATTGCACTTCGAGACGCGAGAAGAAAAGATACTTGAATTCCTCCAACAAAATCTTGATGAACACTTGAAGAATGGATTAAATCATGACGAACCACCATGAAGAACTCCGGTGACAAAAGGATGGTGAGATAGAATGAAGGAAGAAGGAATAATATGAGCCTTGTGATGATTTAGATGGAGGTTCCGACAAAATGACCGAGGGAATTTGAACTCCGGAAAAGAAAAGATGAAAACACTTGGAACTAGAATTTATTCATCAAGAACAAACTCCGAAGGAAGGGATTAATCACTTGGAGGAAATAAGAAAAAGATTTATTGTATGCTTGTCCTTCATTAAATTAAATTGATGACAAGCAATGGATTTGCATACTACTTATTCGCGTTGAAAAAGATTAATGAGGGTGTATGGCGCAAAACTTGAGAAAGTCTTCATGAACCACCGGTAGGATTGGAAAGAACGAATGAATTAATATGATAATCAAAGAAAGAGAGTCTGAAAGAACCACCGTTAGAATTCAGAAATGACTGGTGAAAGAGAATGAATCACCGGGAAGAATTAGAAGAACAAATAAGCCAGAGGGGATTTGGATGCAAAAGAACGAAGAGATCGCGACGCGTCGTGATAAATGGATAACGGTAGATGAAATGTGAGGACGAAGAATTCTTTTGGGACGATGGCCTCCGATGAAAAGAAATGGAAAAAACAACTCCGGACATACTCCGGATGGGTAAGAAAAGAATATCTGACAAATGGAATAATTCGAGAGGATAATATGAAGCTAGAACCTCGAATCTTTGAGAGAACGGGCAAAATTTAAGAGGAACTCTTCTTCGATCTTCAAATGACGATGAGAAACACTAGAAAAATTACTGAGGTACTCCGGTAGAATGTAAAAGAGGAGTGGTTGAACCAAACATAAAAAGAATTTGAACGAGTTCTTGGAGAAGGCATGTGACTGATGGGATCCATTCTGACGTCACACTTGAAAAGAATTTGAGAATAACTCCGGGAGAATTAGAAGAGTCAGGTAAGATCCTGGGAAAAGACCTGTGGGTTAGGGCCCACTAAAAGAAAACACCGTTGGAAAAGGATGTTGAACAGATAGATGATACACCGAAACAATTGAAATATTTGAATGAGGTGACAACCTCGAATTAATTGGAACACAGATGAATCTCCTGAGATGTCTTCCGAACTCCAAAATGATTGAATGGCGAGAGGCAAACGAGCAAGGAGAACACTTGATCCAAGGAAAAGAATATGATCAACCCAGAAAACTTGAATTGAGTCCACCGGAAAAAAAAGATGAAGAATGATGAACAAACTGAGAATTCACTGGTTGAAACAATTGAGGGAAGACTGAAGAGGCTCCACACGAATGAAATTGATGCTCGGAAGAGACTCAATCTCCGGGAAGAACAGGGTGGGAGGGCGGGAAAATAAAGGCAACTTGGAAGGGGAACCGACGAATATCTTGAAAAGAAAACACCGGTTGAAATAATTGAGGGGAGAATGCAAAGGCTTCACACGAGTAGGATGGATACTCGATTACGGACTCCGGTTCCGTGAAGAAAAAGGGTGGGCGGGTGGGAAAAAGAAAACAACTGAGGATAGAGAAACAACTTGGTTGAGAGCAAACTGAGGATTGAACTTGCAAAGTTTAAGAGGCTCGAGTAAACTTGACGAGAATTGCACGGGATGAAAAGAGCTGAGGAATAACGATCGGAAAACCAACTGCGTGATCCTAAAGAAAATTTGAAGGGGAAGAGGAGTAGTTCAAAACACCTACATCAAGATTCCTGACCAGAGCAACGAAGGGGCTGAGGAGTAAAAAGAATTCCTACTCTCCGATACTAGACTCTGAAAAAGTTTTCTTCTAGACTCAACAACGGCCAAACTACACGAACAATCAAGGGGGCTCCTAAGGTCGGTCGAGGCTCTGACACCAACTTGTCACGTCCAATATGCGATACTATCCTAAAGAGACTCGAAGGTCCCACCAAGGATAGAACCGCATATTGATACACTTTTGCAAGGTGGATATCATTACATCAACATTACATAATAGAAAGGGATACATACATAAGGCATACAATGCCACACGAATACAACATCATCTAACATCAGATCACCATCCAACTACGGATGAAACACAAACAGAAACTCAAATGACATCCACCCTGCTAGCCCAGGCTGCCGACCTAGAACCTATCCCATGATCGAAGAAGAAGCAGAAAAAAGAACTCCAAGACAAGCAAACATCGCTCTCACATCATGATCATTGCACAACCTGCACCTGCACCTGTTGTTGTAGTAATCTGTGAGCCACGAGGACTCAGCAATCCCATTACCATGGGTATCAAGACTAGCAAAGCTTAATGGGAAAGGAAGGGTGTCGGTGTCAAAACCGGCGGATCTTGGGTAGGGGGTCCCGAGCTGTGCGTCTAGGCGGATAGTAACAGGAGACGAGGGACACGATGTTTTACCCAGGTTCGGGCCCTCTCGATGGAGGTAAAACCCTACGTCCTGCTTGATTAATATTGATGATATGGGTAGTACAAGAGTGGATCTACCACGAGATCAAGGAGGCTAAACCCTAAAGCTAGCCTATGGTATGATTGTTGTAATGTATGTTGTGTCCTACGGACTAAAGCCCTCCGGTTTATATAGACACCGGAGGAGGCTAGGGTTACACAGTAGTCGGTTACAATGGTAGGAGATCTACATATCCAGACGCCAAGCTTGCCTTCCACGCCAAGGAAAGTCCCATCCGGACACGGGACGGAGTCTTCAATCTTGTATCTTCAGTAGTCTTGTAGTCCGGCGGACGATGATAGTCCGCTATCCGGACACCCCTAGTCCAGACTCCTCAAGAGCCCCTAAACTAGGCTTCAATGACGATAAGTCCGCGCAAGCATAATGTTCGGCATTGCAAGGCGGGTTCCTCCTTGAATAATCCAGAGAATATCATGAACACCAGATAGTGTCCGCTCGCAAAATAAATTCCACATTCCACCGAGAGAGAATAAAATGTACACCAGTCCAATCTGCCGATGTATTATGCGGCGTGACATCACATCGCTACCACCTCAAAGACGCTTAGCTTAAGCGGTTTCCTTGGCACGCCTTGTCAAGCAGAGATCGTGTTCCCTTATTCCGGATTCTCATCAATACGGACGTGGGTAACCCAACCGCGCCATTGATGGTGGCGCTTGGGAGATAAGCGAGTTTTACCAGCCGGTGGGGACGATAGTTTTCGGATCCGCCTATATATGAGGGATAAGGATTTTACCTTCTCAGCCACGCCTTCTTCCTCCTTTGCTTATCCATCTCCGCGCACTCAAGCTCCAACGCCTAAGCTCACAAGATCTCGCCGAATCCTCCGAATATGTCCGGAGCGGAGGCAAATGGCTGGCCTCCACCGTTAAGGAGGAGCACATCACCAAGCTGCGCAGCGCCGGATACCTCTCCGGCGATATCGCGCATCGGCTGCCCGACGAGGGGTAGCTCATCCCTACCCCTGGGCCCCATGAGACGGTCGTCTTCCTTCCCCACTTCCTCTGCGGACTGGGCTTTCCACTCCACCCATTCGTCCGGGGGCTCATGTTTTACTACGGCCTGGATTTCCACGATCTAGCGCCGAACTTCATCCTCAACATCTCGGCATTTATCGTCGTGTGCGAGGCCTTCCACCGCATCCGCCCCACTTCGCTCTGGGCTCAAGACCTTCAACGCTGTCAAGGTTGTGAAGGGCACGCAAGCGGAATGCGGAGGCACCATGTTGGGTAAGTTGCCCAACGTCCTTTGGCTCGAAGGGGCCTTCGTGGACTCCATCAAGGGGTGGCAATTGGGGTGGTTCTACATCACCGAGCCGCCCGAGCCCACATGGGCGGCGGCCCCCAAGTTTAGATCTGGCATCCCCACGCAGCTCACCTCCTGGAAAGAGAAGGGCTTGCTGTGGGGCAATCCGAAGGAGCTGACAGGACTCCGAGCCTGCATCCAGAAGCTGGTGAGCAATAAGCTCAGGCTCGTCGACATGGTCCAAGTCATGCTCATCCGCCGGATCCTCCCATGCCAAGAACGGGCATTGAATCTGTGGGAGTTCAATCCGGAACAGCACCAGGCGCTAAGCGGGCTCTTCGATACGAGATACGAAGGCGCGTGGAGGGTGCTGTTTAAGGGCGCCGAAGCCCCCGCATCTGCGACGGAAGATCGCGGATTTCGCTCGCAGCATCCGGCTGACGAGGTAAGTGATTCAACCCCTTTACGGGACACTTGTGGTAATCAAATTGATTCTAAGAGGGTTTCAATTTCTGTCTTTTCCTTTGACAGGAATGGATGGAGAAGGCCGAGCAGCTCATCAGCCTGGCTCCCCTGCCAGAAGACGCAGTGAACACCCGTCTAGCAGGGCTGCTGGTTCCGGCACCGCACGTGGTGCCGGAGAAGAAGGCCAAGAAGGTGGTCGTGGGGACTCAAAAGAGTTCCCGTAATCAGGCGTCCGACGACGAGGCGGACTCCTCCCCCGAAGACGAGGAGGAGGAAGAGGATTCTCTCCCAGAGGAGGGAGAGAAGAGAGGAAGGCTTCCCCAATAGGGGAGGCCGAAGGGTCCAAGAGAGGGAGAACTATTCCCCCGGACAGTTTTGCCAACACCATCGTTGGCGAGGAGGAGTGGCCTTTAAGGGCCAGGCATTCGGCAAGATCGTAAGTATCTGGATCCCTGATATGCAATTTCTTTCGTGTCGCGTAGTGTCCTTCTAATGCCGCATTCTGTCCGTAGTCCGGCCGATGATGATCTCCCCGCTTCATCAAGCGGGTCATTGGCCCCGTCGGATGTGGATTCACTTCCGACTGACTCTACCCGCCGCGCCGACGAGGACGCCGAGGTGGGATCCCAGAGAGGGACCCATCAAGAGGAGGCTCCGGAGGCGCCGTCAGGCAGCCTCCCGGACTTTTCGCTAGAGTCTACATCGGAACCCGCAGTGGTTCCAGAGTCCGGCAGGCGGCCCCTTCGAAAGAAGGGCAAGACCGTGACACCGGCAGCCTCCGTCCAACCGGAGGCGCCGGATAACTTGTTGGAGGTGCTTAAAGGTGCTTCCATCGAGGAAGAACACCGCGCTATCATGAGTGCGGTGATTCAGAAGGTTCAGCTCGCCAAGAGCGGGCTGACCGAAGCCTGCAGCAGCCTTCTAACAGGCTTTGAGGTAAGAAGTTAAAATTATGTAATGTAATACCGCATAGACAATAGCCCCTGATGCTCGGTTCGGTGTTCGGAAAGAAAAGCCGGACTGAGGATCTAACAAGATATACGCAGGGTTGTTTAAAATATGTCAATATGGGTTTGCAGGCTGCGCTGCCGATCTCCGCCAGACCGATCATGGAGGTCAGGTGGTGAAGCAGATCTCAAGCGGTCCGAGCAAGAGCTCGCCATGCCAAGAAGCAGCTCGAGGACAAAGAAGGTGAGTAACACCACTTTGAATAGTTACCTTACGTAAAAGGATTTTGGTTGCAATAAAATTAACAAGGATAATATGGGTATTGCAGGGGCCACGAACAAGGTGGCAGCCCTGAAGGAGGCTGTGTCCATGGCCGAACGCAGCGCTGCATGAGCGGGCAGAGCGAGAAAAGCAGGAGGCACAGTGGCGGAAGTGCGGCAAGAGCTCCGTGCTCTCATGGAGAAGCATGAGAGTTTGGAGCGTGACTCAAGATTCGAGAGTCTCGAGCTTGCCTCGGCTCTCGAAAGTGCCAAGTCCGCCAAGGACGAGGCCCGTAAGGCCCTTCAGGAGGTTCAAGATGTAAAGAAGATAGCGGCGGGTAAGGCATTTTTCATGCAAAGCAGGCATGTTAATGTAAACTACCCGACACTTACCCGCATTCGAGCTCTCAGGCGTTTGCAGATCTGCCGATAGTGCGTCCGATGCCGCCGATTCTATCGGGCGAGGAGGGAGCTCGACGGAGAAGGTCTTCGGTCTCAAGACGCCGAGGCCGCCATCCGGTGTTTCAAGTGACCAGCTGAAGCAGCTGGTCGAGCTCCACAAGGTAGCTGAGGAGGCCATGAAGGGCCTTATAGTCCGGCTGTGGCTTGGACAGGCCATGCCTGGGAGCTACTTTGGCCTCGTGCGGCGGCTGGTGGATGCGTGCCCCTGGATGGAGGTCATCAAGCGCTCCACCTGTATTGAAGGTGCTCGTCGGGCCCTTGCCCGCACAAAGGTGCATTGGGGCAGGTTGGATGCGGAGAAGCTTCTCACGGACCCACGCCACTGGGCAAGGAGTATTGCACGCCTGAAATGTATTATAAAACTGTCCTAAAGGGAGCCCGCGATATTGTGGATGAGTGCCCTAGAAATGTAATCTTTGAGTAAACTCTCTATGTATTATCCTGTGCGCTGAAAACTTCGTTCATATGCGCCTTGAGCAACGCTTGTTTTAATTTAAAATATTACCTTCTGTGCGACGTTTATAAAATCGAGAGATGGCAAGTCGTTGGCTTCACCGCCGAGCCACGAAAGTGCCGGGTGTTCGATAAACTTGAGCACTCTTGTTCCCATTTTGGGTCCATCTAGGAGGCACTCAACACAACGAACAAGGCGACCGGACTTATAGTGCTTGAACACTCTCACTTAGCCATAGAATTCTATAATTTTAAATTTCGGCGAAGCCCCTGGTATTCGGAAGGTCAATCCGGGACACTATCCACGCCTTCGCCGGACATTGTCCGAACTCGTCAAGCGGCGTGAGTCTTTATGACCGAAAAACCTCTCTAACAGCGACCAATCTTCGCCTTATCATGCCGGTCAGCTTTTAGCTTTCCATCGAGGCGCCGCCGGCTCAACCGGGGCGCAATCGTAGTGGTTCTCCCAGTGCCACCTTAGCCGACAGAACGGAACGTAAGGCACCAAAACGTGGGAGCCGAGCAAACCCAACTATTGGCCCAAGAAATGATTCGGAGCCGATTCATATAATGCTATAAGTTCGGGGTGCCGCACTTATGAAAGTGTTCGGACTTATCACACCATAGTGTGGGGAACATAAGCCCCTGGTGTATTAGGCCGTACCAAAGTATACGGGTGCAAGATGTCATGTAATGAACATATATATATATATAAGGTAATGTAATTGCAGTCAAAAAGGTGCTGCATTATTTATTAGAGAAAGTCTGCTAAGAGTGCGGACTGATACAAATAGTGTGGTAAGCAAGGGATTTGGACTTAATTAAACATGCCCCCCTCCAGGGGCGAGCTGCGGACTTGGTGTATATAATCGAATTTAATGCTCGTAATTGAGACCACCTGAGTGTTCGTCGCAGCCTTCTTTTTTCCCTGGTTATTGCATCATGGGTTCGGCAGGTTCATCACGACAGGCCTCCGTTAACGGAGTCCTGTGTACACAAAGAAGGAAAATAATAATAATAAAAAAAGGGGACACACTTGCGAGCCCCTGGTGTGGTCGAGCCGCACTCTGGGTCCATTGCTACTTGAATTCCCACCTATAAACTCCCGAAACTTTCTGGTTATGCAATCTGGTGTTGGGGATACAGGGGAAGCAATATATCTCACCCAAACTAACAATACCTACATCCAAGCTGTATCCATCCTTCAACACATAACCAAGAAACCTTCGGAAATCGTCTACCTCAACCTTCGAAAAGCATCCGTTATACGAGTCATGGCAATACTCCCGTACTCACCTCAAGATCGGGTTATCGGGTTATCTCACCAACAAGCGCATAAAAGAGATTTTCGATGTCGGCGTATTAAACTCAGGTATTCCGAACTGCAACGATAAAATTATGACGACAACACCTCGAGCTCAACTCCTCGACACTTCCACTAAACCCCGACAGATCGCCCGGGGTTTAAATAAAGATGACCCTCGGGCCCGAAACCCAAGGGAAAAAAGGGCTAGGTGAGGCAAATGGTAAAACCAAGGTTGGGCCTTTGCCGGAGGAGTTTTATTTAAAGCGAACTGTCGGGGGTCCCATAAATCACCCGACCGCGTAAGGAACGCAAAATCCGGGAACATAACACCGTATGACGGAAACTAGGGCGGCAAGAGTGGAACAAAACACTGCATAAGGCCGAGCCTTCCACCCTTTACCAAATATATAGATGCATTAATAATATAAGAGATATTGTGATATCCCAACAAGTAAACATGTTCCAACAAGGAACAACATCTCCATGTTCCAACAAGGAACAAACTTCATCTTCACCTGCATCTAACAACGCTATAAGAGGGGCTGAGCAAAGCGGTAACATTGCCAATCAATGGTTTGCTAGGACATGGTGGGTTAGAGGTTTGACATGGCAATTTGGGAGGCTGACAAGCAAATGGTAGGCATCGTAGCATTGGCATAGCAAAAGAGCGAGCAAACTAGCATAGCAACGATAGTAGTGATTTCGAGGGTAAGGTCATCTTGCCTGAAATCCCGCAAGGAAGAAGAATGAGTCCATGAAGAAGACAAACGAACGTAGTCGAACGAATCCTCACAACTCCGGAACAAAACCGAAGCTAACGAGAGAAGCAAACCGGAAAGAAGCAAACAACATGGTAAACACACAAGCATAAACAAGTCATGATGCACAAACAAGTATGATGCATGTCCGGTTTAATGAGGCATGGCATGGCAAAGTGCACAAACAATACTACAAATTAAGTGGAGCTCAATATGCAACGAGTTGCATATTGACGGAACACCACATCAATTATTTAGTTCTCTCTCGGTTATGAACAAGACTAGATTAAATGTTGGTTAACAAGGCAAGAGGTGAAGCATAATTAAACTACATATTTAGGCAAGTTTAAATGAGGCCGGAAACACAAACAACACTTCCGGAAAATCCCCATGTTATTTAGCAATTTAAAGCAACAACAATTTTAAGCATTTAAATTGTTATTATCATGATGCGGATGACAACGCAAGTTTTAAGCAAATTTATGAAAATATTGACATGAGCATGTTATGAAGCATTTGTCGCCATGGCGGAAGGAAAAAGGTGCCACGGCGGCGAAACAAAAATGGTGCCACGGCAACATATCCGAAAATGATGCCACTGCAACATGTCGGTTCCGGTAGCTCACGGAGATACCGGTGCAAAAGGAGGCGTGACGTGAGCGAGTCATGCAAGATGGTGGGGGTGATCCCGACTACCGGGTTCCCACGAAACGGTGGCATGGCAATAGAGGAACGTGCAAAGACAATTCGGTCACGGTGCAAAACTCGAGCATCTCATACATGCAAGGGCATCTCTTCGCGGTCGTCTTGGGTTATACCTTCGAAGCGTGCATCTTCGGAGCGGTTCGAGTCGTCGAGGGAAGTAGTGGTACACGGGCCGACGGTAGTGGTACATCTCGTAGACGTTCACGGGTCGTCGTGGAGGTAGGCGTTCACGAGTCGTCGTGGGAAGTAGTCGTACACGGCGTAGTGGAAGTCGTTGTTCATGTGGCGACGGAAGTTGTACATGTTCGTAGTGGAAGTAGTTGTTCACGTTTTGTAGATGAAGTAGTTGTTCATGAACCGTAGATGTTCGGGGTCACCACAAGGAACTTGAGTCCACGGGGTCTTCGCGGGTCGACGGTAGTGGTACACATTTCGGAAGTGGTTAGCGACGATGGTAGTCGAACTTGGTGATCCGAAGGGGTACTTGGCGGATGACGACCGTAGTGGTACTTGGGGAAAACTCCCGGAACGATGCTTGGCGGTCCTGGTGTGGTCTTGGCGTCCATGTAGTCGATCTTGTCGCATCCTTGACGGACCAACGCACAACAACACAAGGACCTCGGAATGCCAGCAGAAAGGAGGCGATGGTGGTGGTCAGCGGCAGGAGATGGTCAGCAGCTTGAGCAGAGGCAGGCCGGTAGGGCGCTGGCTGGACCTTGCAGCAAAAGAAGTTCGATCCGGACGGATCCGGGCGCGAAGGTGGCGGGGAGGCAACCGGCGAGATCGTAGGAGCTCCTGTGCATCACGAGGAGCTCGCTTGCGGGTGCTGCAGGAGGGAGGCGCGGGGTCGCGAGGCCGAGGTAGGGGCTCAGCAGCGGAGAACTTAGCGAAGCAGGGGAGGACCCTGGTGGTCGACGGGGAGGCGCGAGGCCATGGCGGCGGAAGGAGGAACCAGGTGGTCTCGGCGAGGAGGCGCGAAGGCGATGGGGCCGCTGGAGTTGGCCGCTCCGGTGGTAGCACGGAGGCCGAGCGCGGCTCGAGCGTGGGGGTCGGCGCGAGGCTCTCGCTCCTCTCTTTCTCTCTGGGAGGAGACGAGAGGGAGAGATGGGGAAGACGAGGGGGTCGGGAAGGACGAGGGGTGGCGGCGCTGGTGTTGCGCACGGGAACGAGAAGAGTGGCGGCACGAGGGAAGCAGGAGGGGATCGAGGGAGATGGGGATCGGGCTGAGCGATGGGCTAGGGTTAGAGCAGCGGTTGCGGCTGCGCTGGAGGGAGTCGAGAGAGAGAAGATAGGTTAGATAGACAGGGGCCGGATGGGCCTTGGGCCGGCCGGCCTGAGGCTGCAGCTGGGCTTGCTCCTCTCTCTCTACTCTTTTATTTTCCAAAACAGAAAATACCAAAGAGGAAAAGAAGAGGAAAGGAAGTGTTTGGGATAGCATTTACGCATGGGGGTAATTTTCCCGGACTCGCAAAAATATGCTCGTTCCAAGAAAAATAGAAAGGCCATGATTGAAAGATATAAATTCAAATTCCTTTGAATTTAAACCAAATGATTTGAACTAGGACAGGTTTGAGAAGTGTCCAAAAATGTTGAGAAATTAGGAGGAGCCTCGATAAATGGGAAAAGAAATGCTGGCAAAGTTTGGGGACCAAACTTGAAGTAGAAAGGGCATGGGAATTTTGCAAGTGTGTTACGGTTAATTCCAAGCTAATGGAATATTTTATAGTAGCTCTCTAAATATCAAGAGCATATGTTATAAAGAGAAATCACCATTGTGAATATCCCTTGATTTAAATAGATCAACGATCTATGCAATTTATTTAGTTGAGTTGCAAAAGATTAATGACATGATGGCATGATGACATGATGCAATGCAAAAATAAAAGAGCAAGCATAAATGAAACACACGGAGGTCACAAATTATGGAAGTCTTCTGGATCGTCGGTCTCGGGGCGTTACAACACTCCACCACTACAAGAGGATCTCGTCCCGAGATCTAGAATGGCACCGGAGGGAAAACGGAAGAGAAAAAGAAAGGTAAAACTAAGTTGCTTCTTTGACGAACGAGTGAAACCACGAACCTTGAGAGGTTGAGCAATTTAAAAGAAAGAGTACAACAGAGATGAACGAGATTGCAAACACTCCGTTAGAAAAAAAGGAACAAGGGACATTACGAGGACTTGAAGGTTGCAAGGCTATGAATGACGAGTACAATGGACAAGAAGGAATTGAAATCACTCTGGTTGAAACGAGATAAACAAGGAACAAGGAAGATCAAAATCGGAAAGCACTCCGGTTAAATGGATAAGCACGAAAATAACATGATCTTCACAATTCGAGATGATGAGAGAAAAAAGCAACATCACAATGCCTCTGTAACGAAAGAATAGAGGATAGATTATTGGAATAACAGAATGGAGGGGAAAATGCCAAGCACCCTTCCAAGAAGGTTATAATGGAGTTTTTGGAAAACCAACAACGAAACGAGTAATCTTGTAGTGGGTTTATGGAAAAACATCCCAAGACTATGAGGTGACAACCGGCCACTAATGGAAACCATTGATTTGATTGAGAGCACCAAAGAGATGAAAAACTTCTTCACCGAGATGAGAAAGGAGAAAATTTGGATCATTGATAAGCACCATAATAGCAACATTCCTTAGGGAAGGCTTTAGGTGACAACATGACACAAGATAAATCCAACGAAGAGATTGATGGATTTAAAATACCTCATTCTTGACAACATGTGAATCATGAAACATGAATGAAACTGTCAAAATGACATAGCACCACCTGAGAAGATAAGGTTGAAAGAATTGCACTTCGGAATGCAAGATGAAGAATGCTTGAACTCCTCAAAACAAAACATGTGTTGAGCACCATGCTTATCTTAGAGTATAGCTTGGCTGATCTTAACTTCAAGAGAAATCTTGAAGAACAATTGAAGAATGAAAAGAATCCTTGACGAACCACCATGTAGAGCCTCCATGAAGAACTCCAGTAATAAAAGGATGATAAAAAGAAAGAGAAGTTGAAAACACAAGGTGAAGCCTTGCGATGATTTAGATGGATCTCCGTGATAATTAGAGCTTGGAACTCCGGGAAAAAGAGTAGATGAAACAAATGAAACCGAGAATTTATTCATCATGAACAAACTCCGAAAGAAGGAATTAATCACTTGGATGAAACAAGAACAAGAATTATGTTATGTGTATCCTCCACCAATTTAAATTGATGACAATCAACGGATTTGGCATACTACTTATTCTCGTAGAAAGGATTAAAAGAGATATATCAAAACTTGAGAAGGTCTTCAACGAACCACCGGTAGGATTGGAACAACAAATGAATTGATATGATGAACAAGGAAGAGAGTTCTTGAAAGAACCACCGTAAGAATTGAAAACGATCGAAGTAGGGGTGCATCACCGGTAAGAATTAGCAAATGAACGAAGGTGCTTGAGACAAACTAGATACATGAGAACAAAGAGATCAAGAACTGATTAGAGGATATTCGATTGATGCACCGGTAAGATAGGAGAATGATAACTGACAACTGAGAATGAATAAACCTGAATTGATGGACTCCGGATGACAAACTGAGAAGACTCTTGAATATCTCCTGATGGGTGAAAAAGGTTCTCACAATCGAAAATAATTATGAGAGGATGGCAACAAGCTAGCACCATGAATCTTGAAGAGAATAGAGCAAGATTAAAGAGAAACACTTCTTCGGTCTTCAAATGATGAGAATTACAACGAGAAGCATCACCAAGAATTATTAAGGCACAGTAGAAGAATCAAAAGCGAAGAGGTTGAGCCAACTATGAAAAATAATTTGAAAGGTCTTGGAGAAGGCATGTGGCTGATGGAATTCATTCTTACATCACACTTTGAAAAGAATTGAGAATAGCTCCGGAGGAATTAGAAGAGTCAGGTAGGATCCTAGGAAAAGACCTGTGGGTTAGGGGCCCACTCAAAAGAACACCGTTGAAAAGATTTAAAAGAGATGTTGCACCGGTTGAATTAAATGACTTGAATGAGATACCAATCTCGAAAGAGCTTGAACGAATGCAGAGTGGAAACACGAATCTTCGAGATATCTTGAGCACTTTAGGAAAAAATGAATAGCGAGAAGTGAGCGATTGAGAGGTGCGCCGGCATGGGAAAGCATTTGAAACGAGGAAAGGAATATGATGAATATCGAAAGCTTGAATTAAATCCACCGAAGTAGAAACAATGAAGGATGATGAACTTGAAACTGTTGAGCATCTTCATGGGAAATCACCGGATAAGAACATTGAAAGAAAAGAATGAAGAGACTTCACATGAATAAATGGATATTTGATTAAGAAATCTGTGTCCTTGAAGAAAAAGGGTGGGAGGGCGGGAAAACAAAGGCAACTTGGAGACGGATGAAACAAACACCGTTGAGAAGAAATGATAATTGGACTTGCTGATGTTGAAGTGATCGGATCCACTTGAAGAGAAACACGCCGGTTGAAAAGGATTGACATGACAATCTCGATTGTCGAGAAGGATTGGTATTCACATCGGAGTATGAGAACACCATTTCGGAAAGGTATGGATTCAACATTTGACTTTGAAGCAACTCGAATACCACAAATAAAACAAAACAAAGGACTGGCTTGCAGAATAAGCCGGAACAAACACATATGATAGAGATTTACCCAATCCCATATCATGCATCTGTCGAAAAGATATTCTAGGAGCTACTTGAATTCCCACCTATAAACTCCTGAAACTTTCTGGTTATGCAATCTGGTGTTGGGGATACAGGGGAAGCAATATATCTCACCCAAACTAACAATACCTACATCCAAGTCAGATCCATCCTTCAACACATAACCAAGAAACCTTCGAAATCGCTCTACCTCAACCTTCAAAAGCATCCGTTATATGAAGTCATGGCAATACTCCCGTACTCACCTAAGCATCTTGGGTTATCGGGTAATCTCACCAACAACTGCATAAAAGAGATTTTCGATGTCGGCGCATTAAACTCAGGTATTCCGAACGCAACGATAAAATTATGACGACAACACCTCGAGCTCAACTCCCGGGACACTTCCACTAAACCCCGACAGGAGGCACCAAGACAATGTTCTCATCATAAAATCATCGGAACGACTCCAAGATACCCGCGTGATCCTAAAAAATTTTTAGTGAAATTTGAGGAGAGAAAAGTCAAAACTCAACGTCGGGAGACCTCACCAGAGCGATTTAAGGACTAAGGAGTAAAAAGAATTCTAACTCTCCGATATATATAATCCTAAATGACTCAAAACATTTTTCTAGACACAACTCGCCGCTAAAACGATCAAGCGGTGGGGCTCCTAAGGTCGGGAAGGCTCGACATTAACTTATAACGCCTCGATGCGGCTATATCTCCCACGTGTCAAGCACGACTAAAAGGCATAACCGCATTGAAGGCAATGTCGCAAGTGAGGTAATCTTCACACAACCCATGTAATACATAAGGAAAGAGATACATAGTTGGCTTACAATCGCCACTTCACACAATTACATGAATAAAGCATTACATCATCCAGATACAATCAAGGTCCCACCACGGAACCAAAATAAAAGAAGAATCCCAAATGCATAAAGGTCCCCGATCGACCCCAACCGGGCTCCACCATCGATCAACTCAAACGAAACAACACAATGAACAAGATCTTCATCGAGCTCCTCCTTGAGCTTGGTTGCGCCACCGCTTTCGTAACATAGGCACCGCAAACTGGTTTTGAAGTATCTCGTGAGCCACAAGGACTCAGCAATCTCACACCCGCGAGATCAACACTATTTAAGATTATAGGAAGGATGTAGTAATGAGGTGGAACTGCAGCAAGCGACTAGCATATATGGTGGCTAACATACGCAAATGAGAGCGAGAAGAGAAGGCAAAGCACGGTCGACAAAAGTATGATCAAGAAGTGATCCTATAGCAACCTACGCCAAGCATAACTCCAACATCAGTTCACTTCCGGACTCCACGGAAAGAGACCATCACGGTTACACACACGGTTGATGTATTTTAATTAAGGTCAACTTCGGTTTTCTACAACCGGCATTAACAAATTCCCATCTGCCACATAACCGTGGGCACGGCTCTCGAAAGTTTATACCTGCAGGGTGTCCCAACTTAGCCCATGACAAGCTCTCGCGATCAACGGCGAATAGACCTTCACCCGAGACACTCCGATCAGACTCGGTATCCCGGTACATCAAGACATTTCGACAATGGTAAACAGACCAGAAGACCTCCCACTGTGCCGACAAATCACGATAGGAGCTGCACATATCTCGTTCTCGTGGCACACCGGATGAGCAGACGCCGGGTTGGCATAGACCCTAGTTGCTCAGGGGCGCGGACATCGCCAGATGGACCAACAATCGAAGGAGCACCGCCCGGGGTTAAAATAAAGATGACCCTCGGCTCCGAAACCCAAGGGAAAAAAGGGCTAGGTGAGGCAAATGGTAAAACCAAGGTTGGGCCTTGCTGGAGGAGTTTTATTCAAAGCGAACTGTCGGGGGTCCCATAAATCACCCGACCGCCAGAACGCAAAATCCGGGAACATAACACCGTATGACGGAAACTAGGCGGCAAGAGTGGAACAAAACACCAGGCATAAGGCCGAGCCTTCCACCCTTTACCAAATATATAGATGCATTAATAATATAAGAGATATTGTGATATCCCAACAAGTAAACATATTCCAACAAGGAACAACATCTCCATGTTCCAACAAGGAACAAACTTCATCTTCACCTGCATCTAACAATGCTATAAGAGGGGCTGAGCAAAGCGGTAACATTGCCAATCAACGGTTTGCTAGGACATGGTGGGTTAGAGGTTTGACATGGCAATTTGGGAGGCTGACAAGCAAATGGTAGGCATCGTAGCATTGGCATAGCAAAAGAGCGAGCAAACTAGCATAGCAAAGATAGTAGTGATTTTGAGGGTAAGGTCATCTTGCCTGAAATCCCGCAAGGAAGAAGAATGAGTCCATGAAGAAGACAAACGAACGTAGTCGAACGAATCCTCACAACTCCGGAACAAAACCGAAGCTAACGAGAGAAGCAAACCGGAAAGAAGCAAACAACATTAAACACACAAGCATAAACAAGTCATGATGCACAAACAAGTATGATGCATGTCCGGTTTAATGAGGCATGGCATGGGAAAGTGCACAAACAATACTACAAATTAAGTGGAGCTCAATATGCAACGAGTTGCATATTGACGGAACACCACATCAATTATTTAGTTCTCTCTCGGTTATGAACAAGACAAGATTAAATGTTGGTTAACAAGGCAAGAGGTGAAGCATAATTAAACTACATATTTAGGCAAGTTTAAATGTGGCCGGAAACACAAGCAACACTTCCGGAAAATCCCCATGTTATTTAGCAATTTAAAGCAACAAAAATTTTAAGCATTTAAATTGTTATTATCATGATGCGGATGACAATGCAAGTTTTAAGCAAATTTATGAAAATGTTGACATGAGCATGTTATGAAGCATTTGTCGCCATGGCGGAAGGAAAAAGGTGCCACGGCGGCGAAACAAAAATGGTGCCACGGCAACATATCCGAAAATGATGCCACGTCAACATATCGGTTCCGGTAGCTCACGGAGATACCAGTGCAAAAGGAGGCGTGACGTGAGCGAGTCATGCAAGATGGTGGGGGTGATCCTGACTACCGGGTTCCCACGGAATGGTGGCATGGCAATAGAGGAACGTGCAAAGACAATTCGGTCAAGGTGCAAAACTCGAGCATCTCATACATGCAAGGGCATCTCATCGCGGTCGTCTCGGGTTAAACCTTCGTAGCGTGCATCTTCGGAGCGGTTCGAGTCGTCGAGGGAAGTAGTGGTACACGGGCCGACGGTAGTGGTACATCTCGTAGACGTTCACGGGTCGTCGTGGAGGTAGGCGTTCACGAGTCGTCGTGGGAAGTAGTCGTACACGGCGTAGTGGAAGTCGTTGTTCACGTGGCGACGGTAGTTGTACACGTTCGTAGTGGAAGTAGTTGTTCACGTTTTGTAGATGAAGTAGTTGTTCATGAACCGTAGATGTTCGAGGTCACCACAAGGAACTTGAGTCCACGGGGTCTTCGCGGGTCGACGGTAGTGGTACACGTTTCGGAAGCGGTTAGCAACGATGGTAGTCGAACTTGGTGATCCGAAGGGGTACTTGGCGGATGACGACCGTAGTGGTACTTGGGGAGAACTCCCGGAACGATGCTTGGCGGTCCTGGTGTGGTCTTGGCGTCCATGTAGTCGATCTTGTCGCATCCTTGACGGACCAACGCACAACAAGACAAGGACCTCGAGATGCCAGCAGCAAGGAGGCGATGGTGGTGGTCAGCGGGAGGAGATGGTCAGGAGCTTGAGCAGAGGCAGGCCGGTAGGGCGCTGGCTGGACCTTGCAGCAGAAGCAATTCGATCCGGACGGATCCGGGCGCGAAGGTGGCGGGGAGGCAACCGGCGAGATCGTAGGAGCTCCTGTGCATCACGAGGAGCTCGCTTGCGGGTGCTGCAGGAGGGAGGCGCGGGGTCGCGAGGCCGAGGTAGGGGCTCGGCAGCGGAGAACTTGGCGAAGCAGGGGAGGACCCTGGTGGTCGACGGGGAGGCGCGAGGCTATGGCGGCGGAAGGAGGAACCAGGTGGTCTCGGCGAGGAGGCGCGAAGGCGATGGGGCCGCTGGAGTTGGCCGCTCCGGTGGTAGCACGGAGGCCGAGCGCGGATCGAGCGTGGGGGTCGGGCGCGAGGCTCTGCTCCTCTCTCTTTCTCTGTGGGAGGAGACGAGAGGGAGAGATGGGGAAGACGAGGGGGTCGGGAAGGACGAGGGGTGGCGGCGCTGGTGTTGCGCATGAGAACGAGAAGAGTGGCGGCGCGAGGGAAGGAGGAGGGTATCGAGGGAGATGGGGATCGGGCTGAGCGATGGGCTAGGGGTAGAGCAGCGGTTGCGGCTGCGCTGGAGGGAGTCGAGGGAGAGAAGATAGGTTAGATAGACAGGGGCCGGCTGGGCCTTGGGCCGGCCGGCCTGAGGCTGCAGCTGGGCTTGCTCCTCTCTTCTACTCTTTTATTTTCCAAAACAGAAAATACCAAAGAGGAAAAGAAGAGGAAAGGAAGTGTTTGGGATAGCATTTACGCATGGGGGTAATTTTCCCGGACTCGCGAAAATATGCTCGTTCCAAGAAAAATAGAAAGGCCATGATTGAAAGATATAAATTCAAATTCCTTTGAATTTAAACCAAATGATTTGAACTAGGACGGGTTTGAGAAGTGTCCAAAAATGTTGAGAAATTAGGAGGAGCCTCGATAAATGGGAAAAGAAATGTTGGCAAAGTTTGGGGACCAAACTTGAAGTAGAAAGGGCATGGGAATTTTGCAAGTGTGTTACGGTTAATTCCAAGATAATGGAATATTTTATAGTAGCTCTCTAAATATCGAGAGGATATGTTATAAAGAGAAATCACCATTGTGAATATCCCTCGATTTAAATAGATCAACGATCTATGAAATTTATTTAGTTGAGTTGCAAAAGATTAATGACATGATGGCATGATGACATGATGCAATGCAAAAATAAAAGAGCAAGCATAAATAAAACACATGGAGGTCACAAATTATGGAAGTCTTCTGGATTGTCGGTCTCGGGGCGTTACAATTGCGATCGTGCCCCTTCCCTTGCGCCCATGGTATCTCCAAAGCGTAATGATGTACGCGGAGGGTTGTTCTTGCAATCATGCGTGGGCGGGGGTTGGGGCCGCATTGCCAGGCGTGCTCTGATCGCGCCAGGTGGTCTTGGTTGGTATTGCCTCGGGTGCGTTTTCTGTCAGATCCGCCGCTTAACGGCCGGACTCGAGAATTGCCTTAAAAGGCTGCTCAGATTGCTGCTGCGAGAGCAGCCAGATGTTCCTCCGCTCGAGGAGCGTTCCGTATTCCGCTGACCGTGATGACTCCACGGGGCCCGCATCTTGAGCTTGAGGTATGCATAATGCGGCACCGTGTTGAATTTTGCAAACGCGTTCGTCCGAAAGCAGAGCGTGATAGCCGCCGTGAAACGGGACTATGTCAAGATTAACTCTCGCCCGAAATTGTCCGGGATCGAAGACCACTTCAGGTGATCGAGCCTGCATAGTTGGCTTCCACACTGGTATGACACCTTTAAAGGTTGTCTTTGTAGGTTTAACTTGAGGGTCTATGCCCATTTTATGCGACCGTATCCCGATAAAGCAGGTTCAGTTACTACCACCGCCCATCGGGACTCTCGTGAGGTGAAATCCATCGACGATTGGGTCTAAAACCACGCGCCGAATCCGCCATGGCGATGCTGGTCGGATGGTCTCTTCGATCGAAAGTGATCGACAAGAGGACCATGGATTGAACTGGCGATCGCTCCATCGCCTAGACGTCCCTTAGTGCGCGCTTCCTCTCCCTCTTGGGTATATGGGTTGCGTAAATCATGTTCACCCTCCGCACTTGTGGGGGAAAACCCTTCTGTCCTCTATTGTTCGGCGGTCGGGTCTCCTCCTCGTCGTCGCTTTTTAGCCCCTTGTCATTGTTTTTGGCAATTAACTTACCTGCCTGCTTGAACACCCAGCAATCTCTATTAGTGTGATTAGCTGGCTTTTCAGGGGTGC
The DNA here is from genome assembly GCA_021437245.1 of Aegilops speltoides. Lineage (NCBI taxonomy): Eukaryota > Viridiplantae > Streptophyta > Magnoliopsida > Poales > Poaceae > Aegilops > Aegilops speltoides. The sequence goes on along the minus strand of CM038146.1, from coordinate 296,557,988 downwards.
CATGTATCTGGCATAAGCGGTCTAGTATTCGGTCTAGATTGGATGGACCCGGAGTGGTTCTTTTGAATGGCTTCTTCCGCTGACCGGGTTTAGAGCCTCGGAATCCGGCGTTGACTACCGTATCCTCCTTATCGTCACCGTTAATGCGGCGTTTGTTTTTGTTTCGACGTGACCTGCCGTTGTTGTCCTTGGTATCCGGACTGCCAGAATTTTTACGGAGATTGTTGCTGCGAGCTAGCCAGCTATCCTCTCCCGCGCAAAAGCGGGTCATTAATGATGTGAGGGCTGCCATGGATTTGGCTTTTCCTCGTCCTCGGTGCGGGCTAGCCATTCGCCACGGTGTTATGTTTGAAGGCTGCAAGGGCCTCTGCATCCGGACAGTCGACGATTTGATTTTTCTTTGTCAAGAATCGTGTCCAGAATTGTCTGGCCGATTCGTCTGGCTGCTGAATGATGTGGCTTAGGTCATCGGCGTCTGGTGGTCGCACATACGTGCCCTTGAAGTTGTCGAGGAATGCGGCTTCCAGGTCTTCCCAACAGCCAATTGACTCTGCGGGCAAGTTGTTAAGCCAATGCCGAGCTGGTCCTTTAAGCTTGAGTGGGAGATACTTGATGGCGTGGAGATCGTCGCCGCGGGCCATATGGATGTGGAGAAGATAATCTTCAATCCAAACCGCGGGGTCTGTTGTGACATTGTAGGATTCAATGTTTACGGGTTTAAACCCTTCAGGGATTTGATGATCCATTACTTCGTCAGTGAAGCATAGCGGGTGTGCGGCGCCTCAGATTGAGAAATATCGCGACGCAGCTCGAGAGAGCGTTGTTCGCTGTGTTCGCCCGCCGGGTTATTGTATCCGCGCGACGGTATTCGCTATGGGTCGTGGGCGCCACGTGATCCGTAGATGGATCTGGATTGCCTTGCTTTGTCCTCCAATATATCTCGCAGTCCGCGCGTTCCCTCTTGGCCAGACTTTTGGAGCGATGCCGGGTACGGCCATGGTTGGGGGCTCGATGCCTCTCGTCGCGACCACGGGTGGTCGGTCAGCCATATCGGCGCTGGTGATGGAGGTATGTATGCTTCCTCCTCTAATCGGGGAGCAGCTTATGCCTTGGGTAGCTTTTGAGGGCGCTCGAAGTTTATACTCTTCGCCGCGAGGACCTCGGTCCATCGATCGCCAGAGGTCCCGATCAGCTTGAAGTTGCTGCTGCTTTTTCTTCGAGCTATTTGCCGTGGCGATAAGCCTGCGTTTAAAACGCTCTTGTTCGACGGGATCCTCGGGCATGACGAATTCGTCGTCGTTGAGGCTTGCCTTGTCTTTGGAGGGAGGCATATAGTTATAATCCTCAACCTCTTCGTCTGCCCCCTCTCGTGAGGGCTTGCTTCTGCATCCTCCTGTGCTAAGTCCTGCTGGAGGGGGTTGTCTTCGGCACTTTGTGGGGTATTATTATCTCCTGTGCTGGAATCTCCATTCTTGCTGTGGCGGGATTTGGAGCGGCGCCGCTGATGCCGTCGCTTGGGCTATTTCTTTAAAGAATCTGCCTCCGCTGTTTTTTGCCGTCCCCGTCTTTTGGGGTGTCCACCATGTATATGTCATATGACGAGGTGGTCTTCCAGTGCCCTGTAGGCGCTGGCTCGCTCGCCTCCCGCATCGCCATCCATAGCGCCGATGTCTCGAGTCGAAGTTCAGCATGTCGGTTAGATCGCCGACAAGTGGCTACAAAGTGGGTGGTGGGTGGGGCCTGAATTTCTTCGTCGTCAGTATTTCAACCATCCCGCCATAGTCCGCCAGACTCTCCCGATAACGAGAGGTGCTTTAGCGAATTTAAGATGTCGCCAAAGGAGTGTTGAATATGTCGCGGCGGTGAATTCCATAACCGCGCCCAATCTGATTCGATTGGTAGGCGTGGGAGGTCCGGAGTCCGCAAGGAGTCCGCACTCGTAATCACGAAGTTTCGCGAGGACAAGATTAGCGCTCGCCCATCGCCGTGGAAGTTGAAGCCCCGAGGCGGTGTCCGCCCACCGATCTCGATCGGGCGATCGGCTCGACTAAAGGCTGAAGCGGATTCGCAGCGCCACCAAGGCACTGCTCGCGGCGAGCTAGATCATGCCCATTGTAATAGTTCGCGCTCGGCTGTGGCTCGAGCCCGTCGAAGATCAAGTCTCCGCGGACGTCGGCCGTGAAGTTTAGACTTCCTAATCTGACCTGACGACCAGGGGCGTAGCTTTCGATCTGCTCCAGATGGCCAAGCAAATTAGCCCGCAGTGCGAAGCTGCCGAATACGAAGATCTGTCCGGGGAGAAAAGCCTCACCCTGGACAGCATTGTTGGTTGAAGTTGCCATCGAGCCTATCGGTGACGACACAGAGGAACTCTCAATGAAAGCACCAATGTCGGTGTCAAAACCGGCGGATCTCGGGTAGGGGTTCCCGAACTGTGCGTCTAGGCGGATGGTAACAGGAGACGAGGGACACGATGTTTTACCTGTGTTCGCCCTCTCGATGGAGGTAAAACCCTCACGCCCCGCTTGATTAATATTGATGATATGGGTAGTACAAGAGTGGATCTACCACGAGATCAAGGAGGCTAAACCCTAAAGCTAGCCTATGGTATGATTGTTGTAATGTATGTTGTGTCCTACGGACTAAAGCCCTCCAGTTTATATAGACACCGGAGGAGGCTAGGGTTACACAGAGTCGGTTACAATGGTAGGAGATCTACATATCCGTATCGCCAAGCATGCCTTCCACGCCAAGGAAAGTCCCATCCGGACACGGGACGGAGTCTTCAATCTTGTATCTTCGTAGTCTTGGAGTCCGGCGGACGATGATAGTCCGGCTGTCCGGACACCCCCTAGTCCAGGACTCCCTCAAAGGGGTAAAGTACCGAGGTTGCAACAGCGACTAAGCATATATGGTGGCTAACATACGCAAAAGAGAGCGAGAAGAGAGCAAACGGAACGGTCGTGAAGCTAGCAATGATCAAGAGGTGATCCTGAACTCCTACTTACGTCAAACATAACCCAAAATAGTGTTCACTTCCCAGACTACATCGAAAAGAGACCATCACGGCTACACACACGGTTGATGCATTTTAATTCGGATCTGGTGTCAAGTTATCTACAACCGGACATTAGCAAATTCCCATCTGCCACATAACCGAGGGCACGGCTCTCGAAAGTTTATACCCAGCAGGGGTGTCCCAACTTAGCCCATGATAAGCTCTCGCGATCAACGAAGGATATACCTTCTCCCAGGAAGACCCGATCAGTCTCAGAATCCCGGTTCACAAGACATTTCGACAATGGTAAAACAAGACCAGCAAAGCCGCCCGATGTGCCGACAAATCCCGATAGGAACTGCACATATCTCGTTCTCAGGGCACACCGGGTAAGCGAAGCATACAGGTACCGACGAATCCAAGTTGCCAAGGAATGGTCCCGCACGGTGCTCTTGTTTGGACCAACACTTGAAGGAGCACTGGCCCGGGGAGGGGGGGTAAATAAAGATGACCCTCGGGCTCCGGAAACCCAAGGGAAAAAGGGCTAGGTGAGGCAAATAGTAAAATCAAGGTTGGGCCTTTCTGGAGGAGTTTTATTCAAAGCGAACTGTCAAGGGGGTCCCATAAATCACCCAACCACATAAGGAACGCAAAATCCAGGACATAACACCGGTATGAAGGAAACTAGGGCGGCAAGAGTGGAACAAAACACTAGGCATAAGGCCGAGCCTTCCACCCTTTACCAGGTATATAGATGCATTAATAATATAAGAGATATTGTGATATCCCAACATCATCCTGTCCACCATGGAGCAATCTTCAACGTCACCTACAACTAACAACGCTATAAGAGGGGCTGAGCAAAGCGGTAACATAGCCAAGCAATGGTTTGCTAGGAAGGGTGACAAGGTTAGAGGCTGACATGGCAATTAGGGAGGCTTGATAGAACAAGGGATAGGTAGCGCAGCATAGCGATAGAACGAAGCAACTAGTATAGCAATGATAGTAGTGAGATCCATGGTAGCGGTCATCTTGCCTGAAATCCCGCAAGGAAGAAGAACGAGTCCATGAAGAAGATGAAGCCACGAAGATGAACCAAGCGTAGACGAACGAATCCTCACGATCGCAACGATACGGGAACTATCGAGAAGAAGCACACAACATGGTAAACACACCACACATGAACAATACATGATGCACAACAAGCATGAGGCATGACAAAGCTACATGAGGCTACTCATGGCAAGAGATGAAGCAAACAAGAACAACACATCAAAGCAAGGTTAAATGAGGCCGGAAACAACATATAACAATTCCGGGAAGTCCTCATATGCAAATTTAGAAATTGGTCCAGAACTGAACAAACATTAAGTTGGAGTTGTTAAACGGAAAGTTAAGATGCACCAAGATCATCTACATGAAATTCTAGTCAAGTTACATATAAAGTTCATTTAGTTCGGAGCTACGGCCTAGAAGATATGAGCAAAACAAGTCAAACATGGCATTGATGCAAAATGCATCCAAACATCAAGCAAACACCTCAAAACAAGGACGCCACATGATAATATGAAACTATATGCAAAATCAAGCAAGTTTCATATAGAGCACACTCAAAACGGAGCAACGGTTCAACACATACTCTAGACAAGTTTAAAGGACAAGCTGTCCAAAACAGCAACTAAGCATCTAGCAAGCATCCAAACAATATTCTATAGCACCTCAATATAAGAACAAAAGGCATGGGCGTGAAGTACAGGTAAAGCATGACAAAATATGAACACTGAGCTATCTCCAGAAACTACTAGAACATGCTCAAAAGGACATGGCAAGATTGCAAATAATAACAGTTTGAGACTTAGCAGAAATAACATCAGGTTGCAATGTTTAGAGCTATAAACCAACATGCTACAGGAATTTATCATGGCAAACAAAGGCATGGCATGAATCTACTAATTGCATATAACAAAAGTCCCTTACTGATCATGAACCAAAAGGGCACAAAAAATATGATGGCACCCATGTAAACATGGCAAGTTATATGACAGATTCATACATGGCAGGAACACCAATAAGTAGGCATGTTGGTGAGCTTGTACCACTCACCACAGAGCAATACATGGCATGACAAGGCAACCAGCAGTAAGAAGACATGTTTATTAAGGTAAACATGGCAAGACCAAGTTCATAGGGTGCATGGATCACTAGCAAAGCACATGGCAACATTGAACTTAATGTTAATCAGGCTGAAAGCAACATTATTTAGCAACTTGAGAGCAAGATTACAACAAGCTACGGCAGGCTATAAATGTAACCAGGGGCATGGATAGATAGAGCATGACATGTATAACAAATCATCCTTAGTGAACACCTCCAGATTATGCATAGAATGACTTGTAGCAGCAGGTTTACATAGCAACCTGATATAACAGGAACAGACTAGCAAAACAGTAACAGCAAGTACCCTACTTCATGAGCTCGATGCACTCAGTACAAGATTCACAAAAATAAATGGATGGCACCACTATGAAGATGGCATGACATAGTACAAAACACATGTAGACATCAAGCTCATAGGATGCACACACAAAATGACACGAAAAAGACAAAACAACAAGTTATAACAGTTTCAGCAGGTTAACATCATATGGCACTCTTGCAACGATGATTCGTGCATCAAGATGGACTCAAACAAGCATGGCACAATGGAGCATCTCATGGCTCCATGGCCTGCGGCGGCGAGCTAGTACTTTGGGAGGACTTGGGAAGGCCGGGAATGGGTCGAGGGTGGCCGGATCTGGTGGATGCTGGCCGGATCGGGCGAGGGACGCGGCCAGCGACGAGCACCAAGCTCCATGGGTCGGTGGCACCCATGGCAGAGCTCTTGCGGGAGAGAGCACGGGAGAGGTGAGAGGAGAAGGAGACGGGCAGGGGAAGGAGGAGCAGGGTGCGAGGGGTCCGACCTGCTGGTCGTGGTGGCCGACGGGAGGAGGCCGGTGAACTTCGGCAGAAGCTCGGGCAAAGGCGGGGACGACGGGCGCTCGGGAGCGAGCTCGGGCGGGAGCTATGACGAGCTTAGCGCTCGGGCGCTAGGGAGGCTTGAGTGGCCTCGGGAGCGGGCGTGCTCGGGCCCGGCGGCGGAGGAGTTCGGGCTCGGGAGGGCCCGATCTGGGCCAGGAGGGCCGCGGTGGAGTGGAGGGGCCGCGGGGCGATGACAGGGTGACGTGGCGCTCCACAATTCGCTGAGGGGGCGGTGGGAGACATGTCCGGTGGGGCGCGGACATGTCGGCGGCTGGAGGAGGAAGAAGCTAGGATTAGGGTAGGATTCATCCGCAAATTTCAGGGAAGAGGGCATATATATAGGTAGAGGGAGCTAGGAGACTCCAAATGAGGAGTGCTTTTCGCCCACACGATCGTGATCGGACGACTGAGAGCATGGAGGGGGTTTGGATGGGTTAGTGGGCTGTTATGAAGGGGTGTTGGGCTGTAACAAAAGAGGCTTTTACGGTACCCCGGTTAACCGTTGGAGTATCAAACGGAATCCAAATGGCACGAAAATTGACAGTCGGTCTACCGGCGGTGTACCAAGGCCGCTTGGCAAACCTTGGGCCATTCCGAGAAAGTTCAACACCCGCACATGAAAAGAGACAAAAGGGGGTGCCGGATGACATAGGAGTGCCGGATTGCAAAACGGACAACGGGGAAAATGCACGGATGCATGAGACGAACACGTATGCCAATGCGATGCACATGATGACATGATATGAAATGCAGATGATGACATGGCAAAATGCAACACGCAAGCACATGACATGGCAACGACGGTGAATAACTGGCGGACACCTGGCGCATCGGATCCGGGGCGTTACATCAGGTAAATATGATGGTTGGTACTTTTCCAAGATCTATGATGTTGGTCCCGACAAGGTTGATGTTCTGGCCAACACACCTAGCCGGAGGATCTATTATTATAGTTTCTTGATTGAGGAATTTGACCATCTTCTCCATGAGGACTCCGTGCGACTTACTCTAGAAGTTGTTCCTTATGGATTGTTGTGCTCCCGAAGACCGATCTTTTATTTGATGTTCTAGATATCAATTTACCTACATCAAGGAGAACATTAGAAGCAGAGTGCTCAATCTCTCTTGGTCGATCATCCAGCTTTTGTTTCCTTGGAATTGTCAAGGTAGAATATGAGAAAGTAGTGTTTTCCTCTGCATCTACATCCTCCATCGTTATTCATCATGGTAGTATGAGGTGGCACCAAGATCTTGGCGCAGATGTTGGTAAAACTCATATGAATATGGAAATGCTCAAGTTCTAGAGAGTATGCTCAGACACTAGGTTATATCGTCGGTATCGTTGGAATGTGCCCTTTGTTGTCGAGTCGTTCTATATCTCTATTTTCATTTGCAAGCTGAGTATGCCATTTCTTAGAACTCCTTCAAACGATCGCTTATTAATTGCCTTAGCCTGGTATGAAGAGTTTCAATCATCTATGTATCAAAAGTAATTCTTTTTGACACTTAAGAGAATAATTCTATGAGTCACCTCCTGTCAGGTGCCCCGTTACGGTATTGATGGCAATTAACTCCCCGCTACTTTGAAATGGTTCACCATCTTCTTAAGCGTGGAGTAGTTGTCTTCCCAATTGAACCTTCGCAGTTGTTTCTTACCATCCCTCCTGATATGAGCTTTGAGTCTCAGCTTAAGAGGTGTTTCTATGTCTCAATCCATGAGTTGATCCTGAATTGCTCAATCTTCGAGAAGATCGAATCTTGTAGAGTTCCCCTCTCTTTCCATCATCATGTTGGGTGAAGTTCTCGAAGGCAAAGATGTCAAGATCAACATGATGCAGGGAATCAACTTTCTTATGAAGTAAAATCTGGATCGTGAAGATTGTGTTGACTTTGTGTCCCCTTTGTCTCCTTACCTCATGTCTTGAATCTCGGGACAAGAATCTTGTTTAGTGGGGGTGAGTGGTCATAGCCCTTGAATTTGATTGTAGATAGTTGCATAAGCATACATGCATCATGTCTAAATTTATCTAAAAATTGAAATGAGGATTGATCAAACCCTAGCACCCCTCTGAAATACTAGGTTCAAATTTAAATCTTTTCAATGAACCCAAAATGCCCTTCACAAAATTTCATCATTTTTTATTTGGTCCAGAACCTCTTCCAAAAATGGTGCAAATTTTTTGTAGGTCTCTTTGGATTGTTGAATTAATTCATAAAGTATTTGAATTTGGGTATTTAACTGATACACATAATTGTAATGCCCATATAATTTTATAAATGGTTGAGGGCTGTTGGAAATAATTCTAACAGTGCCCACAATTTATTTTAGGATTATATTAAATGGTTTAGTGTGTTTACTAAATCTAGACAACAAAGTCAAAAATAGAGAAAGACAGAAAACCCACCTGGGCCACTTACCTGGGCTGCTCCTGTAGCAACGGCCAAGCCCACCAGGGGCTCCCGTGTCTTCTTCCTCCTTTGGAAAAAGGACCGAGGCGCGTGGTCGCCGCGCACCGGCCACCTCCACCCTACCTGGCTGCCTCCTCTTTGCGTTGGACCGGCCTGGACAGGAAATGCAACCTCCTCGACCCCTCTAGTCCATCCACTCCTCCCCCCACTATGTTTGTCCTCTCCCTCGCCCTCTCACTCGAACTTGAGTTCCCCCGTCGCCACCCCCTGTTGCCCGCACGGCCACCGTGCCTCCCTCGCACTACCGACGTGCCCAACGGCTCCGCCTCAGCCATCAAGCTCTCCGCCAGCACATGCACGCCGGGACGCCCTGCAGAGCTGCCCTTGGCGTCAGCTTCCTCTTAAGTGCCGTGAATCGCCGCCATCAAATTCGTCGCCATCCGGCCTCCCCCGAGCTCGCCGCGCATCTCTTCATGACTGTGGTGAGCACCCGGTCATTTTCCCCCTAACCCAGCCTCCCTTTGATCACGTAGTCATCGCCCCCTTACTCACAGTAGCCGCCGCTACACGAGCTCATCGCCAGTGAGGCCCTAGTGACCAAATGGTCCCGCGCGTGTGTCTGTTGCACTCGCCTCGTCCAGTAGAGCAACTCTAGCATGACAGCTAATTCGCTTGCAAACCGCAGCGCTAACCCCGTATCCACACGAGCTTTGGTCGCCTCCGAGGTCGACGTCGTGCTCAACTCCGGCCACGTCGTGCCCTCCCCCTGCCACCATTGGATGTGCATGAGCTCCGTCTCGCCGTAGAACCCAAGCGAGTCGAAAATCGTGCTTTGTGGGCGATTTCCGAGCCACCCCGCCGCTGCAACACCTCACCGGTGTGTTAGCTATGGCTAAACGCCGGTTAAACTAACCTAATGACCCCCATGGGTCATTGACTTGTGGGCCCATGGCCCACTAACACTTTTAGTTAGGATTAAATCAGCACTAACAGTCTCTGTTAATTAGTTAACACAGTCACATGCGGGGCCTACTAGTCAGGTTTGACCTGGTCCACTATGTTGACTTGCTGACGTTAGTATGACATCATGTTGATGCAATAAATCATTTTACTGTATTTTGCTAATTTCTAAATAACAAGAAAAATCCAGAAAATGATTTAAACTTCAAAAATTCATACTTAATTAACCATGGCTCACATGGAAAAGATTTATATATGAAAATTGATAAGAAAAATTCAATCTATCCAATGGCACTGGATTAAAAATAATGCATGACAAAACAAGTTAATCTTTTTGTTTAGCTCAAAAGAACTAAATAGACTTTGAAAATTCATATGTTGAGTTTGAATTTGAACTGTTGGTTCAAATCATCTCAAACCCTTCTGTTGCTAGCTGCATTAGCTCAAATCATAGCATATTTCCATGTCAAATTCATGCATCATATTTTTGCATTGCATTGATTGTGTTCCTCCTCTATTTGTCGGTGTTGTTCCCTCTCAGTGGATGTTGTTCCGACGTTGTGATCGCTGACACTGATGAAGAGCTATACTATCTTATGAAGTGCCAGGCAAGCAAACCCCTTTGAGCATTTCGATACAATCCCACTCTCTCGCTCTTGCTCTCTTTTATTGCATTAGGACAACAACAATTAAACTATTACATGTTGCGGTAGTTGAACCCATTCCTCTGCATGACCTGTCTTTGCCACAGTAATTAGTAAAACCCCACTAGCATGAGTAGGAGTTATTTGAGCCATGATGTGACTACTCATTCATGCTTTCTTGTTATGCCTGCTATGCTTAGAGTTGTGTCGGGTCTAATTCATCTGGGATGGACTGGAATGGTGATGAGCATGTCCTCCTGTTGAGAGCTAAGTGTGTGAGCATGATTTGGTAAAGGTAGCGATGAGAGGCCATGTAGAAGTACATGGTGGGTTGTCTCGTTGAAACCGTCCTCAAGAACTGAGTTCCGTGTTGCTGATCCAAGACAATTACTACCACACATTGGGTATCGGTAGCTCGACCCCTCTCGACTAATTAATCACCTTGATGTCTATCCATGCGTTGCAACTAGTTTCTGGGATTTGTAGGTTGTGTTAGTAGTCTACCAAGTGGCTCCCAGTAAAGGTGGGCTTGGGACAGACTAGGCACCATGGCCCGGTGTACCAAGTGGCACCCGTTTGGTGGGCTTGGGAACCCTGCACACATTGTTTGGGGCTTTAGTGGTAACCCCGACCGGACTTCCTTGCGGATGGAAACTGAATAGGTGATAAACCTGGACTAGAGTCTTGTGTGGTTAGTCAGGTCGTGGCCGACACCCTCGCCAGGATTCCGCTTGAAGGTTGCCGAGATACATGATGTGTACATGGCGGTAAGTGGCGAGAGCGTGTGTGAAGAAGTACGCCCCTGGAGGGTAATATGATCTATTCGAATAACCGTGCCCGTGGATATGGACTAGTTGGAATGCTTACATTGTTCATAGATAACTGAAAGTGGATTCCCTAAAATGCGCAAGATAAGCGTGAGTCCTATGGAAGGCCTTCTCGTAGGGAGACGGGAGCGGATTCATAGTGGTGTATTGATATGGTGAATATGTGGACTCGTGTGCGCCACGTAAAAAGAGTTACCAGTAGTCGTAGTACAGGAAAGACACTGAGTCAAAGCTCGCTTGCTCCAGTTAAACTCCACACCCCCTGTGTTGATACGGGTCCATATGTAGCTAGTTCTGATGTAAGTCTTGTTGGGTACATTTGTAGTCACGTTTTCACTTAATTTATGTTTTTGCGGAGGAGACTTTAGTATCACGAGTAGTTCGGCATGGGCTTCGATGTTTAGCCTGTTACCTTAGCTACGATATTGTACCCCTGGGAGGGTCTTGTAGATTGTTAGGCTTCACACCCTTTTTCATTTGTAGTTGTATGTACTCAGACATGTTATGATTCCGTTGCTGGTGCGCTCTGTAGGTTGGGTCATGTGACCCTTGTTTGTAATAAATGCTATGTGGCTCTTCTATGCCTTTATCTATATGAGTTGTTGAGTTATGTTGTGATGCCATGTTGCACAACAAATACCCGTACGTGTAACACATATTACTATGTGTGGGATCCAAGACCTAGTTGTTTATTCTTGGTAGCCTCTCTTATGGGGAAATGTCTCCTAGTGCTTCCACTAAGGCATGGTAGCTTGATACTGCTCCGGAACACATGGGATGACCAGCATGTGTCCTTCATTGCTCTAGTGTCTGTCCCTATGGGGAAATATCACGCGATGCCTACAGGCATCATGCTAGCTTGCTACAGCCTGGTTTCACTCGTTTCTGACCAAAACGTGCATTGTTGGGTCATGTATGCATGTCCCTATAAGTTAGTGCTACCTTGGGTTTACGAGTAGTCATGTCGGGTCGGCTTCTCCGTCATATGGATGCTAGCGACACTATCATATACATGAGCCAAAAGGCGCAAATGGTCCCGGGCCAGGTAGGGTGCCACCCGTCTGGATACCGTGTGTGAGGCCACAAAGTAATATGATGTGTTACATGCTAGATCGGTGTGACTTAGGATCGGGGTCCTGACAATAGTTTACTAAGCAAACATGAGTACAAAGGTACTCAACAAGTCTTACATCAGATCCTGTCATACATGCAACATTATCAACAAGGGTAGTGGAGGTTATTGCAGCAAGCCAGCTCTTACTGTTGGCTATTCTATACTACGTCCATCGGTAGTTTGAATAAGATGAGATAGCGCACACGAGTACACTAATCACCATGAGAATACTCCATCGTGGATCCTCTCCTGTCTTCCCATGAGAGGGCCACCCACGACACTCGCATTTGTCTTGAGACTTTTATGAGTAACCATTAACTTGTCTATGAACTGCCTAAGCAACCAAGTAGTCCATTACAGCGGATGCGGCTATTCGAATAGTTTGATAACCCTGCAGGGGTGTAGTTCTTCACACATGTGTCCACCACTTAGCGCCTGCACACGTCACGTGCTCGGCAGACTTCAATCGAAAGCCGGCGATGGTGTAGACCATGACCTAACCAACCACACAATTCTCTAGTCTAGGTTTATCGCCTATTCGGGTTCCATCCGCAAGGAGATCCGGCCGGGGTTTCCACTACAGCCCAAACAATGTGAGCAAGGTTCCTGAGTCACCAAATTGGCGACTCGGTACACCGAGCCACTTACCAGCTGCATCGCAGCTCACCCCTAGGGTCAGCGCTGCGCAGGGCCTCTAGTGACTACAAACACTAGAAACTACTTGCAACTCATGGACCGAGATGATGGCAGTAAATAAGTCGAGCGAGGTCATATTTTAGGGCCCAATGTGTGGTAGTAGCCGATCTTGAATCACACACATAGAACTCAGTTCTTAGGGATGATTCCAATGAAACAACCCACCATGTACTCCTACATGGCCTCTCATCGATACCTTTACCAAAACATGTTCAACACTTCACTCTCATTACCGACACAACCATTTCACTCCGATCCATCACCCAGATGAACCGGACCTGACACAACTCTAAGCATAGCAGCCATAGCATGGTAGGAAACACAACATGGCTCGAACAACTCCTAGAGATGCTAGTGGGTTTCATCTAGGTACTGTGGCAAAGACATGTCATGCAGAGGAAAGGAGTTCAACTACCGCAGCAAGCAACAGTTTGAAATGTTGTTGTCTTAATGTAGTAAATGAGAGCAGGAGCGAAAAGATGGGATTGTATTGAGATGATAAATGGGGGTTCCTTGCCTGGCAGGGTGGTGGAAGGGTACTGCCCTTCAGCTGGATATTCGCTGATATCCTCAAGTGCAGGACCTACCACGGAGATCACACTGGTAACACAATCAATTCAACACAATATTCAACAATATGATGCATGCACATGACATGGCAAAATGGGTGTGTTGAGCTAATGCAACTAAAACCAGAGGATCAAATTCAAACTCAAACAAGGAATTTACTAAGTGCATTACAATGTTCTGATCTATACAACAAGACTAAGTTCCTTTGCCATGGATGAAACCAGTACCAATGGATAGATTGGATTTTTTTGAACATTTTTCATATATAAATCTTTTCCATCTGAGTTATAGATTAATTTCTATGATTTATTGAAGTTTAGGCCTTTTTTGGATTTTCTGATTAACTAGAATTAAACTAATTCTAGAAAAGGAATTGCTGTGTCGGAACTACGTCATCATGATGTCAACGGGTCAAACGGGTGGCACAGGTCCAACTGACCTGTGGGTCCCATGTGTCAGTGTCTAACAAAAGTAACCTAATATAATTAACCTAAACTAACTTAATTAGACGGGCGGGGCCCACATGTCATAGAACTAGGGGAGGTCAAACCCCCTGGTCAACAGGGCCTAAACCACCGGCGGCTTGATGCCGGCGTCCATAGACGCGGCAGAGGGCTCAGATTCGCTCTCCCGATGCCCAAATGAGCAGCCGATATTGCCCACGGGGAGCCGGAGCTCGGCCGCATCCAGTGCAGCAGGCATCAGCACCTAGGGCAGCCGAAGCTCGTCGAAAACGAGCTTGGGGCGGCGGACGACATTTGGGTGCGAGCGGGGATGCGGCTGTGGTGGTCGTGGCAGTGCACGCTTAGCACCTATGTCAAGTACACGAGGCGGCGAGCGTGTTAGACACGACGACCGGACCATTTGGTCATCGGGGTCACGTCGGCGGTGAGCGTAGGTGGCGACACGTACGGGTGCAAGTGGTACGGTGGCTACGGCGTGCGAGAGCGAGAACCGAGAGGGGGAGAAGGGATGGTGGCTCACGGTGAGCCGGGCGAGGAGAACGGCGAGCTCGGGAGGGGCCGAAGCAGTTGGGGCAGCGAGGGGGACCTCCGGGGGCAGGAGGTCGAAGACGAGCTTGGTGGAGGCGGTGCAGGGCGAACAAGTACTCAGGGCACGGTCGGGGCGAAACGGCGGACGACAACGGAGCTTGCAGGCAAGGCAGGGAGGTGAGGACGAGATGGTTGCGATGAGCTTCATAGTCGAGGGCGGGGTAGAGAGCAGGAGGAGGAGAATGGGTGTCCAGGGGCTCGATGCAGCGCCGAGGAGGCCCATTGAGGTGTCGCATTGATGTGGGCGACGCAACGAGGCAGGGAGGTGATACATCCCCATCGTATCTACTTTTCCAAACTCTTTTGCCCTTGTTTTGGACTCTAATTTGCATGATTTGAATGGAACTAACCCGGACTGATGTTGTTTTCAACAGAGTTGCCTTGGTGTTATTTTCGTGCAAAAATAAAAGTTCTTGGAATGACCTAAAAATCCATGAAGAATATTTTTGGAATAAATAAAAAATATTGGTGAAAGAGTCAACCGAGGGGGACCCGCCTGCTGTCCACATGGGTGGAGGGCGCGCCCACCCCCATAAGGCACGCACCCTGCCTTGTGGGTCCCCTGGACCTCCACCGCCCTCAAATCCAACTCCATATATTCACATTCAGGGAGAAAAATCACAGAGAAGGCTTCATCGCATTTTACGATACGGAGCCGCCGCCGCCTCCTGCTCTTCATCGGGAGGGTAGATCTAGAGTCCGTTCGGGGCTCCAAAGAGGGGAAATTGATGTCGTCGTCATCATCAACCATCCTCCATCACCAATTTCGTGATGCTCACTGCCGTGCATGAGTAATCCCATCATAGGCTTGTTGGACGGTGATGGGTTGGATGAGATTTATCATGTAATCCCGTTAGTTTTGTTAAGGTTTGACCCTTAGTATCCACTATGTTCTGAGATTGATGTTGCTGTGAATTTGCTATGCTTAATGCTTGTCACTAGGGCCCGAGTGCCATGAATTCAGATCTGAACCCTTTATGTTTCCATGAATATATTTGTGTTCTTTATTCGATCTTGCAACTTGTAAACACCTATTACGAGTTATGACCCGCATACCCCAAGGTGACAATAATTAGGATTCTTTTAGGTGATTACTGTAGTTTGAGGAGTTCATGTATTCACTAAGTGCTAATGCTTTGTTCTAGTTCTCTATTAAAACGAGGCTCTAATATCCCTTAGTTTCCATTAGGAGCCCGCTTCCACGGGAGAAGATGACATGCAAGTTCTTTTCCATAAGCACGTATGACTATATATGGAATACATGCCTACATTATATTGATGAATTGGACCTAGTTCTGTGTCACCCTAGGTTATAACTGTTGCATTATGATTGCCATCCGAAATAATTATCCATCATTGATCCATTGCCTATGATCTTTTCACATATTGATCTTTGCTAAATTACTTTCCGGTTGCTACTATTACCATCACTACAGAACTGCTACTGTTACTTTTGCCACTTTTACCATTACTTCTATACGACCTTGCTACTAAATACTTTGCTGCAGATACTATGTCTTTCAGGTGTGGTTGAATCCATCTTCTAATACTTGAGAATATTCTTTGTCTCCCTTTGTGTCGAATTAATAAATTTAGGTTGAATACTCTACCCTTGAAAACTGTTGCGATCCCCTATATTTGTCGGTTATCAACACCTTTTTTCTGGCGCCGCTGCCGGGGAGCATAGGTCTATTCTCTGAGTCAAATGGGATTTATATCCGTTGATCACTATGAGGAATTTGAAAGATACTAGAACCACGATCTATCCCTCTACTACGAGGGGAGGTAAGGAACTACCATCTAGCTCTGCACTTGATTCACCTTCTATTTTGAGTAAGCTTGCGACACCTACACCTGCTATTGATTCTGATATGTCGTATGTTATTGATGATCATACTTCTGCTATGAATGATGCTTATGATACTACTACCACTACTGCAGGATGCTGCTAACGCGACACTACGATCAGAGACCCTTCGACGAAACGGTGTGCGATGCAATAATCACAAACAGTGGTGTAAAAAAACTGTCAAAAAACTTGCAAAACGTTTGCGATGATGGATGCATCAAACATGGTTCATATTTTAGTTGCGTGTGATATGCAGGGCATACGGTTCAGTTCAATGAACTGTTTGCGATGAGGAAGAAGAACAGAAATGAGTAGCCGGATGAAGGCGTGTGCAGTATACGAGATACAGTTCAATTGGATTAACTTTTTGTGATGAGGCGAAACAATAGAAATGAACAACTAGATAAAGGTGTGTGCGATTGAGGGCATATGCTTCAGAAGGATTAACTATTTGCAATTAGGCAACAGAACAGAAACGGTCAGCCAGATCAAACGTGTGTGCGATTGATGGCATACACTTCACACGGATGAACTGTTTTTTATTAGCCACAACAAACAAAAACAATTAGATAGATCAACGTGTGTGCACTAGACGAGCACACATTCTAATTAAAAGAAGCGTGCATGATGGTAATAATGAGAATGCACGGTTCTTGGAACAAGACATGTCCTGACATTGCCTATTGCGGTGCACCCTATGGTGCAAATGCCACGTACGTGGCCGAGAAAGTGTGCCCACATTACGTTGTCTGGGGATAGTGGCGCACATAGAAATTATAGAATCGTTAATAAATTTTGAGCTTGCGTCCCATCACATTCCAAGTTACGATCATACCGATCAAAACCTAAATGGTTTCCCACTTAGGAGTGTATTAGTACTCGGTTATAAATAGTACCATTCCAAGATGACTGCACATTCCTCATCAACTCCTCGTCCACAAAAACAAACAAGTCATTCATCATCGTACCCTTGTGTCTGCCATGGCTGGCGTGAGTTCTGGGTCGAGAGATTGCCACCAGTGAGAGGCGAGCATGGAAGCGGAAGCACGAGAGATGTCCCGCCTCACCGCTAAAGCAGCCGACATGTCCTGCCGCGTGGCCGTAGCAGCACAGGGGTTCCGCCGTGCTGCCGGAGGTCCTGCCGTGCTGTCGATGCAGCTGACTGGTGCGGCCATGCTGCGGAAGCAATAGAGATGTTCGACCGTGCCGCAGAAGCAGTAGAGATGTCCTCCCACGCAACGGCGGCCTAGAAAAATGTCTCGCGGGAAGGCGAGGACTCTTACAGGTGCATGCATGCGATCGTCCATAGCCAGATGGATCAGATCTCTAGCTATGCGAGGATGCAAGACGACATGAAAGCCTCGTTTGAACAGGCTACCAGCGTCATCCGGCAACTAAGTTAGAGCAATGAGAAGCTCCAGGCCGAGCGTGACCTGCTGAGTGTGAAGATCGTCGGAAGTGTGTAACAGCAGGTGGAGACCACTGCCTTGTTGAAGAGGACCAGCGTCATCATCGAGAAACTTATGGATGAGAATAATGTGCTACGCATGAAGCGCAAAAGGCTGGTGGAGGAATCCGTGGATGCTCTCAAGCAGCATATTGAGGACAGTAAAGTGCTCATCGCCGCTTGCCACGGAGACTAGTTCCCGCGGCCTACAGCAACTCATCAAGAAAGTAGAGATCAGCGAGCCAGATCATTGTCTTCCTTCTTCTTTCGTTCTTCTGTATTTCGGGCGTTGCCGCATGTGGCTTTTTTTAATTATGTTCCTAAATATGTAAGATAATTATTATCCACTGTCATCGTCCTTATATTCATCATGCTTGCCATAAGTTGCAGTCAATGCTATATAGGTCCGTCGAATCTTACATCAAGATCCTTGCAAAACTTTCTTTTTAGATTTTCATTTTTCTCTCTTAAATCTCTATCTAGTGAGACATAGCCACGCCGTGCAACAGGGCCTTAGTGCCATTAATGGAGACACTGGGAGGGAGGTGCGCGGAGGATAGAGGTCAAAGGGCTCTCCTCCCGATGAGCACGTGCAGGGCTCTGATCGCACGCCTCCCGTACTCAAATAGCTACCCCGCACGACACCTCCTAGCCAATAAAAAAGGTGACGTGTGGCGGCACGTAATTGGTAAGTAGAACGCCCACTGTTCCAATAATAATTGTGTTTCCTATTTGTAGACAACACTTGTTCCAAAATGACTTTGTTGATTTTTAATGTGTGCGCCTTCGCAAGTTGGACGGAAAAATTACCACAGCATGTTTGGTGCCATGTCATGACACCATGCCCAGTTTCATAATTTTCAGGCATGTTTTGGATTTATAAGAATTAAAAAAAATGAAGTTTCTCAATCTTTCTGGCCGAGCCAGGACGCCCAGATGTTTGAACTTCATTCACTTCGCTTGCATGGGACCATGAAATTCACCCAAGGACACACATGTGATTTTTCAACCAACTTTGGTGCACCGGAGCATGTGCTTCTAGTTCAAATTTGAATTATGCACATTAAATGCCCAGAAATTCAATTAATGTAGAAAAAAGCCAAATGAACCTGGAATAATTCCAAATTTTAGCACGATACTTCAATTTGGTCTAATCTTCCTATGTGAAAAAATTAAGGCGGGAGAAGGCAGTGTACGTATGTCGTTTCGCACACGGAGGTGACATGTTCCCTCTCGGAAACACGATCCTTCTGGAGAGAAGCTCCCATTTGCAAGAAGCTTATACCAAAGCTTGTCCCAGTTCGGCCAAACAATTTACCGCAGCATGTTGGTGCCAGGTCATGACACCATGCCAAGTTTCCTGATTTTCAGGCGTGTTTTGGATTTACCTGAATTAAAAAACCAAGTTTCTCAATCTTTCCGGTTGAGCCACGACACCCAGATGTTTGAATTTGATTCCCATTTCTTGCATGGGACCTAGAAATTCACCCAAGGACACACATGTGATTTTTCAACCAACTTTGGTGCATTGGAGCATGTGCTTGTAGTTCAAATTTGAATTATGCACATTAAATGCCCAAAATATCAATTAATGTATAAAAAAGGCCAGACGAACTCGGAATTATTCCAAAATTTAGCATGATACTTCTATTTTGTCTAATATGCCTTTGTAAAAAAATTAAGGTGGGAGAAAGCAGTGTACGTATGTCATTTCGCACAAGGACGTGACACATTCCCTCTCATAACCACGAGCCTTCTTGAGAGAAGCTCCGGTTTGCAAGAAGCTTATACCAAAGCTTGTCCCAATTCGGCCAAGAACTTTACCGCAACATGTTGGTGCCATGTTTTGACACCATGCCAAGTTTCATGATTTTCAGGTGTGTTTTGGACTTACCTGAATTAAAAAACCAAGTTTCTCAATCTTTCCGGTTGAGCCACGACACCCAGATGTTTGAATTTCATTCCCATTTCTTGCATGAGACTTAGAAATTCACCCAAGGATACACATGTGATTTTTCAACCAACTTTGGTGCATTGGTGCATGTCCATGTAGTTCAAATTTGAATTATGCACATTAAATGCCCAAAAAATCAATTAATGTATAAAAAAGGCCAGACGAACTCGGAATAATTCCAAAATTTAGCATGATACTTCTATTTGGTCTAATATGCCTTTGTAAACAAATTAAGGTGGGAGAAGGCAGTATACATATGTCATTTCGCACAAGGAGGTGACAGTTCCCTCTCATAACCACGAGCCTTCTTGAGAGAAGCTCCGGTTTGCAAGAAGCTTATACCAAAGCTTGTCCCAATTGGAGCAAAAAATTTACCACAGCATGTTGGTGCCATGTCATGACACCATGCCAAGTTTCATGATTTCTAGGCGTGTTTTGGATTTACATGAATTAAAAAACCAAGTTTCTCAATCTGTTCGGTCGAGCCACGACGCCCAGATGTTTGAATTTCATTCTCATTTCTTGCACGGGACCTAGAAATTCACCCAAGGAAACACATGTGATTTTTCATCCAACTTTGGTGCACTGGAGCATGTGCTTGTAGTTCAAATTTGAATTATGCACATTAAATGCCCAGAAATTCGATTAATGTATAAAAAGGACAAACGAAGCCACAATAATTCCAAAATTTACCATGATACTTCTATTTAGTCTAACCTGTGTGTGTAAAAAATTTAAGGCGGGAGAAGGCAGTGTACGTATGTCGTTTCGCACACGGAGGTGACACATTTCCTCTCGGAAGCACAAGCCTTCTTGAGAGAAGCTCCGATTTGCAAGAAGCTTATACGAAAGCTTGTCCCAATTCAGCCAAAAAAATTACCACAACATGTTGGTGCCATGTCATGACACCATGCCAAGTTTCATGATTTTCGGGCATGTTTTGGATTTACATGAATTAAAAAACCAATTTTCTCAATCTTTCCGGCCAAGCCACGGCGCCCAAATGTTTGAATTTCATCCCCATTTCTTGCATCGGACCTAGAAATTCACCCAAGGAGAAACATGTGATTTTTCAACCAACTTTGGTGCACTGGAGCATGTGCTTGTAGTTCAAATTTGAATTATGCACATTAAATGCCCAGAAAATCAATTAATGTATAAAAAAGGCCAAACGAACCCGGAATAATTCCAAAATTTAGCATGATACTTCTATTTGGTATCATCTGCCTTTGTAAAAAAATTAAGGTGGGAGAAGGCAGTGTAGGTATGTCATTTCGCACATGGAGATGACACGTTCCCTCTCGGAACCATGAGGCTTCTTGAGAAAAGCTCCGGTTTGCAAGAAGCTTATACCAAAGCTTGTCCCAATTCGGCCAAAAACTTTACCGCAGCATGTTGGTGCCATATTTTGACACCATGCCAAGTTTCATGATTTTCAGGTGTGTTTTGGATTTACCTGAATTAAAAAGCCAAGTTTCTCAATCTTTCCGGTTGAGCCACGACACACAGATGTTTGAATTTCATTCCCATTTCTTGCATGAGACTTAGAAATTCACCCAAGGATACACATGTGATTTTTCAACCAACTTTGGTGCACTGGTGCATGTCCATGTAGTTCAAATTTGAATTATGCACATTAAATGCCCAAAAAATCAATTAATGTATAAAAAAGTCCAGACGAACTTGGAATAATTCCAAAATTTAGCATGATACTTCTATTTGGTCTAAAATGCCTTTGTAAACAAATTAAGGTGGGAGAAGACAGTGTACATATGTCATTTCGCACAAGGAGGTGACAGTTCCCTCTCATAACCACAAGCCTTCTTGAGAGAAGCTTCGGTTTGCAAGAAGCTTATACCAAAGCTTGTCCCAATTCGGACAAAAAATTTACCACAGCATGTTGGTACCATGTCATGACACCATGCCAAGTTTCATGATTTCCAGGCGTGTTTTGGATTTACATGAATTAAAAAACCAAGTTTCTTAATCTATCCGGTCGAGCCACGATGCCCAAATGTTTGAATTTCATTCCCATTTCTTGCACGGGACCTAGAAATTCACCCAAGGACACACATGTGATTTTTCATCCAACTTTGGTGCACTGGAGCATGTGCTTGTAGTTCAAATTTGAATTATGCACGTTAAATGCCCATAAATTCAATTTATGTATAAAAAGGCCAAAAGAACCCAAAATAATTCCAAAATTTAGCATGATACTTCTATTTGGTCTAACTTGTCTGTGTAAAATAAATAAGGCGGGAGAAGGCAGTGTACGTATGTCGTTTCGCACATGGAGGTGACACGTTTCCTATAGGAACCACGAGCCTTGTTGAGAGAAGCTCTCATTTGCAAGAAGCTTATACCAAAGCTTGTCCCAATTCAGCCAAAAAAATTACCACAACATGTTCGTGCCATCTCATGACACCATGCCAAGTTTCCTGATTTTCAGGCGTGTTTTGGATTTACATGAATAAAAAACCAATTTTCTCAATCTTTTCGGCCGAGCCACGGTGCCCAAATGTTTGAATATTATTCCCATTTCTTGCATGGGACCTAGAAATTCACCCATGGACACACATGTAATTTTTCAACCAACTTTGTTGCATTGGAGCATGTGCTTGTAGTTCAAATTTGAACTATGCACATTAAATGACCAAACATTCAATTAATGTATAAGAAAGTCCAAACAAACCCGGAATAATTCCAAATTTTAACACGGCACTCATATAGTTGTATGTTGCCTCTGTTAAAAAACAAGGTTGGAGGCAGCGTATATCATTTCGAACACAAAGGTGACACGCCCCCCTTGGGAACCACGAGTCTTCTTGAGAGAAGCTCCGGTTTGCAAGAAGCTTATACCAAAAACTTGTCCAAATGCGGCCAATTTTTTACCACAACATGTTGGTGCAATGAAATGACACCATGCCAAGTTTCACGATTTTCAGGCGAGTTTTGAATTTCTAGGAATTCAAAAACCAAGTTTCTCAATGTTCCCGATCGAGCCACGACGCCCAGATGTTTGAATTTTATTCCCATTTCTTGCATGGGACCTATAAATTCACCCAAAGACACACATGTGATTTCTCAACAAACTTTGGTGCACTAGAGCATGTGCTTGCAGTTCAAATTAGAATTATGCACATTAAATGCCAAGAAACTCAATTATTTCATAAAAATGCCAAACGAACCCGGAACAATTCCAAATTTAAATACGACACTCATTTAGTTGCATGTTCACTATACATAAATGTTCTAGCAATTCAAACACCATCCTTTCCCTCCATAGCACCATTTTCTCTTTCAGAACATAATGAACAAATCAGGTATACCACAAACAGTTTACTAGAAAGAATCGTGTGGGATGCGATATAAAATATCTTGGCCTACCGTCTTGTCTGACTTACACAGGAAGCTTCATCGTCTACAGTCCATCGCCCCTTCTTGAACCACACTTGCACGCCAGTTTCTCGCGGCACTGAGCAAAATAAATTTACCACCGCGGAAATATCTATCTCCCCGCCCCCTCCCTCCCATCAAAAGCCGCACTTCCACTATTCCTCCTTGCTTTCCAAGTTCAAACCTTCACTACTGCTTACTGGCAGCTCAGCCTACTCGCCGGCGACCCTTCTCCTTGAGCGTTGCATCCTCACCGGCGACCCTTCTTCTTGCTGCACCGTCTCCTCGCCGCTGACACTTCTTCTCGCAGCGCCGCCTCCTCGCCGTCGACCCTTCTTCTGGCTGTGCGGCCTCCTCGCCGCCGACCCTTCTTCTTGCTGCGTGGCCTTGTTGATATGATCAGGTAATGCACACCCTTCCCACACCATCCTCCTCCTTTCCCATCCCACATGCCCCGACCGATGGTGTGACACCTTCCGTCGAAATCACTGTCCTCCTCCTCCAATTAAGTTGCGCCCATAGCCATTTTGCACAAAGTATAACATGGAGCTCAGTAGCATCTGGCAGCAGAGAAGCAAATCGCGGCCGCACGCGCGCACGAGGAATGCTATGGCTGCCATGCGTGCCGACCGCCAGATTTTGGAGGAGCACCTCGTCTTCGAGGCTAGCATCGACACCGCCATGCGGTTATCTACTTTAAAATACAGGTTGTGTTGGTTTCTCGAGGCCACCGCCAATGCCTTCTAGTGATTTGTCCTTTGTAATGTTAATATGCAATCTGATGTTCAGTTTACAGTTTGGTCCTCTGAAATTAATGTTCAATTAACACTTTGGTCCTCTAAAATTTAATGTTCAGTTAACAGTTTCGTCCAACAATTGCTACATCTTGTAGTAGTGTTCTCAAGCATCCTTTGTTTTTTTAATTGTCTTATCTTCTAGTACATGTTTCTATTCTGCAATGTTGTACTTAGCTAACTATTTTGGTTTATTTGATCTGCTGTCCATTTAGCTGTTTGGTTCAGTTCTGCAATTAGATTTTCATTTGCTATGGGAAATTTTTTTGTATTGTTACGCATCTGAAATAAATAAAATTTGGTTGTACTCAATACATATTGTACTGATAGTATGACAACTCTCAGTTAACCTGATCAAAATCTTCCTTATGTGTGTTGCAGGGAAACAATGGGAGACATTGCGGTTTACCATCGAGGTTTGTTCAAGCATGGTCCGTTGGCTAATAGCACATTATTGTGCAGTTGCAGGAATCATTCTAATATTTTAGTTTCTTACAATTTGTTCTTGCACATGTAGGTCCTGCTGTCAGAGGCTTAGACCCACTGTTCGACCCATTTTGCATATGGAGAAATGAGATGTCCATGAATATCAGTCAAGTTAAGAAACTTGAAAAGATTGTTAGGATGAAGAAACTTGCGACGAATAATAGCAAGATCTTTGTTTGCACAATGAAGAAGAAATCAGTAACCTATAGGATGGTACTAACTATTTTACCTTGTTTTTACCCGTTGTGCCATTTCAAAATTTATAGCAGCGATTTTTTGCGTATCTTTGTTTTCTGTACTTTTCAAAGCAGTTCACCAATGATTACCTCTAAAACCACTTATCTTGGATATCGGGTTCCGGCAAAACCCTTAAGGTTTGAACACTAGGGTGCGCACAAATATCTCCTCCTACCGAATCTCGCTTTCAGCCTCGCCGTGATCCCTAAGGTAGATCGATGAACAACACAAGAGACTCAAGATTTATACTAGTTCGGGCCACCATTGTGGTGTAATACCCTAATCGAGTGTGTGGTGTGGTGGATTGCCTCTTAGGCTGATGATGAACAGTACAGAGGAAGAACAACCTCGCGAGAAGAGGTGTTCTTGCGGTGGTGTGGATGAACTTAACTTGTTCTCTCTCTACTGTGGTGGCTAGCCCTATTTATAGAGGCCCTGGTCCTCTTCCCAAATATTGAGCGGGAAGGAATCCAACAACGGCCATTTCAAAAGGGGACAGCTAGTACAAGCTATCCTGACTAAAGGTGGTCGTCGACTGCCAATGGTACTGGTGATGACGCCGTCTTGGGCTCCACGGTGACCTCCGTCCTGCCGTCCTGCTGGTCTTGGTCTCGTTGCACCGATATGGAAACCTTTGCATGATGCCTCGGTACTTCACGCCTGTGCTTGCCTCCTTTGCACCAAAGAGGAAACGAGGACACTGCACAGGCTGGAGCCCGCCAGCGCCCGCCTAGTCCTGATCGTCATGGCTTGCGTCATAGGCACCTCGCGAGGTACCCCTTGCCTTGATCTCTCCGCTTCCTCGCGAGCCTGCCTAGTGAGGCCGCCCCTGTGGAAGCCTTGCACCGTCCGCCCCGTGAGGCTTAGCCCCTCGCGAGGGTCTTGAGTGCTTGGTTGATGAAGACGGGCCGTACTAGGCCAGTGGCTGAGCCACGCTGCAGGCCGCAGGCAGGCAAGTCTGGGGACCCCGATTCCCAGAACGCCGACAGTAGCCCACGGGCCCAAGGCTCGCTCGGACTTGGCTTAGCGGCGAAGCCAAAGGGCAAGTGCGGAGCATCGCGGGTACCAACAGCCTGCAGCCTTGGTCGATGGGTGGCGACTGATTGGACGTGGGCGTCTTCGCTTCCCCAAGCTGCCTCGATATCTGCTCGATTTTACGAGTCCCTGCTCCATGCAAAAAGAGTCATCATTACCTGTGATCGTGGAGGTCGACAGTTGGCCTCCCTAGGACTATAAATACGGAGGGGCGAGCGCCCCCGTTGTCCATCTCCTCTTGCTCCGCCTGCTTCTTCTCCCTCCTCGCTCTTGTTGCTTGTAGCGCCCCATGGGGCCCATGAAGAGGTTCTCGGCCGCGGAGAAGGGGAAGGCTCGCCAGGAAGGGCCTGGCTCTCCTTCGCCCAAGCGCGGCCACAGTCGTCCTCGCAAGCATCCCGTGACCCCTGTCGTGGCTTCCCGTGGTCGCGGTGGTGGCCCTTCACACGGTGGTGGCCGCCCATGTCGAGGCAGCCCGGTCGGTAGGGGAAGGCGTGCCGTGGCTGCGCGGCCTCCCTGGCCGCGCTTCCATTCGACAAAGGTGCTGCCGGAGTTTGTTGTGTGGTCGGACAACCCGGTCGGCAACTGGCTGCAGCTTCCTCGCTTCTTCGTCGGCAAACTGCGGCCGCTGGCCCTAGTGGGCTTTGGTTGCAGGCGGACGACTGCTGTAACAGGGCCTCCTGGGTCGCACTGGAGATCTCGGTCGCCGGCAATGTAGCCCTGACCCGGGGCTGGCAGACGTTTGCCCGCGCGCGTGGCCTAGGCAGGCGGTGCACCCTCCACTTCAAGTATGACGGTGACGCGACCTTCTACCTGAGGGTGTTCGGAGAAGATGGCCGCCGTGTTGGGTGCTACCCTGAAGACGATGATGGTGACGAGGTGCTCGGCCTTGGCGACGACCGTGATAAGGGCGAAGGCGAACCCACTCCCGACGGCGAACGCAGTTCATCGAGCATGCGACAGCTCCTCCAGCGATGGCCGTGATCAGCCACCACGCCGCCGCGCCCGCTTCATAGCCGGTAGCGGGTCGTCCCGTCGCCGCGCTTCGGTGAAGCGCGAGGCGGAGTCTGATTGAGCTCGGGAGGACGATGCAGACCCCTCCTTGTGAGCTGTTGCAAGGCGCGCACTGCTTTTATTTTGTTTTCCTCCTTTTCCTGCATCGGGAGAGATAAGTATGGGGCCCCATGGGGGCATGCAACAAACTATGATCCCCTGATTATCGTACTGCATTTATTATTCCAGTGCTGTGTTATGGTATCGTTGTTATGTGTCTGCGCATAGGAACAACTTAGCTCGGGACCTTTGCAATAGTTTCCGCCTCGCGAGGTGCCTGCTTGAGGCCTCGCTAGGCGCCTTAAGATCTGCAAAAAATCTTTTGGGAGAATCATTTCCGAACCTTGGTTGCAAGGGTTGCCGACCATGGCCCGGTGCTTTGGGTCGTGATGCCCGAGGGGCATGGACTGGGAGGGGTGCTCCCGGTGCGAACTCGAACGAGAGAGCCTCGCGAAAATAAAGAGAGAAAGGGCTCACGAGGGCGCCCGTGCAAGCCCCTCGCGAGGTTTGCAAGAGAGAGAGAACGAGTCAGACAAAATCTGAAAACAGAGAACACGGGCAGAAGACGGCGAATAACGCTAGAAGCAACTTCAAAAAAGGTTCAAACAAGGGCGAACAAGCCAACTGCGGAAAGCAAATGAAAAGCCGTGTCTGGCACCTAGTCTAGTCTTCGACGTCTTATCACCAGCGCGGAGCTAAGTGCTGCCACTAGGCGTGGGCGGGAGCCCCCGAGGCCCGAGGGTGGCACTCCGGAGACTCCGGGGCGTGTACAGCCCCAACTCGTTATTACGCGAGAGTGTCATGGGCGGCGAGGTTCACAAGCATTGGGCCTTCTTCACGGGCACCGGGCCTTTCTTCGGGCGGCGAGCTTCACAGGCACCGGGCCTTCTTCATAGGCACTAGGCCTTTCTTCAGGGGTAAAACTTCTAGAGATGCTGGATGTTTCAGGCATTTGGGATGGGTATCCCCTCTTGAGTCTCCAGGCGCGTGGCGCTAGGCCTAGAAACATGAACAACCTTGAATGGGCCCTCCCACATGGGCGAGAGCTTATGCAGCCCTTCCTTGGAGAGCACCCGCCTGAGTATGAGGTCACCTACCTCGAGAGTCCTAGGGCAGATGTTGCGACAGTGATACCGCCACAGCGCCTACTGGTGTCTTGCTGCTCGTAGTGTGGCTTCGCGACGACGCTCCTCCCCCAGCACGAGGTCCATCCCTCGCATGGCGTCCTGTTGTGCCTCATC
Organism: Aegilops speltoides; assembly: GCA_021437245.1. Classification (NCBI taxonomy): domain Eukaryota; kingdom Viridiplantae; phylum Streptophyta; class Magnoliopsida; order Poales; family Poaceae; genus Aegilops; species Aegilops speltoides. The sequence goes on along the minus strand of CM038146.1, from coordinate 296,530,211 downwards.
AAACACTTGGACCTGCATGGAGCAACGCCTGACCTCATGAGGGAGGACCGCCTCTGCTCCGTAGACGAGGAAGAACGGGGTCTCGCCAGTCGGCTTGGTGGTGGTAGTGCGGATGGACCACAGCACGGACTAGAGCTCGTCGTACCAGCCCCTGCCGCAGGCCTCCAGCTTCTTCTTGAAGGTCCTGGTCTTGAGGCCCCTTAGGACCTCCGCATTGGCGCATTCAGCCTGGCCGTTACTCCAGGGGTGCGCCACCGAAGCGTAGCATATCTGCGTTCCAAGGTTAGCACAATACTTTTGAAGACATTGCTAGTGAACTGTGAACCGTGTCGGTGATGATGCAATTAGGGACCCCAAACCAGCTCACGAGGCCCTTGATGAACTTGACTATGGAACCGGCTGGGATGGTGCAGACGACTTCCACCTCCACCCACTTGGTGAACTTGTCGAGGGCGACGTAGAGGTAGCGGTAGCCCCCAGGTGCTCGAGTGTCACGACCGGTTTTCCGATAAAAATATTTATTGAAAAGCCAATCTTGTTACCCCAGTTTTTGAGAAGTACTCCTCACTGGTAGACAAATTCTTGATACAAGAAGCCAAGAGCATAAAATATATTACGTGGGCTGAGCCAAGGATGCTCAACAAATCTACTACAAGCGCGCCAATAATTATACATAATGGCGGGTATAACACAAGGGTGAGGTGGCATACTCTCGACTCGAACTAAATGGCGGTGGTGGTATATCACAAGGAGAAGTGATATGCTCAACTAGCATCTCATCGGCGCCGAGGTGAGGCTCGTGAATTTATTTGGGTAGCGGAAGCGGATATAGTACAATGACCAAAACCAAGGGTCGACGGGATCGACCGACTCCTCTAGGCGTCGGACTCGCTATCGAACTCTTCATCCATGAGATCGCTTTCACAAGATCTCGCCAAATCAACAAGCCGTGAGTACTTTAAAAGTACTACGCAAGACCGTTCGGACGTAAGATATAACAAATGCATGCATGAAATGCGATCGATAAATACACCAATGCATGAACAGTATATTAGCATACGGAATAAATAAAAGGGGAAACGGCGGTAGTCCGCCGTAAAATCCCAACAACATAAACAAAATGAAACCCGATCGGTGTCCGAGCGACGCCGAAAGGTAAATAAATAAATAGAAGGAAAGAAATGCCACGGTCAAGGCCCGAGCGACGTCACATAAAGGGCTTTAAAAGAAATGCCACGGTCGGGCGTCCGAGCGACACCGCATAAAGGGCTTTAAAAGAAATGCAGCGATCAAGGCGTCGAGCGACGTCACATAAAGGGCTTTAAAAGAAATGCTACGATCAAGGCGTCGAGCGACACCGCATAAAGGGCTTTAAAAGAAATGCCACGGTCAAGGCGTCGAGCGACGCCACATAAAGGGCTTTAAAAGAAATGCTACGGTCAAGGCGTCGAGCGACACCGCATAAAGGGCTTTAAAAGAAATGCCACGATCAAGCGTCGAGCGACACCGCATAAAGGGCTTTAAAAGAAATGCCACGGTCAAGGCGTCGAGCGACGTCACATAAAGGGCTTTAAAAGAAATGCCACGATCAAGGCGTCGAGCGACACCGCATAAAGGGCTTTAAAAGAAATGCAGCGATCAAGGCGTCGAGCGACACCGCATAAAGGGCTTTAAAGGAAATGCTACGGTCAAGGCGTCGAGCGACACCGCATAAAGGGCTTTAAAAGAATGTAACAACACTCATAACAAAATTCAGCTCATAATAATAAACGGGTTAGCACATCACAAGAATATCCCATTAAATCGCATTTTAGTACTCATGAACTTTCTCCGAGTTTTCTGTCATCAACAAACACTTGTCGATAAGAATAGTATAGAATTTGATGATGATAAGATGATTCAAAGGAGTTTTGACTCTGCGAGCTTGTACTAAAATCACCCACGGTCAACGGATTTCGTAGTCACGAAGGACTAGTTCCGTCTCACGGTATTTCAGAAGAAAACACAGCGATCCAATTACACCCATCATACTTCTCGATGTCGAATCACCCGGACATCGCTCAAGAAAAACTTTTGAGACGGGAGATCACAATCTCGAATAGCATGGGATCGAATTTATATACGCGCTCTAAGGGTGCCCCCTCTCGGTCCCAACCGAAACACCCATGCCCCCGACCGGATGGTGGCTTTAATCCAGGCCATGGAACCATCATCCCGGCCTCTCCTTTTGGTGTGTACCAGAAAGCGGTTTGCAACTTACTATGCCATATTCCTTGCGGAAAACATGTGGTAGTACGGAGTGAAATCGAAGGGAATCGAACCGACACGGGTTGATTCGAAGTAAAGAGATGTGTGGCGAAGACCGCATGCTACAACACTGCCATCTTACCCATACTCATGCCAACACATGGCCATGCACCTCCATACACCACAAGTATGGATCAATGAAATTACATGTCTCCACATGCATGAATAATAACCTCCATCGGTATGCTCACCAACATGCTATGAAACTACTTACATGCAAACATGCCAAACACTCATCATATCAAAAGTCTCAACATGCTTGCCTGGTTCAGAGTAGTCGGAGCCTAGCTCGGTGAAGTTCATGCTCCGTCACCTCCTTCGGTATCTACGGTATAACAGAAAATATACGCGCTATCGTGAATACCGGAAGGTGCACAAAATTATCTCAAATAATTTTCAAATAAATCTGATAAAAAACTAGACAAAATTTCAAAGAGGACAGAAAAAGAATCAATCAAAAATATGCTTCTGATAAAAAGTTATTAGGGTTTTTGTCCAGGGACCCATCTGTAATGAAACAGAAACTTCCCAGGGTTTTTATTGCAAAAACAGAAAACGTTTCAGATTAGAATACGCCGGCTCAGAGGAGAAAACGATTCGCAAAAGACGTTTTAGAAAACGGTTCGTTTAAAAGCGAGCAGAGAGGCCGACGGGCGGGTCCCACCGTCGAGTTCAAATTGAAAGAAGCGTCGGGGCTCGTTGGCGCCGAGAGTCATGTGGTCGCGGCGGCGATCCACGGCGAGGTAGGGTGATCGGGGAGTACCAGCGTGTTCAGGGTGCCATTCCGCGTCGGTTGGTGGTGGTGGTGGTCGCCGGCGAGCACCACGTCGACGGTGGCTCCTGCTCCGGCGGACGGCAGTTCGGGCGAGGATGAAGCTCACCGGAGAGGGCTGCAATGATCAAATTGACGAGGGGGTTAGGGATATGGTAGCTAGAGAGGAAGCTGGGACGGAGTTAGGGCATCGGAGACGGCCTCACTGCAGCGAATCGAGCTGGAGCCCGAGGCGGAACGGGGCGGCCGGAGTTGGGGGAGGAGACCTCCTCGAGGTCCTCCTAGTGGCCTGGTGAGGTGTAGGTGGAGTGTAGTGAGCGTGCGTGCTCGAGAGGGGACTCGGGGTCTCTTTTTATAGGCGACCCGAGGCGGTTGCCGCGAACGGGATAAGTCCGGCGAGGGATTACGGCGGAGCGATGGCTGGACAGGTGTTTAGGAGTTGGAGCGTTGTCGTTGTTGCCACCGAGCTGATTTGGTGCCGCGGCGCCGAGTTTGGCTTGCCGAGGTGGAGTTCGACGGAACGGAGCAAAGGCGGGCACGCCGGCGGCGGAGCGCTACTGTGCTTGCCGGGCCACGACGACGGTGCAGCGGGGTGTCTTTGGCGTGCATGAGGCCCGCGGAGAGCCAGAAGCAATGGGCGGCGCAGAACGGCGTTGCTGGCGAGTGTTGTCTCCGTTGGTCGCCACGGTGGCGCGCTGCCGTGGGACACGCCGGCTGAGCGGGCTGTGGTGCTCCCGACGCCGAAGCCGCTAAGCGTGCGTGCAAGGCTGCGGACAAGCGAGCCAGCGACGAAAGCAACGTGCCAAAGGCACAAGACTTTGTGACTGAAACTGCCGGATGAAAATGACACCGCAAACCTGAATTTCTGCAGTGTTTGAACAAGGCACGCCGGTGTTCGACAGAATGATTCGGCTTGTAGGAATTTTTCCTTGGGCTGATTTTTGGTGGAGTGGCTCCTCAATGTCCCGATGGGCTGCCTGATTTTTGGTGGAATTTTTGGAGGAGTGTAGGTATGAATTTCACCAAATTTGGCAAATCTGGTCCAAACTTGCAGAGAGTGTAGTTTGAAAAATTTGAAAAGAAGATGAGTGGATCAAGATGGTCCTGGGTTGTGAGTACAAAGGACTAGCCAAGAGAGTTGGTTTGAGATCAAACTCACAAGAAAAGGAACACTTGCTTTGTAAATGGTTCAGCTCAAAATAATTATCGAGTAAAAGATTTGAGAGAAGAATTAATTCAAATAAAATCCAAAACTTGTTTGGATGAGTTGGGATAGTGAACTTAAGTTTGTGGCAAGGAGGAGAGGAGGTTTTGGAGTGGTTTTACCACATGGGTAAAATACAGAGTCATGGATGGTTAAGAAAAGAAAGGTGACCCTAAATCTTTTCTTTGAAATATGAAAGAAGATAAACTCCAAAAATCCAATTTTTGGAAGGAAACAACAGAGGGGAATATTTAAAGGATCAAACCTAAGGTTTTGAAGAAGAAAACAGAGATGACAAACTTGCCAAAGAAAAGAGAAGTTAAAGAGAATAGCCTTTTTCTGAAAAGAAAAATAAAAGGCCTTTCTTAAAGAAAGAAAGAAACCAGCAATGTTTTTGCTAAAAACCAAATAAAATTTTTGGAGTGTCACATCGAGGAAACTGGCCCAAGATATCCAGCCCCCAGACCGTGAACGGCCACGAGAGCAGGATGGTCTGCAGGCCCTGAGCTGGCTGATGAATCTGCTTGGCATGGAATTGGCAGGCTTCACAGGACTTCACCAGCTCGATCGCGTCGTTGAGTGTCGTATGCCAGTAGAACCCGCTGCGAAATGCCTTGCCGACGAGGGTCCGTGATGATGAGTGGTGTACACAATCTCCGTAGTGTTTGTCAGCCAGCAATTCCTTACCCTGTTCCCTGGAGATGCAATGTAGGGAAACATCATTTGTACGCTTCCGGTATAGCTCACCGTCTTGGATGCAGTAGGTCATGGCCTTCCGTGCGACGCGTTTCGTGTCCTCCTCTTTGTCTGGCAGCGTCCCTTGTATCAGATAGTCCTTGAATTCCGTGGTCCAGCATCCCTCCTGAGGCTCCAGCGCCAAGAGTAAGCGTGCTCCCGAGGTCAGGCCATAGGCCGGGGCTCCAGTGGCAGGTGGCTGAGGGAGTTCTTCCCGAGGCTGTGTTGTGCTTCAAAGTGACAGTGCCGCCAATGGCTTGAAGAGCCATTCCTCGAAAACGCCAGGCTCGTGAGGCAGCCGCCTAGACGCCCTTTTGGCGATATCATCAGCCTCTTGGTTGGTGCCGCGGGGCACATGCTCCAACTCCAGTCCCCAAAACTGCTTCTCCATCTTGCGTACTTCCGCAAGATATGCCTCCATGTGCTCGTCCCTTGGCTCGTACACCTTGTTGGAGAAGTTGACGAGGAGCTGTGAATCTCCCTTGATGACGAGGCGCATCACTCCCAGTGCTGCTGCAGCTTTCAAGCCTGCTATGAGGCCTTCATATTCTCCTATGCTGTTGGAGACCTTCTCACCTTGCTGGAAACAGAGATGTACGGCGTAATAGAACTTATCCTGAGTGGGGGATATCAGCACTGCACCATCCCCCGCGCCGTGCTGTGAGAATGCTCCATCAAAGTACATGACCCAGCCATCGGGTGCTTCACTTCCTGGGGAGAGGGACCGATCTTTGCCCGCCTTGAGCCCTGGCGCCTCTGTCCATTCTGCCACAAAATCAGCAAGCGCGGCTCCCTTGACGACCCTGGTTGTGCTGAACTCCAACTGAAACGCTTGCAAGTCGATGTTCCATTCGGCGACCCTTCCAGCGGAGTTGGGGCTCTTGAGTGCCCTTTCCAATGGGTAGGCCGAGACGACCTTGATGTGGTGACCTTGAAAGTAGTGCCGCAGCTTACGCGAGGCCACCAAGAGCGCGAGTAAGAGCTTCTGAGGCATGGGGTATCTTGCCCTTGCGTCCTACAACACCGTGCTAACAAAGTACACTGTATGCTCAATGAGAGTGGGTGTGCTGACGAGGCTTGTGTACTCCGGAGGTTGAGACGCTTCCTGAGGCGATGGAGCCCCCAGCGCCTAGTTGCCTGGTGCAACCTCTTCAGCACTGGGGGCGTCTCCCTGCTGAGGCTGGTTTCCGGCTGCCGAGGTCGTGGTCCTTGCGAGGCTTTCTTCGTCTTGTGCCGCTACGGTTGGAGTCGTGGCTGGGCGTGATGTGGCCTTGGCCTGGCGTCCCCCCCCCCCCCGAACCTCCACCAGGGCTGCGCTGGCGGAGTAGGGAGTGGCGGCGAGGTAGAGAACCAAGGACTCGAGAGGGCACGGTGCTACCATCACCGGAGGGCTGGTCATATATTTCTTGAGGTCTCGAAATGCTTGGTCGGCCTCTTGAGTCCACTCAAATGGTCCTTCTTCTTCATCGACTTGAACAACGGCAGGGCGCGCTCCCCCAACTTGGAGATGAAGCGTCCTAACGCAGTCACGCGGCCGGCGAGCTTCTGCATTTCCTTGAGGGTTTGTGGTGGACTCATGTCTTCGATTGCCTTGACCTTCTCTGGGTTGGCTTCGATCCCTCTATGGGACACGAGGAAGCCCAAAACCTTGCCTGAAGGGACGCCGAACACGCACTTATCCGGGTTGAGTCGCAGGTCCACCTGGCGGATGCTCGTGAAGGTCTCCTCCAAATCCGAGATCAAGGTCCTTGCCTCCCGAGATTTCACCACAATCTCGTCGACGTAGGCCTCGGCGTTTCTCCCGAGCTGCCAGCCCAACACGATCTGCATCAGCCGCTGGAAGGTTACGCCCGCGTTGCGCATCCCGAACGGCATGCCAGTGTAGCAGTACACCCCACAAGGGGTCAGGAAGCTTGTATTCTCCACGTCTTCCACCGCCATCTTGATTTGTTGATAACCCGAAAACGCATCCAGGAAACACAGTAGGTCGCACTCGGCGGTGGAGTCAACAATCTGTTCGATGCGGGGTAGCGGGAATGGATCTTGAGGGCAGGCCTTGTTGAGGTTGGTGAAGTCGACACACATGCGCTCCTTTCCTCCCTTTTTTGGCACGACAATGGGGTTTGCCAGCCATTCGGGGTAGCAGACCTCGCGAATGACACTTGCTACCTCCAGCTTGTGGGTTTTTTGGACGATGAAGGCCTGCTTCTCGGTGGACTGCCGCCTCGCTATCTGCTTCACGGGGCGCACATTGGCGCACCCATTCAGGTGATGCTCAATCACCTCCCTTGGGACCCCCACTAGCTGCTTGGGTTCCCACGCGAACACCTCCTTGTTCACGTGCAAGAACCTTACCAGCGCCTCCTCTTAGTCAGTGTCGAGGTTGGCTCCTATGGTGAAGGTGGCTCCCGAGGACCCGTCTTCCTCAACTGGCACCTGCTTGGTCTCCGCCTTGTCCTGAGTGAACAGCTGCTTCTTCTTGGTCAGAGCGGCCCCCTTGACCTTGGAGGCGTCCGTGCCAGCGGGCGCCGCCGCGGCGGCGGCCTTGAGGGCGAGCTTGAGTGCCAGCAGAGCCTCCTTGGTATCTCCAGCTACGGTGTGGACACCGCTACTCTTGGGAATCTTCATGAGGTTGTAGGCCGGATGGGTCGCTGCCATGAACTGAGCCAAGGTGGGGTATCTGAGGATGGCATTGTACGGGAGGCCGATGTGGGCGATGTCGAAGTCGATGAGCTCGGTGCGGAAGTTGTCGTGGGTGCCGAAGGTCACATGAAGGTGGATCTGCCCAAGGGAGGAGGCTGAAGACCTCCACCGAGAGCACGTTGTGGCCACCGCCACCGTCAATGAGGGTCTTGGTGACGGCCACCCGGCAGATGGTAGGCGTGCAGAGCATCGGAAGCGCACCCGAACAGGCGGTGTTGACGGGGTGATCGTCCGAGCTGAAGGTCAAGTCAGCCTTGGGTGTCGCCCAACCCGGAGGAGCTCCTTGCCGTGCGAGGGCGGCGCTGATCTGGTGAAAGAACGGCTTGGCGTGGCGGTCTGAGGGCGGCGCCTGTGAGCCGCCTAGGAGAGCTGCGATGGTCGGGGGCGCCGGCGCTGCGAAGTGGGCGAGGAAGAGGTTGCGTAGCTCCTCTTAGGAGGCCACGGAAGATGTCGGCAGGATGAGCAGCCAAGCGCAGGGGACGCCGATGAGGGCCATGAGAAACCAATTGGCCATTACCTTGTTGTCGCCTCCGGCCTTGAGCACGGCCTCCTCGTACGCTAGCAGGAGAGCCAGCGGGTCCGCCGTGCCGTCGTAGCGTGGCGGCATCTCTGGCTTGAACTTGTGCAGCCACTGTACCTGCCATAAGGCGGGGGCCAAGGCTCGGAGCCCCCTGGCCCCAGCGCTGGCACCGGTCGCCAGAGCCGGAGGCGCGTTATCCGCCAGGAGGGCGAAGCGTAGTGTTGATGGAGAGTGGGCCGACGAAAGGAAGAGCTTCGGCGCACCCCTACCTGGCGCGCCAAATGTCGGATATCGGGTTCCGGCAAAACCCTTAAGGTTCGAACACTTGGGTGCGCACGAAGATCTCCTCCTATCAAATCTCGCTCTCAGCCTCGCTGCGATCCCTAAGGTAGATTGATGAAAAACACAAGAGACACAAGATTTGTACTGGTTCAGGCCACCGTTGTGGTGTAATACCCTGATCCAGTGTGTGGTGTGGTGGATTGCCTCTTGGGCTGGTGATGAATAGTACAGAGGAAGAACAGCCTCGCGAGGAGAGGTGTTCTTGCGGTGGTGTGGATGAACTTAACTTGTTCTCTCTCTACTGTGGTGGCTAGCCCTATTTATAGAGGCCCTGGTCCTCTTCCCAAATATTGAGCGGGAAGGGATCCAACAACGGCCATTTCGAAAGGGGACAGCTAGTACAAGCTATCCTGACTAAAGGTGGTCTTCAACTGCCAAATGTGCTGGTGATGACGCCGTCTTGGGCTCCACGGTGACATCCATCCTACCGTCCTGCTGGTCTTGGTCTCGTTGCACCGATATGGAAACCTTTGCCTAATGCCTCGATACTCCGCGCCTGTGCTTGCCTCCTTTGCACCAAAGAGGAAACAAGGATAATGCATAGTCTGGTGCCCGCCTGGAGCCCGCCTGGTCTTGATCGTCATGGCTTGCGTCACGGGCACCTCGCGAGGTACCCCTTGCCTTGATCTCTCCACTTCCTCGCGAGCCTGCCTAGTGAGGCAACCCTTGAGGAGGCCTTGCACCGTCCGCTCCGTGAGGCTTGGCTCCTCGCAAGGGTCTTCAGTGCTTGGTTGATGAAGACGGGCCATACTGGGCCACTGGCTGAGCCACGCTCTAGGCCGCAGGCAGGCAAGTCTGGGGAACCCCGTTCGCAGGATGCCGACAACCTACATGGTCAAGAGGCGAGGAAGGTATTCATTCAACACCCACGGTACAATATTCAATTCTTGCTAAAGAGGACGAAGGTTGGGCGAGAAATTATCCACAGCCACTGGCCTAAAGTTGCAAGGACATTCAACATCACTGACGGATCAGTATTGGCCTTCCACTTCTGCAGTTTCCCAGATGAGATTCAAATGTATATTTACCGTGCATGATGCTACTTTCCAAAGGTTTTTGATGTTGCATGTGAAATTTGGTGCTGTCGTGTAATGGCGGAACTGAGTGCCGAAGCTATCTGATGTAATTCAATTATGAAACTGTCGGTGGAAAACGACACCTATGGGATCACTGGAATCCCTACTACGGTCAGCGGACGCAAGGTTTTGGAAAGAGCGGGTCTAGGAGCCAGCACAAAGATCGTTTACCCAGGTTCGGGCCGCGTGGATGTGTAATACCCTAGTCCTGCTTTGGTGGATATTTGAGTGTTCTTGAGTTCTTGAACTACCTATGGCGTGTGCGTAGTCCAAAAGATTCGAATCCCTCTCCAGTATGCCTTGGGCCTCCTTTTATAGTTCAAACGGGACTCCAGAATGGCACACAGGAGGTGGGAAGGTGTATAGTGTACAAGCTTATCGCATGTCATTATGGGACAAAACACAGTAAATGCGCTCCTTAGGTGTCCCCTTGCTTTACTGGGGACGGTAACGAGGCCCGTCCCGTCCGTCGCAGCTCCGTCTTGCTTCGACATGCGTCTAGGCCAACGAGGTGTGCAGTGCCATGTAAGCCGGCAGGCTGCTGAGCTGGTGTGGTGGCAGGATCTTCACAAAGATCTGCATGCCACCACGCAGGTGCTTGCTGAGTCGGTCCGGAGGCCGCACATTGCCACGCAGGTGCTCGCCTAGCTGGCTGAGCTGGCAGCTGCATGGGAACGGTGGTGGTGTCTTGGCAGATGTGGGCCTAGCCGGGGCCCCACTGATGTCCTCGGCAAGGGTCTTGCCGGGGTCCCGGCAAGGGTCTTGCCGTGACATCGCAGTCATTCCCGGCAAGGATCTTGTCGGAGGTCTTGCGGATTTCCTACGCAAGGATCTTGCCGAGGATTAGCGCCTTCTGGTCCTCATCTGATCTTGTGTGCTATTGATCTTCATGAAGATCTGCATGCCACCATGGAGGTGCCTCCTGAGCATTGGTTCCAATGTGGTTGATGGCGTTGGAAACCTTGGGCTCAAGGGTGGTGCTCTCTGCTGGCACTGGGCAAGTGCCCTGGCAAGGCTCTTGCCAGGGCTGCGGAGGCTGCCCCGGCAAGAGTCTTGCCGGGAGAGTCTACCTCACCCTCTTGCTTTTTGTTTCTCTGGTCCTTGCTTTGATTGTCTTGCACCATCGACTTCCCTCCTCTGCCCTGCTAATTGTGGCTGCGGGCGCAACTCTGACTGCCCGTGCACAAGTAGAGGGGTACAAAAGAGTGCCCAGGCCTGGGCCACACATAAGCGCGACGCCTTGTTGGGCTAGGCCCAGAACGGTGCGCGGGCAGGCGGGGAGGAGTATTACCGCGGTAACTTCTTCATCCATTGTGCCTCCCCACGACCCGCGTTGAATGCACGACGTGGAAGGTCGTGTGTGATGTGGGCGTCATGTGTGGGGCGCTTGCTGCATGCATGCATCATATCGCAGTAAATGGTAAATAGGCGGCCCGCGCCTTCCTCATAAAAAGGAATAACTGCAGCCGCACTGCTCATTTACCCTCTGCGCCTCTCCCAATCTCAGGACCGCCGTTCCTATCTTCTTCCTCAGGAGAAAGATTCGAAGCTCTTGCCTCTGCTAGCTGCCGCTGTGCCCCCATTGCTCTTGATCCTCCGCCTCCTTCCAGCGGCCATGGCGCCCAAAACTAGCAGGGAAAGGGAGCGGCCAAGGATGCCGGGGAGAGGGAGGTGCCGGAGAGCGAGGTGGTGGTGCGGTGGACGCAGCTCGCCTACTTCCCGTCGACGGTTCATGCAGTCCAGCTCAACAACCTCTTCTTGCCCCTGTGGGGGAGGGAGACGACAGGGCACCCTACCACGCGTGTCGTCCCCGCCGATTCCGCCAAGGCCGGCCCAAATCGGTACCCCTTTTTCATCGATTTATTCTCATGCGGGCTCTGCCCTCCTTTCTCTGACTTCTTCAATGTCGTCATGCACACCTACGGCTTCCATCTTTTGGATCTCGCGCCAAACGCCGTTGTGTGCATGGCTCTCCTTGCCCACCTCTGTGAGGGCTTTGCCGGGGTGCTCCCCAGCACGGCACTCTCCAGCCACTACTTCTCCCCTCGCATCCAACCAGGGGGCGCCATCTCTGGGAGCATCTCCTGGATCCCGAGGGCTCACGAGAAGGGCACGCATCCGGAGGGTGCCCAGAAGGAGAGGTAGGAGGAGTGGCGGGGCCGGTGGTGCTGGATCAAGGAGAAGGACCCGCGGGAGTTCTGCCGGGTTCGTCAGAGCCTGTTGTCGGTGTCAAAACCGGCGGTTCTCGGGGAGGGGGTCCCAAATTGTGTGTCTAAGGCTAATGGTAACAGGAGGCGAGGGACACAATGTTTACCCTGGTTCGGGCCCTCTCTATGGAGATAATACCCTACTTCCTGCTTGACTAATCTTGATGAATATGAGTATTACAGGAGTTGATCTACCACGAGATCGTAATGGCTAAACCCCAGAAGTCTAGGCTATAAGGATATGATTGTTGTGGCTAAACCCTAGAAGTCTAAACCCTTCGGTTTATATAGACACCAAGGGGGCACTAGCGTTGTACAAAGTCGGTTACAGAGAAAGGAATCTACATATCTGAATCTCCAAGCTTGCCTTCCACGCAAAGGAGAGTAACATCCAGACACAGGACGAAGTCTTCTATCTTGTATCTTCATAGTCCAACAATCCTGCCAATGTATATAGTCCGGCTATATGAGGACCCCTTAGTCTAGGACTCCCTCAGTAGCCCCTGAACCAGGCTTCAATAACGATGAGTCCGCCGTGCAGATTGTCTTCGGCATGGCAAGGCAGGTTCCTTCTTCGAATACTTCAAAGTCGATCTTGAACACAAGAATCATGTCCGGCTCCGCAAAACAAGTTCTACAAACCTCCATAGAGAGTATAATATTTCACGAGTCCAATAATCTAACAACTTTGGTAGTACAACATTACGTCATTACCCAGCCATTATTTTGAATCGTTTTCTAGCCTGCTACCCCATGTTTCGGGGGGCGGTTTTATTGGCACGTCTTGTCAAAGCAGAGATCGTGTCCCCTTACTACGGGATTTTCATCAACATGGGCGTGGGTAACCCAATAGTTCCATTGGCATGATTCCTCGGGAATAGGCATGTTTCAAGGCCACGGAGGTGTCGGTGTACTAAAGTAGGGGTACCTTAGTATCCCGAACTTGTGCACGGGCAGTCGCAGCATCCCGCGGCAAGGCTTGCCGGGCGTCCGCCAAGATCCTACGCTACTCCTATTTTGATGCCATTCAAGAACAAAGTGTTTAAACTGAGAAGGCAAGACCCCGGCAAGAGGAGCTTGCCGGGAAGGACAAGGCCCCGGCAAGAGGAGCTTGCCGGGAGGACCAGCCAAGTAACTTGCATGACACGCGCGCAAGCATCCCGACAAGACCCGCGAGCGACAAGCTGGTGCGATAAGACAACGATCATGCAAGGCGCTTGCCGTGGAGAAGCCACCACTTCGCGCCCACGCTCCAGCGCATCCAACGACGTGTCGCCGCAGGATCGTTCCTGGCGCACGTGGCGGGTAACTGTGCAGCCAAGCGGTGCGAGGTGGCAAGCGGAGATGACGAGAAGGCCATCGTGGCGATCGGTGGAGCCCCTAACAGTCGTTTCCTGCACTGTTTGGGCGACCAGACGGGCATTAAATGCCCTTGTCCCCTGCCGTCAGAGTTAGGTAGGGGGCACTGTAGATAGCGGTTGTACCAACCCCTCCTTTTACTTTTCTACCCCTCTCTGCGTTGCCACCTGTCGGTGACCCCTTTAACCTATAAAAGGAGGCCCATGCACAACGTAGCGGAGGTTCAACTCATTCGAAACTACAACACACCCACGCTCTCGAGCAAGAAGAGAATAGAAACACAATGCAGCAGTAGGAGTTTTATCTCTCCGGAGAGCTCCAAAGCTGGGTAAAATCCCTCGCGTGCGTCGCCTCGATCTGCTCTTCGTGCGCCCTCCGCTCCCTGCCGGACCGAGAAGGGGCCTTGCCCCATAGGTGCTCGTTTCCCACGACATCTTTGGCGCGCCAGGTAGGGGCGTCGAGGTATTGCGAACCTGATCCGGTGTTCGCGCGCGCTACATCATCATCTTCGTCGACATGCCACCGAAGAAGAAGGCTTCGGAGGTGGTTGGTCCGTCTGTGTTGATCCCACCGCCACAGGAGCAAACGGGCGGTGGGGTAGACGCCGGCGGAGGAACGGGCGCCGACGGGGGGACTCACATCGTCACCAGGTCCAAGGACAAGGCCCCGCAAACTTCGGCGTCCGTACATGCGCCGCGCCCCTCTCGGGAGGTGCGGGATCGACAACGCCACGGTGCTCCTAGCACCGTGCTTGCGTTAGAACAAGGCCAAGCTGGCGGATCGCGGGACGCTCAAGGCCAACATACACGCCAAAGATGTTGGCGCGAAGCGAAGACGGTCGCTCGACGAGATGTTGCTCCTTCTAACACCGCGAAGTTCGAGCATATCACGCCTCGCATCGTTCGCCCCGCGCCGAAAACCCTGAAGAAGCGTTGCCCGAGCCCAATGCATTAGACTACCCTCCAGCGCCGGACAAGATCGACGATCGAGGATCACCATCGAGCCTCATCGGCCGCTTAACGGCGACAAGCCCCGCAACCAAGCACTTCCAAGCCGCGGCAAGACGTCCAGGCGCAAGCCGATGGTGACAAGACCGGTGGGGGTGCCACCACCGTGCACTCCCCGCCCCGAAGGCCAAGATCGCCGACTCGCCATGCTAACCTCGACACCGACTCCACCGCGTCGACGGACCCGCGAGCTCGTCGCGACCAGCGCCAAGTTCTCCAAGAACGACGACACGCAGACGCCGACTCGCATCGGCGTCAAGAGAAGCGGCGTCACCGACCAGCGATCGGGCCCACTTTTGATATGCATGCGCCAGGGAACCAGCGACTTGCCAGACACGTAGGTTGCCTGCGTTCACTCGTGAGCTGCGCGAGATCCATCGCCCAAGATTAAGAACTTCGCCGCACGCGTCTAGAAGTACGACGGCAGGATACATCTGTTGAGTTCTCAAAGATCTACACCATCGTGGTGCAGGCTGCGGGCGCGACGAGAAGATCCTCGCCAACTACTTCCCGCTGGTGCTCAAGCCCAATGTCGATCTTGGCTCATGCACTTGCCGGACAACTCCATCTCCTCATGGGCGGATCTGCGCCATCGGTTTGTCGGCGCCTTCACAGCGCCACAAGCCCTGCGGGCCAGGAAAGCGACCTTCATCCGCCGCCTGAAGGAAGGAGAACCCTTCGCAAGTTCATACGAGATTCAGCCAGTGCAGCGCAACATCCTGCACGCTCCACCCGCCGCGGTTATCGCTGCTCCATCGTAACGCGCGAATCGCAGGATGAGGAGGAGATGGCGATGTGCAAAATCAGAGATGTCGCGAGCTATATGCTCCGCCGACAAATGTGCACGTCAAGAAGGGAGGAAACTCCCGGAGAGAACGCAGGAGCGTAGGATCGACAAGAGGATGCCGCCCGGCAAAGAAGAACCGGAGGCGGAATAATAGAAAGAGGAAAGCTAAGGATGTGCTAGTTGTCGAGCAGTCCCAAGAATGGAGGTGGCGCCGAGAAGGCCAAAGCTGGTGACTCGGGCGAGGCTGTGGTGGCCGCCGACAAGCGGGACGGCTCCGGCAAGCAAGATCGCAAGATCCACCGCACTAAGGGCCATGATCTCCAGGCCTGCAAGAAAGTTGAGCAGCTTGTTGAGCTGCAGAAAGCTGAGTACGAGCGGCGCGACAAGGAGAAGGCCCAAGAAGGTGGTGAAGGATCCGGCAAGAAGCGTCCTGCCCGGGGAGGGCGCCGCGGCAAGGCTAAGCAGCGGCAAGGAGACAGGCCTCCCCGCAGCCGCGACAAGGATGAAGACGAGGATGAAGACGAAGAGCTGGATGAGGATGAGACCGATGAGCAGGAGTTCCAGAAGGCAACAGAGGTTTTGTGCATCGACGGCGGTGCTTCTCTGCACACCTCGCACCGCCAGCTCAAACAGTGGGTGCGGGAAGTAAATGCAGCGGAACCGTCAGTTGAATCGCGCAAGCCTCTGAAGTGGTCCAGCACGCCCATCATCTTTGACGTTGAGGATCACCCTGATCGCATAACTGCGGTCGGGTGCTTGCCGATGTTGGTTTCGCCAACCATCCGCAACCTCAAGGTCACGAAGATGCTGGTTGACGGCGGGCCGCTTGAATCAGATCTCCTTCAGCGGTGCTCAAGAAGCCCGTGATCCCGACAATGAGCTCAAGAGACCGTACCTTTCAAGGAATTAACCCGGAAGAAGCAAGCAAGGGGAAGATCACACCGCCAAAGGACATTTGGGCGAGCTGAACTTCGTGACGAGAAGGTCACATTTGACGTTGCTGATTTCCCATTGCCCTACAATGGGATACTTGGCCGTCTAGCGCTCGCCAAGTTCATGGCAGCCTCTCACTACGCCTACAACGTGCTCAAGATGCCCGGTCCGATAAGTGTCATTTCTGTCCCTGGCGACAAGAAAGATGCACTTATCTATACCGACAAGATCTACCGGGAAGCAGCAGCCGCAGCAGATCGCAAGACACTTGCCGCTGAAGCTCCCGGGGGGAAGAAGAAGACCAAGTACGGCAAGAGTAGCTCTGATGCCCACTCCGGCATGCGCACCTCTTCGGAGTGCTGCGCTACCATCGAGGATGCACCATCGAGCTCCACCGGCAAGTGCAAGAAGGCAAAGACAGCTTCACCAGAGACCAAGAAAGTGGCCGCCAAGGAGGACGGCACTGGTGGTACCTTCACCATCGCCACGCTTGACCCTAAATAGGAAAGCGCTCGTTGCTTTCTCCTGCGGCGAATGTCGGCGTGTTTGCATGGCAACCGTCGACATCCCCGCGCTCCCTGAAAGTAATTGAGCACCACCTTGCCGTCTGTCCTCACGTGCGCCCGGCAAGCGAGAGTAAGGAAACAAGTAGTGGAGCGACAAGAATTCATTGCGTAAGAGATCAAGAAGTTGGAAGCAGCAGGCCTTGTCCGAGGAGTACTTATCCAATGTGGTTAGCCAATCCAGAGTAAATGCGCAAGGCTTAACGGGAAGTGGAGGCTTTGTATTGACTTCACTGATGTTAATAAAGCTTGTCCCAAAGATCCATTTCCCTTACCGCGCATTGACCAGATTGTCGACTCCACGGCAGGATGTGATTTGCTTTCATTTCTTGATGCATACTCAGGATACCACCAGATCTTCATGGCAGAAGAGGATGAAGAGAAAACCGCATTCATTACTCCATGTGGCACGTACTGCTTTGTACGGATGCCTTTCGGACTAAAGAATGCTGGTTCAACGTTTGCAAGAGTAGTCAGTCATGCTTTTGAGCCGCAGTTGCACAGAAATGTAGAAGCCTACATGGATGACATAGTGGTCAAGAGCAAGGACAAAGAAACTTTGATCCAAGATTTAGAGGAAACCTTTGCAAATCTGTGCAAGATCAATCTCAAGTTGAACCCCGAGAAGTGCGTGTTTGGAGTTCCTTCCGGCAAGCTTCTCGGGTTCTTCGTATCCCAGAGGGGGATTGAAGCCAATCCCGACAAGATCAAGGCCATTGAGCAGATCGAAGCACCGAAGCGCGTCAAGGATGTGCGAAGGCTTGCCGGTTGCATTGCTGCTCTCAGTAGGTTCATCTCTAAGTCTGCTGAGCGCGCCCTGCCATTTTGCAAAATTTTGAAAAATGCAGGTCCAATGAAATGGACTTTGGAAGCGGAGGCTGCGCTACAGGACTTGAAGAGATACCTATCCTCCACCCCAATACTTGTCGCACCTAAGCCAAAAGAGAAGTTGCTGCTATATCTAGCGGCAACCAATCAAGTGGTTAGTGCTGCGTTAGTAGCGGAGAGGGAGGCGGATGATGAGCCAGAACAACATGCAAGCGAGTCAGCGACAAGCAGGGGGCTTCCCCGTCAAGCTCTAGTCCCGACAAGGATAGATCTGTGCAACCACAGGAAGAGAAACAAAAGAAGATGGTGCAGCGCCCAGTTTATTTTGTCAGTGCCCTTTTGCAGGGGGCTAGGTCAAGGTACTGGTGTGCGAAGTTGCTTTTCGCCTTCTCATGGCCTCGAGGGAGCTGCGCCATTATTTTCAAGCACATGAGATCACAGCTTGTCACCGCTTCCGCTGAAGAGGATATTGCGTAACCCGTAAACAAAGGGATTGTCGAGTGGGCACTGGAACTGTCGAGCTTTGGCCTCAAGTTTGAAAGTACTTCAACTATCCAGAGCCGAGCATTTGCAGAATTCATAGTAGAATGGACGCCAACACCTGATGAAGAAACTCCGGAGACGAGGATCCCCGTCAAGGAAGCAAGCAAGGAATGGATCATGTACTTTGATGGTGCCTTTTCCCTCCAAGCCGCCGGTGCGGGCGTGTTACTTGTCGCACCCACCAGAGAGCACCTCAAGTACGTGATCCAGATGCACTTTCCCAAGGAGCAAGCAACAAACAATACTACAGAGTATGAAGGCTTGCTTGCCGGACTCAGGATCGCGGCAGACCTTGGGATCAAGAAGCTTATTGTCAGGGGTGATTCACAGTTTGTCGTCCGCCAAGTAAACAAAGATTATCAGAGTCCATTGATGGAAGCCTACATTAATGAAGTGAGGAAGTTGGAAGAGCATTTTGACGGCCTGCAGATGGAACATGTTCCAAGAACTCAGAACGACATTGCAGATGGTCAGTCAAAATGCGCCGCACTCAAGTTGCCTGTGGAACCAGGGATCTTTGTGCTCAAGCTGACTCAACCATCTGTAACACCACCAACTGGACAGAACAAGAAGAGGAAGTTGATTTCTGGTGACTACTTTCCTGCTGGGCTTCCTGAAGCCGCCGCCAAGAAGGTCCCCAAGATCAACACAAAGAGTGCTGACGAGCAGTCTGCTCCGACAAGCCCTAGGGTTTGTTTCGTTGAAGCAGACGCCCCGACAAGTTTTGCTCCGCAATCTTGTCGGGAACATCACGCCCGCCGAGCCGCAAATTCTTGTCGTGGAAGCAGATGTTCCCGCAGCAGATTTGCGCCTTTAGTCCTTGTCGCCGAGCCACAAGCTCCGCATGGGCACGCAGAGACGTCTGCTTCTCCAAAAGGAGAACTTCCCAAGAGCAACAAGAAGCGGAGAGAGTAGCCCGGCAATCAAGTATGTATCAGTTTGTCGATGGCATACTATACAGAAGAAGATTCAACGGAGTGAAATTGAAGTGTATTCCCCGGGAAGAAGGACAGCAGCTGTTGGCGGAAATACATGGAGGCATATGTGGTCACCACATTGGCGCAAGAGCACTTGCCGGCAAAGCTTTCCGGCAAGGTTTCTTTTGGCCAACAGCCCTCCAGGATGCAACTGCACAAGTAACCAAGTGTGAAGCGCCCCGCCCACTCCAAGCAGATACATCAACCAGCTCAAGCTCTCCAGACGATCCCTTTATCCTGGCCATTTTCGGTCTGGGGGCTCGACATCCTCGGCCCCTTTCCCCGAGCTGTCGGGGGCTTTGAATACTTGTACGTGGCAATCGACAAGTTCACAAAGTGGCCGGAAGTGGAAGCAGTGAGGAAGGTGACAGCATAGTCAGCAGTCAAGTTCTTCAGGTCGATTGTTTGCCGTTTCGGAGTCCCTAATAGGATCATCACCGACAATGGAACACAATTCACCAGCCGCACCTTCATGCAGTACGTCCAAGATCTTGGCGCCAAGATCTGCTTCGCTTCGCTGCTCATCCGGAAGCAACGGTCAAGCGGAGAGCAAATGCTGAAGGCGTTGCGGGCTCAAGACCGAACTTTCGACTGTGCTGCACAAGTGCGGAAGAAATTGGATCGAGGAGCTGCCGGTGGTTCTTGGTCGATCAGACGACGCCAAATCGAGCCATCGCCGGACACTTTTTGCTCTTGTTCACGGAGCTGAAGCAGTTCTCCCCACGGAACTCAGATAAGGATCGCCGAGTGCTCGCTATGATGAGCTTGAGCAAGAGCAGCTGCGGCAAGATGACGCTGCTCCTCGAGGAAGATCGCCTTCAGAGCTTGCCAGATGAGCTGCTAGTTACCAGCAAGCTTTGCGCCGCTACCATAGCCGCAGTTAATGCCAAGCTTCGAGGAAGGCGATTTTGTTCTTCAGCTGCTCAATCCGCCAAGAATTCCAACAAGTTGACTTGAAGTGGGAAGGCCCTTATCGGGTAAAGCGAGTCACCAGGCCCGGCGCTGTCCGCCTTTGAGACCGAAGATGGCTTTCCGTGAGCAACTCCCGAACATAGAGCATCTTCGTAAGTTTTACCCATAAAGGCGCGGTTCTTAGGAACCTGCTGTCCCTAAGAACCACCTTTTGTACAAGCCTTGCCGCTGTTGCATGTAACCCTTTGTACGAAGCCGGGCGCAGATCCCGTGCATAAATAAAGATCATATTGTCTGCAAAAGTTGTCAAATTTCATGCCTTTTTCTTTTTCTTTTTCACATGTATAAACTGACACCTTGTGCAGCACTTGCCCCCGGTAAGCAATAACAAGCCTTAAGGCTCCATATATTTATTTTCTCTTCTTTCTTTCTCTCAAAGAGAAGGTCCCTCCGCCCACAAGTTCACCGGGGGGGAAGAGAAGATGGTGGTGTGGACTAGGCGTCGTTCAAAGAAGTATAGCCTTGCCGGGACGCAGACGACAGAAAAAGCTAAGTTGCCAAAGTTTGAGCACAGTCAGTTTTAAATTTCTTAAGTTATATTCCTTGAACGACCGTGCTTTGTATGGAAAACCTGTGCGCGGAGGAACCGGCTCGTGGCTAGTTGCGCCCTTACTTTGTTTCGAGTCTGCTCAACAATGAAAGTGTGCTGCGACTAGTCCCGACAAGGTTTCTTGTCGGAGGCAACACCGCCAGCAGGCTGCTGATGTTCCGCACTCAGCGCTCGTGGCAAGGGTGCCTGCGCCGGCAAGTTTCCTAAAAGCGTAGGGTAAAAACATACAAGGGAGGGAGTCAAGTAAAGGAAATAACATAGCAAATATACCCAGAATAAAGTTATATTACAATAAATAACTTGCCGCGCTCTAATGGATTGTTCTTATGACATGTCTGGCGGCGGCAAGAAAAAGGAGGAAGAGGGCGGCCTAATCTACACGATCGCCATCGACCCTTCTGACTTCATTCACCTTGTCCACGATGGGTGCGACAAGGGCTTTGAGCTCAAGAAGATCAAGACCGCCGCAGCTTCTTGAGAACGTTGGTGAGGTTGATGGTCGGATTATGGAAAAGCACCTTCACCAACACCTTCTCCAAGACTTTGGCATAGATGGCGCCATGACTCATCAGCCAGCCTGCTTTGGGATCCTTTCCTGAGCCTTTGAGAGCCGCCGCCACACCCTTGAAGAACAGAGTAAGCTTGGCGCTCATGGAGGTTCTCGCTTGAGGAGCGAAGCCCGCCAAGTCTAGTTGCGCCAGCTCTTCGTCGATGGTTGCAACAATGTTGACGAGGCCTTCTGTCTAGAGCTCCACCGTAGCCCTGAAGGTGTTTTGAGTTTCGGCGGCCCTCGTCAACAACTCCTCGTTGCCCTTGAGCTCCTGCTTCAGGTCCTCCTCCCTCTTCTTGGCGCCGTCTAGCGTCTCCGTCAGGGTGGCCAGCTTCAGCTCCAGATCAGCATTTGAGTCCTTGGCGGCATTCAGTTCCTTGACCTTCTCGGCGAGTTGGACTTGCAGATCGCCATGAGCAAGGGCATCCTTCTCGCGTTCGCGCTGGAGTGCGGCAAGCTCTTCATTCTTCCCTTTTAGATCAGCCTCCACCAAGGCCACCTTCACCTCCAATTCCTTCTTGGCGGCCTCGGCAGCCATGCAGCGTCCTTCGCCTCCTTGAGCGCCCGCCAAGTGATTGCTCGCAGGCAGCGAGCTCCTCCTCGCACCTGTCCAGATTGACTTTACATTGCGCTACCACCTTCTCGGATGGACACCTCCTCACGGCAAGCTCTGCTCCTCAGCCTCTGCCTTCTCAAGGATGAAGGCCTTCCGCCTCGACAAGCTGCCCTCTCCTCCGCAATGGACCGGAGGGCCTCTTGGTTTCGCTCTGAGCTCCTCCGCATGCTTCTCTATGTCAACTCCGCGCCGTGCGACAAGCACTTCCGGGACTCCAACTTCGCTTGTCGAGGCGCGTAGAGCGACACCAACTTCCGAGCAGCTGCTCCTCCTCGGACTCGCCGCTACTCATTGCAGTGTGTCCACCACTGTCAGCCAATGAGGCGAGCACCTCTCCATCAAAGCCTCTCCCTCAACCGGCGCCTCGAGCTCGATGCCCGTGGAAGCTTGATGAAGACACCTTCGCCCGGCCTTCAAGTAGGCGCCGGCTGGGGCTCTTGAGTCAGTGCTGCATCAGCGCGGAGGGTCGGTGGTGGTGTAGCGCCTTTGCGCCTGCGTCCTCGGTCGTCAGGTCGATCGCGGACCCCTCGCCACCTCTGCGCCCGGCAGCCTTGGCGGCTTCTTGGCCGCAGGTCGGTCGTGCCGGCCTCTTCCTCGGTGGCGGCGGCATCATCAGTGTTTCCGCGTGCATCCTCCTCGCCGGTGGCCTCGGTCTCCATCGGGTCTGTGGCAGGGGGATCTGAAGACAGGAAGAGGAAGGAAAAGTCAAGCAAATATCCAAAAAGAAGACCAGAAGAAGAAGAACCCAAGGGAAAATTTCCGACAAGGAGGGTTACCTGTGCTGGGCTCTGTGACCATGGGCTCCACCACCGAAGGCTCGCTGGTCCCGCCCCTTGCCGGGGAACTACCCCTTGCCGGGGACCCCTCCCTTCTTTGGGGGCGCTCCTTGTCGGGGAATCGACCCTTGGCGTGGTCGAAGAGACAGGCTGTATGGCCCGGGCAGGGGCTCTGCCGGTGTACTAAGGTAGGGTACCTCGGTACCCCAACTTGTCTGAGCAGCCGCGATTCCCAGCTAGATCCACGAGATGCTTGCGGAGACCATCTCCACTCCATACCAAGCCATTCAAGAACAAAGTATACAAGAGCAGAAGCTCAAGACCCGGCAGAGGAGCTTGCCAGGAAATCATTCGGGCTCAAGGCTACATCACTCCTGCGGATCCCGGCGAGAGGAACTAACGTCGGGAGGACTAGAAGATCACGTCCACGAAGACATGCCTCGGCGTTATGCAGCGTCTCGGCGAGGCCGGGCAGCTGACAAGTCATAGAGCCCGACAAGCACCGGGCCCGGCAAGATCAAGACCCGGCAAGGTGCTTAGCGGGGAGCTATGCTCTACGTGCCCGCCTCAGCTCATCGCCCACGCGTCGCCTCCGGCCTTTTTCGAGAGGCGTGGCGGGTGGCTGTGCTGCATGAGGTGCGGTGGCACTCCACGGTGGTAACCGCCGCCCGTGGCAAGCGAGAGGAAACGCAAGCGCGGGAACTTTTAGGCGGCAGCGGGCATTTAATGCTCTTGTCCCCTACTGTCAAAAGTAGGTAGGATCCACTTGTTCATGCCTTAGCCGCCTTGTTCCGCTTTGTTCCAACTACCACCTCTTTTACGTTTCTACCCCTCTACCATCGTTGACACCTGTCGGTGACCCCTTGCCCTATAAAAGGAGGCCCGTGCTGGCGTGGGGAGTTCGATCATTGCTACACTTTCGCGAGACTCGAACTCTTTCATGACTTCGCACGCTCGAAATTGCTTCTCTCCGAGCTCGAGATCAAATACAACACAAAGCAGCAGTAGGGTTTCTGCGACCATCAGCGGCCCAAGCTGGGTAAAATCAAGCAGCCCAGCCTTGTGAGCGGCCTCGATCTGCTCTCTGCGCATCCTCCGCCCTCGTGCGAACGAGATGCTCGGCCGGCGGGATGCGGCAGCGGCACCTATGGGAGCGCCGGGGAACGCCGTGTGTGTTGATGCAAGCGGAGATGCGAAGGCGGTCGAGGCCGTCGTAGCGTTGGTTTACTTGCAGACGCGGGCGTCGAGGCTCGTAAACAATCTGTAATCTGTGAAAGCGGAACCTCCTGCGATGGGCTGTTGGGCCGGGCCCAAGGCCGGGTGCAGACACGTGAAGCCCATGCGTCGAATCGCTTACGCATCCGCCGCTTCCCAGCAGCACGCGTCGATTGCGGCGTCGTGGGAGATGTCGGTGGCGCATGCAGACCTTTAAGGCATCCACCCGTGATCGTGGCGCGAGCGAAGTCGCTTCACCCGTCGCTCGGCTCCGCTTTTCGCCCGCAGCCCCTCATGCAGAAGGGGTGGGCGGCGAAGAGTGGGAGACCCGAGCCGTCCGCGAGCGGAGAGGCGAAGTCGGCCCGCTCCTCGGCCTTCGCTTCTGATTGGCGGCAGGCGGTTGAGTCCCCACCTCGCCCCTTTAAATAAGGCGGAAGGGTGCTGGCAGCCACACCCATCCACTTCTCCCTTCGTCTTCGTCTTCTTACGTCCTTCTTGCCGCCATGGAAGGAGAATCCGGCTCTTGACGGTGGCGGCTGGCGGAGTTGCTTCTAGGTAGCGCGCCTCCCCATCCGCTCCCGTGGCGGTAGAGCGAACCACGAGGAGGAGGCGTGTCGTGAGGCAGGCAGCAGTGGCGAGGCGGTCGAGAGAGGCGGCGTGGCGGCGTGCCTCCCCGTCTCCCGGCGTCTCGACCCGCAGCGCGGTCCACCGGAGATGACCCACAGGAGTTCTTCATCAAGCCGCCGGGCGCCCGCCGTCGCCTCCGGCTGCGGTCCCGTTCGCGGGCGCGATGGGACGGATCCACCCAACGTGATGGAGCTACGCGCGAGGGCTGCGGGATCAGCGGCTTTTCGGGTGAGTGTCGTGTCCCAGCCCCGGCGTGATGTTCTTCGACCGAGGGTGGAAGACATTCGCCGGATCCATAGCAGCGGCGGGGTTCACCCTCCATTTCAAGTTATTGGATGGTGACCTCCTCGCGTCAAGGTCTTGGCGACTATGGAACCCGGGTGCGCTGCTGTGTGGACAGCTCCTCGGATAGCGAGGCTCCTCCTCGGCGAAAGTAGCGAGGAGGAGAAGCGGCAGCGGCGGCGAGGGGATGGCGGGCCCGACTAGGCGTCGGACACCGCTGCCTCGCGCCACCGCGCAACCCCATCTTCAGGTTGCGGGCTCCTGAAACTCCCGGGGCCGTCTCCTTGGCGGCTGGCGAGAGAAGGCAGCGAGAAGAGGAAGGGGGCCGGTCGGCAAGGCCGTTAAAGTCGAGTCTGAGGCGAGGTGCCCTCGTGCCCGATGTCACACCTCCGTCTTCAAGCTCGCCTCCGGCCTCCGACTCCGCCAAGCTCTGGCCGGCTCAGGGGTGTTCTCTTGGGGTCTTCTGGCGCCCGTGGCTCTCCGTGAGCTTGAGGGGCTTGTCGCTGGCTCTCCGGGCATCGTTCCCCATGCCCGTCACCTTGCGCAGCTCGTGCGGCCAGCCGGGCGCCACCGCCACGCTCTCCTAGGCGCTCCTTCGCCCTTCCCGACAAGCTCCTCTTGCAGGGTCTCCTCTCCGGCAAGCTTATCTTGCCGGGGCTCCTGACCTACCTCTGAACTCTGAGCAGGAGAAACAGGAGAGGATCACGGGCACCTTATCTTTTAAATTGTAAGCCCTCGGGCATTAGCTGCATTTAAGAACTTGTAATCCTCTCTATCATGTTTTTCATCCTCTATGGACTTGTACTAAACTGGATGTTTTAAATGAAAAGAAAAGGGAAAGCTTGCCGGACTAAGTCTTTTACTTGATTGCGTGTCTTGTGTGTTCTTACGCTATCGGGGAGCTTGTCGGGCCGAACACAGCTTAGCGACCATCATGACAGCCGCTGGTGGTGTCGCTTCCGACAAAGCAACCTTGCCGGGCGATTCACGGCGCTTAACTTGCGGAGCATGCTCGAAAGCAAGATAAGGCAGTGCAGCACACACCAAGGTTTGTTGGCGGACTGGAAACAAACCAAGTACGTGCATCGGGCCACAACTTGGTTCCTCCGCGTCTGAGTTTTTACAAGACCACGCTTCGTTCAAAGATGCAGCCCCGCATCTCCCGGTCCATAGGAGGATGCATGACGAGGATGAAAAACTTAGCTGATCTGCAGCCCCCAGCAACTACGGCTTGCGGAGACGCGTAACTACGCTCGCACTTCAAGCGAAGCTGGCTTGCGAGGAAGAACCTTGGCGCCCGCAGCCCGGCGACCGGACTTGCGGACCTTAGGTGCTGGTGTGGCCTCTCGGTTCCTCCACGTCGCTGCAATCGCATCATATAAAACAGCTGATGTATGTATGCAACTGCCAAGCGCACATGTATGCGTAAATAGATTTTGACTACATGTCTGATGCCAAGCTTTATCCTTCGTATGTTTGTACTCTCGCTCTCGGGGAGCTTGCCGGGCGAACACGCTTGCCAGCGGGACAGCCAGCTGGTGGTGTCGCTTCCGGCAAGCAACCTCGCCGGGCTGTTCACGGCGCTTACCTTCTTGAGCAAGCTCGAAAAGCAAGATAAGGGTGCAGCAGCACACTTGTGTTTGTTGGCGGACTCGAAACAAACCAAGCCACATAAGCTGGACCACGGCTTGGCTCCTCTCGCACAAGTCTCCCATACCAAGGACATCTCACGGCAAAGCTTGCTCGTTATACCCTCGCCTGTATCTTTTGTGCGTTTTCACCCTGCGCTTCTAGGGAACTTCTCGGTGCTTAGCTTGGCGCTTGCTGGTCTGGACATCAGCAGCTCAGCTGGCTGGCGTCGCTTCGGTAAGCAACCTTGCCGTGTCTAGTTCGCGGCAACGACTTCTGAGCAGACTCGAAAGCGAAGCGAGGGCGCCGGCTGGTGCGCTATCCACTCTTAACTTCGTTGGCGTGTTGAAGCAAAGTAAGGGTGCGACCGTTCACTGGCAGGCTCCTCGGCGCGACAGGTTTTACGCACAAGCGACAAGCGAGAGGGATATAACAGATATGGCGTGGAATAAGAAGTGCTCTGCCGCAGCGCGGCGACTTAGCTTTTCTTTTTCTTGTGTCTGCGCTCGCGGATGGAGCTCAATAGCCAGCGTCCTCGGGCGCAGCACTCGGGAGGTGCGCTCGCCGGAACAAGCATCGAGCTATTCTCGCCGGGCTTATAAGCGTTCGAGGCTGTACTTGCCGGAGTGAGTACGGAAGCCGTCCTTGCGGACTTAGAGCTCGATGGCGCGTCCTCGGCAACGATATAGCGCTCGAGGAGATCGCTTGCGGAGTGCAGGAGTGGGGGCGGCGCGCGAAATACGGAACATGCTCGGACTCCTAGTAGCGATAGGAGGCGCAAGTTCTCCTCGGCACTCTCGCTTTTGCTCATGCATGGACAGCGGTCGGAGCACCCTTGAGCCCAGCACGTTCTTGCCTCAACGCGAGTACCATCCTCCAGCACCTGGCCTCTTTGGGTTGCCGTCTTGGCGCTGACAGACCTTGGATCGGCGGAGGCGGCGAGTCCTCCGCTCTGTCTCTGGATCTGGTGGCGCCATGGCGCCCTCGCCGGCGTCCATCCTTCCATCTGCGTCTCCCCACCCACCGTTGGCTTCGGTGGCGGTGGAGAAAGGCGGAGATGGTCTGCGACCCTCAAGCTCTCGTCTTGAGGCCATGGCGCAATTGTCGATGAAGTTGTTGAAACCGAAGAGGTTGGTGAATCGCCTTGCCGCCGAAGGCGGATCAGGTCCGCACAACCTCGGCCTTCTGGCGCGCCCGAGATGTCAGCGACATTTGGGATGGGCGGCGTGGCACCTATGGGGCCGCCGGGGCAACCTACCGTGTGTTGATGCGAGGCGGAGGATCGCAGAGAGCAGATCGAGGCCGTCGAGCCTTGTGGCAGCGTTGGATTTTACCCAACCGGGCGCGATGGTCGCGTAAAACCCTCTGCTGCTTTGTGTTGTATTTGATCTCGGGAGCTCGAATAGCTACCCAGCGTCGCGAGTCATGAAAGAGTCGAGTCTCGCGAGTGTAGCAAATGATCGGAACCTCCTCTACGTTGTGCACGGGCCTCCTTTTATAGGGCAAGGGTCACCGGCAGGTGTCAGCGTATGGTAGAGGGGTAGAAAGCGTAAAAGAGGTGGTAGTTGGAGCGGTCGCGAGAGCAGTGCGGCTACGATTGCATGAGCGATGGATCCTACCTACTTTTGTGAGAGGGGACAAGAGCATTAAATGCCCGTCGCCGTCGCCCAAAAGTTCCGCCCTTTGCGTCTCCGTTTGCCACGGTGGAAGCCACCACCGTGGAGTGCCACCGCACCCTCATGCAAAGCCAGCCACCCGCCCGCGTCTGGAAAAGGCTGGAAGCGGCGTGGGCAGATGGTGGAGTGCGGAGCACGTATAGCTCCCCGGCAAGCACCTTGCCGGGTCTTGATCTTGCGGGCCGGGTGCTTGCCGGGCTCTATGACTTACCGCTGCCGGGCCCTCGCCGGGCAGCGTCTGGCCTTGAGGCATGTCTTCGTGGCGTGATCTTCTAGTCCTCCCGGCGAGTTCCTCTCTTGGGGATCTGCAGGAGTGATGTAGCCTTGAGCACTGGAATGGCCTTCCGGCAAGCTCCTCTTGCCGGGGTCTTGAGCTTTCTGTCTTGTATACTTTGTTCTTGAATGGCTTGGTATGGAGTGGGAGATGGTCTCGGCAAGCATCACTGGTGGATCTAGCTCTGCGGGGAACCCGGTGCCCGATGCTAAGTTAGAAGTCTTGAGGTACCCCTACCTTAGCTCTACCAGCTGGACCCTTGGCGGCGTGGTCGAAGAGGACAGCACCTCTGGAGCGGCACGGTTGCTCTGATGGGTCTGCTCTGCTCCTACAAGCAAATCAACAATCAAAATATCGGCAAGGAAAAAAGCACCCACTTACGCCCCTGACAGAAAGTGAACAAATACTTCTTTGGGGCTGCCGAGGAGAAGAGTGTCGGGTCCGTCAAGGTGGTCTCGGACGTGTCCTCTGCCATCACAATGAGATCGTCCTCGATGACAACCACAGGGACCTTGGCCCTCTTCGCCGCTCTCTCGGCGAGTCACGAAATGGAGCGAAGTTGAGAGGGAAGCAGATCAGATGCAAGGCAAGAAACAACAAAAATTGAAGAAATACAAGTACCACGGAAGAAAGTCTTACTCCTCCTCCTCTTCTTCCTCCTCGTCGAACTCAGCGAGAAGGTCAAAATCCGGTACCCTTCTGCGTGGAGGCGGAGGGGTAACTCCCTTGGACACTTGGCGGGAGCTGGCCTGGAGTCGGAGGCGGCGGCCGAAGACCCCGCCCAGTTAGCCAGCGCGGCTGAGATGCTCCAGCTGCAACGGTGCTTGTCGCGGTGGAGGCGTGTCTGCGATCACTGCGGCTGTTGGCCTGCTTGCCGCCTGTGTCTCCAACCCTCTGAGGCGCCTTCTTGGTTGGTTGGGGGCTGCGGCTGAGGGCTCCGCTGCGGCAAGCTGCTCGAAGGCAGCTGGCAGCTGGCGCCCTCGGCGGGCTCGCTCCCTTCGACCCGAGCTCTCCTGCCAGCGACCTCCCGCATAAGGTCCTCTTGGTCGGCAAGGCTTACCGCCTCGGCCGCCTCTGCCTCCTCGGCGTAAAGCCAAACTTCGCCCGTGGCGTGCTGCCCGCCGCCTCTTCCTCCCCAGTGGTGATGTACCGCATCTAAATGCGTCGGTGGTGTCGCGGGTGAGAGTCTCTGCGTTGGCGCGGACTACTACCTCCACCAAGCCGTGAAGAATTGCCGCCGGCGTCGTCGGAGACTCCCGCCAAGTTGGGACAATCCGTGCGAGTCGCACTCCGGCATCATTACGCGGATGCGATCAAGCTGGGAGTTGTTACCTGATGGGATGGCGCCTGCGGCAGCCTGAACCACTCCGGATGGTTGGCATGGTGCTTGAACAGCTCTTTGAGCATTCCATCCAACTCCAAAACAGTAAACTTAAAATTGAGGCCTGGGCGCAGCCTCATGATATCTGCCGGGCCCCAAACAGCCAGGCGGGCCTTCCCCTCTCCTGCGGAGGGGCGTCTGGGCGGAGAAGTCGCGTAGCAGCCTCTGGTGAGCCGCAAGCTGAGCCGCGAGATTCGGGTGGTGGCGATCTTGACTTGGCATCGTCCCGGCACAGGCGCTCCGATCACCGCCGCGCACTACCGGTGCAGGCGCAAGTTGGTGAATGGCTGCGGATTAAGCGTCAACAATCAACACCACTCCGCCCTCCACTCGTCCCATTTGCTGCGGAGCTCCCCTCGAGATACACCTCCTTCATGCCGACTTCGTGAGATCCAGGCGATCCATGACTAAGGGCTCTCCTTTCTCGGCTCATGGGATGAAATAGTGGCAAAAACAACATTTGGGTGGATGCCAGCGAAGTTCTCGCAGAGGTGTGTGAAAACCGCCATTGTCGAGCAGCGTTGGGAGTGAAGTCAAGAGATGAAACCGTAGGTATTCATGATATCGCGAAGAAATCGAGAAAAAGGTGGGCGAGCCCTTGATGAAAAACGAGGAAAAAGTAGTACCCTTTTGGGCACGCTTGAAGTAAAGCCTCGGCGGAGAAATGCGGCGTCTTGTGGATCGCCCGCGTCTCCGTCGACCAGAGAAGGTAGAACTCCTCCAGCGCGCCGGGGTGAGCTCGGGGAAAAGTGCTCGCTCCTGCGCGGCGCCTCAAGCCATAACGCCTCAGCCGACCGTGCTCTTGCGGTCTTGAGCCATGGCGGGGCGGAGGCCTGTGAGCGTTAGAGCGCGGCGGCGGCAGGCGGCGGCGCTGCTCTCTTCAGCTTAGGAAGCGGAGGGCGGCGGAGCTTTGAGTAAGGAACATAAATGGCGAAGGTGAAGGCGGCCCTGTTACCTCTGCTTATAAAGAGGAGGCGAACATTCGCCTTTCTTGA
This sequence comes from Aegilops speltoides, assembly GCA_021437245.1. Taxonomy (NCBI): domain Eukaryota; kingdom Viridiplantae; phylum Streptophyta; class Magnoliopsida; order Poales; family Poaceae; genus Aegilops; species Aegilops speltoides. The sequence continues at coordinate 296,499,805 of CM038146.1, read as the reverse complement.
TTAAAAATTTCCCGATCTCTCCCACGACGTCGCGTTTGGCGCGTGCCGTTCTGGGAGGGCTCGGCGGATCTGAGTTAGATTTAGTATAGACCCGAGGCAGCGTGCCCATGCCTGTTTTGGGCCTGGCCCAGAAGCGCTCGGCAGTGTGTGGCCCGGGCGGGGCTCTGTCGGTGTACTAAAGTAGGGGTACCTTAGTATCCCGAACTTGTGCCTGCAGCGATCATGGCGTCAGCGGAAAGGCTTGCGGGCATCCGCCAAGATCCTCCGCTACTCCTATTTTGATGCCATTCAAGAACAAAGTGTTTAAAGCGAGAAGGCAAGACCCGGCAAGAGGAGCTTGCGGGAAGGACAAACCACGGCAAGAGGAGCTTGCGGGAGGACCAGCCAAGAAACTTGCGCGGCGTGCAGCGCGTCCGACAAGACCGGCGGTGACAAGCTTTTGGGTGCGACAAGACAATGACGCGGCAAAGGCGCTTGCCTGGCCAAACCTCTTGCCATGCAGCTCCGGCGCATCCGGCGGCGTGTTGCCGCGGGATCATTCCTAAGCACTTGGCGGGTAGCTGTGCAATAGCGGTCGCGGTGTAGCGAGATGACGAGAAGGCCATCGTGGCGTCGGTGGCGCCCTAACGGTCGTTTCTGCCTTTGTTTAGGCGACGAACGGGCATTAAATGCCCTTGTCCCTGCCGTCGAGTTAGGTAGAGCCTTTCATGAGATAGCGGTTGTACCAACCCTCCTTTTACTTTTCTACCCTCTCTGCGTTGCCACAGCCGGTGACCCTTTAACCTATAAAAGGAGGCCCATGTAGCGTGGGGAGGTTCGACTCATTCGAAACTACAACACACCCACGCTCTCGAGCAAGAACAGAATAGAAACACAAAGCAGCAGTAGGAGTTTTATCTCTCCGGAGAGCTCCGAAGCTGGGTAAAATCCCTCGCGTGCTTCGCCTCGATCTGCTCTTCGTGCGCCCTCCGCTCCCTGCCGGACCGAGAAGGGGCCCTGCCCCATAGGTGCTCGTTTCCCACGACAAGAGGGGACGCTTGATATTCGTCGCCTTTATAAAGGGGTTAAGGCGTATCCTTTTTTCTTCCATGCTAGTTCCTTCCTTCACCCCCACCTCAAGTTCCAACATCCAATGTTAAATCTAGTCATTTCGAGCTTCCAGCCATGTCCGGACCAGGCCTTCAGGGCCGGTGGATGGCCTCTTTTGTCACAGAGGAAGACATCTCGAACCTCAAGGAGGCTAGATACTTGACTGTGCAAATCTACCACAGGCTTCCTGCTCAAGGACAGGTTATTCCTACTCTCAGATCCAATGAGAGGGTCATTTTTATCTCTCACTTCCTTCGAGGGCTTGGGTTTGCTCTCCATCCCTTTGTTCGGGGAGTCATGTTTTACTATGGGCTAGATTTCCATGATCTATCTCCAGACTCCTTCCTCCACATCTCTGCATTCACCACCACATGCGAGGCCTTCCTCCGTATTTCCCCACACTTTGGCTTATGGCTTAAGACCTTTAATGTGAAACCGAAGGTAATCGATGGGAAACAAGTGGAGTGCGGAGGCGCTTCAATAAGCAAGCTTATCAACTCCACTTGGCCAAAGGGCTCCTTCACAGAATCTTCTAACTTATGGCAACGAGAGTGGGTTACATCACTGAACCCCGTGGTACAAAGCGAGTAGCTGCTCCTGCGTTTCGGTCCGGCCCTTTGCCACAGCTCGTATCGTGGATTAACAAGGGGCTGGACTGGGGATCTACAGATGAAGTGCGGACACTGCAAAGCCGCATCTGGAACCTCATGGAGAAGGACACCGATCTCATTGATGTAATCCAAGTAATGTTAGTCCGTCGGATCCTACCCTTCAGCGACTCCCTCTCTGCATGTGGGAATTTAATCCGGAATGTCCATGGACTCTTCAGCACCTCTCTGGCACAATGCTCAGAGAGATGTGGAAATTGTTCTTCAGCGCATGAAAACAGTGGTTGGATACTATCCAGAAGACATCGGTCTTGACTGCAACCATCCGGATACTCCGGTAAGTACTCAACCCCTGAACATGATTTAGTCAAATTACCCTTGACAATGTACTGGTAAAACTCTATCCGGCCAGGGCTGGCTAAAGAAGGCTGAGAGAATTAGGTGTTCGGCTCCACTTCCCAAAGATACTGCCGATCCGTTACTAACAAGGATACTGGCTCCGGTGCTGTATCAAATGCCGGAGGGGGAAGATAAAGAGGAGGACGAAGAGGCCCAAGGCAGCTTCCACTCTGGAGGCTCACAAGGCAATTCGTCTGGGAAGATTAGAACTCCCACTTGAAAAGGTGGTAGGGAAGCGCGAACTGACATCCCTTCTCCCATGGGAAGAAAAGGGCCGCTTCCGAAGACTCGGAAATAGAAGCTTGTAAGCGGGGGAAGGTATCCCAGTCAGGGGGTGATATTGACACGCAGTCACCCCGCAAAGATAGGCCCTCAGCCGCATCTTAAGTGAATCCGGGTGTTTTAAACGTGTCCCATTCTTTCCTGGCTATAAGGGTAATATTTTAAACTCATGTTTGAAGTGGGACACACAGCCCTCCTCAACAGTCCTCCTCTTTGGGGGATCTACTTCCGGAGATGATGGAGAGCGAGATGCCTCCACAGATCTCCCTGCCTGATAAGGTAGACGACATCGAGGTGTCGTCCCGGGGATCCTTTCCGATCTGCAATGGCACAAGGGATAGTGAGGACCGGGGCCAAAGGTAATACTTCGGCCGCCCAGGGTCCAGGGTGTGCGGCCCCTATAGGGAACAACAAAATTCCCGGACTATCAAATGTCCAAGGGACGCCGGATGAATTGATGGACATTTTGCAACATGCCTCTGTCCCAGAGGAACATCGTACCTTGATGGGTACGGTGTTGGAAAGAGTTCGGTCCGCGAAAAGCGGATTGAATGAAGCCTTTATATATGCCCAGTGCGTAGTGTAATTTCAATTATATTGTAAGTGCGAATTGCACCTGTATATAGATAGTAGCCCCTGAGACTCTGGTTGACATCCAAAGGAATGCGATCATTGGATCAGAAATATATGCCCAGGAAATGATATGACTAATTGAAACACAGGTTGTTACATCCGTGGGGACTGCCCAAGCTATCGAGGTAGCACATTTGAAGCAGAAAGTTGATGTCACGGATGATGACATCACGCTTATGAACAGGCGACTCGACGAGGCGCAAGGTATGTCTCTGGGGCACTTAGTGCATGCTAGTATTGTGAAATAAGCGTGATACTGAAATTTTGTATATGCATAACTGCAGATAGTGCCGCCGCAGTGGAGACCCTTTGGGCGGAACTTGCCCGGGTCAAAGAGCAAGCGAGGATGAGTAATGCGGCTGTCGAAAAGGCAGCCGCCGAGTTAAAAGTTTAGCAGACTGCTCGACGGTAGTGCGAAGAGAGGATATCTACCATGGCACTTGAGCTGAAGAATGCCGCTAGCCAATGCCAAGTTCTTGAGAAAGAGAACAAAACCAAAGCAGCCGATCTTGACAAGGCCTTACGAGAGGCGAAGGAAGCCCACTCTGAGCCTAGAGCAGCTCGGGAGGAGATCCGGCTTGCTGGGGAGATCGCGGCTGTTAAGCCCTTTTTATTGCAAACTAAGTTTGGCGATCCGAAGTATGGGCCGCTTAATCAACGGTGGAGTTCTCCGGACCACTTTATGGACTTACCAAAGAGTGCTGCTGATGCGAATCAGCTTTTCCACGTGCAAGAAGGAGTCGACTGAGGGAGAGGCCGAGGTTGACAACCCTCCGGCCACAGGAAAAAGGCGTGTCCTGCAGCGGGCCAGCTCTGGCGTGCTGGTCCGGCCCGGCAGGACCGAGAAGCGGCAAGAGGTCCGGGGGGAGTCCGTGCGCCGGACGAGGGCCACGGCAGCGAAGAAGGTGGTGAAGGCCATGGTGGCAAAGAGGAAAACGACCGCCTCTTCTTCGTCCAAGCATTGCCGGAATCCATCCCCTTCCCCTCCTCTCGCAGATGTCGACACGGAGGTCGTCTTTGATTTTGGGTCTCTCAGCTCAAGGACGAAGAGGAAGGCAGCGGAAGAGGAGGTGGAGATCAGCGGACAGCAGCCCCAAGCGCAGCCCCCGTCTCAGCCCCCAGCATGCGTTCACCACTCCTCCTCATCAACGTGTGTTGGGGTACGATCCCTTGGCACTGACCTTGCCGTGGCTGCAGCAGGAAGATCCACTGAGGGCCACCCCCAACACGCCGCCCCCATGAACCACGTCGCCCCGTGGGGCTTCCCCGGCAAGGGCGCCAAGCACCGAGCCCATGCGCACGGAGGAGGAGGAGGCGAATTTGGGCACTGGTGGCTCCGTCCCCACGACGGATGTTGGCGAGGAGGGGGCCACTTCTTCCCAGCCCAGCACGGGTAAGTTATTCGCTTTCTGTCCCTGTTCTTCCTTCTTGTTTTTGAGTTTTGATCTTGGCTCCGTCTCAATCACCTTCTTGGTATCCAGATCCTTCCTCGGCGGACTGGGAGGATATTAATACTATCATCGAGGAGGTTGCCAAGGACGCCGAGGCTGAGGCCCACAGGATCGCCACCGAGGAGGCCACCGAAACCATCGCCGAAGAGGCCGGCAAGGCTGCTGCCGAGGAGGCTGGCAAGGGCGCGCCGAGGAGGCCGGCAAGGGGCCTGCCGGGGAGGCTAGCAAGGCTGCTGCCGAGGAGGGGGTGGTCGACGAACAACCAGCACCAAGCCGAGCTGAACTCCCAGGAGGAGGATCTTGTCCCTTGTGAGGACGCACTCGCCGCCACACTCCGCAGCAAGGAAGAGGTAGTCGAGAGGCTCGTCGCGCAGTGGACCTAAGAGCTGAAGCAGAGGCACAGGGAGGCACTCGATGCTCAACCCCTGGTTCACAACGATAAGGTGAAGGAGCTGGAGGTGGAGCGGGACGGCTAAAGAACAAGACGCTGGAGCTGGCGAAGGAGAAGGACACGATCAGCAGCACCTTGGTGGAGGCGCAGGCCGCAGCCCTCGGCAAGGCCGAGCTACTCTCCCAAGCAAACAACTCCATCAAAGACCTGAAGCTGAAGCTGGAGGGTCTTGAGGGGACGCTTTCGAAGGTTATGGCCCGGGAGGAGACCCTGACCAACAATCTGGACGAGGAGAGGCAGCTGCGGACGAATGGCGCCACCAACCACGAGTATTATGTGAAGGGCAAAAACCTCTGGATCAGCCGCCTCGCCAACGTCGCCGGCAGGATCACCATGAAGTTGGCTACCATGGGGATGCCGAACGTGGGGTACGCCCCAGAGCCGAACGTGAGTCCCAACGCCAAGCTGACCCTATTCTTCGAGGGCGTTCCTGGAGCCTTGGAGTAGTTTCGCTCTAACAGAGCGAGCTCTCTGGCCAATGAGGCCCGGCAGCATTGCCTGGGTGCCCTGACCAAGGTCCTCACCAAGGTGGCGTATTGGAACCCCAACCTCGACTTCAACGCCACGCTGGAGAGCTTGCCGGAGGATGTGGACCTTGCAACACTCAAGGAGCGTATCAAGCCCATCATCAGCCGTGTCGACGGAGTTCGGAGGATAGAAGGCCAGCGCCGGCACTAGGCACCCCATTTCTCATTGCCGCTGCAGTTTCACGACCAAGACAATTTTTAACTTTAGTTAAAACCGCAGCAATAATTGATGTAATATAACTCTGCAGTACTTTGAAACAATGCATGTTATTTTCCAGTTTGATCTCTCTTTGTATGTCCACCCTATGTTAATTGGGTAGGCTTGCCGGCGCGTAAACCCAAGTCGCGGTGCCTCGAGGACGGATCCCCAATAGCCTGTCGGGTGTGCTTGCTGCCAGGCGAACCACCTTACCATTCTCAGCGCGGCCGCTCAACTGTCGAGCGGAGTCAAAACAGAACGAGAGCATTGCCAATAGCGGAAGGCCACCCTACCATTCTCGACGCAGCCGCTCGAACTGTTGAGCGTACTCGAAATAGAACAAGGGCGTTACCCATAGTGGAAGGGCCCCATTGCGTGCAAGCTTCTCGTACAAAGGGAAAATCTCCAAGGAGAATAATCTTATATAAAAGGAATTGCTCAATGTTTTGAATGACTTGGCTTTTCTATCGCTGCGCGAGCATCCACTTCATCCGCAAATGATGCCGCTCGTTCAGTCGCCTTCTTCCTTGGAAGCCATGGCGACGAAGAACTTCTAAACTAACTGCTAAACCGGATTTTCACAACTTCGCCCCCTACCTGGCGCGCCAGAGATGTCGGTGGAAAACGACACCTATGGGATCACTGGAATCCCTACTACGGTCGGCGGGCGCGAGGTTGTTGAAAGAGCGGGACTAGGAGCCATCACAAAGATCGTTTACCCAGGTTCAGGCCGCGAGGATGCGTAATACCCTAGTCCTGCTTTTGTGGATATTTGAGTGTTCTTTAGTTCTTGAACTAGCTACGACGTGTGCGTAGTCCAAAAGATCTGCCTCTCAAGTATGCCTCGGGCCTCCTTTTATAGTTCAAAAGGGACGTCGCAGTGGCACACAGGAGGTGGAAAGGTGTACAGTGTCCAAGCTTATCGCCTATCATTACGGGACAAAATGCATTAAATGCGCTGCTTAGGTGTCCCGTTGCTTTATTGGGGATGGTGACGAGGCCCGTCCCGTCCGTCGCCACTCCGTCTTGCTTCGACATGCATCTAGGCCAACAAGGCATGCAGTGCGATGTAAGCAGGCAGGCTGCTGAGCTGGTGTGGTGGCAGGGTCTTCACGAAGATCTGCATGCCACCACGCAGGTGCTTGCTGAGTCGGTCTAGAGGCCGCACGTCGCCACGCAGGTGCTCGCCTAGCTGGCTGAGGTGGTAGCTGCATGGGAATGGCGGTGGAGTCTTCGCAGATGTGGGCCTGGCCGTAGCCCCACTGATGTCCTCGACAAGGGTCTTGCCAGGGTCCCGGCAAGGGTCTGGCCGTAACATCGCGGTCGTCGCTGGCAAGGATCTTGCCGGAGGTCACGCGGATTTTCTCGGCAAGGATCTTGCCGAGGATCGTTGTCTTCGGGTCCTTGTCTGATCTTGTGTGCTTTTGATCTTCACGAAGATCTGCATGCCACCATGGAGGTTCCTCCCGAGCCTTGGTTCCCATGTTGTTGATGGCGTTGGAACCCTTGGGATCAAGGGTTCCTTGCTCTGCTGGCGTTGGGTAAGTGCCCCGGCAAGGCTCTTGCCGGGGCTGCGGAGGCTGCCCCAACAAGGGTCTTGCCGGGGGAGTCTACCTCGCCCTCTTGCTTTTTGTGTCTCTGGTCTTTGCTTTGATTGTCTTGCGCCTTCGACTTCCCTCCTCTGCCCTGCCTAGTGTGGCCGCGGGTGTGGCTCTGACTGCCTGTGCATAAGTAGAGGGGTACTAAAGAGTGCCCCTACTTTTGTACACCGACAAGAATCCTGGTTGGTTTTATAGGCATATGAATTATCTGGTGTGTTTTTGTAAGAAATGTCAATTTTATTAGTAGATGGATTATCTATAACAGGCTAATTACCCTGCTTATTGGGGTTCTCTATTGCAGACGGTTACTCAGATAGCACAGTGGGCGATAAATTCAAACAACCCACACGGTTTCTAGAAATTAGGCGTGTTCGATCAACTAACAATCACACATGGCTTCCGGCAGGGAACTTTTTGCGTTACGCCACCTTGAACAAACGTTTCCACGCAAAAAACTGTGTGTTATATACATACGAACGGAAATGTTTTTCTAGGATTCACTGTGTGGGATGTACATACGAACAGAAACAATTGGGTTTCGATGCCCCGCCAGATCGCACGGGAGCTCATATTGCCCCAGCCTATGTGCCAGGAGGGCCTATCCCCGACGGTTTCGGGTCGTGTGGGAAGGACCCCGCCCCATCGCCCACACTCACTTGGCGATGGTTCCAAACACCGTCGCGGGAAGGGGTTAAAAACTCTTCGTATAGGAGGTCTCTGCACTAGTGTACTTTGCTTGATAAAACGGTGCCACTAGGTGAATTACTTGATGAACACCTTGCTAGAGTTAGAACTACTGATTATGATGAAGATGATGATATTTCTGAAACTGATGAAGTTATTGAAACTCAAAACTTTGAGACACCTGTTAGACCTAGCTCTCCTAGATATGAACTTCTGTTATACCTGAGGGTTATGTTATGGATGGAGAGGTCGCTATGGACTTTCTTGCTTGTAAGGATAGAGATGACCTTAAGAAATTATTATGCAAGTGGAAAGAAAAATCTTTGAATGCAAAAATGCAATATTATCCTAAGTTTGCTACTTCACCTATCTTTGTTACTGATAAGGATTATGAATTCTCTGTCGATCCTGAGTTAATTACTTTGGTTGAATCTGATCCTTTCCATGGTTATGAATCTAAAACTGTTGTGGCACATGTCGGTGTCAAAACCGGCGGATCTCGGATAGGGGGTCCCGAACTGTGCGTCTAGGCGGATGGTAACAAGAGACAAGGGACACGATGTTTTTACCCATGTTCGGGCCCTCTCGGTGGAGGTAAAACCCTACTCCTGCTTGATTAATATTGATGATATGGGTAGTACAAGAGTAGATCTACCACGAGATCAAAGAGGCTAAACCCTAGAAGCTAGCCTATGGTATGATTGTTGTTCGTCCTACGGACTAAAACCCTTCGGTTTATATAGACATCGGAGAGGGCTAGGGTTACCTAGAGTCGGTTACAATGGTAGGAGATCTACATATCCGTATTGCCAAGCTTGCCTTCCACGCCAAGGAAAGTCCCATCCGGACACGGGACGAAGTCTTCAATCTTGTATCTTCATAGTCTAAGAGTCCGGCCAACGGTGATAGTTCGGCTATCCGGACACCCCCTAGTCCAGGACTCCCTCAGTAGCCCCTGAACCAGGCTTCAATGATGATGAGTCCGGCGCGCATATTGTCTTCGGCATTGCAAGGCGGGTTCCTCCTACGAATACTTCATAGAAGATTTGGAACACACGGATAGTGTCCGGCTCTGCAAAATAAGTTCCACATACCACCGTAGAGAGAATAATATTCACACAAGTTTGATCTGCTGATGTATTCCATGGCGTGACATCACACCACGGCCAAGCCTTTATTCGAATCGTTTTTATGGTTCCACATCAGCGCGTTTAGCGAAGCGGTTTCCTTGGCACGTCTTGTCAAAGCAGAGATCGTGTCCCCTTATTCCGGGATTCTCATCAATACGGGCGTGGGTAACCCAGCCGCTCCATTGATTACGGCGCTTGGGAGATAAGCGAGTTTTACCAGGCTGGTGGGGACGCATAGTTTCGCCCGTCCATATAAGGGGATAAGGATCCACCTTTTTACCTACGCCCTCTTCCTCCTTTGCTTATCCATTTCCGCGTACTCGAGTTCCAGCGCCCAAGTCCGCACATCTCGCCTCAACCTTCCCCAGCCATGTCCGGAGCGGGAGGCAAGTGGATGGCCTCATTCGTCACGGAGGGGCACATCAAGAGGCTATGAAAGGTCGGATACTTGTCCAGCGACATCGCGCATCGGCTCCCCGACAAGGGGGACCTCATCCCCACCCCCGGGCCCCATGAGAGGGTGGTGTTCCTCACCCACTTCCTCCGCGGACTAGGTTTTCCACTTCATTTGTCCGGGGCTCATGTTCTACTATGGCCTGGGTTTCCATGATCTGGCCCCGAATTTCATCCTCAACATCTCAGCGTTCATCGTCGTGTGCGAGGCCTTCCTCTGCATCCAGCCCCACTTCAGCTTATGGCTGAAGACCTTCAATGTCAAGCCGAAGGTAGTGGGCGGGCGCCAAGCGGAGTGCGGAGGTGCCATGGTGGGCAAGATGCCCAACGTCCTATGGCTCGAGGGCTCCTTTGTGGAGACCATAAAGGGGTGGCAATCGGTGTGGTTCTACATCACCAAGCCGCGTGCCCCTAAATGGGCAGCGCCCCCCGAATTCAGATCTGGCATCCCTACACGGCTCACTTCCTGGAAAGAGAAGGGCCCATCATGGGGTGATTCGGAGGAGCTGACCGGACTTCAATCCTGCGTCCAAACCTCGGTGAACAAGAAGCTCAAGCTTGTCAACGTAGTCCAGGTAATGCTCATGCGCTGGATCCTCCCGTGCCAGAAATGGGCTTTTAATTTGTGGGAGTTTGATTCGGCACAACATCGAACCTTGAGCAGGCTCTTCGACACTACGTACGAAGATGCCTGGAAGGTGCCGTTCAAGGGCGCTGAGGCTCCCGGATCCGCTACCGAAGATCGTGGATTCAGCTCGCAGCATCAAGCCGGTGAGGTAAGCTATTTTACCCTTTACAGGATGCTTATTTTCCATAGTTTCACTCTATGCGGGATCTAAACTCCCTTTACCTTTGTGAGCTGGCAAAAGAGCGTCCGAGCAGGTTAATTGTCCGGCTCCATTGCCGAAGACCAGCAGAGCGCCCAATTCGCGGGGCTGCTGGCTCGGCACCTATGTGGTGCGGAGAAGAAAACAAGAAGAAGGCCACGGGAACCCGAAAGAGTTCCGGCGTCGAGTGTTATCGGACACATCGTCCGATGACTCGAGGCGAACTCCTCCAGCGAGCGAGGAGGAGAAAAAAGCCTCTCCCAGCAGGGAGAGAAGAAAGGAAGGCCTCCCCAGCAGGGAGGCGAAAAATCAGAAGGAAGGACCCTCCCGGACTACTCCACCAACGCCGACGACGATGAAGAGGAGTGGCCACCAAGGACTAAGCCCCTGGCGACTTTGTAAGTGTCCGGGTACCAGAATAACTCATGGTGCTTCATTTGTTGCATAGAATCTCTTAACGCTGAATATAACCCTGCAGCCCGCCCAAGGACGGGCTCGATACTTCAACGAGCGGCTCCCTGGCGCCATCGGACGTGGATAGCACTTCGCGTCCGGCCGTCTCCTCTCCTCGCGCTACGGATGACGCCGAGGTGGCCTCCCAAAAGGGGCCCGGCTAGGACGGGGAGGAGGTCCAGGAGGTGCCACAGGGCAACCTCCCGGACTTTGGGCACGAGGGGGATTGTCACACCCTGCATTTTGAAACATTTAATTTTCAATAATAAAGCATGAAAATTTGGACCAACAAAAACTTTTTGCATTATTTGGCTTTTATTTGGAGTTGGTTTTCTCTCTGTGATTCTTTTTAAGTGCTTCTTGAAGTCAACTACTCTACCCTCTATATTTCATCTCCTTACCCCAAGCTCCTGACCAATGACCATGCCATGTGTATAGTGCTATATGGAATTTTCTTACAAAAATAATTTGGCCAGAAAGTATTTTCTAAATTTAGTTTTCCAAAAACCCCTGAATTGAGGTTTGCACTGCAAGTACTTGATTAAGGGCAGTAAAAATCTTTCCAAAAATATATTTGATTCCTATTAGGTAAAGGATGCCCAGAAACCACTAAAATATAATTTTAAAAGTAGTTTTATTATTTTATTTAAAAGCTTTTTCTTAGGGCCAGAAATGGTCTTTAATAGGGAAAAATTATTTTATTGTTTTAAAAATATTTGACAAAAATCTGGGAGACTCAGTGGACATATATTTTCCATATATATGAGTTTCAACACATGGTCATGTTCAAAATATTGGTCAAATCCTTCTAAAACCCTTTCTGGATATTTCAAGATTTTGAAATATTTACAAAGGAAATATTCTCCAAAAATTCCAGGAAAATTCTATCATGTCACATATGACATATTGGATCATCTTGCCAAGTCTCATGACTTGGAGAACAAGATAACATCATCAAAACCCCTCAAAACCATTTCTGTCCATTCTGAAGTTTGATCAACTTTACATTGCCAAATATGTCCAAATGTGCTCAAACTTGGTGAACATGCTTCATGGGTCCAATGATGCATCTAGACCAAATGGCACAGGTTGGAGAAGAGGAAATCTTGGTCAAAGTGCCTCAAAACCCTCTCTGACCAGAATCAAGTTTGAACTACTTTGCACTACCAACTTTCCTCCAAGACCCCAACTTTGGTGAGCCTAATCATATGACCAAATAAGGCCACCACACCAAGTGGTGCATCAAGGAGAAATTATCTACTCCACTGGATCTACACAAATCCATTTCTGCCCATTTCTAGGGTTTGCAAGAGTTACATTGGCAACTTTGTCCAAATGAGCTCAAAATGGGTGGAAGGCCCTAATTATATGTGACATTTCACCCCATGGAGTACCAAGGCCAGTGGAAGTCATTAGCTTATCCAAAACTCCATCAAACACCTTCTGGCAGAAAATTAAAATGCCTATTTCTGCCACTTTCACTAATCTCCTTGAGTTCATCTTTTTACAACAACCCCTCCTCGTTCCCCTCTGTCACTTAGATGCTATTCTACCCGAGGAAGCAATGAGAAAGAAGGAGGGAACCTCATTTGTCCTCTCTGGACAACAAATTCCTCTCTCTCTCACAGCCTCTCTCTCTCCCCTCTGCACTCCAGAGCATCCAAGGCTCTTTCCTAGTTTTGCCCCCTCCCACTGTAGCTCCCAGACACGAGTGGACGCGCGCGCGATGCGGAAAAGCCGCGGATGCTGGCCAAAGTCGCGCTCTGGAGCATGTCACTGCACTCCCGACCGTTGACGCCGCGTCCCCGACCACCTCATGCTACCCCCGCGCGCCAGTCGATGCCCCTCGGCGTCCGTGGCACGCCACCGTGCAGGCCCCCTTGTCTCTCCCCCTCTCTCACCTCCTGCGACGCGTGCCCGGCGCCGGCCGGCTCGGCCAATGCCCGGCCTCGCACACGCGAGCGCCAGAACCTTCCCCCGCTCTCTCTCCTTCTCCCTGGCGCCCTACTCCATCCCCACGAACGCCATGGACAGCCCCATTCCTTCTCCAACGGCCTCCAGAGCCGATCCCGCGGGCGCCCGTAGGCCACGCCTATGGTGAACCACGGCCAGCCTATATAAGGCGCCCCCGAGCCTCTCTCTCCCTCCCTGTCGCTCCTCCGCACTCCCAATCAGCCTCCCGCACCACTCACTTCTCTCCAGAGCCGCCTGAGCTCGAGATCGAGCTCGAGCTCCGCCGCCTCGGGTCGCCGTCGATCTGCGGGTACAGGCCTCCTCCGCCCCTTTTCTCTCTCGATCTGGACTCCCCTCGCCTCACTGATCATTTCCCCCTCCTTTTCCCTCTCTGTAGCTGCCGGAAACGGCCGGAGTCGCCGCCTCCCGAAGCACCTCCGCCGCGGACCTCGTCGCCGGCGAACCAGGCTGCACCGGCGACCGCCTCCACCTCCACCCGAGCGGCGACTCGTCCACAGGTTCAGCGGTACCATCCACGCCACCTCCGTGCCTGTATCGCCGCCGGCGAGCCCACCGTCGCCTCTGTCCAGAGGTTGACGACGACGGCCGCGGGCCAGGCTTGTCAGCCTCACGCCCCGATGGGCGGGACCCGCCCGTCAGGTTTAAGCGCCTGCCAGCTGGCTCGGCTGGTCGGGTGGCGGCTGGCTGAGCCTTCTGCTGCTTCTTGACCTCGCCCAAAGATGTACAGCGCCACTTTTCCTTTTTCTTTTCTGTCTTATTTCCAAAAATTCCACAGGACAGGATATTTATCCAAATGAATTGATTCCAATTTCTAAATTCCTATAATATTGCAACCTATTTAATGGTGCAACTTTCATTCAAATCAACAACCTTTTCTTCTCTGTAGATATTTAAATGTGATTTTTAGCATTTAAATAAGCCTTTGAAAATCCATATCTCCTATTACGCTACTCGAACCAAAACCAAGACTTGTCCCTTCCTAGCTTTCCTCCTAGTATTTTACAAAAATAAGTTGACATTTTTACGAGCACTTTGACTTTTCTATTTTTATTATTGTCTTATTTTTCCGTTGTTTTCTTGCGACGTTAGATCCCGTGTTTGTGAGGTAGTGAGGAAGAAGGAGGAGCAGGAACTGAAGACTTTGAAGATCAAGCCAACCAAGGCAAGCAGCCCTTTGACCATGACTATGAAATCCTTTACATGCATGTCATATATATCTCTTATTCTTGTTGCATCGGAATCATGATGGGTGGGTGAACCACGTGGGTTGGTTGCCCCGTTATTTTCTCGTTGATACTTGCATTGTGCATGGCCCTACCATCTTATGAGGGTTATGCGGTGGGAGTAGATAGGATGCTAAGTAGTGCTACATAAAAGGGGCGGGGATATGCATGGTGATGGAGACCAAAATACTTTCAAAACGACTTTTGAAAACCCCATCGGGTGCCACTTATGCCCGAGGGAGATGATGAGAGGTAACCACTTGATGGCGAAGTGGTGTACCGGGCAAGTGTGTGTTGTTTTCAAAGCGGATTAGATTTAAGATTTGATGGTGTCCCAACCTTACATGCGCGACCACTCTACCCTTATATGGGAAAGGGCATTATTGAGTGCTTAGACCGATACTAGCTTTGAGCCGCATTACTAGTGACGGGGAGAGTTGGTGCTCTCTCTTGGGGACGGGTCGTGCTGTAGGGCGGCCATGACCATCTTTATGGGGCACGGACACACCGTTGGTACCCGTGCGGTGGTATGTGATGAATATGGGAGCAAGGCTCCACAAAATGTTATTTGAAATGTTGGGCACGGGGTTCTTTGCTAATCGAGTGGACTCCATGTTAGTGTCGTCTAGGGAAAGGTAGTGATCGGGTGCTTACCCCGGGTACTTGAGGTACCGCGGGACATGGATGACACGGAAGTTCCCCGGATCTAGTGGGTAAAGTGTGCAACCTCTGCAGAGTGTAAAACTATTCGAATAGCCGTGTCCACGGTCAAGGACGGTTGGGCGGTGCTGCTTAAACTATGTCCAGAGTTTTCAACCTAGTGTGTGTGATGATGGAAATGTCTTGGATCAAGTCAAAGGACTTGACACGGTTGAGAGGGGTTGGTGCCCACTCTATTTATGATAAATGGGTTGGTGCCCTTTCTATTTATGTTGATATCTGTGACCAGTCCTCATGGTTACTTGAATTCTCTAGATGCATGCTTTATAGGATGTTGAACATGTCATTGCACTCAAAACTAGCTTTATGCAAAATTTACCTATGTCATGCATTGTTGTACCCTGAACCAAAACATGGGTTGCTTGCGAGTACATTCAAAGTACTCATTGGCTTGCCACTGGTTATTTAATTGACCAGGCATGGAAGAACCGGAGTTCGAAGAAGAGTTCTTTGGAGACGATCATGCGAACTAGGTCGTTTCCCAGTCAGAATGCCTGTAGGGTTAAGGCAGATGGCGTGGGTTCTACTTATCGATGTCGATTTCCGCTGCTTATGTTTCATTTGATGTTCAACCCTTAAGGCTTTATCGATGTAAGACTTGACCATAATGGTCACAATTTGTGTAAGACGGTATGTATGGATGTAAGACTCTTGCTATTCAGCTTCTGTGTGTTCAGTGAGCATTAATCTCTGGGATCACTGTACACGTGCATTCGGTGATCACGACTTATGAGTTGGGGTCCCCACAGGGATCAACCCCCAAAGGGTTTTGAGTTCGGCCCTGGGCCAGACTCCGCACCGGAACCTTTAGTGGTTCCGGAATCTGGCGGGCGGCCCCTTCGTAAGAAGGGCGAGACTGCGACACCGGTGACCTTCGTCCAGCCGGAGGCACCGGATAATTTGCTGGAGGGGCTTAACGGCGCCTCCATCGACGAGGAGCACCGCACTGTTATAAATGTGGTGATCTAGAAAGTTCAGTCCGCCAAGAGCGGGCTATCTGAAGCCTGTACCAGCCTATAATAGGCTTTGAGGTATGTACTTAAGATATGTAGAAATCGTATCGCATAGACAGTAGCCCCTGATAATCAGTTTGGTGTTCGAAAAGAAAAGCCGAACTGAGGATCTAAAAAGATATACGTAGGAGTCTAACATAAGCATGTCAATATGGGAATGCAGGCTATTTCTTGACCTCTGCCAAGCCTTGCTGCGGAGGTCAATGTATTGAAGGAGAGCCTCGAGCGGTCCGAGAACGAGCTCGGCCGTGCCAAGAAGCAGCTCGAGGACAAGGAAGGTAAGTAATACCTTATTAAAGTAATACCTTATAGAAAGGATTTGGTTGCAAAAAATGACAGGAATAACGTGAGTATTGCAGGGGCCATGAACGAGGTGGCGACCCTGAAGGAAGCGGTGTCCAAGGCCGAAAGCAATGCGGCCGTGGGACGCACCGAGCGAGAGAAGCAGGAGGAGCGGGTAGAGGAGGTGCGGCAAGAGCTCCAGGCTCTCATGGAGAAACACGAGAGGTTGGAGCGTGACTTGAAGACTCGAGAGTCCGAGCTCGCCTCGGCTCTTGAAAGTGCCAAAGCCGCTAAGGCCGAAGCCCAAAAAGCCCTCCAGGAAATTGAGGCAATAAAGAAGATAGCGGCGGGTAAGGCATTCTTCATGCAAAGCAAGCACGTGAAAGTGAATTACTTGTTACTTACCCGAATCCGGAGCTCTCCAGGAGCATTCGCAGATCTGCCCCACAGTGTGTCCGACGCCGCCGCATTCTACCGGGCCGAGGAAGGGAGCTCGACAAAGAAGGTATTCTGGTCTCGATATCTTTGAGGCGGACACAGTGTTTTGAGCGACCAGTGAAGCAGCTGGTCGAGCTCCATAAGGTGGCGAACAGGCCATGAAGGGCCTAATAGCTCGGCTGTGGCGAAGGAGGCCATGCACAGGAGCTACCGGGCTGGTGCAGCGGCTAGTGGGCCTTTGTCCATGGATTGAAGTCGTCAGCGCTCCGTCTGCATCGAAGGTGCCGTAGGGCCTTGCCCGTGCTAAAGTGCTTTGGGCAAGATGGGCCTTGAAGAAGCTTGTGACGGACGCTCCACCGCCGGGCGGGGAGTATCTCAAGCCCGACATGTATTATGAGAACGTCCTGAAGGGTGCCCGCCTTATAGCGGGTGAATGCTCCAAAGATGTAATTTTTGAGTAAACTCGCTTTTGTTATCCTGTACGCTTGAAAACTTGTTCATATGCGCTAAGCAATGCTTGTTAATTTAAAATATTACCTTCTGTGTGGCCGTTTATCAAATATGAGAGATGGCAAGTCGTTTGCTTCAGCCCCATGCCACAGTCTTTGGGGTGTTGGGATAAACTTGAGCACTCTTGTTCCCATTTTGGGTCCTTGAGGCGCTCAACACAACAAGCGAGGAAACCGGACTTATAATGCTTGAACACTCCCACTTAGCCATAGAATTCTAAAATTTTAAATTTCAGCGAAGCCCCTAGTGTTCGGAAGACCGAATTGAGGCGCTATCACGCTGGGCCGGACAAAGCCGACTCCTCGCTCTAAGCGGCATAAGTCTTTAGGGACTCAAAAAAACCTCTCGAACAGCGACCGGCTCTCGCCCTATCATGACAATCAGTTTTATCTTTCTCCACTGAGATGCTCAACCTAGCTCAACTGGGGCACAATCGCAGTGGTTCTCCCAGCACTACCTTAGCCGATATAACGGAACGTAAGGTACCAAAACATGGGAGCCAGGCAAACCCAACTATTGACCCAAGACATGATTAAGTAGCGATGCATATAATGCTATAAGTTCGGGGTGCCGCACTTGTGAAAGTGTTCGGACTTATCACACCATATTTTGGGGAACTTAAGCCCCTGGTGTATTTGGCCGTACCAAAGCATACAGATGCAACATGTCATAAGTGAACATATATAG
Source organism: Aegilops speltoides (assembly GCA_021437245.1). NCBI lineage: Eukaryota > Viridiplantae > Streptophyta > Magnoliopsida > Poales > Poaceae > Aegilops > Aegilops speltoides. Next base: position 296,482,171 of record CM038146.1, on the reverse strand, counting down.
ATAGAAAAAGGAATGCAATAATAGGCATAAAGCGATGCATTGTTTATTCAAAAAATACTGCAATGAAAGCAGAACGATGCAAATAGTGCGATAAGCAAGGGATGGGACTATTTAACATGTCCCCTCCAGGGGTAGGCTGCGGGATTGTATGTAAAACAGGTATACTGTTCGTAATAGAGACCACCTGGACACTCGACGTAGCTTTTCTGCATCCCTGGCTGTTGCATCGTGAGTTCGGCAATTCTCTTCTTTGGACGGGGCTTACGGAAAATGGAGTCCTGAGAATAAGAAAAAAAGAATGACACAATTGGGGGCCCCAGTGCGGTTGAGCCGCTCTTCGGGTATGCCGTGGTCGTGCCCCTACCCCTATGCCCATGGTATCTCCAGAGCATAGTTATGTACGCGTGGTACTGGTTTCGCGATAGCGTGAGGGCTGGGGTTGGGGCCGCATTGCTCTGGCGATGCTCGGAGCGTGCAGGCGGTCTTCTTATGGGTTACTCGGGGCGGCAGCGGTGTCGGCCGCTTAACACCCGGCCTCAAGAATTGCCTTAAGAGGCTGCTTTGTACTTCCGCCGCGAGAGCCGCTGTATGCTCCTCCGTTCGGAGAGAGCGTTCGGTGTTTCCATTGACCGTAATGACTCCTCGAGGGCCTGGCATCTTGAGCTTGAGGTATGCATAGTGCGGCACCACATTGAACTTTGCAAATGCGGTTTGTCCGAGCAGTGCATGATAGCCGCTGCAGAACGGGACTATGTCGAAGATTAACTCCTCACTTCGGAAGTTATCCGGGGATCCGAAGACCACTTCAAGTGTAACTGAGCCTGTACAGTTGGCCTCTACACCTGGTATGACGCCTTTGAAGGTCTTCTTTGTAGGTTTAATCGTTGAGCGGTCTATGCCCATCTTGCGCACTGTATCCTGATAAAGCAGGTTCAGGCTGCTGTCGCCGTCCATCAGGACTCTAGTGAGGTGAAATCCATCGACGATTGGGTCTAGAACCAATGCGGCGAATCCACCATGGTGGATGCTAGTGGGGTGGTCCCTTCGATCAAAAGTGATCGGGTAGGAGGACCACGGATTGAACTTTGGGGTGACTGGCTCCATCGCATATACGTCCCTGAGTGCACGCTTCCGCTCCCTTTTGGGTATGTGGGTTGCGTATATCATGTTCACCGTCCACACTTGTGGGGGGAAACCTTTCTGTCCTCTATTGTTCGGCGGCTGGGTCTCCTACTCGTCATCGCTATGCAACCCCTTGTCATTGTTTTCGGCAGTTAACTTGCCTGCCTGCTTGAACACCCAACAATCCCTGTTGGTGTGATTGGCTAACTTTCGAAGTGCCGTGTATCCGCACAGCGATCGAGTATTTGGTCCAAATTGGACGGGCCCGGAGTATCTCTTTTGAATGGCTTTTTCCGCTAACCGGGTTTAGAGCCTCTGAATCCGGCATTGACTGCCGTATCCTCAGTATTGTCGCCATTAATGCCGCGCTTGTGCTTGTTGCGACGCGACCTGCCGTTGGTGTCCTTGGTATCCGAATTACCAGGGCTCTTGGTCATGTTGTTACTACGAGGTAGCCAGCTATCCTCTCCCGCGCAGAAGCGGGTCATGAGTGTTGTGAGGGCTGCCATGGATTTTGGCTTTTCCTGTCCTAGGTGTCGGGCAAGCCACTCGTTGCGGATGTTTTGTTTGAAGGCTTCAAGGGCCTCGGCATCCGGACAGTTGACGATTTGATTTTTCTTGGTTAGGAATCGTGTCCAGAATTGTCTGGCCGATTCTTCTAGCTGCTGAATTATGTGGCTTAGGTCATCAGCGTCTGGTGGTCTCACATATGTGCCCTGGAAGTTATCAAGGAATGCGGCTTCCAGGTCTTCCCAACAACCAATTGATTCTCCTAGCAAGCTGTTGAGCCAATGCCGATATGGTCCTTTAAGCTTGAGTGCTAGGTATTTGATGGCGTGTAGATCATCACCGCGGGCCATGTGAATGTGGAGGAGATAGTCCTCGATCCAAACCGCAGGATCTGTTGTGCTGTCGTATGATTCAATGTTTACGGGCTTGAAACCCTCAGGGATTTGATGATCCATTACTTCGTCTGTGAAGCATAGTGGGTGTGCGGCGCCTCTGTATTGGGCTATATCACGACGCAGCTCAAATGAGCTTTGTCTACTATATTCGGCCCGGCCAGAATTGCTGTATGCGGCGTGACGGTTGTCATCACGTATCGTGGGGCGCCCACGCGATCCGTAGATCGATCTTGTTTGCCTTGCCTTGTCCTCGAGTATATCCCGCAGGTCTGGCGCATTTTCCCGCGCCTTGATATTTTTTGGCGCGGGTGCGGCAGTGTAGGGCGAGAGGCCTCTCTGTCATGACCCGCACGGGTGGCGGTCGGCCGTATTATGCGCTAGTGATGTAGGTTTAGGTGCTTCCTCCTCTAATCGGGGTAGCAGCCTGCGTTTTGGGTAGCTCTTGGAGGGGCGATTGAGTTTGTACTCTTCGGCCGTAAGGACTTTGGTCCATCTGTCAGCTAGCAAGTCTTGGTCAGCTCTAAGTTGCTGCTGCTTTTTCTTGAGGCTGTTTGCCGTGGCCATAAGCCTGCGTTCGAAATGCTCTTGTTCGATGGGATCCTCAGGCACGACAAATTCGTCGTCGTCGAGGCTTGCCTCGTCTTCGGAGGGAGGCATATAATTATTGTACTCTACCTCCCTGTCTGCCGCTCTCTCATGAGGGCTGGCTTCTCCATCCTCTTGCGTTGAATCCTGCTGGAGGGGGTTTTCTTCGGCACTGTCCGGTGTGTTATTGTCTCCGGTGCTGGAATCTCTATTTTTGCTGTGGCGGGATTTAGAGCGGCGCCGCTGACGCCGGCGCTTAGGCTGTTTCTTGGAGGGGTCGTCCTCTGTTGTTCCATCGCCATTCCCATCCTTTGGGATGTCCACCATGTAAATGTCGTATGATGAGGTGGCCTTCCAGTGCCCTGTAGGCGCTGGTTCTTGGTCGTCTCCTGCATCGTTGTCCATACCGTCGATGTCTTCGGAGTCGAAGCCTAGCATGTCGGTTAGGACATCGACAGTGGCTACGAAGTGGGTGGTGGGTGGGCTTTGAATTTCTTCATCGTCTGCATCCCAACCATCCTGACCATAATCCGGCCTAGGCTCTCCTGATAAAGAGAGACACTTTAGCGAATTCAGGATGTCGCCAAGGGCGAGTGCTGAAAGATGTCCACAGCGGTGAACTCCATGATCAGCGCCCAATCGGATTCGATTGGCAGGGGCGTGGAAGGTTCGGAGTCCGGAGAGGAGTCCGGCACCTTGGAGTCATGAGCTTCACAAAGGACAGGGTTGGTATTCGGCTCTATCGCCGTAGAGGTAGCAGCCCCCGAGGCGGTGTCCAGCCACCCGTCCTTGATCGGCGCAGTCGGCTCCAAGCTAAGGGTCGGAGTGGACACTTGTGCGGCCTCCAGGGCACTGTCCGGCAGCAGAGCTAGATCATGCCCATCGTGACAGTGCAGCGCGCTTGGCTGTGGCTCGAACCCGTCGAAGATCAAGTGTCTGCGGACGTCAGCCGTATAGTTTAAACTTCCAAATCTGACCTGATGGCCAGGGGCGTAGCTTTCAATCTGCTCCAGATGGCCAAGCGAGTTGGCCCGCAGTGCAAAGCCGCCGAATACGAAGATCTGTCCGGGAGAAAAGTCTCACCCTGGACCGCGTCGTTGTTGATGATCGAAGGAGCCATCGGGCCTAAAGGTGACGACACAGAGGAACTCTCAATGAAAGCACCAATGTCGGTGTCAAAACCGGCGGATCTCGGGTAGGGGGTCCCGAACTGTGCGTCTAGGCGGATGGTAACAGGAGACAAGGGACACGATGTTTTTACCCAGGTTCGGTTACAATGGTAGGAGATCTACATATCCGTATTGCCAAGCTTGCCTTCCACGCCAAGGAAAGTCCCATCCGAACACGGGACGAAGTCTTCAATCTTGTATCTTCATAGTCTAGGAGTCCGGCCAACGGTGATAGTTCGGCTATCCGGACACCCCCTAGTCCAGGACTCCCTCAGCACATCTTACTAAATTTAATGACATAGCCACAATATTTGTTCATGAGGAAAATATTCTCTATTACTATATTTTTAAGTTGTTTCCTTTCTCGTGAAAGGGTGATGTTAAGTTGTGGTTTAATTCTCTTGTTCCTGGTTGTGTACAGATTCCCGAAGATATGATTTACTACTTCTCTGAAAAATATTTCCCTACTCATAAGAAACAAGCTGCTTTGAAGGAAATATTTAAGTTTGTGCAAATTGAAGAAGAGAATCTCCCACAAGCTTGGCAGACGCTTCTCCAATTACTTAATGCTTTGCCTGATCATCCTCTCAAGAAAAATGAAATACTTGATATCTTTTATAATGGACTAACCGATGCTTCTAGGGACCACCTAGATAGTTGTGTTGGTTGTGTTTTCAGGGAACGAATTGTTGAGCAAGCTGAATTGTTGTTGAATAATATATTGAGTAATGATAATGATTTGACACTTCCTGAACCAACTCCTAAGCCAACTCCGAAGAAAAGAGGTACTCTATTTCTCAGTCCTGAAGATATGCAAGAGGAAAAGAAATCTATGATAGAAAAGGGTATTAAAGCTGAAGATGTTGAGAATTTACCGCCTATTGAAGAAAATCATGGTCTTGATAATCCGGCATAGGTAGTAGAGGTAAATTCTCTCTATATATTTGATGAAGGTGATATTCCTCATAATAAGTCTGCTAGTCAATGCTTGGATGAGTTTAATAATTTTATTGTTAAACAAGAACATTTCATTTCTTATGTTAGTAGACACTTGAAACGTAATGCTTATATGCTTGACTGTCTGGGTGACTATATGAGTAGAACTTTTAGCGATCTTAAGATTATCAGTAAGCATGCTTCCATGGTTAAAGCTCAAGTAGAACAAGTACTTAAGGCCCAAGATAATTTGCTCATTGAGTTGAATAGTAAGAACAATGATAATAGTCTTAGGATTATGACTAGAGGTGGAAAAATGACCCAGGAACCTCTATATCCTATGGGCCATCCTAAGAGAGCTGAGCAAGATTCTCAGAGAATTAATACTGATGCACCTAGTCCTAGTAATAAAAAGAAAAAGAAAATTGATAGGACTTTGCATGTTTCTAGTGAACCTACTATAGACACTCCTGAGAATCGAAATGATATTTCTATTTCTGATGCTGATACACAATAGGGTGATGAACATGAACCTAGTGATAATGTTAATGATGATGTTCATGTTGATGCTCAACCTAGTAATCGTAATGATGTAGAGACTGAACCTGTTGTAGATCTTGATAACCCACAATCTAAGAACCAACGTTATGATAAGAGAGACTTTGTTGCTAGGAAGCATGGTAAAGAAAGAGAACCTTGGTTTCAGACACCCATGTTCTTTCATCCTAAGCCATCCCAGAAAAAGGATGATGAGTATTTCGAGCGCTTTTGTGAAATGCTTAGATCTGTCTTTTTGCGTATGTGTTTGACTGATATTATGAAAATGTGTGGAATACCTAAGATGATGAGTATTATGCTAAGTATATGAAGGATATTGTTACAAATAAAAGAAAGATACCGGAAGATGAAATTTCCACCATGCTTGCTAATTACACTTTTAAGGGTGGAATACCTAAGAAATTAGGAGATCTAGGAGTACCAACTATACCTTGCTCCATTAAAAGAAACAATGTTAAAACTTCTTTATATGATTTGGGAGCCGGTGTTAGTGTCATGCCTTTCTCTCTATATCGTAGACTGGAATTAAATAAGTTGACACCTACTGAAATCTCTCTGCAAATGGCTGATAAATCAACTGCTATACACATCAGTATTTGTAAGGATGTGCATGTTGTGGTTGCAAACTTTACTATCCTAACGGACTTTTTCATTGTTGATATTCCCTAGGACGATAGTATGTCCATCATCCTTGGTAGACCCTTTTTGAATACTATAGGGGCTGTTATTGATTGCAACAAAGGCGATGTCACTTTCATGTTAATGGTAAAGAGCATACGATACACTTTCCGAAGAAACAACCTCAAGTTCATAGTATCAATTCTATTGGAAAATTTTCAACTATTACTATTGGAGGTTTTGAATTCCCTCTCCCTACAGCCAAAGAGAAATATGATATCCTACTTGTTGGGGACATGCATATCCCCGTTGAGGTAACCCAGTGTTATTTGAAAATTCTCCGGGTTCATGTTTTTTGAAAGAAGTTTGTTAATAAGACTTGTTCAACCTTGTTAATGGATTCCTTTTGATGAGCATGAGATGGATGAATTTAGAAAGGAAAACTTTCTGTTCCCACCTTTTACTTTCTGTTATTTAGAATAAATAAAGAAAAAAAATAGTATTATCTGTCTGTTTTCTGAATTATCCGTGCAATAAAAAATGTCCCAAAAATAAAAGTACTGCAAATGCCCTGAAAACTTAGTATGATTTTTTATAGAATATTTTAGAATTTCTGGCACTGAGAATGCACCAGGGGGCTGCACCAGTGGACCACAAGGGTCGAGGGCGCGCCCTACCCCCCTTGGTGCGCCCCTGCCTTTTGGGTCCCACGTGGGTCCCCCTCACTTATTCCAGCACCCATCCACTTTGTCTTCCTCTAGAAAAAATCATCACGTTGCTCAAACCTGTGTTCTTGCTCATCTTGTTGCCATTATCGATCTCCTTGTGCAAAGCTCCATTTGCAAAATTGTTTTGGGAGATTGTTCTTCGGTATGTGAGTCCTCCAATGGTCCAATTAGTTTTTGTTCTAGTACTTTATTTATTGCAAATCTTTGCTGCTTAGGTGACCCTGTTATTGAGCTTGCATCTCAAATTTATATGGTCCAAAGTAATTTTGATGCATGATTTAGCCTCTAGGCACTTATAGGAGTAGTTCCTATCAATCTTGTTGACTTTGGTTCACTTTTATTTTGAGTCACTAAAAATTTCAGAATTTTTCAAAGGAGGAAAAATGTTTAGGAAGATTTACCAAGGTGGTTCCTCGAGGAAGCAAGCCCCAAGGTCCACGATACGTGAGCCGGACCTTGAACCACCAAGAGAAGCTCTACTGCGGCCTTGCGAATGGCCGTTGGATGAATTCCTGATTCATGCAGGTTTGGAGGATGAGTTTGATGCATACGTAGAAAATGATGGCCTTGAGGACTTCTTGTCAGATAAGTGCTGACAATACTATCACCTCACGGATTCATTTGTGCGAAGATTTAAATTTACATCCTAGTGCAATACTCATACTGTCATGTTTGATCTTTATGATAAATCTTATACCATGGACCTAGAAGATTTTAGTGATGCATGCAAAATCCCACAATGGGGCATTCTTAGTGAGCCTCGCAAAACTGAATACAATGATTTCCTTGCTAGCATCACCGTGGGAGACTAGAGATATCACACAAGCCTCCATGGGGAGCATTCATTTTCCTGCCATATATTATTTTGCACTCTTAATAGGTAGATGCATTAATGGTAAACATGATCATAGCCACCTTTGTACATCAAACCTTAGTGTCCTCAAGTGTGCAGTATTGGGTGATAAAAGATATAACTTGGGGGCTATTATTGCGAGGAGGTTACACATTAATGCTAAGGATAGTGATTTCTTTGGTGGGATTTATGCCACCCGTTTAGCTAATTATCTTGGTGTACCAATTTGGGAGAATGACATTGAATTACCACATGCTTTCCTTGATTATAATGCTTTAGTGCGCTATATGTTTATTGTGAGGAATGAACAGTCCCTCCTGTACCGACTAACCTTTGACCGGCAGCGCGCTATCCATTTTACTCTTCCTGCTCATGCCTTCTTTAACTTTCTGGTCAGAGGGAGATATTTTATAACCAGAGAGGAGGAAAACGAGTATGAGAGAGAGGTGGTGGCCGCTCACCTCCATGCTGCAACCCTTCAGGCAATAGCGATTGCATCTGAGTACGACCACGACTACAACTTTGGCTATCCGCCAGGCCAGCCGTGGCCCTAGACCAACTTAGGCCAAAAGCCTAAGCTTGTGGGAGTACGTATTTCTCACCAACATTACATTCATGTTCACACACTCATTCCAGTTGTCGGTGTTTGTACTAGTCTATCCATGCTAGTTTATTTTCTTTTTCTTGCTTTCTTCTTGTGTGTTTGAAAAACTTTGAGAAAATTCAAGAAAATAGTTGTATCTTCTGTTTAGTTTCTTTTCCATGTTTATGTAGTAGTACTATTAAATCAAAACCAAAAGGATTTCTCATTCTTCTTTTTCTTGTTGGGAGCTTTCCCGTGTAAATAGTTTTTCTCGTTCTTGTTTAACTTTCTTCAGAAAAACAAAAACTCTAAAAACATTTCAGTGTGTTTCTTTGAAATTCTTTTTATTTTCTTTGGAGGTCGAGAAGCGAAGACCACGATGAAATGATGATTGGCTCTCATATGCATTATTGATGATCTAACAAAGAGCCCATATGTCACGCCCAAGATGCGACCCTATCCTAAAGGAACTCGAAGGTCCCACCAAGGATAGAAGCGCATCTTGAAGACGCTTTTGCAAGGTGGATATCATTACATCAACAATACATAATACATAGGGATACATACATAAGGCATACAATGCCACACGAATACAACATCATCTTACATAAGAGCACCATCCGACTACGGATGAAACACAAACAGAAACTCAAGCGACATCCACCACGCTAGCCAGGCTGCCGACACGAACCTATCCCTGATCAAGAAGAAGCAGAAGAAGAACTCCAAAACAAGCAAACATCGCTCTCGTGTCATGATCATCGCATAACCTGTACCAGCAACTGTTGTTGTAGTAATCTGTGAGCCACGAGGACTCAGCAATCCCATTACCATGGGTATCAAGACTAGCAAAGCTTAATGGGAAAGGAAGGGGTAAAGTGGTGAGGTTGCAGCAGCGGCTAAGCATGATATGGTGGCTAACATACGCAAATAAGAGCGAGAAGAGAAGCAAAGGAATGGTCGTGAAGCTAGCAATGATCAAGAGGTGATCTTGAACTCCTACTTACGTCAAACATAACCCAAAAATCGTGTTCACTTCCCGAACTCCGCCGAGAAGAGACCATCACGGCTACACACGCGGTTGATGCTTTTTAATTCGGATCTGGTGTCAAGATATCTACAACCGGACATTAACAAATTCCCATCTGCCACATAACCCCGGGCATGGCTCTCGAAAGTTTATACCCTGCAGGGGTGTCCCAACTTAGCCCATGACAAGCTCTCGCGATCAACGAAGGATATACATTCTCCCAGGAAGACCCGATCAGTCTCGGAATCCCGGTTTACAAGACTTTTCGACAATGGTAAAACAAGACCAGCAAAGCCGCTCGATGTGCCGAAAAATCCCGATAGGAACTGCACATATCTCGTTCTCAGGGCACACCGGATAAGCGAAGCGTACAGGTACCGACGAATCCAAGTTGCCAAGGAATGGTCCCGCACGGTGCTCTAGTTTTGGACCAACACTCGGAGGAGCACTAGCCCGGGGGGGTAAATAAAGATGACCCTCGGGCTCCGGAAACTCAAGGGAAAAAGGGCTAGGTGAGGCAAATGGTAAAACCAAGGTTGGGCCTTGCTGGAGGAGTTTTATTCAAAGCGAACTGTCGAGGGGGTCCCATAAATCACCCGACCGCGTAAGGAATGCAAAATCCGGGAACATAACACCGGTATGATGGAAACTAGGGCGGCAAGAGTGGAACAAAACACCAGGCATAAGGCCGAGCCTTCCACCCTTTACCAAATATATAGATGCATTAATTAAATAAGATATATTGTGATATCCCAACATAATCCTGTCCATCATGGGGCAATCTTCAACTTCACCTGCAACTAACAACGCTATAAGAGGGGCTGAGCAAAGCGGTAACATAGCCAAGCAATGGTTTGCTAGGAAGGGTGCAAAAGGTTAGAGGCTGACATGGCAATTTGGGAGGCTTGAGGAACAAGTGATAGGTAGCGCAGCATAGCGATAGAACGAAGCAACTAGCATAGCAATGATAGTAGTGAGATCCAGGGTAGCGGTCATCTTGCCTGAAATCCCGCTAGGAAGAAGAACAAGTCCACGAAGAAGACAAACGGATGTAGTCGAACGAATCCTCACAACTCCGAAACGAAACCGAAGCTAATGAGAGAAGCAAACCGGAAAGAAGCAAACAACATGGTAAACACACAAGAATAAACATGTCATGATGCACAAACAAGTATGATGCATGTGCGGTTTAATGAGGCATGGCATGGCAAAGAGCAACAAACAATACTACAAGTTAAGTGGAGCTCAATATGCAACGAGTTGCATATTGACAAAACACCCCATTGCAATTATTTAGTTTGATCTTGTTTAGGTACTCAACAATATTTATTAAACATGGCAAGAGGTGAAGCATAAGTAAACTAACTATCTAGGCAAGTTTAAGTGAGGCCGGAAACAAAAAAATGATAATTCCGGAAAGTCCCCATATGTAATTTAGCAATATAATGCAAACACAATTTTAACCATTTAAATGTTGTTAACATGATGCGGATGACATATGCAAGTCTTGAGCAATTTTATGAAAATGTTGACTTTAGCATGATACGAGGCATTTGTCGCCATGGCGGAAGGAAAAACGGTGCCACGGCGGCGAAACGGAAATGGTGCCACGGCAACATCCCGGTTCCGATAGCTCATGGAGATACCGGTGCAAAAGGAAGTGTGCGGATGTGCGGAACATGCTAGAGATGGTGGTGTGCTCCCGACTAACGGGTTCCCACGAGTTAGTGGCATGGAAATGAGTGACAAATCGGACACGGTGCAAACACGAGCATCTCATACAACACATGCATTCAGCCCATGGGTGATCATCTCGGGATTATACCTTTGAAGCGTGCATTCGGGGTGGAACGCGTTCGTCGAAGGAAGTAGCGTACTCGCAATGGTAGGGAAGTAGACGTTCACGGGTCGTCGTGGGAAGTAGTAGTACTCGCGGGCTTGGCGACGGTAGTTGTACACGTTCGACGGTAGTGGAACTTGCTGATCCCAGGGGTACTTGACGGTCTTGGTCTTGGCGTCCGTAGATGTACACGGCAATCGTAGTGGTACTTTGCGCCGGTCGTCCCGGAACTTTTAATAAATCCATGGAGGCAGTCTTGGCGTTCCGGGTCTTGCAGTGTAGTCGAACTTGGCATCAACAAGGCACTGGAGGTAAATGGCGCAGGGCGTGCATAGGAGCCAGGGTTCACCGGGGCCAAACAGAGGGCCTTGGCGGACATCGATAAGGCAGCAGCAGGGTTTGAAGGTGGAGCTCAAGAGAAAAACCCACAACAGCAAAGACAGCAGGAGGCCTTGTCATGACAGCGAGCGGCGACCTTGGTGGAGCGATGTGGTGCAGGCAAAGAGGCCAACAAGGTGTTGCGTGGTGATGGCCTCATGAGGGCCATTGCGCGGTGCGGGCAGGAGGAGATGGTGAAACAGAGGCCATGGTCGGTCATCGATGCAGAGGGGGCAACAGGCGGCGGAACTTGGGGCACCGGCAGCGGCAAACTTGGCGAAGGAGGTGTGAGGACGGTCGGGACGGCTGGGGTTGCGAGGAAGCAGAGGCCGGCCGGTCGTGGAAGACGGCATAGAGCATCTCAGCCACAGGGAAGGTGGACGGCGGGCTTTGGAGCTCAAGCAGGAGGTAGAGCAACGGCAGAAGATGGTCGAACGATGGCGGAGGAGGGAGCGACTCGAGGGGGGGGATCTGATGCGGCGACGGCGGGCTGAGCAGGCGATGACTCTGGGAGGTAGGGACGGCGCGACGGAGGAGGACTCACGGTAGTGGCGACAAGCCGGCGAGGGGATCGGGCACAGGGAGCTCCACTCCCTGGCTCGATGCGTGCGTGTGGCGGCGCAGGGACGGGAACGAGGGAGATAGGACAAGAGGAGGGGATCGATCGGGGCTGGGGCTCTCGATCGGCTAGGGTTAACGGGGGTTAGCTAGGCCTCCAGGGGCAAATGGCCAGTCTGGTCTAGCTGGTGGAACGGGCCGGTTTGGTTGGTCAGGCCCAAGAGGCCGGCTGGGCTGGCTCCTCTCTCCTCTCTTCTCTTAAAATAGAGAAAAGGAAAGGAAAGGGAAGAAAAGAAAAGGTTAGAGAAAGAGTTTGGGCATGGGGATTATTTTCCCGGACTCACAAAAATATGCTTGTTCTGAGAAGTAGAAAAAGCCATGATTGAAAGATGTAAATTCAAACTCATTTGATTTAAATTCAAATGATTTGAATAAGAAGTGAGGGTTGGGAAGGTCCAAAAATGTTCGGATTTTTGGTGGAGCTCCGGAATATGATGAAAGAATATATGGCAAGGTTGGAGACCAAGAATTAAGATAACAAAGGCATTGGGATAATTTGCAAGTGTGTTATGGTGAATTCCAAATTAATGAAATATTTAAATATAGCTCCCTAATATCGGCAAGATATGTTATAAAGAGAAGTCACCCTTCCCTTTATTTAAATAGATCAACCATCTATGCAATTTATTACTTGAGTTGAGATGCAAAGATTAATGGCATGATGGCATGATGACATGATGCAATGCAAAAATAAAAGAGCAAGCACAAATGAAACACACGGCAAAGCTCAGAATAGCTGGAAGTCTTCTGGAGCACCGGGCTCGGGGCGTTACAACACTCCACCACTACAAGAGGATCTCATCCCGAGATTTAGGATGGCACCGGAGAGAAACGGAAGAGGAAGAGAAGAGGTAAAACAAAGTTGCTTCTTTGACAAACGAGTGAAACCACGAACCATGAAAGGTTGAAAAGTTGAAAGAAAGAACACAACATAGTTGAACACAATTGAGAGCACTCCAGTAGAAAAGAGAACCAAGGAACATCATGTGAACCTTGGAGGTTGCAAAGCTATGAATGACGAGCACAATGGATAGGAAGGAATTGAAACCACTCTGGTTGAAACGAGATAAACAAGGAACAAGGAAGAACAAATTCGAACAGCACTCCGGTTGAAAAGAGATGCAAGACTTGATAAGATGAAAAGAACTTGAAGAGGTGACACAACACTCCGGTTAAATGGATAAGCAAGAAAAGAACATGATCCTCACAAAACGAGGTGATGAGTGAAGAGCACAACATCACAATGCCTCCGTAACGAAAGAATAGAAGTTAGACCGTTGGGATAAAGGGACGGAGAAGAAAATGAAAACTTTTGCCACAAGTGAACTTGGAAAACACCCTTGCAAAGTAGGATCGAACGGAGTTGTTGGAAAATCAACAACGAAAAGCACAAGCTTGTTGAGGGCTTATGGAAAACATCTCAAAATGATGAGGTGACAACCAGCCACTAATGGAAACAATTGATTTGATTGACAGCACCAAAGAGATGAAAAACTTCTTCACCGAGATGACAAGGAGAAAATTGGATCATTGATAAACACCACAAATAGCTACATTCCTTAGGGAAGGCTGTAGGTGAGATATAACCCAATATAACTCCAACAAAAGATTGATGGATTTAAACTACCTCATTCTTGACAACATATGAATCATGAAACATGAAGGAAATTGTCAAGAGTGACATAACACCACCTCAAAAGATAAGGTAGAAAGAATTGCACTTTGGATGCAAGATGAAGAATGCTTGAACTCCTCAAAACAAAACATGTGTTGAGCACCATGTTTAATTTTAGAGTATAGCTTGGCGGGTCATAACTTCGAGAGAAATCTTGAAGAACAATTGAAGAATGAAAGGAATCCTTGATGAACGACCATGTAGAACCTCCATGAAGAACTCCGGTAAAGAAAATGATTATGAAGAAGAATTGGAGGTTGAAGAGAACCAGAATTGAAGCCTTGTAATGATTTAGATGGAGCTACGAAATGAGTAAACTTTGAACTCCGGACAAGAAAGATGAATAACTTGGAACTGAGAATTACTTCCTGATGAACAGACTCCGCCGAGAAGGAATTAATCACTTGGATGAAACAAGAATAAGAATTATGTCATGCCTATCCTTCACCAATTTAAATAGATGACAAGCAACGGATTTGGCATACTACTTATTCTCGTAGGAAGGATTAAGAGAGATATAGCGCAAACTTGAGAAGGTATTAATGGAACTACCGGTGAGATTTGGAAACAATGATTGAATTGATATGATAATGAAGGAAGTGAAAACTTGAAAGAACCACCGTAAGAATTGAAAATGAACGCTGCAAAGGCACAATCCACCGGGAAGAATTGAAAAACAAATAAAGATACTTGAGGGGATTTAGATACCTGAGAACGAAGAGATCATAAACTGATTAGAGGATATTTGAATGATGCACCGGTAAGATTTGGAGAACGATAGCTACACGCTGAGAATGAAGAATTATGACATGATGGCCTTCGGAGAAAAGAAATGGAAACAACTCATGAAATGCTTCGGATGGGTGACAAGAATTCTCACAATCGAAAACAATTATGAGAGGATGGCATGAAGCTAGAACCATGAATCTTCAACAGAATGGACCAAGATTTAGAGGAAACACTTCTTCGGTCTTCACATGTTGAGAATGACGACGAGAAACACCACCATGAATTGTTGAGATACTCCGGGAGAAAATTAGAAAGGTTGAACCAACGATGAAACGAATTTGAAAGATCTTGGAGAAGTTCATATGACTTATGGTAATTCATTCTTACGTCAGACTTGGAAAAGAATTTGAGAGTAACTCCGGGAAGGTTAGAAGAGTCAGGTACGATCCTGGGAAAAGACCTAGGGGTTAGGGCCCACTAAAAGATACACCATTGAACGATTGATTGAAAGGGAGGATTGCACCGGTTGCACTAAATGGCTTGAATGAGATAACAATCCCCAAATAGCTTGAACGGATTAAGGATGGAAACACAGATCTTCTGAGATATCTTCAACACTCTGGAACAAATGAATAGTGAGAGGTGAGTGATTGAGAGGTGCACAGGCATGAGAAAGCATTTGACACGAGGAAAGGAATATGATCAACACTGAAAGCTTGAATTGGATCCACCGGAGAAGAAAAAAAGAACGAAGGATGATGAACTTGAAGCTCGTGAGCATCTTCCGAGAAATCACCGGATAAGAACATCGAAAGAAAAGAATGAAGAGCCTTACCACAAATAAAAGGATACATGATTAAGAAATCTGTGTCCTTGAAGAAAAAAGGGTGGGAGGGCGGGAAAAAACAAAGACAACTTGGGATGAACGAAACAAACACCGTTGAGAAAACTTAGAATTGATCTTGCAGATGGGGAGAATGATGGGATCATCTCGAAGAGAAGCGCACCGGTTGGAAAAGAATTAACATGACAACCTCAGTGATAAAAAAGGATTAGTATTCAAATAGCAATATGAGAACACCGTTTAGGAAAGGTATGGATTCAACATTTCACTTCGAAGCAACTCGAATACCACAAATAAAACAAAACAAAGGATTTGGCTTGCAGAATAAGCCGGAACAAATACATATGATAGAGATTTACCCAATCCCATATCATGCATCTATCGGAAAGATATTCTAGGAGCTACTTGAATTCCCACCTATAAACTCCCGAAACTTTCTGGTTATGCAATCTGGTGTTGGGGATACAGGGGAAGCAATATATCTCACCCAAACTAACAATCCCTACATCCAGCTGTATCCATCCGTCAACACATAACCAAGAAAACTCTGGAAATTGTGTACCTCAACCTTCGAAAAGCATCCGTTATACAAGCTATGGCAATACTCCCGAACTCCCCAGTACTGGGTGACGTCGAGGTTATCTCACCAACAACTGCATAAAAGAGATTTTCGATGTCGGCAAAACTCAGGTATTCTAGAACTGCAACGATAAAATTGTGACGACAACACCTCGGAGCTCAACTCCCCGGGACACTGCCACAACCCCTAAATGTCAGGAAGCACCAAGAACAATGTTCTCGTCACAAGACTATCAGAACAATCCCAAGATACCCGCGTGATCCCAAAAAAAATTTAGTGAAATTTGAGGAGAGGAAAGACAAAACATCTACGTCAGGAGGCCTCACCAGAGCGACGAAGGGACTGAGGAGTAAAAAGAATCCTACTCTTCGATATATATAATCCTAAGACTCAAAATAGTTTTCTTCTAGACTCAACAACGGCCAACAATCAAGGGGGCTCCTATGGTTGGTCGAGGCACTGATACCAACTTGTCACGCCCAAGATGCGACCCTATCCTAAAGGAACTCGAAGGTCCCACCAAGGGTAGAAGCGCATCTTGAAGACGCTTTTGCAAGGTGGATATCATTACATCAAAAATACATAATACATAGGGATACATACATAAGGCATACAATGCCACACGAATACAACATCATCTTACATAAGAGCACCATCTGACTACGGGTCAAACACAAACAGAAACTCAAACGACATCCACCCTGCTAGCCCAGGCTGCCGACCTGGAAACTATCCCCTGATCGAAGAAGAAGCAGAAGAAGAACTCCAAAACAAGCAAACATCGCTCTCGCGTCATGATCATCGCATAACCTGTACCTGCAACTGTTGTTGTAGTAATCTGTGAGCCGCGAGGACTCAGCAATCCCATTACCATGTGTATCAAGACTAGCAAAGCTTAATGGGAAAGGAAGGGGTAAAGTGGTGAGGTTGCAGCAGCGGCTAAGCATGATATGGTGGCTAACATACGCAAATAAGAGCGAGAAGAGAAGCAAAGGAACGGTCGTGAAGCTAGCAATGATCAAGAGGTGATCCTGAACTCCTACTTACGTCAAACATAACCCAAAACCGTGTTCACTTCCCGGACTCCGCCGAGAAGAGACCATCACGGCTACACACGCGGTTGATGCTTTTTAATTCGGATCTGGTGTCAAGTTATCTACAACCGGACATTAACAAATTCCCATCTGCCACATAACCGCGGGCATGGCTCTCGAATGTTTATACCCTGCAGGGGTGTCCCAACTTAGCCCATGATAAGCTCTCGCGATCAACGAAGGATATACCTTCTCCCAGGAAGACCCGATCAGTCTCGAAATCCCGGTTTACACGACTTTTCGACAATGGTAAAACAAGACCAGCAAAGCCGCCCGATGTGCCGAGCAAATCCCGATAGGAGCTGCACATATCTCGTTCTCAGGGCACACCGGATAAGCGAAGCGTACTGGTACGGATGAATCCAATTTGCCAAGGAATGGTCCCGCACGGTGCTCTAGTTCTGGACCAACACTCGGAGGAGCACTGGCCCGGGGGGGTAAATAAGATGACCCTCGGGCTCCGGAAACCCAAGGGAAAAAGGGCCTAGGTGAGGCAAATGGTAAAACCAAGGTTGGGCCTTGCTGGAGGAGTTCTATTCAAAGCGAACTGTCGAGGGGGTCCCATAAGTCACCCGACCGCGTAAGGAACGCAAAATCCGGAAACATAACACCGGTATGACGGAAACTAGGGCGGCAAGAGTGGAACAAAACACCAGGCATAAGGTCGAGCCTTCCACCCTTTACCAAATATATAGATGCATTAATTAAATAAGATATATTGTGATATCCCAACATAATCCTGTCCATCATGGGGCAATCTTCAACTTCACCTGCAACTAACAACGCTATAAGAGGGGCTGAGCAAAGTGGTAACATAGCCAAGCAATGGTTTGCTAGGAAGGGTGCAAAAGGTTAGAGGCTGACATGGCAATTTGGGAGGCTCGAGGAACAAGTGATAGGTAGCTCAGCATAGCGATAGAACGAAACAACTAGCATAGCAATGATAGTAGTGAGATCCAGGGTAGCGGTCATCTTGCCTGAAATCCCGCTAGGAATAAGAACAAGTCCATGAAGAAGACAAATGGATGTAGTCGAACGAATCCTCACAACTCCGGAACGAAACCGAAGCTAATGAGAGAAGCAAACCAGAAAGAAGCAAACAACATGGTAAACACACAAGCATAAACATGTCATGATGCACAAAAAAGTATGATGCATGTCCGGTTTAATGAGGCATGGCATGGCAAAGAGCAACAAACAATACTACAAGTTAAGTGGAGCTCAATATGCAACGAGTTGCATATTGACAAAACACCCCATTGCAATTATTTAGTTTGATCTCGTTTAGGTACTCAACAATATTTAATGTTATTAAACATGGCAAGAGGTGAAGCATAAGTAAACTAACTATCTAGGCAAGTTTAAGTGAGGCCGGAAACAAAAAAAACGATAATTCCAGAAAATCCCCATATGTCATTTAGCAATATAATGCAAACACAATTTTAACCATTTAAATGTTGTTAACATGATGCGGATGACATATGCAAGTCTTGAGCAATTTTATGAAAATGTTGACTTTAGCATGATACGAGGCATTTGTCGCCATGGCGGAAGGAAAAACGGTGCCACGGCGGCGAAATGGAAATGGTGCCACGGCAACATCCCGGTTCCAATAGCTCATGGAGATACCGGTGCAAAAGGAAGTGTGCGGATGTGCGGAACATGCTAGAGATGGTGGGGTGCTCCCGACTAACGGGTTCCCACGAGTTAGTGGCATGGAAACGAGTGACAAATCGGACACGGTGCAAACATGAGCATCTCATACAACACATGCATTCGGTCCACGGGTGATCGTCTTGGGATTATACCTTTGAAGCGTGCATTCGGGGTGGAACGCGTTCGTTGAAGGAAGTACTCGTACTCGCAACGGTAGGGAAGTAGACGTTCACGGGTCGTCGTGGGAAGTAGTGGTACTCGCGGGCTTGGCGACGGTAGTTGTACATGTTTGACGATAGTGGAACTTGCGGATCCCAGGGGTACTTGACGGTCCTGGTCTTGGCGTCCGTAGATGTACACGGCAATCGTAGTGGTACTTTGCGCCGGTCGTCCTAGAACTTTTAATAAATCCACGGAGGCAGTCTTGGCGTTCCAGGTCTTGCAGTGTAGTCGAACTTGGCATCAACAAGGCAATGGAGGTAAATGGCGCAGGGCATGCACAGGAGCCAAGGGTCACCGGGGCCAAACAGAGGGCCTTGGCGGACTTCGATAAGGCAGCAGCAGGGTTTGAAGGCGGAGTTCAAGAGAAAAACCCACAGCACCAAAGACAGTAGGAGGCCTTGTCATGACAGCGAGCGGCGACCTTGGTGGAGCGATGTGGTGCAGGCAAAGAGGCCAACAAGGTGTTGCGTGGTGATGGCCTCAGGAGGGCCATGGCGCGGTGCGGGCAGGAGGAGATGGTGAAACAGAGGCCATGGTCGGTCATCGATGCAGAGGGGGCAACAGGTGGAGGAACTTGGGGCGCCAGCAGCGGCGAACTTGGCGAAGGAGCTGTGAGGACGGCCGGGACAGCTGGGGTTGCGAGGAAGCAGAGGCCTGCCGGTCGTGGCGGACGGTGGAGAGCATCTCAGCCACGAGGAGGGAGCGACTCGAGGGGGCACGCGGATGCGAAGCGATGGCGGGGCTGAATGGGGCGACGACTCTGGGAGGTAGGGACGGCGCGACGGAGGAGGACTCGCGGTAGTGGCGGCAATCCGGCGAGGGGATCGGGCACAGGGAGCTCCACTCCCTGGCTCGTTGCGTGCGTGTGGCGGCGCAGGGAGGGGAACGAGGGAGATAGGACAAGAGGAGGGGATCGATCGGGGCTGGGGATCTCGATCGGCTAGGGTTAACGGGGGTTAGCTAGGCCTCCAGGGCAAATGGCCGGTCTGGTTTAGCTGGTGGAACGGGTCGGTCTGGTTGGTCAGGCCCAAGAGGCCAGCTGGGCTGGCTCCTCTCTCCTCTCTTCTCTTAAAACAGAAAAAAGGAAAAGAAAGGGAAGAAAAGAAAAGGTTAGAGAAAGAGTTTGGGCATGGGGATTATTTTCCCGGACTCACAAAAATATGCTTGTTCCGAGAGATAGAAAAAGCCATGATTGAAAGATGTAAATTCAAACTCATTTGATTTAAATTCAAATGATTTGAATAAGAAGTGAGGGTTGGGAAGGTCCAAAAATGTTCGGATTTTTGGTGGAGCTCCGGAATATGATGAAAGAATATATGGCAAGGTTGGAGACCAAGAATTAAGATAACAAAGGCATTGGGATAATTTGCAAGTGTGTTATGGTGAATTCCAAATTAATGAAATATTTAAATATAGCTCCCTAATATTGGGAAGATATGTTATAAACAGAAGTCACCCTTCCCTCGATTTAAATAGATCAACCATCTATGCAATTTATTAGTTGAGTTGAGATGCAAAGATTAATGGCATGATGGCATGATGACATGATGCAATGCAAAAATAAAAGAGCAAGCACAAATGAAACACACGGCAAAGCTTGGAATAGGTGGAAGTCTTCTGAAGCGCCGGGCTCGGGGCGTTAC
The DNA here is from genome assembly GCA_021437245.1 of Aegilops speltoides. Classification (NCBI taxonomy): domain Eukaryota; kingdom Viridiplantae; phylum Streptophyta; class Magnoliopsida; order Poales; family Poaceae; genus Aegilops; species Aegilops speltoides. The sequence continues at coordinate 296,461,805 of CM038146.1, read as the reverse complement.
ACCATATCAATCTTGTTGACTTTGTCTTTTCCCTCTCTCCCCGCAGTCTTCGTCCTCTAGATAGCTCCACAGCCAGACCTGAGAGCTCCACCCCGCCAGCCATGTCGCTGCCATGGCTGGAGCAAGTGAAGCTTGCGTCTGGGCCTGTCAACGTGCTCAGTGGATCCCCAGGAGCGCATAGCATTCCCTAGCTTCTTCCCTAGCGCACCACAGCTTTGAATCCATTGATGTTCGAGCTCCGGCCGCCGCCTGGCTCGACGCCGGCATCATTTCCGGCCATGCCAGCACACCCCGCTTGCAACATTCGACGCGCGAGATCATCAGCAGAACGTAGGTGGCCTTGGATGACCATTTGGTCGCCGGAGCGTGAAACCCGCAGCTCTCCGCGGCATTTGGCCTCGTCAGCCGCGAACTGTTGGTGGGTTTGACCCACTTTGACCCCGGCTGGACCCCACCTGAGTCCATGACCTGTGTGGCCGGCCCCTAACTGAAATTAGTTTAGGTTTTAATTAGACCTAATTACCACTGTTAGGTGTTAATCACCTTGCTAACCAAACTCTGTGTCACTAAGCCCAAGCCCTTAACTAACCTAGGTTAGGATTAGATTAATGTTAATTAACTTGATTAGTTAGGTCAGTCACTGACCAGTGGGCCCCACACGTCAGGTTTGACCTGGAGCGGTCAGTTGACCTGCTGAGGTCATCATGACATCATGCTGACACAGTAAATGTTTTCTGGGATTTTAAATAAATCAGAAATGATTTATTTATTTTTAGAAAATGTTTAAAACTTCTAAAATTCATAGAAAATAATTTGTAACTCCAAATGAAACAATTTATATATGAAAAATTATCAGAAAAATCAAAATATTTTGTTTATGGTATTTCCGCGCATCTTGGAACAACTTATAGATGCTGAATAGGGCAAATCAAATGTTTGGCATTTAAATACTAACATATGGAGTTTGAATTTGAACCTTTGGTTCAAACCAACTTCATTTAATTGTGTTGCTAGTTGCATTAGCTCAATCACCATATATTGCCATGTCACATTCATGCATCATATTGTTGCATTGCATTGATTGTGTTCCTGCTCTGTTTGTCGGTGTGTTCCCCCTCAGTAGACGTTGGTCCGGCGATGAGTTCGATGACACCGATGAAGAGCTATGCTATCTTCAGAAGTGCCAGGCAAGGAAACCCCCTTTGAGCATTCTGATACAATCCCACTCTCTCGCTCCTGCTCTCTTTTACTGCATTAGGACAACAACGATTCAATTGTTACATGCTGCGGTAGTTGAACCCCTTTCCTCTGCATGACCTATATTTGCAACAGTAAATAGTTGAAGCCTGCAAGCATGAGTAGGAGTTGTTTGAGCCATGATGTGCATATTCATTTATGCTTGCTTGTTGTGCCTGCTATTGCTGAGAATTGTGTCAGGTCTAATTCATCGGGGATGAATTGGAATGTGGTCTTCATGTCCTGCTGTTGAGAGCTAAGTGTGTGAACACGAGTCGGTAAAGGTAGCGATGAGAGGCTATGTAGGAGTACATGGTGGGTTGTCTCATTGAAACCGTCCTCAGGAATTGATTCATGTGTTTGTGATCCAAGAATAGTTATTACCACATGTTGGACCTGAAATATGACCCCGCTCGACTTATTAACTCCCTTGTCCTTTGTCCAGGAGTTGCAAGTAGTTTCTGGCGTTTGTCGTTTACTGGAGGTCGTGCATAGCGCTGACCCTAGGGGTGGGCTGTGATGCAGCAGGAACGTGGCACGGTGTACCGGGACGCCCGTTTGGTGCCTCGGGAGCCCTACACACATCATTTGGGGCCGTAGTAGAAACCTCGGCCGGACTCCCTGCGGATGGAACCCGAATAGGTGATAAACCTGGACTAGCGACTTGCGTGGTTAGTCAGGTCGTGCTCTACTCCCATGTCAGCTTTTGCTTGAAGTCTGCTGAGCACATGTCGTATGCAGACGCTAAGTGGTGGAAACATGTGTGAAGAAGGACACCCCTGTAGGGTTATAAATGATATATTAGAATAGCCGCGTCCGCGGTACTGGACTACTGGGTTGCTTATGAAGTTGATAGACAAGTGAAAGTTGATACTCTAAAATATGCAAGATAAGCGCGAGTCCTATGGATGGCCTTCTCGTAGGGGGACGGGAGCGGATCCATAGTGGTGTATTGGTATGGTGAATATGTGGACTCATGTGCGCCACCTCAAAAGAGTTACTAGCAGTCATCGTATAGTATAGCCACTAAGTCAAAGCTGGCTTGCTGCAGTTAAACTCCACCACCCCTTTGGTGCTACTAATGCATATGTAGCTAGTTCTGATGTAAGTCTTGTTGGATACATTTGTACTCACGTTTGCTTAATTTATGTTTTGAAGAGAGATTTCAATCTCACTAGTAGTTCCGTGTGGACTTCGATGTTTAGCTTGTCACCTCAACTATGATCTAGTACCCTTAGGAGGGTCTTGTAGATAGTCAGGCTTCTCGGCCTTTTTCATTTGTAGTTATATGTACTCAGACAAGTTATGCTTCCGTTGCTTGTATGCTCTATATGTTAGCTCATGTGGCCCATGATTGTAACACTTATTATGCATGACTCTTCAGAGCCTTCTGAATAAATACTTTAAGTCGTAGACTTTGTTGTGATGCCATGTTGTACTTGCACATATCTAGCATATTGTGTGTATGATTTTGAAATGCTTGGTATGTGTTGGATCCGACAATCTAGTTGTTTATTCTTGGTTGTCTCTCTTATGGGGAAATGTCTCCTAGTGCTTCCACTGAGCCATGGTAACTTGCTACTTCTCCAAAACACATTGGATGATCGGCATGTGTCCTTCTTTGCTCCTATGTCTGTCCCTTCGGGGAAATGACACGCGTTGTTCCTTTAAGTCCTTGTAGCTTGCTACGACTTGGGTTCATACGTTGATGATCGACACGTGCATTGCTGGGTCATGTATGCCTGTCCCTGTAAGTTAGTGCCACCTTGGGTTTATGACTAGTCATGTCGGCCTGGGTTCTGTGTCATATGGATGCTAGCGACACTATCATATACGTCAGCCAAAAGGCGCAAACGGTCCCGGGCTAGGTAAGGTGGCACCCGTGGGGATACCATGAGTGAGGCCGCAAAGTGATATGACGTGTTCCATGCTAGATCGGTCTGACATAGGATCAAGGTCCTAACATATGATTAGTTCATCGTTCTTGATTCAGCCCATTATGAATGGAACATGTTTGCAATGACAACTAGAGATTATAGTTACTCATGCCATGCTTAATTAGCTAGGAGTTTATAATGGTTTACGTTGCGTGCCAACATGCTTTTAAATTGATTGTGATGTAGTATGATAGGATGGTATCCTCCTTTGAATGATTTGACTGGTTTGACTTGGCACATGTTCACGCATGTAGTTTAAACAAAATCAACATAGCCTCCATGATATTTATGTTCATGGTGATTTATATCCTTCTCATGCTTGGACTCAATGTTCGTTAAACTCAATGCATGTTTATGACTGTTTTCACTCTCTAGTTGCTCGCTTCCCATTGCTATCCTTCACTTGTACTAAGCAGGGATACTGCTTGTGCATCCACTTCCATAAACCCAAAGTTGTTCCATATAAGTCCACCATACCTACCTATATGCGGTATTTACATGCCATTCCAAGTAAATTTGCATGTGCCAAACTGTAAACCTTCAAATTATAATCTTTTTTGTATGCCTGAACCGCTCATGTAGCGACTGGGGCTGTTAGTATCTTCCATACTAGGTGGGTTATTCTCACGATGAGTAGACTCCGCTCGTCATTCACGAGAAAATGGCTGGTAATTGGAATGCCCAGTTCCATTCTCAAATAAAATCAAAATATAAATTCAAACAAAACTCCCCTAGGATTGTTGTTAGTTGGATGGTACCCGTTGTTTCGGACCAGCTGTGGAATGCGCATGTTGGTGGTGTGATGTAGGGTAGAACCCTAGAGGACGAACTTTCACATTTGGAGAGGATCCCTACGAGGAACACGAAGAACACGAGGAGGGGAATGAGGGAAAAACACGAGAGAACACTCAACCAACAAGAACAAAATCACACATGTGCTAGATCATCGAAACACAAGGAGAGGTACAAGATCCAAGTCCAACAAAGGACGATACATAGGGTAACCGGTTCTTCTCCGTGAGGAGGTCTTGATGATGGTCTTCTCCTAATAGAGGTCTTGAATCCAGGTGGAACTTCTCTGAAGAGGTGTCGGTCCCTCACGAGGAGTACATCCGGATGGATCAACGAAGCTCTATCTCACAAATGAGCTAACAACGCTAGCCCTAAAACGTAGGTGGAGAGGGAGTATATATAGTCTAAGGGGCGAAGGGGTACATGGGCCTCGGCCCAGATGTGCTGCACACAGGCAGATGGGGGCGGAATGTCCGGGCGTCGGGCGGGATGTCCGGGCCTTCCCGAAACGCCAGATGTCCGGGCTAGGGGCCGGATGTCTGGGCTGGGGGAGTCAGCCTTGGTGCTCTCTGGATAGGCGGGGCTGGATGTCCGGGGCTTCGGGAGGAGCCGGATGTCCGGGATGATGGCTGGAAGTCCGGGCCATCGGGGCAGCCTTCTGTGCTCCCTGGATGACTTGTCCGGATATCCGGGCTGGCGGCCGGATTTTTGGGGCGACGGGCCAGATGTCCGGGCTGGATGCCGAATGTCCGGGCTGGACGCCAGATGTCCGGGCCCTGTAGCTTCGGCTGCAGATCCCTGGCTGCGGGGTAGATCTCCAGGGGCCGGATGTCCGGGGCCATGGACGGATGTCTGGGCCTGGAAGATGTCCTCGCCTTCTTCCGTTGGTTCTCTTCTTTCGTGGAGTTGGTGGCTTGACCATCTTCATGTGCATCCTCGAGAGGTTGCTCTTGGTACCTAATCATGCACAACATTCCGAACTTAGGTAGTAGCCATGTCTCGAGAGGATCATATGAGATATCACTAAGGAGAGAAGTCACCTCGGTCTCGAGAGCTCTAGCTCGTGCTCTTGTAATGGGTCCTCTTGGTGCTTGGTGAGACGATGGTAGGTCCATGGGGATGACCGTAGGTTGCTCCGCATCATCTCCCCTCCATTGGGCAAGATCTCACCTCGTATCAAAATGCTCATCGCCATGGTATGGGGAGAGATCATTGACATTGAAGATGTCGCTCACGTTGTACTTGTCGCGTGGTAGATCGATCTTGTAAGCGTTGTTGTTGTAGCATGCTAGCACCTTGAAGGGTCCATTGGCTCGAGGTAGAAGTTTGGACTTGCGTTCGTTGGGGAAGCGGTCCTTGCGAAGGTGTAGCCACACGAGATCTCCAATGTTGAATATCATGGGGTGCTTGTTAACGTTGAGCTTGGTCGCTAGTCATTGTACTTGGCGCTTGATGGTTGTCCTTGTATCTTCATGCATCTTCTTGAGGTAGCTGGCATGTGCACTTGCATTGAGGTTGGTGCGCTCTTGTGGAGGAAGAGGTAGAATGTCCAATGGGGACAACAGGTTGAAGCCGTAGACAACCTCGAAAGGGGACTTGCCGGTAGTCCATTGTCTTGCACGGTTGTAGGCATACTCAGTGATGGGTAGACACTCCTCTCAGTCCTTGATGTTCTTATTGATCAACACGCGAAGTAGACTGGAGAGTGTATGGTTCGTCACCTTCATTTGGCCGTCGGTTTGAGGACGGTATGCCGATGAGAACAAGAGCTTGATTCCGAGCTTGGCGCATAGTGTCTTCCAGAAGTAACTCAAGAACGTGACGTCGCGATCCAAGACGATTGTCTTTGGTACTCCATGGAGTCGCAATATTTCCCTTCAGAAGAGATTGGCAAAATGTGAAGCATTCTCTATCTTGTTGCATGGAATGAAATGTGCCATCTTAGAAAATCGGTCCACAACAACAAAGACGGAATCCTTTCCATTTTGAGTTCTAGGCAAACCAAGTACAAAATCGATGGTAATGTCTTCCCAAGGTTGATAAGGAATAGGAAGAGGCATGTAAAGACCATGGGATTGAGCTTTAGACTTAGCTTTGTGACATGTAGAGCATCGGTTGGTGAAGCATGAGACGTTGTGGGACATCTTGGGCCAAATGTAGCTCTTGGAGAGCGTGGCGAATGTCTTGTCGCGTCCAAAGTGTCCCATGAGTCCGCCTCCATGAGCCTCTTGCAAAAGGAGCAATCAAAGAGAAGACTCGGGAATGCAAAGTTTGTTATCTCTCATAAGATAATCATCCTTGACGTAATATCGTTCCCAATAGGTATGCGTCAAACACTTAGCAGAAGGAGTGGCCAATGAAGGATCATTCACATACAAGTCTTTTATGTGCTCAAAGCCAACAACATTCAACTCAAGTTTAGTGACAAGCGTGCATATGCGTGAAAGTGCATTCGCAACACCCTTAATGTACTTGATCACATAGGGAAAAGATTCAATAAATTCACTCCATTTGGCATGATGCTTGTTCAACTTAGTTTGCCTTTTAAGTACTTAAGTGTTTCATGATCAGTATGTATGACAAACTCATGAGGTCTAAGGTAATGTTCCCAAACATGTAGCACATGCACTAAATCATACAAATCTTTGTCATAGATGGGATAGTTAAGTTGAGCACCGGAGAGTTTTTCACTAAAATATACAATGGCTCGTTTTTCTTGAATCAAAACTCCGCCAATTCTGGTACAACTTGCATCGCAATGAACCTCAAAAGTTTTGTCAAAGTGGTGCAAAGCAAGAATCGAAGCATGCGCAAGCAAGGACTTGAGCTCATCAAAAGCGGTAGATTGCAAGGGTCCCCAAACAAAAGGAGCATTTTTCTTACTCAAGGCATGCAAAGGAGCGGCAATAGTGCTAAAATCCTTCACAAAGCGATTTATAAAACCCCGAAGGCCAAGGAAGCTACGCACTTGTTGCAAATTGGTGGGTTGGGGCCAAGTTTTAATTGCTTCAATTTTGGATTCATCAACATGGACACCCTTGGAAGAAACGACAAAACCCAATAAAACAAGCTTGTAACACCAAACGTACACTTTTTCAAGTTGGCATAAAGACATTCCTTTCGAAGAGTTTGCAAAACAGCCCTAACATGATTTAGATGCTCTTTCATGGACTTGCTAAAAACAAGAATGTCATCAAAGTAAATCACAACAAACACTCCAATGTAAGGACGAAGCACAAAATGCATACGACGCATGAAAGTACCGGGAGCTTCCGATAAACCCATAGGCATAACCAACCACTCGTACAAGCCAAATTTGGTTTTGAAAGCGGGTTTTCCATCCATCACCTTCTTGTATGCGGATTTGATAATAGCCACTTTCAAGATCAACTTTGGAACAAATGGTGGCACCGCTAAGTTCATCAAGCATATCATCTAAGAGAGGAATTGGATGCCTATTGTAACGCCCTTTATGCGGCTATATCTCCCACGTGTCGAAGCACGACTTAGAGGCATAACCGCATTGAAAGCAATGTCGCAAGTGAGGTAATCTTCACACAACCCATGTACTCCCTCCGTTCCGGATTACTTGTCGCACGTATGGATGTATCTAGATGTATTTTAGTTCTAGATACATCCATTTCAGCGACGAGTAATTTAGGACGGAGGGAGTAATACATAAGGGAAAGAGATACATAGTTGGCTTACAATCGCCACTTCACACAGTTACATGAATAAAGCATTACATCATCCAGATACAATCAAGGTCCGACTACGGAACCAAAATAAAAGAAGAACCCCAAATGCATAAAGGTCCCCGATCGACCCCAACCGGGCTCCACTTCGATCAACTAGAACGAAACAACACAAAGGGCAAGATCTTCATCGAGCTCCTCCTTGAGCTTGGTTGCGCCACCGCTTTCGTAACATAGGCACCGCAAACTGGTTTTGAAGTATCTCGTGAGCCACGGGACTCAGCAATCTCGCACCCTCGCGATCAAGACTATTTAAGCTTATGGGTAAGGTAAAGGCATGAGGTGGAGCTGCAGCAAGCGACTAGCATATATGGTGGCTAACATACGCAAATGAGAGCGAGAAGAGAAGGCAAAGCACGGTCGATAAAAGTATGATCAAGAAGTGATCCTATAGCAACCTCACGTAAAGCATAACTCCAACATCGTGTTCACTTCCGGACCACGGAAAGAGACCATCACGGTTACACACGGTTGATTCATTTTAATTAAGGTCAACTTCAGGTTTTCTACAACCGGACGTTAACAAATTCCCATCTGCCCATAACCGTAGGCACGGCTTTCAAAGTTCAAATCCTGCAGGGTGTCCCAACTTAGCCCATGACAAGCTCTCACGGTCAACGAAGGAATAGACCTCCACCCGAGACACTCCGATCGACTCGGTATCCGGTACAACAAGACATTTCGACATGGTAAAACTAAACCAGCAACACCGCCCGAATGTGCCGACAAACCCGATAGGAGCTGCACATATCTCTTTCTCGGGGCACACTCAGATGAGACTAGCTACGAGTAAAACCAACCCTCAAGTTTCCCGAGGTGGCCCTCAGCAGTAGCTCGATTCGGACCAACACTCGAGGAGCACCGCCCCGGGGTTAGAATAAAGATGACCCTTGAGTCTGCAGAACCCAAGGGAAGGTGGTAGGTTGTTAGTGCAAATTGTAAAACCAATGTTGGGCATTGCTGGAGGAGCTTTACTTAAGGCGAACTGTCAAGGGGTTCCCATTATAGCCCAACCGCGTAAGGAACGCAAAATCCGGGAACATAGCACCGATATGAAGGAAACTAGGGCGACAAGAGTGGAACAAAACACCAGGCCTAAGGCTGAGCTTTCCACCCTTTACCAAGTATATAGATGCATTAATTAAATAAGATATATTGTGATATCCCAACAAGTAAACATGTTCCAACAAGGAACAACATCTCCATGTTCCAACAAGGAACAAACTTCAATCTTCACCTGCAACTAACAATGCTATAAGAGGGGCTGAGCAAAGCGGTAACCTAGCCAATCAACGGTTTGCTAGGACATGGTGGGTTAGAGGTTTGACATGGCAATTTGGGAGGCTGACAAGCAAATGGTAGGCATCGTAGCATTGTCATAGCAAAAGAGCGAGCAAACTAGCATAGCAAAGATAGTAGTGATTTCGAGGGTATGATCATCTTGCCTGAGATCCCGCAAGGAAGAAGAACGAGTCCAAGAAGAAGACAAACGGTCGTAGATGAACGGATCCTCACAAACGCGACGTTAATCGAAACCAACCCGAAGAAGCAACACCGGAAAAGAGCAAACAACCTAGTAAATAACCAACACATAATCATGGCACGGTGCGGAAACAAGTATGATGCATGTCTGGTTTAAAGAGGCATGGCATGGCAAAGTGCAACAAATAATACCACCAATTAAGTGGAGCTCAATACGCAACGAGTTGAATATTGGCGAAACACCACATTTCAATCATTTAGTTCGCTCTCGGTTATGTACCCAACAACATTAAATGTTATTAAACATGGCAAGAGGTGAAGCATGAGCAAACTAACTAGTTAGGCAAGTTTAAATGAGGCCGGAAGCAACAAACGACAATTCCGGAAAATCCTCATGTCATTTAGCAATTTTTAAGAAAACAACAATTTTAAACTTTTTAAATGTTGTTATCATGATGCGGATGACATATGCAAATCTTATGCAATTTTACGAAAATTTTGACATGAGCATGTTATGAAGCATCTGTCACCATGGCGGAAGGAAAAAGGTGCCACGGCGGTGAAACGGAAATGGTGCCACGGCAACATTACGGTCCCGATAACTCATGGAGGTACCGGTGCAAAAGGAAGTGTGACGTGAGCGAGTCATGCAAGATGGTGGGGTGATCCCAGATTACCGGGTTCCCACGGGTCGACGGCATGGCAAACAAGGAGGAACTTGCAATGACAATTCGGACACGGTGCAAACATAGGGTGCATCTCATACAACACATGCATTCTATCCACGGACGGCGTCTCGGGGTTATACCTTCGAGGCATGCATTTTCAAAGCAGACCGGTTCGGAGAGGAAGTAGTCGTTCACGGGTCATCGAGGGAAGTAGTGGTACACGTTTCGTGGTTGTTCGGGGTCACGACGAGGAACTTGACGTCCACGAAATCTTTGAGGGTCAACGGTAGTGGTACATGGGGCGTAGTGGAAGTAGTCGTTCTCGCGGCGGTAGTGGAAGTAGTTGTTCACATGGCGACGGTAGTTGTACACGTTTTCGTAGATGTTCATGTCGACGGTAGTGGTACACGCGACGTTGGGGTACTTGTCGGTCCGGTCTTGGCGGTGTAGATGTACATGTTGTCGGGGTACTTGTCACATCATCGGGTGTAGTTGTACATGAAGGTCTTGATGAACCCGAAGGGGACTTGGCGATCCAAAATTGCTCCTGTTCGGGTAGGCATCGTGACAACAGCTCGAGGCTGAGGCCACGTATGGGGCGCGCTCGGGTCGATGGGGACGACGACAGAAGGCAAGAAGCAGGGGGCAGCAGAGGGACTAGGCGCGGGGAGGACCGAAACCGAGGCGGGGGAGGAGGCCGCAGGGCGCGGGCGAACCATGGAGGCCGGCAGAGGAGGAGGTCGGGCGCGGGGCCGGCAGTGGCTTCGCGGAGGAGCAAGGCGACGAGGACGGCCCGGGGCTCTAGCTGCGGCGGCGCCGGAGTTGAGCAAAGCCAGCAGGGCGGATGGGCGTGGCGCTCCTGGTCACAGCGACCGGAGGGGCGACGGGGCATGGATGGCGCCGGTGGAGGGAGGAGGCGGCGAGGGGAACAGGAGAGGGGATCGCGCGAGGAGGGAGGAGTGGGGGCCTGGCGCTGGGTTCAGCAGGGGCGTGGTCGCGGGGGCGCTCGAGAAGGGGAGACGCCATGGAGGAGGAGAGGAAGGGGCCGGCTAATGCGGGCACCATGAGAGGCGTGCTCGAGAGGAGGGTTCGGGCGCTGCGGGGAGGAAGGGGCGGAGGCGAGGGGATCGGGCGATGCGGGTGCCTGACGGCGCTGCGAGGAGGAACGAGGGGAGAGATGGGGATCGGCAGAGAGAGCTGCGGGCTGGATCGGTTGGGGGCTAGGGTTAGAAGGGTTAGGTGACTGACTGGGCCGGCTAGGCTAGAGCTGGGCCTAAGAGGCCGGCTAGGCACTCTTCTCCCTCTCTCTTATATTTTTTTAGCAGAAAACAATTAAAGAGAAGAAAAGGAAAGAGAGGGTTAGGGAAAGGATTTGCGCATGGGGACAATTTTCCCGGACTCGAAAAAAATGCGCTTGTTCCAAGAAAAATAGAAGTGGGCATGACCGAAAGTTTAAATTCAAACTCATTTGATTTAAATTCAAATGATTTGAATAGGAAGTGAGGTTTGGGAAGGTCCAAAAATGTTCGGATTTTTGGTGGAGCTCCGGAATATGATAAAAGAATACATGGCAAGGTTGGAGATCAAGAATTAAGACAACAAAGGCATTAGGATATTTTGTAAGTGTGTTTGCGGTCAATCCAAATAATTAGAATATTTACTATAGCTCTCTAAATATCGAGAGGATATGTTTTAAAGAGAATCACCATGTGAATTCCCTCGATTTAAATGGATCAAAGATCCATGCCATTTATTTAGTTGAGTTGTAAAAGATTTATGAGATGATGGCATCATGACATGATGCAATGCAAAAATAATTAGAGCAAGCACAAATAAAAAACACACGGAGGTCACAAAAATATGGAAGTCTTCTCGAGCATCGGTCTCGGGGCGTTACAACACTCCACCACTACGAGAGGATCTCGTCCCGAGATCTAGGATGGCACCGGAGAGAAATGGAAGAGGAAGAGAAGAGGTAAAACTAAGTTGCTTCTTTGACCAACGAGTGAAACCATGAACCTTGAGAGGTTGAGCAATTTAATGGAAAGAGTACAACAGAGATGAACGAGATTGCAAACAATCCGTTAGAAAAGAGGAACAAGGAACATTACGAGGACTTGAAGGTTGCAAAGCTATGAATGACGAGTACAATGGACAAGAAGGAATTGAAATCACTCTGGTTGAAACGAGATAAACAAGGAACAAGGAAGATCTAAATCGGACAGCACTCCGGTTGAAAAGAGATGCAAGACTTGATAAGATGAAAAAGAACTTGAAATAAAAAGACACGACACTCCGGTTAAATGGATAAGCATGAAAAGAACACGATCCTGACAAAACAAGATGATGATTGAAGAGCACAACATCACAATGCCTCCGGAACGAAAGAATAGAAGCTAGACCGTTGGGATAAAGGGACGGAGAAGAAAATGACAACTTCTACCACAATTGAATTTGGAAGGCATCCTTAGGAGACGGGTCGAGCGGAATTGTTGGAAAACCAACAATGAAGGAATAAGCTTGATACGGTCTTGTGGAATACATGTCAAATTATGAGGTGACAAACTGCCACTCACAGGAAAAGATTTGGATTGGTAAGAACAAGGAGACAAGAAACTATTTTACCGAGAGGATAAAGAAGAGCTTGGATCATTTATGAGCACCATAGATAGCAACAGTCCTTAGGGATGGCTTTAGGTGAAATATAACACAAGATAACTCCAATGACGAGATTGATGGATTTAAAAATAACTCATTCTTCACAACATGTGAATCATGGAACATGAACTCAAATTATCAAGAATGACATAATACCACCTCCAAAATATGGTAGAAAGAATTGCACTCCGGATTACCATATGAAGAAAGCTTGAGCTCCTTAGGAAAGAATCTCAATGAAAACTTTGAGAAGGGAATTAAATCCTTGATGAACCATCATGTAGAACCTCCATGAAGAACTCCGGTGAAAAGAAAGAGAAATTGAAAACACAAGGTTAATCCTTGCAATGATTTAGATGGATCTCCGTGATAATTAGAGCTTGGAACTCCGGGAAAAAGAGAAGATGAAACAAATGAAACCAAGAATTTTAAGGGCCTCCGGAATAAAGAATTAATCACTATGATGAACAAGAATAAGAATTATGTTATGCTTATCCTGCACCAATTAAATTGATGACAATCAACGGATTTGGCATACTATTTATTCTCGTTGAAAAAGTATTGAAAAGAGATATTGCTCAACTTGGGAAGGTCTTCAACGATCCGACGGTAGGATTTGGGAAGAACGAATGAATCTATATAATAACAAAGGAAGAGAACTCTTGAACGAACTACCGTAAGAATTGAAAATGATCGAAGTAGGGGTGCATCACCGGTAAGAATTAGCAAATGAACGAAGGTGCTTGAGACAAACTAGATACATGAGAACAAAGAGATCAAGAACTGATTAAAGGATATTCGATTGATGCACCGGCAAGAGAGGAGAATGATAACTGACAGCTGAGAATGAATAAACCTGAATTGATGGACTCCAGATGACAAACTGAGAAAACTCTTGAATATCTCCTGATTGGTGAAAAGATTCTCACAATCGAAAACAATTATGAGAGGATGGCAACATGCTAGCACCATGAATCTTGAAGAGAATAGAGCAAGATTAAAGAGAAACTCTTCTTCGGTCTTCAAATGATGAGAATGACAACGAGAAACACTACCAAGAATTATTGAGGCACACCGGAAGAATCAAAAGCGAAGAGGTTGAGCCAACTATGAAAAGAATTTGAAAGATCTTGGAGAAAAGCATTTGACTGATGATAACTCATTCTTACGTCAAACTTGGAGAAGAATTTAGGATAGCTCGGGAAAATAGAAGAGTCGTAAGATCCTCGAAAAGACACGTGGGTTAGGGCCCACTCAAAAGAACACCGCTGAAAAGATTTAAAAGAGATGTTGCACCGTTGAATTAAATGACTTGAATGAGATACCAATCTCGAAAGAGCTTGAACGAATGCAGAGTGGACACACGAATCTTCGAGATATCTTGAGCACTCCGGAATAACAAATAGCGAGAAGTAGAATGATAATGAGGTGCACCGATATGAGAAGACATTGAAATGAGGAAAAAGGTATGATCAACAAAACTTGACTTGAATCCACCGGAGAAGAGAAAGGAATGAGGAATGACGAACTAGTAGAACATCTTCTTGAGAACCACCGGGTAAGAACGTTGATGGAAAAGAATGGAGAAACTTCACAAAAATAAAAGGATACTTGGTAAAGAAATCTTAGTCCTTGAGGAAAAAGGGTGGGTGGGCGGAAAAACAAAGGCAACTTGGAGACGGATGAAACAAACACCGTTGAGAAGAAATGATAATTGGTCTTGCTGATGTTGAAGTGATCGGATCCACTTGAAGAGAAACACGCCGGTTGAAAAGGATTGACATGACAATCTTGATTGTCGAGAAGGATTGGTATTCACATCGGAGTATGAGAACACCATTTTGGAAAGGTATGGAATCAACACTTGACATTGAAGCAACTCAATACCACAACTAAAAACAAAAACAAAGGACTGGCTTGCGAATAAGCGGAACAAACATATGATAGAGATTCCGTCCAAGTTTTTGTGGTGGGGCCTACACGCGCTTGATCAGACACAGCACCATCATGTACAAGGCAAGGCACATGACATACGAAGCGCCCCAGTCGGCATAGCCAAGGACTCTTTAAGACACAACGAGACCATTTGTAAAACCAACCGTGAATAGGCGGACCACTAGACGTCGAACCCCAATTTCATATCATACATCCGTCGGAAAGATATCCTAAAAGCTACTTGAATTCCCACCTATGAAACTCCCAAATTTTCCGGTTATGCAATCGGTGTTGGGGATACAGGAAGCATAATATCTCACCCAAAACTAGCAAATCCTACATCCAGCTATATCCATCCTTCAACACATAACCAAGAAACCTTCGGAAATCGTCTACCTCAACCTTCGAAAAGCATCCGTTATACAAGTTATGGCGATACTCCCGAACTCCCGCCCCAGTACTGGGTGGCGTCGAGGTTATCTCACCAACAAACTGCATAAAAGAGATTTTCGATGTCGGCATACTAAACTCAGGTATTCCAGAACTGCAACAATAAAATTATGGCGACAACACCTCAGAGCTCAACTCCCCGGGACACTTCCACTAAACCCCTGACAGGAGGCACCAAGACAATGTTCTCATCATAAAACCATCGGAACGATTCCAAGATACCCGCGTGATCCTAAAATAAATTTAGTGAAATTTGAGAAGAGAAGAGTCAAAACTCGTCGTCAGATGCCTTACCAGAGCGATGAAGAGACCGGGAGTAAAAAGAATTCCTAACTCTCCGATATATATAATCCTAAATGACTCAAAACATTTTTCTAGACACAACTCGCCGCTAAAAACGATCAAGCGGTGGGGCTCCTAAGGTCGGGAAGGCTCGATTACCAACTTGTAACGCCTCGATGCGGCTATATCTCCCACGTGTCGAAGCACGACTTAAAGGCATAACCGCATTGAAAGCAATGTCGCAAGTGAGGTAATCTTCACACAACCCATGTAATACATAAGGGAAAGAGATACATAGTTGGCTTACAATCGCCACTTCACACAATTACATGAATAAAGCATTACATCATCCAGATACAATCAAGGTCCGACTACGGAACCAAAATGTCACACCCTGATTTTCATGGCACAGCACTTAAGCTCTTAATCATGCTAAAATGTGGTTTGACAAAAACTTTTGAGTGTTTTGGACTTTGCTTGATTTGATTTTTGTCTGCTGTTTGCAAGTGCTCTAAAAATAAAATAAATCCTCCAACTCCTATACTTCACCTCCTTGCTCCAAAAACCTTTCCCAATGATCATGCCATGTGTATAGGACATAAAAATATTTTCTTACAAAAATAATTTGGCCAAAAAGTATTTTCAAAAATTAGTTTTTCAAAAACCCCTGAATTGAGGTTTGCACTGCAAGTACTTAATTAAGGGCAGTAAAAATCTTTCTAAAAATATATTTGGCTCCTATTAGATATAGGATTCCCAGGAACCACAAAAATATAATTTTAAAAGTTGTTTTCCTATTTTATTTAAAAGCTTTTTATCAAGGCCAGAAATGGTCTTTAATAAGGAAAAATTATTTTATTGCTTCAAAAATATTTGACAAAATTTAGGGAAACTCATAGGACATATATTGTCCATATATAAGAGTTTCAACACATGGTTATGTTCAAAATATTGGTCAAACCCCTCAAAAGCCCTTTCTGGATATTTCAAGCTTTTGAAATATTTACAAAGGAAATGTTCTCCAAAAATTCCAAGAAAATTCTATCATGTCACATATGACATATTTGGTGATCTTGCCAAGTCTCATGACTTGGAGAACAAGATAGCATCATCAAAACCTCTCAAAACCATTTCTGTCCATTTTGAAGTTTGAGCAACTTTACATTGCCAAACATGCCCAAATGTTCTCAAACCTTGTGAACTTGCTCAAATGGTCTAATAATTCATCCAGACCAAATGGCACAAGTTGGAGAGCAAGTTAACTTGATCAAAGTACTCCAAAACCCTTTCTGTCCAGAACCATATTTGAACAACTTTGCATTACCAACTTTCTCTCCTTGACACCAACTTTTGTGAGCAGGATCACATGACCAAATGAGGCCACCACACCAAGTGGTGCATCAAGGAGAAGTGATTAGCTCAACTAAATCTACACAAGTTCATTTCTGCTAAATTCTAGGGTTTACCAAAGTTGCATTGTCAACTTCCTTAAATTGAGCTCCAAATTGGTGGAAGGCCCTAATTATATGTGTCATTTCACCCTGTGGAACCTCATGACAAATGGAAGTCATATTCTTGCCCAAACCTTTATCAAACACCTTCTGGCATTTTGCAAAAACCACTATTGTGACCCCTTCCACTATTCTTGGGGAGCTCAACTTTTTGCCACAGCCTCTCCTGGCCATCTCCTACCTCCAGTAACTCTCCTCCTTCTATAGCTCAATTATTTGGGGATAGAACCCATCCCTTTCCCTCTCTGTTTAACCATGGCAACTCCTCCTCTCTCCCACCTTTCTATATCAGGCGCCCACCTAGCTCCTCGACCACTCTAGAGCATCCAAGGAAGCTCCAAGACACAAGTGGACACGGCAGAGCACATAAAGCGCACTCATGCCGCCAAAGCCTGCTCTGAGCTGCCACTGAGCGGCCGAGCCCCGCCGCCAAGACTCCCGTCCACCTCGGGCCGCCTAAGGCCGAGATGCTCCTCGACGTCCGCATCACGACACCAAGCTGGCCCCCTCCTCCTTCTCCCTCCTGCTGCCTCCTCTCGCACGCGCACCGGCCGCCCGAGCGCCCAATGGGCGACCTCACACGCGTGGTGCCCCTGGCCCCCCCTGCTCTCTCTCTTCTCTTCCCTGGCTTGGACCGAATCCAGGAACGCCCTAGACACGGTGCATCCCCACCCCGAGGCCCGTGAGCGAACGAGCACGAGCTCGGCCAAGATGAGCCACGGTGGGCCGAGGCCTTCGCCATATAAAGCCGCCCCAGCCCTCCTCTCGATCCCTTTCGTCCTCTCTCTCTCCTGCACCCCTAGACCAATCCACACCTCCTCCGTGCCTCCTTCTCCTCCCGCCTCAAGATGGCAGCCGCCGGCTTGCTCAAATTCGAGCAATGCCGAGCTCACCTCCTCCCTTTCCTCCACGAAGAGACTCCCGTGGTCCGCGAACCTTCCCACCTCCTAGAACCGCCGCAGGATGCTCGAACGCCAAGAGCCACGGGTGGCCGACGACCTTCCCCGCCATCGTCAAAGTTGCGGTCACCGCGCCCCCCTCCGTGCCGTGACCTGCACTAACGGATGCGCCGCTCATGTTGGGCTCGCCCATAGGCGAGCGCCTTGGAGACGGCCGAGGCGCGGCTATCGCCGGGCGAACACCGGCGGCGCTCTGCCTCCCCTGCTCTGTCTCGAAGGGAGGTAGAGGGCGACCGCCCGCCGGTGGCGTGGGGGCCAGCGTGTCGGCGACCCAGCGGCCGGGCCCCGCCGTTTAAGTGGAGGCGGAATCCCCGCGAGGCCGCCTTCCCTGCAGGGAAGCGTACTCCCATAGTACGCCATCGGCGTGGCCCTCCTTGGCTGCGTGGCCGTGCAGTGGGCGGCCAGTCAAGGCGCATGCCCTAACTCTGCGCCGTATGCGAGGCATAGGTATAACGCCCCTTCCCTTGTCTTTTTTCCATATTCTTTTCCTGTCAACTTGTAAAATCTCCCAAACAATTCAAATCAACTCCAAATTTGATGATTCAAATTTCTGGAGACTCCATAAATCATGCTCTACCTGTTAGTGCAACATGCACAATTTTCCAGATACGTTTTCTTCACAAATAATTATCACATCCTATTTTTCCTATTTCTGTGATAAACTTTAGAAAATCACAGAGAGCTCAATATTGATCCAAATGCCATGATTCAAATTCCTAGATGAATATAAGCTCATAACCTAGTTTATGAACGTTTTTCTTGATGCTTTCTGTACCACATAAATTATTGAGCCATTTCTTCATATTTATCAACTTTGCAAAATCATAGGATATTCATTTGAACTCCAAATCCAGTGAAACCAATTCCTTGATGCTTCTAAAATCATGCTTTGTCAAATGGGTGCCCTTGCTCATTTTTCAAAAATATATTTCTGTACACTTCTAGCAAACCCATAAACCTCTTGATTCCATCATATTGAAATGTTCGGAGATGTCCATTGATCCACTTCCAATGAAATCACTTTGGTCATTCCTCATATGACCAGAGGTATCCAATAAAAGTCAATTTCACATTTTTAGAGCACATTTAATTCTTGCCTTGCTGTGTTGCTTATTGTGTTGTTTCCGACGTTAGTTGACGAGGTAGACGGAGTACTTGGAGAAGGACGAGAAGACTTGAAGACTCTGAGGAACAGGCAAGCAGCCCTTTGACCATGTCTATGGAACCCTTTCTATGCATGTCATTTAGCTCTTTATTATTGTTGCATCGGAATCATGATGAGATGGTGAACCACGTGGGTTGGTTGCCACTGTTACTTCCTCGTTGATACTTGCATTGTGCATGGCCCTACCTTCTTATGAGGGTTATGCCGGTGGGAGTAGATAGGATGCTAAAGTAGATGCTATGCAAAAAGGGATGGGAATATGCATGGTGAAGGAGGCAAAGTGATTTCAAAAGTCTTTTCGAAAACCCCGTCGGGTGCCACTTATGCCCGAGGGAGATGATGAGATGGGTAACCACTTGATGACGAAGTGGTGTACCGAGGCAAATGTGTGTGTTGTTTTCGAAAACGGATTGGTCGGAGTTGCGACCGTTATTCCAACCTTACATGCGCGACCACTCTACCCTTATATGGGAAAGGGCATTATCGAGTACCTAGACCGATACTAGCTTGGAGCCCATTACTAGTGACGGGGAGAGTTGGTGCTCTCTCTTGGGACGGGTCGTGCTGTAGGGCGGCCATGACCATCTTTATGGGGCACGGACACACCGCTGGTACCCGTGCGGTGGTATGTGATGAATATGGGAGCAAGGCTCCACGAAAATGTTATGAGAAATGTTGGGCACGGGGTTCCGCCAATCGAGTGGACTCCATGTTAGTGTCGACTAGGGAAAGATAGTGATCGGGTGCTTACCCCGGGTACTTGAGGTACCGCGGGTCATGGATGACACGGAAGTTCCCCGGATCTAGTGGGTAAAGTGTGCAACCTCTGCAGAGTGTAAAACTATTCGAATAGCCGTGTCCACGGTCATGGACAGTTGGGTAACCGCTCTTGGGCTACGTCCACTTGTTTTCAAACCCGGTGTGTGTGAGATGATGGTGTTGCCTTGGATCAAGTCAGAGGACTTGACACGATTGAGATGGGTTGGTGCCCTCTCTGTTTATGATAAATGGGTTGGTGCCCATTCTATTTATGTTGATATCTGTGACCAGTTCTTATGGTTACTTGAATTCTCTTGATGCATGCTTTATAGGATGTTGAACATGTCATTGCACTCAAAACTAGCTTTATGCAAAATTTACCTATGTCATGCATTGTTGTACCTTGAACCAAAACATGGGTTGCTTGTAGTACATTCAAAGTACTCATTGGCTTGCCTTTGGTTATTTCATTGACCGTGCATGAAAGAACAGGATGCGATGGAGAACACTTGGTGACGAGCATGCGAGCTAGGACGCTTCGGTCAGTAATGCCCGTAGGGTTAAGGCGGATGGCATGGGTCCAAGTTATCGACGAAGTTTCCGCATGCGATGTTGTACTCAAGGCTCGACCATAATGGTCCTACTTGTGTAATACGGTATGTATGGATGTAAGACTCTTGTTATTCAGCTTACGTGTGTTCAAGTGAGCATTGATCTCGGGATCATCTGTACACGCGTGCATTCGGCGATCACGACTTATGAGTCGGGTCCCCACACAAAATAAAAGAAGAACCCCAAATGCATAAAGGTCCCCGATCGACCCCTAACCTGGGCTCCACTATCGATCAACTAGAACGAAACAACACAAAGGGCAAGATCTTCATCGAGCTCCTCCTTGAGCTTGGTTGCGCCACCTTTCGGTAACATAGGCACCGCAAACTGGTTTTGAAGTATCTGTGAGCCACGGGACTCAGCAATCTCGCACCCTCGCGATCAAGACTATTTAAGCTTATGGGTAAGGTAAAGGCATGAGGTGGAGCTGCAGCAAGTGACTAGCATATATGGTGGCTAACATACGCAAATGAGAGCGAGAAGAGAAGGCAAAGCACGGTCGATAAAAGTATGATCAAGAAGTGATCTTATAGCAACCACGTCAAGCATAACTCCAACATCGTGTTCACTTCCGGACTCCACGGAAAGAGACCATCACAGATTACACACGGTTGATTCATTTTAATTAAGGTCAACTTCAGGTTTTCTACAACCGGACGTTAACAAATTCCCATCTGCCCATAAATCATGGGCACGGCTTTGAAAGTTCAAATCCTGCAGGGTGTCCCAACTTAGCCCATGACAAGCTCTCACGGTCAACGAAGGAATAGACCTCCACCCGAGACACTCCGATCAGACTCGGTATCCCGATACAACAAGACATTTCGATAGGGTAAAACTAAACCAGCTCCACCGCCCAAATGTGCCGACAAATCCCGATAGGAGCTGCACATATCTCTTTCTCAGGGCACACTCAGATGAGACTAGCTACGAGTAAAACCAACCCTTAAGTTTCCCCGAGGTGGCCTCGCAGTAGCTCGATTCGGACCAACACTCGTGAGGAGCACCGCCGGGGGTTAGAATAAAGATGACCCTTGAGTGTGCATAACCCAAGGGAAGGTGGTAGGTTGTTAGTGCAAATGGTAAAACCAATGTTGGGCATTGCTGGAGGAGCTTTACTTAAGGCGAACTGTCAAGGGGTTCCCATTATAGCCCAACCGCGTAAGGAATGCAAAATCCAGAACATAACACCGATATGACGGAAACTAGGGCGGCAAGAGTGGAACAAAACACTGTGCCTAAGGCCGAGCCTTCCACCCTTTACCAAGTATATAGATGCCTTAATTAAATAAGATATATTGTGATATCCCAACAAGTAAACATGTTCCAACAAGGAACAACATCTCCATGTTCCAACAAGGAACAAACTTCAATCTTCACCTGCAACTAACAACGCTATAAGAGGGGCTGAGCAAAGCGGTAACATAGCCAATCAATGGTTTGCTAGGACATGGTGGGTTAGAGGTTTGACATGGCAATTTGGGAGGCTGACAAGCAAATGGTAGGCATCGTAGCATTGGCATAGCAAAAGAGCGAGCAAACTAGCATAGCAAAGATAGTAGTGATTTCGAGGGTATGATCATCTTGCCTGAGATCCCGCAAGGAAGAAGAACGAGTCCAAGAAGAAGACAAACGGTCGTAGATGAACGGATCCTCACAAACGCGACGTTAATCGAAACCAACCCGAAGAAGCAACACCGGAAAAGAGCAAACAACCTAGTAAATAACCAACACATAATCATGGCACGGTGCGGAAACAAGTATGATGCATGTCTGGTTTAAAGAGGCATGGCATGGCAAAGTGCAACAAATAGTACTACCAATTAAGTGGAGCTCAATATGCAACGAGTTGAATATTGACGAAACACCACATTTCAATCATTTAGTTCGCTCTCGGTTATGTACCCAACAACATTAAATGTTATTAAACATGGCAAGAGGTGAAGCATGAGCAAACTAACTAGTTAGGCAAGTTTAAATGAGGCCGGAAGCAACAAACGACAATTCCGGAAAATCCTCATGTCATTTAGCAATTTTTAAGAAAACAACAATTTTAAACTTTTTAAATGTTGTTATCATGATGCGGATGACATATGCAAATCTTATGCAATTTTACGAAAATGTTGACATGAGCATGTTATGAAGCATCTGTCGCCATGGCGGAAGGAAAAAGGTGCCACGGCGGTGAAACAGAAATGGTGCCACGGCAACATTCCAGTCCCGATAACTCATGGAGGTACCGGTGCAAAAGGAAGTGTGACGTGAGCGAGTCATGCAAGATGGTGGGGTGATCCCAGATTACCGGGTTCCCACGGGTTGACAGCATGGCAAATGAGGAGGAACTTGCAATGACAATTCGGACATGGTGCAAACATAGGGTGCATCTCATATAACCCGTGCATTCGGTCCACGGACGGCGTCTCGGGGTTATACCTTCGAGGCATGCATTTTCAAAGCGGACCGGTTCGGAGAGGAAGTAGTCGTTCACGGGTCGTCGAGGGAAGTAGTGGTACACGTTTCGTGGTTGTTCGGGGTCACGACGAGGAACTTGACGTCCACGAAATCTTCGAGGGTCGACGGTAGTGGTACACGGGGCGTAGTGGAAGTAGTCGTTCTCGCGGCGGTAGTGGAAGTAGTTGTTCACGTGGCGACGGTAGTTGTACACGTTTTCGTAGATGTTCATGTCGACGGTAGTGGTACACGTGACGTTGGGGTACTTGTCGGTCCGGTCTTGGCGGTGTAGATGTACATGTTGTCGGGGTACTTGTCGCATCATCGGGTGTAGTTGTACATGAAGGTCTTGATGAACCCGAAGGGGACTTGGCGATCCAAAATTGCTCCTGTTCGGGTAGGCATCGTGACAACAGCTCGAGGCTGAGGCCACGTATGGGGCGCGCTCAGGTCGATGGGGATGACGACAGAAGGCACGAAGCAGGGGGCAGCAGAGGGACTAGGCGCGGGGAGTACCGAAACCGAGGCGGGGGAGGAGGCCGCAGGGCGCGGGCGAACCATGAAGGCCGGCAGAGGAGGAGGTCGGGCGCGGGGCCGGTAGGGGCATCGTGGAGGAGCAAGGCGACGAGGACGGCCCAGGGCTCTGGCTGCGGCGGCGCCGGAGTTGAGCAAAGCCAGCAGGGCGGATGGGCGCGGCGCTCCTGGTCACAGCGACCGGAGGGGCGACGGGGCATGGATGGCACCGGTGGAGGGAGGAGGTGGCGAGGGGAACAGGAGAGGGGATCGCGCGCGGAGGGAGGAGCGGGGGCCTGGCACTGGGTTCGGCAGGGGCGTGGTCGCGGGGGTGCTCGAGAAGGGGAGACGCCATGGAGGAGGAGAGGAAGGGGGCCGGCTAATGCGGGCACCATGAGAGGCGTGCTCGAGAGGAGGGTTCGGGCGCTGCGGGGAGAAAGGGGCGGAGGCGAGGGGATCGGGCAATGCGGGTGCCTGGCGGCGCTGCAAGGAGGAACGAGGGGAGAGATGGGGATCGGCAGAGAGCGCTGCGGGCTGGATCGGTTGGGGGCTAGGGTTAGAAGGGTTAGGTGGGCTGACTGGGCCGGCTAGGCTAGAGCTGGGCCTAAGAGGCCGGCTAGGCACTCTTCTCCCTCTCTCTTATATTTTTTTAGAAGAAAACAATTAAAGAGAAGAAAAGGAAAGAGAGGGTTAGGGAAAGGATTTGCGCATGGGGACAATTTTCCCGGACTCGAAAAAAATGCGCTTGTTCCAAGAAAAATAGAAGTGGGCATGACCGAAAGTTTAAGTTCAAACTCATTTGATTTAAATTCAAATGATTTGAATAGGAAGTGAGGTTTGGGAAGGTCCAAAAATGTTCGGATTTTTGGTGGAGCTCCGGAATATGATAAAAGAATACATGGCAAGGTTGGAGATCAAGAATTAAGACAACAAAGGCATTATGATATTTTGTAAGTGTGTTTGCGGTAAATCCAAATAATTGGAATATTTACTATAGCTCTCTAAATATCGAGAGGATATGTTTTAAAGAGAATCACCATGTGAATTCCCTCGATTTAAATGGATCAATGATCCATGCCATTTATTTAGTTGAGTTGCAAAAGATTTATGAGATGATGGCATGATGACATGATGCAATGCAAAAATAAATAGAGCAAGCACAAATAAAAAACACACGGAGGTCACAAAAATATGGAAGTCTTCTCGAGCATCGGTCTCGGGGCGTTACACCTATAACAAAGGGTAATAGAGCTGATGGGTCTACAGTCCGAGCACATGCGAAAACTACCATCTTGCTTGGGCACAAGTATAACCGGAATGGCACAAGGGCTTTAGCTTTCACGTACTTTTTCGTTCTCGATTAGTTGTTGCACTTGCCATAGGATCTCCTTAGTTTCTTCGGGGTTGACGTGATATGGAGCTTTGTTTGGAAGAGGTGCTTCGGGGATGAGGTCGATTCGGTGCTCAATGCCTCGTAGAGGAGGTAGACCCGGAGGTAGCTCATCGAGGAAAACATCTTGAAATTCCAGCAACAGAGAAGAGAACACTAAAGGTAGATCGTGAGAGGTGTTAGTTTTTGGTTCCCCGTCGCTGCACACAAGGACAAAGTGCATAACACTCGATGGGTTCTCACACACTTCTCTCATCTCACTTTTGGTGGCTAATAGGACGAAGTTTTTCTTGTCGCTCATCGTGGAGGCACTCGGATTTAGCTTGTGGCTCTCACTCTCTTTTTGGTGGATCACTTTCTCACTCTTCTCTCCATGATGGGTGGCTTGCTTGTCTACTATCACTTGACTAGGAGACATAGGTCGTAGCACATACTCCTTCCCTTTCATCTTGAAGCTATAGTGATTGGTACGCCCATTGTGGATGACGCCGCGGTCAAATTTCCACGGACGACCAAGAAGAAGGTGGCAAACGGACATCGGGACAACATCACACTCCAAATTGTCCTCATATGCGCCAATTTTGAAGGAGACTTGGACCGTATGCTCAACTCGTATAGTGCCGGAGTCGCTTAGCCATTGTACTTTGTATGGGTGCGGGTGCTTCATCTTGACCAATTGAAGCTTGGAGCATAGTTCTTCACTTGCCAAGTTGTGGCAACTACCTCCATCGATGATGACCTTGACGGACCTTCCATTGATGCCGGCCTTTGTGTGGAAGATGTGGCATCTCTGGTCTTCTTCTTGTTGATGTTGAAGAGTAAAGACTTTGGAGACAACAGAGCGGGGCTCGAATCCTCATCACAAAAGGCTTGATCATCTTCATCCCCGTTCACGCGCCGGTGCATAGCCACTTGCTCAAGGGCTTCCATTTCCTCTTTACTCATGGAGTCATAGGTTCCATCATCGTTGAGGATCATGGTGCGCTTGTTGGTGCATTGGAAAGACTTGTGGCCTCGGCCGCCGCAAGTGAAACACTTGAAGGAGCTTGTCTTGATGGTCTCATCGGTTGGAGTTGATGATGAAGCGCGCGGCTTGAAGTGGCTTGTCGTAGGAGGAGGACGACTTGAGGTGGTCGAAGTTTTCTTATAACTTGACTTGTCGTCATTGCTTGGAGATGGCTTGGTTGAGGTAGAAGTTGGAGGAGTCATTGAAGCTTGGTTGTTGGAGAAGCGGTAGGTCTTGGACGAGTACTTGGCGTACTCGAAGCCATCTTGCACTTGACATTCGGCTTTGGTAGTTTGATGCATGAGCTCAATGAGGTTGGAGTAGGGTTGGAAGTCAGCAATCTTCTTGATGGGATGATTGAGGCCATTCAAGAAGCGTGCCATAGTTTGCTCATCATCTTCCGTGACATTGGCTCGTATCATGGCTATGTCCATTACCTTGTAGTATTCTTCAACACTCTTTGTTCCTTGCTTGAGTAACTGGAGCTTCTTGAAGAGATCGCGGTTGTAGTAGGTGGGCACAAAACGTGCTCGCATGACATCTTTCATTTGAGCCCAAGTGGTGATTGGTGGTTCACCTCTTGCTTCTCGGCGCTCAAGGACTTGTTCCCACCATATGAGCACATAGTCTTGGAACTCAAGTGATGCCATAGAGATCTTCTTCTCTTCCTCATAGTTGTGCAAACGAAATATTTTTTCGACCTTCATTGCCCATGATTGGTACTCTTCGGGATCATTGCTTCCATTGAACTTGGGCATGGTGAATTTTGAGCGTGGCTCTTCATTGTGTTGTTGTCGAGGGTGATGATGACGCCCTTGACATGGAGGATAATCAACCTCATGTTGCTCTTAGCATGGAGGAAGTCCATGATCAACTTACTCTTGTTGAACTTGAGGTTGTGGAGGAGCTTGTCGAGCTTGATGAGGAGGTTAGGGAACTTGATGTTGCACTCTTGGTTGGTAGTTCCGCTCTTGGATTTCTTCTCGAAGTGCTTCCTCTTGATTGTGCCTATCGCGGTTGCCCTTGGCAATGGCTCGACTTGATTCTTGAAGGGCACGTTGCGCCTCAAGAGCTTGTGCTTCACATTGTTGTTGTTGAAGACGTTGAGCCTCGGCGTCTTGGTCCTCTTGATGTAGATGCGCTCGTTCTTCCTCTTGGCGACGTTGACGTTGTCGTTCTTGAGCTTGAGCAAAAGGGTCTTGGTGAGGTTGATGACAAAGGACTTGCTCGTCGACTTGCTCTTGTGGATGATTGCAGTGTAGAGGATTGCGGGGTGCATGATGGTCTTGACACGCGGCTCGTCGAAGAGTGTTCGATGTCGATGTACTTGAGCCGTAGAACGTGTCGTCGGAGTGTCGACTTGAGCGGCTCCGTCTTGAGTATGAAGAAGTGGAAGGAGGGCGGTTCACCAACAAGGCGCGGATCTCGTCCATTCTTGCATCGTTCTCTTGCTTGTGAGCGTCGAGCTTGTTGTCAAAGTAGTCCCTTGTACGTTTCTCGAAGAGTTGCAAGTCGGTGGCGAGGTTGTCGATGCGGTTGGTCATCGCTTGTTGCTCTTGATGCAACACTCGTTGTGCACCAAAGAGCTGGCTCTTGGTGACTGTCGGTGTCAAAACCGGCGGATCTCGGGTACGGGGTCGCGAACTGTGCGTCTAGGCGGATGGTAACAGGAGACGAGGAACACGATGTTTTACCCAGGTTCGGGCCCTCTTGATGGAGGTAAACCCCTACGTCCTGCTTGATTAATATTGATGATATGGGTAGTACAAGAGTGGATCTACCACGAGATCAAGGAGGCTAAACCCTAGAAGCTAGCCTATGGTATGATTGTTGTAATGGAGGTTATGTCCTACGGACTAAAGCCCTCCGGTTTATATAGACACCGGAGAGGGCTAGGGTTACACAGAGTCGGTTACAATGGTAGGAGATCTACATATCCGACGCCAAGCTTGCCTTCCACGCCAAGGAAAGTCCCATCCGGACACGGGACAGAGTCTTCAATCTTGTATCTTCGTAGTCTCGAGTCCGTGGACGATGATAGTCCGCTGTCCGGACACCCCTAGTCCAGACTCCTCAAGAGTAGCCTCTAACTGGCTTCAATGACGATGAGTCCAGTGCGCATAATGTTCGGCATTGCAAGGCGGGTTCCTCCTCCGAATAATCCAAAGAAGATTGCGAACACCAGGATAGTGTCCGGCTCTGCAAAATAAATTCCACATTCCACCGTAGAGAGAATAAAATATACACAAGTTCAATCTGCTGACGTATTTTGCGGCATGACGTCACACCACTACCAAGCCTTTACTTGAATCGTTTTTTATTATACCGCCTCAGCGCGTTTAGCGAAGCAGTTTCCTTGGCACGTCTTGTCGAAGCAGAGATCATGTTCCCCTTATTCCGGGATTCTCATCAATACGGATGTCGGTAACCCAACCGCGCCATTGATGGTGGCGCTTGGGACATATGCGAGTCTTACCAGGCTAGTGGGGGACGAATAGTCTTCGCCCGCCTATATATAAGGGATAAGGATTCACCTTTTCACCTACGCCTTCTTCCTCCTTTGCTTATCCATCTCCGTGCACTCGAGCTCCAACGCCCAAGTTCGTGCATCTCGTCTCGACCTTCTCCGACCATGTCCGGAGCGGGAGGCAAATGGCTGGCCTCCACCATTAAGGAGGAGCACATCACGAGGCTGCGCAGCGCCGGGTACCTTTCCGGCGACGTCGCGCACCGGCTGCCCGACGAGGGGCAACTCATCCCCACCCCGGGCCCCATGAGAGGGTCGTTTTCCTTCCCCACTTCCTCCGCGGACTGGGGTTTCCACTTCAACCCTTTGTCCGAGGGCTCATGTTCTTCTACGGCCTGGATTTCCATGATCTGGCGCCGAACTTCATCCTCAACATCTCGGCGTTTATCGTCGTGTGCGAGGCCTTCCTCTACATCCAGCCCCACTTTGGCTTATGGCTCAAGACCTTCAATGTCAAGCCGAAGGTGGTGAAGGGCACTCAAGCGGAGTGCGGAGGCGCCATGTAGGGCAAGATGCCCAACATCCTTTGGTTCGAAGGGGCCTTCGTGGAATCCGTCAAGGGGTGGCAGTCGGGGTGGTTCTATATCACCGAGCCGCGCGACCCTACGTGGGCGGCGGCCCCGAAGTTCAGATCTGAATCCTCACGCAGCTCACCTCCGGAAAGAGAAGGGCTTTGTGGGGTAATTCAAGGAGCCGACGGACTCCAAGCCCGTATCCGTAAGCTGGTGAACAAGAAGCTCAGCAGAGTTAACGTGGTCCAGTCATGCTCGTCACGGATTCTCCCATGCCAAAAACGGGCATTCAATCTATGGGAGTTCAATCCGGAACAGCACCAGGCATTGAGCGGGCTCTTCGACACGACGTACGAAGGCGCCTGGAGGGTGCTGTTTAAGGGCACCGAAGCCCCCGCATTTGCGACGGAAGATCGCGGATTTCACTCGCAGCGTCCAGCTGACGAGGTAAGTGATTCTACCCCTTTACAGGACACTTGTTGTTAATAGTTCGACCCTAAGCGGGTATTAATCTCCCTTCTCCTTTGACAAGAGTGGATGAAGAAGGCCGAGCAGCTCATCTGCCCGGCTCCCATGCCAGAAGACCCAGTGGACGCCCGTCTAGCAGGGTTGCTGGTTCCGGCACCGCACATGGTGCCGGAGAAGAAGGCCAAGAAGGTGGCCATGGGAACTCGAAAGAGTTCCCGTTTTCAGGTGTCCGACGACTCCGAGGCGGACTCCTCCCCGAAGATGAGGAGGAGGAAGAGGACTCTCTCCCGGAGGAGGGAGAGAGGAAGAGGAAGGCTTCCCCAACAGGGGAGGCCGAAGGGTCCAAGAGGGGAAGAACTATTCCCCCGGACAGCTCCGCCAACACCAACGTTGGCGGTGAAGAGTGGCCCTCAAGGCCCTGTGCCTCAAAGCGAGATCGTAAGTATCCGGATCCCTGAATGATCTGCAATTTCTTTTGTGTCACATAGTGTCCTTCTAATGCCGCATACTATCTGCAGTCCGGCCGATGATGATCTCCCCGCTTCATCGAGCGGGTCGTTGGCTCCGTCGGATGTGGATTCCATCCCGACCGCCTCCACCCCTCGCGCCGATGAGGACGCCGAGGTGGGATCCTAGAAGGGGACCCATCAGGAGGAGGCTCCGGAGGCGCCGCAAGGCAGCCTTCCGGACTTTGCGCCGGACTCTACGCCGGAACCTCTAGTGGTTCCAGAGTCCGGCAGGCGACCCCTTCGTAAGAAGGGCAAGACCGTGACACTGGCGGCCTCCGTCCAACCGGAGGCGCGGGACAACTTGCTGGAGGCGCTCAAAGGCGCTTCCATCGAGGAACAACACCGCACTATCATGAGTGCGGTGATCCAGAAGGTTCAGCTCGCCAAGAGCGGGCTGACCGAAGCCTGCAGCATCCTTCTAATAGGCTTTGAGGTAAGAAATTAAAATTATGTAATGTAATACTGCATAGACAGTAGCCCCTGATGCTCGGTTCGGTGTTCGAAAAGAAAAGCCGGACTGAGGAATCTAAAAAGATATACGCAGGGTTGCTAAAAAAGTATGTCAATATGGGTTTGCAGGCTGCGCTGCTGACCTCTGCCGCACTGACTGCGGAGGTCGGTGTGTTGAAGCAGGATCTCGAGCGGTCCGAGCAAGAGCTCGGCCGTGCCAAGAGGCAGCTCGAGGACAAAGAAGGTGAGTAACACCACTTTGAAAAGTTACCTTGCAGAAAAGGATTTAGGTTGCAATAAGAAAATAACAAGGATAACATGGGTACTGCAGGGACCACAAACGAGGTGGCAGCCCTGAAAGAGGCTGTGTCGCGCGAACGCAATCTTGCCGCGGATCGGGCAGAGCGAGAAAAGCAGGAGGCGCGGGTGGCGGAGGTGCGGCAAGAGCTCCGTGCTCTCATGGAGAAGCATGAGAGTTTGGAGCGCGACTCAAAGACTCGAGAGTCCGAGCTCGCCTCGGCCTCGAAGTGCCAAGTCCGCCAAGGCCGAGGACCGTAAGGCCCTTCAGAAATTAAGGATATGAAGAAAATAGCGCGGTAAGGCATTTTCATGCAAAGCAAGCATGTTAATGTAAACTACCCGACACTTACCCAAATTCGAGCTCTCGAGGCGTTTGCAGATCTGCCTCAAGTTGTATCCGACGCTGCCAGATTCTACCGTGGCGAGGAGGGAGCTCAACGGAGGTCTTCGTCTCAAGACGCCGAGGCCGCCATCCGGTGCCCCTAGCGACCAGTGAAGCAGCTGGTCGAGCTCCACAAGGTAGCTGAGCAGGCCATGAAGGGCCTTATAGTCCGGTGTGGCTCGACAGCCATGCCTGGGAGCTACTTCGCCTCGTCGGCAGCTGGTGGATGCGTGCCTCGGGTGGATGTCATCAAGCGCCCGCCTTTGTATTGAAGGTGCTCGTCGGGCCCTTGCCCGCGCAAAGGTGCATCGGGCAGGCTGGATGCGGAGAGGCTTTCATCGACCCCGCCGCCGGGCAAGGAGTATCGACGCCAAATGTACTATAAGACAGTCTGAAGGGTTCCATAATATTGCGGATGAGTGCCCCGAGATGTAATTATTGAGTAAACTCGTTATGTATTATCCTCGCGCGCTGAAAACTTTGTTCATATGCGCTACGCAATGCTTGTTTAATTTAAAATATTACCTTTCAGGCGGCCGCTTATAAAATCGAGAGATGGTAGGTCGTTGGCTTCAGCCCCCAAGCCACGTCTTTGGGGTGTTCGGGACAAACTTGAGCACTCTTGTTCCCATTTTGGGTCCATCTAGGAGGCGCCAACACAACGTAACAAGGCGACCGGACTTATAATGCTTGAACACTCTCACTTAGCCATAGAATTCTATAATTTTAAATTTGGGCGAAGCCCCTAGTATTCGGAAGACCGAACTCGGGGCGCTATCCACGCCTTCGTCGGACATTATCCAGTACTTCGCTCGAAGCAGCATAGGTCTTTAGGGACCCGAAAAGACCTCTCGAACAGCGACCAGTCTCTCGCCTTATCATGCCAGTCAGTTTTAGCTTTCTCCACTGAGGCGCTCGCCCAACTCAACCGGGGTGCAATCGCAGTGGTTCTCCCAGTGCCACCTTAGCCGACAGAACGGAACGTAAGGCACCAAAACGTGGGAGCCGGGCAAACCCAACTTTTGACCCAAGACATGATTCGGAGCCGATTCATATAATGCTATAAGTTCGGGGTGCCGCACTTGTGAAAGTGTTCGGACTTATCACACCATAATGCGGGAAACATAAACCCCTGGTGTATTCGGCCGTACCAAAATATACGGGTGCGAGATGTCATTAATGAACATATGTGTAAAGTAATGCAATAACAGGCAAAAAATGCTGCATTATTTATTCAAGGAATTCTGCTATAAGTGCGGAAGGATACAAATAGTGCGGTAAGCAAGGGATTGGACTAAATAAGCATGTCCCCCTCCAGGGGTGGGCTGCGGACTGGTGTATATAATCGAATTTAATGCTCGTAATGGAGACCACCTGAGTGTTAACCGCAACCTTCTTTCTTCCCTGGCCTTTGCATCGTGAGTTCGGCGGGTCCACCGCCGGACAGGGCTTCTGGTAAATGGAGTCCTGTATATAAAAAGAAAAATAAAAAGAGCGACACACTTGGGAGCCCCTGGTGTGTTCGAGCCGCACTCTGGGTCTGTTGTGGTCGTGCCCCTCCCCTTAAGCCCATGGTATCTCCAGAGCGTAATGATGTACGCGGAGGGTTGGTCTTGCAATTATGCAAGGGCTGGGGTTAGCCGACATACGCTGCGTTCTCGGATCGTGCTGTGGTATTGGTTGATGTTGCTTCGGCGTGTTGGCGTGTCCGCCGCTTAACGGCCGGACTCAAAATTGCCTTAAAAGGCTGCTCAGATCGCCGCCGAGAGAGCATTGTGTGTTCCTCCGCTCGGAGGGAGCGTTCCGTATTTCCGCTGACCGCTATGACTCCACGAGGGCTGGCATCTTGAGCTTGAGGTATGCGAAAGTGCGGCACGCGTTGAACTTTGGCGTAACGCGGTTCGTCCGAGAAGGGCGGATAGCCATCGCGAATGGGACTATGTCAAGATTAACTCCTCGCCCGAAATTGTCCGGGATCCAAAGACCACTTCAGGTGGATCGAGCATGTACAATTGGCCTCAACACTGGTATGACGCCTTTGAAGGTCGTCTTTGTAGGTTTAATCCTTGAGGGTCTATGCCCATCTTGCGCCCGTATCCTCGATAAAGCGTGTTCAAAGCATCGCCACCGCCCATCGGACTCTCGTGAGGTGAAATCCATCGACGATTGGGTCTAAAACCAATGCGCGAATCCTCCATGGCGGATACTGGTCGGATGGTCTCTTCGATCGAAAGTGATCGGACAAGAGGACCATGGATTGAACTTTGGGGCGACTGGCTCCATCGCATATACGTCCCTTAGTGCACGCTTCCGCTCCCTCTTGGGTATATGGGTTGCGTATATCATATTCACCGTCCGCACTTGTTGGGGGAAATCCTTCTGTCCTCTACTGTTCGGTGGTCGGGTCTCTTCCTCGTTGTCGCTGTGCAGCCCCTTGTCATTGTTTTCGGAAATTAACTTGCCTGCCTGCTTGAATACCCAACAATCTCTGTTGGTGTGATTAGCTGGCTTTTCAGGGGTGCCATGTATCTGGCATAAGCGGTCGAGTATTCGGTCCAAATTGGACGGACCCGGAGTGGTTCTTTTGAATGGCTTCTTCCACGACCGGTTTAGAGCCTTGAATCCGCGTTGACCGCAGTATCCTCCTTGTCGCCGCCAAGCACGCGGCGCTTATTTTGCTTCGACGCGACCGCCATTGTGGTCCTTGGTATCCGGACTGCCAGAATTTTTATCGAGGTTGTTGTCTGCGAGCTAGCCAGCTTGTCCTCTCGCATGAAGCGGGTCATTAGAGATGTGAGGGCTGCCATGGATTTCGCTTTTCCTGTCCTAGGTGCCGGGCTAGCCACTCGTCATGATGTTATGTTTGAAGGCTGCTAGGGCCTCTGCATCCGGACAATCGACGATTTGATTTTTCTTTGTTAAGAACCATGTCCGTAACTATCCGCCGATTCGTCTGCTGCTGAATTATGTGGCTTAGGTCATCGGCGTCGGTGGTCGCACATATGTGCCCGGAAGTTGTCGAGGAATGCGGCTTCCGTGTCTTCCCAACACCCAATTGACTCTGCGGGCAAGCTGTTAAGCCAATGCCGAGCTGGTCCTTTAAGCTTGAGTGGGAGATACTTGATGGCATGGAGATGTCGCCGGGCCATATGGATGTGAAGGAGATAATCTTTGATCCAAACCGCGGGGTCTGTTGTGCCATCGTAGGATTCAATGTTTAAGGGTTTAAACCCTTCAGGGATTTGATGATCCATTACTTCGTCAGTGAAGCATAGCGGGTGTGCGGCGCCTCTATATTGAGCAATATCACAACGTAGCTCGAGTGAGCATTGTCTGCTGTGTTCGGCCCGGCCGGAGTTATTGTATCCGGCGCGACGGTATTCATCGTGGGTCGTGGGGCGCCCACGTGATCCATAGATGGATCTGGATTGCCTTGCTTTGTCCTCCAATATATCTCGCAAGTCCGACGTGTTCCCTCTTGGCTTCATACTTTTGGAGCGATGCCGGGGTACGGTCTTGGTAGAGGGCCTAGATGCCTCTCTGTCGCGACCACGGGGTGGTCGGTCGGCCGTATTGTGCGCTGGTGATGAAGGTATGTATGCTTCCTCCTCTAATCAGGGGAGCAACTTGCGTTTTGGGTAGCTTTTGGAAGGGCGTTCGAGTTCGTACTCTTCGGCCATGAGGACCTCGGTCCATCAATCGGCCAGCAGGTCCTGATCAGCTTGAAGCTGCTGCTGCTTTTTCTTTAGGCTATTTGCTATGGCGATAAGCCTTTGTTTAAAACGCTCTTGTTCGATGGGATCCTCGGGCACGATGAATTCGTCGTCATTGAGGCTTGCCTCGTCTTTGGAGGGAGGTATGTAATTATCATCCTCGACCTCTTCATCCGCCGCTCTCTCGTGAGGGCTTGCTTCGCATCCTCCCGCATGAATCTCATTGGAGGGGATTGTCTTCGCACTTCATCGGGTTATTATTATCTCCGTGCTGAATCTCCATTCTTGCTGTGGCGGGATTTAGAGTGGCGCCACGACGTCGCCGCAGGCTGTTTCTTTAAGGAATCTGCCTCCGCTGCTTCTTCGCCGCCCCCTCTTTTGGGGTGTCCAGCATGTATATGTCATATGACGAGGTGGTCTTCGGTGCCTGAGGCGCTGGTTCTTTTTCGTCTCCGCATCGCCGCCCATACCGCCGATGTCTTCGGAGTCGTAGTCTAGCATGTCCGTTAGATCGCCGATAGTGGCTACAAAGTGGGTGGTGGGTGGGCCTTGAATTTCTTCGTCGTTCAGATCCCAACCGCCCCGCCATAGTCCGCCAGACTCTCCGGATAGCGAGAGATGTTTTAGCGAATTTAGGATGTCGCCAAAGGGCGAGTGTTGAAGATGTCCGTGGCGGTGAACTCCATGACCGGCGCCCAATCGATTCGATTAGCGGGCGCTGGAGGTTCGAGTCCGCAGGAGTCCAGCACTGGAGTCACGAAGCGCAAGGGACAAGGTTAGTGTTCGGCTCCATCGCCGTGGAAGTTGCAGCCCCCGAGGCGGTGTCCAGCCACCGGTCCTCGATCTGGGCGATCGGCTCCGGACTAAGGGCCGGAGCGGACTCGTGTGCGGCCACCAAGGCACTGTCTGGCGGCAGAGCTAGATCATGCCCATCGTGACAGTGCGGCATGCTCGGCTGTGGCTCGAGCCCGTCGAAGATCAAGTCCCGTGGATGTCGGCCGTGAAGTTTAGGCTTCCAACCTGACTGACGCCAGGGCGAGCTTCGATCTGCTCCAGATGGCCAAGTGAATTAGCTCGCAGCCTTGAAGCCGCCGAATCGCGAAGATCTGTCCGGGGAGAAAAGTCTCACCCTGGACAGCGTTGTTGTTGATTGAAGAAGCCAACAAGCCTATCGGTGACGACACGAGGAACTCTCAATGAAAGCACCAATGTCGGTGTCAAACCTGGCGGATCTCGGTAGGGGGTCCCGAATGCAGCGTCTAGGCGGATGGTAACAGGAGACGAGGGACACGATGTTTTACCTGTGTTCGGGCCCTCTTGATGGAGGTAAAACCCTACGTCCTGCTTGATTAATATTGATGATATGGGTAGTACAAGAGTGGATCTACCACGAGATCAAGGAGGCTAAACCCTAGAAGCTAGCCTATGGTATGATTGTTGTAATGGAGGTTATGTCCTATGGACTAAAGCCCTCCGGTTTATATAGACACCGGAGAGGGCTAGGGTTACACAGAGTCGGTTACAATGGTAGGAGATCTACATATCCGTATCACCAAGCTTGCCTTCCACGCCAAGGAAAGTCCCATCCGGACACGGGACGGAGTCTTCAGTCTTGTATCTTCGTAGTCTTGGAGTCCGCCGGACGATGATAGTCCGGCTGTCCGGACACCCCCTAGTCCAGGACTCCCTCAGTGACGAATGATGACATGTCATCATCTTGCTTGATGAAGAGTGGGTTGGTAGAAGAACTTGGCCTATCCATCATTCCAAGCAAATTGTGAGTGGGAGAAGGAGAAGAACTTATACAAAATGTACCTTGACCGATGTTGGAGATGGATCAAGATCACTCAAATGCAGACAATGAAATAGCACAATTGGTACAAATTCTTGTCGGTTCTCACACCTACACAAGTAAAAGCTTATGGTGGAGCTTGGTTAGGATGGTGGTACAAAATTTGATGCAATTGTGTAGGATCGAAAGTATGTCTAGAGGGGGGGTGATTAGACTACTTGTCAATATAAAAATTCTGCCTTTTGACAAAGAACAGTTTTTGGCAGATTCACAATTATGATCAAGTCAAGCATCACCCTACACATGCAATTCTAGAGTATAGGCAGCGGAAAGTAAATTGCACATGTAGTAAAGAGAGGTGGAGAAGAGCAAACGCAATTTTGGAGACGCGGTGATTTTTCTCGTGGTTCCGATAGGTGGTGCTATCGTACATCCACGTTGATGGAGACTTCAACCCACGGAGGGTAACGGCTGCGCGAGTCCACGGAGGGCTCCACCCACGAAGGGTCCACGAAGAAGCAACCTTGTCTATTCCATCATGGCTCACGCCCACGGAGGGCTAGCCTTACTCGGGTAGATCTTCACAAGTAGGCGATCTCCTTGCCCTTACAAACTTCTTGGTTCAACTCCACATCTTGACGACGGAGGCTCCCAAGCGACACCTAACCAATCTAGGAGGCACCACCTCCAAAAGGTAATAGATATTGTAGATGATGATGAACTCCTTGCTCTTGTGCTTCAAATGATAATCTCCCCAACACTCAACTCTCCTCACCGATTTGGCTGTGGTGGAAGAAAGGATTGAGTGGAAAGCAACTTGGGAAGGCTAGAGATCAAGCTTCATATGGTGGGAGTGGAGCAACTTGATCTCAACACAAGGGTAGGTAGTTCTCTTCTCGTAAATGTAAGGTAGGAGTGGTAGTTCTTTCGATGGCTCTCTCCACGAATGAAGAGGGGTGGAGGGGTATAAATAGCCTCCACACAAAATCCAACCGCTACACACATTTGAGCAATCTCGGTGGGACCGAAGTGGACAACTCGGTGAGACCGATAGTTCAAATAATGTGAACGTTGGGATTTTCGGTGGGACCGAATATACAATCTCGGTTAGTCCGATTCGTGCAATGACACGAGCA
Source organism: Aegilops speltoides (assembly GCA_021437245.1). Lineage (NCBI taxonomy): Eukaryota > Viridiplantae > Streptophyta > Magnoliopsida > Poales > Poaceae > Aegilops > Aegilops speltoides. Next base: position 296,424,455 of record CM038146.1, on the reverse strand, counting down.
TGCCAGTTTTGGTGGGACCGACTTCATCATCTCGGTGACACCGATTTGATGATGTAGGTTCTGTAAACTTGGCAACTCATGTTTCGTGAGACCGAGTTCGAATCGGAAAATCCGAGTTTACTAGGGTTTGGCTTATGGCTAAGGTGGTTCATCTCGGTGGGCTGAGTTTGGAATATTGGTGGGACCGAGACTACTTATGAGTGTCTATGGCAGTGAAAGTTGCTGATAGTTTAGGAGATGTATCACTAAGCACTTGAGCAACCAGATCATCATCATAACCTCATCCCCTTTAATAGTATTGGCTTTTCCTATGGACTCAATGTGATCTTGGATCACTAAACCAAAATGGAGTCTTGAGCTTTTGCCAATGCTTGCCTTAGCATTTTGGGGGTCCACTTCTTCATCCTTGCCATACCCATATCATTGAACTCTCTGAAATGATTCTCAAGTAACTATTAGTTCAATGATATATATGTTGTTATTAATTACCAAAACCACCCGGGGATTAGTTGCACTTTCAATCTCCCCCTTTTTGGTAATTGATGACAACATGTAGATCAAAGCTTCGACAAAGGATATAATCAATGAATAATATCGTCGCTTTGAGAAGTATGTGATAAGTAAGAGCTCCCCCTAAATTTGTGCATTATTTAAGATTTGCATTTGAATGCAAATGCACAATCGATTAGGATCATGGGTCACTCTTCCATGTCACATACATCTTGGTGGAGCGCACAAAATGATAAGAATGAACAACATGCACCCAATCACCAAGACATGAGTAAATGGTCATACGAGATAGGAATGGCATATGATAAGCATTAAGCACACATTAAAGCATAGTACGACCAAGCACTCATTAAGGTAGAATCAAACGGAGAACCAAAAGTATCTCAAAGAAACCGCAAAAGAACGAAAGAGCAAAAGCGCAAAGACAACAACACTCTCTCTCTCGAAGCCCTATGATCTATACAATTTCTCCCCCTTTGGCAACAAGTTACCAAAAAGTTCGAAAAAGCATAGAGCTAAGCGCCACTTGTGGACTCTGTGGCAGCTCCGTGCAGGTTGATGTCGGAGTGGATATGACAAGATCGGCGAAGACTTGGTGATGTCTGGCTTTGGAGGAGTGGACACGGAGCTAGAGCTGGAGTAGGAGCAATGCTAGAACTGTGGAGGTTGAAGCTATAGTCCCGTGTCACCATCGAATAGCAATGATCGGGATCCTTTGGGAACCGGAGCGATCTGTCGATGAGAATCTGGACTAAGTCATCCCGCAACTCACACATAACCTCCGCTTTGTCCCGCTTTGCTTCCTCAATGTCGCCTCGAGCTTGTTGACGGTCACTTGTACTTGATCGACTTCACGCCCGAGCGTGGATCTTCTCGTCAACAATCCTCTCTAAGCTCTCCCGAGACTGTTCAATGCTGGCAGGCGTTGTTCAATCCTTTGAGTAGCTTCAAGAATTTGCTCTCCAAACTCTTTGGTTTAGCTGCTGCCTTTGCTTCCTTGTCGACTTTGGCTTTCTTAGCATTGCGATCTTGGCTTGACCTTCAACAGATGTCGGATCCTCCTCATCCATCACAACAACATTGTCTTCATGCTCGCTGCAACGGTAAATGTTCTCTATCCAACAAGAATGTGCCCGTGCCAAACTTGGCATTGATAAGCATCTGAATTTGCGGGCAAATCCACATGACCTTTTCTCGTCACCGCAGTCCTCTTAATGGTCTCTACCATCAAGTCCATCACCTTGAAAGGTGCTCTCTCATCAAGTATGTGCAGCATGTTGATAGAGTATCCTCGATCATGCGATCATCTCCGATTTGGGCATCAAGGTATGCCTCAAAATGGTATTAGTGGTAGGTAAGCCTGCTCGAGATGGTAGATCGAGCCGAGCTTCCAGATTTGCAAATCCTCTGCTGGAACCTCTTTGTACATGTTTTTCATGGATTCATGATTCTTCTTTGGAATCCCATATACATCAATATCATCTTCTCGTTGATCGAGCATTCAGAATTTCTGCCCATTCTTCAACAGAAGAAAAAAACCATTGACCTTCACCATCCCCATAATCTTTCCATCAGGTAGAAGTGAGTGTGGCATAAAATTGCATTATCATCTCATTGTTCCAACTGGTCAATTTCGACCTACAAAATCTGCAACTCCACATGCAAAGTGAAACTTTCATGCACATGTGGAAAGAAATCTCTGTGTTCTTATTTGTCAATGTACTTCCAAATAACATATCCGTGTCTGCGATTATGGGCTTCTTGTCCATCAAGACGGTCTCATAGAAGTCCTGCTTTGCTCTCGTGTGAAATCTGGGATCTCTGACAGTTCTTCTCCTCACGGCATATGGGTCGGTTTGTCTCCATAGCCCGAGACCTCTATCTTTCCTTGCCTTCATATCCTCGGCTTGAGGATGAGCATCATTATGGAGTGGCAGTTTTGGACGAAGTTTCAAGAAACTGGTCCTTCATCGCCGACTCACTGGTGGCACATCATCCTTGTTCTTTTGAGACGCTAGAATGTTTCGATGGTCCTCTTGGGCTTGGCAGCGAGGCTTTCTTTGGAGCTGCCTTAGCTGGAGCAGATTTCTTGGGCTTTGATGTGGCTCCAGCCTTAATGGCATCACCCATGAGCTTGGCTTCGAGGAGGAGGCTGGGGTGCTTCCTCATCCTCATCCTCTCATCTCTGCATCTCGCATGAGGATCAATATACATATCTGCTCTAGCTCCTGACACATGCACTATCCTCTTTCTCTTGGTGGTTTTCTTCACTTTGCTTGCAGTTGCCTCTCCCAAATTCAGCTTCTTAGCAACAGTTGACTGCTTGACTTTGCTGGTGCCCTTCTTAGATTGTTGATCTTGTTGCTCTTTGGCAACAACCTTCCTTTTAGGCTTTGAGGTCACCTCTTCCTCAACAACAAAATCTGAATCCTCATCATCTGAATTCCTCTTCTTTCTAGCTCTGGTGGCTGCAGGAGGCATGCCACTTGATGTACTCCTCTCACCATCATCAGATGAGCTACTAGGATCAGGACTAGTGCCTACCTCTGGAATGTCTGCAATGGGTGTCTCTGACCTGTTCTCACTGTCACTAGCATCTGACATGGCTGACAACCTGTGAATAGATAAGGTGTAGGCAGAGAAGAAGAGTCATCACAAACTGCAGAAGTTTTTGCAAAAAATGAGTTCAAATTCTAGTATTAAGTTTTCACAGAAGACATTTCGGTCGACCGAGTTTAAGGTTCGTGAATCCAAGTGTTAAACAGAGCTTGGCACACCACTTTCGGTTTGACGAAGTGGGTTTCGTCCCGCCGAAAACACTAGGGTTTCACAGAATCTTCATTTCGGTCACACCGATTTTGCACAACTCGGTTGGACCGAAGGGTGCAGTGCAATGGCCATAGGCCAAATCAGTCATACCGAAAATATAAAATTGGTCTCACCGAGATGTGTTCCGCGGAAACCTAACCCTAAAACTTTTACTCGAATCTAGTTCAAACGAACCAATCTGGTGTACAGGAGGATTTCAATCGTGGCAAGATACTAGGCAATTCAAACGTGCATTGAATCGGAGATGGGAGCACGAGTGGGATCAAACTCACCCTAACTTGGTGGAGTTTTTCACGGCGGCAACGGCTCGGAGGAGATGGCCGTTGACGGCGACGGAGACTGCGGCGAGGGCGCAAAGCGGACACGGCGACGATCCGGAGACCAAGGCGGCGGCAAGAAGGTGTGGGGCTAAACGTTTGAAGGAGGAATCAACGCGGACCTCGGAATATATACCACCATTGTCGGTGGGACCGAGTTGTAAAACTCGGTGGCACGAGATGGATAACTGCTAGGCGATTATGCACTTCGTCACGCCGAAATCACAACTCGGTTTCACCGAGATGAAAACCTAGATCATTCTAAATGCTTTCGGTTCGACCGAGTTTGAGTGAGTTGGTCCGACCAAATCAATTAGAAGGTTTTGGAAATTAGCCCTTGACGGATCGGTGGCTCCGAAAGTGCTCCTCACCCGAGGGTCGAAAATGACTTGTTCAAAATTTGTGATGTAAGCATGAATAGAATTTGAGACAAGAAAGCATAGATAGCTAGGAGGTATTTAGGCATTCTTGTCCATCCATTTGGTCGAGAAAAATCAAAACGACCAAAACAACAAATGGATGTCCTCGAATGGATAAAATCATGCATCCAACATGCTCACACAATAAGATAGCAAATGAAATATGTGTCAAACATGCACAACCAAAACTCTAGCAACTAACACACAATTTGTCGATGACTAGGTCATCTTTATATGAGTATATTGACTTAGGAGCCAAATGAGAACATTTGATCATAGGTCATACTCATCGCTTAAGCACAAGTGGGGTTACCACTTTTACATAAAGCATTGATGTGTTCACATCATTTGAAGATGCTTTAGCTCAATTTTTAGAGCAAAGCTCCCCTAGATGTGAGAACCCCTTTAAAGGGTCAAACTAACCTTGGGTTGTCGAGAAGACTTCATGTAGATGTTGAAGATGTGGATGCTCAATGTTGATGGAGATCATCAAGAGTTGGGAACTATCCTTTGGATTCGGGCACTTTCAATACCTACATGGGTTAGTCCCACAAGGAACAAACAAGGATATCCATGGACATAGATTGAAGTTCACAATAGATGATGTCCATGAAAGCAATGATTACCTTGTCCCTTGACTTACCAACAAGAGGGTTTGTGACTCCATGAACTAGTGCACGATGTGGAAGTTGATTGCACAAGTTTTTGCCAAAATGAATGTGAGTGAAGTATGTTGGCGGAGTCACCCTCAAGAACTTTCTAGTTCTTCTTCTTCGAGATCCACATCATCTTGATGGGAATCCTTGGGGTTGTAGTTGAGCTTGACGAAGTAGAACTTGACGTTTCCTTGGGAACCCACTTGACCATGGCTTGAGGTGCTTCAACAAATGCATCAATCTCCTCTTGAAGCTTGTCCTTGCCTTTTAGCTTGTGGTCTTGTGGTGGAAGGTCATCTTGAGCTTGTTCCACATTGGAAGAAGTAGGATCATACTTCTCCTTTTGAGGAACAAACTGTGGAGTAGGATATTGACCTTCTTCCCACTCAACGCCTTTGGCGTTGAACTTTCGCTCAAAACCAATTCCTTGATTCTTCCGGTGCCTTCCTTGCTTGTAACAATTTCTCAAAGTTCTTGCTTCCGCAAGGCTCTTGTAGACACCTTTTCTATGATCCCTTTCAATAAACTATTCTCTTGCTCAAGTGTAACTTGGCTTGAAACATTGTTAGTTGAATCAAGAGAACTACTAGAAGCAACAACATTGGATTTAGCATGGTTATTGTTACTGCTAGAGGAAGAATTTTTCTTATGCTTGTCATGCTTAGTCTTAATGGGTGGCAAGAAATTAGACAAGAGAAGTCGTTTGGCAAGATATGAAGAACTCTTCTTTCAAGATCGTCATTGATTGCTTTTAGAAACTCATGTTCTTGCTCTAGAGTGAGCTTCTCAAGCGTAGCTTCTCATGAGATCTTAGGAGCTCTCTATGATCTTCTTGAGTTGTTTCATGAGCTAACTTAAGAGTGTTTAGTTCTTTAGTTAGACGCTCAATCTCCTTCATAGCATTGTCATTCGACTCTTCTCGACTATAAAGACTACTAGCATGTTCATCGTTACTAGGCTCACTGGATTTATCATGCAAGAGCTCATCTTCACCAAGCAAGTCATCCTCATCACTATCGAAGTCAATGAATTCAGGGTGTGATACCTTGGGGCCTTTAGCCATGAAGCATCTTCCAATTCCCTCATTTGGTGAATCAAATAAGTCGTAGGAGTTGGAGTTGGAGGATACGAGAGCAAGACCGGCAACACCTTCATCTTGAATGTAGTCGGAGTCGGAGTGATAGCTTCCTTCGGATTGATTCTCGGAGTCGGAGCCGGAGACCCATTCACCTACATTTGCTTGATGTTTTCTTCTTGTGTAGCTCCTTGATGACTTGTCTTTCCTCTCCGAATCCTTGCTTCTCCGAGAGGGTCTTCGTTCATAACGATCATCTCTGCTCCTTCTCTCTTTCCGAGGTGACTCATCTCTTGAGCTTCTTCTTCTTGGAGATTCTTCTCTTCTCTTGTGGGGAGCCGACACTCATTTGAGTAGTGTCCGGTCTTCCACAATTGTAGCAGATTTGATCACGACTAGAAGATCTCTTTTCATCATATGATCTAGACTTTGAGCTTCTCTCTTTGCCTCTATTCTTGTAGAATTTGTTGAAGTTCTTGACCATTAGGCTTATCTCTTCATTGGAAACTAACTTGTCACTTGAGGTTGTGGGAGCATCACTTGTAGCTTTGTAAGCACCACTTGACTTGTTGTGAAGCTCTTCCTTATCCTTAAGTGTCATCTCATGAGCAACAATTCTTCCAATGACTTTGGTTGGCTTGAGAGTCTTGTAGTTTGGCATCATTTGGATCAAAGTGCACACGGTGTCATACTTTCCATCCAAAGCTCTGAGAATCTTCTTGATGATGAATCGATCGGTCATTTCTTCGCTTCCTAAGCCGGCAATCTCATTTGTGATGAGAGCAAGCCTAGAGTACATTTCAGCGACTCCTTCACCATCCTTCATCTTGAACTTGTCAAGTTGACCTTGAAGAATATCTAACTTTGATTCCTTCACGGACTCGGTACCTTCGTGCATTTCAACCAAAGTATCCCAAATCTCTTTTGCATTCTCAAGACGGCTGATTTTGTTGAACTCCTCGGGACACAAGGCATTGAAGAGAATGTCACAAGCTTGAGCATTGTTTTGCAACATCCGCAATTCTTCCGGTGTAGCCGCGATCCGAACTTTTCCTTCCTCAAGAATTCACCTTGCATACCAACACAAATAATGCCCCATGCGGCTGGGTTATGACCAAGAATATGCATTTTCATTTTATGCTTCCAACTAGCAAAATTTGTACCATCAAAGTAAGGACCTCACTTAAAATTACCCTCACTAGACGCCATACTCTCCTAGGTTGTGAAACCAAGCTTATGGAGTCCAATGCAATGGAAACCAATACAATGGAGACCAAAGCTCGATACCACTTGTAAGATCGAAGTATGTCTAGAGGGGGTGATTAGACTACTTGTCAATATAAAATTCTGCCTTTTGACAAAGAACAGTTTTTTGCAGATTCACAATTATGATCAAGTCAAGCATCACCCTACACATGCAATTCTAGAGTATAGGCAGCGGAAAGTAAATTGCACATGTAGTAAAGAGAGGTGGAGAAGAGCAAACGCAATTTTGGAGACGCGGTGATTTTTCCCGTGGTTCCGATAGGTGGCGCTATCGTACATCCACGTTGATGGAGACTTCAACCCACGGAGGGTAACGGCCATGGAGTCCACGGAGGGCTCCACCCACGAAGGGTCCACGAAGAAGCAACCTTGTCTATTCCATCATGGCTCACGCCCACGGAGGGCTAGCCTTACTCGGGGTAGATCTTCACAAGTAGGCGATCTCCTTGCCCTTACAAACTTCTTGGTTCAACTCCACATCTTGACGACGGAGGCTCCCAAGCGACACCTAACCAATCTAGGAGGCACCACCTCCAAAAGGTAATACATGTTGTAGATGATGATGAACTCCTTGCTCTTGTGCTTCAAATGATAATCTCCCCAACACTCAACTCTCCTCACCGATTTGGCTGTGGTGGAAGAAAGGATTGAGTGGAAAGCAACTTGGGAAGGCTAGAGATCAAGCTTCATATGGTGGGAGTGGAGCAACTTGATCTCAACACAAGGGTAGGTAGTTCTCTTCTCGAAATGTAAGGTAGGAGTGGTAGTTCTTTCGATGGCTCTCTCCACTAATGAAGAGGGGTGGAGGGGTATAAATAGCCTCCACACAAAATCCAACCTGCTACACACATTTGAGCAATCTCGGTGGGACCAAAGTGGACAACTCGGTGAGACCGATAGTTCAAATAATGTGAACGTTGGGATTTTCGGTGGGACCGAATATACAATCTCGGTTAGTCCGATTCGTGCAATGACACGAGCATGCCAGTTTCGGTGGGACCGACTTCATCATCTCGGTGACACCAATTTGATGATGTAGGTTACGAAACTTGGCAACTCATGTTTCGTGAGACCGAGTTCGTAATCGGAAAATCCGAAGTTTACTAGGGTTTGGCTTATGGCTGAGGTGGTTCATCTCGGTGTGACTGAGTTTGGAATATCGGTGGGACCGAGACTACTTATGAGTGTCTATGGCAGTGAAAGTTGCTGATAGTTTAGGAGATGTATCACTAAGCACTTGAGCAACCAGATCATCATCATAACCTCATCCCCTTTAATAGTATTGGCTTTTCCTATGGACTCAATGTGATCTTGGATCACTAAACCAAAATGGAGTCTTGAGCTTTTGCCAATGCTTGCCTTAGCATTTTGGGGGTCCACTTCTTGATCCTTGCCATACCCATATCACTGAACTCTCTGAAATGATTCTCAAGTAACTATTAGTTCAATGATATATATGTTGTTATTAATTACCAAAACCACCCGGGGATTAGTTGCACTTTCAAATTGTAAGTGAGCTTCAATAATGTTGGAAAAGATTCACAAATTTGCAAATGCAACAAGTAGACCAAGCAAGTAGTGGTACACGGAAACACACATGCAAATAGATAAGTGGGATTGTGCAAACCAAAAGTGAGCCAAAATGTGGAATCCACGAAAATGCTCTTGTTGCACAATACTAGAGAGATGCTAGCACGATTGCACTATAGGCGGATACGTAACTTGTGCACAACCTACTAGGCAAAAATGCAACGACCTCTATCCCAAGTATGCTATATGTATGGTATTTCGGTGATATGATCCAAGATGATCGGATATGACAATCTTAATGTAGTATGATGCTATGGTTCTTTCTTATAAGTTGTTTGCTTATCTTTCCCTCGTTGCTTAAAAGCTTGTTTGGCTCTTTCACTTGTGAGCTCTTTTCTCATGCAAAACTTCACGAACCAAGATAGCAATTGTGTATGCGGTGACAACTTTGTGACACAAAAGATGATGCCAAGATAGGTACCACTATGGTATGGTATGTATGCTATGGAGTATGATCACTAATGTGCACAAGTCACGTTTCCGACAATACTCAAAGGATAGTCTCGATGGGTAAGAAACACAAAAGTAAGGCTATGTGGGTATCAATGCAAATGGCATGGAAATGACAAAAATGTCGTTGAGGTTACCGTCCTTTGCGATGACGAGTCCTTTGCAAAGATGAGCGGTGGTGATGTTGACGTTGAACCGTACCTATATAGCCGAAACACAATAGGACACGAGAACCACAACTCAAATTCTCAAAGACCAAAATGGGTCAAAATTGTCATAGGAGGTAGCGGTGAGTGGTGTGGTGCTTGTGGAAAGCAGTGGTGGTATGCGGAAGTATGCGTGGGCACCGGGGAAAAATTTGGCGAAACTAGGCGGAAAAGGGCGCGGGGGATGGAGTTGCAGCTGCCAGGGGCCAGATGTCCTAGACAGGGGCCAGATATCCAAGACACTGGATGTCCGGGTGACTCAGCCGTATGTCCGGGCGCCTGGATCGTGGCCAAACGAGATGAACTCCACGGGAAAAAGGGCAACTCTGGGGCAAAATTCGGACGATTTTGTGGATGGAAATTGCGGAGAAGATGGGGAAAAGCTAGATCCACACGTGAAAAAGCAGATCCATGGATCAAATCCAACAAAACTTCATCACACCAACAAATCACCAAAAAAAATTGGGACTATTTTTGGTGGTGATTTTCGGATTTAGAACGAAAACAACAAAATCAAGCTAGAAAACACGGGGTAGGGGCTCCAAAAACGTGATCAACGTGTGTCATGATACCAAGATGATGTAGGGTAGAACCCTAGAGGCTGATCTTTCACATTTGGAGAGGATCCCTACGAGGAACACGAAGAACACGAGGAGGGGAACGAGGAAAAACACGAGAGAACACTCAACCAACAAGAACAAAATCACACATGTGCTAGATCATCGAAACACAAGGAGAGGTACAAGATCCAAGTCCAACAAAGGATGATACATAGGGTAACTGGCTCTTCTCCGTGAGGAGGTCTTGATGATGGTCTTTGCTGGATGGTGGTCTTGAATCCAGGTGGATCTTCTCCGAAGAGGTGTCAGTCCCTCACGAGGAGTAGATCCAGATGGATGAGCGAAGCTCTATCTCACAAATGAGCTAAATCAATGCTAACCCAAAAACGTAGGTGGAGAGGGAGTATATATAGTCTAAGGGGCTAAGGGGTACATGGGCCTTAGCCCGGATGTGCTGCACGCAGGCAGAGGGGGGCCGGATGCCCGAGCGTCGAGCAGGATAAACGGGCCTTCCCGAGACGTCAGATGTCCGGGCTAGGGGGCCGGATGTCCGGGTTGGGGAGTCAGCCTTGGTGCTCTCTGGATAGGCGGGGTGGGATGTCCGGGTGAAGGGGCTGGATGTCCAGGGCTTCGGGAGGAGCCGGATGTCCGGGGTGATGGCCGGAAGTCCGGGCCATCGGGGCAGCCTTCTGTGCTCCCTGGATGGCTTTTCCGGATGTCCGGTCTGGCGGCCAGATTTTCGGGGCGACGGGCCGGATGTCTGGGCTGGACGCCGGATGTCCAGGCCCTATAGCTTCGGCTGTAGATCCCTGGCTGCAGGGTAGATCTCCAAGGGCCGGATATCCAGGGCCATGGCCGGATGTCCGAGGCCTGGAAACTGTCCTCGCCTTCTTCCGTTGGTTCTCTTCTTCCGTGGACTTGGTGGCTTGACCATCTTCATGTGCATCCTCAGGAGGCTCCTCTTGGTACCTAATCATGCACAACATTCCGGACTTAGGTAGTAGCCATGTCTCGAGAGGATCATATGAGATATCACTAAGGAGAGAAGTCACCTCGGTCTCGAGAGCTCTAGCTCGTGCTCTTGTCATGGGTCCTCTTGGTGCTTGGTGAGACGATGGTAGGTCCATGGGGATGACCGTAGGATGCTCCGCATCATGGTGGGGGAGTAAAAACTTTACCTTTCTATTTGGGAACCGCCTATAATGTATCTAGTATGGAAGATACCGATATCTCTTGGTTGTTCTATTGATAATGAAAGCATACCGCTCAAAATATTATTTACCTATGTTTCAAAAACCTGAGCACTGACACCTCTGCAAATCCCTGCTTTCCTCTATGAAGGGCCAATCTATTTACTTTTATTGCTGAGTCATCATCCTCTTATAAAAAGCACCAGTTAGAGAGCACCACTGTCATTTGTATGCATTGTTATTAATCGATAGTGAGTATGACCACGACCGGATCTCTTTTCCCATGAATTAAAATGTCTAGTCAGTCCTTGATCTTCAGGGGTGCTCTGCATTTATGTTTTGTGGTCTCATAAAGGGCTAGCGAGATACCATTTTGTTATATCATGTCATGATTATTTTAAAAAAGTGTTGCCATCTGAGATTTATTATTGTTGCTCGCTAGTTGATTATGCCATTGATATGAGTAAATTTGAGACCTAAATGTTATTGTGAATATGGTTAGTTTATAAACTTTGCTGAAAACTGAATGCTGGCTATGCATATTTACAACAACAAGCTCAAAGAGTGTTTGTAAAAGTTTTTCTTTATCACTTTCTGTTTATCTACTGAATTGCTTGAGGACAAGCAATGGGTTAAGCTTGGGGGTTGATACGTCTCCATCGTATCTACTTTTCCAAACTCTTTTGCCCTTGTTTTGGACTCTAATTTGCATGATTTGAATGGAACTAACCTGGACTGATGCTATTTTCAGCAGAATTGCGGTAGTGTTATTTTTTTGCAGAAATAGAAGTTCTCAGAATGACCTAAAAATCCACAGAGAATATTTTTGGAATAAATAAAAAATATTGGCGATAGAATCAATCGAGGGGGACCCACCTGATGTCCAAAAGGGTGGAGGGCGCGCCCACCCCCTAGGGCATGCCCCTGCCTTGTGGGTCCCTTGGATCTCCACCGACCTCAACTCCAACTCCATATATTCACGTTTGGGGAGAAAAAATCAGGGAGAAAGATTCATCGCATTTTACGATATGGAGCCGCCACCGCCTCCTATTCTTCATCGGAAGGGCAGATCTGGAGTTCGTTCGGGGCTTCAGAGAGGGGAAATCAACGCCGTTGTCATCATCAACCATCCTCCATCACCAATTTCATGATGCTCACCACCGTGCGTGAGTAATCCCATCGTAGGCTTGCCGGATGGTGATGGGTTGGATGAGATTTGTCATGTAATCACGTTAGTTTTGTTAGGATTTGATCCCTAGTATCCACAATGTTCTGAGATTGATGTTGCTATGACTTTGCTATGCTTAATGCTTGTCACTAGGGCCCAAGTGCCATGAATTCAGATCTGAACCCTTTATGTTTCCATGAATATATTTGTGTTCTTGATCCGATCTTGCAAGTTGTAGACACCTATTACGAGTTATGATCCGCATACCCCAAGGTGACAATAATTGGGATTCTTTTTGGTGATTATGTAGTTTGAGGAGTTCATGTATTCACTAAGAGCTAATGCTTTGTTTCAGTTCTCTATTAAAAGGAGGCCTTAATACCCCTTAGTTTCCACTAGGACCCCGCTGCCACGGGAGGGCAGGACAAAAGATGTCATGCAAGTTCTTTTCCATAAGCATGTATGACTATATATTGAATACATGCCTACATTATATTGATGAATTGGAGCTCGTTCTATGTTACCCTAGGTTATAATTATGTGTTACCCTAGGTTATAACTGTTGCATGATGAATGCCATCCGACATAATTATCCATCATGGATCCATTTTCTATGAGCTTTTCACATATTGATCTTTGCTAAGTTACTTTTCCGTTGATATTGTTACAATCACTACAAAATTGCTACTGTTACTTTTGCCACCATTACCATTAATTCCATACAACTTTGCTACTAAATACTTTGATGCAGATATTAAGTCTTTCAGGTGTGGTTGAATTGAAAACTTAGCTGCTTATACTTGAGAATATTCTTTGGCTCCCCTTGTGTCGAATCAATAAATTTGGGTTGAATACTCTACCCACGAAAATTGTTGCGATCCCCTATACTTGTGGGTTGTCAGGAGGTGGCGTGGCAAGCTCAGGCGCACGTGCATTGTCCCTCCTCTACCGACTGGCAGAGGTGGGTGACAACTGGCACCAGGCTAGGTTGGCAGGCCCAGTGAGGTAAGTGGGCCTGGGGTCCTTACCCCCCCCCCTCTCTCTTTCTGTTTTAGTTTTCTTTTTATTTTTCTTTTTCTGTTGTTTGTTTTGATTTAGTAAAAATACCAAACCAAATTATAAAATGCTGAAAATGTTTGTGGGCACTTTTGAAATTATTTCCAACAGCCCTCAAACATTTTCAAAAAAATTGGACACTTAAAAATATTTATAGCATTTAAATGTACAAATTCAAATACTTATGAATTAATTCAAAAATCCAAAGTGTCCTAGAAAAATGTGCACCATTTTTGGCAGAGGTTCTAGACCAATTCAAAAATGATGAACTTTTGAGAAGGACATTTTGGGTTCATTGAAATATTTTTCAGTGGAACCTGGTATTTTCAGGAGGGTGCTGGGGTTTGCTGATCCCCATTTCAAGCTTAAGAAAAATTTAATCATGAGGCATCACTCTAGCTAGTCCTAATGCAAGCACTAACTAGGGTTGTGACAGTCCCGGCCAAGGTAAGGCTGCAGCCATGGGAATACAGTGTGTGACGCTTCAAAGTGATATGATGTGTTACCTGCTAGATCGGTGTGACTTAGGATTGGGGTCCTAACATCCAGTGACCCTCCCCACCTCCTAGTTTCATCGTTGGAGTACATGTGATCGCCGCTCCCAAGATTGATCGCCATCGCCCAAGATCTCTGTCTCCGCTAGCCTCAGCAGCTGGAGACCTTCTCGGCGTGCGTTGTTCGTCTCGAAGGGTGCGACATCTCTCCCCGAGTCCGTCGGTGCCTCCCGCTAAGCCAGAGGTGGCCCTAGCCGGGCGGGCTACCACCGGCCTTGCGCCCTCCCCTGCTCTGCTCTGCTTCTATCGGGGACAGAGCAAGGAAGAAGAAGACCGAGCCAGGTGGGCTCCACGTCGCCCCCAAACCCACCTGTCATCGACTCAAGGCCTGCCCAGTCGGCAGTAAGTGAAGACGGTTTTTCTGTGAATACGTTTTCCTTGTCTGAAAGCGTAATCAGGCGCAGTTCTAGCTAAAACTATGCTTTCCCGCAGCGAGAACATATTTCTCCTAAATGTGTTTTCTGTTTTTCCATCTAGGGGGCTGTTTGTGAGGATCTTTTTAAGATTTGTCCCTGGACTTCAACCGTTTGTATCTTCGCGACTCTAACTCCAAATCGGGTGATTCCAAAGCCCACATCTTCGTCTGGTCGAGCCCATTCTGTTGTTACCATTTTCCCTATGTTGCCACATACTAAAATGGACCATTTTGCCCTTGCCCTTATTTGGCCCCCATCGAGAGAGAAACGTGTTGGGCGAATCTTTCTGCGGGCTTCTCGCACTTCTTCCTAGAGAACCCATCAATCCCAGGCATGCCACGATAGCCACTTGCATGAGAGCCTTGTAGTAGCAATGTTTTTTTACTTGAATATCAAAATTGTTTGTGCCTGTTAATATTTAGTGAATGATTCATATATGCTTGTAAACCCATGCTCATCCTTATGCTATGGTCATTTGCATCTAGTTGGTTAATTGTTTACTTAATAATATTATTGTCATGCTCTTGTCTAGTACATATTTACGACGCTAGTGCTCATGCCATGCTCAGGTGGAGTGTTATTATTTATTATACTTGTGTGGTTCATGATCATCAGTATGCCATACTCATTTGAATCTAGAAGGGTAAATGATTTATTGTTGTTGACATGTCTAATGATTGTGCTTCCCATCCAGGTTCATGTTGATATCATGCTCATATGCATTGTTATTGCATCATGCTATTCTTCTATGACTCAGCTCATCATCATTCAAGATTAACTAGATTTTAATCGAACTTGAACACCTGTTGACTGAGTCATAGTGCCATTGAGTTGAGCTGACCAGTGCAGCCACACTTGCCTGTATGGGAAGGCCTTAATGCGGTCTATTGTCATGCCTCTCACTGGTGCCTCCATCTAGGGAAGGTTATGTGCACGCGCTACTCTAATCAGGTAGGCGGCCGTAAGCCTTGTGTGCGAATAGTTGTTGTAGGGCCCTTTGTCCCCATTTGGGACCGTTTTTGTTTTTCCACAATGGTTGTTGTTTGATGTCCAGAGTGGCATCTGGGGCCACCCATGAATTAGCCCAAAGGGGAGTTGGTCAGATTGTTCGGGAGAGTGTCATGCAATAGTTTGGTTTTGTCGGAACACCATTGGTCCACCCGAATGGGAGCACGAGGCCATGGTTTCTGTGGTGTGGGTACAGTCTACTAACCTATGCAGAGTGTATAATCTATCGATAGCCGTGCTCACGGATATGGGCCCAGTTCATAGTAGGCCACACTACGGGTCAATAGTAATAATAATTTGGACAATTAACAACCCCTGTTCGATGAGTAAAGAAGTTGGTTGATCTTTATGTGATCATGAGAGGATCACAAGGGTATCATGGATACCAAAGTGGTGGATATTTGTGATGTTATGCGATAATCACGGGTAAAGATCAAGCTCCTTGTGGTCATGTAATGAATACTACGTATTGTTAGTACTAAGCTTGATTTGATCCTGAGGTGATCGTGTGATGACCAGGATGGTAAGTGATACATGTGGTGGTTACGAGGTAACCTCCGAACAGAGTAAGTTGGTACATGATATGGTTAACATGTTGCATTCTAGTGTCACCATGTTCGTATGATATGGCTAACCCAAGGCCCGTTACGCCCTATCCGAATTAGGCCCAGTAGCGTCATTGTGGCCATCCAATATGATTCCAGCCCGTTTTCACTTCTGGCGCATGTATGGCCCATGGCGTCTTTCGACCCATATGAGGCCCTATGTAACTCTTGGCTTAACGGTCCGTGGTGAAACTGGCCCGTAATGAACAGTGTATCACTTTACACCCATTAACGGCCCATGGTGAAACTGGCCCATAATGAACAGTGTATCACTTTATACCCATTAACGGCCCGTTATTCCGTTGGGCGTTTCAGCCCATGTTATCTTTCGCCTTCTCAGAGCCCATTTTTTCTTGGGCTCATTTCCAGCATTCGTTTACTTACGGTCCATTACTGTCATTTTCTGCTTGTGGGCCAAATTCAGTCCATAGTTACAGTCGGCCCGTTTGTGGTCCGTTAATACGTCGGGTCGTTTCCATAGCGTCATCAAATACGGCCTATTAACGATGGCCGGTTATGGTCGGCCCATGAACGGACGATTCCAACTCTATCCCGTTTACGGCCATAATGCGGTCTGTTTGGCCCATGTTTGGCCAATCGATCATACGGCCCGCATAAGGCCCATTGATGATACAGCCCGCAGAAGGCCCATTGTTACGGCCCGTAGGAGGCCCATTGTTTCTACGGCCCATAGAAGGCCCACTGTTTCTACGGCCAGTAGGAGGCCCAGTGTCACTACAATAAATATTACCCCATGGTTACTGTGGCCTAGTTTTAAAAAATAGGTTACTGCAGCCACTAGCAAACCGCGGAAAAAAGAACTGCAATGACTACAAGCAAACAAATAAGCAAGACAACAAGGAAATAAATAAGCAAGCAACTAACGCTAGGCTATCACGGCTATTACACATATTACATCCACTAGGCATCAAAGTTCGCCACCAGTGCAAATATAGGGAACAAAGCAGCATATCATATACACTGGTTGTCAAAGTTGGCGACCAGCGCAAATAAACACCGTAGCAAAACAAAGCCAGAACTGAAACCACTACAGAAGATCTCATGAAACAATATCTCGGGTACCCATAATGCTGGCAAGATGCTTAGCAAGCTTATTAACTTTCTCTTGTTTGGCGCTTAAATCCTCCAGCGCTTGCTGTTGCACCAGAAAATATGCATCTAAATTCTGCAGGGACTTCCTCAGTCCTTCAGCTTCTTGTCGCAGCACATCTGATCGATGTCTTTCAACTTGAAGTTCAGACTCAAGAAGACGAATTGATTCATGCAGCGAGTTCGAAGAGCTTGTGCCAGCAGTAGTGGCCAGTAACTCGAACACTATATCAAGACAGGACTTTTGGGTTCCCTCACTATCATCAAGATAGTTTTTATCAGCTTTCTTGGAGACTAACAGGGATGTCTCACTATCTTGAACCTTATCTGCATTACTTCCTTTACCATTGGATAACGCGGTACGGTTCTCCAATATTTTGTTCGCATTCTAAAAGAGAAATAAGCAGACACATCACATGTTTACCATGTTGTATATGGAACTCATTTTGGTAAATGAGTTCAGTAGTAAAGTGGATAGGATAACAGCATGAAACAAACATATATCTATGTACCATGGTCACTTTATGGTCTATATCATTCTGGTTTTTGTTGCCAAATCAAGATAGAGACACAGTTCAAATAATATTGTTCAAGACAAAGCAGAATAGACAGAATATAAGTGTGGGTAACTATAGAGCAATGACAACACTTGTAATGTGCATGACATGAGAACATAACTATTTATTCAATTGAAACTGAAATCAACATAGAGTAGGCTACAATAGCAAACCAGTTAAAGAAACAGGTTTAAAACATACCTGTTGCGCCATTGGAGTTTCAATTCCATCCTTCAAATTTGAAAATAGTTGGTATGAGTAAATACAGTAATGCAAGAGCAAAGTAGTATGAACCATAGCTACAAAACCTGACCTGAGAACAAATCTTCTTCTCCTTTAAGCGTTGAGTTGGGATTCGGAGTGGTGGTCCTCGTGCTTTGGGCACAGCAGTTACCTTACTAACTGCTCGTGTTTGGGTGCTCTGTGGTGGAGACGGTGCTGTGTCAACTGGAACCGGGTTACTATCTGCCAGGGTTGGGGTTAGAAGGGGTGTAGCTGGTTCTCTGTCCAAATGGGTAGGGGTACAATCTGCGAGAGTCTGGGTTATGTGTGGTGGATCTGGTCGTTGGGAAAGTACAACCGTGGTTCTATCTACATCAACTAGTAGCACTATCTTTTCTGAAGACTGTGTTGTTACTCCCTTAGATACTGCCATCACGCTCTCCAATTCAAATGGCTGATAAACAAGAAAAGTAATTGAAAGTATAGACATTGTATGATAGACAGGTGCCATGGATAGTGGGGAATAAAAGAGGGCATGAAATAATTCATATTTATGTTGTCTAACCAAACACGATAGCATGACACAATTTCACATATATGATGGCTAACTAAACAGGATAGCATGACACAGTTTCACATTATGATGGCTAACTTAAAAGATGGAAAGACATAGTTCAAAATATGAGACTATGTAAACAGGATGACATGACATAACTATATAATGTGTTTATTAAATAGGTTGGCATGCCATAATTCACATACGTTCACAGATAGAATGCCATAATTCTAAATTTGATGACTGTAAACACTAAACAGGATGAGATGATATAACTATATGATGTCTTTATTAAATGGGTTGCCATGCCATAATTCAGATATGTGATGTGTATGTACTATGTAAACATGATGGCATGATATAATTCAAATATATGATTTATATAGTAAGCAAGTAAGCAGATGGCAATCCATATATGATGTAAAAACTAAGCAATGCAAGACAACATGCATGACATGGGTAATATAACCCTGCCAAGTTTGAGCATAGACCGCAGGGGGGAAATAGGACTGGTCATCGATCTCAATCCTCCTCGAGGAGCTCTCTATAACCAACAAGATGTGCGCTCAATGGTAGCACTGTCGCTCTCAATACCTTGTTTTCACTCGAGATACTTCCATCACCGCTCCAAATGGCTGATGCACAGGAAGAGTAGTTGAATATACAAACGTTGTCGACAAATGGAACACGTAATACAAAAAAATGATAGCATGATATAATTCACATACATGATGATTGGCTAAACAGCATGTCATTGCATAATTCACATATATAATGCCTTTGCGACAAGATAGCATTGTATAATTCACATATATAATGTCTTGCAACAAGATGTCAATGCATAATTCACATATATGGTAATTAGACACTGAACAGGTGGCATTCACACAAAGCATGTCTAAACTAATCAAATGACATAGCAATGCGAGACACCATACACACGATATGAGCAACATAAACCTGCCAAGTTAGAGCATACACCTCGGGGGGGGGGGGATAGGACAGGTCATCTGTCTCTGAATCCTCCTCTGAGGAGCTATCCGTAACTAGCGAGATATGCGCTTCGTCAGATAGCATAGTCTACTCTGAAGACCTTGTTTTCACTCCAGAATTTGCCATCACAGTGTCAAATTGCTGACGCACACAAAGAGTAGTTGAATGTACTAACATTGTTGACAAATGGAATATGTAACGAAAAAAAGGATGGCATGATATAATTTACATATAAGATGACTGGCTAAGCAGGATGGCATTGCAAAATTCACATATATGATGCCTGGCTAAACAAGATGGCGTTGCATAATTCACATAAATGATGAATAAACTAAACAGATGACATTCGCACAAAGGATGTCTAAACTAAGCAGATGACATATTTGATGTATAAAGTAAGCAATGCAAGACACCATATTCATGATATAACCAACATCAGCGTGCCAAGTTAGAGCGAAGACCTCAGGGGGTAAATAGGAGTTGCCTTCTCCTTCTGAATCCCCCTCAGAACAGATATCTTCCTGTCGATTACAATCCGAAATGCGTGGAGGGGGGCTGCCTTTACGCCTACCATGGAGGGACGTCTGCATGAAATTTTATTGCCACGCAAGGCTCGTCTCTTTTGCTCTACATGTTCAGCTCCATTGTTTACAATAACTGTCATGCATAGGAATAAAACATAGTGAGATTATGTAAGGAGTGCATGCAGAAATCCAAAGTGATGGTAGCAACCTGTAGATAGACCCAAAACCAATAATAGCAGGCAGATAATGGCTTCAGTTAAAAAATATAGATAATGGCTTCTTTACTGTTTTTTTCCCACCCAACATGAAACTCATAGTAGACACCGAAGATTAACCAGATAGTAGATAGATACTATTGATAGCGGGCCCGATATGTACCCCACAACCATTTAAAAACTCAAGTTTGACCATTAGTTTGGAGTTGACTCATAGTCTAATCGGTGAACAGGACAATAAAGTGGCATGTAATATTAAGTGATGCATAATGTAAGCAGACACGAAAGAGTGCGACCTCTCTTGCGGACCCGTGTAGTACTCGAGGTCATCTACTCGGTTGATGATGGTAATGCAGTTTTCATGGCTGCCAGCGGCAGGGAAGAAGATCTGAGGCGGCGAAAGACAGTTTGGAGGCTGGATCCCTGCTGTGCTGGACCCTTCTGTCGTTGGAGCAGCTGAGCTGGGCTGGACGACGGCGCAGTAGGAGCGGGACAAACCACGCAAGGTTTTCTTTGACAACAATCTGTAAGAGAAGTAATTCTGTAAGGGCTCGTTTGAATTGGAGGATTCCAACAATGCAGGGATAGGAAATAGACAGGAATAGGATAGGAATGAACGTGCAAAACAGAGAACTTAAAAACACAGGATTTCTGCCAATCTGGGTGTTTGATTCACAACAATTGGAAGATCACAGGATGCAAAGAAGCATGGTGAGATTAAGTCAAACCACAAGAAAATGTACGGTTATAATGCTATTATGCTACTATCTCTTAGTCTTGTGCTTCATGAATAGGAATATGAAAAGGAGGACAAGTGAAAATTAAAATTCCTACGTTTTTTCTTTCAAGGAGACACTAAAGGAAAAAATCTGTGTGCTCAGTGGACAATATATATAACATGTAGAGTAAAAAAGAGATGCAAGAAGTGTACAACCTCTTTGGCGAAGCCATGTCGATCTCAGCATGATTGGGTTGGCCGGTGAGGATGCTCCGGCTGACTTTGCTGTCGGAGGAGGGGAAGAAGATCTTAGGCGTCTAGAGATGGAGCCACACGTACTGCTCCGCTGTGATGGAGGGTTTCGTCGTTGGAGCAGCTCCGGTGAGTTGGACGACGCCGAGGCTGAAGTAGGACAAGAGAGACAACGAACAACGTTAACCTGAGTGGAATTCTAGTAGCATCTCCAATACATGACGTAAAATGCATAACCACAAAGTGCCAGATGTAAAATACATCAGCCGCTCATCTCTGAACTTAACTGTCGAAACTGAACTTAACTATCGAAACTGAATTTTGCTGTCGAAACTGAACGCACTAGCAAGGTGAGGCTACACGTCGGTCGACTGACTTTTTCATCTCTGGTCAGTCGATTTTGCAGCTGTTGGATACGAAATCAAGGGCATGCGGTTCATCTTCAACCTCCACCCCCCCTAAGCCGCCAGCCACCACCGGCCAAACAGTAGCCCCCCGCCACCCGCGGCTGGCGGTGCGCCGCCCCGCCCGCCTCGAAAACACTCCCCACCGCCGGTCCGCCCCCCAGCATCGCAAGCAAGAGCAAGAGCAAGAGCAGTAGCGCAAGAAAAAGCAATAGCAAGAGCATACCAGGCAGGTGACCAAGAGCAAGAGTAGAGCTGCAGCGCGAGCGAGAGCTAAAGCAGCAGCAGCTCCTACTGATGTGGATGTCGCCGCCGAGGGAGCGACACCGTGGAGGAAGTGGCCGGCAACGCCGCCGCGGATGGAGCCGCGCCGTGTTGGCTCGGGACCGAGCGCCGGCAGCACCGTAAGATTGAATCAAGAAGAAAATGTGGCGATTAGTGTACAACATCTTTGGTGGCGCCGATTAGGCCGGAGCTTCATCCGAGGAAACGGTGATGATGATGCTCTTCCGGTGTGCAGGTGAATACGGTGGTGTGGGAATGGAGGTGGCGCGAAAGATGAGGGGAACGTCGGGGCAGCTCCTTGGAGGTGGAGGACGGGGTGGCTGAACTAGCGGGACGATGAGATTGACAACGGATGCTCATTCGGTACGGTGGATGAGGGACGTCGAGGTGTTGATGTGGACGACGTCGTCGGGGAAGAGACTTTGGCTGGGTGGCGGATGGAGCAGGGTGTGGGGTTTCGTCGCCGGTTTTCGTGGCCTAGGTGTACAAATGGGTGGGCGGATGGGATGGCAGTGGGGAAACAAGGCTTAGAGACGCGCTTGTCCGAAATGTGGGGTAAGTTACGAAAGTACCCCCCCCCCCACCGATTTGAGGCGGTTCTTTCGGTTCAGGGGTACTAAGGGAGCCTGGATTAGGGGGTATCTGGACAGCCGGACTATGTACAACGTCCGAACTATTGAAGCGTGAAGATACAAGACTCAACACTTCGGTCCGTCTCCGGGTGGGACTCTCCGTTGCGTGGAAGACAAGCTTGGTGATCCGGATATTGTGTTTCCTTCCTTGTAACCGACTCTGTGTAAACCCTAGCCCTCTCCGGCGTCTATATAAACCGGAGATGTTGGTCCTTAGAAGGCCGATCACAATTACAATCGTACCATCATAGGCTAGCTTCTAGGGTTTAGCCTCTACGATCTCGTGGTAGATCTACTCTTGTACTACCCATATCATCAATATTAATCAAGCAGGAAGTAGGGTTTTACCTCCATCAGGAGGGCCCGAACCTGGGTAAACATCTGTGTCCCTCGCTTCCTGTTACCATCAGCCTTGCCGCACAGATCGGGACCCCCTACCTGAGATCCACTGGTTTTGACACCGACATTGGTGCTTTCATTGAGAGTTCCTCTATGTCGTCGCCGCAAGGCTCGATGGCTCATCTCGTCATCAAGGACGACATCACCTCGGAAGGAACTCTGGCTGTAGGCCAAACTCTCCGACTCGACGACTTTATCATGGCCGCCCCATCAACGGTAGCGCTGATGGTGGCCTCTTGGGTCATCAACCATAACCTTCGCATTAGTTCGGAACTTGCCGAATAGATAGATCCAATGGAGCTTTCCTCCCTCAATGAGCTCTTGGATCGCGTCGCCGCTCTGGGAGTCGCTACAAACTATGACCTGATTGGGCTTATACCCGACCAGAGGGACATCAGATCCCTGCCGGCCACCCATGAGATAGCGATAGAGGAGGAACCTCACACGGACCGCCCCTCGACTTTGAGGACGGATTACGTCCGGATTACCTAACTCCTTGAGCCGAAAACCTGCTCATAGGGAGACATGACCCAGGTCCCAGACTTAGAATCGGGCATTGGGCCGAAGAAATTGGGCGGTACCGCGAATCCCGAGCTGTCAGGCTCGGAGTTTCCCGCGCCCCTAGGTGTTAGATCGGATCAGAATCCGGATTCGGCTAACAACACCTACAATGACATAAACCGCCTCTCCAAGATTCGCAAGAGCCCTGTGAGATCGTACATCGCCATCGGGCGATTCTCCTTGCGCTTAACAAGGTCAAGGACTGCCGTGAGGAGAATATAGTTTTACTCTTCTGCAAAAATTGCACGGACAAAGGACTCCTCAATGCTATAAGCCACCGTGACATAGTACGCGTCGCGGATTTGGCAATCATAGTACAGAAGTACTGCGCAATGGAAAGTGCCTGGAAAACCCAAATTGAATTTTGGGACAGTACGGCTCTCACCAAGACCTTTGTCCGAACTAAACGTGCGAACTCCCGTAAACCTGCCAATCCTGTCCCCAAGAGACCAAAGCACACCCAGGGCGGGGAACCGTGTTGGAAGAATGGCTTAATGGACCATGTAAACTCCACGGCACCCCGGACGCGACACCAACTTATAGCCGTAGAGCATGTTGGATACTCCGGCAGGTTGCAAAAAGTGGCGAGGATCTTCTTGCAAGCCATAAAGCAGAACAACATCCCGCCAACGAACACAATGCGGTATTGACTGTCTTCGAGACTTTCGCCTCAAACAATAGGTGCAAGCGAGCTCATCGAAGCTCCGCTGAAATTTGCCAGGTGGCAAAGATAAACCCTTGGAACGACGCTGCTATAACTTTCAATGCCAGTGATGAGCCTCAATTCTAGACTGTCCTGGCACCGGCCGCTCTGGTCCTTAGCCCAATCATGGACAGCTTCCGGCTCACTAAGGTACTCATGGACGGCGGAAGTGGATTGAACTTGATCTATGAAGAAACGCTCAACAAAATGGAAATCGATAAAAGCCGCATTGAGCAAAGCGGCACCACCTTCAGGGGAATCATCCCCAGTCGGGAAGCACGGTGTGCGGGAAAATCACACTCGATGTGGTGTTCGGCACTCCAAAAAATTACAGGTCCGAAGAAATCACATTCCAAGTGGCCCCTTTTAGCAGCGGATACGACACCCTTTTGGGGCGAGACGCATTCACAAGCTTTCAAGCCATACCCCATTACGGGTACATGAAGCTTAAAATGCGCGGGCCCAATGGAATCATCACTCTAGCCAGTGATCCGGACGTCACACTCCGCGCCAAAAATAAACCGCAGCACTGGCCCTGGAAGCATTATCCGAAGCACTAGCAGCCGAAGAATTAACAACGCTACGGGCCATCGTGGACAGGGACGACGTGATACTCGACAAGCGACCCAAGTCCACCTCATTTAAACCCGTAGACGAAATAGTCAAATTCCAAGTCCATCCAACGGACACCATGAAGACAGCTTCCATCGGAACACAGTTGAGCCCCGCAATAGACACCGCACTACGAGACTTTTTAGGCGAGAATTGGGATATTTTTGCCTGGCACCCATCGGACATGCCGGGCATCCCGCGTGGATTGGCTGAACATAGCCTTAACATACTAAAGGGATACAAACCTGTCAAACAGACCCTAAGGCGATTCTCAGAGCCCAAACGACAAGCAATGGGGGAAGAGCTAGCCAAGCTACTCGAGGCCGGATTCATCAGAGATATTGAACATCCGGATTGGCTGGCAAATCTGGTGATGGTGCCAAAGAAGGACAAATCATGGCGCCTATGCGTCGACTTTAAAGACCTCAACAAGGCTTGCCCCATGGATCCCTTTCCCCTCCCTCGCATCGATCAAATCATCGATGCCACAGCTGGACACGACTCGCTTTTTTTTCTTGATGCATACTCTGGATACCATCAGATAAAGATGGCAGAGTCCGACCAAGCGGCAACAGCCTTCATAACACCATATGGCCCATTTTGCTTCAACACTATGCCTTTCGGGCATAAGAATGCCGGCGCAACCTATCAACGCATGATTCAAACATGCATGGAAAAACAAATCGGCAAAACACTAGAGGCATATGTGGACGACGTGGTCATAAAAACAAGACACGTCGAAACCCTAATAGACGACTCGAGGCTTACATTCGATAACCTCCGGACATACGACATCAAGTTGAATCCGGAAAAGTGCGTTTTCGGCGTCCCTTCGGGGGAAGCTGCTGGGCTTCATTGTCTCCAATAGAGGAATTGAAGCAAATGCGGCAAAAATCCGAGCTCTGTCGAAGTTGGCTACACCAACAGACCTCAGCACATCCAGAAACAAGCTGGATGCGTGGCCGCTTAGAGCCGCTTTATATCCAGGTTAGGAGAAAAGGCATTGCCTCTTTACCGCCTCCTTCGGTGCACCGAACACTTCGTGTGGACGGATGCAACCGCGGCTGGAATAGATGAAATTAAGACCTTATTGACCAGTAACCCAGTCCTAACAGCGCCAAATACCGGCGAACCTATGCTATTATACATAGCTGCAACACATCAAGCGGTAAGCACAGTGCTCGTCGTCGAACGAGAGGTGGACGGATACAAATTCCCGCTTCAAAAGCCGGTTTATTACGTATCCACGGTCCTCACCCCACGGAAATCCCGATCCCCACACTATCAAAAAATAGCATACACGGTCTTAATGGCATCCCGAAAGCTGCGACACTACTTTCAAGAGTGTTCGATTACGGTGGCCTCCAAAGTACCACTCAATGACATTATTAATAACGGCGATGCTATGGGCCGGATTGCTAAATGGGCTATCGAGCTCCTTCCGTTGGACATAATATACAAACCACGGCGAGCCATTAAGTCGCAAGTACTGGCTGACTTCGTTGCCGAATGGACAGCAGCCGAACTCCCTAAAGAGTACGGCGCGTACTCCAACTGGATCATGCACTTCGACGGCTCCAAAATGCTGGCCGGATTGGGAGCAGGGGTAGTCCTAACGTCTCCCACAGGAGACACAGTCCAGTATGTCCTTCAAATATTATACACAGACTCCAACAATGCAGCCGAATACGAGGCGTTGTTCCACGGTCTTCGGATGGCAGTCTCTATGGGCATCCAGCGCCTAGAAGTACGCGGGGATTCAAACCTCGCAATATCACAAATAAATGGAGACTTTGACGCCAAGGATCCGAAAATGGTGGCCTACTGTCACATCCCTAGTTCTGGTATGCTCTGAGCTAGCTAGTCATGTGTTGCATCATGTTTAATCTCTTTTTAACTTGAAATGGGGATTGTTCAAACCCAAGCACCAGATCAAATCAAATAGGTTCAACCTAAAATAATCTTCAATGAACCCAAAATGCCTTTGGAAATATTCATGATTTTTGATAAAGGTGAAAACCTCTGCCAAAAATGATGAGCATATTTCTTGGCCATTTATGGATTTTTGAATTAACTCATATTATATTTGAATTGGGGCATTTAAATTCTATAAATATTTTAAATGCTCTAATAAATTCTGAGAATAGTTGAGGGCTGTTGGGAATAATCCAGTATGTGCCCACAATTTATTTCTGGATTTTATTAAGTGATTTAGTATTTTACTAAATCCAAAATAACAAAGACAGAAAATAGAAAACATTAAATAAAAGAGAGAGAGAGAGGACTAACCTGGGCTTACCTCACGTGGCCTGCTCCTGTAGCAGTGGCCCAGCCCACCTGGCAGCCCAGCCACCTGGCCGGCCCCAACGAGGGCACGGGCGTCTTCTTCCTCCTGCCAGAAGGCAGAGGAGAAGACAGCCACGGCGCCACGGCATGCCACGCCGGCAGCTGCCTGCCTGGCTGCCCCCTCGTCGCCCTGGACTCCCTCCGTGACGCCACGCAACCCCCCGACCCTTCTCACTCTCCATGTGCTCCTCGCCCTCCTCTGTGTCTCCCTCACACGAACGCCCGAGCGCGCTCATCGCTACCGTTCTCTGCCGCCGTGTCCACCACACCCCCTCGCTCCCCCGACCGGCCCATGAGCTCCAACGTCATCCGCTACGCCGTCTCCGCCGATCTACGCGACCGAAAGGCCCTCGGAGTGCCGCCATCGACGTCATCTTCATCCTCGGGTTCCGACAATCGCCGCCAGGATTCCGACGCTGTCAAGCCTTCCCCGAGCCCGCTTCGACGACCTCTGAACCACCGTGAGCTCCCGCGTCGTAACCTCCTCTCCCCGAGATCATTTACGGGCGTGCATCCATTGAGCTCGCCACGACCCGTAGAGCCCCCCCCAGCGCCTAACCTCGCTTGTTAGCATGCCGCGACGCCACCTACGCCATTGCCCATGCTCTGGTAGCCGCCTTTGCCGTCGTTATCGCCGACTCGCTTCACCCGGGCTCCAACCGCGGCCACCGTTGGACGCGCCGCAACGCGGGCGTTCCAACAAGCGCAACCCCGCCTCCTCTCATCGCCAGAATCGCCGAGACGAGCGACACGGCCGCACTGGATGGTCGCCGGCGGCCTAACTCCGACCATGCCAGTGGCCGCGTGATTAGCGGCTAATTCCCCACTAAACAACCCCCTGGGCCAATGACACATGGGCCCCACGCCCTTAATTAATATTAGTTTAGCTCCTGTTTAGGT
The DNA here is from genome assembly GCA_021437245.1 of Aegilops speltoides. Classification (NCBI taxonomy): domain Eukaryota; kingdom Viridiplantae; phylum Streptophyta; class Magnoliopsida; order Poales; family Poaceae; genus Aegilops; species Aegilops speltoides. The sequence continues at coordinate 296,396,591 of CM038146.1, read as the reverse complement.
TGAACTAACCACAGTGGTCCCACGCGTCAGCTTTGACCGCGCTGACCTGGCTGTTGACTGGGCCCACATGTCTGGTTGACTTGATGACGTGTCTGTTGACCCGCCCCACTGTCGGCGACATCGCCAAGACTGTGTCACTGACTAGTGGACCCCACTGGTCAGGTTTGACCCGGGGCAGCTATGTTGACCTGCTCACGTCACACTGACGTCAGGCTGACGCAATAATCCTTTTCTGGTATTAATTTAATTCTATTTATTCAGAAAATCCGGAAAAAGGCTTAAACTTCTAAAATTCATAGTAATTCAACCGTAACTCCAAATGAAATAAATAATATATGAAAAATGATCAAAAAAATCCAATCTATCCATCTGTACAGGTTTCATGCATGTTAGAACAACTTATGACTACTGTCTAGGACAAATGGTATGAATGGCATTTAAATAACCGCATGTGGAGTTTGAATTTGAATCTTGGATTCAAACCAACTCCATTTAACCTACTACTAGATGCATTAGCTCAAATAACAGCATATTGCCATGTCATGATCATGCATCATATTGTGCATTGCATTGATTGTGTTTCTTCCTTGTTTGTCGGTGTTTGTCCCCTCTCGATAGACGTGGTTCCGACGATGTGATCAATGACACCAATGAAGAGCTATACTATATTCAGAAGTGCCAGGCAAGCAAAAACCCCTTGTTCATTCCGATACAATCCCACTCTCTCGCTCCTGCTCTATTTTACTGCATTAGGACAACAACGATACAACTGTTACTTGTTGCGGTAGTTGAACCCCTTTATCCTCTGCATGACCTATCATTGCCACAGTAAATAGATGAAACCCACTAGCATGAGTAGGAGTTGTTTGAGCCCTGATGTGCCTACTCATTCATGCTTGTTTGTCATGCCTGCTATTGCTTAGATTTGTGTCAGGTCTGATTCATCGGGGATGAATTGGAGGTGTGTGAACATGTCCTACTGTTGAGAGCTAAGTGTGCGAACACGATTTGGTAAAGGTAGCGGTGAGAGGCCATGTAGGAGTACATGGTGGGTTGTCTCATTGAAGCCGTCCTTAGGAACTGAGTTCTGTGTTTGTGATCCATGAACAGTTACTACCACACATTGGGCTCCGGGCACTCCAAGCTCTCTCAACTTATTAATCAACTTGATCTCTGTCCAGGAGTTGCAACTAGTTTTTGGTGTTTGTAGGTAGTGTTAGTAGTCTACCAAGTGGCACCCGGTACAGGTGTGTTTGGGACAGACTAGGCACAGTGGCACGGTGTACCAAGTGGCACCCGGATGGTGGGCTTGCGAACCCTGCTCACATCGTTTGGGGCCGTGAGCGACACCCCGGCCGGATCTCCTTGCGGATGGAACCCGAATAGGCGATAAACCTGGACGAGAGACTTGTGTGGTTAGTCGGTCGTGGCCGACTCCTCGCCAAAGCTTCCGCTTGAAGGTTGCCGAGATACACGAGGTGTACATGGCGGTAAGTGGCGAGAGCGTGTGTGAAGAAGTACACCCCTGCAGGGTTAATATGATCTATTCGAATAGCCGTGTCCGCGGTAAAGGACTTCTGGGTTGCCTATACAGTTCATAGACAAGTGAAAGTAGATACTCTAAAGTGCTATGGGTGGCGTTCTCGTAGGGAGACGGGAGCGGATCCATAGCGGAGTATTGATATGGTGAATATGTGGACTCGTGTGCGCCACCTCAAAAGAGTTACTTGCAATGTAGTTCAGATAGCCACCGAGTCAAAGCTGGCTTGCTGCAGCTTAAACCCCACCATCCCCTTTGTTGATAATGATGCATATGTAGATAGTTCTGATGTAAGTCTTGCTGGGTACATTTGTACTCATGTTTGCCTATTTTATGTTTTTTGCAGAGAGACTTACGCCTCACTAGTAGTTCTGCGTGGACTTGACGCTTAGCCTGTTACCTCAGCTACGATCTTACGCCTCGGCAGATCTAGTAGATAGTCGCTTCTCACCTTTTTCATTTGTAGATGTCTATACTCGGACATGTTGAGCTTCCGCTTGTGCTTTGACTTGTATGTTTCAATGTTGGGTCATGAGACCCATGTTTGTAATATCTCGCTCCTCGGAGCCTATTGAATAAAATACTTGAGTTGTAGAGTCATGTTGTGATGCCATGTTGTATTTGCACATATCAAGCATATTGTGTGTATGTTATTGAAATGCTTGGTATGTGTGGGATCTGACTATCTAGTTGTTTATCCTTAGTAGCCTCTCTTACCGGGAAATGTCTCCTAGTGCTTCCACTGAGCCATGGTAGCTTGCTACTGCTCCGGAACACTTAGGCTGGCCGGCATGTGTCCTTCTTCGTTCAGGTCTGTTCTTCGGGAAATGTCACGAAATGAATACCGAGTCTGTTAGCCCGCCACAGCCGGTTCACCGGAGTCTGCTAGCCCAGTGCTACCACTGGATTTACTCGCCGATGACCGACACGCTCGATCTTTGGGTCATGGATGCTTGTCCCTATAAGTTTGTGCGACTTTGGGTTTACGACTAGCCATGTCAGCCCGGGCTCCATATCATATGGATGCTAGCGACACTATCATATACGTGTGCCAAAAGGCGCAAACGGTCCCGGGAAAAGGTAAGGCAACACCCGTGGGAATACCGTGTGTGAGGCCACAAAGTGATATGAGGTGTTACATGCTAGATCGATGTGGCATTGAGTAGGGGTCCTGACAGCTTTGGTATCAGAGCCTAACTGCCTGTAGGATTACCAAGCCAAACTGGTCGAAGTTGAGTCTAGAAATTCTTTAGTTATATAAGGGAATTGAATGTGGGATGGAACGTAAGGCTCTTTTTACTCCTTATACCTTATGGCCTTCTGATCTGAGTCATCCTATCTTTCCTACGGGGTTAAGGAACTAGGCTATCTCTTCTATCTATTAGGATCACGTGTTTCTAATCCATAGACTTATAGAATTGTTGGACTTAAGCCTCGGTTCAATTCCAACTACTTCCGTATGTTCATAGCTGGTCTCAAAACCTTGATATGGTGATGTTGAGTGGTTATGCCACCACTTGCAGGATGTCTCAAATCTTTTCGAGCATTTACAACCGTTATGTTGTCCGAGTCATCCCAGGTTTCTAAATAGTCTGATGCATTTGCAAATCCCTTCTTTTCGTTCCGATGTCTTTTTAGGCCAGGTTAACCACACTAAATTGCTGAGTTGAGGTAGTTTGTTGCCTCGACATATATGTTGGAGCTAGTATTATGACCCTAGGTGTCTTAGAGGATCACCTAGTAACCCAGCCATGTTTTGTGTTTCCAGTGTGATCATTCTGGCCATCATTCTCGAAAGCATCCCGTGATGCCACCTAGTTAGTAGGCATCCTATTCCTGGGTTCTTGAACCCGAGATCCACCCTACTTATTTCATGTTGATAGTGTTTGCTAGTTCCTTTAGGTTATTAGTAACCTTGCGATAGTTCTCGAGGTTCGTGGTATATCGTTCTTCCAAATACCATGAATTGCTTATGGCAGAAGTTCCTTGCTGATCGAAAGATCACAATCAGAGTGCTCCTGATGAGTTCTCGATTCTATATTGTGACTCTGCCAGTTCTACCTTTCTGCATGGGTTATCCGGAAGAAATATGTTGAATTCCTTTGACATGCTAGTCCATGCATCCACAACTCAGAAAATTGTATGTTCCATTGAGTTGTCCCTATTTAGTTGTATTCCGGCCTTCATCTATCAGTTGATAGTCAAGAGTATGCGTGCATTCGTTCATCGATGCCTATTACTCTTGTGGTCCGTCAAGCCATTCTATTCCAGGATGACTAGGACAAACAAACTCCAGTACCTCATCCATATCCAGGATTGGGTCAAAGTAGTTGTACTCCGCAGATCAAACTGCAATTCCAGATTATGTTCTGTTCTACCTTGGAGTATTACCATCTTTACATCAAGAATTTCATGGGAACTGCACACCATCCTATGAACTCTTGATACAGTGATACTTCTTGCCATCATTGTTCATTCCTTGGTTCCGTGTTCTTGTAACCGGAATGCCGACAAGTGAATCGTGATGTGTGAAATCAATACTCCTAGGAACTCCGTTGCTTGGTAGTTAATGGACAATATTCTCATTCCTAGCGTGTTGGTTATTGAATCATCATCCTAAGAATTATCGTGCGACCTAGTCCATTTTCCCTGGTGCACTACTCGATTAATGAGATAGGATTGTGTCAATCCATCACTCTCGTGATCACATCGTCTTGTCCTGAAAAGCAAGATTGTTCTCGAGCTTAGTGACATATCGGTGGTTCGTGATTTTCCGTATATCTTCTCAGAAGTATTACCGGGTTGTTCCCTGACCGTTATGTTGAGCTTGTGATCAAGTTGGTTCCTTGTAACCACCCCTTCTCCAAGTGTCTGTGTTGGATACCCCTAAGCTAGTTCGTTAAGCTAAACAACAACTTGGAGAGTTGGAAGATAAAAGCTTGCCCAACTCAGTTTATCCCAAAGGGATATCCTTGTGCGTGTGTGTTGAAGAAAGATGATATCTTCAATGATTGATCCTCGTGGTCAATTGTTGGATTTATTGTCTTACCCAAACCTTTGATTTGCATATGGGCTATCGTCAAATCAAGTCTGAACCAACGATATTCGTAATGTTGTCTTACTCGTGGCTGTTTTCCTCGAGCATACACCATTATATCTTCTGGGTCTGACCAATGCTATCACCTTGTTCACCTAATTGTGGAATTCCACCTATATGGAAATCTGGATGGATGGTTGTTGAGCTCATCTATAACATTCTCAACTTCTCCATGATTTTGTTGGACATTAAGCTATTATTGGAAACTTTTATAAGCATTATCTTCATGTCCCGTGCATGAAGCATATGTTTGGATGAAATAAGTGACTTACTCTAGATCATGTGCATTTTAATGCAAGTTGCCACCGTGAATTAGAGAAAGTCAATGTTGCTTCCTCTGGAATCATCCCAAAATCGGTCATGCATATGTGCGAAGCATTCTGTGGTTTGGAGACTTGCAACCTCCATTCTATATGTATCCTTAGCACACCAAGCCACTGACTGATTTGTTCAAGGAGAAGGAGTTCCTTCATAAGGGCTAATCCGGACTTATGTAAGGACTTCGATATCCTCGATGATGGTTCCCCAACCTGAATTCGGTAGTGTTTCATTATAAGACTACTACATGGGCATGATTGTCTGGGACAGGATGCTCACATGTGTGTAGCAGAACCAGCTCATGTTTTGGAGCTTGCTATCGTAGTTCATTCCCCGAGAATCTCGCAACGTCATCCCGTCAATTGGTGTTGCAAACTTTCATTTTTCTTCCTACACTCGATGAGTCTGGATTATTCTGACACCAACCAAATCTGAATCTCAGGCAGATATGATGGTTGGAATGTTTCCCAAGAACTATAATATTGGCCTCTCTGTATCCCAGTGAAGTGGGGTCGTGGCCAACACACCCAGCCGAAAGACCTAATATTGTAAAGTCTTGATTGAGGGAGTTGGACACCTCCCCATAAGGACTTCGTAGGATTTACTCCTTAGTTGTTCCTTATGGATTTTCTATTGTGCTCCCCAAATCCGACCTTTTACTTGATGTTCTAGATACCAAACCATGTAAATGGGTTACGCTAGCACATCAAGGAGAACATTACAAGCGGAGTGCCAAATGTCTCTCGGTCGATCATCCAGATTTTGTTTCCTTGGCCTCGCTAAGGTGAAATCTGAGAAGGTGTTATCTTCCTTTGCATCTGCATCATCCATCATTATTCATCATTGTAACGCCCCGGATCCGATGCGCCAGCTGTCTGCCAGTTATTCGCCTTCGTTGCCATGTCATTTGCTTGCGTGTTGCACGTTGCCATGTCATCATTTGCATTTCATCATGTCATCATGTGCATCGCATTGGTATACGTGTTCGTCTCATGCATCCGAGCATTTTCCCCGTTGTCCGTTTTGCAATCCGGCACTCCTATGTCATCCGGCGTCCCCTTCTTCTCTCCTGTTGTGAGCGGGTATTAAACTTTCTCGGAATGGACCAAGGTTTGCCAAGCGGCCTTGGTATACCACCGGTAGACCGCCTGTCAAGTGTCGTGCCATTTGGAGCTCGTTTGATACTCCAATGGTTAACCGGGTAACCGTAAAGGCCTCTTTTGTTTGCAGCCCAACACCCCTTCCAAAGTGGCCCAAAACCCACCTAACTCCCCTCCATGCTCTCGGTCATTCGATCACGATCGTGTGGCCAAAAACTGCACCTCATTTGGACTCTCCTAGCTCCCTCTACCTATAAATAAGTGAACCCCCTCCAAATTCGCGGATGATTTCCCCCTAACCCTAATTTTTCCCATCGCACGCACGACAATGTCGCGCCCACGGACGAAACCACGCCGCCGCCGCCCGCTCCGGTCAGGGCATGCCACGTGTCGCCGCCGCTTACGCCATCTGGGCCCGGCTGAGCCCATCTCGAGGCCTGCTGGCTCAGATCGCGCCGCCGCCCGGCCTTCCGGCGGCGAAGCTCCGCCGAGCCGCCCGCCGCCCGGCGTGCCCGCGCCTTCCCGCCGCTGGCGGGAGCGCCGGCAGCCCGCTCCGCCGGTTCCGGCCTCCTGCTGCGGCCCGCCTGCCAGCGCCCGGCTTCGCCGCCGCCTGACCCGGCCTCCCTCGCCGTCGCTCGGCTCTCGCCGCCCAGCGCCGCCTCGCCGCCTCCGGATCCCTCCTCCCCGCCGCCGCGCCTCGATCCGGCGAGATCCGGCGAGATTGCCGCCGCCGCCGCCATGGGTCATCGGCGCCCACCGCTCGCCGACCCCAACCACGGCCGGGACGAGCCCCCCCCGTGGGCCCGGTGCCACAGCCCAGCCAAGGCCCAGCTAGCCGGCCTGCCTCCTCCTCCTCTGCAAATGGGCCGAAGCCCATGGTGAGCAGCCCCGCTATATCCCGCCCGTGCGATTTTTGTTTTATTGCGCTCACCTGTTTTTTTTTTGGAAAATGACTAAGTCCCCAGTTTTTGTAATTTTCATGCCATGTTCATGCCATCGCATCTCTGCATCCGTAGCTCCGTTTCATCCGTATAATATGTCAAATTGTTCGTCTCGACGAGTAGATCATTTTATTGCATTGCATCATTTTCATTTGAGCTCATCTTGATGCCCGAAATGCTGTTGGAAGAGTGCATGTTGATGTTAATCTGCTGAAACTGTTATAACTTGTTGTTTTATCATTTTTGCCATGATTAATGTGTGCATCCTATGAGGTTGAGCTCTACATGAATGTTGAACTATGCCATGCCATCTTTCCAGGGGTGTATGCCATGTATTTTTGTGATCTATGTGGTGACTAGAACAAGCATGCAAACTAGGGATGATGATGTTGCTGATTTCAGGAACTTGATGTTTTCACTGACATGTCCTGCTGGTATTTTTATGCCATATGTTCATGTTGTTACAGAGAGATCTATGCCCTTTTTGAGCATGATCAGTAAGGGTGTTTTGATCATATGGATGTGCTCTATCCATCCATGCCTTTGTTGGCATTTATGGAGTAGTCTAGCATGTCACTTTCGTGCTCTACTTTTGCTTGAAAATGTTTCCTGACAGATTGTTTGCATGAGATTCAATTTTCACGAGGTCGTTGTAGTTGATCCGTGTATGCTATGACCTTGCTATTGCCATGCTTAGCTTCATAGACATGCCTTCTTACTGTTGGTTGCCTTTCCATGCCATGTATTGCTCTGTGGTGAGTGGTTCAAGCTCACGAACATGCCTACTTATCGTTGTTTCTGCCATGTTTGAATCTGTAATATAACTTGTCCTGTTTACATGGGTGCCATCATATTTTCCGTGCCTTTTTGGCTTATGGTCAGTAAGGGACTTTTGATCTATGAAATTAGTAGATTCATGCCATGCCTTTGTTTGCCATGATAAGTTCCTGTAACATGTTGCTTGATAGCTCTAAACATTGCAACCTGATGTTATTTCTGCTAAAGTCTGAAATTGTTATTATTTGCAATATCTCCATGTCTTTTCGAGCATGTTCTAGCCTTTTCTGGAGATAGCTCAGTGTTCATGTTTTGTTATGCTCTACGTGTACTTCATGCCCATGCCTTTTGTTATTATGTTGGGGTGCTGTAGCATGTTGTTTTGATACTTGTAAGATGCCTAGTTGCTGTTATGGACAGATTGTTGCTATGACTTGTATAGTGTATATGTTGCCCCGTTGCTCCGTTTTGAGTGTGCTCTATATGGAACTTGCTTGTTTTTTCATGTAGCTTCATATTATCATGTTGCATCCTTGTTTTGAGGTGTTTGCTTGATGTTTGGGTGCATTTTGCATCAATGCCATGCTTAACTTGTTTTGCTCATATCTTCTAGACCGTAGCTCCGAATCTAATGAACTTTATATGTAACTTGACTAGAATTTCGTGTAGATCATCTTGTTGCACCTTAACTTGCTGTTTAACAACTTGAACATAAGGTTTATTCAGTTCTGGACCAATTTCGAAATTTGCATATGAGGACTTACCGGAAATGCTATATGTTGTTTCCGGCCTCATTTAAACTTGCCTTGATGTGTTGATCTTGTGTGCATCATCTCTTGCCATGAGTAGCTTCATGTAGCTTGGGTCATGCATCATGCTTGTTGTGCATCATGTCTTGCCTATGTGTGGTGTGTTTACCATGTTGTGTGCTTCTTCTCGATAGTTCCCGTTTCGTTGCGATCGTGAGGTTTCGTTCGTCTACGCTTGGTTCGTCTTCGTGGCTTCATCTTCTTCATGGACTCGTTCTTCTTCCTTGCGGGATTTCAGGCAAGATGACCGCTACCTTGGATCTCACTACTATCATTGCTATGCTAGTTGCCTCGTTCTTTCGCTATGCTGTGCTACCTATTACCTGTTTGTCCAGCCACCCCATTTTGCCATGGACCCCTAACCTTTGACACCATTTCTATGCAAACCGTTGTTTGGCTATGTTACCGCTTTGCTCAGCCCCTCTTATAGCGTTGCTAGCTGCAGGTGAAGTTGAAGATTTCTCCATGGTGGACAGGGTTTATGTTGGGATATCACAATATCTCTTATATTATTAATGCATCTATATATTTGGTAAAGGGTGGAAGGCTCGGCCTTATGCCCGGTGTTTTGTTCCACTTGCCGCCCTAGTTTCCGTCATACGGTGTTATGTTCCCGGATTTTATTCCTTACGCGGTCGGGTGATTTATGGGACCCCCCGACAGTTCGCTTTGAATAAAACTTGTCCAGAAGGCCCAACATTGACTATTACCATTTGCCTCACCACCACCTACATTTTCCTTGGGAGTCACTCTCTCGAGGGTCATCTTTATTTTAGCCCCGGGCCGTTGCTTGTCTAAGTGCTGGTCCAAACCGAAGCGATGTCCGGCGCCTGGGCAACTGTGGTCTATGCCAACCCGACGTCTGCTCATCCGGTGTGCCCGAGAACGAGATATGTGCAGCTCCTATCGGGATTTGTCGGCACAATGGGAGGCTTTGCTAGGCTTGTTTTACCATTGTCGAAATGTCTTGATGTACCGGATACCGAGTCGATCGGAGTGTCTCGGTGAAGGTCTATTCCTTCGATGATCGCGAGAGCTTGTCATGGGCTTGTTGGGAAACCCCGCGGGGTTTAAACTTTCGAGAGCCGTGCCCATGTTATGTGGTAGATGGGAATTTGTTAATGTCCGGTTGTAGATAACTTGACACCAGATCCGAATTAAAACGCATCAACCGCGTGTGTAGCCGTGATGGTCTCTTCTCGGCGGAGTCCGGGAAGTGAACACGGTTTCTGGGTTATGATTGACGTAAGTAGGTGTTCAGGATCACCTCTTGATCATTGCTAGTTGACGACCGCTCCTTTGTTTCTCTTCTCGCTCTCATTTGCGTATGTTAGCCACCATATCTTGCTTAGTCGCTGCTGCAACCTCACCACTTTACCCCCTTCCTTTCCCATTAAGCTTTGCTAGTCTTGATACCCATGGCAATGGGATTGCTGAGTCCTGGTGACTCACCAGATACTTCCAAAACCAGTTTGCAGGTGCCTATGTTACCGAGCAGGGGACGCAACCAAGCTCAAGGAGGAGCTCGATGAAGATCTTGCCCTTTGTGTTGTTTCGTTCTAGTAGATCAGTAGTGGAGCCCAGTTGGGGTCGATCGGGACCTTTGTCGATTTGGGGTTCTTCTTTTATTTTGGTTCCGTAGTCAGACCTTGATTGTATCTGGATGATGTAATGCTTTATTCATGTAAATTGTGTGAAGTGGCGATTGTAAGCCAACTATGTATCTCTTTCCCTTATGTATTACTTGGGTTGTGTGAAGATTACCTCACTTGCGACATTGCTTTCAATGCGGTTATGCCTCTAAGTCGTGCTTCGACACGTGGGAGATATAGCCGCATCGAGGGCGTTACAAGTTGGTAATCAGAGCCTTCCCCGACCTTAGGAGCCCCACTGCTTGATCGTTTTTAGCGGCCGAGTTGTGTCTAGAAAAATGTTTTGAGTCATTTAGGATTATATATATCGGAGAGTAGGAATTCTTTTACTCCTCAGCCCCTTCGTCGCTCTGGTAAGGCATCCTGACGTAGAGTTTTGACTCTTCTCTTCTCAAATTTCACTAAAAAAAATTTAGGATCACGCGGGTATCTTGGAATCGTTCCGATGGTTTTATGATGACAACATTGTCTTGGTGCCTCCCGCCGCCAGGAGTTTTTTAGTGGAGGTGTCCCGGAGTTGAGCTCGAGGTGTTGTCGCCATAATTTTATCGTTGCAGTTCGGAATACCGAGTTTAGTACGCCGACATCGAAAATCTCTTTTATGCAGCTTGTTGGTGAGATAACCCGATAACCCAAAGATCGAGGTGAGTACGGAGTATTGCCATGACTCGTATAACGGATGCTTTTCAAGGTTGAGGTACACGATTTCGAAGGTTTCTTGGTTATGTGTTGACGGATGGATACAGCTTGGATGTAGGTATTGTTAGTTTGGGTGAGATATATTGCTTCCCCTGTATCCCCAACACCAGATTGCATAACCAGAAAGTTTCGGGAGTTTTATAGGTGGGAATTCAAGTAGCTCCTAGAATATGTTTTCGACAGATGCATGATATGGGATTCGGTAAATCTCTATCATATGTATTTGTTCCGGCTTATTCTACAAGCCAAATCCTTTGTTTTGTTTTATTTGTGGTATTCGAGTTGCTTTGAAGTCAAATGTTGAATCCATACCTTTCCTAAACGGTGTTCTCATATTGCTATGTGAATACTAATCCTTTTTGATCATTGAGGTTGTCATGTTAATTCTTTTTCCAACCGGTGCGCTTCTCTTTGAGATGATCCCATCATTCTCCCCATCCGCAAGATCAAATCTAAGTTTTTCTCAACAGTGTTTGTTTCATCCGTCCCAAGTTGCCTTTGTTTTCCCGCCCTCCCACCCTTTTTCTTCAAGGACACAGATTTCTTAATCAAGTGTCCATTTATTCATGTGAAGTCTCTTCATTCTTTTCAATCAATGTTCTTACCCAGTGGTTCTCAAGAAGATGTTCTACTAGTTCGTCATTCCTCATTCCTTCCTCTTCTCCGGTGGATTCAAGTCAAGTTTTGTTGATCATACCTTTTTCCTCATTTCAATGTCTTCTCATACCGGTGCACCTCATTATCATTCTACTTCTCGCTATTTGTTATTCCAAAGTGCTCAAGATATCTCGAAGATTCGTGTTTCCACTCTGCATTCGTTCAAGCTCTTTCGAGATTGGTATCTCATTCAAGTCATTTAATTCAACCGGTGCAACATCTCTTTTAAATCTTTTCAACGGTGTTTTCTTTTGAGTGGGCCCTAACCCACGTGTCTTTTCCTGTGATCTTACCCGACTCTTCTATTTTCCCAGAGCTATCCTAAATTCTTCTCCAAGTTTGACGTAAGAATGAGTTATCATCAGTCAAATGCTTTTCTCCAAGATCTTTCAAATTCTTTTCATAGTTGGCTCAACCTCTTGGTTTTTGATTCTTCCGGTGTGCCTCAATAATTCTTGGTGGTGTTTCTCGTTGTCATTCTCATCATGTGAAGACCGAAGAAGAGTTTCTCTTTAATCTTGCTCTATTCTCTTCAAGATTCATGGTGCTAGCTTGTTGCCATCCTCTCATAATTGTTTTCGATTGTGAGAATATTTTTCACCCATCATGAGATATTCAAGAGTCTTCTCAGCTTGTCATCCGGAGTTCATCAATTCAGGTTTATTCATTCTCAGTTGTCAGTTATCATTCTCCTATCTTGCCAGTGCATCAACCGAATATCCTCTAATCAGTTCTTGATCTCTTTGTTCTCATGTATCTAGTTTGTCTCAAGCACCTTCGTTCATTTGCTAATTCTTACCGGTGATGCACCCCTACTTCGATCATTTTCAATCCCTACGGTGGTTCTTTCAAGATCTCTCTTCCTTGTTCATCATATCAATTCATTTGTTGTTCCAATCCTACCGGTGGTTCGTTGAAGACCTTCTCAAGTTTTGATATATCTTTTTTTAATCCTTTTTTCAATGGGAATAAGTAGTATGCCAAATCCATTGCTTGTCATCAATTTAATTTGATGAAGGATAAGCATACATTAAATCTTATTCTTATTTCCTCGAGGTGATTCAATTCTTTTCTTCCGAAGATTGTTCATGATGAAGTAATTCTTAGCTCTAGTGTTCATCTTTTCTTTCCGGAGTTCCAAGTTTTCTTGGATGTCTCGTCACGAAGCTCCATCTATATCATTGCAAGGCTTAAATCTTGTTTGCTTCAACCTTCAATTCTTTTATGTTATCATTTCCTATCCGGAGTTCTTCATGGAGGCAACATGGTGATTTGTCAAGGATTCTTTTCATTCTTCAATTGTTCTTCAAGATTTCTCTTGAAATTATGATCCCCCAAGCTATACTCTAAAATAAACATGGTGTTCAACACATGTTTTGTTTTGAGGAGCTCAAGTATTCTTCATCTTGCATTCCAAAGTGCAATTCTTTCTACCTTATCTTTTGAGGTGGTGTTATGTCACTCTTGACAATTTGAGTTCGCGTTTCATGTTTCACATGCTGTCAAGAATGAGATATTTAAATCCATCATTTTCTTTTTGTTCAAGAGATCTTTTCAACCATCAACCTCGTTGTTGGAGTTATCTTGGGTTATATTTCACCTAAAGCTTTCCCTAAGGATTGTTGCTATTTATGGTGCTTATAAATGACCCAAGTTCTTCTTTATCCTCCCGGTGATATAGCTTTCTCGTCTCCTTGTTCGTATCAATGAAATTCTTTCCCGTGCTTGGCAGGTTGTCACCTCATAATTTGAGATGCATTCCTTAAGACCATGTCAAGCTTGTTCTTTTCGTTGTTGGTTTTCCAACAACTCCATTCTAACCTTCTTGGAAGGGTGCTTTCCAAGCTCATTCGTGGCAGAAGTTGGCATTTCCTTCTCCGTTCTCTTTTTTCCAATGATCTATCTTCTATTCGTTCTTCCGGAGGCATTGTGATGTTGTGCTCTTCACTCATCACCTCGTTTTGTGAGGATCGTGTTTTTTTCTTGCTTATCCATTTATCTAGAGTGTTGTGTCATCTCTTCAAGTTCTTTTCATCTTATCAAGTTTTCATTTTCCTTTCAGTCGGAGTGCTGCCCAAATTATTTCAATCTTCTTCCTCTCCCATCTTGTTTTAATCAGAGTAGTTTTGAATTCTACCTTGTCCATTAAACTCTTGGTTCGTGTCTTTGCAATCTTCTAGTTCTCGTAATACTCCTTGTTCCTCTTTTCTAACGGATTGTTTGCAATCTCGTTCTTCTCAGTTGTGCTCTTTCTTTTAAATTGCTCAACCTCTCAAGGTTCATGGTTTCACTCGTTCGTCAAAGAAGAAACTTTGTTTTACCTCTCCTCTTCCTTTTCCCTCCGGTGCCATCCTAGATCTCGGGACGAGATCCTCTCGTGGTGGTGGAGTGTTGTAACGCCCCGGATCCGATGCGCCAACTGTCTGCCAGTTATTCGCCTTCGTTGCCATGTCATTTGCTTGCGTGTTGCATGTTGCCATGTCATCATTTGCATCTTATCATGTCATCATGTGCATCACATTGGCATACGTGTTCGTCTCATGCATCCGAGCATTTTCCCCGTTGTCCGTTTTGCAATCCGGCACTCCTATGTCATCCGGCGTCCCCTTATTCTCTCCTGTTGTGAGCGGGTATTAAACTTTCTCGGAATGGACCGAGGTTTGCCAAGCGGCCTTGGTATACCACCGGTAGACCGCCTGTCAAGTTTCGTGCCATTTGGAGCTCGTTTGATACTCCAATGGTTAACCGGGTAACCGTAAAGGCCTCTTTTGTTTGCAGCCCAACACCCCTTCCAAAGTGTCCCAAAACCCACCTAACTCCCCTCCATGCTCTCGATCATTCGATCACGATCGCGTGGCCAAAAACCGCACCTCATTTGGACTCTCCTAGCTCCCTCTACCTATAAATAAGTGACCCCCCTCCAAATTCGCGGATGATTTCCCCCTAACCCTAATTTTTCCCATCGCGCGCCGCCGGACAATGTCCGCGCCCGCCGGACGAAACCGCCGCCGCCGCCCGCTCCAGTCAGGGCGTGCCACGTGTCCGCCGCCGCCTTCGCCGCAGAGAGCCCGCTGAGCCCATCCGAGGCCAGCGGGCCTAGATCCGCCGCCGCCCGGCCGAGCTCCTCCTCGCCGCCCGGCTTTTCCACGGCGAAGCTCGCGAGCTGCCGCCCGCCGGGCGTGCCCGCGCCTTCCCGCGCGCGCTGGCGGGCGCGGCAGATCCGCTCCGCCGGATCCGGCCTCCCTGCTGCTGCAGCCCGCCCGGCCCCGCTGCCCTTCGCCGCCCTGACCCGGCCTCCTCGCCGTCGCTCCTCCGCCGCCAGCGCCTCCTCGCCGCCTCCGGATCCCTCCTCCCCCTCCTCCTCACAAGGCGGCGAATCGGCGAGATCCGGCGGCCGCCGCCGCCATGGGTCATCGGCGCCCCTCGCCTCGACCTCGATCACTGGTCGGGACCGAGCTCCTCAGGGCCCCGGTGCCACGGCCCACCAGCCCAGCCCAGCCGGCCGCCTGCCTCCTCCTCCTCCTCTACAAATGGGCCGAAGCCCATGGTGAGCAGCCCCGCTATACCCCGCCCGTGCGATTTTTAGTTTTATTGCGCTCACCTGTTTTTTTTGGAAAATGACTAAGTCCCCAGTTTTTGTAATTTTCATGCCATGTTCATGCCATCGCATCTCTGCATCCGTAGCTCCGTTTCATGCGTCTAATATGTCAAATTGTTCGGCTCGACGAGTAGATCATTTCATTCCATTGCATCATTTTCATTTGAGCTCATCTTGATGCCCGAAATGCTGTTGGAAGAGTGCATGTTGATGTTAATCTCTTGAATCGTTATAACTTGTTGTTTTATCATTTTTGCCATGATTAATGTGTGCATCCTATGAGGTTGAGCTCTACATGAATGTTGAACTATGCCATGCCATCTTTCTAGGGGTGTATGCCATGTATTTTTCTGATCTATGTGGTGACTAGAACAAGCATGCAAACTAGGGATGATGATGTTGCTGATTTCAGGAACTTGGTGTTTTCACTAAGACATGTCCTGCTGGTATTTTTATGCCATATGTTCATGTTGTTACAGAGAGATCTATGCCCTTTTTGAGCATGATCAGTAAGGGTGTTTTGATCATATGGATGTTCTCTATCCATCCATGCCTTTGTTGGCATTTATGGAGTAGTCTAGCATGTCACTTTCGTGCTCTACTTTTGCTTGAAAATGTTTCCTGACAGATTGTTTGCATGAGATTCAATTTTCACGAGGTCGTTGTAGTTGATCCGTGTATGCTATGACCTTGCTATTGCCATGCTTAGCTTCATAAACATGCCTTCTTACTGTTGGTTGCCTTGCCATGCCATGTATTGCTCTGTGGTGAGTGGTTCAAGCTCACGAACATGCCTACTTATCGTTGTTTCGCCATGTTTGAATCAGAATATAACTTGCCATGTTTACATGGGTGCCAAAGATATTTTCCGTGCCTTTTTGGCTTATGGTCAGAAGGAACTTTTGATCTATGCAATTAGTAGATTCATGCCATGCCTTTGTTTGCCATGATAAGTTCCTGTAACATGTTGTTTGATAGCTCTAAACATTGCAACCTCGATATTATTTTCGCTAAAGTCCTAAATCGTTATTATTTGCAATATCTCCATGTCTTTTCGAGCATGTTCTAGCCTTTTTCGGAGATAGCTCAGTGTTCATGTTTTGTTATGCTCTCACGTGTACTTCATGCCCATGCCTTTTGTTATTATGTTGGGGTGCTGTAGCATGTTGTTTTGATACTTGTAAGATGCCTAGTTCTTTGTTATGGATGATTGTTGCTATGACTTGTATAGTGTATATGTTGCCCGCTGTTCGCTTTTGAGTGTGCTCTATATGAAACTTGCTTGTTTTTTCATGTAGCTTCATATTATCATGTTGCATCCTTGTTTTGAGGTGTTTGCTTGATGTTTGGGTGCATTTTGCATCAATGCCATGCTTAACTTGTTTTGCTCATATCTTCTAGACCGTAGCTCCGAATCTAATGAACTTTATATGTAACTTGACTAGAATTTCGTGTAGATCATCTTGTTGCACCTTAACTTGCTGTTTAACAACTTGAGCATAAGGTTTATTCAGTTCTGGACCAATTTCGAAATTTGCATATGAGGACTTACCGGAAATGCTATATGTTGTTTCCGGCCTCATTTAAACTTGCCTTGATGTGTTGATCTTGTGTGCATCATCTCTTGCCATGAGTAGCTTCATGTAGCTTGGGTCATGCATCATGCTTGTTGTGCATCATGTCTTGCCTATGTGTGGTGTGTTTACCATGTTTTGTGCTTCTTCTCGATAGTTCCTGCTTGCTATGATCGTGAGGTTTCGTTCGCTCACGCTTGGTTCGCCTTTGTGGCTTCATCTTCTTCATGGACTCGTTCTTCTTCCTTGCGGGATTTCAGGCAAGATGACCGCTACCTTGGATCTCACTACTATCATTGCTATGCTAGTTGCCTCGTTCTTTCTCTATGCTGCGCTACCTATTACCTGTTTGTCCAGCCACCCCATTTTGCCATGAACCCCTAACCTTTGACACCATTTCTATGCAAACCGTTGTTTGGCTATGTTACCGCTTTGCTCAGCCCCTCTTATAGCGTTGCTAGATGCAGGTGAAGTTGAAGATTTCTCCATGGTGGACAGGGTTTATGTTGGGATATCACAATATCTCTTATATTATTAATGCATCTATATATTTGGTAAAGGGTGGAAGGCTCGGCCTTATGCCTGGTGTTTTGTTCCACTCTTGCCGCCCTAGTTTCCGTCATACCGTGTTATGTTCCCGGATTTTATGCTCCTTACGCGGTCGGGTGATTTATGGGACCCCCGACGGTTCGCTTTGAATAAAACTTGTCCAAAGAAGGCCCAACATTGACTTTTACCATTTGCCTCACCACCACCTACCTTTTCCCTTGGGAGTCGCTCTCTCGAGGGTCATCTTTATTTTAGCCCCCGGTCCGGTGCTTGTCTAAGTGCTGGTCCAAACCGAAGCGATGTCCGCGCCCCTAGGCACCTGTGGTCTATGCCAACCCGACGTCTGCTCATCCGGTGTGCCCCGAGAACGAGATATGTGCAGCTCCTATCGGGATTTGTCGGCAAGACGGAGGCTTTGCTGGTCTTGTTTTACCATTGTCGAAATGTCTTGATGTACCGGATACCGAGTCCGATCGGAGTGTCTCGGGTGAAGGTCTATTTCTTCGATGATCGCGAGAGCTTGTCATGGGCTAAGTTGGGACACCCCTGCAGGGTTTAAACTTTCGAGAGCCGTGCCCGTGGTTATGTGGCAGATGGGAATTTGTTAATGTCCGGTTGTAGATAACTTGACACCAGATCCGAATTAAAACGCATCAACCGCGTGTGTAGCCGTGATGGTCTCTTCTCGGCGGAGTCCGGGAAGTGAACACGGTTTCTGGGTTATGATTGACGTAAGTAGGTGTTCAGGATCACCTCTTGATCATTGCTAGTTGACGACCGCTCCTTTGTTTCTCTTCTAGCTCTCATTTGCGTATGTTAGCCACCATATCTTGCTTAGCCGCTGCTGCAACCTCACCACTTTACCCCCTTCCTTTCCCATTAAGCTTTGCTAGTCTTGATACCCATGGTAATGGGATTGCTGAGTCCTGTGACTCCAGATACTTCCAAAACCAGTTTGCAGGTGCCTATGATACCGAGCAGGTGACGCAACCAAGCTCAAGGAGGAGCTCGATGAAGATCTTGCCCTTTGTGTTGTTTCATTCTAGTAGATCAGTAGTGGAGCCCAGTTGGGGTCGATCGGGGACCTTTGTCGCATTTGGGGTTCTTCTTTTATTTTGGTTCCGTAGTCGGACCTTGATTGTATCTGGATGATGTAATGCTTTATTCATGTAAATTGTGTGAAGTGGCGATTGTAAGCCAACTATGTATCTCTTTCCCCTTATGTATTACTTGGGTTGTGTGAAGATTACCTCACTTGCGACATTGCTTTCAATGCGGTTATGCCTCTAATTCGTGCTTCGACACGTGGGAGATATAGCCGCATCGAGGGCGTTACAATCATGGTAGTATGTTGTGTTGCCAGGATCCTTGACATGGAGATTGGTAAACCCTAATGAATACGGAAATGCTCAAGTTCTTGAGAGCACGCACAAGCGCTAGGTGTTATCATCGGCACTAACTGGGATTGCTCTCAGTTTGCTCAATTATGCTATAACTTTTCAAACAGTGGACTCTCTCTCTACTGTTGAGCTTCTCCCCAGTTACTAAAGTCATCCCTTGTGTTGTCTTCAACAAGGTAGTCCACATCATCCATTCTGACCCAAGAATGTCATTCTTTTGGACTCCTTCAAATGATTGATTGTGATTTGCCTTAGGCTGGTTTAAAGAGTTTCAATGATCTCTGAATCAAAGGTAATTCTTTTTGCCACTTAAGGTAATAATTCTACGAATCACCCTCCTCCTAGATGTCCCATTTTGGTATCATGGCAACTCTACTCCTCGCTACGTTGACAACCGTTCACCACCTTCTTAAGCGCAATAGTGAACCCTTGTCATCTGTTCCATTCCATCTCTTTGGATGTGTGCTTCATGTCTCAGCTCGAGAGGTGTTGCTATGTCTCACTTCGTGAGTTGATCCTAGGTTGTCCGATCTTCGAGAAGATCGATCCTTCTAAAGTTTTCCCTTTCCTCTCATTGTCATGTCAGTTAAAGTTCTCAGAGCAAGACATCGAGATGATGATGGTGATCGAATCAAAGTTCTTATAAGGTGCAACCTGGATCGTGAAGATTGTGTCAACTGTGTGTTCCCTCTGACTTCCTACCTCACGTCTTGAATCTTGGGACAAGATTCTTGCTTAGTGGTGGTGAGTTGTCACATCCCTAGTTCTGGTATGCTCTGAGCTAGCTAGTCATGTGTTGCATCATGTTTAATCTCTTTTTAACTTGAAATGGGGATTGTTCAAACCCTAGCACCAGATCAAATCAAATAGGTTCAACCTAAAATAATCTTCAATGAACCCAAAATGACTTTGGAAATGTTCATGATTTTTGATAAAGGTGAAAACCTCTGCCAAAAATGATGAGCATATTTCTTGGCCATTTATGGATTTTTGAATTAACGCATATTATATTTGAATTGGGGCATTTAAATTCTATAAATATTTTAAATGCTCTAATAAATTCTGAGAATAGTTGAGGGCTGTTGGGAATAATCCAGTATGTGCCCACAATTTATTTCTGGATTTTATTAAGTGATTTAGTATTTTACTAAATCCAAAATAACAAAGACAGAAAATAGAAAACATTAAATAAAAGAGAGAGAGAGGACTAACCTGGGCTTACCTCACGTGGCCTGCTCCTGTAGCAGAGGCCCGGCCCACCTGGCAGCCCAGACACCTGGCCGGCCCCACCGAGGGCAGGGGCGTCTTCTTCCTCCTGCCAGAAGGCAGAGGAGAAGGCAGCCACGGCACCGCGGCATGCCACGCCGGCAGCTGCCTGCCTGGCTGCCCCCTCGTCGCCCAGGACTCCCTCCGCGACGCCACGCAACCCCCCGACCCTTCTCACTCTCCATGTGCTCCTCCCCCTCCTCTGTTTCTCCCACACGCGAACGCCCGAGCGCGCTCGTCGCAACCGTTCGCTGCCGCCGTGTCCACCACACCCCCTCGCTCCCCCGACCGGCCCACGAGCTCCGACGTCATCCGCTACGCCATCTCTGCCGATCTACGCGACCGGAAGGCCCTCGGAGTGCCGCCATCGACGTCATCTTCATCCTTGGGTTCGGACGATCGCCGCCGGGATTCCGATGCCGTCAAGCCTTCCCCGAGCCCGCTTCGACGACCTCTGCAACCACCGTGAGCTCCCGCGTCGTAACCTCCTCTCCCCGAGATCATTTACGCCCCCTTGCCGACCGAATCGCGTCGCCACCTGGCCTCGTCGCCGGCGTGGCCCTGGTAACCAATTGGTCACGGGCGTGCACACATTGAGCTCACCACGACCCGTAGAGCCCCCCCAGCGCCTAACCTCGCTTGTTAGCATGCCGCGACGCCACCTACGCCGTTGCCCGTGCTCCGGCAGCCGCCTTTGCCGTCGTTATCGCCGACTCGCTTCACCCAGGCTCCAGCCGCGGCAACCATTGGACGCGCCGCAACGCAGGCGTTCCAACAAGCGCAACCCCGCCTCCTCTCGTCGCTGGAATCGCCGGGACGAGCGACGCCACCGCATTGGATGGTCGCTGGCGGCCTAACTCTGGCCACGCCGACGTGGCCGCGTGATTAGCGGCTAATTCCCCACTCAACAACCCCCTGGGCCAATGACACATGGGCCCCACGCCCTTAATTAATATTAGTTTAGCTCCTGTATAGGTTTAACTAACCAAAGTAGTCCCACACGTCAGCTTTGACCGTGCTGACCTGGCTGTTGACTCGGCCCACATTTCTGGTTGACTTGATGACGTGTCTGTTGACCCGGCCCCACATGTCACCGACACTGGCCAGCACTGTGTCACTGACTAGTAGACCCCACTGGTTAGGTTTGACCCAGGGCACCTCTGTTGACCTGCTGACATCACACTGACGTCAGGCTGACGCAGTAATCCTTTTCTGGTATTAAATTAATTCTATTTATTCAAAAAATCCAGAAAAGGGCTTAAACTTCTAAAATTCATAGTAATTCAACCGTAACTACAAATGAAATAAATTATATATGAAAAATGATCAGAAAAATCCAATCTATCCATCTGTACTGGTTTGATGCATGTTAGAACAACTTATGACTACTGTTTAGGACAAATGGTATGAATGGCATTTAAATAACCACATGTGGAGTTTGAATTTGAATCTTGGATTCAAACCAACTCCATTTAACCTACTGCTAGATGCATTAGCTCAAATCACAGCATATTGCCATGTCATGATCATGCATCATATTGTGCATTGCATTGATTGTGTTTCTTCCTTGTTTGTCGGTGTTTGTCCCCTCTCGATAGACGTGGTTCCGACGATGTGATCAATGACACCAATGAAGAGCTATACTTTCTTCAGAAGTGCCAGGCAAGCAAAACCCCCATGTTCATTCTGATACAATCCCACTCTCTCGCTCCTGCTCTATTTTACTACATTAGGACAACAACGATACAACTGTTACTTGTTGCGGTAGTTGAATCCCTTTATCATCTGCATGACCTGTCATTGCCACAGTAAATAGATGAAACCCACTAGCATGAGTAGGAGTTGTTTGAGCCCTGATGTGCCTACTCATTCATGCTTGTTTGTCATGCCTGCTATTGCTTGGATTTGTGTCAGGTCTGATTCATCGGGGATGAATTGGAGGTGTGTGAACATGTCCTACTGTTGAGAGCTAAGTGCGCGAACACGATTTGTTAAAGGTAGCGGTGAGAGGCCATGTAGGAGTACATGGTGGGTTGTCTCATTGAAGTCGTCCTTAGGAACTAAGTTTTGTGTTTGTGATCCATGAACAGTTACTACCACACATTGGGCTCCGGGCACTCCAAGCTCTCTCGACTTATTAATCAACTTGATCTCTGTCCAGGAGTTGCAGCTAGTTTCTGGTGTTTGTAGGTAGTGTTAGTAGTCTACCAAGTGGCACCCGGTACAAGTGGGCTTGGGACAGACTAGGCACAGTGGCACACTGTACCAAGTGGCACCCGGATGGTGGGCTTGGGAACCTTGCTCACATCGTTTGGGGCCGTGAGCGACACCCCGGCCGGATCTCCATGCGGATAGAACCCGAATAGGCGATAAACCTGGACGAGAGACTTGTGTGGTTAGTCAGGTCGTGGCCGACTCCCTCACCAGGCTTCCGCTTGAAGGTTGCCGAGATACACGAGGTGCACATGGCGGTAAGTGGCGAGAGCGTGTGTGAAGAAGTACACCCCTGCAGGGTTAATATGATCTATTCGAATAGTCGTGTCCGCGGTAAAGGACTTCTGGGTTGCCTATACAGTTCATAGACAAGTGAAAGTGGATACTCTAAAATGCGCAAGATGAGCGTGAGTGCTATGGGTGGCGTTCTCGTAGGGAGATGGGAGCGGATCCATAGCGGAGTATTGATATGGTGAATATGTGGACTCATGTGCGCCACCTCAAAAGAGTTACTTGCAGTCATAGTTCAGAATAGCCACCGATTCAAAGCTGGCTTGCTGCAGTTAAACCACACCATCCCCTTTGTTGATAATGATGCATATGTAGATAGTTCTGATGTAAGTCTTGCTGGGTACATTTTACTCACGTTTGCCTATTTTATGTTTTTGCAGAGAGACTTACGTCTCACTAGTAGTTCTGCGTGGACTTCGACGCTTAGCTTGTTACCTCAGCCACGATCTTGTGCCCTCAGCAGATCTAGTAGATAGTCGCTTCTCAAATTTTTTCATTTGTAGATGTCTCACTCAGATATGTTGAGCTTCCGCTTGTGCTTTGACTTGTATGTTTCAATGTTGGGTCATGAGACCCATGTTTGTAATATCTCGCTCCTTGGAGCCTTTTGAATAAAATACTTGAGTTGTAGAGTCATGTTGTGATGCCATGTTGTATTTTCACATATCGAGCATATTGTGTGTATGTTATTGAAATGCTTGGTATGTGTGGATCCGACTATCTAGTTGTTTATCCTTAGTAGCCTCTCTTACCGGAAATGTCTCCTAGTGCTTCCATCGACCCATGGTAGCTTGCTCTTGCTCCGAACACTTAGGTTGGCGGCATGTGTCCTTCTTCGTTCTGTGTCTTTCCTTCGGGAAATGTCGCGATGAATATCGGAGTCTGTTAGCCTGCTATATCCCGTTCACCGAGTCCTGCTAGCCCATTGCTACAGCTGGATTCACTTTCCGATGACCGACACGCTCGATGTTGGGTCATGGATGCATGTCCTCGTAAGTTTGTGCCACTTTGGGTTTACGACTAGCCATGTCATCCCGGCTCCTTATCATATGGATGCTAGCGACACTATCATATACGTGTGCCAAAAGGCGCAAACGGTCCCGAGCAAAGGTAAGGCCACACCCGTGGGAATACCGTGCGTGAGGCCGCAAAGTGATATGAGGTGTTACATGCTAGATCGATGTGGCATTGAGTCGGGGTCCTGACACCTACCGCAATGCCGTCCTCAAAATGTCAGCTCGGTTCGAGGGGCTCGAATTCCACCATGTGGCTCGAGAAAACAATCAAGCGGCGGACGTCCTCGCCCGCATTGGCGCCAAACGCGACCCTGTCCCACCTAACATATTCCTGGAAAGGTTGTTCAAGCCGTTCGTAGTATGGGAAGGGGAGTCCGGCAATACCAGCACGGATCTGAACACACCCCCAGATCTTGAACCATCAGACACAATCGGAGGCTCTGCCACCGAAATAACATCTTCGGCCCACGAAATCATGGCCGTAATTGCCCTGTGGATTGATCCTTTCCTGGCCTACCTAAATAGGCAGGAGCTTCCCGAAGACCAAAATGAAGCACGCTGCATAGTTCGGCGTTCTAAAGCTTACAAGGTCCATGAAGGGGAACTCTATAAGAAAAGCGCGACTGGAGTGCTCCAAAGGTGAATCTCCGAAGAAGAAGGGCGACAACTCTTGGCCGAAATCCATGCTGGACTGGGCGGACACCACGCCGCGTCTCGAGCGCTAGTCAGCAAGGCCTTCCGTACAGGCTTCTATTGGCCGACAGCCCGAGCAGAGGCATAGGACCTTGTCCAACATTGCGTCGGTTGCCAGCTCTTCGCCAATCAGAGTCATATGCCCCCTACCGCTCTCCAAACAATCCCCATAACTTGGCCCTTCGCGGTCTGGGGGCTGGATATGGTCGGACCCCTCAAAGGGGGAAGCCATAAGAAAAAGTACTTATTGGTCATGGTGGACAAGTTCAGCAAATGGATAGAAGCCAAACCAGTTAAAACGGCCGAATCCGATACGGTGTCCCCCACAGCATCATCACCGATAATGGCTCAAATTTCATAGCTGACGAAGTGAAAACCTGGTGCGCCAAAATGGGCATTAAGCTCGACTGCGCTTCCGTCTACCACCCCCAAACAAACGGCCAGGCGAACGGGCAAATGGTCTCATCATGAGCGGCATCAAACCCAGACTAGTGCGATCTTTAACAGAATCGGATACGCACTCGGTAGAGGAGCTCAACTCCGTACTCTAGGGGCTGCGGACCACACCGAACCGCACCACCAGATATACACCATTTTTTATGGTGTACGGTGCGGAAGCAGTACTACCTTGCGACATAATACATGATTCGCCACGCGTACGCATGTACAAAGAGAAGGAAGCCGAGTTAGATCGGCAGGATAACTTGGGTGCCCTGGAGGTGGAGCGCGATATTGCAAAAGCCCGTTCCGCATTCTATCAGCAGCAGGCTCGACGATATCAATGCAGAGAAGTGCGGGCCAAAACTTACAATATTGGCGAACTCGTTCTACGCCTACCGGAGAAGAAGAAGGACAAACTCAAACCCAAGTGGGAAGGTCCCTTCGTCATTGACAAAGTTCTCACCAGAGGAGCGTACCGTTTACATAACGCATCCAACAACAGACTTGAAAAAACAGACTCGAGCCGAACCCATGGAACGCGGCCAGACTCCGGAGATTCTACGCCTAACGCCAAACTCAGCGTTCGTCTCCCTACCCCTCCTTTTTAATTATGCTCCACCCCCCCCCCCTTTTTTCTCCTTTCTCGACCCCTTTTTTCACACAAAGTATTTAATACAGTGCGTACTCCCGGATCACTCTGGCCATACTATGTGTGTAAGCTATACCTGGGGGCTTCCTATTCGGAAGCTGCAAATAATTACTCTAAATGTCTTTTTGCCCATCGCATATGCGTTCTTTTTCCATATGCGCCTTTTCTTCACCATTATATGCATCGATATGACTTAAGATGTGGCCAAGCTGGGTTTCCTGGCTCTTGTGTTTATGCCGTACATTCCCATTAATTCGGCTAGGGCATAAGGGGAGCACCTCTACGATTGTTACTGCCGGTTCAGCCGGATGTGTACCTCAGACTGGGTGAAGCCAAAAGCTGGTTTCCTTAAGAGATTATTCGATCAGTGAACAAAGGATGTATTTGTTGGTTACAACAAAAAACCCAGAAGTTCTATATCCTGCGCCATCGTTCGCAGTCCGGACATGTGCATCGACACATGCATACCCAGGGAAAGGAACCCCTAACGGAACTATTCTCCCTGGAAGATGTTTCTTGCTATCCATGTAATATAACATAACTACTTGGGTACTTGTCATTCAAGCACTTATGACCCCGCTACCGTCCCCACGCATACCCGGTTTTTGTATAAGCGAGTAGGTATTCGACACATCCGGACTATAGGATCCGGGGTGAAGCAAAAAGTTCCGCCATGACAAATGATTTTAATCCGGCTAGGGGCTACTTATGCCAATTAAATTACACAGTCACTGAGACTGACTATATTCCTCCTCTATACCATCTAACAGGCTATCCAGCCTACAATCCTGTTGAGAATACTTAGCAGCTAACGCTACTGGTCATATACCAGACTCACGGGAATTTCTTGCCCATCTGGCCCTGCCGGTCCTACTTCGGCCATATGGTTCGGGTTCAACTTAGTGTAGCGCGTCTTCACCATCGCCTAGGCTTCTCTCGCACCTTGCCGGCATGCTGATATCTTCCACAAACGGAAGCACCGCCGGGCTCTTTGAAGCAGGTCTGCAAGCTCCCCCATGCCATTCGGCAGGAGGCTTGACGGCCACAAGGCCTGGGCAATGCCGTGCATCACCCGCCGAGTGCGCTCGGGCAACTGTGAATGTTCTTGCAGCAAATCACTTGCAGATGAGGGTATCTCCTCTTCAGGGCGACCCGTTAACATTCCTGCAAGACAAATTCTTTCAAAATACTTCCTCGCTGAACTATCATACAGTTCGTTTAAGCACTTACCATAAATGCCGCGCCGAAGCCTTCTGTTCTCCTTCACGGAGTCCGCCAGTTGAGCGCGGATGTCCTTTAATTCCACGTCCAGCCGAATATTGGCATCTTGTAGCTTGTTCTTCTCTTGCGTCACTTGCGTAAGGATGCGCTCGCCAGCCTTTAGCTGCCTTTTGAGATGGAGTTGTCATCCATTACGCCCTCCGGATTCACCCCGGGATTGTATGCAGAATTTTCTGTTAGACTAACCCCACCAGCCATTTACTAACTGGTACATCTGCGTACAATTGAGACAAATATTACCAGAGGGGAGCTTCTGGGATTCCCCTAACTGGGCAACCGCGTCCATCAGCTGGGCCTTACACGCCTCCAGCTCCCGAGCCAATTGTTCATTCTTGTCCACAAGGACCTGTGCATATATTGATCCTTCAAACAGTTGTCCAAACTATTCCAAGTCTCAGGGGCTACTGCTATACATACTTTAACAAAATTTCTTACCCGTATATCTTTGGTATACTGGTTTTTCGCTTGGGCAAGCCCGCCTCGAGCAGCTCGGACGTATGCATCCACCGAATTGAAGGCATTAAAAGCCTCTTCGGAAAAGATGTTGTTCCGGAGAACGGCCCTCCGGCGCCGGTGATTCATGGCGCTCTCCACTTCGGAGTTCGTGGCCGAACACATATCCGCATCCTCCGTCGGGGAACTATGTGGTGTTGGCCCCATGTCCGCCTCCGCCCCCGAAGCCGGTTCTGGAACCCGGCTGGTGGAGGTGTGATTGGTGGGGTCCCCGGATATAGTCCGGTTGTTCCTCTTCCTGCCAGACACAAAGGGCGCTGTCATATTTCAAATTCTATAATCGCATGACAGGTTATTACTTTACCTCTGTAGCGGTGTGTCAACCCTCACCGCCTTCCTCTTGAGCCTGCCCGATCTGGACGCCCGTGGTTGACGAGTCCCTAGGGGCTCGGCCCCTCGCTCCGGCCGTCGTCTCTGCAAATAGAACGACGCCTCAAGGGTAAATTATAATACCTGGGGGGAGTCCTCTTCGGAGGATAGGGTTTCTTTAGTTCGGCTTACACGAGACACAGGGAACAGTCTAGGGTAGTCTGCCGTAATGGCCACTAGGGCGCCATCCCAGCTCACTTGATAAAATACCCCGTTGACAAGCTCCACAGTGATATCCGGATCTTCTTTGAGTCCCGGATCTAGGGCCCTTCCGGGGTCCTCTGGTTGCGGGGAGGGGCTGAAGATTCCTTCTATGGCCCTCCTCAATTCCTTCTCGGAAGCATTGACACAAGTAAATCTTAGCAGAGGGATGCAAAAGTAAGTGAAGTAGGGAAAAGGATGGCAACGTACCCACTCCGGGGGGTTGTACATGGAGAATCCGTCCCGCGTTTTAATGCGAAGGAATTCCTCCTCTTCCCCTTTGTACAAATCAGACAATATCCTTGCCAAAGCAGTGGTAGAGTCCGGACCCTTGCGACCGCAGCGGGTGGCGTCGTCTTCCCTGTTGAAGTGCCACATGGGCTTCCCCCAATATTGAAGCGGTTGCACTCCCCGTTTTATGCATATCGCCATGACCTCGACTATCGTTAGTCCGGATTTAGCCAGTAACTTTATCCTGCTCATCAGGGAGTGTATTTCCCCCGTGTCCTCTTCTTGAGGGCCCCGGGGGCGCCAGCTTAGGCGTGCCTTTGGCGGGGCGTTACTGAACTGGGGGAGACCTGTCCGGACTGGATCCGGAAGGGGAACATCATCATTGTAGAACCATTCTGAAGGTCGGTTTCCTGGTGCCTTCTCGAGAGTATCGGACAGGTATCCGGTCTTGGCAATGTGCCATACTTCGGCCCCGCCCACTTGGCATGGGGATTATCCCTGGGCGCGGGGAACAAGGCAGAACAGCTTCCTCCATAAACCGAAGTGAGGTTCGCAACCTAAAAACAGCTCGCAAAGTGCAACGTACCCCGCTATGTGCAGAATGGAGGCAGGGGTCAGGTTGTGCAACTGGAGGCCATAGAACTCCAAGAGCCCGCGAAGAAATGGGTGGATAGGAAACCCGACGCCCCTTAGCAGATGCGGGATGAGGCATACGCGCTCCTCTGGAGATGGGTTTGGGGATACCTCCGCTTGTTCCCCTCCATCATAAGTAGCTATTCCGGCTCGGACGGGGACCATGAACGCTGGTGGGAGAAACCCTTGGGTTTGTAGCTTTATCAAACGGCTAAGAGGAACTGAACACTCTCCCCAATCTCCCGACTTAGAGTGAGGAGGGCAAGCAGAAGAGCTGCGGCGGCCGGCCATGTTGGAATGGTTTTTTGCAGAGCGCTCTACGGGATGCTAGCTCGGGGAGAGTGAGTGAGGTTTGGATCTGAGAATCCCCGTCCCTTCAAATAGGCGGTCAGCCCGGAGGATCGAGGGTTTCAAATGTAAAAATTCCTCGGCTCCTCGCATTTGCTCGACACGTGGAGATGGTCATTATTGAGGCACTGAAGCCGAGGAGCACAACATTGATTGGAGGCCAGACACTATTCATCATGACAGGTACTTTGGAGTATTCGGAGAAGGAACCCGCCTTGCAATGCCGAAGACAATACTTCGCGCCGGACTCATCGTCATTGAAGCCTAGTTCAGGGGCTACTGAGGGAGTCCTGGATTAGGGGGTATCCGGACAGCCGGACTGTGTACAACGTCCGGACTATTGAAGCGTGAAGATACAAGACTCAAGACTTCGGTCCGTGTCCGGGTGGGACTCTCCTTTGCGTGGAAGACAAGCTTGGCGATCCGGATATTGTGTTTCCTTCCTTGTAATCGACTCCATGTAAACCCTGGCCATGTCCGGTGTCTATATAAACCGGAGAGGCTGGTCCTTAGAAGGCCGATCACAATTACAATCATACCATCATAGGCTAGCTTGTAGGGTTTAGCCTCTACGATCTCGTAGTAGATCCACTCTTGTACTACCCATATCATCAATATTAATCAAGCAGGAAGTAGGGTTTTACCTCCATTGTGAGGGCCCGAACCTGGGTAAACATCGGTGTCCCTTGCTTCCTGTTACCATCAGCCTTGACGCACAGATCGGGGCCCCCTACCCGAGATCCGCCGGTTTTGACAACCGACAGGTACCATGGGCATTCGCGTGCGGTCGATTTCACAGAGGTGGGAGTTTTCGCTGCTGTAATTTTGGAATAGCAAGGTGCGGGTTGAGATGGAGGAGTTGTCGAGCACAACGAGACAAAGATATATCTTAAATATTTCGGGCTAACAAAGGCGTGGGTTGAAATTTCGGACAAGCCTAACGTGTAATTGTACCAAATCAATCGCGACTACAAATGTCATTCAAAACTTTGAATTCATGTTATGTTCAATTAAAATATTTCGCTACGTGTATAATGCATGCAACCTACTACTCAAATGAACGTTTTAGTGCATTCCAAACATATATACTACCGCTTCAATATGAACCAAATTTGAATAAGATCTATAGTAATGATTGTTGTGAAGTCAAAGCATTTGAATTCGTTTCTCTGTTCTAATAAGATCTACAATCATCATTATTGTCAGGTTAAACCATCGTTTGTGTATTATCTTCACAGCACACCACATGATTAGTCTCGAGTGACATATGAACTATGTGTACTATATGAACTCGAACTAGATTTTTTGAATCCACTTTATTTTGATTTCAAATCACATTACATTTCTAGCTCTAGCTAGATCTTCATAATCTAAACCATGTCTCATATGTATAATGTGTTTATCACATTATGTATGGTGCCCCGCCACCTACGCCTACAAGTATTTAGATGTGAGTTGCAAACACCACACATTACCACAAATTCAAATAAAATGTGAGAATGTTCGATATATAGTACTGTTTAGATTGCTCGATATTTAGTTGTAAGCTGCAAACGCGGCACATTATCACAAATTCAAATAAAATGTGAGATTGTTTGATGTATAGTATGGTTTAGATTGTTCGGCATTTAGCTGTGAGTTGCGAACGCCATGCATTATCACATTATGGTATAACATGTGCACAACACGTGTATCACCGCTATATTCATGCATGCAATGTTTAAAACACAATGATCTCTTATTCAAATATATGAATCCGCTTTCATATCAAATTATGATCTTTGTTAGTCTCTTACACCCACACAATCCTCTAACCTTGGTAGCTACCACTAACTTTCTCTCGTGCATGCACACACCCTCCTCGCCCTCCCCCTCCCTTGGCATTCTATCCACCGGGCACACTCATTTTTTTCTTTAGGTCGTTCTCCCAGAGTCTCCACAACTCCTTTCCGACACACACAAATCGATAAACCTCTCCAGCGATGCCTGCCTACAGCATACACACACAGCTTCAATCTCCTCCTTTATGTTTCATTGCCTCGTGTAAACTCTCGCCCCTCTTTTCATCGATCTCACAACCGCACACTCCTCCCCCAATCTAGCTAGTAGTTGGGCCTCTCGCACCACCTCCTAGCTCCATTCTCTCTGTCTATCCATCTCGCTGGGCCTTATTTGCCTCTAACAAATGGATGTACACCGACCGATCTCTCGCTATACATATAGCTAGCTAGGTCCTTACAACTCGTTTTTACCCACACGTCGATTGATCGACCTCATTAGTTGTGTCTCTCCCTTCCTCCGACAAACAACAATTGATCTACCGATATAGTTAGGTTTGCTTACCAAACACACGGTTCCCCTTCATCATCCATGGATGCGTACTAATAGACCTATCACGCACAGGCACACACAGAAACACATCCCCACTCTAATTGATAACATTGCAGTTCCACCCTTAGTTCGTCTAGTAGGCCTCTCCCAACATCTCCGAGAAGCAACTCCATCACCCATCCAGCACTCTACCCCTCTCCCTCCCTCTCCCTCCCCCTCTCTCTCCTATCTCTCTATCCCATCATATTTCCCGTCCTTCAGTTATGTATGGATGTCGACCGATCTCCCTCAAGACATAGATGGGTTTCTCCTTCTCAACACATATACGAGTCGTTCTACCTCTATAGTTAGGCCTCTGCCTACCCCTCACCCCCCCTCGCCCCCACACACACCGATACATCAAGCGCTCTAGTCATGTCTCCCTGCCACACACAAACTTGACATGTGCCCTCTAACGTTCCGGTAGGCCAGTCGCCCTATATCTTTGACTTGCACACACACACAATTTCGAAGGCTCTCTTCATCGATCTCGCACCCACCCACTTGATCCTCTATTCGAATCTATCGATAGCTATGACCCCTCCCTCTCTTCTCGTGGATTGCCCGATCCTCTATGTATGATATAGATATGACTCCATTTCACACACATTGCACGCAAAATTTTGTTTGAGATGTCATCGACACATATTCCCACCAATAATTCACGAAATCAACCCCACCCCACCCCCCACCCCCACCCCAAAACAAAAAACACTCACGAACGCGGTTTGTATCTCTCACACACACCCACGTAGGTGGGGGACGTGCACGAAGAGAAGAGGTGCATGCATGGTGCACGTATTCCCGTCTCTTTCCCAACCCCACCCGCGCGGGTACACGGTGGAGCTCATTTCTGTACGAAAAAGGCAGCCCACGTGGTAATTTGGCACGTGTACTGGTTGTCCACTTGGTGGAGGGAGGATCATCTACCACGGGTGAACAAACAAATTGCGACTTGATGCGTTATGTTAAATTAAAAAAAGAGGCAAACCATGTGGGGGCTACCTTAGAGGCAAGGCTCTATACACTGGAGTACTTTATATGTGTCCCGTCAACTCACAGAACAAGGAGAAGCTTCCTTAGTACGCCGTCTCCCCCGCCCACGGGCGCGGTGGCTCGCAGGATGAGGTGAAGCTTGCTCCGCCTTACGCCCGCTCCCTCGCCCATGCGCGCGGTGGCTCGCAGGACGAGGAAAAAAATTACTACTCCCTCTGTTTACTCCTCGTCCCTACTACCTTGGTTATAGAGAATATATCATATTGTTTGGAATATATATGTCCTTTAGTAGATTTCAATATGAACTACTAGTACATACTCCAAACACTTATGTATATAGACGTATTTTAGAGTGTAGATTCACTCATTTTGCTCCGTATGTAGTAGCACTCACCCTCGCCCCTCGACCCTCGCCCATGTGGTGGACGTGCAACAATTCATTCGGTCTCATATAGCCAAAACGATATATACTGCAATACCATTATTGCTTGACTTCCCGAAGAGGCGAACAGCCAATCGCAAGGTTAATATATTGGAGATGCCAAGCGCAAGGTTATAGGAGAACGAGTAGTAGGTGCCGCGTCATTTATAAATAAAGTTATTTTTTCTTCAGTGGCACGTACGCAATATGATAGGTTCATATGGAGAGAAAAGGAAACCGCTCCACTATATACATAGTCAGGAGGGGCCAGCCTACACGGTTGCTTGCTGGGGTTGCTCTCTTCACACTCTCTCGCACAAAACGACTGTGGCCACATCTCTAACATCCCGGTGGATCACGCCCGCTTGGGGAAGGGGTGGATGCTTAGTGTAGATGCGGTGGCCGTCGCCGATGGCGAAACCCTTGTCGGGGCGTCCGATCGGGGTCCCCGTCGTTCTCTCTCACAAAGCGGTGAGGTTGCCTTCGTCCCTTGCTCCTTTGCCGCAGCGTGGGCGATTGCCGCCTCCGCCGCCCTCCTCAAGGTTGAGCTACGTCCCTCGGTACAACTCCTTTACAGCCGGCTTGCACCGGTGCTCCGGCTGCCCACATCACTCCTTGTGGATATTTCTCTACTTCTTTGCCCCGTCTGATACCTCTACTGGCTTCTACGAACTGTATTTGTGATGAGTTTATATCTCATCAACTAGTCCCAGTAATCTTATTCTAATCACGCTTCTTCAATTTTTTTGCGACAGGGATGCTCATCTCGATTTTGGTGAAACTGCACAAAATGATCCGATGGTCAAAAGGTTGCAAACTTCATTTATTAGGAAGCTCGAACGTTGCCAGCAAATTGAAGCCTGGTCAGGGTTCACGGTTCAAGGGCTAGGGACTGCATGGATCGGTTTTTTTCTTTAGCTGCCTCTGTTCCAAAATAAGTGTCAACATTAGCAGTAGTACAACTTTGTACTAAAGTTTGCACAAAGTTGAGACACTTATTTGGAACGGAGGGAGTACATATTTGCTATGATCTATCAATCATTGAGATGCAATAGCATGCATGTTAGTCTCCTTTGTATTTGATGAAATGTTGCAACGGTCAACCTTGGACGCAAGATACATGTAACAGGAGCTGGAAGCTTCATAGCATTGTACAAATTTATCCCGCTGATAAATTACAGTACGTACTACTATACTAGTACTTCCTCCATTCCGAAATATAAGTATTTGTAGAGATTTCACCATGAACCACATGCGGATGTATATAGATGCATTTTAAGTGTAGATTGATTCATTTTGTTCCGAATGTAGTTCACCTAGTGGAATCTCTACAAAGACTTATCTACTAGTAATAGCTAGCCCCCACTAATAGGAATTCTCTATCCTCTCTGAGGGAGTCCTGGACTAGGGGGTGTCCGGACAGCCGGACTATCATCGTCCGCCGGACTCCAAGACTACGAAGATACAAGATTGAAGACTTCGTCCCATGTCCGGATGGGACTTTCCTTGGCGTGGAAGGCAAGCTTGGCGAACGGATATGTAGATCTCCTACCATTGTAACCGACTCTGTGTAACCCTAGCTCTCTCCGGTGTCTATAAAAACCGGAGGGTTTTAGTCCGTAGGACACAACATCCATTACAACAATCATACCATAGGCTAGCTTCTAGGGTTTAGCCTCCTTGATCTCGTGGTAGATCCACTCTTGTAATACACATCATCAATATTAATCAAGCGGGACGTAGGGTTTTACCTCCATCAAGAGGGCCCAACACAGGTAAAACATCGTGTCCCTTGTCTCTGTTACCATCTGCCTAGTCGCACAGTTCGGGACCCCCTACCCGTGATCCGCCAGTTTTGACACCGACATTGGTGCTTTCATTGAGAGTTCCTCTATGTCGTCACCGATAGGCTAGATGGCTTCTTCAATCAACAACAACGCCGTCTGTGGTGAGACTTTTCTCCCGGACAGATCTTCAGATTCGGGCGGCTTCAAGCTGCGGGCTAATTCACTTGGCCATCCGAGCGGATCGAAGCTACGCCCTAGCCGTCAGTCGAGTTCGAAGCCTAAACTTCACGGCCGACATCCGCGGGGACTTGATCTTCGACGGACTCGAGCCACAGCCGAGCGTGCCGCACTGTCACGATGGGCATTGAGGGAGTCCTGGACTAGGGGTTGTCCGGACAGCCGGACTATCATTATCCGCCGGACTCCAAGACTATGAAGATACAAGATTGAAGACTCCGTCCCGTGTCCAGATGGGACTTTCCTTGGCGTGGAAGGCAAGCTTGGCGATACGGACATGTAGATCTCCTACCATTGTAACCGACTCTGTGTAACCCTAGCCTTCTCCGGTCTCTATATAAACCGGAGGGCTTTAGTCCGTAGGACACAACATACATTACAACAATCATACCATAGGCTAGCTTCTAGGGTTTAGCCTCCTTGATCTCGTGGTAGATCCACTCTTGTACTACCCATATCATCAATATTAATCAAGCAGGACGTAGGGTTTTGTTGGGGAACATAGTAATTTCAAAACTTTTCCTACGCACACGCAAGATCATGGTGATGAATAGCAACGAGAGGGGAGAGTGTTGTCCACGTACCCTCGTAGACCTGAAGCGGAAGCGATCACAACGTAGAGGAAGTAGTCGTACGTTCTCCTCGCGATCCGACCGATCCGGCGCCGTTACTCCGGCGCCCGAGTTCTTGACACACGTGCAGCTCGATGGCGTCCCTCGTACTCGATCCAGCCGAGTGTCGAGGGAGAGTTTCACAAGACGACGTGCAGGACGATCTTGATGTTTCACGGCGCGAGGCTTCGCCTAAGCTTTCATGACAGTATGACCGAGGTGGAATATGGTGGAGGGGGCACCGACACGGCTAAGGAACGATCCGTAGATCAACTTGTGTGTTCTAGGGTGCCCCCTGCCCCGTGATATAAAGGAGGTAGGGGAGGTGCGGCCGGCCCAGAGGAGGCTGGGAGGAGTCCTACTCCCATCGGGAGTAGGACTCCCCTTCCTAGTTGGAGTAGGATTGGGAGG
This sequence comes from Aegilops speltoides, assembly GCA_021437245.1. Lineage (NCBI taxonomy): Eukaryota > Viridiplantae > Streptophyta > Magnoliopsida > Poales > Poaceae > Aegilops > Aegilops speltoides. The sequence continues at coordinate 296,360,901 of CM038146.1, read as the reverse complement.
GCAAGAGGAAGGCGTCGCCTCCTTGTCCTATTCGGATGGGGGGGGGCGCGTGCCACCCCGGCCGGCCCTCCTCTTCTCCTCGAGGCCCACTAAGGCCCATTTACCTCCCGGGGGGTTCCGGTAACCTCCGGTACTCCGGTAAATTCCTTGTTTTCACCCGGAACCATTCGAACTCCAAATATAGGCTTCCAATATATCAATCTTTATGTCTCGACCATTTCGAGACTCCTCGTCATGTCCGTGATCACATCCGGGACTCCGAACTTCTTCGGTACATCAAAATACATAAACTCATAATAACTGTCATTGAAACCTTAAGCGTGCGGACCCTACAGTTCGAGAACAATGTAGACATGACCTAGAACTATTCTCGGTCAATAACCAATAGCGGGACATGGATGCCCATATTGGTTCCTACATATTCTACGAAGATCTTTGTCGGTCAGACCGCATAACAACATACGTTGTTCCCTTTGTCATCGGTATGTTACTTGCCGAGATTCGGCCGTCGGTATCCAATACCTAGTTCAATCTCGTTACCGCAAGTCTCTTTACTCGTTCCGTAATACATCATCTCACAACTAACTCATTAGTTGTAATGCTTGCAAGGCTTCGATGATGTGTATTACCGAGAGGGCCTGTAGATACCTCTCCGACAATCGAGTGACAAAACCTAATCTCGAAATACGCCAACCCAACATCGCCTTTGGAGACACTGTAGTACTCCTTTATAATCACCCGATTCACGTTAGACGCTTGGTAGCACCAAAGTGTTCCTCCGTAAACGGAGTTGCATAATCTCATAGTTACGAGGAACATGTATAAGTCATGGATAAAAGCGGTAGCAACATACTAAACGATCGTGTGCTAATGCTAATGGAATGGGTCATGTCAATCGATCATTCTACTAATGATGTGACCTGTTAATCAAATAACAACTCTTTGTTCATGGTGGAAACATGACCATCTTTGATTAACAAGCTAGTCTAGTAGAGGCATACTAGTGACATATTGTTTTGTCTATGCATTCACACATGTATCATGTTTCCGGTTAATACAATTCTAGCATGAATGATAAACATTTATCATGAAATAAGGAAATAAATAATAACTTTATTATTGCCTCTAGGGCATATTTCCTTCAGGTTTTACCTCCATCGAGAGGGCCCGAACCTGGGTAAAACATCGTATCCCTCGTCTCGTGTTACCATCCGCCTAGACGCACAGTTCGGGACCCCCTACCCGAGATCCGCCGGTTTTGACGCCGACATTGGTGCTTTCATTGAGAGTTCCTCTGTGTCGTCACCGATAGGCTTGATGGCATCTTCAACCAACAACGCTGTCCAGGGTGAGACTTTTCTCCCGGACAGATCTTCAGATTCGGCGGCCGCCGCTGCGGGCTAATTCTTGGCCATCTGGAGCAGATCGAAAGCTACGCCCCTGGCCGTCAGGTTAGATTCGGAAGCTTAAACTTCACGGCCGATGTCCACGGAGACTTGATCTTCGACGGACCCGAGCCACAGCCAAGCACGCCGCACTGTTACGATGGGCATGATCTAGCTCTGCCGCCGAACGGTGCCTGGGTGGTCGCAGACACGAATCCGTTCGGCCATTAGTCCGAGCCGATCGCCGGATAGAGGATCGGTGGATAGACACGCCTCGGGGCTTCAACTTCCACGGCGATGGAGCCGAACACAGATCTTGTCCCCTGCGAAACTCGTGATTCCGAGGCGCCGGACTCCTTGCCGGACTCTGAACCTCCCGCGCCCCTACCAATCGATTCGGATTGGGCGCCGGTTATGGAATTCACCGCCGCGGACATCTTCCAACACTCGCCCTTTGGCGACATCCTAAATTCGCTAAAGCATCTCTCGTTATCAGGAGAGTCCTAGCCGGACTATGGCCAGGATGGTTGGGGTACGGGCAGCGAAGAAATTCAGAGCCCACCCACCACCCACTTTGTAGCCACTGTCGACGATCTAACCGACATGCTGGACTATGACTCCGAAGACATCGACGGAATGGACGACGATGCCGGAGACGAACAAGAAACAGAGCCTATAAGGCACGGGAGGACCACCTCGTCACATGACATATACATGGTGGATACCCCAAAGGAGAGCGATAACGAGGACCAACGGGCCACGGCAGAAGATAACCTCGCCAATAAACAACCAAAACGGCAGCGCAGACGCCGCCCTAAGTCCCGCCTCGACGACAACAACGCTCCAAAGGAGCCCGTAATACAGCAGGGCTCACAAGTGGACGACGAACATGCAGATAAGCAACCGTCCGAACATGACGAGTCAGATAATCAGTCCAGGCCCGGCGAAAACAACAGTCCGGATGACCTCATGCCGGACACGCCGCCGGAGAGCAAGAACCTTCGGAAAAGACTCGTCAACACTGCAAGAAGCCTGAAGAAGGAAAAGCGGAGGCTCAAAACAGCGGAAGACACACTAAGAATGAGATGGAACAACGTGCTCAAAACCGCAGATAAATACGGCAATGGCCACCAATCCAAGAGCTACCCGAAGCGCAAGCTGCTACCAGAATTCGACGAGGAGGCCATAGAGCCTCCACTGTCAAAAAACAAAGAGGCCGCCTGGTTGGATAGACGGCCAAATGATAGGCCAAATTCTGAAAGCGGCGCCACACATAAACCGACTAATGAACCTGGAAAGACACATGGCCCAGCCAGGTCCATCTACGGGCCAAAGAAGAGAGCCCCAGGAAGAAAGGCAACACGTCAAGTGTCCGAAGATAGTGGCACACCCAAATACAGGGGCGCCGCACACCCACTATGTTTCACCAGTGAAGTCCTGGAACATGAATTCCCAGCAGGATTTAAACCCATAAACATAGAGGCCTATGATGGAACAAAAGACCCTGGAGTCTGGATAGAAGATTATATACTACATATACACATGGCCAGAGGAGATGATCTCCACGCCATAAAATACCTACCCCTCAAGCTCAAAGGGCCAGCTCATCATTGGCTCAAAAGCCTCCCAGAAAATACAGTAGGAAGTTGGGAAGAGCTCGAGGAAGCGTTTAGAGCAAATTTTCAAGGGACTTATGTCCGCCCTCCGGACGCAGATGATCTAAGTCATATAACTCAACAGCCCGGAGAATCAGCGCGGAAATTCTGGAACAGGTTTGTCGGGGCCGAGCGTCTCTCTGTGGCCTCGAACACCTATGGGGCACTGGGGGACCCTTCTAGTCCGGCAAGGGAGCGGGGGTCGTGCGCAGAGCAGATCGAGGTCGAGCGCGCGGGGGAGACGGGCAACTTTTTACCCAGCTTCGGGGCTCTCCGGGGAGATAAAACCCCTACTGCTGCTTCGTGTTTGTTATTTGATCTTGCTCGGGCATGCGAGCATATGGTGGTGTTGTGGTTGTCGAATGGACCGAACCCCTTCTACGTGCGCATGGGCCTCCCTTTATACTCTGAGGGGGGATCCACAGTGGCAGCGTGGGAAGAGGGGTAGAAAGGTAAAATCGCGGGTTGGTACAACAGGTGTCCAACAAATGACCCTACCTAACTCGACGGTAGGGACAAGGGCATTAAATGCCCGTCCGGTCGCAACAAAGGCGAAGGTGACCGTTAAGTGAGCCACCGGTTGCCACGATGGCGTCTCTGTCAGCCCGCTTGCCACCTCGCCCGCATGGCTGCAAGAATGTCGCGCCATGTGCCCTTGGGATGGCCTTGTGTTGACACGTCGCCGGATGCGCTGGAGTTTGGGTGGCAGCCTTGCCGCGGCAAGTGCCTTGCCGCGGCCCTTTTCTTGTTGCGCCGGCAAGCTTGCCAGCCGTCAGGTCTAGCCGGAGCGTGCGGGGTCCTACGGCAAGTCTTCTGGAGATGCCCAGGCCAGCCTTCCCGACAAGCCCCTCTTGCCGGGGCCTTCGTTTTCTTTGGTTAATACTTTGTTCTAGAATGGCAGTAATAGGAAATGGCGGAGGGTCTTGGCGGGCGCCCGGCAAGCCTTGCCGCGGGGCGCTGCGACTGCCCGTGCACAAGTTCGGGGTACTAAGGCACCCCTTACTTTAGTACACCGACAGAGCCCTGCCTGGGCCATACACTACGGTGCGGCGTTGTTGGGCGGGCCCAAAAAGCGATCTGCGCACGCGTGGCCTGGGCCCACTCAAAATTGTCCTCCGTGCCCACCGCGCTCTCCCGCAATGGCACGCGTCGATTGCGGCGTCGTGGGAGACGTGGGTGGCGTGGGCGATCTTTAAGGCGTCCACACCCGTGATCACGGGGCAGGGTGAGGTCATTTCATCCGCCGCTCCGGCTCCGCTTTCTCGCCACGCGGCTCCCATGCGTGGGGGGTCGTGGGCGGCGAAGGTGGGAGACCGAGCCGTCACGGGCAAAGATGGCGAGTCGGCCCCGCTTCTCTGCCCTCCTTGTGCCCTGATTGGCTGAGCGGGGCGGCCGAGCCCCCACCTCGCCCTTTAAAAAGGGCGGAAGGGGAGCACAATAGTCCCGCACTTCCTCTTCTTCCTTCGTCTACAACTTCCGTTACTCTTCCTCCCATCTGCCATGGAGGGAGGGAATCCTGGTCCTTCAGCGGTGGCAGCGAGGGCGCCTCGAGCAGGCGTCTCTCCTATCCCTTTGTGGTGGCGGAGCCGCCACGAGGGAGAGGAGAGGGGCGAGGCCGCTGGACGAGGTCGAGGGCGTGGTCGGGCGTTCGGGGGACGGCGGTCGAGGGGTGCGCCACCCTCGCCCCGCCCGGCAGCTCCTCTCTCGAGGCGGTCCATACGGAGACAACCGTGGGAGTTCTTCATCAACCGCGCCGAGCACCTCGTCGCCGCCTCCGGCTTCGGCTCCATTTGCGAAGCGATGGAACCGGATCCGCCGAGATGTTGGAGTTGCGCATGAGGGGCTGCGGGATCAGCGGCTTTTCGAGTTAGTGTCGTATCCCCAGCCCGGCGTGATGTACCGATCGGGGTGGAAGGCGTCGCCCGCATCCACAGCAGCGGTGGGGTTTACCCTCCATTTTAAGTTAATGGAGGCGACCTTCGCCGTCAAGGTCTTCGGGACTCCGGCACCGGGCGAGATCTTTGCGTGGACAGCTCCTCCGATAGCGAAGGCCCCTCCTCGGCGAGAGTGATGAGGAGGGGAGCGACAGCGACGACGAGGATGGCGGGTCCGACTAGGTGTCGGACGCGGCCTCATGGCCACCGGCGACCCATCATCCGGTCGCGGCCTTCTGAACTCCGGGGCCGTCTCCTTGGGCGGTGGCGAGGAGATCTGCGGAAGAGGAAGAGGGGTGGCGGCAAGGCCGTCAAGTCGAGTACGAGGGCGAGGAGCCTCGGCAACAGGCTTGACGTCCGTCGCCCGTCTTCAAGCTACGCCTCCGGCGCCTCCGTCTCCGCCAAGCTCTGGCGGCCCACAGGGTGTTCTCTTGGTGTCTTCGCGCGCGTAGCTCACCTAGGCGCCCCTTTTGCCCTCCCCGGCAAGCTTCTCTTGCCGGGGCCTCCTTGACCTACCTCCTGAAGAGAGAAATAGGAGAGGGATTACGGGTATCTTATCTTCTTAATTTGTAAGCCTTCGGGCCTTAGCGATATTCAAAATCTGCAATCCTCTCTATCATGTTTTTCATCCTCTATGGGCTTGTAATGGAATGGGATGTTTTTTAGTGAAAAGAGGGAATGCTTGCTCGATAGCGTCCTTTACTTGACACGGTGCCTTGTATGTTTCCACCCCTCGCTTCTAGGAACTTGCGGTGCAAACACGCGTCTTTGAGTCACGAAACGTCGGCAGCCCGCTGGCGGTGTTATACGGCAAGAAACCTTGCCGGGCGATTCTGCGCACTTGTGTTGTTAGCGGACTCGAAACAAATCAAGGGCGCCAACAGCGCGACTTCGGCTCCTCAGCAAGACGAGTTTTTTTTACATGGCACACTCGTTCAAGGACGCGGCTCCGCTTCCCCCAGCCCGTAAGAGGATGCATGATGAGGGACGAAAAACTTATCTGGCGCCGCAGCCCTTGGTGACTCTAATTTTCCGGGGAGGAACCTTGGTACTTGCAGCCCCCGGCGATTCTAGCTTGTCGGGATGCCGGAGCCTGCGCCCTTTTCCTTTGCTCTTTCCTTGCCGCTGTTATTTCAGTCATGAGAACAATTTTAGACAGCGCAGTAATAAACTACTTTTTATAACGTAACTTCGCGATGGGCAACGCAATGCTGTGTTTTGTCCTTGGTATGTTCACACTCTCGCTTTTAGGGAACTTGCGGGGCATACCGCTTCTGAAAAGCGGAACATCAGCAGCTCTTGGCGGTGTAGCCTCCGCAAGAAACCTCGTCGGGCTTAGCTGCGGCCACTTTCATTGTTTGAGCGGACTCGAAAACAAATCAAAGGGCGCAGCTTAGCCATGAGTCGGCTCCTCTGCGCACAAGTTTCTCATACAAAGGGCGCCCCACGACAAAGATTGCCACGTTACATCCTCTATCCCATTCGTCCCTTATGCGTTTCTACCCCTACGCTTATAGGGAACTTGCCGGCGCTAACACCTTGGCTGAGTCGCGGAACATCACGTGCTGCTGCTTTGGCGGTGTTGTTTCGGCAAGAAACCTTCTCGGGCGATTCGCGGCGACTTGTATTGTTGAGCGGACTCGGAAACAAAGCAAGGGCGCAACTTAACCACAGTTGGTTCCTCTGCGGACGAAGGCCGCGTACAAAGGCACGAATGTTCGAGGAAGTAACATAAAAGTTTAGGACAGGAAGGGCTCTGTACTCAAGAGCGACTTAGCTTTTCCGTCTTCTACGATCCGGCGAGGCCGTACTCCTCCCTTGTCTTCCTCCCTTGTATGTTTTCACGCTCGCGCCCCCAGGGAACCCGCCGGTGCGAACACACTCGCCGGGTGCGGGACGTCAGCGGCCCGCTTGCGGTGTTGTCCCCGGCAGGAGGAACTCGTCGGGCTAGCTGCAGCGCGCTTTTATTGTTGAGCGGACTCGAAACAGATCAAGGGTGCAACTCAGCCACGATTCGATCCCTTTGCGCACAGGTTCTTCATACAAGGTAGGGATTTTCAGGGAATGCAACTCAAAAGTTCGGAACTGGTTGCTTTCTTCGTCTTCTTGGCGGCGGAGCTTCGATGGCACGTCTTCGGCGGCAGCAGCACTCCGGAGGTGTGCGCTTGCGGGCGCGCCGAGCTGTCCTTGCGGGCTTAGGTTTTGGTAGATCTGCCTCTACTTTCTTGCGTTTGCAGCGGAGCCGATGGCGCGTCCTCGGCAACGGCGCGGCGCTCCGGGAGAATGCGCTGCGGAGTGGACACAGAGCTGCTTCGCCGGACTTGGTTTCTTCTTCCCGAGGGAGCTTGGCGGCAAGTGGCTTGCGCTCGCCATAGCTGCTGCTTCGATAGATCTTGTCGGTGCGAGATAAGCGCATCATACAGGCGTCTTGGGCGAGAGATGACATAACGGACCGGGCATCTTGAGCACATTGTATGCATAGTGAGAGGCTGCCATGAATTTGGCAAGCGCAGGGCGGCCTAGTATCCCATTGTAGGCGGCGGGATATCGGCAACGTCAAATGTGACTTTCTCGTCACGAAGTTTAACTTCGCTGCCCGAGCGTCACGCGGCAGCGTGATCTTCCCCTTTGGCTTGCTCCTTCCCGGTTATCCTTGGAATGTACCGGTTTCTTGAGCTCGTTGTCGAGGATTTGGAGTTTCTTGAGCCTTTGCGGAGGAAATCAGGTTCGAGCCGGCCCGCCGTCAACCAACATCTTTGTGACCTTGAGGTTGCGGTTGTTGGTGAGACCAACATCGGCAAGCACCCGACCGTGGTAGCTGATCGGGATGATCCTCAACGTCGAAGGCGATGTGTATGCTGGACCGCCAGGGGCTTGCGCGACTTCGACGGATGGCTCCGCCGTGTTCACTTCGCACCTTTGTTTGAGTTGGCGGTGCGAGGTGTGCAGAGAGGCGCCGCCGTCGATGCACAACACCTCTGTTGCCTTCTGAAACTCCTGGTCTTCAGTCTCATCTTCCTCCATCTCATCATCCTCATCTTCATCTTCGTCTTTGTCGCGGCCGCGGGGAGGCCTGTCTCCTTGCCGCGGCTTGACCTTGCCGCGGTGCCCTCCCCGGGCGGGAAGCTTCTTGCCGGATCCTCCGCCACCTCCCTGGGCTCTCTCCTTATCGCGGCGCTCGTACTCAGCTTTCTGTAGCTCCGCCATCTGCTCTACTTTTTTGCAGGTTTGGAGATCATGGCCCTTGGTGCGGTGGATCTTGCAATAACGCTTGCCGGAGCCATCCTACTTGTCGGCGGCTACGACGGCCTCGCCGGAGTCATCGGCTTTGGCCTTGTCGGAACCGCCTCCGTTGCCGGAATGCTCAACAGCCAGCACATCCTTAGCCTTTCTTTTTCTGTTGCTCCGCCGCCGGTTCTTCCTTGCCGGGGCGGCATCCTCACTGTCAGATCCTTCTGCTCCTGCAATTTCTCCGGGAATCTTCCTCCCTTCCTCAGCCCGTGCACACTTGTCGGCCAGAGCATAGAGCTCGCTGACATCTCTGATCTTGCTCATCGCCATCTCCTCCCACATCCTGCGGTTGCGCACATTACGGTGGAAGCAGCGATAACCTGTGGCCGAGGGTGGGCGTCACGGGATGTTGCGCTACACTTGGCTGAATCTCAGTATGTACTTGCGCTAGGGCTCCCTTCATACGGGCGAGCAAATGCAGGTCGCTTTCACGCCATGGGGTTTGTGGCACCGTAAAGCGCCGACAAACTGATGACCACAGTCGCCCATGAAGAGATAGAGCCGTCGGCAAGTGCATGAGCCAAGATCGACATTGGGCTTGAGTACCGCGCGGAAGTAGTTGGCTAGGATCTTCTCGTCGCGCCTCGCAGCTCGCACCGCGATGGTGTAGATCTTTGAGGAACTCCGACGAATGTATCCTGCCATCATACTTCTCGAACGCGTCGGCAAGTTCTTGGTTTTGGGCCCTTTGGACTTGCCGCAGCTCACGGGTGAGCGGAGGTCGACCTGCAGCGTCTGACAAGTCGCTGGCTCCCCTAGTGCATGCTGCGTCGACGATGGGCCCAAGACGCTGGTCAGATTGACGTCGCGTTCCCTCCTGCGCTCGTGCGAGTGCGTGCGTCTTCGTGTTGCCGTTCTTGGAAGCGTGGCGCTGATCACGGCGAGTTCGCGGGTCCGACGACATGATGGAGTCGGCGTCGGGGTTTGTCCGGCGGTGGCGATCTTAGCCCTCGGGGCTGGGGCGCCGCAGGTGGCACCCAGCGGTCTTGTCGGCGCCGGCTGCTGCTGGCGTCTTGCGGGGCCTCGGCGCTTTCGATCGCCGGGGCTTGTCGCCCGTTAAGCGGCCGATGAGCTGTAAATGGTCATCCTCGATCGTCGATCTTGTGCGGCGCGGAGGTAGTCTAGAAGCGGCTGGCTCGGGCGGCGCTTCCTCGGCTATCTTGGGTGGCGGTGGCGGCAAGCGGCGCGAGCACGGATGTGCTTGGACTCCCAACCGATTGGGGCGCAACACCCGTCCCGGCGACCGTACCTCGCTCGCGCCAGCATGCGGGCGTGCATGCTGACCTCGACCGTCCCGTGACCCACCAGCTTGGCCTTGTTCCAACGCAAGCACGGTGCTAGGAGCACCGGGGCGCTGTTGACCTTGCACCTCCTGGGAAGGGTGTGGTGTCTGCACGGTCACCGACGCTTGCGGGGCCTTGTTTTTGGATCTGGTGACGACGTGAGTTCCACCGTCGGCGCCCGCTCGCTCGCCGGCGTCGACTACACCTCCCGCTTGCTCCGGCGGTGGTGGCGGAATCGATGTAGACGGAGCGGCCACCTCCGAAGGCTTCTTCTTCGGTGGCATGTTGACGATGACGTTGATGCGCGTAGCGGAGACGGATCGGATGCTCCACGATCTCGGCGTCCCCTACAGCGCGCCAAAGGATGTCGGGGCGGCGTCTCTGTGGCCTCGAACACCTATGGGGCCACTGGGGCCCCTTCTAGTCCGACAAGGAGGCGGGGTCGTCGTGAGCGATCGAGGTCGAGCCAGCAGAGAGACGGGCAATTTTTACCCGGCCGGGGCTCTCGGGAGATAAAACCCCATCGCTGCTGCCGTGTTTGTTATTTGATCTTGCTCGGGCATGCGAGCATATGGTGGTGTTGTGGTTGTCGAATGGACCGAACCCCTTCTACGTGCGCATGGGCCTCCCTTTTATACTCTGAAGGGGGGGGATCCACAGGTGGCAGCGTAGGAAGAGGGGGTAGAAAGGTAAAATCGCGGGTTGGTACAATAGTGTCCAACAGTGACCCCTACCTAACTCTGACGCAGGGGACAAGGGCATTAAATGCCCGTCCGGTCGCCCCAACAGTGCGAAGGAGTGACCGTTAAGTGAGCCACCGGTTGCCACGATGGCATCTCTGTCAGCTCCATTTGCCACCTTGCCCCGCATGGCTGCGCAGTGCCGCGCCACGTGCCCTTGGGATGGCCTTGTGTTGACCGCGTCGCGGATCTTGCTGGGGTTTGGGTGGCAGCCTTGCGCGGCAAGTGCCTTGCCGCGACCCTTTCTTTTTCTTGGCCGCAAGCTTGCCGCGTCGTCTTCTTGCGGAGCATGCGGGGTCCTACGGCAAGTCTTGGACATGCCCAGCCGGCCTTCCGGCAAGCCCTCTTCTTGGGCCTTCGTTTCTTTGGTTAATACTTTGTTCTTGAATGGCAGTAATAGGAAATGGCGGAGGGTCTTGGCGGGCGCCCGGCAAGCCTTGCCGCGGGGCGCTGCGACTGCCCGTGCACAAGTTCGGGGTACTAAGGCACCCCTTACTTTAGTACACCGACAAGGTTTATTACCAAAATGAACCAAATAGTCGACTGTCCGGACGCCGACGCCTTAGCAGCTTTTAAGCACAGTGTCCGAGACAAATGGCTTGCCAGGCACCTCGGTCAAGAGAAACCGAGGACAATGTCCGCACTAACAAGCCTCATGACCCGCTTATGTGCGGGAGAGGACAGCTGGCTAGCAAGATGCAGCACCAGCGACCCAAGTACATCCGAGATAAGGGATGGAAATGGAAAATCACGGCGGGGAAAAGAACAGCCCAAAGAGCACGGCGGTCAATGCCGGATTCAAACGCTCGTGGCCAAACAACAAAACAACGCCTCTTAAGGATGACAGCGACGATCTGTCCAACTTAAATAAGATTCTGGGTCGGATATGTCAAATCCATAGTACCCCCGGAAGGCCTGCAAACCATACCCATCGGGATTGTTGGGTTTTTAAACAGTCCGGCCGACTAAACGCCGAACACAAGGGGCTCGACGCATCAAACGAAGACGATAAACCCCACCAGCAGAGCATTGGAAAACAAAAGACTTACCCCACAAGGGGTCAAAGCAGTAAACTCACTTCATGTTATAATATGGAAAAATAGTGCGGCACTTTCTAAAAAGAGCTTCGCGCGGTCCAACCCAGCAGACCATAGAGATTGGATATCAAAATCAATCACTTTCGACCACCTTGACTATTCCAGAAGCGTTCGAAACGCGGGACGGACTCCCCTGATATTGAATCCCATAATAGACGGATTACAATTTACTAACGTCCTAATGGACGGAGGCAGCGACTTAAACCTGCTGTATTCAAACACAATCCATAAGATGGGGATAGACCCTACCAAAATTCGACACAGCCGCACTTCCTTCAAAGGAGTGACGCCAGGCCCTTACGCCAAGTGCACAGGCTCCATATTAGTAGAAGTCGTGTTCGGATCGCCGAACAATTTTCGACGCGAAAAATTAATTTTTCACATCGTCCCATTTGAAAGTGGATATCAAGCACTCTTGGGGCCGAAAGGCTTTTGTCGCTTCAGCGCCATACCGCATTACGCGTATCTTACATTCAAGATGCCGGTCGCGTGGCGTCATTTTGATCTTGGTCACTTAAAGACCCGGACTCGGATAAACGAATCCGGCTTGGCGAGGCTAGGGGCTCCCTAGCCGCATACCTCTTCACAGGGGGCTGCGCGCACAAACATCCGCGGGTTCATACAAACCCCGCTTTAATTATTTATATTTCTTCTTTTTATATTTTTCGCACGAACTGCTTTCAAACTAAGCATTCCTCTCTTTTTACAGACGAACAACATGCATACCCGTCCAGGATAACGGCACAATGGAGACACAGGCGCAGACGTGCAGCATGGACCCGTTGTGAGGATTCTTTTTAGATTAAGACCCTGCGTAAACCTTTTTTACTGTCTCTTTATTCTCCCTTGGTTTCTTCCTATAGCCAAAGCGGGCTCGGCGTTTTGGCATCGGCGCGTCGAAGACCATGCCGTGCACGGACACTAGGGGCTTAGGGCGGTGTTACGCCCATTATTATAAAGACCGAACACCTTAGGGAGTGTTGGCGTCTCGAGTTAGGCATTATATGCATCAGCTCCGAATCATGTCTTTGGTCAAATGTTGGGTTTGCCCGGCTCCGTGTTTTGCTGCCTTCGTTCCGTATCATCGGCTAGCGGCACCGGAGAACTCTGCGATTGTGCCCCGTTAAATTTGGGCGAGCACCTCGGTCGAAAGCCGGCCGATCTGTCATGATCTGCGCGAGATGGTCAACCAGTCGATCGACTACTGGAATGTTTAGAATTCCCCGCCTTGACGAAGGACCATTTCCCGGTCAGGCACACACGCGCCCCGAATTTGGAGAAGTGCGGTGCCACCAGGGGCTATAACATAGCCCCACCCTCGAGCTCCACTGGCTAAGTGAAAGTGATAAAGCATTATAGTCCGGATTGCCTCGTTCGCTATGCTACCACCTCCTCAAACAGGACCGAGACGTCGGATTAAGTGTGAAAATGCGCTATTTTTGCAAACACCCCCGCACCCTGTGCGTGGGGGCTGAAGCCGAAGACTGCAATCTTTCAAGTTATACAAATGTATCGAAGCGGCGCGACAGAGAAGTTTTACTACTTGGGGCGCTGCGTATAAAAAGCGATTATAGCATAATCATCGTTTTACAAGCTAAAACGTTCATTTGAACGTGACATTTTTCGAGCACTGCGACTCTATTACACGAGCGCCACGGCGGGGAGCCGGCTTTCATCCGAACCCTGGGCGGCAACAGCGGTGGCATCCATCTCCGGACAACGCGCCTTCACACGAGCAAGAGCCATCCGCGCGCCCTCGATGCAGGCCGACCGCTTCATCTCCTTTATATGCGGCACCGCTCCAAGGTGCTGCGATGGCGAAAGTAGCTCGTCGCCTTGGGCCTCTCGGCGGACATGGGCCACGATGTCGGTCATGGCAAGTCCGGATAATCTATTTAGCTCGGCCCATTCGCTGACCGGTCTGTCAGCGAAATGGCGATCCGGACTATGGAATTGAGACCAATATAGCTCTTCCATCTTGTGATCCGCCGGCTCCGGAAGTGCTCAGCGGCATCAGCCGCTTTTCGCCGCTAAGTCCATATACGCATCGCCGGACTCCATAGCGCTCAAATTGACCATACTTTTGATCCATAAACGGCGGCGCGGCAGTAGAAAAGGCTTGCCACCGCGATATCTACGGCTGCCGCAGTTCCTCCTTCATGGCCCGCATTGTAAAGCGAGGCATCCTTAGCCGGCGGTGGCCTTCTTGAGCCTTCCGTCCGATAAGCGCTCCTTTTCAAGAGCCTCATTGCGGTCGGCAGCATCTTTCAATTTCATGGCCAATTCGGCCACCCTACGCCTCGCTTAGGCAAAGGCACAGCCCTTCGCTTTCAACTCCTCGGCCGCCCTCGAGGCAGCCGCGTCACTCCTTCGGGTTTGCTCCTTAGCTCGAGCAAGTTCGGCCCGAAGGCTCTCCACAGCAGCAGCACCGTCTGTACAACAACATAAAATTTATCAGAGGAGGGCTTCGACCCCCTTAATAAAGCGACTGCAGAGAACTCATTTACCTTGCGACTCGTCAAGTCGCCGGTTGACAAGTGTGATGTCCGCATCCGCCACGTCAAGTTGCCGATTTAACTCGGCAAACCCACTAGTCCGGCTAGCCCTCGGACTATCCGCCACCTACATAGGAACGGCGGAATTTATTACTTTCGATTTCGATCCTCGACACGCTGTCATTTTCGACAACCTACCGAGTCTCAGGGGCTACTATCTATACAGGGCGCATTTTCATGTGCAAGACTGTCAATAGACAAAGAGATGCGTCATTCTCGCGTACCTCAAACCCGTGACAAACTCATAGCGGCATTGTGCAATCCGCTTTCGGTGGACGAAATCCTTCCAATCACCATACGCGTCAACGCACGGTGATCTTCTGAGATGGACGCCCTGTCAAACAGATTCTTCAGTTCTCCCGGCCGAATACTAGTGGGTGCTGAACTCTCTGGCCCCTCCGGACTCGGGGAAACCCTCCGTGACGATACTTCAGGCTCGCCTGCCTTATCTGACGGCGCTGCAGACGGAGGCGTTTCGCTCTCCATCATCTCCGGAAGAAGGTCCCCCGGAGATGAACTCATCTGAGAAGGCTGCAGATCCGAACTGCAAGATAAATATTTTGGTTACCCACAGAAGCACAAATGAAGGTATTTCCTTACTTATTAACTTCCCTTTTCATACTTACGGCTCGCTGGAGGGCTGATCCTTTGGCGATGATGGTGCGTCCGGATTCTCTCTGGACGCCGGACCCCCCGGTGAAGATCTCTTCCCACGTTTAGGGGCTTTGGCCTCTGGATCTTCGGAGGCGGTCCTCTTCTCCCCCTGGAAGGAGGGGTTTGTGATTCCCCTCTCTTCGGACGCCCCTTTGGTCGAAATAATAGCTCTTCTACTTTCCCCATCGCTCCCGTCGAGCGCGACCTCAACATTTCGACCAGCCACGGGCTCCAAGGCGGTCTCTGGAAGGGGCGGACACCTTATCGGCCTCGAATGTGCTACCCACTCCTGTGAAGAGTAATGGGTCGAGGCGAACTCTAGAAAAGAAGATAAGCAGAGTGTCCGGACTCGAGCTATTTACGAGTATCAAGGCGATTGCGGCTTAGGCTGCGTCCTCGGCAATTCGGACACGCCACTGCGGTCAAAGAACGACTTGTACATCTCCATGGGTGTCGCACCCATGAAGTGTTGGAGAATCCGAGGTCCCTCGGGTTGAACTCCCATAGAGCGGAGAGGGCGGCGTTTGCGAGGCGAAGATGCCTGATTAGCATAACCTGCCTCACCACAATCAGATTGATCTCCCACGCCTGGAGGTCTCGAATCCGACCCTGCAATAAAGGCACGTCTTCGGACGGCCCCCAACTGAGCCCTTGGTTGACCCATGACATCAATCGGCATGGAGGTCCCCGGCGGAAGGAAGGCAGCGGCTTTTGCTTGCTGCCCATCGGACGGTGATATAGAACCACTCCTGCTGCCGCAGTCCAGGTTCCTCTTGAAAGGAACCCTCGGGCCACGGGGCATCGGCCTTTTGCTTATGGCGCCCGCCGACTCCGCTTAGCGCCCCGATCATCTTGGCTCCACATTGAAGGTCTTGACCACGGGCGAAGTGGGGAGGAGCGGAGGAAGGCTTCGCAGACGATAATGAATGTGGAGATATGGAGGATGGACTCCGGAGCCAAGTCGTGAAAGTCCAGCCCATAGTAGAACATGAGCCCTCTCACGAAGGGATCCATCGGGAAGCCTAAACCCCGACGAAGGTGGGATATGAAGACAACGAACTCACCGGGCTCGGGGGCAGGCACGGCCTGCCCTTGGGCGGGCAACCTGTTCAAAACCTCGTAGGCCAGGTACTTGGCCTCGCGTAACTTTAATATGTCCTCCTCCGTGACGGAGGAGGGCATCCACCGGCCCTGGAGGTCGGAGCCGGACATGGTTGAGAATCCAAGGCGCTCGAATCTGAGGCTCTGAGTGTTGGAACTAGGAGCAAGGAGGAGATTTGATGCGAGATTGAAGAACAAGGACAAGCCTTGGTCCTCTTATAAAGAGGAAAAAATACCAAGAGCCGTCTCCGTGACCGTTTGGGATTCACCTTCGATGGAGGAGGCGTGGCGACGGGAACTATTGGGTTACCCACGCACGTATTTATGAGAATCCCGGAATAAGGGGAACACGATCTCTGCTTCGACAAGACGTGCCAAGGAAACCGCTTCACTAAACGCGCTGAGGTGGTATAGTAAAAAACGATTCAAACAAAAGCCTGGTAGCGGTGTGATGTCACGCCGCATAATACGTCAGCAGATTGAACTGGTGTACATTTTATTCTCTCTACGGTGGAATGTGGAATTTATTTTGCAGAGCCGGACACTATCTGGTGTTCATGATCTTCTCTGGATTATTCAAGGAGGAACCCGCCTTGCAATGCGGACATTATCTTGCTACGGACTAATCGTCATTGAAGCCTGGTTCGAGGGGCTCTTGAGGAGTCTGGACTAGGGGTGTCGAACAGCCGGACTATCATTATCCACGGACTCCAAGACTACGAAGATACAAGATTGAAGACTCCGTCCCGTGTACGGATGGGACTTTCCTTGGCGTGGAAGGCAAGCTTGGCGATACGGACATGTAGATCTCCTACCATTGTAACCGACTCTGTGTAACCCTAGCCTTCTCCGGTATCTATATACACCGGAGGGCTTTAGTCCGTAGGACACACCATACATTACAACAATCATACCATAGGCTAGCTTCTAGGGTTTAGCCTGCTTGATCTCATGGTAGATTCACTCTTGTACTACCCATATCATCAATATTAATCAAGCAGGACGTAGGGTTTTACCTCCATCGAGAGGGCCCTAACCTGAGTAAAACATCGTGTCCCTCGTCTCCTGTTACCATCCGCCTAGACGCACAGTTCGGGACCCCCTACCCGAGATCCACGGTTTGACACCGGCAGGCATGATTTAGCTCTGCGGCCCGGACAGTGCCTTGGTGGCCGCACGAATCCGCTCCGGCCCTTAGTCCGGAGCCGATCGCCCAGATCGAGGACCGGTGGCTGGACACCGCCTCGGGGGCTGCAACTTCCGCGGTGATGGAGCCGAACACTAACCTTGTCCCCTATAAAGCTCGTGACTCCGAGGTGCCGGACTCCGAACCTCCTGTGCCCCTGCCAATCGAATCCGATTTTGCGCCAATCATGGAGTTCACCGCTGCGGACATCTTTCAGCACTCGCCCTTTGGCGACATACTAAATTCGCTAAAGCAACTCTCGCTATCCGGAGAGTCCTGGCCGGATTATGGACAGGATGGTTGGGATGCGGACGACGAAGAAATTCAAAGCCCACCCACCTCCCACTTTGTAGCCACTGTCGACGATCTAACCGACATGCTAGACTATGACTCCGAAGACATCGACGGTATGGACGACGATGCCGGAGACGAACAAGAACCAGCGCCTACAGGTCACTGGAAGACCACCTCGTCATATGACATATACATGATGGACACCCCAAAAGATGGGGACGGCGAAGAAGCAGCGGCGCCACTCTAAATCCCGCCACAGCAAGAATGGAGATTCCGGCACAGGGGATAATAACACCCCAAAGAGTGCCGAAGACAATCCCCTCCTGCAAGATTCAGCGCAGGAGGATGCAGAAGCAAGCCCTCACGAGAGAGCGGCAGACGAAGAGGTCGAGGATGATAATTACATACCTCCCTCTGGAGACGAGGCAAGCCTCGACGAAGACAAATTCGTCGTGCCCGAGGATCCCGTCGAACAAGAGCGTTCCAAACGCAGGCTAATGGCTACAGCAAATAGCCTAAAGAAAAAGCAGCAGCAGCTTCAACCTGATCAAGACCTGCTGGCCGACAGATGGACCGAGGTCCTCGCGGCCGAAGAGTATGAACTCGAACGCCCCTCCAAGAGCTACCCAAAACACAAGTTGCTCCCCCGATTAGAAGAGGAAGCATACATACCTTCATCACTAGCGCACAATATGGCCGACCGATCACCCCGTGGTCGCGACAGAGAGGCATCCAGGCCTTCCATCAAGACCGTACCCCGGCATCGCTCGAAAAGTACGAAGCCACGAGGGAACGCGCCGGACATGCGGGACATATTGGAGGATATGGCAAGACAATCCAGATCTATTTATGGATCATGTGGGCGCCCCACGACCCACAACGAATACCGTCGAGCCGGATACAATAACTCGGCCGGGCCGAACACAGCAGACAACGCTGCCTGGAGCTACGTCATGATATTGCTCAATACTGAGGCGCCGCACACCGCTATGCTTCAGCGGCGAAGTAATGGATCATCAAATCCTGAAGGGTTTAAACCCGTAAACATCGAATCGCCGATGGCACGCGCAGACCCTGCGGTTTGGATCGAAGATTATCTCCTTCACATCCATATGGCCCGCGGCGGCATCTCCACGCCATCAAATATCTCCGCTCAAGCTTAAAGGACCAGCTCGGCATTGGCTTAACAGCCTGCCCGCAGAGTCAATTGAGTGTTGGGAGGACACGGAAGCCGCATTCCTCGACAACTTCCGTGGCACATCGTGCGACCACCGACGCCGATGACCTAAGCCACATAATCCAAACCCAGGCGAATTGGCGGACAATTACGGACACGGTTCTTAACAAAGAAAAATCAAATCGTCGATTGTTGGGATGCGAAGCCCTCGCAGCCTTCAAACATAACATCATGACGAGTGGCTAGCCCGGCACCTAGGGCGGGAAAAGCCGAAATCCATGGCAGCCCTCACATCATTAATGACCCGCTTACGTGCGGGAGAGGATAGCTGGCTGGCTCGCAGCAACAACCTCGGCAAAATGCTGGTAGTCCGGACACTAAGGACCACAATGGCAGGTCGCGTCGAAGCAAAAATAAACGCCGCGTTAACGGCGACGACAAGGAGGATACGGGAGTTAACGCCGGATTCCGAGGCTCTAAACCCGGTCAGCGGAAGAAGCCATTCTAAAGAACCACTCCGGGTCCGTCCAATTTGGACCGAATACTCGACCGCTCATGCCAGATACATGGCACCCCCGAAAAGCCAGCTAACCACACCAACAGAGGTTGTTGGGTATTTAAGCAGGCAGGCAAGTTAATTGCCGAAAACAACGACAAGGGGCTGCACAGCAACGACGAGGAAGAGACCCGACCGCCGAACAGTAGAGGACAGAAGGGTTTCCCCCACAAGTGCGGACGGTGAACATGATATACGCAACCCATATACCCAAGAGGGAACGGAAGCATGCACTAAGGGACGTATATGCGATGGAGCCAGTCGCCCCTAAGTTCAATTCATGGTCCTCTTGCCCGATCACTTTCGATAGAAGAGACCATCCGACCCGTATCCGCCATGGCGGATTCGCCGCATTGGTTTTAGACCCAATCGTTGATGGATTTCACCTCACGAGAGTCCTGATGGATGGCGGCGTGCTTTGAACCTGCTTTATCGGGATACGGTCGCGCAAGATGGGCATGGACCCTCAAGGATTAAACCTACAAAGACAACCTTCAAAGGCGTCATACCGGTGTTGAGGCCAATTGTACTGAGCTCGATCCTGCTGGAAGTGGTCTTGAGATCCCGGACAATTTCTAGAGCGAGAGTTAATCTTGACATAGTCCCATTCGGCGGCTATCATGCTCTTTCGGACGAACGTGTTCGCAAAGTTCAACTCGCGGTGCGCATTACGCATACCTCAAGCTCAAGATGCGGGCCCTCGTGGAGTCATCACGGTCAGCAATCTGAGCGCTCCTCGAGCGGAGGAACACCTGGCTCTCGCGGCGGAGTACTGAGCAGCCTTCTAAGGCAATTTTCGATTCCGGCGTTAAGCGGCGGATACGACAAGCAGCGCTGAAGCAACATCAACCAAGACCACAGCACGATCCGAGCAAGTGTAGCAATGCGGCCAACCCAGCCCTTGCATAATTGCAAGACCAACCCTCGCGTACATCATTACGCTCTAGAGATACCATGGGCCTAGGAGGAGAATGCGACCACAACAGACCAGAGTGCGGCTCGACCACACCGGGGGCTCACAAGTGTGTCGCTCTTTTTATTATTTTCCTTCTTTGTATACATAGGACTCCGTTCACGGAGGCCTGTCCGTGGTGAACCCGCCGAACTCACGATGCAACAGCGGGGGAGGGAAGAAGGCTGCGGCGAACACTCGGTGGTCTCCATTACGAGCATTAAATTTGATTATATACACCAGTCCGCAGCCCACCCTCGGAGGACATGTTTAATTAGTCAATCCCTTGCTTACGCACTATTTGTATCATTCGCACTCATAGCGAATCCCTTGAATACATAATGCAGCACTTTTTGCTGTTATTGCATCACTTTACATATATGTTCACTAATGACATCTTGCACCCGTATATTTTGGTATGGCGAATACACGAGGGCTTATGTTCCCCGCATTATGGTGTGATAAGTCCGAACACTTTCACAAGTGCGGCACCCGAACTTATAGCATTATATGAATCGGCTCGAATCATGTCTTGGGTCAATAGTTGGGTTTGCCCGGCCCACGTTTTGGTACCTTACGTTCCGTTCAGTCGGCTAAGGTGGCCTTGGGAGAACCACCGTGATTGCGCCCGGTTGAGCCGGGCGGCGCCTCGATGGGAAAGCTAAACCGATGTCATGATAAGGCGAGAGACTGGTCGCTGTTCGAGAGGTCTTTTCGAGTCCTTAAAGACTTATGCCGCGTCAACCGAAGAACCGGATAATGTCCGGCCAAGGCGCGGATAGCGCCCCGAACTCAGTCTTCCGAATACTAGGGGCTTTGCCGAAATTTAAAATTATAGAATTCTATGGCTAAGTGAGAGTGTTCAAGCATTATATGTCCGGTTGCCTTGTTCGTTGTGTTGAGCGCCTCCCTAGATGGATCCAAAAATGGGAACAAGAGTGCTCAAATTTATCCCGAACACCCCAGCACTCGTGGCTTGGGGGCTGAAGCCGACGACTTGCCATCTCTTAGATTTTATAAATGGCCGCACAGAAGGTAATATTTTAAATCAAACAAGCGTTGCTTAGCGCATATGAACAAAGTTTTCAGCGCACAGGATAATACATAGCGAGTCTACTCAATAATTACATCTCTGGGGCACTCATCCGCAATCTTGCGGGCACCCTTCAGACAGTCTTATAGTACATCTCAGCGCACGGTACTCCTTGCCCAATGGCGGCGCGTGATGATAAGCTTCTCCGCATCAGCCTGCCCTGGTGCACCTTTTGCGCGGCAAGGGCCCGACGAGCACCTTCAATACAGGCGGAGCGCTTGACGACCTCCAACAAGGGGCACGCATCCACCAGCCGCCGCACGAGGCCGAAGTAGATCCCAGGCATGGCCTCTCCAGGCCACAGCCGAACTATGAGGCCCTTCATGGCCTGTTCGGCTACCTTATGGAGCTCGACCAGCTGCTTCAGCAGGTCGCTAGGGGGCACCGGATGGCCGGCCTCAGCGTACTAAGACCAGAAGACCTTCTCCGTTGAGCTCCCCTCCTCGCCACGGTGGAATGCGGCGGCATCGGATACTTCTGAGGCAGATCTGCAGCGCCGAGAGCTCAAATTCTGGTAAGTGTCAGGTAGTTTACATTAACATGCATGCTTTGCATGAAAACTGCCTTACCCGCCGCTATTTTATTCACATCCTCAACCTCTTGAAGGGCCTTATGGGCCTCGGCCTTGGCGGCTTTGGCACTTTCAAGAGCCGAGGCAAGCTCGGACTCTCGAGTCTTTGAGTCGCGCTCCAAACTCTCATGCTTTTCCATGAGAGCCTGGAGCTCTTGCCGCACTTCCGCCACCCGCGCCTCCTGCTTCTCTCGCTCTACCCGTTCCACGGCCGCATTGCGTTCGGCCGCGGACACAGCCTCCTTCAGGGTTGCCACCTCGTTAGTGGCCCCTGCAGTACCCACGTTATCCTTGTTATTTTTATTGCAACCTAAATCCTTTTCTATAAGGTAAATTTTCAAAGCGGTGTTACTCACCTTCTTTGTCCTCGAGTTGCTTCTTGGCACGGCCGAGCTCTTGCTCGGACCGCTCGAATCTGCTTCAATGCACCGACCTCCATGATCGGTCTTGGAGAGGGCGGCGCAGCCTGCAAACCCATATTGACATAATTTTTAGCAACCCTGCGTATATCTTCTTTAGATCCTCAGTCCGGCTTTTCTTTCCGAACACCGAACCGAGCATCGAGGGGCTCTTGTCTATGCGGTATTACATTACATATTTTTAAACTTCTTACCTCAAAGCCTGTTAGAAGGCTGCTGCAGGCTTCGGTCAGCCCGCTCTTGGCGAGTTGAACCTTCTGAATCACCGCACTCATGATAGTGTGGTGTTCTTCCTCGATAGAAGCGCCTTTGAGCGCCTCCACCAAGTTGTCCGGCGCCTCCGGTTGGACGGGGGCTGCCGGCGTCACGGTCTTGCCCTTCTTGCGAAGGGGCCGCTGCCGGACTCGAAACCACTGCGGGTTCGGCGTGGAGTCGGCGCAAAGTCCGGAGGCTGCCTTGCGGCGCCTCCGGAGCCTCCTCCTGATGGGTCCCTTCCTGAAATCCCACCTCGGCGTCCTCAGCGGCGCGAGGGGTGGAAGCGTCGGAATGGAATTCACATCCGCGCGAGCCAGCGACCCACTCGACGAAGCGGGGAGATCATCGTCGGCGTCATTGCGAGCGTTATGCGGCATTAGAAGGACACTATGTGACACAAAAGAAATTGCAGATCATTCAGGAATCCGGATACTTACGATCTCGCCGGAGGCCTGGCCCTTGAGGGCCACTCTTCATCGCCAATGTTGGTGTTGGCGGAGCTGTCCGGGGGAATAGTTCTTCCCCTCTTGGACCCTTCGGCCTCCCCTGTTGGGGAGGCCTTCCTCTTTCTCTCTCCCTCCTCTGGGAGAGAGTCTTCTTCCTCCTACTCATCTTCGGGGGAGGAATCCGCCTCGAGTCGTCGGACACACAGCACGGAACTCTTTCGAGTACCCGTGGCCACCTTCTTGGCCTTCTTCTCGGCACCACGTGTGGTGCGGAACCAGCAGCCCCGCTAGGCAGGCGTCCTTGGTCTTCGGCATGGGGCCGGCGGATGAGCTGCTCGGCCTTCTTCATCCATTCTGTCAAAGGACAAGGGAGATTGAAACCCGCTTAGGGTCGAACTATTAACAAAAGTGTCCCGTAAAGGGGTAGAATCACTTACCTCGTCGGTGGACGCCGCGAGTGAAATCCGTGATCTTCCGTCGCGGATGCGGGGCTTCGGCGCCCTTAAACAAAGCACCCTCCAGCGCTTTCCGTGCGTCGTGTCGAAGAGCCCGCTCAACGCTGGTCTTGTGTGCGGATCAAACTCCACAGGTTGAATGCCCGTTCTTGGCATGGGAGAATCCGGCGGACGAGCATGACTTGGACCACATTAACTAGCCTGAGCTTCTTGTTCACCAGCTTCTGGATACAGGCTTGGAGTCCAGTCAGCTCCTTTGAACTACCAAATAGCAAGCCCTTCTCTTTCCAGGAGTTGAGCTGCACAAGGATACTAGATCTGAACTCGGGGGCCGCCGCCCACTTAGGGTCGCGCGGCTCGGTGATGTAGAACCACCCCAACTGCCACCCCTTGACGGACTCCACGAAGGCCCCCTCGAACCAGAGGACGTTGGCTTCTTGCCCAACATGGCGCCTCCGCACTCCGCCTGCGTGCCCTTTACTACCTTCGGCTTGACATTGAAGGTCTTGAGCCACAAGCCGAAGTGGGGCTGGATGCAGAGGAAGGCCTCGCACACGATGATAAACGCCGAGATGTTGAGGATGAAGTTCGGCGCCAGATCATGGAAATCTAGGCGTAGTAGAACATGAGCCCCGGACAAAAGGGTGAAGTGGAAAGCCCGATCCAGCGGAGGAAGTGGGGAGAAATCGACCCTCTCATGGGGCTGGGGTGGGGATGAGCTGCCCTTGTCGGGCGGCCGGTGCGTGATGTCGCCGGAAAGGTATCCTGTATTTGCATGGTTTGGCGATGTGCTCCTCCTTAGCGGTGGAGGCCAACCATTTACCTCCATAGCGGACATGGTCGGAGAAGGTTGAGATGAGATGCGCGAACTTGGGCGCTGGAGCTCGAGTGCACGGAGATGGATAAGCAAAGGAGGAAGAAGGCGTAGGTAAAAAGGCGGATCCTTATCCCCTTATATATAGGCGGACGAAGACTATACGTCCCCACCGGCCTGGTAAAACTCGCTTATCTACCAAGCGCCACCATCAATGGCGCGGTTGGGTTACCCACATTTGTATTGATGAGAATCCCGGAATAAGGGGAACACGATCTCTGCTTCGACAAGACGTGCCAAGGAAACCACTTCGCTAAACGCGCTGAGGTGGTATAATAAAAAACGATTCAAGTAAAGGCTTGGTGGTGGTGTGACGTCATGCCGCATAATACGTCAGCAGATTGAACTTGTGTACATATTATTCTCTCTACGGTGGAATGTGGAATTTATTTTGCAGTGTCGGACACTATCCTGGTGTTCACGATCTTCTATGGATTATTCGGAGGAGGAACCCGCCTTGCAATGCGAACATTATGCGCCGGACTCATCGTCATTGAAGCGAGTTCGAGGGCTCTTGAGGAGTCTGGACTAGGGGTGTCCGGACAGCGGACTATCATCGTCGCGGACTCCAAGACTACGAAGATACAAGATTGAAGACTCCGTCCCGTGTCCGGATGGGACTTTCCTTGGCGTGGAAGGGAAGCTTGGCGATACGGATATGTAGATCTCCTACCATTGTAACCGACTCTGTGTAACCCTAGCCGTCTCCGGTGTCTATATAAACCGGAGGGTTTTAGTCCGTAGGACATAACATCCATTACAACAATCATACCATAGGCTAGCTTCTAGGGTTTAGCCTCCTTGATCTCGTGGTAGATCCACTCTTGTAATACACATCATCAATATTAATCAAGCAGGACGTAGGGTTTTACCTCCATCAAGAGGGCCCGAACCTGGGTAAAACATCGTGTCCCTTGTTTCCTGTTACCATCCGCCTAGACGCACAGTTCGGGACCCCCTACCCGAGATCCGCCGGTTTTGACACCGACACTCTCCTTGAGCCACATCATCAAAATTGATGTAGCCGTTTGATGAAGTAAATCAGTCCATAATAGCCGTCTGATCTAGACGTTGAGAGGCTCTGCACTAAGCCACATGCAAGCATGCAGAAATACCATGGCACATGCATGTGAGTGGGTTTTAAATCACATCAACATGTCTGCATGCAATCATGCACCGGTAGCATGCATGTAAGTGTGCTTTTAAGTCCCATTAACATGTCAAAAAGAAAAATATAATCCCATTATGCAGTAGGAGTTGGCTGATCTTTTTTCCTTACGTGGGATGATCTAAATGATGATGGGAGTTTATTTAGTTTGGCTACCATATTTGTCATGCGGTTATAGAGTTTTTAGTTCTATGAAATCGATAATTTTTTGAGAGAGATATACGCTGTTCATGGCAACGCAGCGAGGACTCGTCTAGTAATATTTAGGAGCGGAGGGAGTACTATGTAAAGAGTTAGCTGTCATGCGGTGATCTTTGTGAGGTGGGCCATGTAATCACCGAGCTCTGCATGTTTTCACTGCTCTTGCACTCCTCTGCTGTAAGAATGGAGAAAATTGTAATCTACTACCTCCTTTCGCCGAAAGCGTGGGACATCCAGCAGTCCTACCACGTCAGTAATAAAGACCAATGAGCCGTCAAATCACATAGACCCATTAGTAAGTTGGACGGACGAAGCAACCATCACTCTTGCGCCAGTGAGAGGTCATGTCCGCTCTACCCGGGCATGAATGCGGCACCGATTCTTTAGAGCGGCGCTGACCGTTTCGGGCGGGAAGCGCGCGTGGGCGATGGAGAGGCTTTGGGTGGGCCAGGCTGGTCAGGAGCGGGCGTGGCAGCTGTCCGCATGTCCCTACCGGACACGCCCAGAAACGAGAGGATGCACCGACTCTCGCGGCTAAAATCGTACACTACACACCATCTCTCTGTAGGAGTAGGTCGATCTGTCGCACTCTCTAACACACACATGCTATTAAACATACACACGCACACGCACGCACCTTGGTCCCGTTGCACCTTCTAATGTGACTTATTACAACCAGACGGAGGGAGTAGTAAGTATATGAGATCTGGTGGCACCTTGACTTAAGTCGAATACAAGTGCCCAAAATTTGTGTGCACGTTATAATAAGGATTCACTTAAAATAATGCGTGAGCGTAACAGAGGATCAATTGGACGGTGTTCGGCGATGAGCGAGATGTGTGAGGTAAGATACACCGCTGGCACTTTTAATTTTTCTTATTAATTTGTTTGTTTCACCCTATGACTGGTGGCACCCAACATACTACGTGGAGAGAGGTAAGGTGACTAAGGCTGCATTATTTCTACACCACTGTGGATAGTCTTACCACCAAAGCCACAAGACACGATTATGATTGAAATACCAATGACTCCCACACACAAAAAAACACGGCATGCTTGTCACACGAATGCAGGAACGTATAAAAGGTTATTTTCCTCTCGTTGAATATAACGGGAGGGTTGTGTAGCTGGTTAGCCTATTCGCTCATCAAACTTGAGGTCTCGGGTTCGATAACTACACTTGAGCATAATTTTTGCCAGGAGGATTCTTTGACAGGTCAAAATGTTTTCTAGGGTTTGCACGCTTCACACACTCTCTCTCTCCAGTATATATATACACGCTGGAGCCTCGGCGCTTGTAGTTACTCTCTTCACACTCTCTCACCCTCTCCCGCTGGAGCCTCAGCGCTTGTAGTTCCTCTCTTCACACTCTCTCGCCCTCTCTAGATCTAAACAAGACTTTGTTGGCCTCTCTCTCCCCTCACTGCTGCTCAAAGAGCCGGCAAGATCCGTCCGTCGAGAAGGGAAGTAGGCTTAATGCTGTCACCATCGGCGAGGGAGGGAATCCACTACTGGCCTTGTTGTTCACTTTCCACATGGTGCGGCGGGAGGGCCTCCGACCCTTCTTCTTCCTGCCGTCCGTCGCCCACGAACCACGCCCGGGAACCTTAAGGTATATTTACTTACTCCACATGCATTGCTCTAGCTGCATGTATACCATGAAAATAGGACATGGTTCAAAGAGGAAAGGAGTGGGGGAAAGTAGTGGCAAAAGTTGTATATAGCATGAATCTAGGACGTGGTTCAAAGAGGAAATGAAGGGGGAAAGTTGTATAGCATGAATCTAGGACGTGGTTCAAAGAGGAAAGGAATGGGGAAAAGTATTGGGGAAAGTTGTATAGTATAAATCTAGGACGTGGTTCAAAAAGGCAAGGAAGGGGCGAAAGTACTAGTTCAAAAAGGAAAGGAAGGGACAAGGCTGTAGAGTTTGAGCAGGACTAGATTTGCTGCGCTCACATAGGGAAAGGTGTCTAAAGATAACAAAACTGGGACCAACACAAATATGCTCCTTGGTTGTTTGTTCTTTGTTGCAACAGACTATGCATGACCACAGTACATCGGTAGATGCACATGGTCTTTGGTCGTCCAACGTCGTGCAACTCATTAGCTGTTGTTAATCTAAGGCCCTGTTTGGTTAAAAACTCCCTAGCCCATACCTGCTTGGTTCCAGGGACTAAACATGGACTAGAGGTTATTAAATGACATGCTAAAAGATCATGTTACCCCTAGTAATGAACTAATAGAAACAAGGTGTGATGCATGGCAGGGGCAACTGTTGGAAAAAGTCCCAGAAAAGACTCCCTCGGTGTCGTGGAATTGTCACGTCAGATGTCCTAGTGAAAGGACTTAGTCGTGGAGCCATCGCAACTAGGAAGCTTGAAGGGGTTAATCGGGACAAGAGACACGAGAGGTTTTATACTAGTTCGGCCCCTTACGATGAAGGTAAAGCCTACGTCTAGTTGTGATTGGGATTATGTATGTCTCAATAACGAGAAGCGTAATCGCTTGACCTAGCTCTCGAGTTGTTGTTTCGTTACTCGAACCGCCGGGTCGTCCTTTGTATCTTGAGGTTGACTTGGTGACTCTATAGAGTCTGGCGGCTTATAGATCATGTCCGCCTCGGTCTCTTAATCTTTCTTGCCTTACAGTACAAGTTACATAATCAAGGTGGTTTAACACTACGGGCCTTAGGTCATCTCTGGGCCGTTGGGCCTTTACTAAGCCGCTGTCTTCAAGCTTGAGCTTCTATTTTCAAGAATGCTTGTAAGTATAACCCGTCTCCTTTTGGCGGGTCATACTAGTAGTTATATCCCTAGCATTAGGCCCTAGGTTGATTTGAACTAGTTCATGTCAGTCTTCAATACTTAAGAAAAAGTCCTCCGCCTCTTATTTAAGAAGATTCATGTAACCCGCCATGACGTCATCCTTCAAATTTGTGGTAACCCGCCATGACGTCACCTGTCATAAATGCACGCCTTGTCCAACACATCTCAATGGATCTTTGTCTTAATGACCATTCGAAAATCGAGGCGCCTTTTTAGTTGGATAACTATGTTTTTTTGGCCTCCTTGTTTTTCGCGCCCACTTCACAATTTTTTCCTTATAAATAGACCCGACTAGGTCTCCTCTCACTCTCTGTTTCCCATATTCTTCCTCTCGCCCCTACTGTCGCTCGAACTCCGCCGCCGCCGTAGTGCACCTTCGTCTCCGACGACTTTGACTGCTGCATCAACCTGAATCCGTCCAGAGAACGGCGGCGCCCCTCCGCAACAGATCTATCGCTGTAAGTTTTCCCCTTTCTGCATCTTAGATCCATGCTAGGGTTACCGAGTTCCTCTGTACAGTTCGTAGTTCATCTCAGTTCTTCGTGTTTCTTCTGCCGCGGCTTCTTTTGATCCAACAGTAGCATAGACCTCATGCGGTAGCTGTTCCGCATCCATTTTAGGCACTAGCGGATCCTTTTTCTTTGTAAAGAATCCTCATTAGAACGCATGAACTCCTCTGTACCATGTTTGTAAGTCTAGAAATATTTCTTTTCTGAACCTTTGTTTGATCCAAAATAATTAATGCAAATTGTGAAACTTGTTTGCCCTACACTTAGGAAAAATCCATATGTTGTTAAACTTGCTAGTCATGGCGGATCTGACTGCCGGCTTAATAAAATGATAATCTGAATCTTCCCCTGTTAGTTGAAACAACACTGATGGCTTTAAAACACTTATGGCGGCTTACGTAACCCGGATAGAAATATCCTTATACCATTAGGCCCCTTCATAAGTCACCATAGTTCATTCCAGCAATATTCTTCCTGCCCGGCTTAAATTTGAACCAGCCTTACTTACCTTGTATTTAGGCTTTCAAACATAATGGCGCCCAAGGCACCTACCACTTGCAATTGGGTGAAATCCATTGTCACTGATAGCACTTTAGATGACTTCGTCAAAACCGGCTATCTGCCCAAGAAAGAAGTCATGCCTTACCGTGCTCCTCACCGGACGAAGAAATCCCTCAACCCAAAGACGGAGAGGTGGTCGTCTTCACCGATCATATGAACCGGGGTTACACGCCTCCTTGTTCAAAAAATTTCAGAGATGTGCTGAAGTTTTTTGACCTTCACCCACAAGACATCGGACCCAGTTTCGTGTCTAATATCTGCAATTTTCAAGTGTTCAACAAGGTTTATCTTGGTGAAGAACCCAATTTACTGCTTTCCAGAGAGCTGTTCTACTTGAACCGCCAGACAGAGTGTGCCAGTGGTCAGAGCTTGGAACTTGGTGGGATTTCCATTTAGCGCCGCAGGGATGCACTTTTCCCCTATGCCAACCCGCCAAGCCATCCAAAGGATTGGAACATGACGTGGTTCTACTTCAAAGATACCTCCCCGGCTGACTAGAATCCTCTGCCCCGCTATCGTGCCCTCCGTCTTGACACCAATCATCATTTGCCAGACAAGATTTCTTCCGCAGAACGCAGATCCCTCTCTCCTACCATAGCCAAGATCAAAGCTCTGTTGGGGAACGGGTTGACGGGAATTGTCCTGGTCCGAGTCTGGCTCGCCTGGCGGGTTATCCCTTTAAGCCGCCGCACCATCTTAATGTGCGAATACACTGGCACCGAGAATGACCCCCTGCGCCATATCGCTGTCGACTTACCTGCTCATGTTGTTGATGACATGACCAAATCTCTTCTCAATGAGACTCTGGCGGATTGTGGCAGAGTGGGTCTCGCCCCGTTCTGCAAAGATAACTCGGCTCCAAAGGTAAAAACACCCCTATAGAAAAATGTTTACCTTATTTTCTTAATGTTTCACCTATATTCACAATACACTTAATCCTTGCAGGCGGGTGATAAATTTTGGAACATTAAATATGATCATGAAGCGGCTAAGAAAGCCAGGAAATAAAAAAGAGCCGACAGGAAAGAAGCTGCCCAAAGGAAGGGCAAGAAAGCTACTGCTTCCGACTTGCTTCGGCTGTCAGACTCTTCTGAGTCAGAGGTAGCCCTTGATTCCCTTGGCTTATTCTTTAATCATCTTATTGACACTGATCATCAGCAGGAGGCACTGGGACAAGCCGTAGCAAGGCTGACGACTATCCTTTCCTCCGACTCCGAGCCTTTGCCAAGGCAGAGAAAATCCATGAGTGACCCGAAAGTAAGATTTTCTCATCATCTAGCTCATCACGATCCTCAATTTCTTTTGAAGCGGCAAATTCATGAGAGCCGGAGGCAGACCCGGACCAGCAAGGACGCGGAGCTCTCCTCCGGCTTACCAAATACTCCAAGGAAACGCCGAAACGAGGTTACCTCTGTTTTACCTAAATTTTACCCCTTCACGGGTCTCTTTCGTCAACCACTCAATTCCTTTGACTCGGATTATCAGGATACTTCCCCTCCCTCCGGCAAGTAATTGCAATCCAATCTCCCGACATTCAAGACTGTACCAGGGTATAATAAACCACTCACTTTTGTAGTTATTGTAATCTTCTTACTTCTGTATCAATCTCTTGATTTGAATGCAGTATTCAAGTTAAACCCAGCAAGAGGGGTAGAAGGAATAAACCGGCTGATGAGAGAGTCGCCACTGATGAGCCGGCTCTTGAAGCAACCGTGCCGGAGTCAAGCACTCATGAACCGCCACCTGAACCAGCACAAGATGTGTCTCCTCCTACTGACCTGCCAACTGACCAAGGTGCTTACGGGTCAGAAAATCCTCAACCTCCAAGCCCAAACTGGACGGCTGATCCTTCGAACACAGATGTTGAAATTACGGGAACTGGCCATGTTGACCCGAGGAGGCCAACCGTACTGGCCAAATGCTCCGCCAAGGAAGAACTTCTGGACTAGCGCCGAGTCAAGATGGACATCTGTAACACCCCGGATGTAACTTTCCATATTTGTAACTCCAACTCTTGCCATTTTCGGATATGTGCTATGATATTCCCTCCATGGTTGGGTTTTGTTTTCGTTTTGCTTTTTGTCCATGTCATGCATCTCATATCATGTCATCATGTGCATCTCATTTGCATTCGTGTTCGTCTCATGATTCCGAGCATTTTCCCCGTTGTCCGTTTTGCAATCCGGCACTCCTATGTTCCCCGGCGTCCCCTTTTACATTTTTTCCGTGTGCGGGTGTTGAACATTCTCGGAATGGACCGAGCCTTGCCAAGTGGCCTGGTATAGCACCGCAGACCACTGTCAAGTTTGGGTCATTTGGAGTTCGTTTGGTACTCAACGGTTAACAAGGCTCTCGCAAAGGCCTTTTTAAGTTGCAGCCCAACACCCTCCAAAACAGCCCAATAACCCATCTAAGTCACCTCCATGCTCTCGGTCGTTCGATCACGATCGTGTGGGCGAAAACCGCACCCCATTTGGACACTCCTAGCTCCGTCTACCTCTATATATAGAGCCCTCCCCCGAATTCACGGGCAAACCCTAGAAATTTGTCCTCTCCGCGCGCCGGACATCGTCGCCCGCGCGGACATCGTCGCCGCCGCCCGCAGCCAATCGGGGCGTGCACGGCGCGCCGCCGCGCCACGCCGCCCAACCCTTGAAGCCCGCCATGGCCCTCCCCGCCGACCCGGACGCGCCCTGACCCGCCGTGCCGCGCCGCCTCCTCCAGCTCCGGCCTCCTCCGCCGCCCGCCGTCGTCGGCCGCCGCGCATCGCCGCCCGCCTCCAGCGCCGATGCGCCGCCCGCCGCCGCCGCCCGCATGCGCCTTCGCCGCCGCCCGTGGCTCCACGCGCGCCCGTCCGCCGCGCCCGGCCGCCATTGGCCTCCGGCCCGCCGCCGAGCCGCCCGGTGTCCCACCTTCCTCGGCGCGCCCGAACTCCGGCCGATCCGATCTGGGTCCAGATCCAAAATCCCTCGGTTGACTTTCTTACCTTCAAATCCACTAAGTCCTACTTACGTATTAATTTTGTTGCATTTTCATCGCATCACATCTTCGCACCCGTGGCTCCGTTTTGGGCGTATGATATGTCAAATTGTTCGCCTCGAAGAGTAGATCATTCCGTTCCATTCGTCATTTGCATTTGAGCTCATCTTGGTGCCGAAATCTTTGTTGGAAGAGGGCTTGGATCGTTAGTTCGAGAATCTTATCGGCCACGAGCTCTTTTGTCATTTTGCCATGATTTATGTGTGCACCTTATGAACTTGAGTCCTACATGTGTGTTAAACTATGCCATGCCATCTTTCCAGGGGTGTATGCCATGTATTTTTGTGAGTTATGTGGTGACTATAACAAGCATGCAAAGTAGGGATGATAATGTTGCTGATTTCAGGAACTTAGTGTTTTCACTAAGTCATGTCTGCTTTGTTATTTTTATGCCATATGTTCATGTTGTTCTGAGAGACCGTGCCCTTTTGAGCATGATCGGTAAGGGTGTTTTGAACATATGGATGTGCTCTATCAATCCATGCCTTTGTTGGTATTTATGGAGTAGTCTAGCATGTCATTTTCGTGCTCTACTTTTGCTTGAAAATGTTTCCTGGCAGATTGTTTGCATGAGATTCAATTTTCACGAGGTCGTTGTAGTTGATCCGTTTATGCTATGATGTTGTTCTTACCATGTATAGCTTCTATGCCATGTCTTCTTGATGGGTGTATGCTTAGTTTATCATGAGATGCTATGTAGTGAGTGCATCGAGCTCACGAACATGCCTACTCGTTATCTATTTTTGCCATGCCCAGTTTTTCTGCAAAGTCTGAAATCTGTAATAAAACTTACTATGTTTACATGGGTGCCATCATATCCTCTAGTCCTTTTTGCCTTATGGTCAGTAAGGGACTATTGATCAATGCTTTGAGTAGAATCATGTCATGCCTTGTTTTGCTATTATACGTTCCTGTAGCATGTTGTTTGCTTGCTCTAAACATGCCTTCCTGATGTTAACTCCTGGCATACTAGTATTTTCACCAAGTCTGTGAACCTGATCTTTTTAGCACTTTCACCATGCTTGTTTAAACATGTTATGATGTGATTTAGCCGTAGCTCAGTGTTCCTCTTTTGTTAAGCATCTCCTGTAGATCGCCGCCATATGCTTTGTTTTTATGTTGGGGTCTTTGTAGCATAGTTTCTTGTTGCGTGCTAAGTAGCATCGAGTACATTAAACGCAGATTTGCGTCATTCTTGTTTTGCTTGTCATTTGCAAACCGTGCATCCGATTCCGGTGATCTTTATATCGATTTCACCCGAAATCATCTCATCTTTCCAGCGGCATACTTGGTTTTCCAAGTTGATGCCCGGTTCATCATTTTCCTTCCGGAGCATACATATGCATTGCATAACACATCTCGCATAACATGTCATATATTGCATCATATTGCTTGTGCATTGTTCCTTGTTTGATTGTGGTTCCGTTGCTTGTTTTCTTGCTTAGGGTAGAGCCGGGAGACGAGTACGTGAACGAGGAACCTGTTGAGAACGCCTACGAGGATCAAGCCTTCGACAACTCTGAGAACCTTGCGCAAGATGACCATACCTTCGATATCACTTCTATCTTTGCTTGCTAGATGCTCGCTCTTTTGCTATGCCTATGCTGCGATACCTACCACTTGCTATAACATGCCACCCATATTGCCATGTCATACCTCTAACTATCCATGTCCTAGCAAACCGTTGATTGGCTATGTTACCGCTTTGCTCAGCCCCTCTTATAGCGTTGCTAGTTGCAGGTGAAGATGAAGTTTGTTCCTTGTTGGAACACGGATACTTTGGGATATCACAATATCTATTGTTTTAATTAATGCATCTATATACTTGGTAAAGGGTGGAAGGCTAGGCCTTATGCACGGTGTTTTGTTCCACTCTTGCCACCTAGTTTCCGTCATACCGGTGTTATGTTCCTTGATTTTTGCGTTCTGCTGATCGGGTGATTTATGGGACCCCTTGACGGTTCGCTTTGAATAAAACTCCTCGGCAAAGAAGGCCCAACCTTGGTTTTACCATTTGCCACCTAAGCCTTTTTCCCTTGGGTTTCGCGAGCCGAGGGTCATCTTTATTACCCCGGGCGGTGCTCCTCGAGTGTTGGTCCAAACTAGAGCACCGTCTTGGGACCATTCCTTGGCAACTTGGATTACGTCGGTACAGACGCTTCGCTTATCCGGTGTGCCACGAGAGCGAGATATGTGCAGCTCCTATCGGGATTTGTCGGCACGATCGGGTGGTCTTGCTGGTCTTGTTTTACCATTGTCGAAATGTCTTGATGTCGGGATTCCGAGATCGATCGGGTCTTCCGGAGAAGGTTTATTCCTTCGTTGACCGTGAGAGCTTGTGATGGGCTAAGTTGGGACACCCTGCAGGTATTATCTTTGAAAGCCGTGCATGTTATGAGGCAGATGGGAATTTGTTAATGTCGGTTGTAGAAAACCGAAGTTGACCTTAATTAAAATACATCAAGCGTGTATGTAACCGTGATGGTCTCTTCTCGTGGTCAGGGAAGTGAACACGATGTTGGAGTTATGTTTGACGTAAGTAGTTCAGGATCACTTCTTGATCGCTACTAGCTTCACGATCGTGCTTTGCTTCTCTTCTCGCTCTCTTTTGCGATGTAGCCACCATATATGATAGTCGCTTGCTGCAGCTCCTCCTTTTTACACTAGCCTTCCCTTAAGCTTAAATAGTCTTGATCTCGCGGGTGTGAGATTGCTGAGTCCCCGTGGCTCACAGATTCTACCAAAACAGATCACGGTACCGATGATACCAGTAGCAGAGGGCTAAGCCGAGCTGAAGTGGGAATTTGATGAGGCCCTTGGTCGTTACTATGTTTCATTTCCAGACGATTAGTAGTGGAGCCCAGTTGGGGCGATCGGGGATCTGTGTTGCATTTGGGGTATTCTTCTTTTATTTGGGTTCCGTAGTCGGACCTTGAGTGTAAGCTGAATGATGGATGTTTATTTATGTATTGTGTGAAGTGGCGACTGTAAGCCAACTATGTATCTCTTTCCCTTATGTATTACATGGATTGTGCGAAGATTACCTCACTTGCGACATTGCTTTCAATGCGGTTATGCCTCTAAGTCGTGCTTCGACACGTGGGAGATATAGCCGCATCGAGGGCGTTACAACATCACCAATTATGCTCATATGAGTATTGGAGATATCTTCTCTGGTTATATGAGCCAAGTGCACAACAGCCGGACCCTCGAGATTGACATGGTGAAGCAAATGCATCATAAATTCGAGGTATAACTTGTTTTGTCTTGTTCCTTATCGTTCAGTATATTAGCCCCCAAGTCTGCTCCTTAAGATACTTATGTTGTAGACTTAGAAACAAATTTGACAATATAACAAAAGAATAAACTTCCGGCTTACCATGTAGTCCCAAGGGGCGGCTTAACCAATATGGTCGAGACGGCTCTTTATAGAGAAATTCTTATGGGTCTCTTAAACAGCAATATGCATTAGCCCCCAAGTGCCAAGTGTTATTGTTTACAAAATGCTTGGGACTTACTCATATGAATCACCATATAATGAACCGTCGTAGATCAGAAAAAACTCTGCAAGACATTAGCCCCCAAGTGCCAAGTATGTTGCTGGCAAAATGCTTGGGACTTAAATACTGCATAAATAACTTACTTGATTTTATACTTGCACAGGCTACCATGAGTCAACTTGAATCGGAGGTGACCAATTTGAAGAGTCGCCTTGAATTCCAACAATCAGAACTTGAGAAGGCCAACAGTAAGTTCGAGTTCAGTGTTTCTGAACAGGATAAACTGAAGAAAGATTTGGAGACTGAAAAGAAAGCCTGGGCGGATGAGAAGACCGCATTGATAAGCCGGGCTGAGAAAGCAGAAGCGGCTCTTGAAGAAGTCACCGGAGAATTGTCCGGGTTAAAGTGCCATATTTCACAAATGGTCGCAGCCATCTTCGGTAAGTCGCCTTGCCATTATGTTCATATCTTAAGCCAGGCAATAGAGTATGTGCCAGAAATTAACTTTTTTGAGTATGCTTTGTATAGGCCCCAAAAACGCAAATTTAAACCACACCATGCTGACGAAGTTAAAGGCTGTGTATACCTTGGTGGAACAATTGTACACCGGGTCACAACGTACCCTTGCTTCGGTGGCCTTATCCAATGAAGTGCCAACCCTCCTACCACGGGTCTTGAGTAAGCTGTCAGTTCTTCCGCAACGGATCAATGAATTGAGACGGTTAACTGCAAGAGCCGGAGCGGTAAATGCTCTAAGCCGGGCTAAGGCCTGGCTACCTGAACAAGACCCGGAAGATATCGCCATTGGTTATCCAAATCTCAAGGAAGATGCACGTCATTTGAAGAGGTGGATTTCCTTCCCTGTGTCGAAGAGGTACGCCCCATGGCGACTCTGATAGCCGCTGAAGTGGATTATACCAAGTACAAGGCGGGTTATGATGAACAAAATCGAAGGATTCCAACACCTGAATATGACGTGACTAGTCTGATTCCCCCAATTCGTAAGCATACCTTCGCTCCTAAAGTTGACCCGGCCGGTTTTGTTGATGATGAAGTAGAATTTGAAGCCTTAAAGAACATTGACTGGTCATCATCAACCTTTCAAGAAAAGGAGCAGAGCGGAAGCGCGGAGAGGGCTAACCCGGATGCTTCCGACCAATCTTGAAGGTTAAGCTGTCATGGCGGGTCAATACCTGGTGTAAAAAACAATGCAAACTATTTGGACTTTAATGAGTCCTGTAATAGGATAGAGATAACTCTATTGTGGCCATGCCATCGTGCATGTTTTGATGCTTAACATTTTTAAGCCGCCTTGTTATACTCATGCCCACAATTGGTCGTTTCTGAAAAAACTGTCCTTCAAATAAATGGCTTAGGCAGGTCAAAAATGTGAGCAAAAAATAATCATAGATTAGCTGGTTTGAAAAACACAACTATAATAAAATTTTCCAATGGCCCCACCGGTTCATATGACCCGTCCGGTAATGATGAAGATCCAATATTTGGATACCCGGAAAGTACCTCGATGCTTATGGGTCGGTGACTCATCAGTCGATATGGAACCGGGCTATAGACATCATATTTACAATTGTAAGCCTCAGGAAGGAATCTTAAGTCAAATAATGGGGCTTCCAAAGAAAAACATAAACCACAAAGAGAAATAACAATGGTAAGGCTGTTGATTCGAATACGATCAGTGAACCGTCCCAGAGGGGTTTAAGCTAGGATTCGAATACGATCATGTAGCCCCCAATGGCTTTGGCATTGTGCCGATCAAGAGGGTACCGACAGCTGTGTTCTCTTTGGTTCGAATACGACCTATGTTTGAATAGGAATCCCCCTAATGATCTTGAGAGTTTTTTAACGACTCTTATTCGAATATGATCAAAGTCGGTTCCCAAATGAGGTTAAGCTATGATTTGAATACAATCAAGAAGCCCTCAAGTGAGCTCGGCAGTGTGCCAATCAAAAGTGTATCGACAGCTATGTTCTCTTTGGTTCGAATATGACCTATGTTTGAATAGGAAGCCCCCTAGTGATCATAATTTTGAACAGCTAGATTCGAATACGATCGTAAGACAGATCAGAATGGGCTGAGCCTGGTCAAATATGACCCGCCCCCGAGTAATCATGTGAGAAAATGATGACAATTATAATGACAAAGTTACCTTGTGAGAAGGGGAAAAAGGACAGAGGTCCTGCTTTATTATTCAGCATAATATATACATTGGCAAAATATATACATCCAGGGAGCCTGTGGCTCAAGTGTAGTAGGGCCGGAGATGAGCAATATTCCACGGCCTCCGGGTCTCCTCCTCCGACTTACGTGACTCTTTGTGCTCTCGAACGTCAATAAGGTAATATGACCCGTTGTTCAAGTTCTTGCTGACTACAAATGGCCCTTCCCAAGGTGGGGATAACTTGTGAGCATCATTTTGATCCTGGATGAGCCGGAGCACTAAATCACCTTCCTGAAAAGATCTGGACTTAACTTGGCGGCTGTGGTAACGGCGCAAGTCCTGTTGATAAATCGTTGAGCGAGTTGCTGCGAAGTCCCGATGTTCATCTAACAGATCAAGAGCATCCTGGCGTGCTTGCTCATTGTCTTCCTCCACATAAGACGCCACACGAGGTGAATCATGACGGATGTCACTAGGGAGAACCGCCTCAGCTCCGTAGACCATGAAGAAAGGCATATAACTCGTAGATCAGTTAGTAGTAGTGTTGATGCTCCATAACACTGAAGGTAACTCCTCAACCCAACAACCCGGCGTCCGTTGCAAAGGGACAAAGAGCCGGGGCTTAATGCCTTTCAGGATCTCTTGATTGGCTCTCTCGGCTTGACCATTGGACTGAGGGTGAGCCACTGATGAAACATCAAGCCAAATATGCTCACGTTGACAGAACTCCTCCATGGCTCCTTTAGACAGATTAGTGCCATTGTTAGTTATAATGTTGTGTGGAAAACCAAAGCGAAATATCACCTTCATCATGAATTGAGTCGCCGTAGCTGCATCACACTTACTAACCGGCTCTGCCTCGACCCACTTTGTGACCTTATCAACCGCCACCAAGAGGTGAGTCTTTTTATCTTTGGATCGCTTGAAAGGCCCAACCATGTCAAGCCCCCAGACTGCAAAGGGCCAAGTAATTAGAATCATCCTCAACTCTTGAGCCGGCACATGAGCCCGTCTTGAGAACTTCTGACAACCATCACATTTACTGACCAGATCCTCTGCGTGTGCATGAGCCGTCAGCGAATAAAACCCATGACGAAAAGCCTTCACCACAAGAGATTTTGACCCGACGTGATGACCACAATCCCCTTCATGAATCTCACGTAGAATTTCTTGGCCTTCTTTAGGAGAGACGCGACGCTGAAAAGCCCCTGTAACACTGCAATGATGTAACTCGCCATTGATAATCATCATGGACTTAGACCGCCGGGTTATCTGCCTGGCCAAGGTTTCATCTTCAGGCAACTCGCCCCGTGTCATATAAGCCAGATACGGCACCGTCCAATCTGGGATGATATGAAGAGCCGCCACCAACTGTGCCTCAGGGTCAGGAACAACCAAATCTTCCTCTATAGGTAGCTTGACAGAAGGGTTATACAAAACATCCAAGAAAGTATTAGGCGGCACCGGCTTACACTAAGATCCCAGCCGCCTTAAGGCGTCAGCCGCCTCATTCTTTCTACGGTCAATGTGTTCCACCTGATAACCCTTGAAGTGCCCCGCAATTGCATCAACCTCTCAGCGATAAGACGCCGTGAGAGGGTCCTTTGAGTCCCACTTGCCTGACACTTGTTGAGCCACTAAATCTAAGTCGCCAAAGCACCTTACCCGGCTTAAATTCATCTCTTTAGCTATCTGGAGACCATGGAGCAAGGCTGCATACTCAGCTGCATTATTAGTACAAGGAAACATCAACTGGAGTACATAACAAAACTTATGACCTCGAGGGGAAGCTAGAATAACTCCAGCCCCCGAGCCTTCCAATTGCCTAGACCCATCAAAATGAATTGTCCAATAGGTATTGTCCGGCTTTTCCTCAGGCATCTGCAATTCTGTCCAGTCAATGATGAAATCCACCAATGCTTGAGACTTAATAGCTGTGCGTGGCACATATTTTAAACCATGAGGCCCAAGCTCAATGGCTCATTTGGTGACTCATACATGGCCTCTCATTACGAATAATATCCCCAAGGGGCGAGAACTAACCACGTGATGGGATGGCCCAAGAAGTATTGCTTAAGCTTAGGCTGGCCATAAACACCCCATAGACAAGTTTACGCAAATGCGGATATCATTGCTTGGACTCAATCAATTACCTCTCGATGTAGTAAACCGACATTGAACGGGTGCTCCTTGTCAGCCTCCTTGCGTTCCACCACAATAGCCACACTGACAGCACGTGTATTAGCATCCACATATAGGAGCAAAGGCTCCTTATCAATGGGAGCAGGAAGAACCGGCGGCTCAGCCAACTGTCTCTTCAGATCATCAAAGGCAGTATTGGCGGCGTCATTCCAAGTAAAGCTATCCATCTTCTTCATCATTTGATACAGCAGCATAGCCTTCTCCCCTAACCGGCTTATGAACCGGCTTAGGGCGGCGATACGACCCCCAAACGTTGGACATCATTAATACACGCCGACTTGGCCAAGGAGGTGATAGGGTTTTATCTTCTCCGGGTTAGCTTCGATGCCTCTGTTAGAATCCAGAAAACCCAAAAGCTTGCCTGCAGGCACACCAAAAACACACTTGGTCGGGTTAAGCATCATCTTGTAGACCCGGAGATTATCAAACGTTTCCTTGAGATCATCGATCAAGGTCTCTTTCTCTCCGGACTTAGCCACTATGTCATCCACATAGGCATGAACATTGCGTCCAATCTGATCATGGAGACTATTCTGTACGCATCGCTGGTAAGTCGCCTGGGCACTCTTGAGCCCGAAAGGCATTGAAACATAGTAGAAGGCTCCAAACGGAGTGATGAACGCCGTCTTCTCCTGGTCCTTAACAGCCATCTTGATCTGATGATAACCAGAGTAAGCATCCAAAAAGCTCAAATGCTCACAACCCGCCGTAGCATCGGTGATCTGATCAATACAAGGGAGAGCAAAAGGATCAGCAGGACAGGCCTTGTTTAAGTCCATGTAATCCACACACATACGCCAAGTGCCATTTTTCTTAAGAACAAGCACCGGGTTAGCCAGGCACTCTGGATGAAACACCTCAATGATAAACCCAGCCGCCAAGAGCCGGGCCACTTCCTCACCGATAGCTTTCCTTCTCTCCTCATT
Source organism: Aegilops speltoides (assembly GCA_021437245.1). Classification (NCBI taxonomy): domain Eukaryota; kingdom Viridiplantae; phylum Streptophyta; class Magnoliopsida; order Poales; family Poaceae; genus Aegilops; species Aegilops speltoides. The sequence continues at coordinate 296,319,817 of CM038146.1, read as the reverse complement.
AAACCGCCGAAGAAACTGCTTGACCGGCTTAAACTTTGGATCAATATTAAGAGTGTGCTCAGCGAGTTCTCTCGGTACACCCGGCATGTCATATGGCTTCCATGCAAAAATGTCCCGATTCTCACAGATGAACTCGATGAGCGCGCCTTCCTATTTTGGATCCAAATTAGCACTGATACTGAACTGCTTGGATGAGTCGCCTGGGACAAAATCGACAAACTTAGTTTCCTCCGCCGACTGAAATTTCATGACCGGCTCATGCTCGGTAGTTGGCTTCTTCAAAGATGTCATATCCGTCGGGTCAACATTGTCCTTGTAGAACTTTAACTCCTCCGTCGCGTAGGACGACTCAGCATAAGCCGCGTCACCTTCTTCACATTTTAGAGCCACCTTGCTACTCCCGTGCACCATAATGGTTCCCTTGTAACCCGGCATTTTGAGCTGCAAGTACACATAACACGGTCATGCCATGAACTAGGCATAAGCCGGCCGCCCAAACAGAGCATGATATGGGCTCTTGATCTGAACTACTTCAAATGTTAATTTCTAGGCTCTGGAATTGTATTCATCCCCAAATGCCACCTCTAGCTCTATCTTGCCGACCGGATATGCCGACTTACCAGGTACAACTCCATGGAAAATAGTGTTGGACTTCTTAAGGCTCTTACCCGTCAGCCCCATGCGGCGGAAGGTCTCATAATAAAGTATATTGATGATGATGCCTCCATCCATCAGCACCTTGGTGAACTTGTATCCACCCACTTGAGGGGCTACAGCCAGAGCTAAGTGACCCAGATTGTCAACCCGGGGAGGGTGATCCTCTCTACTCCATATGATAGGTTCCTCTGACCACCTCAAATAACGAGGGATGTCGGCTCAACCGCGTTCACGGCTCTCTTATGAAACTTCTGATCCTGTTTACACAAACTGGTGGTAAACACATGATATTGCCCACTTTGCAGTTGCTTCGGATTGCTCTGGTATCCACCTTGCTGCTGCTGCTGACTGCCCTGACCATCCTATTGGTTATATCCACCCTGGTTTCTATGGGAATTTTGAAAATTGGGATTTGACCCGCCGTCGGGGCCATGAAAGCTGCCACCACCTGAGCCGCCCGGGCCATTGTTACCATCAAACATGTTGGAACTCTTAAACGCCTTCATAATCGTGCAATCCTTCCATAAATGTGTAGCCGGCTTCTCCTTAGAACCGTGTCTCGGGCAAGGTTCATTCACCAACTTATCAAGTGTGGGTCTTGACCCGCCGGATCAAGGAGGTGGCCTTCCCTTGCGCTGCTGGTTATGACCCTGCGCATTGGTGTTAGCCACAAAATCCAAACTAACGTCAGCCTTACGTTTGTTACCTCCTTGATTTGTCGGGTTGTGCTGAGAGCCCTTGCCGTTGCCGTTCCTCTTTCCCTTCCCTGACTTCTCATCATCAGACTCGGGATCCTTGGTACTATAAGAATCGGCATACTTGACCTGAGATGCCATCAGCGTGCCCATATCATTGCAATCACGTTTGAGCCAGCCCAGCTTTTGCTTCAAAGGTAAGAAACAACAATTCTTCTCCAACATTAAGACTGCAGAGCCGGCATCCATCTTATCAGATGAATGTATTATGGCCTTAACCCGGCGTACCCAGTGGGTTGTAGACTCACCCTCTTCCTGCTTACAATTCGTCAGATCCATGATCGACATGGACTGTTTGCACATGTCTTTGAAGTTCTGGATGAACCGGGCCTTTAACTCCGCCCATGAACTGATAGAATTAGGTGGCAGGTCTTTCAACCAGGTGCGGGCGGTTCCATCCAACATCATGGTGAAGTACTTAGCCATTCTTTGCATCGAAACCTCCAACAGCTCCATAGCCATCTCGTAGCTCTCAATCCATGCCCCGGCTATAAGTAATTTGTGTAATTCGGCACCTTCCCGGTCCTTTAAAATCTTTGGGCAACCGCTTCGTTACGTAGAGCCGGTACTATACAGGACTCCTCGGTCCGGGTTGTTATACTGCCCTAAGCAAGTCGCCGTAAACCGGATATGGCTGATAAGCCGTCAACTGAGACGCTTGTTCAGCCGCCTGTTCAGCCTCTTGCCGTAGTCTCTCTTGCTCTACCAAGTTAACAGCCTCATGACATAGCTGGTTACCGCCACCTGGCTGGTCACGGCGTCTAACATTGCTTGATACGGCCGCTGAATCCATGTGCCTGTTGTAACTCGGGATTCGGCTTGGACGAGGGGTCGAGTGGATCATGTCCCGGCTGTATGAGTATGCCTCCTGCTGTACTAAAGCCGTCTGAAGAAGTTTCCTGACCCGGCGGGTTTCAACCGCAGTCGGAGAGTCACCATCAATTGGGAGAGCCGCCAATCGAGTTGCTGCTGCTATCATGTTTTCCAATGGGTTGGAGTAATGACCCGGAGGGGTTGGTACGTACTGAGGTGGCGCCATGTTTACACGGGGAGGTCCCATCACTGGAGACTGAAATGGTGCTCCGTCCCCGGGTGTCGCAACATGGTCTGGCCCTGTGAGCGAAGGGAGCCATGGCGGGTTGCCTGTCTGCGGGATGAGCCACGGCGGGTTACTGGGCCCTGCTCCTGGCGTGTTAAAAACGTTCTGAGGCTCATAAACCGGGGGAAGTAAAGACTGGGTCTTCTGATGCCTTCTCCTCATGACTTCATTAGCTGCGTTCGGGTCTTGCGTAAGCCGGAAAGCATGCGCCTGAATCTGCTGAGCCTGAACATCCAGAGCCGCCCGCTCTGCGGTTATCCAAACATCTTCTGCTACCAGGTCCTCCTTAGCTTGCGCCATATCCAACTTTAACTGTGCCACCTCCGCATCATGACTGGCTTGATCCGCTGGGCTGACTACGGCGGTTAACAGGGTGGTCAATTTGTCGATAAGATCCATTAACACCTGGGCCGGTGAGCGCACAAGACCTCCTGCCCTGGCTGCCGCTGACCCGGAGGTTACCGCTCCTGCAGTTGTGGAGTCCTGGATGGTTGGGTGTAACACTCCAGAAATTTTGATTTGGTTTTTATTAAAATCTTTATTTGATTTAAAGGAGGTTATTTGAATTTTTTTTAAAGGGACTCTCCTTCTTAAAAAAATTCATGACAAATATTTTTTTGAAATATCCTTCTCAACCTTGATCTTTAGTCTTAAGGGTTTTTCAAAATTGTGTTGGCTCAACACAAATATATGTTTTTTGGAAGGTTTTTGAAATTCTTTCTTAAAAAAAATAACCCTATGACTTATGGATTGATTCTTCCTCATTCAATAATTTTCTTGCCGTGACCTAGGTTAAAAATTTTCTTCCAAAACCCTTCCCTCCACTTTGGGTCAAGTCAAATATCCAATCCCTGCAAGTTCAACCCATTTTTTATTTTTATTCTATTTATTTTATCCTCAAAACATTTTCTGTCATTTATTTTGAACCTTGGTGATTTACAAAGGAACTACCAGAACCCTTTTGAGTTTTGGTCCGAAACAAACTCCTCTGACTAGTCCTTAGCACCCTCAACCTAGATCCATCAAGATCCACTTGTCCACAATTCAAATTTTTCAAATTTTCCTTGCTGCAAGTTTGGACCAGATTTGCCATTTTTGGTGAAATTCATTATTTTTCTTCTCTGAAAATTCTGAGATAAATTAGGCAGCCCCCAGATGCATTGAGAGGTCACCTCACCGAAGATCAACTCCATAAAAGTTGTCCACATGCCAAAAACATTTCATCAAACACCTGGCATGCACTGTTTTTGTCAAAATTCAGAAAAATTCAGAGTTTCAGTGATGCAGTTCTGTCGTCAGTGTCGTTCCTTCAGAACCACGGCGTCAATCTCACCAGTGTGCACGTTGGTGCCTTGCTCCCTGCTCCTTCTTCTTATCCAGTGCGCCGCATGATCGTTTGGACGGGCGCAAGTATCGGTGGCGACGTGGCACCTCATCACCAGCGTCTTCTGTGGTGGCAGAACCACCCATGGCGGCTAGCAGGGGCCGACCCTGCCTTTCGGCGCCGTCCAGCACCGCCCAAGCCACCAGAAGCCTCCGCGTGGCCATCCCCTCCCCTGTGCACGCTGCAACACCGTTGCCGCGGCCTGAGAAGAACAGGGCGCGCTCCCTGCTGCCAACGTTGCCGCGAGGTCGTTCCGTCGGGAACTTGGAGTATCACCCAAGTCAGGCCAAGTTTAGCCGCAGGACGGATCCAGTAGACTAATACGATGATGCCCAGCCACCTAACCCACCTGCCCGACCACTGCCTCGCCGTAATCACTCGCCTGAGTTATCCCGTTCTCGGCAACCGCCTCGGACCGGCTATAAATAGCGCCCCAAGCTCGCCTTCGACCAGGCATCACCCCTCCACCTCACCAGAACCACGCCCAGCCACTAGGAGGGCCTCGAGGAGGTCTTCTTCCCCGAATCCGGCCGCCCAGATCTGCTTCGGTCTCCGGCAAGATCCTCTATGGTGAGATCACCTCCGCCTCCCAAACTGCGTCAGCAACCTTCTAGTGCACCCACTCTTCTGACCCTAGCCTCAATTTGGCGTCTGTAGCTCTCCTCGGCGAGATCCACCACCACCTGAACTACCGTCCACCGGAATGAAGGTCATCGTCGACGTGCTGCTCGCCGACGACCAACTCCACCAGCCACAGACGCGGGAGAGCACCGTGAGTCCGTAGGTACCAACCACTCCCCCTACCTCGCCGTGGATCGACGCCGGCGACCACCGCAGCCATCGGGCGCCGGTGAGCTCTGTTTTGAATTCAAACCTGACGGGTGGGACCCCCTCGTCAACTTTTTCTCCTTTTCGAACCGTTTTCTGAAAACGCCTTCGGGCAAAATGCGCTTTCTAACTGAAACGTTTTCTGTCTTTTTATAAACTACCCCCTGGAAACCTTCTGTTTCATTACAGATGAGTCCCTGGACTAAAACCTTAATAACTTTTAAACAAAAGATGATTTTGAATTGATTCTTTTTCTGTCATCTTTATTTTTCTGTCTAGTTTTTTATCATACTTATTTGAAAAATATTTGGAACACTTTTTGTGCACGCACGGTATTTACGTAGTATCCGACTTTCGTTTATACTGTAGATACCGAAGGAGGTGACGGAGCCACGAACTTCACCGAGCTAGACTCCGACTACTCCGAACCAGGCAAGCATGTTTGAACCTTTGATATGATGAGTGTTTTGCATGTTTTCTTGAGTAGTTATTTCATGGCATGTTTATATAAGCATCAGTAAGTGTTATATTGCATGCAAGACAACTACAAGTGAGCTTCCAAACTTGATGTGTCATTTGATGAGAGATAACATGATCATGTGGTGACATGAAAGGTGGTAAGATGGTATTGTTGAAGCATGCCAGTCTTATGTCAACTGTTTAACTCCAGTGTTAATGTGGATCAAGTCACGTTACCGTCCGTCCCCTTTTCGTGCTACCACATGTTTTCTGCAAAGAATACGGTTTAGTAAGTTGCAAACCTCTTTCCTTGTACACACCAAATAGAGGGGCCGTGATGAGGGTTCCATGGCCCTGGATTAAAGCCCGTCATCCGGTCAGGGGGCATGGGTGTTTCCGGTTGGGACCGAGAGGGGGCACCCCTTAGAGCGCGCGATATAAATTTGATCCCATGCTATTCGAGGTTGTGGCCTCCTCGTCTTAAAGTTTTTCTTGAACGTTGCCTAGGGTGATCCCTGGCAACGGGATGTGGAATGGGTGTGTACTAGTTAGATGTGTTTCTTCTAAAACACCATAAACGGAACTAGTCCTTCGTGACTACTAAAATCCGTTAGCTGTGGTTAAAGAGTACAAACTCTGCAGAGTCAAAACAATTCGAGTAACCGTATCTATGGTCAAGGACTATGTTCAACTTATCTATGTCAGTCTTAGTGTCAGTCTCAGTGACAATCTCCGGTGAATAAACATGAGTGTTAAACCCGGCTGAATGTTATTCCTGTGAATGGACTAACTCGTTTATTATTATGTACTGAGTATTTCCTTGGAATGATTTAAATTCGTGAACTAATTGAATTCGAACGATGAAATATAAGCCCTTTATGTGATGTCGCTAAGATGTTCGACTGTGGCATTCTTGTTATTTACTTTCGATATAAGCCCTTTATGTGATGTCGCTCAGACGTCCCACTGTGGCATTCTTGTTATTTACTTTCGATATAAGCCCTTTATGTGATGTCGCTCAGACGTCCGACTGTGGCATCCCTGTTATTTACTTTCATTATAAGCCCTTTTCGAGATGTCGCTTAAGACGTCCGACTGTGGCACGCACTGTCATTCACCTTTCAATATAAGCCCTTTTTGTGGTGTCGCCAGACGCCTCGATATGACATGTTAATTTATTTTTACCTTCGGCGCCGCCTGGACACCGATCGATCTTGATTATTTTAATGGGATTTCGGGAGGACTACCGCCTGACTTCCTTTTTATTTAACATGCCGTGCAAAAATTTAGTATCTGAGTATGCATTACTAAACTGCTCATGTGCATCATGTTTGCATTTGTTATATCTTATGTCGAACTGTCTTGCGAGTACATTCAAAGTACTCACGGCTTGTTGATTTGGCGGATGTTGTGGCGATCTTATGGATGAAGAGTGCGATAGCGAGTCCGGCGCCTAGAGGAGTCGGTCAATCTGCGTGCGATCTGGAATTGGTCACTTGTATCATATCGCTTCCTTTACCAGAATAAAATCATCGAGCCTCACTCCGACGCTCGATGAGCTGTAAGATTAGGAGTCATGTCACCCACTTCACTATGACATATCCACCACCACTTTTATTACGAGTCAGTAGTTATTCCACCATACCCTCGTGTCATATCCGCCTTTATGTATAATATCGGCGTGCTTGTAATAAATTGTTGAGCAGCCTCAGCTCAACCTTGTATAATATTTAGTACTTCTGGATTTCTGTATCAAGGATTTGTCTACCAGTAAGGAGGATTTTCATATACTGGTCCGATAAAAGGGTCGGTTTCTCAATAAATGTTTTATCGGAAAACCGGTCCTAGCATTGGGTTCCAGCCATGAAGATCCCGACCCTGGATGACGGCTCAAGACAATCCGGAATACTGCTGCCATCGGAATAGCCGCCATATGGAAATGATGCCATATGGGTCATCACAGATAGATTGACTAAGGTGGCACATTTCATCCCAGTAAAGACGACCCACACCACTCAGAAGCTTGCCAAACTTTATCTCTCCCGTATAGTTTGTCTGCATGGAATTCCAAAGACTATAATATCCGACAGACGCACTCAATTCGTCTCTAGATTTTGGGATCAATTACAACAAGCTCTGGGAACTCAACTAGCATTCAGTACCGCATACCACCCCCAGACTGATGGACCAACTGAACGCATAAACCAAATTCTAGAGGACATGCTGAGAGCATGTGTTCTCACCTATGGAACCATTTGGGAAGAAAGCTTGCCATATGCCGAGTTTGCATACAACAACAGTTACCAAGCCAGCCTACAAATGGCACCTTTTGAAGCCTTGTACGGGCGGAGATGTCGTACTCCATTAAATTGGTCAGAGACAAGGGACAGTCGTATCTTCGGCCCAGACATGCTCAAGGAAGCTGAGGAGAAAGTTAGGCTACTCAGGGACCGACTCAAGACAGCTCAAAGCCGACAAAAGAATTATTACGATCGAAAACATCGGGGAGTCAGCTTTGAACCCGGTGAATATGTGTACCTACGACTATCTCCTATGAGGGGCCTGCAACGGTTCAAAGTTAAAGGAAAGCTAGCACCAAGTTTTATCGGACCCTTTTGTGTAGTTGCGCAAAGACACTACAAGAAATATGTCAACTTGCAACCATCACTATTGGTCACTGAAAGGTCATTGTTTTTCATTTGCGACCTTTTTTTGACCAAAAACATATGGTCAAAAGCTGGTGGTCGTAAACTGAAATTAATGACCTTCTCTGTGAGAAGGTCATGGAATTCCACGACCAAAACAAAAGGTCGTTGATTCTATGACCTTCTGTTTTGGTCGCTAGCCCTCTGCCCAGGCCACGTCGGATCCGACGTGGCAATCTGACGTGGCAAAATTGCGACCAATTGAAAAGGTCGTTGATAAGATTCAGCCCGGTCCGTTTAGGTTTTTTACATGGGCTGAGCCCATTAATTCAGCCTTTCTATATTTTTTTCCTGTCAATTTTTGGTCAACTTCATGGGCTAAGCCCAACAATTCAACCTTCTTATTTCATGGGTCATGGCCTTTTTGTACCAACAGTTTTAGTTTTCTTTTTTATAAAATGGGTCCACTAGTCAAACAGGTCCCACTTGTCAGGTTCTAATATGTGGGTCCCAACTATTAGGCCTACATTCTTCACATTTTGATTTAACTGTAAGAAAATAACCAATAGTTAAATTGGCAAGCAGAAAACACACATGATACTTCAAATAACAATAGCCAGATTCAGTACAAGTTCTACAAATGACACGTACTACAAGTTGTTACATATACAGTACTTTACAAGTTCTACAAGTTACACGTAATACAAGCTTAGTTGATACAAGCTCTACAAGTATGGGAATCACTGGTCTACAAGTGTTTTCTTCTTCTACATGTAGCTCCTTCAATAGTCGAATTTGGGCCTTCCACGGACGCCCTGTTACATGAATCAGCTGATAAGAATTAGAAAAACTGGAGCCAATAAATTATGAACATTCCATTCAAAAAAGGAGGAAAGGAGTAAAGGACATTCTTTGTTTCATCACATTACAAAGGAGCAGCACAAACCACAACTTTACTCCACACACACAGACACATACACACATGAATATTAAGCTCAGTTCCAGCAACTATATCATGGTTTAACAGAGCATGTAATGAATGACAGTTCAATTTCACAGCCGGCCTCAGCATCATCAAACCACCATGCTTATCATCAAAAAAACCTACACAGCAACAGCATAATCTAAGCATATCATCAAACAAAACCTACACAAATAAAGATCATAGCACATCAAGCCACAGGCGCACCAGCGCTGGCATGAGATTCAACGCAACAGTGATGGGGCTACCACAACAGCATCGAAAACCTACACAGCAACCAACTGTTTATTGATAATGAAACCAACGGCCTACTCACACACTTTGCTCCTTGACCAATTGTCAAAGCTTCTTCAGATTTGTCAATCAGTTTGCCAATAAATTCAGTTGATTATATGTCTGAATACTTCAAACCACTGATTTTGAACCAAATTCAAAGAACACACACATTTTGTAAGCCAAAAAAGCTACATCCAGGGGCTTAATGCTACATCCACAGTAGTCTGACTTCTCAAATGGCAGATTCACCTTCCAAACCATGTAGGAGAAAAACATCAAGACCATCGAATCAACAGGTAATCGTACCTTGAGAAGCAGAGCAGGAGCCTCAGACGATCACGGGAGCACGATCCCGCCGCATTGCCTTGCTGCTGGCCTCGTCGGGTGCTTCACTATTGGCCAGAGGAGGAGCAGCCAGAGAGTGCAAGACGTAAATGCCAAAGAGGCGAGGAGTAAAATGGCTGGATTTTTACGCCGCTAAATAAATGCTATATACCTATCTTTGTTGCTAAATGGTGCTTGTGCATAAGCGAATTTTCTTCTTTGCATCTGACAATGACAGACAACTATTGCACTAAACTTTGCTGCTACTAGTATGTGATTTTCAAATGAGCTTATGTAAAAACACAGCTTGCGCATGTCCAACTGGAAAGGACACGGCAGATACAACTATGTGAGCCAGCCTGATAGGTAGGTCAGGCAACTTGATTCAGTGAACTGGGAACAATCTAAGACGGACAATAAGAATGGAAGGAAAACATTGAACCCCACGTTGATCTGCAACTTTGGGATTCAAGCAAGAAGTTGCAAACGTGCAACAAAATGCTCCTGTCAACATTATTATTCAAGGTAACAAGCCATCAGGAACACTGCTCAATGATTTGTATGTGGCATAGACATGATCCAGTTATCCTGATACAGTGACCATCCTGTAAAATGAAAGGCATGTGGTGCTCATTACAATTATTTTAAGTTGGGTGTTACTTTCTTCTCTTTGATTTATGCAAGCGGAGATGTAGCAGGCAGGGAAGCAGGGAGCCATCACATATGCATGTATGTATGAAGCAGAACATGAAAAGAGCAACATCTAATTAACTTGATTGACATGACATGGCAGGGTGTTTTTGTAGCCGATGCCAAACACCACCATTGCCACCACCGTTGCATGGAAGCATCAGAAAAGAGGAGCCTGGTAAGATGAACCCCTTGTACAGAATCAAATCCTGCTGCACAAGGACAAGAGAAATAAGAAGATAATAAGGAAGTTGTTAAACAAAATCATAGAATGCCATCACGTAGTCCAGACAAATTGACACACACACACACACACATATATATATATATATATATATATATATATATATGCATGCTTGTCAAAGTTTAATTCCAGAGAATTAAAGTGCTTCCGATAGTAACCAAATTGTTTTAATACTCAACCATCCAGTACCACACAGGAAGCAAATCCTAAAATAAAACTGCAGTTCTAAACAGAGCGACACACTACAAGAACTTACGAACAGGTTTGAACAATGGATGACATACAGTACAAGAAAAAGAGCAGGAGAATGGATTCTGATAGACTACACAAGATGACTACAGTGACTAGGCGATAGGTTAATACAACTAACACAAGTTAATACAAGCCTGATGTACTACTCAGGCTAAGAAGTAGGTACAGTAGTAGTTTTAGCACACTAGTACATGTGTTAAAATGGAAGAATCGCTGTTGGGTTATATTAATAAATAATCCAAGTGTTGCAACAACCAACAAAATAAAAATATTCTATACACACGCATAGACCACAACACATTTACCAACATTGATGGACTGGACAAACCTAACACATACTTATCATACTAATACAATACAAGATAATGCATTAGAGTGTCTGGATTTGCATGAATGAGATGACCAGTTTCACATCGGATTTGCATGAACATGTAAAGTATGTATTAGTGTAAAGCCTAGCAAGTATTTGCATGAACAAGGTAATGCTATCCATCCAACAGAGACAACAAACCAGCTTATCACAAGCCTGATGTTGGACTCCATTGCCGGATTCAGTGTCATGTGTTATATTCGAACTGTGCTGCAGTTGAGTTGAGTTGCAAGTCGAACTACAGTGAAGATGCTATTCTAACTTCTGTGACTGAAGAAAAAGACACACCGTATGTACATCATCTGTGCTAAACATTAGCACACAACGCTGATGCTACTATACAACCACAAATTAAATCATTGGACACCGAGGCCGGAATGGAGCTAGAGTGGACCAAGCAGCCAAACTGGGACATGTTGGATGATTTTACCCTTGAGTAATCTAAGCAGCTGGAACTGACATCCTCCCCCTCTGCAAGCTATGCTCTCTTGACTGTCTCACCCGAACCATCGTCTTCCTCAACACCCGCAGCACCTCGGCTTACCATGGTGATAGCCTACACAAACCCCCTTCACGGATCAGATCAGATCTAATCAAGAAGAAGCAGAGGATGGGAGGGAAGGGGAGGAGGGACACCTCCACGGCGTCGGTCGTCAGTAGGGTGGGTCGGAGCAGCTCCTCCTCACCCTCTTGGATTCCATGATGCAAGAAGAAAATGAGATTCAGATATTAGAGGAGAAGAAGAGGACCAGGATAAGGGAGAAGGGATTCATACCCACCCTTGCCGATCTCCTGCTGTGTGCGTGGTTGAGGAGAAGGGAGGAGCTCCATCTCCTTCCATGGCGGCGTCCCGTACGACGGAGGGAGGCACTCTCCTCGTCTTCCATGGCGCAGGCGCATGGTGGTGGCGTCCCGGCGAGGCCGGGCGTCGCGATCAGGCTGGCTCATTGTCCGCCCCACCGAGACGCAGGTGGGTGCAGATCCGGCGCCGGCGCCGTCCTGGCCCCGTCCACATCCATCCATGGGTGGGTGGGAGCGGGATCGGTTCGGTGGGAGCGGGATCTCCTCATCCATCCCCACGGCAGGAGGGAGAGCTGCGGATGGATGGATGTTTTCGGTGTCATTGGGATTGGGGGAATCGGGGGGAAGAAGGTCTTGACCGGAGGAGAATTGGGATAGGTTCATTGGGTGGGAGCGGGATCAGTTCGGTGGGTGGGTTGGAGCGGCAGGGAAAGGACTGGATCAGGATCGGGAGGAGATGGGAGGGATCGATTCAATCAGGGCGCATCCCGGAAGGAGGTCGGGGACGGGGAGGAGGTGACGGCGGCGGCGAGGAGACGAGGACGAGGGAGGAGGAGACAGGCGGCGGTGGGAGAGAGATCTGGATGGAGCGAGGAGAGGGGGCTGCTAGGGTTTCGGTTGGGGAGAGAGAGACCTGAGAGGTGAGTGAGACCGTTGGATCCGTCGAATGTGGACGGTTCAGATCGGCTACATTGGGGTGATCCGTGGGAAGTGCCTTGATTGGTTCAGAAAATTTATGATTTGAAATAGTTTCTAAGTACTAAACTAGGAGGTTTTGTGAAGCAACTATCAAAAATATTTTGCAAAACGGCTCAACTAGATTTATCACTCAAGTTAGACCACATTTTATGGATGATCACAAATTTTCATGCATTTTTTATCTTTCTAGCTATTTTTAATCATTTTTTGAGTGCCCCAAATGAGGTTTTTTTATGAAGGACCTACCAAATAATTATTGCAAAATTGGACCAAATCATTTTTATAAAATATTAGGACATATTTAATTCACAATTGACCAAATGGTTGGGTGTAAAAAGTTTTTATCCACCTCTGGTGAAAAAGACAAATTTCTACCGATTTAGTTGGAAGCGGGTCAAATTTGAACTGCAGCTGCCTCATAGTTTGCTCTTTATTTTTTCCAAAAATCATTTCTAGGTACATAAGTATCTATTTAATCAGAGAAACATCAAAAATTTTCAAGGATTCAACCACTAGCTAGGAACGGTCAAGCCCGCCGTTTTGACCGCATTTTGAAACGGGCATAAAAAATTCAAAAAAAAACAAAAAATTGGAAAACCTTTGTATTGTGTCATATGTGACCAAGTTTCCAGGAAAAATAATAAACTTGTAATACGAAAATTATTTTAAAAAAGCGTTCTCAGAAATGAGCTATCATGCGTGAAGATTCATGGCTTTCAAGCCAAATGATCAATCTTATGGCCACATTCATGGCATAGTTTGTTCAAATGATCTCATATCGTGCACAAGGGTGCATCTTAGAATTCCAAACAATGTTGCCTAAGGGAGTTTTCACTTTCATTCCACAAAAGAGCCATTTTCCATTTTTCGGGTGCCCCAAATAAGGTTTTTTTGTGAAGGACCTACCAAATAATTATTGCAAAATTGGACCAAATCATTTTTCTAGAATACTAGGCCATATTTGATGCACAATTGACCAAATGGTTGGGTGTAAAAAGTTTTTATCCACCTCTGGTGAAAAAGCCAAATTTTCGCCGATTTAGTTGGAAGCGGGTCAAATTTGAACTGCAGCTGCCTCATAGTTTGCTCTTTATTTTTTTCAAAAATCATTTCTAGGTACATAAGTATCTATTTAATCAGAGAAACATCAAAAGTTTTCCAAGATTCAACCACTAGCTAGGAACGGTCAAGCCCACCGTTTTGAGCGCATTTTGAAACGGGCATAAAAAATTCAAAAAAATCAAAAAATTGGAAAACCTTTGCATTGTGTCATTATATGTGACCAAGTTTCCACGAAAAATAATAAACTTATAATACAGAAATTATTTTAAAAAAGTGTTCTCAGAAATGAGCTATCATGCGTGAAGATTCACGGCTTTCAAGCCAAATGATCAATCTTATGGCCACATTCATGGCATAGTTTGTTCAAATGATCTCATATTGTGCACAAGCGTGTATCATGGAATGGAAAATAATGTTGCCCAAGGAAGTTTTCATTTTCTTTGCACGGAAAATTAATTTTCCATTTTCTGAGTGCATGAAATGAGTTTTTTTTATGAAGGACCTACCATATATTTGTTGCAAAATTAGACCAAATCAATTTTATAAAATACTAGGACATATTTAATGCACAATTGACAAAATGGTTGGGTGTCAAAAGTTTTGATCCACCTCTGGTGAAAAAGACAAATTCCTGTCGATTCAGTTGGAAGCGAGTCAAATTTGAACTACAGCTGCCTCATAGTTTGCTATTTATTTTTTCCAAAAATAATTTCTAGTTATATAAGTACCTATTTAATCATAAATACAAGGTTTGGTGGCGATACGTCGAGGTTTGGACGGTGGCCGAGGGTCCCAACTCTAGAGCGTAGAACTTCGCATGCCATGGCGTGGTCATGGCGTGACCGTGGCGTTGCCATGTGTTACAGGCTGCCTAGGCATGTCTAGTGGGTTGGGCACTCCCGGTAGGTGCTAGGAAGAAAATCACAACATAAGATTCTCACAAGGAGACCGATCGATGCTCAAACATGAATAAGCAGCCAAGTGTTTGATTAGCGGTACGGGAAATGCACATGGCTAATGGGTGTGAGTTTTGACTGAGGATGATCAATTACTAAGAAGACCGTCTTCACGAATTTTCAGCTCAAAAGGAGGAGCCTAGGTGGTAGCTTTGCAAAGTACCACACTGGACATAAATACAAATATTGAAGTCGGGCTCAAAATAATGAATGGATTGAGCTGGCTTTTGGTGGAGGATGGTTATTTGGGTAGAGGAAAGCACTGTAGTTGGATACCATTTGGACATGCCAAAGTGGTACTTCCCTCACAAAGTGTTTTTCTGAACAGAATAGGAAAATGAATATTTTTGAATTATTTTTGAACTAGGCAAGGAAGGTTTTTTACATATTTGATGAAGATATGACCCAAAGAATTTATGAGTTTTTTTGGGAATTTTGGGAATGACAGAAATATAGGTTGCTTCACAACCTAGGGCAAAACGCCACATGGACATGACACATAGGCAATGGCCCGATGAGGTGGCGCCTAGTCATAGCAACCCACCACAATTTACAAGGTTATGACCATCTATATTGGTCATGATCACTAGAAATAAATGACGGACCGGTGCTATACGCTTTATGACCATTTCAGTATAAGGAAATTACGACCTTCGACCAAAATGGTCGTTATAGTTTAGATTTGGAGCCCCCCGAACAGCTTTTGACCAATTGGTCTGGAATGGTCATAGATCTATGACCAATTCTTCCAGGGTCACTGACAGAAGGTCACTAGTTGACATATTTCTTGTAGTGAGAGGCACAGTAGCCTACCAGCTAGACCTACCCGAAGAGCTGTCAGACGTCCACGACGTGTTCCACGTCTCACAGTTGAGGAAATGTGTAAGCAACCCAGAGAAGCATGTATCTCATGAGGACATTGACATGCAACCAGACCTCACCTACAGGGAACGTCCAATCTCTACTCCTAATGGAGCACTTGATGAATAGTCCGCGCGGTTTATTTTCGCTGGTTTATTTTCGTCATCCTTCCACTGCCTGTTTTTTTCCTCATCCTACCGCCTCTGCTCTACCCTCCATCAAAATAAACCGGTGCGAAAAAAAACCCCTAGATCGATCCCTCGTTCCCACAGCAGATCGATCCCCTCGATCGAGTAGACTCGCACAACCATCCTCTCCTCGATACCCTTGCACGCGCTAGGGTTCCTGCGCCGCCGCCACACGGGAGCTTGTCGACCAGCCCAACGTCCTCCGGATCGCCGCCACTCCTCTCCGGATCGCCGCCGTCACCGCCCCGGATCGCTGCCTTCGCCGTCATCCGGATCGCCGCCGTCGCCATCGAAATCCTCGGATCGCCGCCGTCGCCGTCGGGATGGCTGCAGCCGTCTCTCCAGATCGCACGGGCGTTCATCGTCTCCGGCCTCGCCGTTGTCGTTCCCGTATCTGCCCTCACCCGAAACCTAATGTGCACACAATCGTCGGCGGCTAGGCCCCCTGGTCCGGCTGTCCCTGGTTTTCTCTACCGCCGACGCCTCAATTCTGCCCCTCCCCCACACATCCCTCCCTCTCACGACCGTCGGAGCCATCATCGCGGTGTCAGTCAACTCCTGCCCCGACCTCCATCATGTATTTGTAGAAGATGGTGACGCGTGATGAGTGGCTCAAGGTCCGCAAGGAGGGGATGAAATTCCTCATCACGTTGGACTTCATCGACGCTGCGGACAGGGTCTCCATCCGGTACCCAACGTGAAGTATGCCCATGCCTACACGCTGACATATATCCCCTCTCACTCATGCGTTTCTCCTAGAGTAGTACTGCTGCGGACATTTGGCTCTAACTGAAGTGTGATTTATGTGGTTTTGTTTGCAGCGGACATTGGGTTCAGATTTCAGACGGAGAACTTTAGGAGACTATCGACAGGACCAACGATCTTAACCCCACTGTTCGGTTCTGGTTCTGTTTCTCCTAATTTTGGTTTGTATTTCGGTGTTTTGTTATAGAAAAAGTCGATGGAGGAGGAGTGATATCTTACAATTTTGGCTAACTTTGTTGTACGCCAACATAATTTTTCTTTGTATCTGAAAATTTCAGGGAGAACACAGAAGCATTCGCGCCTCATGATTTCTGCATCATACTTAACGAACTTCAAATTACTGATCTTTGTAATCAATCTTTTGTTTATAATTCTGCATAGGAGGCATTGAGCATGTGTGTGTGTGTGTGTCATGCTTGGTCATATTGATTTTCTTGAAAAAAATTGGCAGGTTCCAGTTACTGATTTTCGCAAGAGTTGTGTTTTTATTGGATAAAATGTCACAAGCAAGGCGAGTCCACAGGTGAATTTCTTCAGGCACATCAGTGCAAAATAATAATATGACAATTGATAGTCTCTCCACTGTTTTCCAGACAAGTTGGAAGAGAAAATAATGGCATGTAAACACCTTTACTTTTTGCTGTTTGTAGGGCACCGTGATACATGTCCCTGTCAGGTCGTTTGTTTGTTTTGTTAGTCCTCCCATGTCATCCATGTCATCCTCTTTTGTCAGGTCGTATATATTCAACAACTTGAGGCTCGCCCATGGTCGATTGGACTAGAGGAGTTGGTTTCCTTATTCTCTTCTATTTCCATATGTTCCGATCCGATCCGATGGCCGGTGGTGTGGTTGCATTGCACGACCCCATAAGTGGGGTTCAAAGATCACCGACACTGGCTGTGTGAGGCCACGAATGTCATCTTGGTCCCCTTACTACTATATTCCTGATCCACGATTGTCATCTTGGTCCCCTGTACGAGTTAATTACATGATGTTGTGTTCTCAAGTTTTACTCTGAATTTGTTAGATGCTGGATGATATTCACAGCTAAGCAAATTTTTCGTATGTCTTACCAGTGGTGGAAGGAAGATTGAACTGATAAATTTCTGCAACCACCTTGAGGTCCATAACTTTCTCCTAATTATATGCAGCCCAATTCGTAAAGATGTATTTGTTTGCGGGAGAGGACTGCCTATGATCAGAAGCAAACAACACGTGACCATCATATGTGTGAGAGATGGTAAGAGTATCTGCTATGTATTTCTGTGTGTGCACTACTAATGTGAATTGACTTGTCATGCTGCTACAGTAGGTTCATGATCGATTATGGAAACAAGAAAATTACTTGATAAGGATTTTCTTAGTGTGTACTTTGAGACTTGAG
The DNA here is from genome assembly GCA_021437245.1 of Aegilops speltoides. Classification (NCBI taxonomy): domain Eukaryota; kingdom Viridiplantae; phylum Streptophyta; class Magnoliopsida; order Poales; family Poaceae; genus Aegilops; species Aegilops speltoides. Next base: position 296,302,135 of record CM038146.1, on the reverse strand, counting down.
AGTCTGTTATTGACAGGGTTTCTTTGTCTGCTAGAGAGGCTGGTGCCAAATCAACATAGGAGCAAGGGCAGGATAAGGGGACTGAGGTGAAGTCTTTTCTTCTCTGTCTCTATGGTATGCTGATACGTTCAAACCTGCATTTTAACTATTGATACCTATAATTCATTGATTGGCATTTTAACTACTGCAATTGATCTATGAAAAATTGTTAGGTTGTAGTATCTATCTAACATCTGGAAGAGAAAAAATGTGATGAACATTTTTTTCACAAGGTTATGTATATCTATCTTTAAAATGTGGTATAGAGAGCAGAAGGTCTTAAATGCTTGCAAATCCACTTTTATGAGCAGCACCTGGGTCCAATGAACCAAATATGCAAGCACGCATGACAATGATGTTTTTTCTTCTCCATTAGTGAATCTTACTTTTCTAAGTCATATTTAGTTAGGAAGGCACCTATCTAGATTTTCTGAGAGGTTGCGGGTGATCAGAACTGAACATTTTTATTATGTCTACCATGCCTTTCATCTGCTTTGCCCTTCTACTTCTGTATAGTTATCGTTAATTATGTAATACATGTACAAGCCATTTGGTCAGATACAATCCTTTTGTTAATTTATAAATTCTGTTGAAAGAGATCTAATTAGTTGGCACAATTCATAATGTTTTGCAGTATATTGATTATCATTTCATCATTAATTTTTTATGCTGTCGTGTCCCTCTTTGGTGTTGAGGAACTCTGACAATCGATAACAATTTATGGTGGAACGTCGATGCTATCGGAATTTTTGAAAACTAAATGCTTTCAGATCATATTATGTTGCTTGCCACTGGGAGTAAAAGAATAAGAAAAGGCATATCTCAGTTCGTCATGCTCTTGCTCTGTTTGTATAGATGTTTATGTTAGATAAAATCTACATTGTCGTATCATCAATGTTAGATATCATCTATTGTTCTACAATGTATCCTTGCAAAAACATGCAGACTCTTTGTGTTGGATCTCTTATTGTTGCCCAGTCTAAATGTACGATATATAACTATAGCTCATTTATGCTTATTGAATTTGAGTTGACATTTTAGATTGACAATTTACTTTACAATAGAAACCATTGCTCTGTTTGTAGGTTTCAGCCGGATATGTAAAATATCCCATATAGGAATAGTGTAATCTTCAAGTTTCCTCATTACAGGCATAAAATAATCCGCATCATGTTTACTCAAAATCTCAAATGTATTTACGTATGGGTGCATGTTCTCTGCTTCTTACTAAATATGATCCTGATGTTTAATGGAGAAATAAATATTAAGTGCAAACATAATGCAGTCTTGTGAGGGCAGGAAAGAAACAAATCTTTATATTGGTTCGGGACTGACTACCCATTGGGCCATCTTCTTATTTTGTTGTAGGGTCCTTGCCTTTTATGCATGTTTTTCGCTGCAGGACATGCTTCCTGTCTGTTTGTAATTTCTCTTAGGTAAGACATTCAATCCCTTACTCCATTGATGTCTCCTTTATCCTTCTATATATCCGATATATTTTTGTTTTTTTTTCCTTGAAAGGTTTGTACCGAGTTCTTGGGATGTTTTATCCAAATATGCATACAATTGCTAGATAAGATATGTCTGTATATACATGTGTGTGTGTGTTTTGTTTGCTTTGACTGAAGATATACTGGTTTAGCCACCCACGATTATGCAAGCTGTCATGGTTCCACGAAGGGTACAAAATGACAAGCATGCATAAAAATGTACTACTCTTTCTCGAGAGACAAATGTACTTTTCGTGGGATTGTCGAGTACATGGTCTATTTGTATGTACGAGTGATTAAGGGGAAAATTAAGTTGTCATTGTTTGGGCAGTAGAGCATGGTCTTTAGAGTTAGCTAAGGACACTGAGACTGGTTTTTTATTTTGTTTTGTGTATTCATATTATTCCATTTACCTTATAAATTTTAACCTTAAATATATTGGTGAAAACATGTTAAGATTTCCTAATGAATTTTTTCTATGCTCCCACAACCATATGTTTGGGGGTATATGTCACAAATCTATTCAGTACCTGATTAAGAAAAAGAAAACAGAGTTCTGGACTAGCAGGCGTGCTTTTTCTTATCACCCTGTTATCGAATATTAATTGCCTTCCCGTGAAGCTAACAACCTGTTGCTTATCTAACAACAGGTCCTTAGTGAAGAAATGAACCATGGAATCTGTAAAAATTAAAACATTGGTAGGACACTGTTTTATATCCATAATTTTAATTTCTTTAGGTCACTACGCTGTAATCAAATGAGGAGTGTGTTCTTTGAAGTCGTCGTACTTGTGTGAATTGATTCCTTGAACCAATACTTAATATCTGTTGTATGTAGACGAGAGAGATAGTGGTGCATGTCTATCACTTCCATCACTACTTCTTCCGGCTGCCGCTACCATCGTCCCCTCCCCTGAGCTCTCTGGATCTGGTGGGCTTTTGCAGTTAGCCGAGGCTCCGTTGGTTGTTGAATTTTGCCGATCTTCCATGTTGTTTGTGGCTTGCCACCAGCCTGACAAGAAGCTGGCTATTGCATACACCCTTTGCAAGGTAAAATATTGTGAAGGTCAATAGGAGGTATTTCAATGGAACTTGATTGTGCAGATTTTCTTGAACTAAAGCTCGCTAATAAAACTGAACTTTCTATGCGTGAAATGGATTCCGCCAAGATACAGCAAAAGTAGGCAATGACATGTTTTATGTCACTCTTCATTGGGGATTGGCTAAACACATAATTAAGTTACTTCTAGAAGTTCCATCAAAAAGTTACTAAATGTTTTTGTAACATTTATGCACAAAAAAGAGTTGCGGAACTGCCATAAATTGTATGCTCTTTGCAAAATGATTGCACTAAAAAAGTCTGGGATAACATTCCTTTTTATTTCTTCTAAAGCAAGTTGCGGAACTACCCTAAATTGTATGGTCCTTGCAAAATGACTGCACTAAAAAAATCTGGAATAATATTCCTTCTTATTTTTTATAAAGGAGGTCCCTGGAGTAGTGTTACAGATGGGAAGAGGTAATCAGTAATCAATATCTTCCCCTTCATTTTTAGGTGCTGCTTATGCGATAACTCATGTGAGTGTTATAAGTGTTTACTACATTCATTATTCAGGCAAGTGAGCAAGATAATAGCAGCAATCAACGGTCAGATGATCATACAGAATATTCAGAAGCTAGCTCTCTTTTATCTACTGCGAGAACACCCACTACACTTCTACAGGCTAATAAGGTATTTCCTCTTCTAAGAAGAAATCCTTTCCGCCTTTTGCTATCGTTTTCTTAGTTGTAATAATGAAAACTCAGTAAGTTCCAGTGTTTCTTCTGTACTAATGGTCTCAATAGGCACCAGTGTATCTTCTGTACTGATGGTGTAACACTATGTTCCCTCTATATGGCTTCAGACTGTTGCTATTTGATCTGTAATGCCAATATGACTGCCATGTGTACTCTATGAATTGCACAAGCTAACTTACTTCTACCTGTCTAACCTACGAGTTTCAATGTGATGCCAGAAGTTAAAACTACAAGAAAAGTGATTTGCTTCAACAAGTACATGTTCCGTGTTTCAGTAACCACTCTTGACTGAGTGTTCCATCTATAAAAGTTTGCTGCTCGCTTGAATGTATATTTCCTTTTTGTTCCATCGCCGCTGCAAAAATGATTCATCTTGATAATTAGACAAACCGAGCCTGTTAGTAAATAAAGGCGTTCAACTTTTTCCACTTTGAAAAATTTTAACGCCACCTGGAACGTTTCCAATCAAGCACGAAAAAATGCCTACAAATAATACAAATATTACTTAAAACGATAATATAAATTACCATGAGTGCCAGACACAAAACCTTCCACGGGACATCTCCTTTTTCTTGCTACATCTTCTCGCATTGCAATTCGCAGGTTGTTGATAAGACTTTAGATCCTTTATCAATGGATCTTCATATTTTTTTTCTCATATGGTTGCAAACATCCCTTACTCCATGTCAACACTGTGTCACCACCGCTCTACTATTGCTCATCAGTCACACTGGACTTAATAGTAACACAATTGTAAATCCGTGGAGTTAGACAGTACTTTACACTACTTCTCAATCGATGCGTAAAGAAATCATAACCTTAATAACTTATATAATTTTCCATTGTGTTTAATTTCCATTTGCTCCATATTTTCTCAGAGACGTTTAATTTGCGATTACTCCGGCTTTTTTTTACAACTTTGATAGAAGGAGTTGTCATGTTTGTATTGTGTGTTGGATGATACTTATGAAGGATATTTTAAATATCAAGGACCGCGTGAAGCGCGGCACCCGCGTAAATATCTCAGTTCTACTCTCATCTTTGCATTGGCTCTGGTCTACCAAGCGTCTGTCGATGATTGCTGAGCACGACAAGGTGACCAAAGGGAGATGGAGGAAGACCAGGTTAAGTCAGTGAACTGCTCTATATGGAATTGCTACAAAAAATCATGTCAATTTCCTCTACTATGCCTCCACTCTATAAGGAAAAAAACCTTGGTATATTCTCTAGCCTGTTGGATTCATAATAGAACCCTAAAAAGATTGGTTTGATTTGTAACATATTATCTACAAAAAATGATTTTGTGCACATTAACATTTTCAAAAGTTAGCATTACTTACATGCCCTTTGTGTGCTCAAGAAATATATGGATAATCTTTTGCTAGCCGAACGAATAACAATGGCCTGTTACTGTGTGAAGGAGTGGCCTCTTTCTGAAGATATTTAATTCACCATGCTTATTCAAGTGCGAGTTCTGTTTTTGACTGAGATATTTTTCCACTTTCTCCATTTTAAACAATAACTTAGTGTTCAATTATTGTATGTGTGTGTTAGACGAGTTGTTTTGTTCCATGTTTAGGTTGAAGTAGTTGTTTGAGTGCATTAGCCTTTACATTTTCTATTGTGGCGGTTCATCTTATTTAATCTCGATGTCCTTAAATTGCTCTATTCACATATTTGCCAAGATTCCGAGTTTGATTTCTACCTGTGTAGCTATGCTGGCAATCAGGTTAGCTTTCTCTATATAATTGTTGCATTCCATTTATTTTATTTTTATTACTACACGTTGTGACGGAATGGTCTGATTGCTGATCCGGTGTTCTTGCATTAGCGATGAAGTAGATGAGTGACAAGGATGAACATAACAAAGGGGTGCAATGTGGTTAGCGATGAAGGGCAAGGAAGATGAAGACACTTTTTGTCATTCGATGTCTATTTATATTTTTTGTTATCTTATTGTTATTTTTGTTCCGTTGAAACAAATGGGCGCTTAAAAAGGAAATAATTTCAACTAAATTTTCCACTTTTTGGCCACCTATGTACATTCGACATCACTTACATATATCGTCTGATGTTTGTTTAATGCTTCATGTCCTATTGCTTATCTTGCTCCAAGTTCATGATATGCGGTGCTGCTCCTATTACGGAAAGCATACCAGATAAAAAATTTCCCTATGCTTTCAAGATAATGTTCCTTTTAAGATTGTAGAGCAAGATGACATACTTTGAAACGGCAACAGTGCTAGAGAAAGGTGGATGATGTGTAGGAAAACGAGGGGTGGAGAAAAATATGTGACTTGTCTTCTCAAAATTAGAGGAGGATTGAAGAGATAACCTGCCGAGGATGAAAGTGCGGATGAAGAGAGCAGATATGGAGGGGAAGGAAGGGTGGAGAATAATATGCCACTTGTCTTCTCAAGTAGAAGATGGTTTGAAGGGACATGACAACCGCCGAGGAGGAACTAAGCATGAAAGAGATTTAACTCACATTTCTGAAATATAACAAATGTTTGACAGTATCTTCTTTATTCTTTGGCAATGCATACGTAGCGGCGGTTGGGCTAGAGTTACCGAGCGTCGATGTCGTCGGCTACCTGGTGGCCTCTGACAGTGGAGAATGGGCTCCCTTCAACATCACAATCCACTACAAGAAGATGGCCAAGGAGGACCCGCAACGACCTTTTCATGACAAACTACACACATTTCTTTAACCTCATTATCCTAATGACCCCATGCAACTGTTGTAAACTTATAATGACATTGGCATGATCAAAATATTGCAGGTGAAACAGTATCGACAGACCATCACGGCAGGGAGGTTGAGTTGAGAAAAGTGTACTTCCACCGAAGGAATGCTTCTCCTTGGGGCTGATTGCACTGGCCATGCTAAGCACCAGAGGAGAGGCAAAGTAACAAAGACAAACAAAAAAAGCATTTTGTATATTTTTTTGATTGATTATAGATTTTACCGTGTGCATGTACTTCATGTTGCTGAATTGCATTAGTAAAGTTCCGCCATTGATAAGTGGCCAAATAGGTTCTCTAAACCTTCTGCTAGGCCTTCCTTGTGAATGATGGTGTAAACTGTTTCAAGTAGATACACATATGTGGGTAAAAAAGTATCATATTACAACAAATCACTTGGTGTTGGACACATATGTAATTTTTATGGGCATGAAGGCACTCTTTCGAGTATTGACGACTGTTGCAACGTTTGATCATGTGTGAGTTACAAGTTCTTTTCTCGCTAAAAAACCGTTGTCACTTGGAGTGATATATGACGGGGCCTCATTGGAGTTTATCTACTAAAAAATATTCACTGGTAAGTATGAATACTCAAAAAAAGGCCTGTAGCAACGCACGGGCATTCTACTAGTAAAAATATTGGAGGAGTCTGAAAGGAGGACCTGTCAGAAAACAATTAAGTTTTTCAAAGTTTAGTGGAGCAATCACACCGAGGATGAAGCAACATGGGAAAGATAAGATTTTCTTCGGACAGAACACCCACACCTATTTGAGGATCAGCTGAAATCTCCGGGACGAGATTTTTCCTAAGGGGGTAGGTGTTGTAACACTCCAAAAATTTTGATTTGGTTTTTATTAAAATCTTTATCTGATTTGAAGGAGGTTATTTGAATTTTTTTTAAAGGGACTCTCCTTCTCAAATTTTTTTATGACAAATATTTTTTTGAAAGATCCTTCTCAACCTTGATCTTTAGTCTTAAGGGTTTTTCAAAATTGTGTTGGCTCAACACAAATATTTTTTTGGAAGGTTTTTGAAATTATTTCTTAAAAAAATAACCCTATGACTTATGGATTGATTCTTCCTCATTCAAATTTTTTTCTTGCCATGACCTAGGTTAAAAAATTTCTTCCAAAACCCTTCCCTCCACTTTGGGTCAAGTCAAATATCCAATCCCGGCAAGTTCTACCCATTTTTGATTTTTATTCTATTTATTTTATCCTCAAAACAATTTCTGTCATTTATTTTGAACCTTGGTGATTTACAAAGGAACTACCAGAACCCTTTTCAGTTTTGGTCCCAAACAAATTCCTCTGACTAGTCCTTAGCACCCTCAACCTAGATCCATCAAGATCCACTTGTCCACAATTCAAAATTTTCAAATTTTGCTTGCTGCAAGTTTGGACCACATTTGCCATTTTTGGTGAAATTCATTATTTTTCTTCTCCAAAAATTCTTAGATAAATCAGGCAGCCCCCAGATGCATTGAGAGGTCACCTCACCAAAGATCAACTCCATAAAAATTTTCCACATGCGAAAAACATTTCATCAAACACCTGGCATGCACTGTTTATGTCAAAATTCAGAAAAATTCAGAGTTTCAGTGATGCAGTTATGTCGTCAGTGTCGTTTCTTCAGAACCACGACGTCAATCTCACCAGTGTGTACGTTGGTGCCTTGCTCTCTGCTCCTTCTTCTTATCCAGTGTGCCGCACGATTGTTTGGACGGGCGCAAGTGTCGGTGGCGACGTGGCACCTCATCGCCGGTGTCTTCTGCGGTGGCAGAACCTCCCGTGGCGGCCAGCAGGGGCCGGCCCTGCCTTTTGGCACCGTCCAGCACCGCCCAAGCCACTAGAAGCCTTCGCGTGGCCATCCCCTCCCCTGTGCACGCTACAACACCGTCGCCGTGGCCTGAGAAGCACAGGGCGCGCTCCCTGCCGCCGACGTGCCCGCGAGGCCGTCCCGTCGGGAACTTGGAGTATCACCCAAGTCAGGCCAAGTTTAGCCCCAAGAGGGATCCAGTAGACCAATACGATGATGCCCGGCCACCTGCCCGACCTGCCCGACCACTAGCTCGCCATAATTACTCGCCGGAGTTATCCCGTTCTCGGCAACCGCCTCGGACAGGCTATAAATAGCGCCCCGAGCTTGCCTTCGACCAGGCATCACCCCTCCACCTCACCAGAACCATGCCCAGCCACTAGGAGGGCCTCGAGGAGGTCTTCTTCCCTGACTCCGGCCGCCCCGATCCGCTTCGGGCTCCGGCAAGATCCTCTGTGGTGAGAGCACCTCTGCCTCCCAAACTGCATCAGCAACCTTCTAGTGCACCCACTCTTCTGACCCTAGCCTCAATTTGGCGCCTGCAGCTCTCCTCGGCGAGATCCACCACCACCCGAACCGCCGTCCGCCGGAGTGAAGGCCACTGTCGACGTGGTACTCGCCGACGACCAACTCCACCACCCACAGACGCGGGAGAGCACCGTGAGTCCGTAGGTACCATCCACTCCCCCTACCTCGCCGTGGATCGACGTCGGCGACCACCGCAGCCCTCGGGCGCCAGTGAGCTCTGTTTTGAATTCAAACCTGACGGGTGGGACCCCCTCGTCAGCTTTTTCTCCTTTTTGAACCGTTTTCGAACGCGCCAGGCAAAATCGCTTTCTAATGAAACGTTTTCGCCTTTTTATAAACTACCCCCTGGAAACCTTCTGTTTCATTACAGATGAGTGCCTGGACTAAAACCTTAATAACTTTTAAACAAAAGATGATTTTGAATTGATTCTTTTTCTGTCATCTTTATTTTTCTGTCTAGTTTTTTACCATATTTATTTGAAAAATATTTGGAACACTTTTTGTGCACGCACAGTATTTACGTAGTATCCGACTTTCGTTTATACCATAGATACCGAAGGAGGTGACGGAGCCGCGAACTTCACCGAGCTAGACTCCGACTACTCCGAACCAGGCAAGCATGTTTGAACCTTTGATATGATGAGTGTTTTGCATGTTTGCTTGAGTAGTTTTTTCATGTCATGTTTATATAAGCATCAGTAAGTGTTATATTGCATGCAAGGCAACTACAAGTGAGCTTGGAAACTTGATGTGTCATTTGATGAGAGATAACATGATCATGTGGTGACATGAAAGGTGGTAAGATGGTATTGTTGAAGCATGCCAGTCTTATGTCAACCGTTTAACTCCAGTGTTAACGTGGATCAAGTCACGTTACCGTCCGTCCCCTTTTCGTGCTACCACATGTTTTCTGCAAAGAATACGGTTTAGTAAGTTGCAAACCTCTTTCCTTGTACACACCAAATAGAGGGGCCGTGATGAGGGTTCCATGGCCCTGGATTAAATCCCGTCATCCGGTCAGGGGGCATGGGTGTTTCCGGTTGGGACCGAGAGGGCACCCTTAGAATTGTGATATAAATTTGCTCCCATGCTATTCGAGGTTGTGGCCTCCCCGTCTTAAAGTTTTTCTTGAACGTTGCCTAGGGTGATCCCTGGCAATGGGATGTGGAATGGGTGTGTACTTGTTACATGTGTTTCTTCTAAAACACCGTAAACGAAACTAGTCCTTTGTGACTACTGAAATCCGTTGGCTGTGGTTAAAGAGTACAAACTCTGCAGAGTCAAAACCATTCGAGTAATCGTATCTATGGTCAAGGACTGTGTTCAACTTATCTATGTCAGTCTCAGTGTCAGTCTCAGTTACAATCTACGGTGAATAAACATGAGTGTTAAACCAGGCTGAATGTTATTCCTGTGAATGGACTAACTCGTTTATTATTATGTACTGAGTATCTCCTTGGAATGATTTAAATTCGTGAACTAATTGAATCCGAATGATGAAATATAAGCCCTTTATGTGATCTCGCTAAGACGTCCGACTGTGGCATTCTTGTTATTTACTTTCGATATAAGCCCTTTATGTGATCTTGCTCAGACGTCCGAATGTGGCATTCTTGTTATTTACTTACGATATAAGCCCTTTATGTGATGCCGCTCAGACGTCCGACTGTGGCATCCCTATTATTTACTTTCATTATAAGCCATTTTCGAGATGTCGCTTAAGACGTCCGACTGTGGCACGCACTATCATTCACCTTTCAATATAAGCCCCTTTTGTGGTGTCGCCCAGACGCCCGACTGCGGCATATTAATTTATTTTTTACCTTTCGAGGAGTCGCTTCAGACACCCGATCGGTCTTCAGTTATTTTAATGGGATTTCGGGAGGACTACCGCCTGACTTCCTTTTTATTTAACATGCCGTGCAAATATTTAGTATCTGAGTATGCATTACTAAACTGCTCATGTGCATCATGTTTTCATTTGTTATATCTTATGTCCGAACTGTCTTGTGAGTACATTCAAAGTACTCACCTGGCTTGTTGATTTGGCCAGATGTTGACGAAGGTGATCTTATGGATGAAGAGTGCGATAGCGAGTCCGATGCCTAGAGAGTCGATCGGTCCGTGCGATCCTGGAATTGGTCACTTGTATCATATACGCTTCCGCTACCCGAATAAAATCATCGAGCCTCACTCCGACGCTCGATGAGCTGTAAGATTAGGAGTCTTGTCACCCACTTCACTATGACATATCCACCACCACTTTTATTACGAGTCAGTAGTTATGCCACCATACCCTTGTGTCATATCCGCCTTTATGTATAATATCGGCGTGTTTGTAATAAATTGTTGAGCAGCATCAGCTCAACCTTGTATAATATTTAGTACTTCTGGATTTCTATATCAAGGATTTGTCTACCAGTAAGGAGGATTTTCCTATACTGGTCCGATAAAAGGGTTGGTTTCTCAATAAATGTTTTATTGGAAAACCGGTCCTGACATTGGGTTCCAGCCATGAAGATCCCGACCCTGCACAACGGCTCAAGACAATCCGGAATACTGCTGCCATCGGAACAGCCACCGAGCCCGCCATCCTGCAGTTTGTACAATGAATCTGTCTCACACGTGGACGACTCACGGTCAGAGTAGATGGCCGCCTCACCATCAGAGGTAGACCCTTCAGAGAGTCCTCCGTGAATGCATCCCACGAAGGCACGCTTCACAGCCGGCAGAGCCTGGGCAGGTCTCGCACGCTGAGCCGTCTCGACGAGGTCGGCGCAGATGTCTGTCTCAAGGCCCGGGTCGCCGATCTTGCCAATGAAGACGTGGATTCCGCCGAAGGGGACCCGGTACCCATACTCAACTGAGCCGGCCTCGGGGCCCAGCCTGCGTCGTCGATGTAGAGCTTGCCGTGACGACTCTTGGTCATCCGGCCCACAGCGTATCCCTTGAACCCTTCGAAGCTGCCTTCAAGAACTCAAATCCACCACGCGCTGGCCCCATGGTGGGCGCCAACTATCGTGGAATTGTCACGTCAGATGTCCTAGTGAAAGGACTTAGTCGTGGAGCCATCGCAACTAAGAAGCTTGAAGGGGTTAATCGGGACAAGAGACACGAGAGGTCTTATACTAGTTCGGCCCCTTACGATGAAGGTAAAAGCCTACATCTAGTTGTGATTGGGATTATGTATGTCTCAATAACTAGGAAGTAGAGTCGCTTGACCTAGCTCTCGAGTTGTTGTTTTGTACCCTGAACCGCCGCCGGGTCGTTCCTTTATATACTGAGGTTGATGCCCAGCGGCTCTATAGAGTCCCGGCCGGCTTAAAGATTGTATCCGGCTCGGTCTCTTAATCTTTCTTGCCTTACAGTACAAGTTACATAATCAAGGCGGTTTAACACTACGGGCCTTAGGTCATCTCTAGGCCGTTGGGCCTTTACTAAGCCGCTGTCTTCAAGCTTCAGCTTCTTTTTTCAAGAATGCTTGTAAGTATAACCCGGCTCCTTTTGGTGGGTCATACTAGTAGTTATATCCCCAACACTCGGTGTCGTGGATTTGTCACGGCAGATGTCCTTGTGAAAGGACTTAGTCGTGGAGTCATCGCTACGGGTTAACTTGAAGGGGTTAAAGCGGACACAAAGACACAAGGGTTTATACTAGTTCGGCCCCTTCGATGAAGGTAAAAGCCTACGTCTAGTTGTGATGGAATTGATGTGGTCTCGATGACTAGGGAGCAAACAAGCTTCGCCTAGACCTCGAGTTGTTGTTGTCTGTCCTTGAACCGCCGCGGGTCGTCCCTTATATACGGGTGGCCTGTCGGTCCATAGAGTCCCAACCGGTTCATACTCGTATCCCGGTTGGTATCTCTCTATTCCTAACTTACAATACAAGTTTACATATCAAGCCGGTTTATGGCTACAGTTTCTAAACCGACTACAGGCCTTGGGCCTTCATCTGCTTGATCACCTTTATACTACTAATGAAGTTAACTCGGCCCAGATAGGCCGGTTCACGCCCAGTGGTAATATCCCCAACATTAGGCCCCAGATTGATTTGAACTGGTTCATGTCAATCCTTCACAAAAATCTTTGTCTTCAACATCTTCTGGTAATTGGTAAACCGCCGTGTCGTCATCATCTCTGGTTGCTATAAACCGGCATGACGTCATCACGAAGTTTAACATTTATGACGCCTTCTTTTATTAATAGATCTGCAATGCCCAAAGCAGCAGCTCCACTTCCGAAATTTTTGGCTCCTGGATTCGCGCGCCTGACACACGTCCCCTGCCTTATAAATAGGACCGAAGGGTCATTTCCTTTTCTCCCCTTCGTCTCTTTCTCTTCGTCTTCCTCGCGTCGCCCGCCTCGGAGCTCCGCCGCCGCCGTTGACCTCTGCATCGTCTTGGGCCGCTGCATCAACCTGAACGCACCAGAGCACCGCGGTAGCCTTCCGCGTCTTCCTCGATTCTGGTAAGCCTTCTGTTCTTCTTAACATAGATCTGTTCTAGGGTTCGTGTTCTTGCCGTGTTCATAACTTGTTCATGCTCGTACCCAGACTCCTGGATAGATCTATGAAACCCTGCTCTGACTAGCAGTAGCTTTTTAGCATCCGCCTGTAGTTTCACACTCAAGTTTATAGATCTCATCCACATACCTGCCCATTGATTTACTTCCGTTCTGCTTTACCCTTTTGAATATTTTCTGTTTTTCTGAACTTGCTTCAGATCCATTGCTGCAATAAGACTTTGTGAAACCTGTTTCTGCATACTTGGCCATCCGCAATTGCCTTCTATGTTTAGATTAGGCGGTTTAACTTACTATAGGAAAAGTTAGTAAACCGTTATACACCATTAGTCCCCTTGTTGAACCGCCAGAATTCTTTATCCATATGATGCCACCTCATAGAAATCCGGTTTAAATGTACCGCCTCCGGTTTAACATTGTTCAGACCAGCACCTTCTTTTATCCAACATATTCTTGAACCGGAATCACCTATTTCTTGTAGCTCTCACCATGGCCAAACAAGTATATGAGTGCAACTGGGTTCCTTCTCGCGTCACAGAAACTCAGCTGGATGATTTAGTCTTGATCGGCACTTTAGACAGCAAAGATACTATCCACTAGAGGGTTCCTGGTGATGAATGTCCTCCCACACCTCAAGAGGGAGAGGTTGTGATTTTTGCAGATCACTTAGCCTGGGGCTTCAAGCCGCCCGGTTCTAAATTTTATCGGGATGTGTTAGCCAATTTTCAGCTCCGCCCGCAAGATATTGGCCCCAATTCTGTTACCAACCTATGTCACTTCCAAGTGCTCTGTGAGGTATACCTTCAAGAGGAGCCTTGATTGAATTGTTTAGAGGCGCTTCCACTTAAACCGCCGTCTGAAATTCATGATGGCCCTAATACCGAGTTGGGCGGTATGGCAATTCAGAAAAGGAAAGAGATCACTTATCCCCACGCCAGACTACACAGTCACCCCAAGGAGTGGAATGCAACATGGTTCTATTGCAAAGACACCTCCCCTGATAATGAAAATCCTTTGCCTGGCTTTCGTCCGGAGCGGCCCAGTGTCGGTGTACTAAGGTAGGGGTACCTCAGTACCCCAACTTGTGCACGGGCAGCTGCAGCTCCCCGCGGCTGGATCTACCATGTGCTTGCGGAGACCATCACGATCCATATCAAGCCATTCAAGAACAAAGCGTACAAAGACAGAAGGTCAAGACCCGGCAAGAGGAGCTTGCCGGGAAGGCCGTCGAGCTCAAGATTACATCACTCACGCGAGGCCTGGCGAGAGGAGCTCGCCGGGAGACTAGAAGACTACATCGAGAAAGCACGCCTCGGCGTTATCACGCGTCGGCGAGGGCCGGAGGCGGCAAGTTACAAAGCCCGACAAGCTTCGGGTCCGGCAAGATCAAGACCCGGCAAAGATACTTGCCGGAGAGCTGCTGTGTGTGCCCGCCTCCGGCTCATCGCCTGCGTCGCCTTGAGCCTTCTCTAGAGGCAGCGTGGCGGATGGTGTGCAGCCTAGGGGTGCGGTGGCACTCCACGGTGGTGGATCCATCGCCGTGGCGACGGAGACGCAGGCGGGAGCTTTTGGGCGACGGCGGCGGGCATTAAATGCCCTTGTCCCCTCTATCAAAAGTAGGTAGAACCCTTTGTTCAAGCCTTTATGGTGCCTTTGTTCCCCTTTGTTCCAACTACCACCTCTTTTACATTTTACCCCTCTACCCTCGTTGACACTGTCGGTGACCCCTTGCACTATAAAGGAGGCCCATGCACAGCGTGGGGGGTTCGAACCATTGCAACTCCACGCTCGGTGTAGCTGCTCTTGTAGCTCTTCAAGCTCCGAGCACAATACAACACAAAGCAGCGATAGGGTTTCTGCGACCATCGCGGCCGGCTGGGTAAAATCCGCCCGCAGCGCATCGCCTCGATCTGCTCTCTGTGCCTCCTCCGCCTCGTGCGAACACACGAAGGGCCCGGCCCCATAGGTGTCCCGTGGCGGCTCCCTCAGCGCCTCCCGTTCGCGCCCGACATCTTTAGCGCGCCCGGTAAAGGCGTCGAGGTTATCGCGGACCTGATCCGGCGTTCGCCGCAGCGCGTTCTTCTTCAACCTCTCCGGTTTAAATCGGCAACTTCGCCGACAAGCTGCGTCATGGCCCGAAGGCGAGCTTGGTCGCAGAACCGTCTGCGTCTCACCCGCCGCCACCGGAGCAGCGGTGGGCGGAGAAACGCCAGTGAAGGTGGACACGGCGAGGTACTCGCGGCGCCACGAATCGAGGGGGCAGGGCGGATGACCGCGCCTCGGTCTCCGTGGATCCACGTTCATCTCAGCGCCACGGCGACCCAGCAGCGCCGTGCCACGGAGGTGGTGCTCGCATCTTTGGGGCGAGAACATCTTTGGAGGTTCGCGGGATGCTCCGGACCGCTGTCGAGCATGAGCAAAGCGAAAGTGCGGGCAGGACCTGCTCCTCCTATCGCTACTAGGAGTCGAGCATATCCTGTTCTCGCGCCGCTCGCCCGCTCCCCTCCACTCCGGCAAGCGCATCTCTCGAGGGCGCTGCTGCTGTCGTCGAGACCGCCATCGAGCTCCAAGTCCGGCTAGGACAGCTCAGTGCTCACTCCGACAAGCGCCGCTCCTCGGGCGCTCTAAGCCAGCGAGACAGCTCGGTGCTCGTTCCGCAGCGCACCTCCCGGTGCTGCGCTGCCCGTCGAGGACGCGCCATCGAGCTCCACCGGCAAATGCGAGAAACAAGAAAAAGAAAAGCTAAGTCGCTCGAGCTTTGGTGCGAGCACTCCTTAATTCCATGCTTTTATTTGTTATATCCCTCGTGCGTTAGTCCTTTGTACGCATAAAGCTTTGTCTGTGGAGGAGCTGCTGTGAATAGCCGCACCCTTATCTTGCTTGAGCACACTCAGCGAGTTAAAAGTGAGCGCGACCAGCCAGCGCCCTTGTTTAGATTTCGAGTGCGCTCGGCGGAGTTAAGTGCGTCCTTGTTGGACACGACAAGGTTGCTTGCGGAGCGACACCAGCCAGCGGGCTGCGATGTTCCGTACTCAGCAAGTGTGTTAAGCACCGGCAAGTTCCCTAAAAGCGTGGGGTAAAACGCACAAAGGCGTAAAGCGGAGGGTATAGCGGCGAGCCTTGCCGTAAGATGTCGCCGTATGAAAGACTTGGCGAGAGGAGCCAAGCCGTGGCCGATTGCGTGCTTGGTTTGTTTCGAGTCCGCTCAACAAACACAAGTGTGCTGCTGCACCCTTACCTTGCTTTCGAGCACCTTTCGACAAGTTAAGCGTCATAGCCTGGCCCGACAAGGTTGCTTCGGAAGCAACACCGCCCGGCGGGCTGTCCATAATCGGCAAGCGTGTTCGCCCGGCAAGCTCCCGAGGCGTGAAGTACAAACATCTGAAGGGCGAGTGCGGCATCGTATTGCATAATCAAGACTTACGTACATATACCGTAAATAATGAAGATGTTGCGAGATCTATCTCAGCTGTTCTCATGGCTGAAATTGCAGCAACAAGGAGGAACGAAAGATCACACCGGCACACGGGGCCCGGCAAGCCCGAGTTCGCGCGGGGCTGCGAGTCTCAAGGTTCTTCCCGGCAAGCCAACCTCGCTGGGGCTGCGGCGCCAAGATTCGTCTCCGGCAAGCTAGAGTTCTTTGGGGCTGCGATATCGAATAAGTTTTTCATCCCTCGTCATGCATCCTCTCATGGACCGGGAAGAAGCGGCTGCGTCTTTGAGCGAGCGTGTCTTGTAAAACCCGTGCGTGGAGGAGCGAGTCGTGATCGATTGCGTGCTTGTTTTGTTTCGAGTCCGCTCAACAAACACAAGTGTGCTGCTGCACCCTTATCTTGCTTTCGAGCACCTTTCGACAAGTTAAGCGTCATAGAATCGCCCGGCAAGGTTGCTTGCGGAAGCAACACCGCCAGTGGGCTGTCCCTTTTCGGCAAGTGTGTCCGCCCCGGCAAGCTCCCCGATAGCGTAAGAACACACAAGGCACGAAGTCAAGTAAAAGACTCAGTCCGGCAAGCTTTCCCCTCTTTCCATTAAAAACATCCTAGTTTAATACAAGTCCATGGAGGATGAAAAACATGATAGAGAGGATTACAAGTTTTTAAATGCAGCTAAGGCCGAAGGCTTACAAATTGAAAAGATAAGGTGCAGTGATCCCTCTCTGTTTCTCTGTTCGGGAGTTCGGGAGGTAGGTCAAGAGCCCCGGCAAGAGAAGCTTGCCGGGAGGCCAGGCGCCTAGGAGGCGTGGCGGTGGCGCCGCCGTGCCCGAGGCTGCGCAAGGTGGCGGGCATGGGGAGCGCACCCCGGAGGCTCTGGCGCCGAAGACACCAAGAGAACACCCGGGGCGGCCGGGAGCTTGGCGGAGGCGGAGGCGTCGGAGGCGAGCTTGAAGGCGGGGTGGCGAGGCGTCGATCTGTTGTCAAGGGCTCCTCGCCCTCGTACTCCGGCATCTTGACCTTGCCGCCGCTCCCCTCTTCCTCTTCTGTTGCCTCTCGCCGGCCGTCCAAGGAGCGGCCCGGGGAGTTCGAAGGCGGCACCCAGAGGCGGGTCGCCGGTGGCCTTGAGGCAGCGGTGTCCGGCGCCTAGTCGGACCCGCCATCCCCTCGTCGTCGCTGTCGCTCCCCTCCTCGTCACTCTCGCTCGAGGAGGGGCCTCGCATATCGAGGAGCTGTCCACACAGCGGCGCACCGGGTCCCGTAGTCCCGAAGACCTTGACGGCGCGAAGGTCGCCCTCCATTAACGAAATGGAGGTGAACCCGCCGTCAAGCTGTGGATCGGCGACGTCTTCCACCCTCGGTCGAAGAACATCACGCAGGGGCTGGGGACACGACACTCACCCGAGTGCGCTGATCCGCAGCCCCTCATCGCTAACTCCATCACGTCGGGTGGATCCGGTCCCATCGCGTCCATAAGCGGGGCGGCAGCGGCGGGCGGCGTCGGCGCTTCGGCGAAGCTTGATGAAGAACTCCGGGGTCATCTCGGTGTGGACCGCGCCGTGGGCAGGAGGCGTCGGGGAGGCGGGGGGCGCATCGCCACGACCGCCTCTCCCGGCCGCCTCGGCCACGTCCTCGGCCTCGTCATGACGCGCCCTCTCCCTCTCCCTCTCGTGGCGGCTCCGGCGCCCACGGGGCGGATGGGAGAGATCGCTACTGAAGCGACCCTCGCTGCCACCGTCGAAGAACAGGATTCCCTCCTTCCATGGCGGAGAAGAACGAAGATGAAGGCGAAGGGAGAAGAGGATGGGTGTGGCCATTGTGCTCCCTTTCCGCCCCTTTTAAAGGGGCGAGGTGAAACTCAACCGCCCTTCGGCCAATCAGGAAGCGAGGAGGCCAGAGGAGCGGGGCCGCCTCGCCTCCTCCGCCCGTGACGGCTCGGTCTCCCACCTTCGCCGCCCGACCCCGTGCATGCGGGCGCGTGGCGGGCAGGCGGCAGGTGTGGCAACCTCACTCTGCGCCACGATCACGGGGTGGGCGCTTTAAAGACTGCATCGCCGCCCGTCTCCACGACGCCGCAATCGGCGCGTGCCGTTTGAGGCGGCGGATCTGAAGGATTCGGCGCGCCATGGGCCTCGTGTGCCGTGCACTGTTTTGGGCCTGGCCCAACAACGCTCGGCTTGCCGTGTGTGGCCCGGGCCGGGGCTCTGTCGGTGTACTAAGGTAGGGGTACCTCGGTACCCCAACTTGTACGGCAGCTGCTGACTCCAGCGGCTGGATCTACCATGTGCTTGCCGGAGACCATCACGATCCATATCAAGCCATTCAAGAACAAAGCGTACAAAGACGAAGGTCAAGACCCGGCAAGAGGAGCTTGCCGGGAAGGCCGTCGAGCTCAAGATTACATCACTCACGCGAGGCCACTGGCGAGAGGAGCTCGCCGGGGAGACTAGAAGACTACATCGAGAAAGCACGCCTCGGCGTTATCGCGTCGGCGAGGGCCGGAGGCGGCAAGTTACAAAGCCGACAAGCTTCCGGGTCCGGCAAGATCAAGACCCGGCAAAGATACTTGCGGAGAGCTGCTGTTGTGTGCCGCACTCGGCTCATCCGCCGCCTGCGTCGCCTTGAGCCTTCTCCGAGGAGGCGTGGCGGATGGTGTGCAGCCTAGGGGTGCGGTGGCACTCCACGGTGGTGGATCCATCGCCGTGGCGGGCGGAGACGCACGCAGGCGGGAGCTTTTGGGGCGGCGGCGACGGGCATTAAATGCCCTTGTCCCCCTCTGTCAAAAGTAGGTAGAACCCCTTGTTCAAGCCTTGTGCTGCCTTTGTTCCCCCTTGTTCCAACTACCACCTCTTTTACATTTTACCCCTCTACCCTCACGTTGACACTGTCGGTGACCCTTGCACTATAAAGGAGGCCCATGCACAGCGTGGGGGTTGAACCATTGCAACTCCCACTCGGTGTAGCTGCTCTTGTAGCTCTTCAAGCTCCCGAGCACAATACAACACAAAGCAGCAGTAGGGTTTCTGCGACCATCGCGGCCCGGCTGGGTAAAATCCGCCATGCGCGCATCGCCTCGATCTGCTCTCTGTGCCTCCTCCGCCCTCGTACCGAACACACGAAGGGGCCCCGTCCCCATAGGTGTCCCGCGGCGGGCGGCTCCCTCCAGCGCCTCCCGTCCGCGCCCCGACACCCAGCAACACACACCCCTTTCCACAAAGATTAAGTGCCAAGGAGAGAAGTAAATATGCTCCGCAACTGTCCAAGCTCCGAGCCTTCGTGGCCAACGGTTTAACAGGAATAGATCTTGCATGCTGTTGGATATCATGGAGCGTACTGCCTCTCAGCCGGCACTCCGCTTTAATGTGCAAGTATACTGGTAGCGTCGATGACCCACTCCGACACACCAACATCCAGCTCTCAGATGATGAAGTCACCGATGCTGTGAAGAAAATGTTGAACGAACCGGAACACCTTTGCGCTCAAACCGGCCTGCTCCCTTTCTGTGCTACCAACAAACCGCCAGCTATAAGATTTTGATTGTATTTTTTACTGAACCTGTTATTGCTATCTCTGTCTGACATCCACTGCTGCTTACTCAGGGTGATAATCCGTTTTGGAGCAAGAAGCTTCCGCAAGACAAACCGGAGAAAACAGAATGGTCAACCCGGCCAAAGACCAAGGTTATCAAGAAGCCGACTCACAAAAGGAAAACCACCGCTTCATCTGATCCGGCCGTTGATGATGATGTGGGTAACTCGGACCTTGAGGTAGAACTAGATTCACTAGGCTTACTTTTTACACGCCTTATTGATGATGATACTTGTCGGGCGGCGGCGAAGCGATAATCTTGATGTCGCTGAGGTAACTATTCTCTCTTCGATTCAGATCCTTTGCCTTTGCCAAAACTTCGCCGAGCAAACCGGAAAGTTAAATTTTCTCATCCTCTTGCTTACTTGGATCCCAAATTTCTTATGAAGACTTCGGCAACATGAAGCTTCGCCGCACAACCCGGCACAATGCGGCAGGTAGTTACCTCCGCCCGGTTTACCAAAGCAGTCCGGTTTAAGCGCGCGCTCGAGAGGTCTCCGACCTTTCTATTAATTTTTATCCTAAAGCGGGTTTCATCCGTCAGCCTCTTAATCCTTCCGACTCTGATTATCAGGTTACTTCTCATTCATCCTATGGTGAATCATCGGCCACTCAGCTGCCACCACTGAAAACGGTTCTTGGGTAAGCTAGACCGAACACATGCTTCTGGTATACTGTGTTATAACTTATGCTGTTCCTTTGACTCCTTGTTTCTCTTTCAGGGCTAAACCCAAACCGAGCAAGAAAGCCCGTTTGGATAAGGCGGCCGAGGAAGATGTTGCCCCTGAACAGGATAAGGCACCAGATCTTGAAGCGTTCGTTTATGAAGACGTTCCCAATGACCCTCCCTTGCAAGATGATGCTATTCTTGAGAAAAGGCCTATCAATACTTCAGTCCCTGTTGACCAGCCTGCCAGCTCCGTCCGGATTGAAAGATCCCACAGTCCTTCAAAGCCTGCCGATAAACCGACCGCGCCAACGCAAACCGGCGAGTCCAAGGATGATGACGTTGTGATTACGGCGTGGAGTCGCTTTGAACCGAGGAATCCTGTCGCTTTGGCCAAGCATACTGTGAAAGAAGATTCTTATGCCATGAACAAAGGCAAATGGGATGTTGATCTGGAAACATATGCCGCTCTGAGTGCCCAAGATCTTCATTCTGGCTACTTGAACCGGCTATATACTAGTCGTGAGTGTGAAGCTGGCCTGGTAAAGATGATGAGAGATAAATTTGAGGTAACTTCCTTGTGCTTCTTCTTTCTTTAATTACTGCCACTGTACTAATCCTCCTAGCCCCCAAGGGCCGGTTTGTAACCTTCTTCAAACCGGGACTTGAGTATAGTCCTCAATACTTTGAAATCCATCAATGTAGCCCCCAAGGGACGGTTCAACTTAGTATAGTTAAACCGGGACTCCAATAAAGATTCTAACATCATAGCATAATTGAGCAAATAGCCATTAGCCCCCAAGTGCCAAGTTGAATACATATTGAGCTTGGGACTTTGCGATTAATAATAGATGAAGTTTGAAGATGCATTAGCCCCCAAGTATCAAGTGTATAACTTGTTATGTGGTTGGTACTTCAATTCTTATACCGTTTGTTTAAAGCCAAATCTTGTCTTTATGCGAGGATGAAGTGAGGATCAAAGAGGACGGATTCTTGATCGCAAGAAACTTTGAAAACCCAACAAGCCGAAACCGACAAAGCAAGGGAGGAATTGACCAGCGCCTTAAGCATCACGGAACAGCTGAAGGAGGGCTTCAAGAAGGAGCGGGCTGATTGGGCCACTGAGAAGGCCGCTTTAATAAAAAGAGCTGAAAATAAAAGAGCTGAAAATGCTGAAGCTGCCCTTAAACCGGTGGTAGATGAGCTGACTATCGTAAAGCGGCAAGTGCATGCCATGACCGCTGCTATCTTTGGTAAGTTCCTTTGGGTTTCTTTGACAACTTTGGCTTTCTTATAATAGATCCGGTTTGTGATCGTTCGTGTATTATTGCAGGTACACGCATTGGTCACTTAGGGTCAGATGTGCGGAAGAAGCTGAAGGCTGCCTACACCTTAATTGAACAACTGTATACCGGAGCATAGCGGATCATCACCACTGCATCTCATAACAATCCGGCACCCACTTTAATCCAAGATACTCTGAAGAGGTTGTCAATGCTTCCTGCCCGGATTGAAGAACTGAAGAAATCTGCTGCTCGAACCGGAGCAATTAATGCCTTGATCCGGGCAAAAGCATGGGTGCCGGATTTCGATCCTGTTGAAGCAGCTCAAGGCTATCCCAGTTTGAAGGAAGATGGCTTAGAGTTCAATGAGGATGACCTGAGGGCGATAAACCGTGCAGTGCGCCCTTTGGTTTGTCAAATGGCTGAAGAGGAAGACTTGTCACATTATCAAGCTCAGTATAATGATCAGAACAAACGTGTGGCTGCACCAACTCTTGAAGTGGAGAATCTGATTCCTCCAAACCGTAAGCATACTTACGCTCCTGATATTGAACCGTCTTCTCTGATCCATGAAGAGGCTGTCTTTCAAGCTTTAATGGGGATCGACTGGACCACTGTTGATTTCCAGCCAATGGATAGAGATGAGGAAGCTGAAGCGGCGCGGGACGATGAGCGGGCTTGAACCGGAAGCCGGTTTAAATAGCTACTTTATTATGATCCGCCAGAAGAACAATGATCTTATCTGGGCATCGCGTTGCCTTGTAATAGAATAGCCAATACTTTCGCTTTAAATATGCCTTCGTGCATAAGTACTGATGCTTTTGCTTGAAATCCTCAATTTATATTTCCTGCCATCGCTGGGCATGAAGTTGGCTTAGCCAGGCTTGAAATGGAGGTTTTATAAACCATTACTGTCAAAGGGGAGAAAACAACTCCCATGTAAACCGTGCTGGGTCATTATGAGCCCCCCTGTTACTCCATGATGTTAACAGGAAAGGTAAACCAGGCATATTTCTCCGGATTAAAAATGAACCGAATCCGTCAGCTGAACCGGTAAAAAAGTGTTGTTTGGTTTAAAGGAAACACAACAAAAATTAAGGAATAGTCATAAAAGAAATATGGAAGCAAAGGCAATGATAAAAACCGTTTGCAAAAAACATGCTTTACTGAGCTGATCAGATGGTGTTACCATGGTCGGACAGGACCAAGCCCCCAATAGAAGTGACAATGGTTCAAGTCACCCAGGTCCCCAAATGAAACCGTGGCATATATGTCGATCAAAAGGCGTGGCAATGGTTCGGGTTCAACCATGCCCCCAAGTGATTTTTTGGCCTTAGGCCGATCAAGAGGCGTGACTGATTCAGACTTGACCATGTCCCCAAGTGATCTGGTGGCTTTCACCTATCAAAAGGTGTCGCATTGGTTCGGACACGACCAAGGCCCCAAGTGGTATCACAAAGCTTTTTTGAAAAGCAAATTTCAAGGGGTAAACCGGAGGCCGCTTTAAAACAGAACCACTCCATGTAACCACACATGATATGAAAGGACAGAGACCCCGCTTTAGCCGAGGCTCCGGTTTTATTATATCAAAGATAATATATACACTGTCATAATATGTACATAGATAGAGCCAATGGCTCATGTGTAGTAAGGCCGAAGATGAGCTATGTTCCACGGCCTGTTGGTCTCCTCCTCTGATGTGCGTGATTCTTTATGCTCTCGAATATCAATCAGATAGTACGACCCGTTGTGCAGATTCTTGCTGACCATGAAAGGTCCCTCCCAAGGTGGGGATAACTTGTGCATATCCTTCTGGTCTTGGATGAGCCAAAGCACCAAATCTCCTTCTTGAAAAACTCTGGTTCTGACCCGGCGACTGTGGTAGCGACGAAGATCTTGTTGATAAATCGCCAGTGGGCAGCCGCTATGTCGCGCTCCTCATCTAATAGGTCCAAAGCATCTTGTCGTGCTGTCTCATTATCTGCTTCAACATAAGCCGCCACATGAGGCGAATCGTGCCGGATATCACTAGGGAGAACCGCCTCCGCTCTGTAGACCATGAAAAACGGCGTGTATCTTGTAGATCGGTTGGGCGTAGTATTGATACTCCATAGCACAGATGGTAGCTCTTCAACCCAACATCCCGGTGTTCTTTGCAATGGAACCATAAGCGGGGTTTGATGCCTCATAAGATCTCTTGATTAGCTGATTACGCCTGCCCATTGGATTTGGGGTGAGCCAGCGATGATCGTCAAGTCGGATGTGCTCACGTTCTGAAATTCCTTCATAGCCCCTTGGATAAATTGGTACTGTCGGTGTCAAAACCGGCGGATCTCGAGTAGGGGTCCCGAGCTGTGCGTCTAGGCGGATGGTAGCAGGAGGCGAGGACACGATGTTTTTACCTAGGTTGGGCCCTCTCGATGGAGGTAAAACCCTCGTCTGCTTGATTAATATTGATGATATGGGTAGTACAAGAGTGGATCTACCAAGAGATCAAGGAGGCTAAACCTAAAGCTAGCCTATGGTATGATTTTTGTAATGTATGTTGTGTCCTATGGACTAAAGCCCTCCGGTTTATATAGACACGGAGGAGGCTAGGGTTACAGTCGGTTACAATGGTAGGAGATCTACATATCCGTATTGCCAAGCTTGCCTTCCACGCCAAGGAAAGTCCCATCCGGACCGGGGCGGAGTCTTGAATCTTGTATCTTCGTAGTCTTGGAGTCCGTGGACGATGATAGTCGGCTGTCCGGACACCCCTAGTCGAGACTCCTTGGTAGCCCTGAACCAGGCTTCAATAGCGATTAGTTGGCGCGCATAATGTTCGGCATTGCAAGGCGGGTTCCTCCTTGAATAATTCGAGAGAAGATCATGAACACCGGGATAGCGTCCGGCTCGCAAAATAAATTCCACATTCCACCGTAGAGAGAATAAAATGTACACCAGTCCAATCTGCGGGCGTATTCGGCGTGACATCACACCACTACCAAGCCTTTGTTTGAATTGTTTTTACTATACCACCTCGGTACGTTTAGCGAAGCGATTTCCTTAGCACGTCTTATCGAGCGAAGATCGTGTTCCCCTTATTCGGATTCTCATCAATACGGACGTGGGTAACCCAACGGCGCCATTGATGGTGGCGGTTGGGAGATAGCGAGTTTTATCGGGCGGTGGGGGCGTATAGCTTTCGTCGCCTATATATAAGGGATAAGTTTACCTTCGACCTCGCCTTCTTCCTCCTTTGCTTATCCATCTCCGCGCACTCAAGCTCCAATGCCCAAGTTCGCGCATCTACCTCGACCTTCTCCGAATATGTCGGGCGGGAGGCAAATGGTTAGCCTCCATCGTTAAGGAGGAGCACATCACCAAGCTGCTTGTGCCGGATACCTTTCGGCGATATCGTGCATCGGCTGCCCGACGAGGGCAGCTCATCCCAACCACAGGCCCCATGAGAGGTCGTCTTCCTTCCCCACTTCCTCCTTGGACTGGGCTTTCCACTCCACCCATTCGTCCAGGGATCATGTTTTACTACGGCACTGGATTTCCACGATCGGCGCGAACTTCATCCTCAACATCTCGGCGTTTATAAATGGTGTGCGAAACCTTCCTCGCATCCAGCCCACTTGACTGTGGCTCAAGACCTTCAATGTCAAGCGAAGGTTGTGAAGAACGCATAAGCGGAATCTTGGGCGCCATGTTGGGTAAGTTGCCCGCGTCCTTTGGCTCGAAGGGCCTTCGTGGACTCCGTCAAGGGTGGCAATCGGGTGGTTCTACATCAGCGAGCGCGCAAGCCCACATGGACGGCGGCCCCGAGTTTAGATCTGGCGTCCCGCGGCTCACCTCTGAAAAGAAGGGCTTCTGTGGGGAAATCCGAAGGAGGTGGCGGGACTCGAGCACGCATCCGAAGCTGGTGAGCAATAAGCTCGGGCTCGTCGGCGTGGTCCAAGTCATGCTCATCGCGGATTCTCCCATGCCAAACGGGCATTCAATCTGTGGGAGTTCAATCCGGAACAGCACCGGCGCTGGCGAGGCTCTTGATCGACATCTGAAGGCGTCTGGAGGTGCTGTTTAAAGGCGCGAAGCCCCGCATCCTGACGGAAGATCGCGGATTCCGCTCGCAGCATCCGGTGGCGTGGTAAGTGATTCAACCTGTTACGGGACACTTGTGGTAATAAAATTGATTCTCGGAGGGTTTCATTCTTTCTTTTCCTTTGCGGGAATGGATGGAGAAGGCCAAGCAGCTCATCAGCCCGGCTCCCATGCGGAAGACCCGAGCGCCCGTTTAGCGGGGCTGCTGGTTTCGGCACCCGTGGTGCGGAGAAGAAACCAAGAAGGTGGCCGTGGGGACTCAAAGAGTTCCCGCAATCGAGGCGTCCGACGGCGAGGCGGACTCCTCCCTCGAAGAAGGAGGAGGAGGAGGAGTCTCTCCGGAGGAGGAGAGAAGAAGGAAGGCTTCCCCAATAGGGGAGGCGAAGGGTCAGAGGGGAGGACTATCCCCGGATAGTTCGCCAACACCACCGTTGGCGAGGATGAATGGTCTCCAAGGGCGAGGCGTCCGGCAAGATCGTAAATATCCGGATCCTTGATATGTAATTTCTTTCGTGTCGCGTAGTGTCCTTCTAATGCGCGTTCTATCGGTAGTCCGGCCGATGATGATCTCCCGCTTCATCAAGCGGGTCATTAGCCCGTCGGATGTGGATTCACTTCATTGCCACTACCCCAGCGCGGCGAGGGCCGAGTGGGATCGAAGGACCCATCGGAGGAGGCTCGGGCGCCGTCGAGCTGCCTCCGGACTTTGTGCGGACTCTACGCCGGAACCCGCGGTGGTTCGAGTCAGCGGTGGCCCCTCGAAGGAAGGGCAAGACCGTGACACCGGCGATCTCCGTCAACCGAGGGCGGCGGATAACTTGTTGGGCGCTTCCATCGAGGAAGAACACCGCACTATCATGAGTGCGGTGATTGAAAAGTTCAGCTTGCCAAGCGGGCTGACGAAGCTTGCGGCAACCTTTTAACATGCTTTGAGGTAAGAAGTTAAATTATGTAATGTAATACCGCATAAACGGTAGCCCACGATGCTCGGTTCGGTGTTGGAAAGAAAAGCGGATTGAGGATCTAACAAGATATCGTGGGGTTGCTTAAAATATGTCAATATGTGTTTGCGAGGCTTGGCTTGCTGACCTCTGTCGCACTATCGGGAGTCGATGTGTTGAAGAAGGATCTCGGCGGTCCGACCAAGAGCTGGGCCATGCCAAGAAGCAGCTCGAGGACAAAGAAGGTGAGTCGCACCACTTTGAATAGTTACCTTCTG
The DNA here is from genome assembly GCA_021437245.1 of Aegilops speltoides. NCBI lineage: Eukaryota > Viridiplantae > Streptophyta > Magnoliopsida > Poales > Poaceae > Aegilops > Aegilops speltoides. The sequence continues at coordinate 296,274,919 of CM038146.1, read as the reverse complement.
AGAAAAGGATTTTGGTTGCAATAAAATTAACAAGGATAATATGGGTATTGCGGGGGCCACGAGCGAGGTGGCAGCCACGAAGGAGGTTGTGTCATGACGAGCAGCGATCTTGACATGAAGAGCGAGAGAAGTAGGAGGCACGGGTGGCGGAAGTATGGCAAGAGCTCCAGGCTCTCATGGAGAAGCATGAGAGTTTGGGCGTGACTCAAGACTTCGAGTCGAGCTTGCCTCGGCTCTCGAAAGTGCCAAATCCGCCAAGGCCGAGGGCCGTAAGGCCCTTCGGAGGTTGAAGATGTGAAGATAGCGGCGGGTAAGGCATTTTCATGCAAAGCAAGCATGTTAATGTAAACTACCTTACACTTACCGCGTTCGGAGCTCTCGAGGCGTTGCGGATCTGCGCGTAGTGCATCGATGCCGCCGCATTCTATCGTGGCATGGAGGAGCTCGGCGGAGAAGGTCTTCTAGTCTCGATCTGTTGAGGCGGACATCCAGTGCCCCCAAGCGACCAGGTGAAGCAGCTGGTCGAACTCCTAAGGTAGTGAGGAGGCCATGAAGGGCCTTATAGTCCGGTGTGGCTGGACTGAGGCCATGCACAGGAGCTACGCCGGCCTCGTCTGCGGCGGCTGGTGGATGCATGCCCCTGGGTAGAGGTCATCAGCGCTCACTTTGTATTGAAGGTGCTCGTCGGGCCCTTGCCGCACAAAGGTGCTTGGGGCAAGTTGGATGCGAGAAGCTTCTCACGGACCCACCGCCCGGGCAAGGAGTATCATACGCCGGAGATGTATTATAAAACTGTCTGAAGGGAGCCAGCGATATTGCGGATGAGTGCCCTAGAAATGTAATCTTTGAGTGAACTTCGCTATGTATTATCTGTCTGCTGAAACCTTCGTTCATATCGCCTTAAGCAACGCTTGTCTAATTTAAAATATTACCTTACATGCGGCCGTATATAAAATCGAGAGATGGCAAGTCGTTGGCTTGACCCCCAAGCCACAGTCTTTGGGGTGTTGGGATAAACTTGAGCACTCTTGTTCCCATTTTGGGTCCATCTAGGGGCGCTCAACACAGCGAACAAGGCAACCGGACTTATAATGCTTGAACACTCTCCTTAGCCATAGAATTCTATAATTTTAAATTTGGTGAAGCCCCTGGTATTCGGAAGACCGAATCCAGGCGCTATCACGCCTTCGTCGGACATGGTCGGAACTTCGCTCAAGCGGCGTGAGTCTTTAAGGACCGAAAAGACCTCTCGAACAGCGACCGATCTCTCGCCTTATCATGCCGGTCGGTTTAGCTTTCTCCTTTGAGGCGCTCGCCCGGCTCAGCCAGGCGCAATCGCGATGGTTCTCCTAGTGCCACCTTAGCCGTGAGCGGGCGTAAGGCACCAAAAGCGTGGGGCAGGCAAACCCAACTATTGACCCAAGACATGATTGAACCGATTCATATAATGCTATAAGTTGAGGTGCCGCACTTATGGAAGTGTTCGGACTTATCACACCATAATGTGGGGAACATAAGCCCTGGTGTATTAGGCCGTACCAAAATATCTGGTGCAAGATGTCATGTAATGAACATATATATAAAAGGTAATGTAATTGCGATCGAAAAGTGCTGCATTATTTATTAAAGGAAATGCGCTATGAGTGCGGTGATACAAATAGTCTTGGAAAGCAAGGGATTTGGACTAAGTAAACATGTCCCCCTCGAGGGGTGAGCTGCGGACTTGGTGTATATAATCGAATTTAATGCTCGTAATTGAGACCACACAGTGTTAAATGCAGCCTTCTTTAGTCCCATTTGTTGCATCATGAGTTGGCGGGTTCATCACGGACGGGGCCTCACAGTTATGAGTCATGTGTACACAAAGAAGGAAAATAAAAATAAAAAAGGGGGCACACTTGCGAGCCCTGGTGTGGTCAAACCGCACTCTGGGTTCATTCTTGATCGTGCCCCTTCCCTGTGCCCATGGTATCTCAAAGCGTAATGATGTCTGGAGTGTTATTCTTGCGATCATGCGGGCGAGGTTGGGGCCGCATTACTCTGGCGATGCTCGATCGCGCCGGTGGTCTTGGTTGGTATTGCTTGGTAGCGTTTTGCTATATCCGGCCGTTTAACGGCGGACGAGAAGTGCCTTAGAGGCTACTCGTACTTACGCGCGAGCATTGTATGTTCCTCCGTTCGGAGGGCGTTCCGTATTCCATTGACCGTGATGTCTCCACGAGGGCTGGCATCTTGAGCTTGAGGTATGCATAATGCGGCACGCGTTGAATTTTACAAAGCGGTTCGTCCGAAGCGAGCGTGATAGCCGCTGCGAAGCGGGACTATGTCGAAGATTAACTCCTCGCTCGGAAATTATCCGGGGATCCGAAGACCACTTCGGTGTGGTGAGCTGTCTGATTGGCTTCCACTCCTGGTATGACACCTTTAAAGGTTGTCTTTGTAGGTTTAATCCTTGAGGGTCTATGCCCATTTTGCGCCTTGTATCTTGATAAAGCAGGTTCGAGCTACTACCGCCGTCCATCGGGACTCGTGAGGTGAAATCCATCGGCGATTGGGTCTAAAACCAATGCGGCGAATCCGCCATGGCGTATGCTGGTCGGATGGTCTCTTCGATCGAAAGTGATCGGACAAGAGGACCATGGGTTGAACTTGAGGCGGCTGGCTCCATCGCGTAGACATCCCTTAGTCGCGCTTCCTCTCCCTCTTGGGTATATGGGTCGCGTAAATCATGTTCACCGTCCGCACTTGTGGGGAAAACCCTTCTGTCCTCTATTGTTCGGCGGTCGGGTCTCTTCCTCCTCGTCGCTATTTAGCCCCTTGTCATTGTTTTCGGCAATTAACTTGCCTGCCTGCTTGAACACCCAGCAATCTGTATTGGTGTGATTAGCTGGTTTTTCAGGGGTGCCATGTATCTGGCATAAGCGGTCGAGTATTTGTCCAAATTGGACGGACCCGGAGTGGTTCTTTTGAATGGCTTCTTTCGCTGACCGGGTTTAGGCCTCGGAATCCGGCGTTGACTGCCGTATCCTCCTTATCGTCGCCGTTAATGCGGCGTTTGTTTTTGTTTCGACGTGACCTGTCGTTGTTGTCCTTAGTATCCGGACTGCCAGAATTTTTACGGAGATTGTTGCTGCGAGCTAGCCAGCTGTCCTCTCCCGCGCAAAAGCGGGTCATTAATGATGTGAGGGCTGCCATGGATTTGGCTTTTCTGCCCGGTGCGGGCTAGCCATTCATCCGGATGTTATGTTTGAAGGCTGCAAGGGCCTCTGCATCCGGACGGTCGGCGATTTGGTTTTCTTTGTCAAGAACCGTGTCGAGAATTATGCGGCGATTAAATCGGCTGCTGAATAATGTGGCTTAGGTCATCGGCGTCTGGTGGTCGCACATACGTGCCCTGGAAGTTGTCGAGGAATGCGGTTTCTAGGTCTTCCCAGCACCCAATTGACTCTGCGGGCAAGCTGTTTAGCCAATGCCGAGCTGGTCCTTTAAGCTTGAGTGGGAGATACTTGATTGCATGGAGATCGTCTCCGCGGGCCATATGGATGTGGAGAAGATAATCTTCGATCCAAACCGCGGGGTCTGTTGTGCCATCGTAGGATTCGATGTTTACGGGTTTAAACCCTTGAGGATTTGATGATCCATTACTTCGTCGATGAAGCATAGCGGGTGTCTTGGCGCCTCTGTATTGAGCAATATCGCGGCGCAGCTCGAAGGCGCTGTCTGCTGTGTTCGTCGGCGGGGTTATTGTATCCGTGGCGGCGGTATTCGTCATGGGTCGTTAGGGCCCACGTGATCCGTAGATGGATCTGGATTGCCTTGCTTTGTCCTCAATATATCTACGCAAGTCCGGCGCATTCCCTCTTGGCTTCGTACTCTTGGAGCGATGCCGGGGTATGGTCTTGGCTGGGGGCTTGTATGCTTCTCTGTCACGACCACGGGGTGGTCGGTCAGCCGTATCGTGCACTGGTGATGGAGGTATGAATGCTTCCTCCTCTAATCGGGGGAGCAGCTTGCGTCTTGGGTAGCTTTTGGAGGGGCGTTCGAGTTTATACTCTTCGGCCGCGAGGACCTCGGTCCATCGATCGGCCGGCGAGTCTGATCAGCTTGAAGCTGCTGCTGCTTTTCTTTAGGCTGTTTGCCGTGGCGATAAGCCTGCGTTTAAAAGCGCTCTTGTTCGGCGGGATCCTCGGGCACGGCGAATTCGTCATCATTGAGGCTTGCCTGCGTCTTGGAGGAGGCATATAGTTGTAATCCTCAACCTCTTAAATGCCGCCCACTCGTGAGGGCTTGCTTACGCATCCTCTGCTGTTGAGTCTTCTTTGGAGGGATTGTCTTCGGCACTCTCTGGAGTATTATTATCTCTGTGCGGAATCTCCATTCTTGTTGTGGCGGGATTTAGGCGGCGCCCTTGCCGCCTTGGCGTTTGGGCTGCTTCTTTAAAGAGTGCGCCTCCGCTTCTTCGCCGTCCCGTCTTTTGGGGTGTCCACCATGTATATGTCGTATGATGAGGTGGTCTTCGGTGCCTGTGGCGCTGGTTCTGTTAAATCTCGGCATCGTCGTCCATAAGCGTCGATGTCGTCGGTCGTAGTCTAGCATGTCGATTAGATCGTCGGCGGTGGCTACAAAGTGGGTGGTGGGTGGGCTCTGAATTTCTTCGTCGTCGTACCCCAACCATCTGGCCATAGTCCGGCGGGACTCTCCCAATAACGAGAGGTGCTTTAGCGAATTTAGGATGTCGCCAAAGGCGAGTGTTGGAAGATGTCATGGCGGTGAATTCCATAACGCCGCCCAATCCGAATCGATTGGTAGAGGCGCGGGAGGTTGGTCCGGCAGGAGTCCGGAACCTCGGAATCACAGTTCGCGGGGGCAGGATTAGTGTTGGCTCCATCGCCGTGGATGTTGAAGCCCCCAAGGCGGCGTCTATCCACCGACCCTTGATCTGGGCGATCGGCTCCGGACTAATGGCCGAAGCGGATTCATGTGCAGCCACCAAGGCACTATTCGGCGGCAGAGCTAGGTCATGCCCGTCGTCACAGTGCGGCGCGCTTGGCTGTGGCTCGAGTCCGTCGAAGATCAAGTCTCCGCGGACATCAGCCGAGAAGTTTAGGCTTCCGAATTTGACCTGACAGCCAGGGGCGTAGCTTTCGATCTGCTCCAGATGGCCAAGTGAATTAGCCCGCGATCTTGAAGCCGCCGAATCTGAAGATCTGTCCGGGAGAAAAGTCTCACCACTGGACAGCGTTGTTGGTTGAAGATGCCATTGGGCCTATCGGTGGCAACGCGAGGAACACTCAATGAAAGCACCAATGTCGGTGTCAAAACCGGCGGATCTCGGGTAGGGGTCCCGGCTGTGCGTCTAGGCGGATGGTAACGGAGGCGAGGACACGATGTTTTTACCCAGGTTTGGGCCCTCTCGATGGAGGTAAAACCCTCGTCTTGCTTGATTAATATTGATGATATGGGTAGTACAAGAGTGGATCTACCACGAGATCAAGGAGGCTAAACCCTAAAGCTAGCTTATGGTATGATTGTTGTAATGTATGTTGTGTCCTATGGACTAAAGCCCTCCGGTTTATATAGACACGGAGGAGGCTAGGGATTACAGTCGGTTACAATGGTAGGAGATCTACATATCCGTATTGCCAAGCTTGCCTTCCACGCCAAGGAAAGTCCCATCCGGACACGGGGCGGAGTCTTCAATCTTGTATCTTCGTAGTCTTGGAGTCCGTGGACGATGATAGTCCGGCTGTCCGGACACCCCTAGTCGAGGACTCCTCGGTACCATTGTCGATAATGATCTTGTGTGGAAAGCCAAACGGAAGATCACCTTTTAATGAAGCTGCACATTGTGGCTGCATCACACTTCTTGTGAGGCTCGCTTCAACCCACTTGGTAAACTTGTCAGCTGCCACCAAAAGGTGGGTTTTCTTATCCTTGGATCTTTTAAAGATCAACCATATCAACCCCATGTTGCAAACGGCCAAGTAATTGGAATCATCCTCAATTCTTGAGCCGGTACATGAGCACGCCTTGAAAATTTCTGACAGCCATCACACCGTTTAACCAAGTCCTCCGCATCAGCATGAGTTGTCAACCAGTAGAACCCGTGACGAAACTCCTTTGCCACCAGAGACTTTGAACCGGCATGGTGACCACAATCCCCTTCATGGATTTCACGTAAAATCTCACAGCCTTCCTCAGGAGAAACGCAGCATTGAAACGCCCCTGATACACTGCAATGATGCAATTCGCCATTGACAATAGTCATAGACTTGGATCGCCGGACTATCTGCCTTGCTAGAGTCTCATCCTCCGGTAACTCTCCCCGGTTCATGTACGCAAGATAAGGAACTGTCCAATCTGGTATGACATGCAGGGCTGCCACCAATTAAGCCTCCGGATCAGGAATAGCCAAATCCACTTCACCCGGGAGCTTGACTGACGGGTTGTGCAACACATCAAGAAAGACATTAGGTGGGACCAGTTTACGCTGAGAGCCCAACCGGCTTAAAGCGTCCGCCGCTTCATTCTTTCGACGGTCCACGTGATCCACCTGATAACCCTTGAAGTGACCCACAATATTATCCACCTCACGATGATATGCAGCCATAAGTGGGTCTTTAGAATCCCAAGTGCTAGACACTTGTTGAGCCACGAGGTCCGAGTCACCGAAGCACTTAAACCGACTTAGGTTCATCTCCTTAGCCATCTGTAGACCATGGAGCAAGGCTTCATACTCAGCTGCATTATTAGTACAAGGGAACATTAAGCGGAGAACATAACAAAACTTATCACCTCGTGGGGATGTTAATATGACTCCAGCCCCCGAGCCCTCCAATTGCCTGGATCCATCGAAATGGATAGTCCAATATGTGTGATCCGGCTTCTCCTCTGGTGCTTGCAACTCAGTCCAATCATTGATGAAATCCACAAGTGCTTGAGACTTCACCGCCATCCGAGGTACGTATTTCAATCCGTGCGGCCCAAGTTCTATAGCCCACTTGGCAATCCGTGTCGCCTCCGGTTACATGTATGATATCGCCCAAGGAGCTGGGCCGACCCTTTGTGATGGGGTGCCCTTGGAAATCTTGCTTCAACTTCGGCTTGCCATAAAAACTCCATATACCAACTTCTGCCAATGCGGATACCTTTGCTTAGATTCAATAAGTACCTCGCTGATATAGTAAACCGGCCGCTGAACCGGATATTCCTTGCCCGCCTCCTTGCGCTCTACCATAATAGCCACGCTAACTGCGCGAGCATTGGCCGCTACATATAGTAATAACGGCTCCTTGTCGTCGGAGCTGCAAACGAGGCGGATTGGCTAATGCCGCTTCAAGTCCTCAACGCTTCATCGGCAGCGGACTCTAGATGAATTGATCTGTCTTTCTCGCATCGGTATAAAGGGATGGCCTTCTCTCGGCGGTGATAAACCGGCTCAGTCGGCAATCGACACGCCAAGCGTTGAACATCGTTGATACACCGGTTTAGCGGGAGGTGATAGCCGTAATCTTCTCCGGATTAGCCTCAATTCCTCTGTTGGACACAAGAAAACCCAGTAACTTGCCTGCTGGAACACCAAAAACACATTTGGCTGGGTTAAGCATCATCTTGTAAACCCGCAAGTTGTCAAAGGTTTCCCACAAATCATCAACCAGCGTCTCCTTCTGCCTTGACTTGACTACAATATCATCCACATAGGCGTGCACATTACGACCAATCTATTTATGCAGGCAGTTCTGTACACACCGTTGATAAGTGGCTTGGGCGCTCTTGAGCCCAAAAGGCATAGATACATAGCAGAAGGCTCCAAAGGGAGTAATAAACGCCGTCTTCTCCTGGTCCTTAACCACCATTTTGATCTGATGATACCCATAGTATGCATCCAAAAAACTCAAACGCTCACAACCCGTCGTGGCATCAATAATCTGGTCAATGCGGGGGAGGGCAAAAGGATCCGCTGGACAAGCCTTGTTAAGATCCGTGTAATCCACACACATACGCCAAGTGCCGTTTTTCTTAAGGACCAGCACCAGATTAGCAAGCCACTCTGGATGGAACACCTCAATGATAAAGCCAGCCGCTAAGAGCCTGGCCACTTCCTCTCCAATGGCTTTGCGCCTTTCTTCGTTAAACCGGCGGAGGCGCTTTACGGTTTATAGTTGGGATCAACATTAGAGTGTGCTCGTGAGTTCCTCGGTACACTGGCATGTCGAAGGCTTCCAAGCAAAATGTCGATTCTCACGGATGAACTTCGATGGGCGCTTTCCTATTTAGGGTCCAAGTTAGGCGGCGGTGAAGCTGCTTGGGACGAATCGCCGAACACGAAGTCAATGAGCTTGGTCTCAGCCGCCGATTTGAACTTCAGATCTGAATCATGCTCTGTAGTGGGCTTCTTCAAAGGGGTCATGTCCGCCGGATCAACATTGTCCCTATAATATTTCAACTCCTCCGTGGCACAAACCGACTCTACATAGGCCGCATCACCTTCCTCACATTCCAAAGCAATCTCGCGGCTCCCATGAACAGTTATTGTCCCCTTGTGGCCCGGCATCTTGAGCTGCAAATAGATATAACAAGGCCGTGCCATGAATTTGGCATAAGCCGGCCGCGAAACAAAGGCATAATCACGGGCTCGGTTTTCACCACCTCAAAGGTTAGTGTCTCGGATCGGGAATCATGCTCGTCCCCAAGAGCCACCTCGAGGCTATCTTACCAACAAGATATGCTGATTTGCGGGCACCACACCATGGAACACCGTATTAGATGATGCGAGATCTTTGTCATTAGCCCCATGCGGCGGAATGTCGATAATACAGGATGTTATCTGCTCCCTCCATCCATGAGCACCTAGTGAATTTATAACCTCCCACACGGTCTACCACTAATGCCAAGCGGCGAATTGTCAACCGGGGTGGGTGGTCCTCCCTGCTCCACCACGATAGGCTGCTCCGACCAGCGTAAATAGCGTTAATGCGGCGGTTCAACGAGTTCACCGCTTCGCTTGTGGAGTTTCGGTCACGCTTATCCAAGCTAGTTGTGGCGTAATCTGCCCATTGTTCAACTGTTTTGGCTGGCTCGATAACCCGATCTGCTGCTACTACTATTGTTGGTTGTAACCCCTTGACCGCTCGATTATTCGGTTGTTGTGACATACACGATTGAAACACTGGCTGGAAGCTCCATCGTGACAGGGCCCATGGAAACCGAATCCTAAGCCACCACCTGACCCACGGTCATACCGGAAGGCATTAGAGTTCTTAAATTCCTGCATAATGTAGCAATCCTTCCAAAGGTGGTTAGCCGGCGCCTCCTTCGTCCCGTGCTTTGGACAAGGCTGATTCAACAAATAGTTTAAGTGATCCGGGTTAGGATTTGGAGCCCCATTACGATTCGCCGCCTTACCTCTGCGTCGTTGACCCTTGTCCTGCGCATTAGTGTTAGCCACAAAGTCCATGCTGCCATCCGCTTTACGCTTGCCTCCGTTTCCATGGCCCGCCGGTTTGTACTGATGCCCCTTGGAGTTGCTATTCTTCTTTCCCTTCCCTGCTTCATCATCGTCAGTCTCGGGATCCTTGGTACTATCAGAATCAGCATACTTCACCAAAGCGGCCATGAGAGTTCCCATGTCATTCTGAGAACCGCTTCATCGCCCCAATTTCAATTTTAAAGGCATAAACGGCGATTGCCCTCGAGGTTAAGATCGCGAGTCGGCATTGATCTGTCGGACGAGTGCAAGACTTCAAAGCGGCGTACCCAATGGGTTGTTGACTCTCCGTCCTCCACGAACACAAGCCGCCCGGTCTACTATGGACTTGGGCTGCTTACGTATCTTTGAAATTCGGATAAACCGGCCCCAATGGGCCCATGGTGATAAATTAGGCGGCGGGCTCTTCAACCAAATGCGGGCCGTGCCTTCAAGCATCATGGTGAAGTACTTTGCACCGCGGTCTCATCCACATCTAGCATCTCCATGGCCATCTCATAACTCTCTACCCGCGCTCGGAGATAAATCGGTGGTGTAATTCGGCACCTGCGCGGACCCTTGAAATATTTGGGCGGTAGCGTAAGCGGGACTAAACAGGTACTCCCAAAGTAGATCGACCCCTGGCCCGGAGGTGGTAGGGCGAACGGTGTAAGCTGACCCACCTCGTTACGTGCTGCTAACTCGGCCTCGCCGTGCGGGCCGGTCCACTACATCTGAGCATCGCGAACACCACTGCCGGGTTATTGCCACGGGCGCTTCACGGCCCAGCGCGTGCTTCGATATGGCGGTTCATCCGGGCACCTGCTATAGCTCCGACTTGGGCGAGGTGTGGAGTGAATCCGATCGCGGCTGTATGAATATGCCTCTGTTGAATCAAAGCGGTCGGAGAAGTTCCTTAACCGGCGCGTCTCTATTGCTGCGGAGAGTCTCCTTCGACGGGATAGCTTCTAATCGCGCGGCGACTGCAACAAGATTGTCCATAGGATTAGAATAATGACCGGAGGTGTCTGAACCGGCGGAGGAATCACAATGTTACGTCGAGGAGGTTCCATCGGCGAGGTTGGACCGTCGCTCCGGCCTGGTGCCTCAACCGGTTTACCTCTAGGTGCCCCGCGGATTCTCTGGTTCCACCTCCGGAGTGTGAAAGAGATTTGAGGTCGAACCCTAACGGCAAGCGTGATCGTGCTTCGCTTCAAGACCTCCTATGATGCGTTACAGTCGAGCATGAGCTTATAGGCTGGGCGTCCAAAGCGGCGGCTCTCGGCCATCTGTCCTTCTCTGCTGCCGGTCGGCTTTGGCTGTCGATCTGCTCTCTCACCTTTGCAATCTCTGCATCATGGGCCTCCTGATCCGCCGGATTGGCCTCTGTCATAAGCGCAGCTAGTGCGTCAAACAGGTCAGACAGAACTTGAACCGGTGGGCGCACAAGGCCTCCTGCCCCTGCTGCCGCTGCCGCTGCTGATCCGGAGAGCATTGCTGCTACGGTCGAAGAGTGATTCGCCGCCTGTGTGCCGGCCATGAATATTCCAACCTGGTTGATCGATCTGGGGGTCGAATCTGTCGCCATCGGACAGCCCCTAATCTGGTTGTCTTGCAAGCTGGTACAATGATTCGGTCTCTCGGTTGAAGACTCATCACGGAATAGGCAGCGGTCTCGCTACCGTATTCGACTCGTCCTCGTGCTCTCCTCCGTGGATGACTCCCACGAAGGCCGCTTCACGGCGGTTTAACTTTGGGTAGATCTCGCATCTTGAGCCGTCTCGGCGAGGTCGGTGCGGATGTCGGCTCGGGCCGAGCTCACCAATCTTGCCGATAAGCGTGTATGCCACCAAAGGGGACCCGGTACCCGTACTCGTCGAATCGGCCGGGACCCCATCCCGCATCATCGATGTAGATCTTGCCACGACGACTCTTGGTCATCCGGCCACACAGCATAGCCTTGAGTCCTTTGAGCTTGCCCTCCAAGATCATCAAGCTGTCGCGATAGCCCCACGGTGGCGCCAAGCGTAAATGATTTGTCACGGCGGATGTCGCTGTGAAAGGACTTAGTCGTGGAGCCATCCCTACGGGTTAACTTGAAGGGGTTAAAGCGGAAACAAAGACACAAGGGTTTATACTAGTTGGCCCCCGATGAAGGTAAAAGCCTCGTCTAGTTGTGATGGAATTGATGTGGTCTCGATGACTAGGGAGCAAACAAGCTTCGCCTAGACCTCGAGTTGTTGTTGTCTGTCCTTGAACCGCCGCCGGGTCGTCCCCTTATATACACGGGTGGCGCCCGTCGGTCCATAGAGTCCCAACCGGTTCATACTCGTATCCTGGTTGGTATCTCTCTATTCCTAACTTACAATACAAGTTTACATATCAAGCCGGTTTACGGCTACAGTTTCTAAACCGACTACAGGCCTTGGGCCTTCATCTGCTTGATCACCTTTATACTACTAATGAAGTTAACCTAGCCCAGGTAGGCCGGTTCACGCCCAGTGGTAATATCCCCAACACTCGGGGTCTTCTTTCTTTAGTCCCAAATGCCCACTTTTAGTCCCTAAAAGTCCCTCCTGTTTGGTTTAGATGGGACTGACATGGAGTTTTTTTAGTCCCTACACCAAAATGTCCCTGTAAACAAACACCCTCTAATAATGCCGCTGGAAAATTGATGCGATGCCACAGTTAAAAGCAAATTCCATGTTTAACGAATTTTATTGTAAATATAATCTCTATGTTAATATTAATCAATGCCACCGTTTGAGAAATGCTACTGTCTTGCTTTCTTTCCCATTTAGATAAGGTAGATGCTTCTTTTTGTTGGCTTCTGTGTCATCCACCATTATTGACCACTAATTGTTTCCTTTGCACCTCTGTGTAAACAGGGTTATCTACTTCACCTCGTTGCCATTGTGACCTTTTGTTGCACAGCACAAAACACTTTTGTTTTAAGAGTGTTTTGTGCAGTTCAACCAAAATGTCACACCGACAACGTTGCTTGATTGCTTGATTTTAGTTGAACTGCATAAGAGGAGATCCTACTTCCTATCCGTTAAGGCGAATTTGGTTTAGATCTTCTTCTTGTGAGTTGTTTGAATTCCGCATCATGAGAGGTCAGTACTAGCCTTCTTTCACATGATTCTGCTGTGTGCTTTCATATGTTTTGCTACTTGTACGATACTGTCGCTTGATTTTAGTGAACTGCGCAAATGGATACAAGACTTCCAATCTGTATGTGCACCGTAATATCCCACTGAGGTAAGATAAGTATATTTCACAACTGCTGGCCCGTATTTTGCCACTTACGTCAGGAAATTAAATTTAGTACTATACTTGTGCTCCCTAATTGACATGCCAAATCTTATATTGAAGGCGAAGCTTGTCTGTTATTAAACCAAGTGATGAAGGGGAAGAACAAGCATAAAAAAACAAAAATCAACTACCGGTGCTGTAATGAAGCATTGGAACTGTGCTGACACAAGTAATGATATAGTTTTGCATCTTAATTTATTGCTATGGCTGGAACAAGCAATTGTTTTGCCACTGATTTGATGCCATATGTAATTCTATCTACTTGTCCACACAGGGATCTTCTTTGAAGATACCATATATTTTAGTGGAACTGCACAAGAAGATGTTGGAAACATTAAACTAATCGAGGAGTATATAGTAAGCATGGCCACCCCTGTCGATAGCAACAGATGTTTCCAGAGAAGTGCTTCATCTATATGCTCTACACAATCAGCCTCCTGACAAAGGTTGGTACTCGCCCACTGATTTCATCCATATGATTGAGCTTTGTCATCTCTATTGGTATCGTGCTACTTTTAGATACTGTCATGAAAAAGTGGTATCGTCCTTGAGAAGTGCTTCATGTGTGCTGTTTTCAATATTTCCTTTCCTTTTTTTCGAGCAAACAGGATGCTAGCATTTAGTAGTCCTCTTCTCTTTGCACAACAGGATCATCTTCCTCTGAAGAAGAATATGGAGTACGTGAAGTGACTAGTTCGATTATGCGGGATGAAGAAGCCTGTCTATCTTCTCATCGAAGGAGCAGTTGAAGGATGGTTACATTACTCCCCACAAGACCAAACTAACTTCAACTCGGAAGGATGACAAATCTCCATTTTTTTTTTTGTGATCTTGAGTACAATGTTGTTCTAGGATTCTTTCTGGTGAGTTCCTTTTTTCTAAAAGTGTGCTCTACATGGACCATGTATGTGCCTGTTGAAACTGTCAATTCATAGTACAGTTTGCTTTATACTAATCACTTTTTTGTATTTGTACAAACAGGGGTGCTCAGCTTCATTTCAATGGGAACTGCACAAAATGTTCATGAATACATCGAATCATTCATTTCCACCACAAGAAAGGAGGTGCCCATAAGTTCAAGGCGTTGCAACATATAAGGGTGAAATCATACAAACTACGCGCGAATTTGGTTGATTTTGGTGGAACTGCACAAAAAGAACAGCTGGTAGGTGCCATGTCAATGTCCGAACTGATGGCAAACCCTGCCCATTCCACAATCGTAGGCATTTGATATTTTGGAATGGGACAACCTTGTCAAATTTTGCTCATTGATTTTAGCAAGATATGCGTTTGATATTTTTGAATGGGATGCCCTTTGCTGCCAGCAGCATCGATCAATTTTTTCTTTATTCTTTAGTTGTGAAGTAAATATTGCCTCTGACATGTGAGTCGCTGAGATGCATAACCATCGATTGTTTTGAATGTTCTCTATGAATTGCCGAGCCTGTGTGTTTGATTGCAATGTCTGAAGCGCTAAAAAGCTGCTCAAACTCTTTGTACTCATACATTTCCTTTTACTTAGCACATTGTGAAAGTGCATACTTTTTGTATAAGATTGGTCAAAGTAGAGATATTTTGACTGCAGACAAAACTTGTATGCAGACTAGAAAGGACCGGAGGAGTGCATGTGAAACTGCTGCAAGCGAGGTGATCACCACAGGAATAATGCTAGTACGTATTGTTTTGCATGTTCATCAATGCCGTGATCAGAATTGAACTAATCGAAATAAATTCATTCATACATGATCGGATTTCATATAAACATGCAGATTTCATTACATTTCATACATTCTTCAACTAAAAAAGGTGTGCTGGAGGTATAATTAATTAACGAAGCTACCCACTGTGTCCCATTGAGCCAAGCGAAGCTTGGTGACTTAGCTGCAGTGCAGTTGCGAATCGACATGTGGCCCGATGAGCCCACATGTCGATCACCAACTCGCGCCAGCGATTAAATAAGCAGCGTTCTTCTCGGTAGCAGCTCTCCGACTCCCGTCGCCGCCAAGAATCTAACGGCCGTCAATGATCAACCCACCTAGCTTGGCTTCAAGCGGAGGGTAGCGGCGGTGGCCTTACTTGGACCCGGCGGCGGCGACCTACGTGTTCTCTGTTCCTCGTTTTACGTGGCGCGACCTGCGTTGGCGGCGGGCGGGGCCTCGGCGGTGGCGATGTCCTCTGTCTCGTGCGGGCGGCGGCGCCTCGCGGGAAATCCTCCCCCACGTTGCCGGCAGGGTGGGGCCTCGCTGAGCCGGCAATGTCCTCTTGCTCGTTGTTGGCGGGGCGGGGCCTCGGCGGAGCCGGCGGTGTCCTCTGCCTCGTTGTTGGCGCCGCGGGGCCTTGGCGGAGCCGGTGGTGTCCTCTGCCTCGTTGTTGGTGCCGCGGGGCCTCGGCGGAGTAGGGCCTCGTCGACGCCAGTGGAGCGGGGACTCGTCGGAGCCGGCATTGTCCTCTGCCTCGTCCTCGGTCTCACCAAATAGCGCCTCGCCCGCTTCATCGCCCTCTTTTCTAGCCTCTTTGTAGGCGCCGCAGCCTTCGCCACCCGCATGCGGTACCGCCAGCGCTCGAGGCGGCCCTTGTGGGCGGAGCGGTACGAGTTGAGCAGCGCCTCCTGCTCCGCCCGCTCCACGGCGATCTGCTCCTCCGCCTATAGGTGCTCCTGGAGGAGATGGTGGTTGTAGGTGGCGTCGGCCTGCGCCTCCCGGAACTGCTGCTCACGCATCTGCCTCACCCTGTCCATATATTGGGCATGGGCCTCGTCGATGGTCATGGTGCAATGCACCAGCGAGGATGGCACGGAGGAGGGGATTGGCACCAGATCGTCAACTACCATGTTCTCCATTGGGACGCCATCGTCCTCCGGCTGCCTGCCGGCCAGCCGGTCGGCAGCAATGGCTGCCATCTCCTTGTGGTCCGTCGTCCGCCCGTCCCGAAGAGCGCTGGAGCGCGAGGAAGCCATGGTGGGCAGTAGTGGTGTGGACAGGAGAAAGGGAACGGATGCGGATAAACTGCGGCTATGGCCGGCGCAACACTTTATATAGCAATGGTGGGCGTGCGGAGGGACGGACTTGTGGCGCTGGAGTAGCCACCTCGGCAACCGCGTATCATTAATGTGTGCGGTAGATGGACGGACATACGGCACTTGTGTCGTTTGAAGGCGGAGCAATCGCCTGCCCCAGGAAGCGGGCGGGCGTGATGTATTCAGGCGGCGGCAGCGGCGAGATATGACTTTACTTGGAGAGGATGACAATGGGGACCCACCAGGTCCCTAGCCTCACGTACGCAAGTATATATATATATAACTATAATTTATTTTGCTTCCTCCTGGTTTCCTGACATTACGGTCCCACACCATTGTCAACCTATGTACTCCCTCCTTTCCGGTTTATAGGGCTTATCTCAAAATTTAATTTTTCCATTTTATAAGGCTCAATTTGGTTGTTTTCCATCACATGTTCAGATTCCAAGGTGCATTAAATCATTGCATGCAAGTATTAAGAGAAAATTGACCAATGCATTTACTTTATGCATGCATGCATTGCAATTAATGCATTGATAAACATAACTTTTGAGGATAACAAGAGCATTAATTAGGTGCTTTTGCAAAACTACAAAAAATATTCCACCACTTGCCATCTACCTTGATTGGTGAGACTTTTGAATTGAGCATTATAAACAGGAAAGGAGGGAGTAGTCAATAAACGAGAGAATTGCAACAGAAGTGGCCGACGGCTGGTACCAAGCAGCTCGAGCAGTATTTGTGTTTTTGAGGTGTGAGCACTGCAGAGTCTCTCGATGTTTAGCCCAGATATTATTTTTTATCCTCTGAACAACAACGAAAACATCGCGACAGGTATTAACTGGGCGGCCTGTGGCCCATCTAGCCCAGGCCAAATTTCCAGCCCAGATATTAATCTTTTTCAAGCTGAAAATGGTTAGCCCAGCTATACTTTTTTTTAAAATACCCAGGCAAGGTCAAGTTCTTATTCTCCGTCCTGCTGGGCTGCAAATCTTTCCTAGGAGGGATGCTGTAACGCCCCAGATTCGATGCGCTAGGTGTCTGCCAGTTATTCGCCGTCTTTGCCATGTCATTTGCTTGCATGTTGCATTTTGTCATGTCATCATGTGCATTTCATTTTGCATACATGTTCATCTCTTGCATCCGAGCATTTTCCCCGTTGTCCGTTTTGCAATCCGGCACTCCTATGTCATCCGGCGTCCCCTTCTCGCCTCTCTTCGTGAGCGGGTATTAAACTTTCTCGGAATGGACCGAGTCTTGCCAAGCGGCCTTGGTATAGCACCGGTAGACCGCCTGTCAAGTTTCGTGCCATTTTGAGGTCGTTTGGTACTCCAACGGTTAACTGGGTAACCGTCAAAGCCCTCTTTTGTAGCAGCCCAACACCCCTTCCAAAGTGGCCCAAAACCCAGTAAACTCCCCTCTATGCTCTCGGTCGTTCGATCACGATCGCGTGGCCGAAAACGGCACCTCATTTGGACTCTCCTAGCTCCCTCTACCTATAAATATGTGTTCCCCTCCGGATTTTTCGCAGTCCAAACCCTAGCAACTTCCCACTCCGCCGCCGGACGTGTCCGTCCGCGCAGGACGTGTCCTCCGTCCGCGTCACCCGGCGAATCGAGGCGCGCGCGTCAGCTCCGCCGCCGCCGAGCCAACGCAGGCGCCACGTCGCCTCGCGCCCTCCGCCGCCGCCCGGCCCGCGGGCCCGAAGTCGGGCCCGCTTCCGCCCGCCCCGCCGCCACCGCTGCGCCGCAGCTTCTTCTGCTCATCTCTGTCCCCGCCGCCCGAAGCTCCATCGCCGCCCGGCGGAACTCCGTCGCACCGCCGTCGCCCATGGGCGCCACCCCCAGCGCCGTGATGCGAGCCCCGCCGCCCGACCTCGCGGACTCCTCCACCAGCTTCGCCTCCCTCTGCTCCGTCCTGCCGCGCCTCCGTCGCCGCCCGTCTGCAGGCAGCGCCCGCCTCCCGCCGGAGGAGCCCCGGCCGCCGCACCTCCTCGCCGGCCCGCCATCCTCCCGGCCGGATCCGCCTCCCCCACCCGTCTCCGGCCTCCTTCCTCATCTCCCGCGCCGTCCTGCTGTCCCGCCGAGCTCGCCGGCGTGCAGCTCCGACGATCCTCGAAGTCCGTGCAACCGAAGGTTGACTTTCACCCCCTCTGAAATCCACCAAGTCCCCGTAATATCTTTCATTATCATGCCATGTTCAACATGCTATAACTTGCTGCATACTGCTCCGTTTCGTGCGTGTAATATGTCAAATTGTTCGCCTCGACGAGTACTTCCTTTCATTCCATTGCATCATTTTCATTTGAGCTCATATTGATGCCGAAATGCTGTTGGAAGAGTGCATGTTGATGTTAATCTGTTAAAACTGTTATAAATTGCTCATTTGTCATTTTTGCCACGATTGATGTGTGCATCCTATGAGGTTGATGTCTACATGTATTTTGATCTATGCCATGCCATATTTCCAGTGGTGCCAACCATGTATTTTTGTGAGTTGTGTGCTGAGTGCATCGAGCCTGTTAAGTAGTGTACTTGCTGTTGCTGTTTTGCTAGGCTGAATCTGTTATTTGGTGATGCTATGTAAACATGTTGCTACTAATCATTGTATGCATAATCTGGAGATGTTCTATAAACATGTTTTGATCTACATGTTATGCCCTATCCATCCATGCCCCTGGATGCATTTATAGCTTGCTGTAGATTGTTGTAATCTTGCTCCAAAGTTGCTTGAAAATGTTGCTATCAGCCTGTTAACATTAAGTTCACTTGTTCCCATGTGTTTTGCTAGTGTTCCATGCACTCTATGACCTAGCTCTTGCCATGTATAGCTTCACAAACATGTCTTCTTACTGTTGGTTGCCTTGCGATGCCATGTATTGCTCTGTGGTGAGTGGTTCAAGCTCACCAACATGCCTACTTATTGTTGTTCCTGCCATTTTTGAATGTGTAATATAACTTGCCATGTTTACATGGGTGCCATCTTATCTTCTGACCCTTTTTGGCTCATGGTCAGTAAGGGTCTTTTGATCTATGCAATTAGTAGATTCATGCCATGCCTTTGTTTGCCATGATGTGTTCTTGTAACATGTTGTTTGATAGCTCTGAACATTGCAACCTGATGTTATTTCTGCAAAGTCTGAAACTGTTATTATTTGCAATCTTACCATGTCATTTTGAGCATGTTCTAGTTGTTTCTGGAGATAGCTCAGTGTTCATGTTTTGTTATGCTTTACCTGTACTTCATGCTCATGCCTTTTGTTCTTATGTTGGGGTGCTGTAGCTTGTTGTTTTGATGCTTGTAAGATGCCTAGTTGCTGTTATGGACAGATTGTTGCTATGACTAGTATAGTGTGTGTGTGTTGACCGTTGCTCCGTTTTAAGTGTGCTCTATATGAAACTTGCTTGTTTTTGCATGTAGCTTCATATTATCATGTTGCATCCTTGTTTTGAGGTGTTTGCTTGATGTTTGTATGCATTTTGCATCAATGCCATGTTTAACTTGATTTGCTCATATCTTCTAGGCCGTAGCTCCGAATCTAATGAACTTTATATGTAACTTGACTAGAATCTCGTGTAGATCATCTTGGTGATCTTTAACTTGCTATTTAACAACTTGAACATAAGGTTTGTTCAGATCTGGAACAATTTCGAAATTTGCATATGAGGACTTACCGGAATTGTTATATGTTGTTTTCGGCCTCATTTAAACTTGCCTTGATGTGTTGTTCTTGTTTGCATCATCTCTTTCCATGAGTAGCTTCATGTAGCCTTTGTCATGCATCATGCTTGTCGTGCATCATGTCTTGTTCATGTGTGGTGTGTTTACCATGTTGTGTGCTTCTTCTCGATAGTTCCCGTTTCGTTACGATCGTGAGGATCCGTTCGTCTACACTTGGTTCGTCTTCGTGGCTTAATCTTCTTCATGGATTCGTTCTTCTTCCTTGTGGGATTTTAGGCAAGATGACCGTCACCTTGGATCTCACTACTATCATTGCTATGCTAGTTGCTTCGTTCTATCGCTATGCTGCGTTACCTATCTTTTGCTCCTCAAGCCTCCCCAAATTGCCATGAACCTCTAACCTTTGACACCATTCCTATCAAACCGTTGTTTGGCTATGTTACCGCTTTGCTCAGCCCCTCTTATAGCGTTGTTAGTTGCAGGTGAAGTTGAAGATTGCTCCATGGTGGACAGGGTTATGTTGGGATATCACAATATCTCTTATATTATTAATGCATCTATATATCTGGTAAAGGGTGGAAGGCTCGGCCTTACGCCTGGTGTTTTGTTCCACTCTTGCCGCCCTAGTTTCCGTCATACCGGTGTTATGTTCCCGGATTTTTGCGTTCCTAACGCGGTCGGGTGATTTATGGGACCCCCCTGACAGTTCGCTTTGAATAAAACTTGTCCAGCAAGGCCGAACCTTGGTTTTACCATTTGCCTCACCACCACCTATACCCTTCCCTTGGGTCGGCCAACCCAAGGGTCATCTTTATTTTAGCCCCGGGCGGTGCTTGTCTAAGTGTTGGTCGAATCGAGGCTACTGGGGCCACCTCGGGAAACTTCGAAGTCTGGTTTTACTCGTAGCTAGTCTCATCCGGTGTTGCC
This sequence comes from Aegilops speltoides, assembly GCA_021437245.1. NCBI lineage: Eukaryota > Viridiplantae > Streptophyta > Magnoliopsida > Poales > Poaceae > Aegilops > Aegilops speltoides. The sequence continues at coordinate 296,254,514 of CM038146.1, read as the reverse complement.
ACGAGCGAGATATGTGAAGCTCCTATCGGGATTGTCGGCGCATCGGGCGGCTTTGCTGGTCTTGTTTTACCATTGTCGAAATGTCTTGTAAACCAGGATTCCGAGGCGATCGGGTCTTCTGGGAGAAGGTCTATTCCTTCGTTGATTGCGAGAGCTTGTCATGGGCTAAGTTGGGACACCCTGCAGGTATAAACTTTCGAGAGCCGTGCCAGCGGTTATGTGGCAGATGGGAATTTGTTAATGTCGGTTGTAGATAACTTGACACGATCCGAATTAAAACGCATCAACGCGTGTGTAGCCGTGATGGTCTCTTCTCGGCGGAGTCCGGAAGTGAACACGGTTTCTGGGTTATGTTTGACGTAAGTAGGAGTTCAGGATCACCTCTTGGTCATTGCTAGCTTCACGACCGTTCCTTTGTTTCTCTTCTCGCTCTCATTTGCGTATGTTAGCCACCATATTATGCTTAGTCGCTCTTTGCAACCTCACCACTTTACCCCTTCCTTTCCCATTAAGCTTTGCTAGTCTTGATACCCATGGTAATGGGATTCTTTGAGTCCTCGTGGCTCCTGATTACTACAACAACGATTGCAGGTACAGGTTATGCGATAATCTTGGCGAGAGGCGATGCTTGCTTGCTTGAGTTCATCTTACCTTACGCTTGATCAAGGGATAGGTTCGGTCGGCAGCCTGGCTAGCGGTGGTGGATGTCGTTTGAGTTTCATTTGTGTTTCATCCATAGTCGGATGGTGCTCCTATGTAAGATGATGTTGTATTCATGTGGCATTGTATGTCTTATGTATGTATCCCCATCTATTATGTAATGTTGATGTAATGATATCCACCTTGCAAAAGCGTTCCAATATGAGGGTCTATCCTTGGTGGGACCTTGAGTTCCTTTTGGATAGGGTCGCATATTGGGCGTGATGAATGCATTAGGCTTAACAAGAAAATGGGCTTTAAGAAATAATAAATGGGATGTAATTATAAAACTGGCTAGTAACTATAAAAATGCACCAAGCAGTGATTACTTTATAAAATATTATTTTGGATATTGAAAATTTTAATTTCATTAATTGTTGCGAGTGCAATGTTTTGTTGGATTTTTACGTAATATAAATTTATATTGAAATTGTATTTAATCTGACTAGAAATTTTGGGATAAAAATAACATCAAAATGTGGGAAATTTTATTGAATTCTGTTGTGAACGGTTGGTTGAAATGGGCTGTTCTTTTAACAAAATGTAAATGGGTTGTAGTAAATTCGATTAGAATTCAAAAATGGGCTACACATTCTTACAAATCTCAAATGGGCTATAAGTTCTCTGCCACACACTTACGGCCTTACTAAGTTGTGCGTCCCTAAAAAACAGAGTTGACGCGTATGCAAGGCTTTGTCAACTTATAGTCAACACCCGGTTCTAGCAGCAGTGGCCGTTGGATGTCCATCCAACGGATGCCGTGCTTCTTCTTCAATCTCAGATACTCTAGCTTCACCCGCCCAAAAAATGATTCCCCCCTAACATCTGGGGTGCACCATTTTGGAAGCTGACCTGTGGGCCTACTAAGTTGACGTACCAAGGGCTTTGTCAACTTAGTCAATATAAACGATTCTAGCTGCAGTGACCATACGATGTCCATCCAACTGCCGTCGTGCTTCTTCAACCTCTGGTCTTCTTGCTCCAGCCGCCCAAAGCAGCGCCGGTCGTTCCGCCTGCTCTTGCCTCCCATGGCCGGCTGTGCTGCCGTGGAGGCCTCACCGCCCCCTACTACTCCCACCGCTGGCCAGGCCATCCCTCCACTCACCCACACCCCCTGTTATTCTGCAGCGACGGCAGCGCAGCCGAACCAGTGAACCCTCATACTCCTCTCCGCGTGTGCATCCACTGCCGCGTCTTCCCCGGCTCCACGTCGTCCCCGTCCTAGGCCTTGCCGTCGTCCACCGCCGTGGTGCTCTCGGCGCGGCGTGGTCAACGTGGTCAAGGAACGACTTCCATCGGACGTGGACTATACGTGGAGAGGCTGACAGCTGGGTCCACGGCAGCCGCAAGGAAGTGCCTCCTTATTACGCACAAAATAATTATTCCTCCACCTGACAGCGGGGACCCACCGGACGGGCCACCGTATTTCGTGAAAAAATGATTCGCCCCCTGACAGCTGGGACCCACGAGCTACATCTTCGCACACAAGGAAGTGCATCCGGCAAAAAAAAAACAATTCGCCCCCCTGACTGCTGGGACCCACCATCTACATCTTCGCACGCAAGGAAGTGAGTCCGAAAAAAAGGATTAGCCCCTCGACTGCTGGGACCCACCAGCTACACCTTCACACACAAGGAAGTGCGTTCGGGCAAGAAAAAACGATTCGCCCCCCTGACTGCTAGGACCCAACAGCTACACCTTCGCATGCAAGGAAGTGCGTCCGGGCAAAAAAAAAACCAAAATGATTCACCCCCTTGACTGCTGGGACCCACCAGCTACATCTTCGCAGGCAAGGAAGTGCCTGACAGTCGGGACCCACCTAGTCGAAGCGTACGTAGCATTGTCATCCTGGTCGCGAACGTGTACGTACATACTGGTCGATGTAGAGGCGCGCACGTGTCGTAGTAGAGGCACGCACGTAGCATGTACACGTACGTACATTGGCTAGGGTGCAAGAGAGAAAATACGGACACGTATATGTATATACGGGTGGGGTATCGAACGCCTACTCGCGCATACGTACGGAGAGGGCTCATGTTAATGGGGAGGCAACGGAATGCGTTGTGTTCATGGGGAGGCAACGGAATGTGTCGTGTTCATCGGGAGGCAACAAAATGCGTCGTGTTCATCGGGAGGCAACGGAACGCGTGGGAGCCAACCGGCTGGGTCGGAACGGAATGCGTGGTTGTGTTCATCGGGAGGGCTTGGATGGAATAGGCGATAGAAACGAGGCCTGGCGTACCGCAGAACGGAGGAAATCGACCTCCCACGTTGGAGCACGGGTCTGCTGATCGGGAGGGTGTGGCGATCGCAAAAGCGGAGGAAACGGACCTCCTACGGTCAAGCGGGGTCTGTTGATCGGGAGGGTGTGGCGTATCGCAAAAGCAGAAACGGACCTCCTACGGTAAGCGGGGTCATGTTGATCAGGAGGGGTGTGGCGTACCGCAAAATGGAGGAAACGGACCTCTTACGGTCGAAACGGGGGTCCTGTTGATCGGGAGGGGTGTGGCGTACCGCAAAATGGACGAAATGGACCTCCTACGGTCAAAACGGGGCTCCTGTTCATCGGGAGGGGTGTGGCATACCGCAAACCGGGACTCCACGGGATAATGTTCATCTCCACCGTCGACCTCCTCCAGCCTCCACGGGCTACCGTCGACCTCCTCCAGCCTACATGGGCTCCTGTTCATCCAGCCTCCACCGCGCGCTACTCCATCGGCTACTGTTCAACCACCCCTCCACGGGCACCCCTCCACCTTCTACTGTTCTTCCAGCCCTCCACACCACGGGGTCCTGTTAAACCACCCCTCCATGGCCACCCCTCCACCGTCTACTGTTCATCCAGCCCTCCACACCAAGGGGTCCTGTTCATCCAAAGGCAACGCCACCGCTCACTGTTCATCCAAACCCCCCTGCAACGCTCACTGTTCATCCCAGAGGCAGCATCGATCAGCTTCAGTTAGCAGCAATAGCGAAGGAATCGCTCGATTGGGTTCAGCTAACAACCATCGATCGATCGCCTTTGGTTCGAGAACAGCGTAGCTGCGGTCTGTCGCTTCGGGTTCGATTACAATAACGCCGCACACACACTGCAGACGTGTATGAGAGAAACGCGCATCGCTCGGCCCGTGACCTCCCACCATAACCGGCAACTCCCGGAAATTTTCCTCCCCCTCGCTTCTACCATGGTTCTTTCTTCATAGACGGCCCAAAGAATGTCATGCAGCTGCGTCTCCGCCCCGCCCAGGACGAAAAGCCCATTTTCTGTCATGATTTTTTGTCATAAAAGTAGGATCCCACCACATCTATGATGATACCAGGTTCTGTCACAATTATCGTCATAGAAGTGTCATATGTATGACAGAAAAAAAATTGTTCGGCCCAAAATGTCACGGATGTGTATTTTTTTTGTAGTGCTTTAACCTGTAACTGCCATGCTGTTGTTTTTCTTGATTGCTTTTGGTTGTTGTGAGCTTGCGAGTACATTCAAAGTACTCACCCGGCATGTCATGCCAGTTTGCAGATCATGCTTTGATTGCTTGCTTGTCGAGGATCCCGAGTTTGTGAGCTAGGATAAGCATTCCAGCCAGAGTCCCTGCGGAGTGGAGTCCATCGTTGTCATCGTCGTTCTGCTGCTAGAAGTTATTCTGCCTCTTCGAGTTGTTCTGTTGCTAGCATAGAGCAACCCTGTCAGACGTAGTGTCGCCATGTTGATGTAATCCATTGTTATATTGGAAACCTGCTATCCATATCAATTGTAATAAGAGTTGATTTGTTCTATGTCAAGCTATGTCGTGTTTCAGAAGACTTGATCTCTGGCTAGAATACGGGGTGTTCCGGTCTCTCTGAGTCGGGTGCCACAAAGCCTGGTATCAGAGTGTCGGGACCCTGATCCTAAGTCACACCGATCTAGCATGTAACACATCATATGACTTTGCGGCCTCACGCACGGTATACCCACGGGTGCCACCTTACCTGGCCCTGGACCGTTTGCGCCTTCTGCATCACGTATATGATTGTGACGCTAGCATCCGTATGACAGAGAACCCAGGCCGACATGACTATTCGTAAACCCAAGGTGGCGCAAACTTATAGGGACAGGCATACACGACCCATCAACGGACGTGTCGATCATCAACGTATGAACCCAAGTCGTAGCAAGCTACAAGGACTTAAAGGAACAACGCGTGACATTTCCCCGAAGGGACAGACACGGGAACGAAGAAGGACACATGTCGGCCAGCCTAAGTGTTCCGGAGCAGTAGCAAGCTACCATGGCTCAGTGGAAGCACTAGGAGACATTTCCCCATAAGAGAGGCTACCAAGAATAAACAACTAGGTTGTCGGATCCCACACATAGCAGTACACGTTACACGTACGCATAACATGCAAGTATGTGCTGTACAACATGGAATCCCAACATAACTCAACAACTCCTATGGATAAAGGCTCAGAAGAGCCATCATAGCATTTATTACAAACATGGGTCACATGACCCAACTTATAGAGCATACAAGCAACAAGTAGAAGCATAACATGTCTGAGTATTGACAACTACAAATGAAAAATGCTGAGGAGCCTGACTATCTACAAGACCCTTGCAAGGTTCCGAGATCGTAGCTAAGGTAACAAGCTACTTGTCAAAGTCCACGAGGAAAAACTAGTAAGACCAAAGTTTCCTTAGCAAAAACATAAATTAAGCAACGTGAGTACAAAGGTACTCAGCAAGTCTTACATTAGATCCTATCATACATGCATTTGTATCAAGAAGGCAATGTGGGGTTTAGTTGCAGCAAGCCAGCTTTAACTCAATGGCTATCATGTCTACGACTACGAGTAACTTCTTTGAGGTAAGAAAGTGCACATGAGTCCACTAATCACTACAATACCCTAGTATGGATTCTTTCCCGTCTCCCTACAAGAAGGCCATCCATAGCACTCACAATTGTCTTGAGAATTTTAGAGTATCCACTTCATGTTGTGTATGTACCACGTAAGCGTCCAAGAAGTCCATATCCACGGACCCGACTATTCAAATAGATCATGTTAACCCTGCAGGGGTGTACTTCTTCCCACACGCTCTAGCCACTTACCGCCATGTATTTATCTCGGCAACCTTCAAGTGGAAGCCTGACGAGGGTGTCGGCCACGACCTGACTAACCACCCAAACGATGTGAGCAGGGTTCCCAAGCCCTCGGGTGCCACTTGGTACACCGTGCCACTTGTGCCTAGTCTTTCCCAATCCCACCCTGCCGGGTGCCACTTGGTAGAAAAATAACACTACCTACAAACACCATAAACTAGTTGCGACTCCTAGACAGATGTCAAGTTGGTTAATAAGTCGAGAGGGCTTGGAGCGCCCGAAGCCCAATGTGTGTTAGTAGCTAGTCATTGGACAACATACACAGAACTCAGTTCTTAGGGACGGTTCCAGTGAGACAGCCCACCATGTATTCCTACATGGCGTCTCACCGCTGCATTTACCGAATCGTGGTCACACACTTAACTCCCAGCATGAGAACATAGCATTGCACTCCAATTCATTCCCAATGAATCAGACCTGACACAACTCGAAGCAATAGCGGGCATGGCATGGTAGGAACATAACATGGCTCATTCAACTCCTACACATGCTAGTGTGTTTCAACTATTTACTATGGCAATGACAGGTCATGCAGAGGAACGAGTTCAACTACCGCAGCATAAAGTAGCAGTTGAATTGTTGTTGTCCTAATGCATTAATAGAAAGCAGGAGAGAGAGGGCAGGATTGTATCGAACGAACAAGGTGTTGGGGAACGTAGTAATTTCAAAAAATTTCCTACGCACACGCAAGATCATGGTGATGATATAGCAACGAGAGGGGAGAGTGTTCGTCCACGTACCCTCGTAGACCGTAAGCGGAAGCGTTAACTGCGTGGTTGATGTAGTCGTCGTCTTCACGATCCGACCGATCCAAGCACCGAACGTCACGGAGCCTCCGAGTTCAGCACACGTTCAGCTCGATGACATCCTCGAACTCCGATCTGGCCGAGTGTCGAGGGAGAGTTCCACAAGACGACGGCGTGGTGACGATCTTGATGTTCTACGGGCGCAGGACTTCGCCTAAGCCATGACGATATGACCGAGGTGGAATATGGTGGAAGGGGCACGCGACACGGCTAAGGAACGATCCGTAGATCAACTTGTGTGTCGTGGGGTGCCCCTGCCCCGTATATAAAGGAGGGAGGGAGGAGGAGGCTGCCCTAGAGAGGCGCGCCATGATGTGGAGTCCTACTAGGACTCCAAGTCCTAATAGGAGTCCACCAAGAGGGGAGGAAGGGAGAAGGAAGTGGAGGAGAAGGAAGGTGGCGGCCCCTTTTCCCTAGTCCAGTGGGACTAGAGGGAGGGGGGCAGCAGCCCCTTGGCCCTTTCTCCTCTTCCCACTAAAGCCCATCAAGGCCCAATACTCTTCCCCGTATTCCGTAACTCCCGGTACTCCGAAAATACCCGAATCACTCGGAACCTTTCCGAACTCCGAATATAGTCGTCCAATATATCGATCTTTACATCTCGACCATTTCGAGACTCCTCGTCATGTCCCCGATCTCATCCGGGACTCCGAACTCCTTCGATACATCAAAACTCATAAACTCATAATATAACTGTCATCGAAACCTTAAGCGTGCGGACCCTACGGGTTCGAGAACTATGTAGACATGACCTACAACTATTCATGGTCAATAACCAATAGCGGGACCTGGATGCCCATATTGGTTCCTACATATTCTACGAAGATCTTTATCGGTCAAACCGCATAACAACATACGTTGTTCCCTTTGTCATCGGTATGTTACTTGCCCGAGATTCGATCGTCGGTATCCAATACCTAGTTCAATCTCGTCACGGCAAGTCTCTTTACTCGCTTACGTAATGCATCATCCGTAACCAACTCATTGGTCACATTGCTGCAAGGCTTATAATGATGTGCATTACCGAGAGGGCCCAGAGATACCTCTCCGACAATCGGAGTGACAAAACCTAATCTCGAAATCGCCAACTCAACATCTACCTTCGGAGACACCTGTAGTACTCCTTTATAATCACCCGATTCGTTGTGACGTTTGGTAGTACCCAAAGTGTTCCTCAGTAAGCGGAGTTGCATAATCTCATATTTACAGGAACATGTATAAGTCATGAAGAAAGCAATAGCAACATACTAAGCGATCAAGTGCTAAGCTAACGGAATGGGTCAAGTCAATCACATCATTCTCCTAATGATGTGATCCGTTAATCAAATGACAACTCTTTTGTCCATGGCTAGGAAACATAACCATCTCTGATAAACGAGCTAGTCAAGTAGAGGCATACTAGTGACACTATGTTTGTCTATGTATTCACGCATGTATTATGTTTCCGGTTAATACAATTCTAGCATGAATAATAAACATTTATCATGAAATAAGGAAATAAATAATAACTTTATTATTGCCTCTAGGGCATATTTCCTTCAGTCTCCCACTTGCACTAGAGTCAATAATCTAGTTCACATCACCATGTGATTTAACACCAATATTCATATCTGTATATGATTAACACCCATAGTTCACATCGTCATGTGACCAACACCCAAAGGGTTTACTAGAGTGTGATCATGTTTTGCTCGTGAGAGAAGCTTAGTCAATGGGTCTGTCACATTCAGAGCCGTATGTAGTTTGCAAATATTTTATGTCCACAATGCTCTGCATGGAGCTACTCTAGCTAATTGCTCCCACTTTCAATATGTATCCGTGTTGAGACTTGAGTCATCGGATCGGTGTAAAAGTTTGCACCGATGTAACTTTTACAACAAACTCTTTTATCACCTCCATAATCGAGAAACATCTCCTTAGTCCTTACTAAGGATATCTTTGACCAATGTCCAGTGATCTACTCCTAGATCACTATTGTACTCGCCAAATTCAGAGCAAGGTATACAATAGGTGCGGTACATAGCATAGCATACTTTATAGAACCTATGGTGAGGCATAGGGAATGACTTTTCATTCTCTTTCTATTTTCTGTTGTGGTCGGATTTGAGTCTTACTCAATTTCATACCTTTGCAACTGTGCAAGAACTCTTTCTTTGACTGTTCCATTTTGAACTATTTCAAAATCTTGCCAAGGTATGTACTTATTGAAAATCTTATTAAGCGTCTTGATCTATCTCAATAGATCTTGATGCTCAATATGTAAGTAGCTTTTACTGAGGTCTTTTATTTTTAAAGAACTCCTTTAAAACACTCCTTTATGCTTTGCGAAAAATTCTACATCATTTCGATCAACAATATGTCACTCACATATACTAATCGAAAGGTCAGTAGCGCCCCACTCACTTTATTATAAATACAGGCTTCATCGTAAGTCCATATAAAACTATATGCTTTGATCAATTTATCAAAGCGTATATTCCAACTCGAGATGCTTGCACCAGTCCATAGATGGATCGCTGGAGCTTGCACATTTTGTTAGCACCTTTAGGATTGACAAAAACCTTCTAGTTGCATCATATACAACTCTTCTTTAATAAATCCATTAAGGAATGTAGTTTTGACATCCATTTGCCAGATTTCATAAAATGTGGCAATTGCTAACATGATTCAGACAGACTTAAGCATCGATACGAGTGAGAAAATCTCATCGTATTCAACACCTTGAACTTGTTGGAAACCTTTCGCAACAAGTCGAGCTTGGTAGATAGTAATACTACTATCAGTGTCTGTCTTCCTCTTAAAGATCCATTCATTTAACGTGGCTTGTTGATCATCGAGCAAGTCAATCAAAGTCCATACTTTGTTCTCATACATGGATCATATCTCGATTTTATGGCCTCGAGCCATTTATGAATCTGGGCTCATCATCGCTTCCTCATAGTTCGTAGGTTCATCATGGTCTAGTAACACGACTTCCGAACATGATTACTACACCACTGTGCGGATCTTACTCTGGAAGACCTACGAGGTTCTATAGTAACTTGATCTCAAGTTTCATGATCAATATCATTAGCTTCCTCACTAATTGGTGTATTTGTCACAGAACTGATTTACGTGATGAACTACTTTCCAATAAGGGAGCAGTCTGATTACCTCATCAAGTTCTACTTTCCTCCCACTCACTTCTTTCGAGAGAAACTCCTTCTCTGGAAAGGATCCATTTTAGCAACGAATATCTTGCCTTCGGATCTGTGATAGAAGGTGTACCCAACAATTTCCTTTGGGTATTCTATGAAGATGCACTTCTCCGATTTGGGTTCGAGCTTATCAGGATGAAACTTTTTCACATAAGCATCGCAGCCCCAAACTTTAAGAAACAACAACTTAGGTTTACTACTAAACCATAGTTCATACGGTGTCGTGTCAACGGATTTAGATGGTGCCCTATTCTAAACGTGAATGCAGCTATCTCTAATGCATAACCCCAAAACGATAGTGGTAAATTGATAAGAGACATCATAGATCGTACCATATCAAATAAAGTGCGGTTACGATGTTCGGACACACCATAACGTTTGTGGTGTTCCAGGTGGCATGAGCTGTGAAACTATTCCACATTGTTTTAATTGAAGACCAAACTCGTAACTCTAATATTTGTCTCCGCGATCAGATTGCAGAAACTTTATTTTCTTGTTACGATGATTTCTCCACTTCACTCTGAAATTCTTTGAACCTTTCAACTATTTCAGACTTATGTTTCATCAAGTAGATATACCCATATCTGCTCAAATCATCTTGTGAAGGTCAGAAAATAACGATACTTGCCACGAGCACCAACACTCATTGGATCGCATACATCGGTATGTATTATTTCCAATAAGTCAGCAGCTTGTTCCATTGTTCCGGAGAACGGAGTTTTAGTCATCTTGCCCAGAAGGCACGGTTCGCAAGCATCAAATGATTCATAACCAAGTGATTCCGAAAATCCATCTTTATGGAGTTTCTTCATGCGCTTTACACCGATATGAACTAAACGGCAGTGCCACAAATAAGTTGCACTATCATTATTAACTTTGCATCTTTCGACATCAATATTATGAATATGTGTATCACTATGATCGAGATCCAACAAACTATTTCATTGGGTGTATAACCATCGAAGGTCTTATTCATGTAAATAGAATAACAATTATTCTTTAACTTCAAATGAATAACCGTGTCGCAATAATCATGATCAAATCATATTCATGCTCAACGCAAACGCTAAATAACATTTATTTAGGTTTAACACTAATCCCGAAAATATAGGGAGTGTGCGATGATGATCATATCAATCTTGGAACTACTTCCAACACTCATTGTCACTTTCCCTTCAACTAGTCTTTGTTTATTCTGTAACTCCTGTTTCGAGTTACTAATCTTAGCAACCGAACAAGTATCAAATACTTAGGGGCTACTATAAACAATAGTAAGGCACACATCAATAATTTGTATATCAAATATACCGTTGTTCACTTTGCCATCCTTCTTATCCACCAAATATTCAGGGCATTTCCGCTTCTAGTGACCATTTCCCTTGAAGTGTAAATACTTAGTTTCAGGCTATGGTCCAGCTTTGGGCTTCTTCACAGGAGTGACAACTTGTTTGTCTTTTCACTTGAAGTTCCCTTTCTTTCCCCTTGCCCTTCTCTTGAAACTAGTGGTTTTGTCAATCATCAACACTTGATGGTCTTTTCTTGATTTCTACCTTCGTCGATTTCAACATCACGAAGAGCTCGGGAATCGTTTTCGTCATCCCTTGCATACTATAGTTCATCACAAAGTTCTACTAACTTGGTGATGGTGACTAGAGAATTCTGTCAATCACTATCTTATCTGGAAGATTAACTTCCACTTGATTCAAGCGATTGAAGTATCCAGACAATCTTAGCACATGCTCACTAGTTGAGCGATTCTCCTCCATCTTTTAGCTATAGAACTTGTTGGAGACTTCATATCTCTCAACTCGGGTATTTGCTTGAAATTTCAACTTCAACTCCTGGAACATCTTATATGGTCCATGACGTTCAAAAACGTCTTTGAAGTCCCGATTCTAAGCCGTTAAGCATGGTGCACTAAACTATCAAGTAGTAATCATATTGAGCTTAGCTAAACGTTCAGAACGTCTGCATCTGCTCATGCAATAGGTCTGTCACCTAGCGGTGCATTAAGAACATAATTCTTCTGTGCAGCAATGAGGATAAACCTCAGATCACGGATCCAATCCGCATCATTGCTACTAACATCTTTCAACACGGTTTCTAGGAACATATCAAAATAAACATATGAAAGCAACAAGCGCAAGCTATTGATCTTACAACATAATTTGCAAAATACTACGGACTAAGTTCATGATAAATTTAAGTTCAATTAATCATATTACTTAAGAACTCCCACTTAGACAGACATCTCTCTAGTCATCTAAGTGATTACGTGATCCAAATCAACTAAACCATGACCGATCATCACGTGAGATGGAGTAGTTTTCAATGGTGAACATCACTATGTTGATCATATCTACTATATGATTCACGCTCGACCTTTCGGTCTTCGTGTTCCGAGGCCATATCTGCATATGCTAGACTCGTCAAGTTTAACCTGAGTATTCCGCGTGTGCCAAACTGGCTTGCACCCATTGTAGATGGACGTAGAGTTTATCACACCCGATCATCACGTGGTGTCTGGGCACGACGAACTTTGGCAACGGTGCATACTCAGGGAGAACACTACTTGATAATTTTAGTGAGAGATCATCTTAAAATGCTACCGTCAATCAAAGCAAGATAAGATGCATAAAGGATAAACATCACATGCAATCAATATAAGTGATATGATATGGCCATCATCATCTTGTGCTTGTGATCTCCATCTCAAGCTAATCGTCGTGATTACCATCGTCACCGGCGCGACACCTTGATCTCCATCGTAGCATCGTTGTCGTTATGCCATCTATTGCTTCTCGACTATCGCTACCGCTTAGTGATAAAGTAAAGCAATTACAGGCGTTGCATTTCATACAATAAAGCGACAACCATATGGCTCCGCCATTGCCGATAACCGGTTACAAAACATGATCATCTCATACAAAAAACATCACGTCTTGACCATATCACATCACAACATGCCCTGCAAAAAAAGTTAGACGTCCTCTACTTTGTTGTTGCAAATTTTACGTGGCTGCTACGGGCTTAGAAAGAACCGTTCTCACCTACGCATCAAAACCACAACGATAGTTTGTCAAATAGACTCCGTTTTAACCTTCGCAAGGACCGGGCGTAGCCACACTCGGTTCAACTAAAGTGAGAGAGACAGACACCGCCAGCCACCTTTAAGCACGAAAGTGCTCGTAGCGGTGAAACCAGTCTCGCGTAAGCGTACGCGTAATGTCGGTCCGGGCCGCTTCATCTCACAATACCGCTGAACCAAAGTATGACATGCTGGTAGGCAGTATGACTTATATCGTCCACAACTCACTTGTTACTCGTGCATATAACATCAACACATAAAACCTGGCTCTGATACCACTGTTGGGGAACGTAGTAATTTCAAAAATTTTCCTACGCACACGCAAGATCATGGTGATGATATAGCAACGAGAGGGGAGAGTGTTCGTCCACGTACCCTCGTAGACCGTAAGCGGAAGCGTTAGCACAACGCGGTTGATGTAGTCGTACGTCTTCACGATCCGACCGATCCAAGCACCGAACGTACGGAGCCTCCGAGTTCAGCACACGTTCAGCTCGATGACATCCCTCGAACTCCGATCCAGCCGAGTGTCGAGGGAGAGTTCCGTCAGCACGATGGCGTGGTGACGATCTTGATGTTCTATCGTGAGGGCTTCGCCTAAGCAGCGATGATATGAGTGAGGTGGAATATGGTGGAAGGGGGCACCCCACACGGCTAAGGAACGATCCGTAGATCAACTTGTGTGTCTATGGGGTGCCACCTGCCCCCGTATATAAAGGAGGGAGGGAGGAGGAGGCCGGCCCTAGGAGAGGCGCGCCATGATGTGGAGTCCTACTAGGACTCCAAGTCCTAGTAGGAGTCCACCAAGAGGGGAGGAAGGGAGAAGGAAGTGGAGGAGAAGGAAAGGTGGCCGGCCCCCTTTTCCCTAGTCCAATTCGGACTAGAGGGGAGGGGGGGCGCAGCAGCCCCTTGGCCCTTTTCTCCTCTTCCCACTAAAGCCCATCAAGGCCCAATACTCTTCCCCGTATTCCCGTAACTCCCCGGTACTCCCGAAAATACCCAAATCACTCGGAACCTTTCCGAACTCCGAATATAATCGTCCAATATATCGATCTTTGCGTCTCGACCATTTTGAGACTCCTCGTCATGTCCCCGATCTCATCCGGGACTCCGAACTCCTTCGGTACATCAAAACTCATAAACTCATAATATAACTGTCATCGAAACCTTAAGCGTTTGGACCCTACAGGTTCGAGAACTATGTAGACATGACCTACAACTATTCTTGGTCAATAACCAATAGCGGGACCTGGATGCCCATATTGGTTCCTACATATTCTACGAAGATCTTTATCGGTCAAACCGCATAACAACATACGTTGTTCCCTTTGTCATCGATATGTTACTTGCCCGAGATTCGATCGTCGGTATCCAATACCTAGTTCAATATCGTCACCGGCAAGTCTCTTTACTCGTTCTGTAATGCATCATCCCGTAACCAGCTCATTGGTCACATTGCTTGCAAGGCTTATAATGATGTGCATTACCGAGAGGGCCCAGAGATACCTCTCCGACAGTCGGAGTGACAAAACCTAATCTCGAAATACGCCAACTCAACATGTACCTTCGGAGACACCTGTAGTACTCCTTTATAATCACCCAGTTACGTTGTGACGTTTGGTAGTACCCAAAGTGTTCCTCCGTAAACGGAGTTGCATAATCTCATATTTACAGGAACATGTATAAGTCATGAAGAAAGCAATAGCAACATACTAAACGATCAAGTGCTAAGCTAACGGAATGGGTCAAGTCAATCACATCATTCTCCTAATGATGTGATCCCGTTAATCAAATGACAACTCTTTTGTCCATGTCTAGGAAACATAACCATCTCTGATAAACGAGCTAGTCAAGTAGAGGCATACTAGTGACACTATGTTTGTCTATGTATTCACACATGTATTATGTTTCTGATTAATACAATTCTAGCATGAATAATAAACATTTACCATGAAATAAGGAAATAAATAATAACTTTATTATTGCCTCTAGGGCATATTTCCTTCACAAGGGGGTTTTGCTTGCCTGGTAGATCAACAAGGGGGCACTGCTCCTCAGGCAGGTACTCTAGAACGGTCTCCGGAGCATGACATGCCGAGAAGGACGGTGCCGACAATCAATACACAAGCATATGCAACAATATGATGCATGAACATGGCCTGAAGATGTGATGTTGTTTGAGCTAATCAACAAGTTCAATGGAGCTCATTTGAATCAAGGACTCAAATGCAACTCCAAACTTAAGAATTTTAAATGGACTTTATGTGTTTTCATTTATACAGTAGGTATAAGTTGGTTTGTCATGCATGAAACTTGTATAGATTGATAGACTGAATTTTTTCTAATAAATTTTCATATATAAATTATTTCAATCTGAGCTACGGTGAATTTTCTTTGAATTTTTGAAGTTTTGCTAATTTCTCGAATTTCCTGAATTATTTAAAATCCAGAAGAAGATTAATTGCGTCAGCACCGCGTCATGCTTGTGTCAGTAAGTCAACAATGCTGACCAGGTCAAACCTGACATGTGCGGTCCACACGTCAGTGACACAGGGTTAAACAGGGGGGTTTAGTTTAACTAACAGATTAGTGGGCACTGGGGCCCACTATCAGTGACTCCAGGTGGGTTAGATTAAGTGGTTATTAGCCTAAGCTAATCACCTAACAGTCCAGGCCTGCATGGCAGGGTTTAGGCGACGGGGCTCGTTGCCGGCGACCTCAGATCGTGGCGGTTTCCGTGGTTCCAGCCACGGGAACAGCGACTGGGAGCACTGGGGCGTAGCCCAGGCTCATCCGCATCCAGGGGAGCAAGCCGGAGGCTGCGGGGTGCTGGAGCTCGCCGGAAATGAGCTCGGGGCAGGGGCCGCAGCACTGCCAGATGCGCGCGTGATGATGTAGTGCACGGCAGGAGCTGCGGGCAATGGTGTTGGCCTTTTGGGAGGCTGCTGAGCTCGGTGGCATGCACGGGTGCTAGCTGCGGTGGCTCTGGCCACAATGGTGAAGATCCACGGTGGCGTGATCGCTCGGGTCCGGTTGCTAGCGCGACTATGGCGCACGAAGAACAAAACAGAGAGGAGGAACGACGGCGGAGCTCACAGCAAATCCGGCGGAGGCGTTAGTGAGCTTGAGGAAGGTTCGACGCGGGCAGAATGGCAGTGGCGATCTCGGGTAGCTGGAGGTGAAGGCGATGGCGATGGCAGTGTTACAGTGCGTCCCTAGCTGCTTGGCTTGTCAAGGATGATGCAGGCAACAAGGCGGAGCTCTCAGACAAGAAGAGAGAGCGAGGGGGAGGCGGTAGCTGTGGTGGCAATGAGCAGCGGCGACGGCAGCGCTCGGTCCAGCGAGAGAGAGAGAGCGGCAGAGGCGGGGATGAGGATGGGAGAGATCGAGAGGGGCCTGGGGGCGTGTGGCGCCTTCAGGGAGCCGTGAGAGCTAGCAGGAAGGCAGGAGGTGGCCGGGCGCGTGGACGCGTTCGGCGAGCGCATGCTCAGCGTCCTCCTGGCGCGATGGAGACGACGACTGGCATTGCCAGTAGGCTGGGCCGGCCTGTTGGGCCATTGGGCTGGACAGGTAAGTTTCCCTCTTTTTTATTTGTTTATGTTTTGTATTTTGTTTTAATTTAGTTTAGGCACCAAATCATTTAATAGAATTCTAAAACTTCGCAGGGACTAGTTGGATTATTCCAAAGCCCCGCACAATTTCCCAGAATTATTGGATGCATATAAAATATATATAACATATATAGATCCAATGCAAATAGTTATTTCATTAACTCCAAATGCTCTAAATAAATATTTATGAGCTCCTAAAAATATTGGTTTGAATTTTACCTCTGACCAATATTTTCAGAGAGAAACATGAACATTTTCTTGGACCTATTTGGAGCAATTTTTATCTTGGTCATTCCTACAAATGATTTCTGAGGCTTTCACATGTCCCCATTTCAAATTCAACTTAAATTTAAACATGATTCACACAAAAGTAGCTATCCTAGAGCATACCAGAACTAGGGTTGTGACAACTCACCCCCACTCGAAAGAATCTCGTCCCGAGATTCAGGAGTCGGTGGAAAGAAAGTGGGGCACTCCAGTCGAAGACGATCTTCTCGCTCACAAGTAGCTTCTTTCTCGGAATGATGAGACCACCGAACCTTGAGAAACTTGATGTTCTGACATCGGGTGATACGCTCTGCTTGATCCAGAATCGATGGGTACCCTTTAGAGGAGTAACCCTAAGGTAAGCTTTGTTGCCAACTTCATAAGTCAATTCCTTATGACGACGGTCATACTTGGTCTTTTGACGAGACTGGGCTGTTTTCAAATTCTCACGAACGATGCCAACCTGCTCTTCTACCTCATGGCTCATGTCCGATCCAAATAATTGGCTTTCGCCGGTTTCTGACCAGTTCAAAGGTGTTCGACATCTTCGTCTATAGAGAATCTCAAAAGGAGCTTTCTTGAGACTGGATTGGTAGCTATTGTTATAAGCAAACTCGGCGAAAGGAAGACATTTCTCCCAATCCACATCGAATGAGATAACACAAGCTCTAAGCATGTGTTCTAGAATTTGGTTGACCCTTTCCACCTGATCACTCGACTGTGGGTGGAAAGCTGTATTGGAGGGAAGATGGGTTCCCATGGTAGTTTGGAAACTCTCCCAGAAATGAGAAGTGAAAAGACTTCTTGTGGGGACCCCGACTCATAAGTCGAGATCACCGAATGCATGTGTACAGTAATCCCAGAGATCAATGCTCACTGAACACACAGAAGCTGAATAACAAGAGTCTTACGTCCATACATATCGTCTTACACAAATTATGACCAATATGGTCAAGTCTTACATTGATAAAGCCTTAAGGGCTGAACATCAAATGAAACACAAGCAGTGGAAATCTTCGTCGATAAGTAGAACCCATGCCATCTGCCTTAACCCTACAGGCATTCTGACTGGGAAGCATCCTAGCTCGAGTGTTTGTCACCAAGGAACTCTTCCTCGAACTCCTGCTCTTCCATGCCTGGTCAATTAAATAACCAGTGGCAAGCCAATGAGTACTTTGAATGTACTTGCAAGCAACCCCTGATTTGGTTCAAAGTAACAATGCAATTGTACAACAAGTAAGCAACCTAGCTTCAAGCTAGTTGAGATGTCCTATCAACTTGTGAGATATGCATCAATGAAATGGGTAAAGAGGTTACAGATATCAACATAAATAGAGTTTGAATCAATGCCATGTCATTCAACATGTCAAGTCACCACCTTGACACAAATAGTTCCTTTCCACACACACATGCACCGAGATTGTAAAATTTCTGGACATAGTTTAAGTAGCACCTCCCAACTATCCATGACCGTGGACATGGCTATTCGAATAGTTTGACACTCTGCAGAGGTTGCACACTTTACCCACAAGATCCGGGAAGCTTTCGTGTCATCCAAAATCCCGCAGTACCTCAAGTACCCGGGGAAGCACCCGATCATTACCTTTCCCTAGACGACACTAACATAGGGTCCACTCATTGATACACGACCCTCGTGTATAACCAAAAGATTGTGGGACTCTACCCTTTTCACATTATCACGCATACATGAAGGGACCAACGGTGGGTCCGGTGCCCTGTGAAAAAAGTCATGGCCGCCTATCCAAGCATGACCCTGTCCCGAGAGTGACCTCAAGTCACCCCCGTCACTAGTAATGTGGGCACTATGCTAGTATCAACCTAAGTAGTCAATAATGCCCCGTCCCACAAAGGGGTAGAGTGGTTGCACATGTTTGGTTGGGACGGTAATCACACATAAATCTAATCCAACATTTTACACACACACACACCAAAAATCTCTCTTCGGTACACCACTTCTTCCTCAAGTGGTGACCTTAGTTCAACATCTCCCAAGGGCATTAGGGGCACCCGATGGGGTTTTCAAAAGAATGTAACCACGAAGAGTTCATGGTACACATGCATCATTATGCATCGACTAGTCTCTTGGCAATGCAATCGTGAACAAGGTAAAGTCATGAGTAGGGGTATGCATCATGTGGTGGTTCACAACAAGTTTAACACCGAATCGGAAAAAGGGTACCGATGAACAAGAGGGGTGTCATGGTCAAAGGGCTGCTTGCCTTGATTGGCTTGTTCTTCGAGGTCTTCAAATCCTTCTCCTCCTTCTTCTTCAGCAACTTTGTCAAACACGGGATCTAATCGTCGCAAGAAAATAACGGAAAAATAAGACAATAATAATAACAGAAAAGTCAAAGCGCTCAAAAAATGTCAACTTAATTTTGTAAAATACTATGAGGAAAACTAGGAAGGGGAAAATTCTTAGTTTTCGATTTGGAGTTAGGGGGGCAGAGTAGTGGATTTTCAAACAGAGATTTTATTGTTCAAATTTGAATTTAAATTTGAACAGTGCAGAAAAGTGTAATGGTTGTGTATGAAAGTTACATCAGTAAATAGGTGGGATTATTCTAAGATTTTAAGAGATGGAATTATTCCATTTGGATAAATATTTTATCCTGTGGAATTTTTATAAAACAGACAGAAAAAGAAAAAGAAAAGTGGCACTGTGCCTCTAGGCCAGAAAGACCACAGTGCAGCAGGCCCAGAGGGAATTCAGCCTGCGTGAGGCCGCCATGTTGAAGGCGTAAAGGCAAAGTATGCCTTCAACCAATGGGCGAACCGATGCGCGCGCGTGCGTTTTTAAACCTGATGGGTGGGTCCTACCCGTCAGGGCGTGAGGCTAATGGACAGGGCCCATGGCCGTCGTCGTCTACCTCCGTCCAGAGGCGACAACGAGCTCGCCGGCCGTGATATAGGGCACAAGAGGATGCGTGGGTGGTACCATTGTGCTCAGGGAGGAGCTGTCATTCGGATGGAGGTGGAGTTGATTGTCGGGGTGGCCTGGTTCACCGGCGACGAGGTGGCTGGGCGGTGGCACGTCGGGAGGTGGATGAATAGCTCCGACCGGCCTGTAATTTATGCGGGAAAGAGAGGGGAATCAATCAGTAGGGCCATGCGGTTCTAGATCGAGTGAGAGTGGTGGCGGAGAAGGCGTGTACCTCTGGATCGACGGCGACCCGAGGTGGCGAAGCTCCGGTCAATCCTGAGCATAGAAGCCCCTTGAGGACGTTTGGGTGGTGTGGGCGTGTTCTTGGGGGTGTGAGGAGGAGGCGGTTGCCACTGGAGTGGCCCGGGGCGGGGTTATATAGCTGGGCACCGGTCCACCGTGGACTTGTGCGCCAGCGAGGTCACGGGCGAGACCAGAGGCTGTGAGGGCACTTGTGAGCGAGTCCAGACCGTTTGTGGATCAGGTCCACGTCCAGAGGAGGGAAGAGAAGGAGCGGGGAATGCTCCAGATAGCTCGCGCGTGTGAGGCTGTGCATTGGAGCTTACGGGTGGACGACGCGGGTGCGACGGAGGCCACGGGAGGGAGAAGGAGGAGGGGGACTAGGCTATGGCGTGTTGCAGAAACCGAGGAGCATCGTCGGGTGTGCTAGGGAGGCCCGAGGTGGCCGGAGGTGGTTGGCAGGGGGCTCCCGCACTATAGCGCGCTCCAGAGCATGCAAATGGCCGGCATGCCATTTGTTTTGGCCAAGTGGGCACGTCCAGGCATGTTTGGTAGCTCTAGGGAGGAGTAAATAAAGCGGGAAGGGGCCTTGGATGCCATGGATGGCCAGTAGGAGAGGAGTGGCGTTGAGAGAGAGAGAGAGGGGGAAATGGGCTATCCAGAGAGAGAAAGTGGGGGTTTACCCCTCCAATAATTGAGCTGTGGATTTGCCATTGTTACTGGAGGTGCAAGGGGACTAGGAGGGGTTGTGGTAAAAAGTGGAACTCATGGAGATTAGTGGAAGAGGCCCAAACATGGTTTTTAGTTAACATGTGGAAGGTGTTTGATATGGTTTTGGGGTACTTGCACTAATTTCCTTCTTGTGCTACTTGGCAGGGGTGTTTTTCATGAAAAAATGACAGGGTAGATGGAAGATGAGCTCATTTGGAAGAGTTTGCTAATGAAACTTTGGCAAACCCTAGAAATTAGCAGGAATGAACTTGTGTAGATCTAGTTGAGAAAATCACGTCCACTTGATGTATCACTTGGTGTGGTGGCCTCATTTGGTCATGTGAACATGCTCACAAAAGTTGGGGTCAAGGAGAGAAAGTTGGTAGTACAAAGTTGTTCAAATTTGATTCTGGTCAGAGAGGGTTTTGGGGGGATTTGGTGATGTTATCTTGTTCTCCAAGACATGAGGCTTGGCAAGATCATCCAATATGTCATATGAGACATGCTAGAATTTTCTTGGAAGTTTTAGAGAATATTTCCTTTGTAAATATTTCAAAAGCTTGAAATATCCAAAAAGGGTTTTGGAGGGGTTTGACCAATATTTTGAACATGACCATGTTTTGAAACTCTTATATATGGGCAATATATGTCCACTGAGTTTCCCTGAATTTTCACAAATATTTTTAAAGCATTAAAATAATTTTTACCTATTAAAGACCATTTCTGGCCTAAAGAAAAAGCCTTTAAATAAAATAGGAAAATTACTTCTAAAATTATATTTTCGTGGTTTATGGGAGTCCTAGATGTAATAGGTTTCAAATATACACTTTGAAATATTTTTCATACCCCAAATCAAGTACTTGTAGTGCAAACCTCAATTCAGGGGTTTTTGGAAAACTAATTTTTGAAAATACTATTTGGCCAAATTATTTTTGTAAGAAAATACTATATTGCACTATACACATGGCATGATCATTGGATAGAAGTTTGGGGGAAGGAGATCAAGTTTATAAGGTGGAGTTGTGTTGACTTTAAAGAGCACTTGAAAATCACAGAGAGAAAACCAACTCCAAATAAAAGCCAAATAATGCAAAAGATTTTGTTGGTCCAAATTTTCATGCTTTATTAATGCAAATGACATGTTACAAAATGCAGGGTGTGACGGACCTACCCCCCTTACAAGAATCTCGTCCCCGAGATTCCTAAACTAGGCTTTAAAAGAGCTCGGGAAAGTCAGATCTAAGGTAGTCTTCACGTTCCCAGGTGGCTTCTGCTTCAGTGTGGTTGCTCCACTGGACCTTGAAGTACATGATGGTGTGGTTTCGTGTACGTCGTTCTGCTTCATCCAAAATTCGGATGGGCCTCTCACGGTAGGTCAAATCAGGCTGAAGGTCAATGGCTTGGTCATCGACATACTTGTAGAGATCAGGCTTGTCTGGAACTTGGAGACACTTCCGGAGTTGTGAGACGTGGAATACGTTGTGCACATCGGATAGTTTAGGTGGTAGTTCCAACTGATAAGCCACTTCTCCTCGTTGTGCGGTGATCTGAAAGGGGCCAATAAATCTTGGTGCGAGCTTCCCCTTACCGTGGAAACGCTTGGCTCCCTTAAGGGGGGTTACCCATAGGTACACATGGTCTCCGACTAGGAAGTTCACCTGTCGGCGACGAGTGTCAGCATAGATCTTCTGTCTTGACTTGGCGGTCTCCAGACGCTCTCTGACTAGCTGCACTTGTTCTTCTGCTTCGCGGAGCACATCTGGTCCAGAGACTAGCCCTTCTCCGGTCCCTGACCAATTGAGGGGTGTGCGACACTTGCGTCCATACAACACTTCAAATGGTGCCATCTGGAGGCTTGATTGCTAACTATTGTTATAGGAGAACTCAGCAAATGGAAGACAATCTTCCCACTTAGCTCCATATGCTAGGACACAGGCTCGGAGCATGTCTTCGAGAATCTGATTCACTCATTCTGTCCGGCCTCTGGTCTGTGGGTGGAAATCAGTGCTGAAAGACAACTTGGTTCCCATGGCCTCTTGTAACTTCTTCCAGAACCTCGAGGTAAACTGGGTTCCTCGATCTGAGATAATCTCCTTAGGAACACCATGAAGACTTACGATTCTGTCGATGTATAGAGTTGCCAGCTGGTTGCCATCATAGGTAGTCTTGACATGAATGAAATGGGCCACTTTGGTCAAATGGTTGACTATAACCCAAATGGAGTCATGACCCTTATTTGACCTGGGTAACCCAGTGATGAAATCCATTCCGACTTTATCCTATTTCCACTTGGGAACCTTGAGTGGTTGGAGCAATCCAGCAGGCCGCTGATATTTAGCCTTGACCCTTTGGCATACATCACACTTTACAACATAGGTGGCAATCTCCCTTTTCATCCCGTGCCACCAGAATCTTACCTTCAGGTCTTGATACATCTTGGTTCCTCCAGGATGGATGGAATACGGGGTGTCATGAGCTTCTTGCAAGATCAGATTCTTGAGCTCAATCTTGTTGGGCATGCAAATGGGATTCCCAAACCACACAACTCCATGCTCATCATCTCAGAAACTTGGGGCTTTGCCCGCCTTGATCTTCCTCTTGATCCCTTCAATACTATTGTGTCCCTTCTGAGCTTCCTTGACATCATCCATTAAGGTGGGCTTGACTTCAAGGTTGGCTAAGAATCCTGGTGCAACCAGTTCCAACCTGAAGCTTTCAAGTTCTCCATACAAGGCGGGTAGCCTTTCCTTAAGCGTAGCATTCAAGGAACAAGCCTTTCTGCTTAAGGCATCTTCTACCACATTAGCCTTTCCAGGGTGGTATTGGACATTGAGGTCATAGTCCTTGATCAACTCTATCCATTTCCTCTACCTCATGTTCAATTCCTTCTGAGTGAAGATATACTTTAAACTCTTGTGGTCGGTGTATATCTCACACGCTTCCCTAGAAGGTAATGTCGCCAGGTCTTTAAGGTGTGAACTACAACTGCCAACTCGAGATCATGAGTAGCATAGTTCTCTTCATGAGGACGTAGCCGTCTGGATAGATATGCTACGACTCTGCCTTCTTGCATCAGGACACCACCGAGTCCGGTTCTTGATGCATCACAATAGATCACAAATTCCTTGTGAATATCAGGTGTGGCCAGAAATGGGGTGGTGGTTAATCTCTACTTCATCTCCTAGAAGCTCTCTTCACACTTTGGTGTCCACTGAAACTTCTTATCCTTCTTCAAGAGCAGGGTCATAGGCCGGGCAATGCTTGAGAATCCTTCAACGAACTTGCGGTAATATCTCGCGAGTCCGAGGAAGCTTCTAACTTCCTTCACATTGCTCGGGGTTTGCCATTCAGTCACGACTTGACTCTTGGTGGGATCCACTAACAACCCTTCGGCATTCAATGCATGACCCAAGCATCCAACCTCATGCAGCCAAAATTTGCACTTGCTAAACTTGGCGTACAGTTGGTGCTCTCGAAGCTTGTCTAGGACCATCCTCAACTGTTGCTCATGCTCTTTCGTCTTTGAGAAGACAAGAATGTCATCAATGAAGACCACAACAAACTTGTCCAAATATTCCATGAGGACCTTATTCAAGAGGTACATGAAGTAAGCTGGGGCATTGGTCAATCCAAAGGACATGACCGTGCACTCATACAGGCCATATCTAGTTACAAATGCCATCTTCGGAATATCTTGGGGGTCTGATTTTCAGCTAGTAGTACCCAGATCTGAGGTCGATCTTGGAGAACACCTTGGCCCCATTGAGTTGATCAAACAGATCTTCAATCTTGGGAAGTAGATACTTGTTCGTGATTGCAACTTCATTGAGGGAGCGATTGTCAATGCACAAGCGGATGGTACCGTCCTTCTTTGACACAAACAGAACAGGTGATCCCCAAGGGGAGGCACTAGGGCGGATAAATCCCTTCCTCAACTGTTCTTCCAGTTGCTTCTTCAACTCTGCTAACGCTTCCAATCCCATTCTACAAGGCTTCTTATAGATGGGTCCTGCTCCGGGTATGAGCTCGATGATGAACTCAATATCTCGGTCAGGAGGCATTCCCGGCAGCTCATCAGGAAAGACATCGGGGTATTCGCATACTACCGGCACTTGCTCCAATCCAACTTCAGTCAGACAGTTGACTTGGGTGGCTTGAGCAGAGGAGGGATTGGAGGCAAATTTAACTTTGACTCCTTGGTCATTGGTCACAGTGACAGTTCGGTTGGCACAATCTAACAAGCCTAGGTGCTTGCTAAGCCAATCCATTCCCAAGATCACATCCAAGCGTTGTGATCTTGGGATGATACGGTCTGCTAGGAAATCTACCCCATTAATGACAATCCTGACTCCTTTACATCCTATCTTGGCTCTGATCTCTTCTCCGGGGGTTTGTACCACCATAGGGTTATTCAGGGGTGTAGGGGTCATGCCACTTTTTAATGCAAACCTTTGGGTGACAAATGAATGCGTGGCTCTAGAATCAAACAAGATAGTTGCAGGTGCTGAGTTGACAAGGAACGTACCTAGCACGACGTCCGGGTCTTCCTGAGCTTCTTCTGCAGTGATGTGGTTCAAATGCCCCTTGCCATTGTTGGGAGGGTTGCGGGGAGCTTGGTTCCTTGGGGGCATTCCACGACCTTGTCCTAGGTTCTGCGCATTGGGGCCCAGACCATCGGGCTTCTTGTTCGGGCACAACCTTGAGATGTGTCCTGACTGACCACATCAAAGCAAGTGACTTGGTTTGGGTTGTTGGTCTTGTTGCCACCGATGTTATTGGGGTTGTTGTAAGCTGGCCTGGGGTTGGAGTACTGCTGAGGTGGATAGTTGGTGCGGGACGCAGGAGCTCTTGGCTGCTGATAGGTTGGCCTGACTTGGGCTGGCTACCACTGGCGAGGCTTTTGGTTGTTGGAGCTACCCTTACTGATCATCTTGCGCTTACGGGTATCATCCAAAGCACGTCGGTTGTCCTCAAGCATGAGTGCCTTGTTCACCAGTTCAGGAAAGGTTGGGCAGTCACACACTACAAGAGAGTACTGCAGAGTCTGGTTAACGCCTAACATGAAGCGCTCTCTTTTGGCAGTATCAGTGCTGACATCTTCAGGAGCATACTTTGACAGAGCACTGAACTTCTGCATGTACTCCTTGACGGTGCAACTTCCTTGCTTCAGGGCTGGGAATTCACGCCTCTTGATGGCCATGATTCCGGAAGGAATGTGGGCACTGCGGAGTTCTGCCTTGAAGTCATTCCAAGTGATGTTTTGCCCAGCATGCATGACCTTGAATCCATCCCACCAAGCTCTGGCAGTTCCCCCGAGACAGTGGGAAGCATATGCCACCCTCTCACGATCTTTAGTGCAGCCGACTAGTTCCAACAGGTCCTCAATGGTGTGGACCCAGTCGTCTGCATCCAGGGGTTCAGCAGTCTCGATGAAGGTGGGTGGTGCATGCTTCTTGAACTCCACCAACATGGAACGTCCATTGCCGTTCCCTGCCGACTGGCAATTGACAGCCTGGGCAATCATCTGGAGGTCTGCAGTGTTGGCTTGGCATTCCTCCCGAAAGGCTTTGAGAAGCTGAGCCATGTCCATGTTTGGAGGAGGTGGTGGTGGTGGAGTCTGTCCTCGGGCTTGGTCCTGGCTGGCTCCTGCTTCAGCAGAACCTCTGGCTTCTTGCTGCTGGGTAGAGGTACCAGTACTTGTTATAAAAGGCATCCTATTGGAGTGGTCAAGGTCCCATGATTGGGAAAGATGAGGGAAAGAAATATAGATGGGATGCCTAGTAAGGGGGTCGGTATGACACTAATTGTTTTCATGCAAGGGCCAAAAGGCCAAACACATTCATTAAAAATCCAAATGGGTGATGTAGTCGTTTACAGTTTCCCGAAGGAAAGTATGACGTTCATCAAACACATCAAAAGCAAATGCAAAACTACATGGTTTCATATGAACCATTACATGGACTCAACTTCGCATAGGGGATACACGACCTATCCTACCTCAGGGTTTTCGGACTAGCACACCCTAGTCTAGAGTGGTGCCTATGTGGTGGAATGCTCGGTCGTGTACTCTGGCTCTTCTGGATCTTCCTCCTCGTCGTCAGTAGCCTGACTTTCTTCATTGCTTGAAGGAGTGGGGGAGTGGAGGAGCTCAACACGACGTTTCTTTGCCTGTCGCATGAAGAGCTTGCGGTAATACCTTGCGCTCATGCGGTGCTGATGTGGTGATTCCCCATCCTTTGCGGGTCTTCTGCCTCGGTATGCGACTACGGGCTGTCCAGGGGGAGCACCTTCTTTCTTGATCCTATCCGTCTTCCCTTGAGCTTGGCGAAGAAGTTCCTTGGTATCATGAAGTTCCTTTTGGAGCTCCATTGATTCTGAGGCCAAGTGTTGTGCCAAGCTATCGGCACACAGGCTGAAGTAGGTCTGGAATCAGAGTGGATGTCCTTCCTCCAATGGTGGAGCTGGTGCGCTGCTCTCATCCTCACCCTCCTTCCGATAATGCAAGAAGCGGCTTGCCAACCCGTCTGCAATCTCGGGAAGAAGGTCTCGGAGGCGGGTGAGGGCCTTGAGGGTTGCCATCTCGAGGGCAAGAACCAGTGTTGCCATCTGGGGTCCCTCGAAGAACCAGCTTGTTGGAGAGTCATTAGCCTTCACGATAACTTCCACATGATACTCCATCTTGGTGTCATTGATCCATGCTCATGGTAGGTGAAAATGGGGGCTCGGTGAAGCTAGCACTTCTTGAGGCTATCCTCAAGAAGCACGGGAAATCCGGTGGTCAGGAAGTCTTTGGGCACAGCAGCCATCTACAAAGGTTGAATGGGAGAGGTCAATAAGGGAAATATATCTTGGGTTGGGTAAGCTTTAGAAAAGAAGAGAAGTTTAGATAGTCTCAAGCTAACTAACGTCAATGCTAACTAAGGCTTCCTACAGTCAGGATGGCTCTGGTACCAGCTCTGTGGGGACCCCGACTCATAAGTCGAGATCACCGAATGCACGGTGCAAAGGATCCCGCAGATCGATGCTCACCGAACACACGTAAGCTGAATAACAAGAGTCTTACATCCATACATACTGTCTTACACAAATTATGACCATTATGGTCAAGTCTTACATTGATAAAGCCTTAGGGCTGAACATCAAATGAAACACAAGCAGCGGAAATCTTCATCGATAAGTAGAACCCATGCCATCCGCCTTAACCCTACAGCATTCTCGACCGGAAGCGCCCTAATTCACAGGTCCGCTACCAAGGAACTCTTCCTCGAACTCCTGCTCTTCCATGCCTGGTCAATTAAATAACTAGTGGCAAGCCAATGAGTACTTTGAATGTACTCGCAAGCAACCCATAATTTGGTTCAAAGTAACAATGCAATTGTACAACCAGTAAGCAACCTAGCTTCAAGCTAGTTGAGATGTCTTGTCAACTTGTGAGATATGCATCAATAAATATGGGTAAACAGGTTACAAATATCAACATAAATAGAGTTTGAATCAATGCCATGTCATTCAACATGTCAAGTCACCACCTTGACACAAATAGTTCCTTTCCACACACACATGCACCGAGATTGTAACATTTCTGGACATAGTTTAAGTAGCATGTCACAGCCCTAGAATTTAATTGTCATTAGTTGCATTAAAGCATCCATGCATCATGTTGAATTTCAAATGAAATTGAACTGGGGATGTTCAAATCCTAGCACCAAATGAAATGCAACTAGGATCAAAATAAAAATATTTTCAATGAACCGAAAGTGCCCTTCAGAAAAGTTCATGATTTTTGAATTGGTCTAGAACCTCTGCCAAAAATGACGCACACTTTTCCAGGTCATTTATGGATTTTTGAATTAAATTATAAGTATTTGAATTGGGGCTTTTAACTGTTATATACATATTCAGCAGCCCCAATAATTCTGATTTTTAGTGTGGGGTTTTGGAATAATCCAATTATTTCCTACATTAGTTTTCAGAAGAAAATAAATTGATTTGGTTCAAAAACCAAATTAAAACAAATGTCAGAAATAGAAAAGAAAACAGAGAAGGAAAAAACCTTACTGGCTTACTCCGGGCCCATCCGCCCGCCCAAGAACTGCCCACTGGACCGGCCGACGCCAGTCGTCCCTCTCCTCTCGCCACGAGGATAGGGGCGTGTGTCCGGGGTGCGCGCGCACGGGCATCACCACCTCCTACTTGCCGCCGACCGTTCGGACTTGGCTGAGGACACCACGCACCCCCCACGCCCCTCTCGCTCTCTCCCGTCCTCGTCCCCTCCCCTGCTGCTCTCTCTCTCTCACGGGATCGAGCGGAGCTCGTCGTCACCGCTCGCTGCCCGCATAGCCACCGCCTTCCCCTCGCCCTCTCTTCGTGCCCAGGTGCTCCGCCTCGTCGCCTGCATCATCCTCGACGAGCCAAGCGACCAGGGATGCGGTGCATCGCCACCACCATCATCGTCTGCACCTCCGGCCGCCCGAGATCGCCGTTGTCGTTCCGGCCGCACCAGTGCATCCCCAAGCTCACACAAGACACCATCGAGACCCCTCTAAGCTCTCCTCTGTTTCCCCTCCTTCCCCGTGCTCGATTTCGTGTCGTAGCCCTACTAACCGTTGAACACGCGAGTGCCACGCCGCTGGTCATGTCGCCACCGTGGCCAGGGCCACCGCAGCTCACACCCGCACATGTCACCGCACTCAGCAACCTCCCAGAAGACCAACGCCGCCACCCACAGCTCCTGCCGTGCCCCGTAGCACCCCGCGCGCACCTGGCCATGCTCCGGTCTCCGCCCGAGCTCTTCTTCTCTCTTTTTGGATCTCAATACAATGTTCCCCCTCTCTTATGGAGATCTATTCGATGTAAACTCTTTTTGCGGTGTGTTTGTCAAGATCCGATGAATTGTGGGTTTATGATCAAGTTTATCTATGAATAATATTTGAATCTTCTCTGAATTCTTTTATGTATGATTGAGTTATCTTTGCAAGTCTCTTCGAATTATCAGTTTGGTTTAGCCTACTAGATTGGTCTTTTTTGCCATGGGAGAAGTGCTTTGCTTTGGGTTCAATCTTGCGGTGTTCTTACCCAGTTACAGAAAGGGTTGCAAGACACGTATTGTATTATTGCCATCGAGGATAACAAGATGGGGTTTATATCATATTGCATGTGTTTATCCCTCTACATCATGTCATCTTGCTTAATGCATTACTCTGTTCTTATGAACTTAATACCCTAGATGCATGCTAGATAGCGGTCGATGTGTGGAGTAATAGTAGTAGATGCAGGCAGGAGTCAGTCTATTTGTTATGGACGTGATGCCTATATACATGATCATGCCTAGATAATCTCATAACTATGCGCTTTTCTATCAATTGCTCGACAGTAATTTGTTCACCCACCGTAATACTTATGCTATCTTGAGAGAAGCCTCTAGTGAAACCTATGGCCCCCGGGTCTATCTCTTATCATATTTCCTTTCCGTCAACTTTATTTGCATCTTTAATTTTTGCATCTATATTATAAAATACCAAAAATATATTTATTTTATCATACTATCTTTATTAGATCTCAATTTCGCAAGTGGTTGTGAAGGGATTGACAACCCCTTTATTGCGTTGGTTGCGAGTTCTTAGTTTGTTTGTGTAGGTGTGTGGGACTTTTGAGGAGCCTCCTACTGGATTGATGCCCTGGTTCTCAAAACTGAAAGAAATACTTACGCTACACTTTGCTGCATCACCCTCTCCTCTTCGAGGAAAACCAACGCAAGCTCAAGACGTGGCAAGAAGGATTTCTTGCCGGGGAGGTCTTCGCTCAAGTCAAGACATACCAAGTACCCATCACAAACCCATCTCCCTCGCATTTACATTATTTGCCATTTGCCTCTCGTTTTCCTCTCCCCCACTTCACCCTTGCCGTTTTATTCGTCCTCTCTTTCCCAATCTCCTCCTCTTTTTTGCTTGCCGCTTTTTCATTTGCTTGTGTGTTGGATTACTTGTTGCCATGGCACAAGATAATACCAAGTTGTGTGACTTCTAATACCAATAATAATGATTTCCTTAGTAATCCGATTGCTCCTCTTAATGATGTTGAGTCTTGTGAAATCAATACCGCTTTGCTGAATCTTGTTATGAAAGATCAATTCGACGACCTTCCTAGTGAAGATGCCGCTACTGATCTAAACAATTTTGTTGATTTGTGTGATATGCAAAAGAAGAAAGATACGGATAACAATATTGTCAAATTGAAGTTATTTCTGTTTTCACCTAGAGATCGTGCTAAAGTTTGGTTTTCGTCTTTGCCTAAAAATAGTATTGATTCATGGAACAAGTGCAAAGATGCTTTTATCTCTAAGTATTTTCCTCCCGCTAAGATCATCACTCTTAGGAATGATATTATGAATTTTAAACAACTTGATCATGAGCATGTTACCCAATCTTGGGAAAGAATGAAATTGATGCTTCGCAATTGCCCTACTCATGGTTTGAATTTATGGATGATCATACAAAATTTTTATGCCGGTTTGAACTTTGCTTCTAGAAATCTCTTAGATTCGGCCGTGGGAGGCACCTTTATGGAAATCACATTAGGAGATGCTACAAAATTGCTTGATAATATTATGGCTAATTATTCTCAATGGCACACCGAAAGATCTTCTAGTAAAAAAGTGCATGCTATAGAAGAAATCAATGTTTTGAGTGGAAAGATGGATGAACTTATAAAGATGTTTGCTACTAAAAATACTCCTCTTGATCCCAATGATATGCCTTTGTCTTCCTTGATTGACAATAATAATGAATCTATGGATGTGAATTTTGTTGGTAGGAATAGTTTTGGAAACAATGCTTATAGAGGAAATTTTAATGCTAGACCGTTCCCTAGTAATCCCTCTAATAATTATGGAAATTCCTACAATAATTCTTATGGTAATTTTAATAAGATGCCCTATGATTTTGAGAATAGTGTGAAAGAATTTATGGTTTCTCAAAAGAATTTTAATGCTTTGCTTGAAGAAAATTGCTCAAAGTTGATGATTTGGCTAGGAACGTTGATAGACTTTCGCTTGATGTTAATTCTCTTAAACTTGGATCTTCTTCTCCTAAGCATGATATCAATGAGTCTCTCAAAGTAATGAGAATTTTCATTGACAAGTGCAAGGAAAGAACCGCTAGATTGCGTGCTAAAAAAGAAAGCTTTATAAAAGCGTGTTCTTCTAGTTTCTGTGAAAATAATTGATGCGTCTCCGATTAGATCTATGTTTTGCAATTTGAATTTTGATGATTATGGGAGTGATGATGAGTCAACTTTGCCTAGAAGGCGTCCCAAAAATTCGGAGTCTTTAGATCTTGATGCTAAAATTGGTAAAAGTGAGATTGGAGAATCCTCTACTTCTAATAATATTGAACTTACTATCTCAGATTTCAAGGAATTTGATTATGATAATTGTTCTTTAAAAGGGTGTATTTCCTTGTTGCAATCCGTTGTTAATTATCCTCATGCTTATAGTCAAAATAAAGCTTTTACCAAACATATTGTTGATGCCTTGATGCAATCTTATGATGAAAAACTCAATTTGGAAGTTTCTATACCTAGAAAACTTAATGATGAGCGGGAACCTACTATAAATATTAGAATTAAAGATTATGAGTGTTTTGCTTTGTGTGATTTGGGTGCTAGTGTTTCCACGATTCCGAAAACTTTATGTGATATTCTAGGTTTCCATGATTTTGATGATTGCTCTTTAAATTTGCACGTTGCGGATTCCGCCATTAAAAAGCCTATGTGAAGGATCAATGATGTTCTTATTATTGCAAATAGAAATTTGGTGCCCGTAGATTTTATCGTTCTTGATTTAGATTGCAATCTTTCTTGCCCTATTATTCTTGGTAGACCTTTCCTTAGAACGATTGGTGCGATTATTGATATGAATGAAGGGAACATTAGATTCCAATTTCCATTAAAGAAAGGCATGGAGCACTTTCCAAGAAGAAAGTCAAATTACCTTATAAATCTATCATGCATGCTACTTATGAATTTAGTGCCAAAGATGGCACTCGTTAGATCTATTTTTGCTTTTTATGCCTAGCTAGGGGCGTTAAACGATAGCGCTAGTTGGGAGGCAACCCAATTTTTCTTTATGTTTTTGTTTTTGCTCCTATTTAGTAATAAATCTTGCATCTACCTTCTGGATAGATGTGTTTTTATCTTTTAATTAGTGTTTGTGCCAAGTAGAACCTATAGGATAACCTACGATGATAGTTGATTTGATTCTGCTGAAAAACAGAAACTTTGCGCGCATGAATATAACTTTGTTAAATCACAGGAACGTGATTTGGCGTTGATTCTTTTTGCTGCTGTTGAATATACAAGTTGTCCAGGACTTCCTATTTTTGTAGGATTTTTAGAGTTCCAGAAGTTTGCGTTACTTACAAATTGCTACAGACTGTTCTCTTTTTGACAGATTCTGTTTTTCGTGTGTTGTTTGCTTATTTCAATGCATCTATGGCTAGTAAGTTAGTTTATAAACCATAAAGAAGTTGGAATACAGTAGTTTTATCACCAAATTAAATAAAGAACGATTTGATTGCAGTACCTTATGTGGTGGTTTTGTTTTCTTTCACTAACGGAGCTTATAAGATTTCCTGTTGAGTTTTGTGTTGTGAAGTTTTCAAGTTTTGGGTAAAGCTTTTATGGACTATGGAATAAAGGGTGGAAAGAGCCTAAGCTTGGGGATTCCCATTGCACCCCAAGATATTCAAGAATAGCCAAAAGCCTAAGTGTTACATCCCTAGCTTTACCTTGCACTAGGCTAGCACTTGTCTGTTGCATCATGTTTAAATATTATTTAAGTTGAAATGGGGATTGATCAAACCCTAGCATCAGAAAGAATTCAAATAGGATCAAATAAAATCTTTTTCAGTAAACCCAAAATGCCCTCATAAATGTTCATGATTTATGGGAAAAGGTGAAAACCTTAACCAGAGATGATACACATTTTTCCAGGACATTTTTGGTCTTTGAATTAAATCAATACTTATTTGAATTGGAGATATAAATTCCTATAAATACTTTTTATAACTCCAAAATTCTGAAAACTTGTGAGTGGCTCAATATTTTGTATCGTGCCACATAATAATTTTCGAAGTTACAAAAATGATTTGGTTTAGAAACTAAATCAAAACAGAAAAATAAAATAGCAAAACAGTAAACAAAAAAGAGAGGAGAGACAGAGAGAAAGGCCACGGCCACTTACCGGGCGGCCCACCGGCCGCCCAGCCCACCGGTGACTTGCCACCATCTTCAACCTTTGCCAAGAGGGCAGAGGAGAGACTTCGCAGCGGCCGAGCGCCACCTCCCTGCTCGCCACCTGGCTAGCCTCCCCGAGTCCACCAGACGCCTGGAGATGAGGAAGACCCTCTCACTTTCCCTCCTTCCTCTCGCTTCGCCTCTCCCTCCGACCGCCCCCTCCTCTCGCTCTCTCTTCCTCTCTTCCTCAGGAGCCCCGAGAGCACACTGTCAGCCAGTAGCAAGTGGCTATAGGCCACCACCCGCCCAACCAAGACGACGAGGAGCTCCGCCATGACGGCGTGGAGCTACACATCGACGCTGCGGCGACCACGGGAGCCCCGCAACGCCATCCCCGCCTCATCTTCAACCTCCGGCCGCCGGTGACCTCGCAGATCGATTCGCTGGCTCCAAAGACTTCCCGACCTCGTTGCCGACTCGCTAGTCCCTACGTGAGCCACTCTCCATTTTCCCCCGAATCCCGCTGTTCCCTCCCTAGCTAGCTTCCCCACCTTGGCCGCCGCCATTGCTCGCCATTGCCGCCGTGCCGCTGCAGATCCTCCCGGACCAAACCAAGCATGTGCGTGAGCTCCCGAGCTTCCCAATGCTCGTGCTACTCCTCTCACTTGCTAGCAAGCCACAGCCTCGCAGACGATCAACCCGAAGCTCCGACCGCCGCGCGCGCGCGCTCGCCCGCCGCCTCCGGCCGCCCCAGGCCCGGCTGGCTCCACCACCCGACGCGCACTGGTCTGGGCTCTCGAACGAGCCCAGCCACGCTGCGAACGGGGCACCACAGCCCGTTCCCGAGTGCCCCGCCGCGTCAGCTGCCGCCGGCGGCTAAACGCCGGTGGTTTAGCCCCGGTTGACCAGGGGATTTGACCTCCCCTGGGTCTATGACTTGCGGGACCAGCCCGCCTAATTAATCTAGGTTAGCTTAAGTTAAAACGCGAATTAACCAAGTTAGTTAGGTTAGTAACTGACACGCGGCCCACCGCTCAGCTTTGACTGGGCGCCTGCTGACCTGCTGACGTCAGCATGTTGTCATGCTGGCGCAGTAAACTATTTTCTGGTTTTAGTCTAATTTAAATAACCAGGAAATTCCAGAAAATAGTATGAACTTCTAAAAATCATAGAAATTCAACCGTAACTCCAAATGAAATAATTTATATATGAAAAATGATCAGAAAAATCCAATCTATCCATCTGTACCATTTTCATGCATGTTTAAACAAGTTAACTTGCTGTTTAGTTCAAAACATGATAAAGCACTATTTAAGATCACAAATGTGTTTGAACTTTGAATCTTTGGTTCAAAATAGCTCAAACCCATCTGGTTGTAGTTGCATTAGCTCAAATCACAGCATATTGCCATGTCATGATCATGCATCATATTGTAGCATTGCATTGATTGTGTTCTTTCTTAGTTGCCGGTGTTTGTCCCCTCTCGATAGACGTGGTTCCGACGACGAGTTCGATGACACCGATGAAGAACTATATTATCTTCAGAAGTGCCAGGCAAGCAAAACCCCCTTGTTCATTCCGATACAATCCTACCCTCTCGCTCCTGCTCTATTTTACTGCACTAGGACAACAACGATACAACTGTTATTTCATCATGTAGTTGAACCCTTTATCCTCTCGCATGACTGTCATTGCCACAAGAATAGATGAAACCCACTAGCATGAGTAGGAGTTGTTTGAGCCCTGATGTGCCTACTCATTCATGCTTGTTTGTCATGCCCGCTATTGCTTAGAGTTGAGTCGGTCCGATTCATCATGGATGAATTGGAGGTGTGTGAACATGTCCTACTGTGGGTGAGCTAAGTGTGAGAACACGATTTGGTAAAGGTGAAGGTGAGAGGCCATGTAGGAGTACATGGTGGGTTGTCTCATTGCAGCCGCCCTCAGAACTGAAGTTCTGTGTTTGTGATCCATGAACAGTTACTACCACACATTGGGTTCCGTAACTCGACCCTCTCGGCTTCTTAATCACCCTTGTTCTCTGCCCGTGAGTTGCAACTAGTTTCGTGTTTGTAGGTAGTGCTATTTTTCTACTCAAGTGGCACCCGCAGGGTGGGCTTGGGACAGACTAGGCACATGTGGCTCGGTGTACCGAGTGGCACCCGGATGGTGGGCTCGGGAACCCCGCACACATCGCTTGGGGCCGTGAGCGACACCCCGCCGGATCTCCTTATGCGGATGGAACCCGAATAGGCGATAAAACCCGACGAGAGACTTGAGTGTTTAGGTAGGTCGTGGCCGACTCCTCGCCCGGCTTCCGCTTGAAGGTTGCCGAGGTACATGACGGTACAGGCGATAAGTGGCGAGAGCGTGTGAAGAAGTACACCCTGCAGGGTTATCATTATCTATTCAATAGCCGGATTCCTCGTATATGGAAACTTGGACCCCTTGCATAGTTCATAGACAAGTGAAAGTGGATACTCTAAAATATGCAAGATAAGCGTGAGTGATATGGATGGCGTTCTCGTAGGGAGATGGGAGCGGATCCATAGTGGTGTATTGAAATGGTGAATATGTGGACTCGCAGCGCCACCTCAAAAGAGTTACTTGCAAATGTAGTTCAGGTTAGCCACCGAGTCAAAGCTGGCTTGCTGCAGCTTAAACTCCACCACTCCCTTTGTTGATAATGATGCATATGTAGTTAGTTCTGATGTAAGTCTTGCTGGGTACATTTGTACTCACGTTTGCCTATTTTACATTTTTGCAGAGAGACTTCAGTCTCGCTAGTAGATCCGCGTGGACTTCGACGCTTAGCTTGTTACCTCAGCTACGATCTTGTGCCTCGGCAGATCTGTAGATAGTCGCTTCTCACCTTTTTCATTTGTAGGTGTCTCAGACTCGGACATGTTAAGCTTCCACTTGTGCTTTGACTTGTATGCTTCGATGTTGGGTCATGAGACCCATGTTTGTAATATCTCGCCTCCTGAGCCTCTTGAATAAAACACTTGAGTCGAGTCATGTTGTGATGCCATGTTGTATTTGCACATATCGAGCATATTGTGTGTATGTTATTGAAATGCTTGGTATGTGTGGGAACCGACTATCTAGTTGTTTATCTTTAGTAGCCTCTCTACCGGAAATGTCTCCTAGTGTTTCCACCGAGCCATGGTGGCTTGCTACTCGCTCCGAACACTTAGGCTGGCCGGCATGTGTCCTTCTTCGCTTCGTGTGTCGTTCTTCGGGAAATGTCACGCGATGACTACCGAGTCCTGCTAGCCCAAAGGCTACAGCCCGGATTCACTCGTGATGACCGACACGCTCGATTTGGGTCATGAATGCCTGTCCTCGTAGGTTTGTGCCACTTTGGGTTTACGACTAGCCATGTCAGCCGGGCTCCTTATCATATGGATGCTAGCGACACTATCATATACGCAGCCAAAAGGCTAAACGGTCCCGGCAAAGGTAAGGCGACACCCGTGGGAATACCGTGCGTGAGGCCACAAAGTGATATGAGGTGTTACATGCTAGATCGATGTGGCATTGAGTCGGGGTCCTGACAGCTTTGGTATCAGAGCTTGATTGCTCAGAGGATTACCAAGCCAAACTGGTCAAGTTGAGTCTAGAAATGCTTTAGTTATATGTAGGGGAATTGATTGTGGGAAGGGAACATAAGGCTCTTTTTACTTCTTATATCTCATGGCCTTCTGATCTGAGTCAACCTCTTCTTTTCTACGGGGATTAAGAAACTAGGCTTTCTCATCTATCTATCAGGATGACGTGTTACTAATCCATAGACTTATAGAATTGTTAGTTTCAAATCTCAGTTCAGTTTTACTACTTCCATATGTTCATAATCGTTGATCTCAAACCTTGATATTGTGCTTCCGATTGGCACGCCACCATTTTTGTAGCATGTCTCCAATCTTTTGAGCAATTACAGCCGTTATGTCAGTCCGAGTCATCCTGTGTTTCTAAACAATCCGATGCATTTGCAAATCTCTTCCTCCCGTTCCTGATGTCCTTTTAGGCCAGGTTAATCACACTAATTGCTGAGTTGAGGTACTTTATTGCCTCGACATATATGTTGGAGTTATTATTATGACCCTAGGTGTCTTACAGGATCATCTAGTAATTTAGCCATGCTTTGTGTTCCCAGTGTGATGATTCTGGCCATCATTCTCGAAAGCATCCCGTGATGCCATTTAGTTAGTAGGCTTTCTATTCCTGGGTTTTGAACTCGAGATTCACCCTACTTACCTCATGTTGATAGTGTTGCTAGTTCCTTTAGGATATTAGTAACCTTTGCGATAGTCCTCGAGGTCCGTGGTATTTCCTTCTTCCAAATACGATGAACTGCTTATGGCAGAAGTTCTTTTGAACCAAAAGATCACAACCAGAGTGCTTTTGATGAGTTCTCCATTCTATATTGTGAATCTGCCAGTTCTACCCTTTCGCATGGGTTGTCCGGAAGAAATGTTGAGCTTCGCTCGACATACTAATCTATGCATCCACAACTCGTAAAGTTATATGTTCCTTTGAGTTGTCCCTCTTCAACAGATTCGATCTTCGCCTATCAATTGATAGTCGAGTAGTTGTGCATCCGCCTTACCGATGCCTAGTATTCTTGTGGTCCGTCAAGCCATCCTATTCCGAATGACTAGGAGAAACAAACTCCAAAGACTTCATCCACATCTAGGATTGGGTCAAAGTAGTTGTATTCCACAGATCAAAATGCCAATCCAGCTTTTGTTCTGTTCTACCTTGAAGTATTACCATCTTTATGTTAGGAATATCATGGGAAATGCACACCATCCTATGAACTCTTGATACAGTGATACTTCTCGACATCATTATTCATTCCTCGGTTCCCGTGTTGTTGCAACCGGAATGTCGACAAGTGAATCGTGATGTGTGAAATCAATACTCCTAGCAACCTTGTTGCTTTGTAGCTAAAGGACAATAATCTCATTCTTAGCGTGTTGATTATTGAATCGTCACCCTAAGGTTGATTGTGCTACCTAGTCCTTATTTCCGGTGCACTCTTCGATCAATGAGTTAGGATAGTGCCAATCCTTGCTCATTTGATCATATCATCTTGCCTCGAAAGCAAGATTGCTCTCGAGCTTAGTAATATACCCGTGGTTTGTGATTTTCTGATTATCTCCTCGGAAGTATCAACAGATCGTCACCTGACCGCTATGTTGAGTTCGTGATCAAGTTGGTTTCTTGTAACCACCCCTTCTCCAAGGATCTGTATCGAGTACCCCTGAGCTAGTTGGGTAAGCTGAACAACAACTTGGATTGTTGGAAGATAAAAGCTGCCTGACTTAGTTCATGTTAAGGGATATCTTTTTGTGTGCGTGTGATGAAGAAAGATGATATCTTCATCAATTGATCCTCAAAACCAGTTGTTGGAGCTATCGTCTTGTGAAAACTTTGATTTGAGTGTGGGCTATTCTCAAATCAAATCAGAACCAACGATGTTCGTAATGTTGTCCTACCCGTGGTTGATCCCTCGGGCATACACCATTATATCCTTTGGTCTGACCAATGCTATCACTGTGTTCACCTAATTATGGAATTCCATTTACATAGACACCTGGATGAATTGTTGATGAGCCCATCGGCAACATTCCTATCTTCTCCATGATTGTGTTGAACATCCAGTTAGTGTTGGAAACTTGTGTAAGCATTTTCTTCATGCCCGTTCATGAAGTATATGTTTGGATGAAAGAAGTGACTTTCTCTCATTCATGTGCATTCGATGCAAGTTGCCACCGTGAATTTGAGAGAGTTAGTTTTGCTTCCTCTAGAATCGTCCCAAGTCAGTTATGCATGTGTGAATGTATTCTATGGTTTGGTAGATTAATTACCTCCACTCCATATGTATTCCCTAGCACACCAAGCCACTGACTGATTTGTTCAAGGAAAAGGAGTTGTTGTGCTATCCTAGGTCATGCACAAGACTTTGATATCCTCGATGATGATTCCCCACCGGAACTCGGTAGTGTTTTGTTGTAAGACTACCATGTGATCATGTTTGTCTGAGACAACGTGTTCACATGTGTGTAGCAGAATCATCTCATGTTTTGGAGCTTGCTACCGCAGTCCTTTCCCGAAAATCTCGCAACGTTATCTCGTCGATTTGTGTTGCAAACTTTCATTTTCCTTTCTAGACTTGGTGAGTCTGGATTATTCTGACACCAACCAGATCTGAATCTCAGGCAGATATGATGGTTGGAACGTTTCCCAAGAACTATAATATTGGTCTCTCTATAACCGGTGAAGTGGATGTCGTGGCCAACACACCCAGCCGGAAGACCTGTTTATTGTAATATCTTGATTGAAAAAGTTGGCCACCCCCCCATAAGGATTTCATAGGGTTTACTCCCTAGTTGTTCCTTATGGATAGTTGTGCTCGCGAAGTCCGACCTTTTTACTTGATGTTCTAGGTATCAAACCATATCAATAAAAGGGTTACGCTAGCACCTCAAGGAGAACATTAGTAGTGGAGTGCTAAATGTCTCTCGGTCGATTATCCAGATTTTGTCCCATTGGCCTCGCTAAGGTGAAATCTGAGAGGATGTTATCTTCCTTTGCATCTGCATTGTCCATCACTATTCATTATGGTAGTACGTTGTGTTGCCGGGATCCCTATCATGGATGTTGGTAAAACCTTGATGAATATGGAAATGCTCAAGTTCTTGAGAGCACGCTCAAGCGCTAGATGTTTTCATCAGCACCAACTGGGATTGCTCTTAGTTTCCTTGGTTATGCTATAACTTTTCAACAGTGGACTCACTCTCTACTGTTGGGCCTCTCCCCAGTTACTAAAATCATCCCTTGTGTTGTTTTCAACAAGGTAATCCACATCATCCATTCTAATCCGGGTATTCTATTCTACCGAACCCCTCTAAATGATCGCTCGAGAATTGCCTTAGGTTGGTATAAGAGTTTCAATGATCTTTGAATCAAAGGTAATTCTTTTTGCCACTTAAGGGGATATTTCTATGAGTCACCTTTCCTAAGGTGCCCCGTTATGGTATCATGGCAACTCAACTCCTCGCTACGTTGACAACCGTTCACCACCTTCTTAGGTGTGGAATATTGCCTACCAAATTGAACCTCCGTCATCTTTCCATCCCTCTTGATGTGTGTTTTGTGTGTCAGCTCAAGAGATGTTTCAATGCCTCGCTCCATGAGTTGATCCTGAGTTGCTCGATCTTTGAGAAGATCGATTCTTCTGGAGTTGTCCCTTTCCGCTCGTTGTCATGTTAGATGGAGTTCTCAGAGCAAGACGTCGAGACAAAGATGACGATCAAATCAACATCCTTATGAAGTGCAATCTCGATCATGAAGATTGTGTGAGTTGCGTCTCCCCCTCATCTTACCCTACGCCTGAATCTCGGGACGAGATTCTTGTTTAGTGGGGGTGAGTTGTCACATCCCTAGCTTTACCTTGCACTAGGCTAGCACTTGTCTGTTGCATCATGTTTAAATATTATTTAAGTTGAAATGGGGATTGATCAAACCCTAGCATCAGAAAGAATTCAAATAGGATCAAATAAAATCTTTTTCAATAAACCCAAAATGCCCTCATAAATGTTCATGATTTATGGGAAAAGGTGAAAACCTTAACCAGAGATGATAGACATTTTTCCAGGACATTTTTTGTCTTTGAATTAAATCAATACTTATTTGAATTGGAGATATAAATTCCTATAAATACTTTTTATAACTCCAAAAATTCTGAAAACTTGTGAGTGGCTCAATATTTTGTATCGTGCCACATAATAATTTTCGAAGTTACAAAAATGATTTGGTTTAGAAACTAAATCAAAACAGAAAAATAAAATAGCAAAACAGAAAAAAAAAAGAGAGGAGAGACAGAGAGAAAGGCCATGGGCCACTTACCTGGCGGCCCACTGGCCGGCCCAGCCCACCTGGTGACTTGCCAGTCATCTTCAACCTTTGCCAGTAGGCAGAGGGAGAGACTTCGCAAGCGGCCGAGCGCGCCACCTCCTGCTTCGCGCTGGCTAGCCTCCCCCGAGTCCACCTGCACGCCCAGGAGATGAGGACGACCCCCTCTCACTTTCCCCTCCTTCCTCTGCTTCGCCCTCTCCCTCTGGACCGCTCCCCCTCCTCTGGATCTCTCTTCCCCTCTCTTCCCTGTGAGCCCCGAGAGCACGCCGTCGCCGTAGCAGTGGCTATAGGCCACCACCCGCCCAACCAGCACGACGAGGAGCTCCACCATGACGCCGTGGAGCTACACACTGACACGTGCGACCACGGGAGCCCTGCAACGTCATCCCCGGCCTCATCTTCAACCTCCGGCCGCCGGTGACCTCGCAGTCGATTCGCTGGCTCCAAAGACTTCCCGACCTCGTCGCCGACTCGCTAGTCCCTACGTGAGCCACTCTCCATTTTCCCCGAATCCCGTCGCTGCCCTCCCTAGCTAGCTTCCCCACCTTGGCCGAGCCGCCATTGCTCGCCATTGCCGCCGCAGCCGCCGCCTGCAGTCCTCCCCGACCAAACCAAGCATGTGCGTGAGCTCCTGGAGCTTCCCCAATGCTCTGGTGCTACTCCTCTCACTTGCTAGCAAGCCACAGCCTCGCGCACGACCGAACCCGAGCTCCGACCGCCGCGGCCGCGCTCCTCGCCGTCGCCTCCGGCCGCCCCAGGCCCGGCTGGCTCCACCACTCGACACAAGATCGGTCTGGGCTCGAACGAGCCCAAATGACGCCGCGAACGGGCACCACAGCCTGCTCTCGAGTGCCCCCGCGTCGGCATTGCCGCCGGCGGCTAAACGCCGGTGGTTTAGCCCCGGTTGACCAGGGGATTTGACCTCCCCTGGGTCTATGACTTGCGGGACCAGCCCGCCTAATTAATCTAGGTTAGCTTAAGTTAAAACGCGAATTAACCAAGTTAGTTAGGTTAGTAACTGACACGCGGGCCCACTGCTCAGTTTGACCTGGGCCGCCCGTTGACCTGCTGACGTCAGCATGTTGTCATGCTGGCGCAGTAAACTATTTTCTGGTTTTAGTCTAATTTAAATAACCAGGAAATTCCAGAAAATAGTATAAACTTCTAAAAATCATAGAAATTCAACCGTAACTCCAAATGAAATAATTTATATATGAAAAATGATCAGAAAAATCCAATCTATCCATCTGTACCATTTTCATGCATGTTTAAACAAGTTAACTTGCTGTTTAGTTCAAAACATGATAAAGCACTATTTAAGATCACAAATGTGTTTGAACTTTGAATCTTTGGTTCAAAATAGCTCAAACCCATCTCGGTTGTAGTTGCATTAGCTCAAATCACAGCATATTGCCATGTCATGATCATGCATCATATTGTAGCATTGCATTGATTGTGTTCTTTCTTAGTTGCCGGTGTTTGTCCCCTCTCGATAGACGTGGTTCCGACGACGAGTTCGATGACACCGATGAAGAACTATATTATCTTCGAAGTGCTGCAAGCAAAACCCCTTGTTCATTCCGACACAATCCTACCTCTCGCTCCTCGCTCTATTTTACTGCATTAGGACAACAACGATACAAT
The DNA here is from genome assembly GCA_021437245.1 of Aegilops speltoides. Taxonomy (NCBI): domain Eukaryota; kingdom Viridiplantae; phylum Streptophyta; class Magnoliopsida; order Poales; family Poaceae; genus Aegilops; species Aegilops speltoides. The sequence continues at coordinate 296,211,007 of CM038146.1, read as the reverse complement.
CATATTTCATCATGTAGTTGAACCCTTTATCCTCTCGCATGACCTGTCATTGCCACAAGAATAGATGAAACCCACTAGCATGAGTAGGAAATGTTTGAGCCCTGATGTGCCTACTCATTCATGCTTGTTTGTCATGCCTGCTATTGCTTAGAGTTGAGTCAGGTCTGATTCATCATGGATGAATTGGAGGTGTGTGAACATGTCCTACCGTGGGTGAGCTAAGTGTGAGAACACGATTTGGTAAAGGTAGCGGTGAGAGGCCATGTAGGAGTACATGGTGGGTTGTCTCATTGCAGCCGCCCTCGTGAACTGAGTTCGTGTTTGTGATCCATGAACAGCATTACTACACATTGGGTTCCGAGAACTCGACCCTCTCGGCTTCTTAATCACCCTTGTTCTCTCGTCTGTGAGTTGCAACTAGTTTTCGTGTTTGTAGGTAGTGCTATTTTTCTACCAAGTGGCACCCGCAGGTGGGCTTGGGACAGACTAGGCACACGTGGCCTTGTGTACCGAGTGGCACCCGGATGGTGGGCTCGGGACCCCCACACATCGCTTGGGGCCGTGAGCGACACCCGGCGGATCTCCTTGCGGATGGAACCCGAATAGGCGATAAACCCGGACGAGACTTGAGTGTTTAGGTAGGTCGTGGCCGACTCCCTCGCCCGCTTCCGCTTGAAGGTTGCCGAGGTACATGACGTGTCTGTAGGCGATGACCGACGTCCGAACTCCGCCGCCAAGGACGTGCTTGCCGCCGTCGCTTCCGGCTACCCGGTCCAACCACCACCACCACTCGACGCGGGAGCGCCCGATCACGAGATAGCCTCCGCCGTACTTTTGGTCGCCGGGCGTGAATCCTGCTGCCGCCCGCCGCGCTGGTCGCCGCCGTGGCTAAACGCCGCGAAGTTGACCCGCTTGACCCTGGTCGACCCCTGTGGGCCTCAGTTGACTTCCCGACTCCATGACGGTGGGGCCGTCCTCTAATTAAATCGGCTTAGTGCTAACTAAAAACTAGTTAGGCTAATTACACCGACACGCAAGACCCACAGTGTCGGCGTTTGACTGGACCGCCAGTAGATTGACCTGCCGACGTCATAGTGACCTAATCTTGGCGATTTAATAAGTATTTTCGAGATTTATTTTTATACAAGAAATTCATAGAAAATCAACCGTAGCTGTGAAATGATCTAAACTTCTAAAATTCATAGAAAATCAACCGTAGCTCCAAAATAAATAATTTATATATGAAAAATGATCAGAAAAATCCAATCTATCCATCTGCATTGGTTTCATGCATGTTTAAACAACTTAACCTTGTTGTTTAGCGCAAAACATGATAAGGCACTATTTGAATTCATAATTTGAATTTGGGGTTGAACCTTTGGCTCAATATGACCCAAATCCATCTGGTTGTAGTTGCATTAGGCCAACACACTCATATTGCCATGTCATGAGCATGCATCATATTGTGCATTGCATTGATTGTATTTCTTCTCTATTGCCGGTATTTGTCCCCTCATCGAAATGTCTCCTAGTGTTTCCATCGAGCCATGGTAGCTTGCTACCGCCTCGAAACTTAGGCTATGGCATGTCCTCTTCGCTCGTGTCACGGGAAATGTGCGATGAATACCATAGTCCTGCTAAAGCCCGGTTCAAGCTAGCCCAGTGCCACAAGGCTAGAATTCACTGGGAATACACGGAGGCCGCAAAGTGATATGAGGAGGTTACGTGCTAGATCGATGTGACATTGAGTCGGGTCCCGATAGCTTAGCATGTAACACTCATATCACTTTATGCCTCACGACGGTATTCCCACGGGTGTCGCTTACTTTTTGCCCGGACCGCTTATGGCTTTTGGCACACGATATGATAGTGTCGCTAGCATCCATATGATAAGGAGCCCGGTTAACATGGCTAGTCAGAAACCCAAAGTGGCACAAACTTACAGGACAGTATTCATGACCAAAGATCGAACGTGGTCGGCCATCGAAAGTGAATCCAGTCAGAAAGCACTGGCTAGCAGATTCGTGAACCGGGCTGTAGCGGCTAACAGACTCGGTCAGATTCATCGCGTGACATTTCTCGGCGATGTATACAGAGAAGGACACATGCCGCCAGCCTAAGTGTTCCTGAGCAAGAGTGTTACCATGGCTCGTGGAAACACTAGGAGACATTTCCCGGTAAGAGAGGCTACTAAGGATAAACAACTAGATAGTCCGATCCCACACATACCAAGCATTTCAATAACATTCACACAATATGCTCGATATGTGCAAATACAACATGGCATCACAACATGACTCTACGACTCAAGTATTTATTCATTAGGCTCCGAGGAGCGAGATATTACAAACATGGGTCTCATGACCCAACATTCAGAGCATACAAATCAAAGCACACGCGGAAGCTTAACATGTCTGAGTACAGACAACTATAAACGAAAAAGGCTATGAAGCCTGACTATCTACCAGATCCTGCCGAGGGCACAAGATCGTAGCTGAGGTAACAAGCTAAACGTCGAAGTCCACGCGGAAATACTAGCGAGACCGAGGTCTCTCTGCAAAAACATAAAATAGGCAAACGTGAGTACAAATGTACCCAGCAAGACTTACATCAGAACTAACTACATATGCATCATTATCAACAAAGGGGGATGGTGGAGTTTAACAAAGAAGCCAGCCTTTGACTCGTGGCTATCCCGAACTACTTAATCGCAAGTAACTCTTTTGAGGTATGCATACACGAGTCCACATATTCACCATATCAATACACCACTATGGATCCACTCCGCCTCCCCACGCAGAACGCCATCCATAGCACTCACGCTTATCTTATGATTTTAGGTATCCACTTTCACTTGTCTATGAACTATTATAGGCAACCCAGAAGTCCTTACCATGACACGGCTATTCAATAGATGATGTTAACCCCGCAGGTGTACTTCTTCACACACGCTCACCACTTACCACCGCCATACGACATGTACTGCAACCTTCAAGCCGAAGCCCAACGGGTGTCGGCCACGGCCTACCTAAACACTCAAGTCCCTAGTCCAGTTTATCGCCTATTCGGTTCCATCCATGAGGAGATCCGCCGGGTTTCGCCACAGCCCCAAACGATGTGAACAGGTTCTCAGGACACCAAACGGGCGCCTCGTTTACTCTGCCACGTGCCTACCGTGATCACAGTCCACCTTTACTTAGTTAGTTCAAGCACGGCCTCCAAAGATACTACAAACACCGTAAACTACTTGCAACTCCCCGGACAGAGGACAACGGTGATTAAGAAGCCGAGAGGGTCCATTGATTTCGCCCAATGCGTGGTAGTAGCTGAATCATGGATCACAAACACGTAACTCAGTTCCCGAGGATTTGCTGCAATGAGACAACCCACCATGTACTCCTACATGGCCTCTCACCGCTACCTTTTACCAAATCGTGTTCACACACTTAGCTCACACATAGTAGGACATGTTCACACACCTCCGATTCATCCTCGATGAATCGACCCCACTCAACTCTAAGCAGAGAGTGCATGACAACAAGCATGAATGAGTAGGCACAACAGGGCTCAAACAACTCCTACTCATGCTAGTGGGTTTCATCTATTTATCGTGGAATGACAGTCATGCAAAGGATAAGGGGTTCAGCTACCGCAGCAAGTAATGATGAATCGTTGTTGTCCTAATGCAGAAAAGAGAGCAGGAGCGAGAGAGGGATTGTATCGAATGAGCAAGAGGGTTTTGCTTGCCCGCACTTCAAGATAATATAGTTCTTCATCGTGTCATCGAACTCGTCGTCGAAACCAAGTCTATCGAGAGGGGACAAATACCGGCAACACAGAAAAGAACACAATCAATGCAATGCAGAATATGATGCATGATCATGACATGGCAAAATGAGTGTGTTGGGCTAATGCAACTAGCAGCAAGTTAAATGAAGTTGGTTTGAACCCTAGGTTCAAATTCAAACTCCACATAAGGCATTTCAAATGCCACATATTCAAATTGTTATATACAGAAGATTTAAGTTGTTCAAACATGCATGAAAATTGTACAAATGGATAGATTGGATTTTTCTGATCATTTTTCATATATAAATTATTTAATTTGGAGCTACGGTTGAATTACTATGAATTTTAGAAGTTTTAACTATTTTCTGGAATTTCCTGAATTATTTTAAATCCAGAAAAACGAGCTATCACACAAGATTGCGTCATGCTGACCTCAGCAGGTCAACAGACCCGGTCCAGGTCAAACCTGACATGTGGGGCCCGTCGGTCAGTGAGCCAGTGTTGCCTACGGTCACAGACAGGTGGGGTCAGGTCAACATCCACGTCAGCACGGTCAACTCTGACGTGTGGGTCCACTGCGATTAGATAAAAATAAACAGAAATTAAACTAGTGTTAGTTAGGGGCGTGGGGCCCAGTAGTCAGTGGGAGGGGTTAGTTAGGCCGTCATTAGTGGCTAAGTAAGCGCGCCACGTCAGCAAGTGACGCCGGCGACCACGGCGGCGGCGGGACCTCGCCGGAGTTGCTCGGGACGGTGCTACAGACGGTGGTTTGCGACGGGGTTTGGCTCTACGGGGAGCTGGAGGAGTGGCGCATCTAACGGGGCAAACGGGGGCAGCTGGGGTGGACCGAGCTCGTCGGAAGCGAGCTCGCGGCGGCGGCCGGAGTTCGGGCGCCGACGGTTTAGGTGCTACGGCGCGTTTTGAGCTGAACTAGTGGGTTCTGCGGCTTCCTGAAGAAGCGCTGAGCACGCCTACATGCTCTGGTGTGATGTGCGGGTGTTGCAACCGCGGCGGCGACATGGCCGGCGGCGGAGCTGCTTCGGCTGGGGTGGGAGAGGGAGCTACGGCGCGAGAACGGAGGAACAGAGAGAGGGGAACGGAGCAGAAGCTCACAGCGGACTCGTCGGCCTTGACGGGAAGCTCGGGGATGCACTGGAGACGGCGGGGCGGCGATGAGGATCTCCGGTGGCCGGGGATGAAGACGACGTCGATGGAGGCGCTCCAGGGCCTCCCGAGGCGCGTGGATTGGCGGAGGGGTAGCCGGCGACGTGGTGGAGCTTCTGGGCACGACGGAGGGGCAAGGGATCGGCGGTAGCTACGGCAACGGTGGTCGGTGGCGGCAAGGCTTCGGCAAGCAAGGCAGGAGAGAACAGAGGAGGGGGAAGGCATTCGGGAGAGAGTGAGAGGGGGCCAGGGGGGCTGCGTGGCGCGGGGACGACTCCAAGGCGCCAGGGAGGCCAACAGGGAGGCAGGAGGTGGCCACGGTGGTGTCGTGTGCAAGACGCAATGCTTCTCCCATCGGGAGAGGAGGAAGACGACAGGAGCTGCGGTGGTGGGCTGGGCCGGCCACTTGGGCCGCCAGGTGGGCTGCAGAGGTAAGTCCAGGTAAGGTTTCTCTCCTCTGTCTTTTATTTCTGTTTTGTTTAATTTTCTTCCTTTTGCCACTGTTTCTAAATAAAAAAATCAAGATCAGTGACAAAATTCCCCTGAACATTTTATTTAGCACAATGGAGTTATACCAAAGCACATAAAATTGTTTCAGTTATTTGAGCATATATTCAGTATATATTTGAATATAAATTCAAATTCAAAATAGTATTGATTTAAATTCAAAGTCCCAAAACAATTCCTTCAAAATGTTCCTAAATTTTGGTTTGGTATATAGCTCTTGCCAAAATTCTCAAACATTGCAAAAGAACATCTTGGAACAAAGAATGAGATTTCTAGGGTTCTAATCACAGTGGCCCCACATGTCAAAGTCGACTGTGGCCGACGCGGTCTCATTGACCGACCCACTGTTATTGACCCTAGGCTGCACTTAGTCATGACTGTGGACCCCAATCGGTCAGGTTTGACCCGACCAGCCCCAGATTGACTTGATGACGTCACCCGACGTCATCTCGTATAATAAACCCTTTTTCGGATTTATTCTTTAATAGGAAATTCCAGAAAATGTTGCAAACTTGTAAAATTCATATAAATTCAACCGTAGCTCAGATTGAAATAATTTATATATGAAAAATGATCAGAAAAATCCAATCTATCCATCTGCACTGGTTTCATGCATGTTTAAGCAACTTAAACCTGCTGTTTATATCAAAACATGATAATGCACTATATTAATTCATAATTTCAATTTGAACTTGATCCTTGGGTTCAAACTAACCCAAACCCATTTGGTTCTAGTTGCATTAGCCCAACACACTCATTTTGCCATATCATGATCATGCATCATATTGTGCATAGCTTTGATTGTGTTTCCTTCTCTATTGCCGGTATTTGTCCCCTCTCGATAGACGTGGTTCCGACGATGAATTCGATGACACCGATGAAGAACTATATTATCTTCAGAAGTGCCAGGCAAGCAAAACCCCCTTGTTCATTCCGATACAATCCTACTCTCTTGCTCCTGCTCTATTTTATCGCATTAGGACAACAACGATACAACTGTTACTTCTGCATGTAGTTGAACCCCTTTATCCTCTCGCATGACTGTCATTGCCACGGTAAATATATGAAACCCACTAGCATGAGTAGGAGTTGTTTGAGCCTGATGTGCCTACTCATTCATGCTTGTTTGTCATGCCTGCTATTGCTTAGAGTTGTGTGTCAGTCCGATTCATCGGGGATGAATCGGAGGTGTGTGAACATGTCCCATCGTGAGTGAGCTAAGTGTGTGAACACGATTTGGTAAAGGTAGCGGTGAGAGGCCATGTAGGAGTACATGGTGGGTTGTCTCATTGCAGCCGCCCTCGTGAACTGAGTTTTGTGTTTGTGATCCATGAACAGTTATTACCACACATTGGGTTCCAGTAACTTTCGACCCTCTCGGCTTCTTAATCACCCTTGTTCTCTGTCCGGGAGTTGCAACTAGTTTCGTGTTTGTAGGTAGTGCTATTTTTCTACCAAGTGGCACCCGGCAGGTGGGCTTGGGACAGACTAGGCACAAGTGGCACGGTGTACCGAGTGGCACCCGGATGGTGGGCTCGAGAACCCTGCACACATCGTTTGGGGCCGTGAGCGACACCCGGCCGGATCTCCTTGCGGATGGAACCCGAATAGGCGATAAACCCGGGACGAGACTTGAGTGTTTAGGTAGGTCGTGGCCGACTCCTCGCCCGGCTTCCGCTTGAAGGTTGCCGAGGTACATGACGTGTCTGGCGATAAGTGGCGAGCGTGTGTGAAGAAGTACACCCTGTAGGGTTATCATTATCTATTGAATAGCCGGATTCCTCGGATATGGAAACTTGGACCCCTTGCATAGTTCATAGACAAGTGAAAGTGGATACTCAAAATACGCAAGATAAGCGTGAGTGCTATGGATGGCGTTCTCGTGGGGGGAGACGGAGCGGATCCATAGTGGTGTATTGATATGGTGAATATGTGGACTCGTGTGCGCCACCTCAAAAGAGTTACATTGCAGTCGTAGTTCAGGATAGCCACCGAGTCAAAGCTGGCTTGCTGCAGTTAAACTCCACCACCCCTTTGTTGATAATGATGCATATGTAGTTAGTTCTGATGTAAGTCTTGCTGGGTACATTTGTACTCACGTTTGCCTATTTTATGTTTTTGCAGAGAGACCTCGGTCTCGCTAGTAGTTCCGCGTGGACTTCGACGTTTAGCTTGTTACCTCAGCTACGATCTTGTGCCCTCGGCAGGATCTGGTAGATAGTCAGGCTTCTAAGCCTTTTTCATTTGTAGATGTCTGTACTCAGACATGTTAAGCTTCCGCATGTGCTTTGATTTGTATGCTCTGAATGTTGGGTCATGAGACCTATGTTTGTAATATCTCGCTCCTCGGAGCCTAATGAATAAATACTTGAGTCATAGAGTCATGTTGTGATGCCATGTTGTATTTGCACATATCGAGCATATTGTGTGTATGATATTGAAATGCTTGGTATGTGTGGGATCTGACTATCTAGTTATTTATCCTTAGTAGCCTCTCTTACCGGGAAATGTCTCCTAGTGTTTGCAATGGTAGCTTGCTACTGCTCCGAAACACTTAGGCTGGCCGGCATGTGTCCTTCTTCGTTCCTGTGTCTGTCCCTTTGGGGAAATGTCACGCGATGAGTACCAGAGTCCTGTTAGCCCGCTACAGCCCGGTTCACCGGAGTCCTGCTAGCCCAGTGCTACAGCCTAGATTCACTCGTGATGATCGACACGTTCGATCTTTGGGTCATGGATGCCTATCCTCGTAAGTTTGTGCCACTTTGGGTTTACGACTAGCCATGTCAGCCGGGCTCCTTATCATATGGATGCTAGCGACACTATCATATCGTGTGCCAAAAGGCATAAACGGTCCCGGGCAAAGGTAAGGCGACACCCGTGGGAATACCGTGCGTGAGGCCGCAAAGTGATATGAGGTGTTACATGCTAGATCGATGTGGCATTGAGTCGGGGTCCTGACAGTTTTGGTATCCTAAGCTTGGGGATGCCCCGGGAAGGCATCCCCTCTTTCGTCTTTGTTCATTGGTAACTTTACATGGAGCTATATTTTTATTCGCCACATAATATGTGTTTTGCTTGGAGTGTCGTGTATTATATTAGTCTTTGATTTTTAGTTTACCACAGTCATCCTTGCTGTACACACCTTTTGGGAGAAGCCTATTTGATTAGAATTTGCTAGAATACTCTATGTGCTTCACTTATATCTTTTGAGCTTGATAGTTTTTGCTCTAGTGCTTCACTTATATCTTTTAGAGCACGGTGGGGTCTTAATTTTGAAGAAATTGTTAGTATCTCATGCTTCACTTATATCATTTTGAGAGTCTTTTAGAACAGCATGGTATTTGCAATGATCATAAAGTTGGTCCTAGAATTATGAGCATCCAAGTTGGGTATAATAAAAACTATCATAGAAAGTGAATTGGATGCTATGATCAATTTGATGCTTGATAATTGTTTTGAGATATGGAGGTAGTGATATTAAAGTCATGCTAGTTGGGTGATTATGAATTTAAAGAATGCTTGTGTTGAAGCTTGTGATTCCCGTAGCATGCACGTATGGTGAACCGCTTTGTGATGAAGTTGGAGCACAATTTTATTTATTGATTGTCTTCCTTATGAGTGGCGGTCGGGGACAAGCGATGGACTTTTCCTACCAACCTATCCCCCTAGGAGCATGCGCGTAGTACTTTGATTTTTGATGACTTCTAAATTTTTGTAACAAGTATATGAGTTCCTTTGATTAATGTTGAGTCCATGGATTATACGCACTCCTTCACCCTTCCACCATTGCTAGCCTCTCTTGTACCATGCAACTTTCGCTGGTACCATATACCTACCATTTACCTTCCTCAAAACAGCCACCATACCTACCTATTATGGCATTTCCATAGACATTCCGAGATATATTGCCATGCAACTTTCCACCGTTCCGTTCATATGACACGCATTACTTTTGTCATATTGCTTTTTGCATGATCATGTAGTTGACATTGTATTTGTGGCAAGGCCACCTTCATAATTTTCATACATGTCGCTCTTTATTCATTGCATATCCCGGTACACCGCCGGAGGCATTCATATAGAGTCATATCTTGTTCTAGCTTTGAGTTGTAAATCCATAAAAGTGTGATGATCTTCATTATTAGAGCATTGTCATAGTGAGGAAAGGATGATGAAGACTATGATTCCCCCACAAGTCGGGATGAGACTTCGGACTTTACAAAAAGAAAGAAAAAAAGAAAAAGGCCAAAAAGAAAAAAGGGAAAGGCCAAAGAAAAAAAAGGGAAAAAGAAAAAAAAGAGAAAAAAATAAAATGAGAGAAAAAGAGAGAAGGGACAATGCTACTATCTCTTTTTCCACACTTGTGCTTCAAAATAGCACCATGATCTTCATGATAGAGAGTCTCATATGTTGTCACTTTCATATACTAGTGGGAATTTTTCATATTCCAATGATGGGCTTCCTCAAAAGTGCCCTAGGTCTTCGTGAGCGAGCAAATTGGATGCACCCCACTTAGTTTCTTTTATTGAGCTTTCATATATTTATAGCTCTAGTGCATCCGTTGCATGGCAATCCCTACTCACTCACATTAATATCTATTAATGGGCAGCTCCATAGCCCGTTGATACGCCTAGTTGATGTGAGACTATCTTCTCCTTTTTTGTCTTCTCCACAACCACCATTCTATTCCACATATAGTGCTATGTCCATGGCTCACGCTCATGTATTGCGTGAAAGTTGAAGAAGTTTGAGATTATTAAAGTATGAAACAATTGCTTGTCTTGTCATCGGGGTTGTGCATGATTAAATACTTTGTGTGATGAAGATAGAGCATAGCCAGACTATATGATTTTGTAGGGATAACTTTCTTTAGCCATGTTATTCTGAGAAGACATGATTACTTTGATTAGTACGCTTGAAGTATTACTATTTCTTATGTCAATATGAACTATTATTTTGTATTCATTTGGATCTGAACATTCATGCCACAATAAAGAAAATTACATTATAAATTATGCTAGGTAGCATTCCACATCAAAAATTTCTTTTTTATCATACCTACTCGAGGACGAGCAAGAATTAAGCTTGGGGATGCTTGATACGTCTCCAACGTATCTATAATTTTTGATTGTTCCATGCTATTATATTACCCCTTTTGGATGTTTATGGGCTTTATTTTACACATTTATATCATTTTTAGGACTAACCTACTAACCGAAGGCCCAGCCCATATTGCTGTTTTTTTGCCTATTTCAGTATTACGAAGAAAAGGAATATCAAATGGAGTCCAAACGGAATGAAACCTCCGGGAGCGTTATTTTTGGAACAAATCTGATCCGGAGAGCCTGGAGTGCAAGTCAAGAAAGCTCCAAGGGCCCCATGAGAGAGGAGGGCGCGCCCCCTGTCTCATGGGCCCCTCGGGCGGCCACCGACGTACTTCTTCCTCCTATGTATACCTACGTACCCCGAAAACATCCAGGAGCACCACGAATCACAATTTCCACCGCCAGAACCTTTCAGATCCGTGAGATCCCATCTTGAGCCCTTGCCGGCACTCACGGAGGGGAAGCAACAACGGAGGGCCTCTACATCAACATCCTTGCCCCTCCGATGAGTTGTGAGTAGTTTACCACAGACCTACGGGTCCATAGTTATTAGCTAGATGGCTTCTTCTCTCTTTTTGGATCTCAATACAATGTTCTCCCCCTCTCTTGTGGAGATCTATTAGATATAAACTCTTTTTGCGGTTGTTTGTCGAGATCCGATGAATTGTGCGTTTATGATCAAGTTTATCTATGAATAATATTTGAATCTTCTCTGAATTCTTTTATGTATGATTGAGTTATCTTTGCAAGTCTCTTCGAATTATCAGTTTGGTTTGGCCTACTAGATTGGTCTTTCTTGCCATGGGAGAAGTGCTTAGCTTCGGGTTCAATCTTGCGGTGTTCATACCCAGTGACAGAAAGGGTTGCAAGACACGTATTGTATTGTTGCCACCGAGGATAACAAGATGGGGTTTATATCATATTGCATGTGTTTATCCCTCTACATCATGTCATCTTGCTTAATGTGTTACTCTGTTCTTATGAACTTAATACTCTAGATGCATGCTGGATAGCGGTCGATGTGTGGAGTAATAGTAGTAGATGCAGGCAGGAGTCGGTCTACTTGTTATGGCGTGATGCCTATATACATGATCATTCCTAGATAATCTCATAACTATGCGCTTTTCTATCAATTGCTCGACAGTAATTTGTTCACCCACCATAATACTTATGCTATCTTGAGAGAAGCCTCTAGTGAAACCTATGGCCCCCGGGTCAATCTCTTATCATATTTGCTTTCCCTCTACTTTATTTGCATCTTTAATTTTTGCATCTATATTATAAAATACCAAAAATATATTTATCTTATCATACTATCTTTATTAGATCTCACTTTCGCAAGTGGCCGTGAAGGGATTGATAACCCCTTTATTGCGTTGGTTGCGAGTTCTCAGTTTGTTTGTGTAGGTGTGTGGGACTTTTGAGGAGCCTCCTACTGGATTGATACCTTGGTTCTCAAAACTGAGGGAAATACTTACGCTACACTTTGCTGCATCATCCTCTCCTCTTCGAGGAAAACCAATGCAAGCTCAAGACGTAGCATCTTCCTCTGATGAAAATTTCTAGATTACCACCATTGTAATTAGTAGTATTTTCCCACCAAGTAGTTAGCAACGATCGAGTTTGTAATCATAGGTTAGACCGACTTGTGTGTTTTTGTGTGCTATTGAATGAAGTGAAATTGATTGTGTTTCTCTCATGAGCATATGGGTAGTGAATCTCTCTTAGACCTCAATTCTATTCTGTTTTCTCACCCCTTCTAAACCATCAGACGCCTCCGAGATGTGACAATGGATTTGCCTTCCCACTGGAGCTCACTCAGTTGATCTAGCAGAAGAATGCCTTGATGCAGATACTAGTTCAGAACCAGAACCAAGGCAAAAAAAACAACAAGAACCCACCACCACCACCCCCTGTTGATCACCTAGCCCACTTTCTGAGGTTGAATCCGCTGGTGTTCTCTAGTAGCACCGAGCCGATTGTTGCAGATGATTGGCTTCGCAAGATTAAAAGAGAGCTGACCACTGCAGGATGCACAGATGCGGAGAGAGTGCGCTTTGCCACATATCAACTTGATGGACCCGCAACATCATGGTGGGAGAATTTCACAGCCATTTACCCTATTGACACTGTTACATGGGATCAGTTTCAGCAGGCTTTCCGCATTGCCCATGTTTCAGCAGGAGTTATGAGCATGAAGAAGCGCAAGTTTCACAACTTGCGCCAAGGAGGACGTACAGTAGGCCAGTATGTGGATAAGTTTAGCAAGTTAGCATGTTATGCCCCTCATGACATAGCTACAGATGCCGCTAAGCAGGAGAAGTTTCTGGAAGGACTGAATGATGAGCTGAGAATGCAGTTGATGGTGTCAACATTCAACAACTACCAGGAGTTGGTAACCGCAAGAGGAAGTATGGGTAGGGGAGGTACACTTCAGGAGCCCATCAGAAGCCCCGCTATTCCCCATACTCAGGAGGACATAACCACAACCTTGGAGGCCATAACCATGGAGGACATACGCACAATGGAGCGAGTTCGCACAACCATAGTGCCCCCCAAGAATGGGAATGGGAATGGAGGAGGCAGCAGCCAGAACCGTTCCAACCCTTCAACAACAGCCAAGAGGGATCTGAGCCACATTACCTGTTTCAAGTGCCAGAAGACCGGACATTATGCCACTGAATGTACTGAAGTGAAGAATAGAAATGGCAATGGAGGTTCTGCCAAAAGGCCCAACCCCTTCACCAAAGTTAAGTTGAACCACGTCAGCATGGAGGAGATTGAGGATCAACCCAATGCAGTTTTCGGTAAGTTTTTTATTAATGCATTTACCGCACTTGTTCTTTTCGATAGTGCATTGCATTCATAAATATCAAGGGGATTTGTGGAAAAGTATAAACTGCCAACCATAGCCCTTAAGTCAACTATGTTAGTAAGTTCCCCAAGAGCGGAGTATATGCCTAGTAGGGGATGTTACCAGTTGCCACTAACCATAGGTAGACATGTTTTCCCCATTGACCTGATTGTTCTAGAGTCACAAGGATTGGACGTGATACTGGGAATGGATTGGCTATCCAAGTTTGAAGGAAACATCAACTGCGCCAGTAAATCAATTCTTCTCACCACACTAGAAGGAAAGATGATCAAGTATGTATCCCAGTATGCGCTGAGGAGGAATCAAGTGAATTCCTTATCAGGAGTTGTACAGGAGGAAGTACCAGTGGTGAAGGACTAGCCCAGCGTATTTCCGGAGGAGTTACCAGGCATGCCACCGGATAGAGACATTGATTTTTTGATTGAGATTTTTCCAGGCACCAGGCCAATATCAAAGAGACCGTATCAGATGCCCGCACAAGATCTGAAGGAAATTAAGAAACAGATAAAGGAGTTACCGGAGAAAGGTTACATTCGACCTAGTTCATCACCTTGGGGAGCCCCAATGCTTCTAGTGGAGAAGGATGGATCTTTGAGGATGGTTGTTGACTATCGAGCGCAGAATGAGGTGACGATCAAGAACAAATACCCACTGCCGTTGATCAATGATTTGTTTGACCAGTTGCAAGGAGCTAAAGTTTTCTCTAAGATCGATCTTCGATCAGGTTATCACCAGTTGAAGATCCGAGGGCAGGATATACCAAAGATAGCTTTTACCACAAGGTACGGGCTATATGAGTATACCGTTATGTCATTTGGTCTGTTATTTACTAACGCACCTGCTTATTTCATGAACATGATGAACAAAGTGTTTATGGAGTTTTTCGATAAGTTCGTCGTGGTTTTCATTCATGATATATTGGTCTACTCGAAGAATGAAGAAGAGCATAAGGAGCATTTGCATTTGGTTCTTGAGAAGCTTAGAGAACATCAGCTGTATGCCAAGTTTAGCAAATGTGAATTTTGGTTACAGTAAGTTGGGTTTCTCGGGCATGTTATATCCGGAGAAGGAATAGCAGTAGACCCTACCAAGGTTACTTCTGTTACTAAATGGGTGGCACCCACTTCAGTTGGAGAGATTAGGAGTTTTCTTGGACTCGCAGGTTATTATAGGAGGTTCGTTGAGAATTTCTCCAGGATTGCAAATCCCATGATGGAGTTATTGAAGAAGGACACCAAGTTTAAATGGACTGAGGAGTGTGAAACTAGTTTTCAGGAGTTGAAGAAACGTTTGGTTACAGCCACAATGCTGATTCTGCCAGGCCAACGTAAGGATTATCAAGTATATTGCGACGCTTCACGACGAGGGCTTGGAGCTGTGCATATGCAGGAAGGAAGAGTTGTTTCATATGCCTCACGACAGCTTAAAACCTCATGAGCTGAATTATGCTACACATGATTTTGAGTTAGCAGCCGTAGTGCATGCACTGAAGACATGGAGACATTTTCTCATCGGAAATCATTGTGACGTATACATGAATCATAAGAGTTTGAAATACATCTTCACGCAGAAGGAGTTGAACCTCAGGCAAAGGAGATGGTTGGAGCTCATCAAGGATTATGATATGAAATTGCACTATCATCCCGGAAAGGCCAATGTCATAGCAGATGCGTTGAGCTGAGTTATGTTAACACACTCATGACCGGAGGATTGCCTAAGGAGCTAGAAGATGATCTTCGGGAGTTATGCTTGGAGATAGTTCCAAGAGGTTATGTTGCACCATTGGAAATTCAGTCCACTCTTTTGGGTAAGATCAGAGAAGCCCAGAAGACAGACAAGGAGATTGCCGAGATAAAGGAAAGGATGAGTAAAGGAAAGGCTAAATGATTTCGTGAGGATGAGCACGACACCTTATGTTTGAAGATTGCATTTATGTGCCCAATGACCCAGAGATCGGGAAGTTGATTCTGTAGGAGGCCTGTCGTGGTGGGAGCACGGCAGTTGCCAGGGGATGGCTAAAGAGAGGAGGAGGTTCGAGGGTGCTGGTGGGCTCCAGAGGCGAGGTTGGTATGAGCGGGCGTGGGACGCCAGACATACCCAGGTTCGGGGCTCTCCGGAGAGATAATACCCCTAGTCCTGCCGAGTATTGTTTGATGTTCGATAGTACAATGTTGCTCCTGGATCTGTATGGAGGAGGAAGGAAGCTGGCCAAGGCTTAGGCTGCTCCTTCTCTATGAGGTTGCTATTTAGGTGGCTAGTTCCTCTCTACGCTCTGTTGTTGCTTATTTCTCTGCTTACTTGCTTCATGCCCATATATGCGTGGGCGCCTGGGGATTTTATAGACCAACCCATCAGGGGTACAATGGTAATGTTACAAGTTGGTGGGTCCGGGTTGTCAGCATCTCGGGACCTAGGCTGCGACCCGCTGGGGGCCTGTGGTTCGCCGGGTTCCCCTAGGTGCGGGCCCCGCATGCCTAGGGGAACTATGCGCCGTCTTGTCGATCGTCAGGCTGTGGCCGAGTCGAGTCGTGTCTGATGGCGCCGTCAGTCACCGCTTCTTGTCGTCGGCGATGAGGGCGGGGCCTTGTAGCCACGCCACCACGGTCGTGGTAGGTGAGGGGCACTGTTGCCACGCTCTGGCTGACTAGAGGCATGGGCAGGGCACTGCTACCTCGGTCATCGGTACCAGGGGACTCGTCCCATCGTACGGCCTGGATGGGATGGGAGCTGACCCGTGGCTGGATTGCGGAGCACGCCACGAGTGGAGCTGGCTTGTAGAGGAAGCTTCGGTCGTGCCGGGTTCGGCTGTCTTGTGCTGGCTGTTGAGGCCGAGTCGACGCGTCTTGCCGGGTCGGAGAGTTTGGCCGGGTTGCGGGGCTTGGCTGGGTCGGCGACCGCCAAGCTGCTGTGGCTTGAGGGGCGGCGATCTGGCCTGTTGTTTTGTAAAGGATCTGTCGGCGTTCGGGAACGGGGTCCCCAGACTTACTGCTGCTGCTGCTGCGGCGTGGCTCAAGGGGGCCAGCACAGCCCATCTTCATCAACACAAGCTCAAGACCCTCGCGAGGCCAAGCCTCATGGGCGGATGACAAGGAGCTTCCTCGAGCACGGCCTCGTCAGAGTGGCTCGAGGAGGCGGAGAGGTCAAGGCGGGGTACCTCGCTAGGTGCCCATGGCGCAAGCCATGACAACCAAGGGCGCCGGTCGGCGCCAGCCCACAGTGATGTCCTCCTTTCCTCTTTGGTGCAAAGGGAGCAAGCGCAGGAGAGAGCATCAAGCAAAGGCATCCATTTCGGTGCAACAAGACCAAGACCAGCCCAACGGCAGGGAAGAAGTCATTGTGGAGCCCAAGCAGGCGTCACCACCAGAGCCTTTGACAGGCGAGGACCAACTTTAGTCAGGATAAGTGTACCGGATGTTCCCCTTCAAAATGGCCAATTGTTGGCGCCCTTCCCGCTCAATATTTGGGAAGAGGCCCAGGGCCTTTGCCTATAAATAGGACAAGCCACCCCCGGGGTAGAGAGAGCTAGATCTAATCGAGAATCCAAGAGCCAGGACCAAGTAGCACCAGCCAAGAACAGACCCTCGCGAGGTTGTTCTTCCTTGTATTGTTCATCATCAGCCCAAAAGGCAATCCACCACACCACACACTGGAGTAGGGTATTACACCACAATGGTGGCCTGAACAAGTATAAATCTTGTGTCTCTCGTGTTGTTCTGTTTGGTAGTTTAGATCCTAGCGATTCGGTGAGGAGCGAGCCGGTAGAGGGTTAAATCTCCGTGCGCACCCCAGTGTTTGAACCTCAAGGGTCTGCCGGAACCCGAAATCCGACATTTGGCCGCCAGGTAGGGGTGCGCCGGGATCCGCCTTCTGCCGCTTCGCGTCCCGTCGCATCGTCATCGCCATGTCCGGCGACCAGGCGGGCAACCCTGATCCCTGGGCGGCTTGGCCCGCCCGCATAGAGCCGCTCGCCCCGGGCGACCCCATGCCCGAGGCAGCTCGCGGTCCGCAGGGCGCTGCGGGCCGTGGGCGACGCGGACAGGCCTTGACAGCTCTAACACCGTGGCAGACGCGGTCGGCAGCAAGGGCCTCCAACCACGCCGTGGCCACGACGCCGTACACCCGCCAGGAGCAGGCGAACTCAAGGGTCGCGCTCATGGTGGCCCGAGAGCTGCAGCAGTGCAGGCTGATGGAAGGCGGCCGCGACGTGCTGCTAGAGCGGGTGGCGGAGCTCCTGGGCTTCGCCGACTCGGGGGATCACCCCTTATGCACTCAGCTCCGTCTCGTGCCCAGGCGGCCAGCAGGGGCCCCACGTGCAACCGCGGGCTCCAAGGCTACTCCAACACCAGCGAAGCTGTCAGCGCAGGGCCGGCGGCAGCACCGACTCCGCTCCCCGCCAGTGAAGGACTCGTCGCGACCCACGGCCCTCGTGGGCCGCCGCGCTACCATCACCAGGTTGGCACGTCAAGCAGAGCTGCATGGCACGCGGAGCCCTATGGCGCAGCCTTCGGGGTAACGGCCCCAGAAGGGTACGTGCCCCACATGATGGATCAAAGGCACCCGCGCGAGGGCGAACAAGGCTCGCTCCTCAGCCCAAGTTGGGGGGATGAGGCGCCAGAAGCTGAGCCCTTCCAGGAACCCAGGGACGGCCCCGCCGGCCACGCTGGAAGCGACGATTATCGGGTACCACTAATCCCTCAGGAGCAGGCATACACTAATCATGGGTCGCAGGAGGTGCAGGTCGCCAAAGCGAGCAGCTGCCCCGCTCCAGCAGTCTCTTATCCCTCAGGAGGAGGGCGTTGGGGACTGCAGGAGAGGGGCCGAGATCCGACATCACCACCGCGGCGTTCGGAGCAAGGCGTTCCCAGGAGGTAGGCCCTCCGCTGGGGAGGTGCCTCAGGGCCTGCCCCTGGCGGAGGACCCGTGGTCGTCGGGGGAACCTCTGGCGACCGCTCTACCCCATCAGCGGCGTCCTGGTTTTCGGTCGTCGTTGATGGCACTAGAGTGTGGTGCAAGGCGGGGCCCTCGTCTGGCGATATGAAGCAAGGCCGGTACCTGTGAAGAAGGCCCAGCGCCTGTGAAGCTCGCCGCCCCGTGACACTCTCACGTAATAATGAGTGGGGCTGTACACGCTCCGGAGTCTTAGGGGTGCCGGCCTCAGGCCCTGGGGCTCCCTCGCATGCCCAGTGGCAGCACTTAGCTCCGCGCTGGTGAGAAGACGTCCAAGACTAGACTAGGAGCCGGACGCTGCCTTTTTTTTGCTTTCATTGCTTTTCCCTTGGTTGTTGCTTTCCCCCGCTGTATTTAAGTTGAACTCAAATTTGAGATTTGCGTGTGTTGGGGAATGGGTGCTTAGTCTCGTTCGAGCAATATCTCGCGTTTCGGTTACAACCTCGCCTCAGCTGCCTCCCCTCGTGAGCCCCTCGCGAGCCGGGTCTGGCCTAGCTTGTGTGCAGCCCAGGCTGCCGCCGTCATATCCCCTCAGGAGGTCTTTCACTGCAGATCCTACGGATTCGGTCAGGAGGCATTCAAGGCACCACATCCTCCCACAAATTATCTCAGGACCCGCGCGGTACAAAGGTAAACTAACCAGCCGGCTCGTCACCTAGCCAACCACTTGGCACGGGCCTATGGGCGATGCAGCATTAACTAGTACGCTAAAACATTGGTTTTACATGAGGGGCACCCCCTCCCAAAATGCTCTCACAACCATCAGGACAAAAGCTTGAGTTCTATTCATGCAGGGTAAGGAAACAGGAGCAGATCGCTGTCAGTCGGACAAATCCCCGAATGCGTCCTCAGGAACACCACCTAAACCATCGCTGGCGTCGCTGGCCTCGCCATCGCCCTCTGCGTTGTCGTCGGCGGCGTCAGGGCCGTTCACCACGACGCCCTCGTCGGCGGCCACGATCACGCCATCGTTATCTGAAGTGAAGGCCCTGACAAGGGCATCCACGTTGTCCTCTACCCAGTATGCCAGGTCATCTCGGACGGCCTGGGGGACTGGGGCGATGGCGGCATCAAAGTCGAAGTGAGGATCCATGTTCTGGAGATGGCTAAAGATGCGGGAAAAGGCGCGCCCGAGCAGGGCTCGGCTCCTCTCCTCCACCAACCTGTTGGCACGGACCGACCGCGCCTCCAGATGCGTCACGATGTCGGTGAAGAACTGAAGGTTGCCGGCGTAGTTAATGGCACGCGGCTTGCCGGCGGCCGCCTCGCAGATGTTACCCAAGGCCGTGTTGGCCCTCTCTCGAAGCGTGGTGAGCATGGGGGCGTGCTCGTGTTCCAAGAGTTGTCGCTGACGCATCTCGTCCGGATTCTGACGGGCGATGACCTCAGCCTCAACCACCTGTTGGCGAAGAAGAAGCACTTCGGCATGGGAAGTAGTTGACTCCCCCTGCGCCGCCTCGAGTGCGACCTGCAAGGCATCAGCCCGCCGTGTTGCTTCCTCCAGGTTGGTCCTCAGGACGGTGGTCCTACCTTCGGCATTGGTCCGGACCAACTCCAACCTCTCCTTGAATTCGCGCTCGAGGTTCAGGCGCGCCGTCGCCACCCGACATCCGACCTCCTCCGAGACACGGGCTTCCCGCGCAGCGACATCATCCTCCGCCCGTGTCACCCAGCGCTCCCTTGTCTCCAGGTGCTCATACTCGCGTGTGCGCTCGGCGTCTTCCAGCGTCAGCGCCACCTCACGCTTCTGGAGCTCCGCTGGGTTGCCGGAGGCCACCTTCATCGACGCAAGGGCTGCCTCACGCAGCTCCACCTGCTCCTCCAGTGAGCGGCACCAGGCCAGGAGTTCCCGCGCCCGCTCCTCCGCGGCCTCTCACCGCCGGTCAGCTTCCTGGGCCTCTTCGACAGCCCGGGAACGGGCCTCCCGAGAGACCAACAGCGACGCCTTGGCCTCCTCATCGTCGAGGTCACGCTGGCGGCGCGCGAGGGTGACAGCCGCCTCCAGCTCGCGCCTCTCTGCCACCAGGCGCAGGCCCTCGGCCTCAAGGCGCGCGTCCTCATCAGCAAGCTCTTCACCAAGCAGGCTCACCGCGTCAGCCGCCCTCCGGAGAAACCCTTGGCGAAGAGCACGACGCTCCCGGGCGCGCTCGAGTATGTCTTCCACACCATCATCCGCCCCAAGCGAGCGCCGTGGGGCGCGGATCAGCACTCCCCTTCTGGGCAGGGGGCTGGGGGCTGGCTCCCTTGAGGCGACCGGGCGCGCCCTGCCAGAAGCCCGACCTAGAGCCAGTCCATCTCCAGGTGAAGAGCGCAGGGAGTACCCCAACCAATCACGGTCCACCACCAGGCGAGAAGCCCACGGCAGGCTGGCTATGCCACGAGAAGGCTCGCGAAGGAAGACCGCGGGGAGCACAGGGCCGCTTAGCGCCTCGGGATGGTTCGTCTCACCAACCGGCCTCACCACAAGGGCCCGGCTGCTCGGAACGATCGAAGACGATGGAGAGAGCGGAGGCGAGGGGGATGGCTCCTCATCCACCCCCGTGAGCTCGGAAGGAAGGGCCCTGCAGAGCAAGGATCAGAACAAGCAACGAAAGAATCAGGAACAGGGAAGGAAGAAGGCTTACTCATCGATGGTGAAGTACTTCCTATGCTTCAGCAGGCGGCAAGGGTAATCATCGCCCAGGGCCTCCCTCCTCTTCCGGAGGGCCTCAAAGTCCACTCGGAAGCGGCCCAAGAGTTGACCGCAGGGGTCAGCCTGCGGTGAAGAGGGAGCACCGAGGCGACCCGTGTCGGGGGCGTCCGCCTGATTCGCGCCGCCGGTCGCCTCAACAAGAAGAGCAGCTGGGGCCTCAGGGGCCTCGGCCGCAGGCACTGCGGGCGGCCGCTCGCCACCTTCAGCTACGACAGCACGGGTCTCAGGGGCCGCTCCCTCATGAGCGCCGCCCAGTATTGCCGCCTCAGCGGGGGCACCCTCGGCCTCCCGAGGCTCATGCCTCCCTGCTCCGCCACTTGAGGAAGAGTCGCCTAGGCCGGCTGCGAGGGTGACCACCACCACTGGGTTCTCGCGAGGCCCTTGGAGGCCAGCAGGGCATGGCCCCCATTCGTCCAAAATGGGCATATCGCCCACGAAGTCACCTCTATTCGAGCAGAGGTACAGCAAGGCCCCCCTTGCCGAATGCCGCCGGGGGAGGGATCCCCAGTCAAGACCAAGAGCACCTCCGCAGCGCTTTAGGCGTCAGGTCCTCTTCCTGGAGCCGCATACGATCCCCACAACCGCTGAAGGCCCACATCCGATGAGAATGGCGTTGGAGATGGGCGATGCGTCGTAGCAGGAACTCCTTCACCACCTTGGGTGTTGTCACGCCGAGCTCCTTCAAGAACTCAAAGCGACGCCAGACGAAGGCGAGCCGGGGGCTCACGAGCGTCTCCTGGCCCCAGCCAGAGTTGGGGACAGCAAGCGAAGATGGCTCCATCAGCAGGGGGCTGGGCACCCCTACGTCCACATACAGCCACCGCTCGCGAAACCCAGGCACGGGCGGAGGAAGACTGAAGTCAATCCCAGTAGCCGCTGTCTCAGGCGCAGCGATGAAGCTCACACACCCTGAACATTGGGTGGGATCGGCAAGGCGCAGAGAGAAGAAGTGGCGCAGCAAGGCAACAGAAGGAATGATGCCCATCATTGCCTCACAAACGAAAGCGAAAACAGCGAGAAGGGTGATGGATTCAGGACCCAGATGCATCATATGAATATGATAATGGGAAAGCACGCCGTTGAAGAAATTAGAAAAGGGGGGAACCAGTCCCGCCCACAGGGCGTCGGCGAAGTACCAGACCTCGGTGGGAATCCTGTCAACGGAGAAGCGAGACGGGGGCCAGGCCGTCGTCCTCCCGCACTCGTTGAAGATGGTGGCCAGGGCCGAGCTGACCTTGCGAGGGCCTTCTTGATTGATTATGACCGGCCGACCGACGGCGGGGGCCACCGGCGACGACGAGCGAGGCGGCGGCACGGGCTTTTTCCCTTTTCCCTTCCTCGGCGGAGCCATGACAGCAGAAAGGGAAGGGGGAAGGTTCGAGATTGGATTGGATGCGGAAGCTGGAGTTCGAGAGGAGAAAGGACAGGGAGCGTTCGAGCAGCAGAAAGGGGAGCGGCTATGTGCGGCAACGAGTCCGCCTAGCAAGGCATAAAATAAGGAAGCGTGGGGGAACAGTGCCGCCCACGTCCAATCAACCTCCACGCAGTGCCCAAGGCTGCAGGCTGTTAGGGCCCGCGATGCTTCACACTTGCCCTTTCGCCTCTCTGCTCGGCCAAGTCCGGGCGCGCCATGGGCCCGAGGGCTACTATCGTTGTTCTGGGAACGGGGGTCCCCAGACTTGCCTGCCTGCTGCCAGCGGCGTGGCTCAAAGGAGGCCCAACACAGCCCATCTTCATCAACACAAGTTCAAGACCCTCGCGAGGGGCCAAGCCTCGCGGGGCGGACGACAAGGAGCTTCCTTAGGCACGGCCTCGTCAGGCTGGCTCGCGAGGAGGCAGAGAGTTCAAGGCGGGGTACCTCGCGAGGTGCCCATGACGACCAAGGGCGCCAGTCGGGTGCCAGCCCGCGCAGTGTCCTCCTTTCCTCTTTGGTGCAAAGGGAGCAAGCACAGGAGAGAGCATCAAGCAAAGGCATCCATTTCGGTGCAACAAGAACAAGACCAGCCCAACGGCAGGGAAGAAGTCACTATGGAGCCCAAGCAGGCGTCACCACCAGAGCCTTTGACAGACGAGGACCAACTTTAGTCAAGATAAGTGTACCGGATGTTCCCCTTCAAAATGGCCAATTGTTGGCGCCCTTCCCGCTCAATATTTGGGAAGAGGCCCACGGCCTTTGCCTATAAATAGGACAAGCCACCCCCGGGGTAGAGAGAGCTAGACCTGATCGAGAATCCAAGAGCCAGGACCAAGTAGCACCAGCCAAGAACAGACCCTCGCGAGGCTGTTCTTCCTTGTATTGTTCATCATCAGCCCAAGAGGAAATCCACCACACCACACACTGGAGTAGGGTATTACACCACAATGGTGGCCTGAACCAGTATAAATCTTGTGTCTCTCGTGTTGTTCTGTTTGGTAGTTTAGATCCTAGCGATTTGGCGAGGAGCTAGCCGGTAGAGGGTTAAATCTCCATGCGCACCCCACTGTTCGAACCTCAAGGGTCTACCGGAACCCGAAATCCGACAGATCCGGGTTCCGTTTCCTGCTCGGGGTTCATCCCCCCGACAATAGTCCCCGAAGTTGTGAAGGTCCGCCGTCTTCTGATGAGTGGGCCGTGATTTTCATAAGCAAGCAGGACTCTGCGGCGCTGGTCCGCAACACCCATTACATGCGCCGTTTTTCGGAAACCAGATCACGGCGTCCCGGCCGGGGCGGGAACCGAGGAGTCCGCCGAATCTTGGGGCAATCCCTCGGGTTTCGCGCGGGCGCCACGTGGTGCCCGGAAGTCGGAGGGGCCTGACAGGCCACGCGCGTGACGGGACTGGGCGACGGGCTGGGGCCCGCCGCCGCACGCCCTTGGCCCATGCGCGCGGATTTATTACGACGTCCGGGGGTCGGTTGCTCTTCCCCGGGCAGTTACTGCATGTGTATGTGCACACTTATTGCGGGGTAGTCGGAAAGGCGCGTGCAAACGATCCCACTCCCCCACATTCAAACCGAGGGTTATAAATCGGGGGGCAGGGGGCGACGGACATTATTCTCGCTCATGCCCTCCCGCCCCTTTTCTCTTGCTCTGCTCCTTGCAACCGACGCTTTGTGGCATCTGTTTCCCTGAGCAGAACTTTGTCGTCGTCCATCTTGTTTCTCCTTCTCGTTCTTTCGTCCATGGCACTGCCGTCGGGCTCTTCGATGGGCTCGAATGTCACCACAGAAGTCATCGCCCATCTTCGCGCGTCGCGGCACTTGCCGTGAGAGACGGATGTCGCCGTCCGTCTGCCGCACGGCGAGCAGAGGCCGCAGGCCAAGGAGTCGGAGCGCATGGTCTTCCTCATGCACTTCTAGCGCGGATTCGAGCTACCGGCGAGCACCTTCTTCCGCACGTTCTTGGAGTTCTTCGGGCTCTAGCCGCATCATCTTGGCGTCAGCGCCATCGTCCAGCTTTTCGGCTTCATCACCCTCTGCGAGGGGTACCTGGGGGTCGAGCCCGCGATCGACCTCTGGGCCCGCTTCTTCTCCCTAAAGCAGCAGGGCCCGACGGTGGGAGAGTTCGCCGACTGCGGCGCCTCCGTCATGTCGAAGCGGTCGGGGGCGGACTGCCCCAAGATCCCGCTGGAGGATTCTGCCAAGAAATGGCAGAATTCCTTCTTCTACGTCCGCAACTTGGGTGTGGATCGCATCAACCTTCCAGCCTTGGCCATCGCGCCGCCACGGGAGAAGATGAACCGGGGATACTCCCCGAGGCGCCCGTCACAGGAGATTATCAATCTCTGCGAGCGGGTGACGATGATGAGGATGCGGGAGGGGCTCACCAGCAACGACCTCATCACCGCGTTCATCATGCGCCGGGTTCTCCCACTGCACAGGTGCTCCTGCCTCGTCGGCGAGATGGCCGGCCTTCAAGATCCCAACCGCATGGGGTCAACACGCCTGACGGCGGAGCAGATCGCGCACTGAGTGAACAACATCTCCAAGGTCAACCTTGGGGAGGACTGGCGGTTCAGCAAGGTGCCGTACATCGAGTGGAATCCGGCACCAAAGGTGAGTGTCTGGTCGCCTTACTTTGCTGCTGCGCACCTCCTCGTCCGTCCTGACGCGACACGGGAGGTGCGTCTGAACACGATCCGACATCCTTACGCCCGGGCTCCGTCGTAGGTGGCGCCGATGGCGCCAGAGGAGCCCACGACCCATGGCGGGGAGGAAGAAGCCGAGGCCGACGCCAGTGCTGGGCGTCGAGTGGGTATATCTTGTATTTTTCTTCGTGTATCTTGAGTTGTTGACCGTGGTAAGGCACGAGCGATGCTGACGCCAGTTGTTGGTGTAGTGGCGTTGGGCGGGGGAGGCGGCGACACGGGCGGAGCCGGGTCGTCTTGAGGGGCGGCGCCGAGTCGGCCGCACGTGAACGATAGCGTCGCGCCAAGGCCCCGGCCCCGGCGCCTGGCGGACCGGTTGGAGCAGGAGGCGGCAAAGGAAGCGGCGCGGGCATGGGAGGCCAACCCCGGTCCTGGTCCTGTCGGGGTAAGCTCTATCTCCTGTATGCATCCGGACTGTCGAGCTAGCCTAGTCTTTTGCTCATTCTATCTTCTTCTTATTTAGGTTGCCAATCGGGTTGGCGAGGGTGGCGGCAGATGCCGCGGCCGCCGAAGGGACCGCGTTCCGCAGGAGCTGGTCCGACCTTGTCAACTAGGCCGAGGAGGAGGGACGGGCTGACTAGGACCTGTGCCTGGACCCGAACGATGCTGGGGGCTTGGCCTGGTGCGACAGGAACAGGGCAGAGGCAGACCTGGAGGCGGCGTTGGTCCGGGCTTGGACCGACATGGCGGTGGCATAGGCGCGAGCCGGCGCGGAGCCGGCCTGCCGTGAGATACCGGAGGGCTCGGTGCGGCAGCAACGGTCTTTGAGCCGTCGTCGGTGAGGGCGCGCGGTCGTGAGGGCTGGGCTGAGGTGGTGATCCTCGACCAGGAGGTCGTGGAGGTGGAGGATGATACCCCGCCGCGGGTCGACGTTGTCGAGCGGGCGGGGGCGGATGGAGGTGGAGGCGGCGCCGTCTTGGACGAGGCGCTGCGGGCGCCGGCGCACGAGGTGCTGCCGGTGTTGGAGGAGGCACTGCGGTCGGCGGTGCCGGAGGCCACCCCTGCAGCTGGACGGTGGTGGCGCAGCAGGCCATACCGGCGTCCGGACCGGGGGTGGCAACGCAGGGCATCCCGGTGTCCGGGTCGTCGCCGGCGCCGGGGAGGGTGTCGGAGGAGGTGTCGGCCGCGTCCAGAGCGGCTAGCGGGGAGCACGCCTTGGTGCCCCGGCAGGGAGGGCGCCGTGTTGCTGTGCCACAGTCGGCGCGGAGCGAGGGCGCCGTGGTCTTCGCACCTCAGACCCAGGAGGAGGCGGCGATGGATGCCGTCAGCCGTTGTCTGCGCGGCCGGACGGTTCGGCTCGAGGCATTTGCCCAGGACGAGGTGGAGCGCGCCGTTCTGGTAAGCTTCTTCTTTTTCACAATTCATTCTTTGTAGGGGCGCACCAGCGCACCCAGTGGGTATAGCCCCCGAGGTTCGGGCCAACTACGTAGTAGTTCGCTCTAATCTTTAGAATGTTGTTTTTGTCCTGATTTCAGCTTTCTTCAGCAACTCGACGCCTACCGGGTCGGCGCCTTCAACCGTCTCCTGGGCAAGTATCGAGAGCTCAAGGAGCAGCTTGCCGCCAAGGAGGAGGAGCTTCGCATCACCGCAGGTATCATCATGCTCTTTTCTAGTGGGGGGGCGCTAGCGCACCCACTGGGTGTAGCCCCCGAGATTCGGGCCAACTATGTAACAGTTGGGACAAATCTTAAGTCTTGCTTTCTCCTTTGCTGAATCTTCCTTCTTTGCAGCCGAGGTGCTGTCCTGGTAGACTCGTCTACTCCGGGCTGGTCATCACTATGACCGGCTTGTTGTCGACACCAGCTGTCTTGGCGCCGAGGTGGCGCAGGCGAGGGCGGAGGCGGCCGTGGCCCGGTGGTCGCTCGACGAGGCTAAACAGCTGCAGGAGCAGCTGGCGGGTCATGAGAGCCGCCTCGAGGCTGAGGTGGAGCTCCTTAAGGCGGAAGCCGCCAAGGTGGTGGAGGCGAGGCGCAGCAGGCCCTGGTCGAAGCGGACCTTCAGTGCGGCAGGCTGGTCGACGACAAGGGCCGGCTCCAGGCCGAGGTGGATCGCCTGCGGGGAAAGGTTGCCACGGCTGAAGGGGCCCGTCAGGACGAGGCCCGTCGTCGCGAGGCGGCCGAGAAGGCGGTCGGCGAGAAGGACGCCGAGCTGAAGGCGTCCCTCGCCAAGGCGGCCGATCTGGAGAAGATGCTCCAGGAGCGCGACCGCACCATTGACCGGGAGCGGCATGGTATGTTGCTCGAAGTGCAACACCTGGAAGAGTCCTTCTCCAATAAGTGCTAATCGTGTGTTTTGCCGGGTCGGGATCCGGCCTTTCGTCCTTGTTGTCCTCTTTCTGATATGCTTCACTTTTTGTGGCAGGAGCCTTTCCGGAGACGCAACGGCTGGCGGAGGAAGCCATTCGCTTTCAGCGCGACCTGACCGGAGTCGTTGGATCCGGGACGGATCCGCGGGTGGCATGGATCTTCCCGTAAATCATCGCCGCCGCTGAGGCCCACCTGCGGGTCTTGGGGCAGCGGATGGGGCGGCGAAGATCCATGCACAAGGGCTTCTTACTCGGCGACGTTGTTGGAGGCGGCGAAGTGGATCTGGAGCGCGTAGCGGAGTCGGTCACCCTTCGGGGATGATAGTACGATGTTGGCTCCCAGGCCGAGTCGCATCTTGGACACGTCGAAATGCATGCGCCAATGCATCGAGTCGGGGGGCGGCGACAAGTATTGGGACTTGGTCCAGTCGACGAGGAAGTCGGCCAGGGCCTGAGACTTGATCATGGTGCAGAACTCGTAGAGGATGGTGTGGCCGGCCAGCTGGAGCGCCCGCTTGGCGACCTGAACAGAGGCATCCTGGCACCCAATGATTTCTCCGATAGGCGCCGTGCTCACCACGGTGATGACGTGCTCTTGGAAGTACTGCTTCAGCTTCTTGGCGGTAAAGTACATGCCGTAACACATCTTCTGGTAGTGCGGGTAGTTCTACTTGGAGATGGAGAGCACCTCGCTCAGATAGTAGACCGGGCGCTGGATGGCTTGGATCTTGCCCTTCTCTGCTCGCTGGACCACCACCACAGTGCTGACCGCCTGCGAGGTCGCGGCTATGTAGAGCAACAACGGCTCCTTGTCGGTCGGCGCGGCTAGGACTGGTGCGGTGGAGAGCATGCGCTTGAGGTCTTGAAAGGCCTCGTCTGCCTAGTCGTTCCACTCGAACGACTTCGTCTTCTTCATCAGCTAGTACAGGGGTAGCGCCCTCCCACCCAGCCGGCTTAGAAACTGGCTGACCGAGCCCAAGCATCTGGTGAACTACTGGACATTGCACAGCCGAGCCGGTTTGTGCATGCGCTCGATGGCCTTGATCTTCTCCGGGTTCGCCTCAATGCCGCATTCCGACACGAGGAAGGCGAGTAGCTTTCCGGCAGGGACGCCGAAAACGCACTTTGCCGGGTTAAGCTTGACCTTGTACTCGCGGAGGTTGGCGAATGTTTCCTTCAAGTCGTCAAGGAGCGTGAGGTGCTGCTTGGTCTTCACCATGATGTCGTCCACGTAAACGTGGATATTGTGGCCGAGTTGCGGCAGCAGGCATTTCTGCAAGCAGCGTTGGAAGGTGGCGCCAGCGTTCTTCAGGCCGAACGACATGGTGATATAGCAATATGCCCAAAAGGGCGTGATGAAGGACGTCTTGAGCGTCGCCGGGTCGGCTTGATCTGGTGGTAGCGGATGGCGTCCATGAAGGACAGGAGCTCGCACCAGGCGGTCGAGTCGATGACTTGGTCGATCTGCGGGAGAGCGAATGGATCCTTGGGACAGGCGTTGTTGAGGCTGGTGTAGTCAATACACATGCGCCAGGTCTTGTTCTTCTTCAGGATGAGGACTGGGTTGGCCAGCCACTCGGGGTGAAACACTTCCATGATGAAGCCGGCCGCCAAAAGCTTGGTGACCTCTTCACCAATGGTTCTTCTATTCTCTACGGAAAAACGTCGTAGGGGTTGACAGACAGGCTTGGCGTCCTTGCGGATGTGAAGTTTGTGCTCTGCGTACTTCCTTGGGATACCCAACATGTCCTTGGGGGTCCATGCGAAGATATCCCGATTCTCACGGAGAAAGTTGACGAGCTCTCCGTCCTATTTGCTGTCGAGGCGGACGCCTACGACAACGTACTTGCTGCAGCTGGGGTCTTCCGGCTTCAGCTTCACTTTCTTGGTCTCCTTGGAGGGCTTGAAGGTGGCCTCGTCGGCCGGGTCCCTAGTCGGGATTGATGCTGCCGAGGCCTTGCCTGCCAGGGCGATGATCCGGTCGAGCTAGCGCCGCTCCTCGGCAATGACCAGCGACTCGGCCAGCTTGGCGCTGTCTCGGGCGCAATTCAAGGACTTGCGGTAGTCGTCGGTAATGGTGATGAGGCGCATGGGTCCTGGCATCTTCATCTTCAGGTATGCGCAATGGGGAACCACCATGAACTTGGCGAGCGCGGGTTAGCCCAGCAGTGCGTGGTACGCGCTGGACAGGTCCACCACCTCGAACCATATTGGTTCACGTCGGAAGTGGCTGTTGTTGCCGAACAGGACATCGAGCCGGACCCGGCCAATGGGAGAGCAGGAGAGGTCGGGTACGATGCCGTGGAAGATCGTCTAGTTCAGTTCCAGATCCTCGGCCTTGAGGCCGAGCTTGGTCATCGTGTCGCGGTAGAGGATGTTGATGCTGCTGCCGCCGTCGATGAGGACTCGGGAGAACTTGCACGTGCACCGCGCGATGATGGTGGGGTTGAGGACGAGGGCATAACCACCCGGACTCGGCATGACTGCTGAATGATCCTCCCGAGTCCAGGTGACCGCGCGATCCAACCAGTGCATGAACTCTGGTTTGGCCGGGATGACGGTGTTCACCTCCTGCCGAAGGAGGCGCTCGCTGCGCTTGTCGTCGCCGAGGCTGGTGAAGACGACGTAGGCCGCGTTCTGATCCGGGTAGGCGTCGTCGCGCTTCGCATCGCCAGCTGGAGGCGACGGTGGAGGTGGAGGCGGCTGCCCCGCGCCTGGAGCCGGAGCCGGAGTGGGCGGGACGTCGCCCCTCATGATGCGCTTGGTGATGGCGCACTGCCGAAGCGTGTGCGTGGACGGTCTTGCACCGCTGTGGTGCTTGCAGGGGGCGTCGAGCATCTCTTCGAAGCTCATGGCGGGTTGCCACGCCGTCTTGCCGGTCTGCTGCCGTCGCCGCGCTGGAGTTCGCGCGGGCTCGATGGCGCGATGAGCCGATTGTCGTGGCGCTGCGCCGGCTGGTCGGCCTTGCGCTTGTTGTTCTGGTGATGCTGCTACCGGCTGCTTTCGCCGACCGGCTTCGGAGGGGGAACCAGCTTTGCCTTGCCGGCTTCATCTAGCGCCACCTGGAGCTTCATGGTGGAGTCGGCGTTGGCGTATTTGTCCGCCGTCACCATGAGCACGTCCAAGGTGGTCGGCTCGGAGTGTAAGAGCTTGTGCTTGAGGAGGGTGCCATCTCAGCACCCGCTGACGAAGTATTGGATCGCCTGGACTTCATGGACGCCCTCACAGCTATTCCGGAGCTCGATCCAGCGTGCTAGGTACTCGCGACCGGTCTCCGTTGGCCATTGCACACACATGGCGAGCTGGCTAGGGCGGTCAGGTGGCTTGTAGGTCCTCGTGAAGTTGCGGACGAAGGCTTGCTCAAAATCGACCCACGTGTTGATGCTGCCCATCGGCAGACTATTCAACCATGTGCGGGCCGACCCCTGGAGCATGAGCGGTGCGTAGCGCACGGCGAGACGGCGATTGGCATCGGTGATGCCAATGGCCGTGGTGTGGTCGGTGAGTCAATCTTTTGGCTTCATGGTCCCGTTATACTTGAGTGTGTCGCGGGGGAGCATGAACCCTTTGGGAAAGGGCTCTTCCCGGATGCGTGCGCCGAAGCATGCCGGTGCGATAGCGTCGCTCTCCTCCACCTCCAGGGAGTGAGCGAGCTGATCGAGGAGGTGGCGAGCGTCGGCGTCGTCGATGGTGCACGCGCCGAGTCGACTCACGACTAGGCCACGGGGGGATGGGTCGGTTGGAGCCGGACGCCGGCCATGCAGGCGGGTCCGTGCTGGGTCTCCGGGACGGGCTCGTCGCCCAAACCGCCGCTGGCTGTGGCGGCCGGGTCGCGCCGAGTCCGGGCTCAGCCGGAGTGCACCTCGCTGCGCGGCGAGGAAGCTGTGTGCAGAAGTTCGCCGGGTCCGCCAAGGAGGGCGGAGCCGGATCCCGCCGGCTTGGCGACCTGGTTGAGGCGGTCCTGCTGGGTGTTGGCTGCGTTGAGGAGTTCGCGCATCCGCCTGATTCGCTCCTTCAGCTCCTCACCCGTGAGCTGGTCCAGGCTGACCGCGGCTGCCTGGGAAGCGCGCGCGTTCTTCGCTGGAGTCTCGTAGTAGGTCGGGACGGCGCCGAGAGCCAGGCCGATCGCTCCTCCCCGGGCACGCACATCAGCGTCCCAGCTTGGCTCGGCCACGGCGAGCGTGAATCCGTAGGCGGCATTGCGCTCCAGCTGAGCGGCGTCCAGACAACGCTGGGTGACAGTGAGCGTCTCGTACACATCCAGCATCTGCTTGCGCCTTTCGTCGAGCTGGGTTCGGGCCTCGGCATCATTGGTGGCATCGATGTTGGTGCCTATGGGGATGCGGAGGCTCTGCATCGTGGCGCAACGGATCGGACGGCTCGGTTCGTTCCACTGCGGCCCTGGCCTCGGTGGCCTACCTCGTCTTACTCGATGAGGAGGAGGCGCCATCGCCGGTGACGAAGACCTCCACATGGACGTCCATTGCCCCGGCGGAAATGCCTCCGCTGAGGGAGAGGGGGGAGTCAGAGTAGCGGAGCTCCTCGCTGGGGTACTCGTCGGCCGCGAACGCATCGGAGATGTGCAACGCGGTGAAGGAGGCGGCGAGCGCACCGACGACATCGTCCGCCAGCGCGATGGACTCGTCAGAGTAGGAGAAGGGCCCCGTATGAAGCATGCTCCCGGCCAGCTCCTCGAGCTTCCCCACGGTGGGCGCCAACTGTCGTGGTGGGTGCACGGCAGTTGCCATGGGATGGCTAAAGAGAGGAGGAGGCTCGAGGGCGCTGGTGGGCTCCAGAGGCGAGGTTGGTATGAGCGGGCGCGGGATGCCGGACATACCCAGGTTTGGGGCTCTCTGGAGAGATAACACCCCTAGTCCTGCCGAGTGTATTTTGATGTTCGAGAGTACAATGTTGCTCCTGGAGCTGTATGGAGGAGGAAGGAAGCTGGCCAAGGCTTAGGTTGCTCCTTCTCTCTGAGGTTGCTGTTTCGGTGGCTAGCTCCTCTCTACGCTTTGTTGTTGCTTATTTCTCTGCTTACTTGCTTCATGCCCGTATATGCGTGGGCGCCTGGGGGGTTTTATGGACCAACCCCTCAGGGGTACAATGGTAATGTTACAAGTTGGTGGGTCCAGGTTGTCGGCGTCTGGGGACCCGGGCTGGGACCCGCTGGGGGCATGTGGTTCGCCGGGTTCCTGTCACATCCCTAGCTTCTGGCATTGCACTAGGCTAACTTCATGTGTGCATCATGTTTAAACTTTGAAAGAAACTTGAAATGGGGATTGCCTAAACCCTGGCATTAAAGGAATCACTAGGTTCAACCAAAATATTCCCAGCAAATCCAAATGGCATTAAAAAATGTTCATCATTCTTGGAAAAAGCTGGAAACAGTAACCAGAGGTGATGCACATTTCTGCGTGACATATTTGGGCTCTGGATTAAATCATAATCTATTTGCATTTGGGCATCTAAATGCTATTAAATATTTTAAATGCTCAAATAATCATAAACTAAAATGTTTACTGTCTAAATATTCCCAACAGTGATCATGAGTAGTTTCATGATTTTTGGAACTGTCTAAGTATTTTTAATAAAGCCCTAAAGACTACAGAATAATAGAAAACAGAATTAAAAGAGAAAGAGGGAGAACTTACCTGGCGGGCCAACAGGCCCACCACTGTAGCAGCCCAGCCGGGCAAAGCCAGCCCAGCCACCGCCACCCCCCTGTCGTCTTCCACCTCCTGCCAGTGGGTAGGAGGGCGTGTGCCCGCGGCGCGCACGCACGCGCCTCGCCACCTCCTGCCTCCCTGCTTGTCCTGGCCTTCTCTACACGCGCCACGCCACCCCCCGGAACTCTCTCACTCTCCCCCGACATCTTCCCCTTCCTCTACTCCCTCTCCCTCTCGAGCCTGAGTGCAGCCGCAGCCGCGCCGCCGTAAGGCTGCAGCCACCGGCCCTACCGCGCCTCGCCGATGTGTCCATGGCCTCCGCCTCGACGCCATCGTCCTTCCCGTAGACTCGCTCGACGCCGGACGCCCCAAAACTCCGCCTCCGACCTCGTCTTCATCGTTCGGCCGCCGAGATCGCCAGCGACCTCCCGTCTTCATCAGCTCCTCCCCGACCTCGCCGACCCGCTCGTCGTGACCGTGGTGAGCTGCTGGCCGTTCCCCCCTCTACGTTCACTTCTTCGCATGCCGTAGTGACCGCACCAAGCTTGACCACACCCGCCGCCACTTGCGCCCGCCACCAACGCGGCCCCGGCAACCAAATGGCCGGGCGTCGTGTCCAACAAGCTCGCCGCCTTGCGTAGCTGCTGTAGGTGCCATGAACGCGCTGCCACAGCCACTGTAGCCCCGTAGCCACAAACACCCGAATGCCGGCGCCGCCCCAAGCTCGTTTCCGGCGAGCTTAGGCCGTCCCCGCTGCTGCCGCATGCCGCCCTAGATGCGGGCGAGCCCCAGCTCCCCGCGCGTGCCCTCCGCTGCTCGATTAGGCGCTGGAGGAGCAATCCCGAGCCCTCCGCCGTGTTCGGCCTCGCCGGCGGCTAAATGCAGGCAGGTTGACCGCTTTGACCACTGGTGGTTTAGCGCCGGTTGACAAGGGCATTTGACCTCCCCTGTGTCTATGACATGCGGGCCCCGCCCAGCTAATTAGTCTAGTTTAAGTTTAAAACTTAATTAGAATGACCCAGGTTAGTACTAGCTAAACTAGATTAGTTTAGCTAACCACTAACACATGGGCCCCACAGGTCAGATTTGACATGGACCGGCTCCGTTGACCAGCTGACGTCACACTGACGTCAGGCTGACGCAGTAATCATTTTCTGGATTAAAAACAATTCAGAAATTCCAGAAATTTGTATAAACTTCAAAATTCATAGTAATTCAACGTAACTCCAAATGAAATAAATTATATATGAAAAATTATCAAAAAAATCCAACCTATCCATTTATGATACTTTTATTAATGTTCAACCAACTTATACCCCCTCTATAAGTGAAAACATGATAATGGCATTTTAAATACCCCTTATGGAGTTTGCATATGAACCCTTGGTTCATATGGACCTCATTTAAATTGTTGCTAGTTACATTAGTACAAATCATAGCATATTGCCATGTCATGATCATGCATCATATTGTGCATTGCATTGATCGTGTTTCTTCTATGTTGCTGGTGTTGTTCCCCCTCGGTAGACGTTGTTCCGACGTTGTGATCGTTGACACTGATGAAGACTTAATGCTATCTTCAGAAGTGCCAGGCAAGCAAAACCCCTTGTTCATTCCGATACAAACCCACTCTCTCGTTCTGCTCTCTTTTACTGCATTAGGACAACAAGGATTCAACTGTTACATGCTGCGGTAGTTGAACCCCTAATCCTCTACATGACCTGTAATTGCCACAGTAAATAGATGAAACCCATTAGCATGAGTAGGAGTTGTTTGAGCCCTGTTGTGCCTACTCATTCGTGCTTGTTTGTCATGCCTGCTACTGCTTAGATTTGAGTTAGGTCTGATTCATCGGGGATGAATTGGAATGTGCTGAACATGTCCTTCTATGTGTGAGCTAAGTGTGTGAACATGATTTGGTAAAGGTAGCGATGAGAGGCCATGTAGGAGTACATGGTGGGTTGTCTCATTGAAGTCGTCCTCAGGAACTGAGTTCTGTGTTTGTGATCCATGAAACAACTACTACCATGCATTGGGCCCTGAAATATGACCCCGCTCGACTTCTTATCCGTCCTCGTCCTCTGTCCAGGAGTTGCAAGTAGTTTCTGGTGTTTGTAGTATGCTGGAGGCCGTGCACAGCGCTGACCCGAGGGGTGGCCTGTGATGCGGTAGGTAAGTGGCACGGTGTACAGGCACCCGTTTGGTGTCTCGGGAAGCCTGGACACATCGTTCGGGGCCATATGTGGAAACTTCGGCCAGACTCCCTGCGGATGGAACCTGAATAGGCGATAAACCTGGACTAGAGACTTGAGTTTAGGTAGGTCATGGTCTACACCCATGCCGGCTTTCACTTCAAGTCTGCCGAGCACATGTCGTGTGCAGACGCTAAGTGGTGGAAACATGTATGAAGAAGTACACCCCTGCAGGGTTCTAAATGATCTATTCTAATAGTCGTGTCCGTGGTAAACGACTTCTGGGTCGCCTATAACAGTTCATAGACAAGTGAAAGTGGATACTCTAAAATAAGCAAGATAAGCGTGAGTGCTATGGATGGCGTCCTCGTAGGGAGACGGGAGCGGATCCATAGTGGTGTATTGATATGGTGAATATGTGGAATCGTGTGCGCCAGCTCAAAAGAGTTACTTGCAGTCGTGAGATCAGGATAGCCACCGAGTCAAAGCTGGCTTGTCTGCGATTAAACCCCACCATCCCTTTGTTGATAATGATGCATATGCGTTAGTTCGATGTAAGTCTTCTTTGGGTACATTTGTACTCATGTTTGCCCATTTTATGTTTTTGCAGAGAGACTTTAGTCTCGCTAGTAGTTCCGCTTGGACTTCGACGTGTAGCTTGCCACCTCAGCTACGATCTTGTGCCCTCGGTAAGATCTGGTAAATAGTCAGGCTTCTCAGCCTTTTTCATTTGTAGATGTATGTACTCAGACATGTTAAGCTTCCGCTTGTGCTTTGACTTGTATGCTCTGAATGTTTGGTCATGAGACCCATCTTTGTAATATCTCGCTCCTCGGAGCCTAATGAGTAAATACTTGAGTCGTAGAATCATGTTGTGATGCCATGTTGTATTTGCACATGTCGAGCATATTGTGTGTATGTTATTGAAATGCTTGGTATGTGTGGGATCTGACTATCTAGTTGTTTATCCTTGGTAGCATCTCTACCGAAATGTCTCCTAGTGCTTCCTTGAACCTTGGTAGCTACAAGCGCTCCGAACACTTAGGCTGGCGGGCATGTGTCCTTCTTCGCTCTCGTGTCTGTCCCTTCGGGAAATGTCACGCGGTGTCTACCGGAGTCCTGTTAGCCTGCTACAGCCCGGTTTACCGGAGTCCTGCTAGCCCAGTTGCTACAGCCCGGATTCACTTGCTGATGACCGACACGTTCGTTGTTGGGTCATGTATGCCTGTCCTTGTAAGTTAGTGCCACTTTGGGTTTATGACTAGCCATGTCAGCCCGGGTTCTTTGTCATATGGATGCTAGCAACACAATCATATACATGAGCCAAAAGGCACAAACGGTCCCAGGCCTGGTAAGACGTCACCCGTGGGAATGCCATGCGTGAGGCCGCAAAGTGATATGAGGTGTTACATGCTAGATCGGTGTGGCATTGAGTCGGGGTCCTGACAACTTTGGTATTAGAGGCTGACTGCCTGTAAGATTACCAAGCCAAACTGGTCGAAATTGAGTCTAGAAATTCTTTAGTTATATAAGGGAATTGATTGTGGGATGGAACATATGGCTATTTTTACTCCTTATACCTTAAGCCCTTCTGATCTGAGTCATCTTATCTTTCATACGGGGTTAAGGAACTAGGCTTTCTCTTCTGGCTATCAGGACCACGTGTTACTAATCCGTAGGCTTATAAGATTGTTGGTTTTACGCCTCAGTTCAGTTTCTACTAATTCTGTATGTTAACTATTGATCTCGAAACCTTGGTATTGTGCTTCTGAGTGGCCATGCCACCATTTTTCGTAGCATGTCTAAAATCTTTTTGAGCATTTATAGCCGTTATGTTGTCTGATTCGTCCCAGGTTTCTAAACAATCTGATGCATTTGCAAATCCCTTCTTTCCGCTCCCGAAGTTCCCTTGTGCCACATCAACCACACTAACTAGTGTGTTGAGGTACTACCTCGGCATTTCTGTTGGAGCTATTATTATGACCCTAGGTGTCTTATGAAACCATCTAGTAATCTAGCCATATTTTGTGTTCCCAGTTTGATGATTCTGGCCATCATTCTCGAAAGCATCCCGTGATGCCACTTAGTAGTAGGTATTCTATTGCTGGGTTTTGAGCCCGAGATTCACTTTACTTACTTCATGTTGATAGTGTTGCTAGTTCCTTTAGGATATTAGTAACCTTTGTGATAGTCCTCGAGGTTCGTGGTGTATCCTTCTTCTAAATGCCATGAACTGTTTATGGCAGTAGTTCTTGAACCAAAAGATCACAACAAGCATGCTCTCAATGAGTTCAAGATTCTATGTTGTTACTCTGCCAGTTCTACCTTCTCCGCATGGGTTATCTGGAAGAAACCTGTTGAATTTGGCTTGACATACTAATCTATGCATCCAGAACTCAGAAAATCATATGTTCTTTTGAGTTGTCCCTCTTTAGTTGTCTTCTGACCCTCGTCTATCAATTGATAGTCAAGAGTATGCGTGCATTCGTTCATCGATGCCCATTACTCATGTGGTCCGTCAAGCCATTCTATTCTGGAATGACTAGGAGAAACAAACTCCAATACCTCATCCATATCCAGGATTGGGTCAAAGTAGTTGTATTCCACAGATCAAAATGCAATCAAGCTTCTGATTCCTTCTACCCGGAAGTGTTAACCTCTTTACGTCAGGATCATCATGAGAATTGCACTATCTCTTACGAATTCTTGACGTAGTAATACTTCTTGCCATCATTGTTCATTCCTTGGTTTATGTGTTATTGTAACTGGAATGCCGACAAGTGAATCGTGGTGTGTGAAATCAATACTCCTAGCAACTTTGTTGCTTGGTAATTAAGTGGACAATAACCTCATTCTTAGCGAGTGGGTTTTTGAATCATTACCCTAAGGTTGATCGTGCCCCCTAGTCCTTATTTTCGGTGCACCTTTCGATCAATTAGTTAGGGCTATGCCAATCCCTTGGTTATTTGATCATATCGTCTTGCCTGAGAAGCAAGATTGTTCTCGAGCTTAGTAACATATGGTGGTTCGTGATTTTCTGAAAATCTTCTCGGAAGCATTACCAGGTTGTCACTTGACCGCTATGTTGAGTTCGTGATCAAGTTGGTTTCTTGTAACCACCCCTTCTCCAAGAATTTGTGTTAGGTACCCCTGAGCTAGTTGGTTAAGCTGAACAACAACTTGTAGAGTTGGAAGATAGAAGCTTGTCCAATTTAAGTTCATTTTAAGGGATATCTTTGTGTGTGTGCTGAAGAAAGATGATATCTTCATCGATTGATCCTCGTGACTAGTTGTTGGACCTATTGTCATACCAAAACTTTGATTTGAGTGTGGGCTATCCTCAAATCAAATCAGAACCAACAATATTCGTAATGTTATCTTACTCGTGGTTGATCCCTCGAGCATACACCATTATATTCTTTGGGTCTGACCAATGCTATCA
This sequence comes from Aegilops speltoides, assembly GCA_021437245.1. Lineage (NCBI taxonomy): Eukaryota > Viridiplantae > Streptophyta > Magnoliopsida > Poales > Poaceae > Aegilops > Aegilops speltoides. The sequence goes on along the minus strand of CM038146.1, from coordinate 296,172,196 downwards.
CCGTGTTCACTTAATTATGGAATTTCCTTTATATGGAAACCTGGATGAATTGTTGTTGAGCCCATCGACAACATCCTTATCTCCTCCATGATTTGGTTGAACATTAAGCTAGTGTTGGAAACTTTTGAAAGCGTCTCTTCATGCTAGCTCATGAAGCATATGTTCGGATGTAAGAAGTGACTTTCTCCAGTTCATCTGCATCTGATGCAAGTTGCCGCCGTGACCTCGAGAAGTCAATGTTGTTTCCTCTGGAATCATCCCAAGTCAGTCATGCACGTGCGAAGTATACCATGGCTTGAGAGATTAGCTACCTCCAATCCATCGGTATTTCCTAACACACCAAGCCACTGATTGACTCGTTCAAGGATAATAAGTTCTACGTGTAGTCCTGAAGGTACGAGACAGATTTGTACAAGATTCCGTTATCCTCGAAAATGGTTCCCAACCAGAACTTGGTAGTTTTTCGTTGTAGGGATAATTGGTTTTACGCCCCTAGTTGTGTCCCACTTGACAGAATTGCCCCTAATTTCTAAAAGCCAGCAGTTATGTCCAACCCACTTTGGTCGTCTTGTGCTTTTGCCCTTTGACCGTTTGAGCGTCACTTTGAAAACTCCGTAACTAATTCGTACTAAATCATAAAAATGCAAATAAGATACCAAAATATTTGGAAAAACATCACCTATATGTCAATGTCACTTGCATTCATGAAAAAAATGTTGGCAAGTGCCCATCCGAGTTTTAGCTCTTATCAGACCACCATGAACAGTAAAATGTTAAAAAGTTCAAAAAAAATCCAAAAACATTTTGTGTTAAAGAATGAAAAATGTTTTCGATGATTTGTGAAGTCATGCCAAGTTTCATCGAGGGAATGACATTTCCAAAATAGATTGTTTTTTTGCCATGACTTCCATAAATGTCATTCCCTGATGAAACTTGGCAAGCACTTAAAACACTTGTCATTCTTTGACACCAATTTTTTTGAACTTTTTAAGATTTTACTGTTCATGGTGGTGTGATAAGAGCTAAAACTAGGATGGGCACTTACCAACACTTTTTTGATGAATGCAAGTGACATTGACATACATGTGATGTTTTTCCGAACATTTTGCTATCTTATTTGCATTTTTCTGATTTAGTATGAATTAGTTATGAAGTTTTCAAAGTGATGGTCAAATTGTCAAAGGGCAAAAGCACAAGATGACCAAAGTGGGTTGGACACAACCGCTGTTTTTTGGAAATTAGGGGCAATCATGTCGAGTGAAACACAACTAGGGGCATAAAACCAATTATCCCTTCGTTGTAAGACTACCATGTGATCATGCTTGTCTGGGACAATGTGTTCACATGTTTGTAGTAGAACCAGCTCATATTTTGGAGCTTGCTATCGTAGTTCATCTCCCGAGAATTTCGCAACGTCATCTCGTCGATTTGTGTTGCAAACTTTTATCTTTCTTTCTAGACTCGATGAGTCTGGAATATCCTGACACTAACCAGATCTGAATCTCAAGCAGATATGATGGTTGGAGCATTTTCCAAGAACTATAATATTGGTCTCTCGATAACTGGTAAAGTGGATGTCGTGGCCAACACACCAGCCAGAAGACCCGTTATTGTAGTATCTTGATGGAGTAAGTTGGCCACCTCTTTCGTATGGATTTACTTCCGTAGTTATTCCTTATGATATTTTGTCTTCCCGAAGTCGGACCTTTACTTGATGTCCTAGATATCAACCCAGTTTAATAAATGGGTTGTGCTAGCACATCAAAGAGAACATTAGAAGCAGAGTGCAAAATTTTTCTCGGTCGATCATCCAGATTTTGTTCCCTTGGCCCCGCTAAGGTGAAATCTGAGAAGGTGTTATCTTCCTTTGCATCTGCGTCGTCCATCACTATTCATCATGGTAGTATGTTGTGTTGCCAGGATCCTTGTCACGGATATTGGTAAACCTCGATGTATATGGAAATGCTCAAGTTCTTGAGAGCACGCACAAGCGCTAGGTGTTATCACTGGCACTAACTGGGATTGCTCCCAGTTTCCTCAGTTATGCTATAACCATTCAAATAGCGGGTTCACTCTCTACTGTTGGGTTTCTCCCTAGTTACTAGAATCATTCCCATCATTTGCATTTTGTTCCTAGCTTGCACCGCCTTCGTGCCATTCGACCATGGACTACCCTTCTCAGTAATTACAGACCAGGATCACCTTCAAAGTGGTCCTACCATGGGCCCCATCCATTTCTGGTGATAAGCAAAATCACCCCTTGTGTTGTCTTCAACAAGGTAATCCACATCATCCATACTAGTCCGGGTATGTCATTCATCGGGACTTCTTCAAATGATCGATTATGATTTGCCTTAAGCCGGTATAAAGAGCTTCAATGATCTTTCTATCAAAAGTAATTCTTTTTGCCACTTAAGGGAAAATCCCACAAGTCACCTTTCCCTAAGATGGCCCGTTATGGTATCATGGAAATTCAACTCCTTGCTACATTGACAACTGTTCACCACCTTCTTTAGTGTGAAATTGTTGTCTACCTGGTGAACCTCCGTCATCTGTTCCTTCCATTCCTCTATATGTGTGCCTCGTGTCTCAGCTCGAGAGATGTTGCTATGTCTCATTCCGTGAGTTAATTCTGAGTTGTTCGATCTTTGAGAAGATCGATCCTTATAGTGTCTCCTTCTCCTCTCGTTGTCATGTTGGCTGGAGTCCTCAAAGCAAGACGACGAGACAAAGATGGTGATCGAATCAACATTCTTATGAAGTGCACCATGGATCGTGAAGATTGTGTTAGTTTGCGTTCCCCCTTTGTCTTACCCTACGCTTGAATCTCGGGATGAGATTCTTGTTTAGTGGGGGTGAGTTCTCACATCTCTAGCTTCTGGGATTGCACTAGGCTAACTTCATGTGTGCATCATGTTTAAACTTTGAAAGAAACCACCTGGGAGTGAGAAGAATATCTTCGTAGAGACCACCCAAATCTTTTTGCTGACAAACCTGAATCTCGGGGGCGAGATTCATCTTAAGGGGGGTAGGTTTGTAACATCCCAATTTTCAATTTGGATGTTATACATAGATCATCACATGCATACCATATTTATTCTTCAATTTTGTTGTGATCCTGGAAATCTTAAGCAACTCAAGGACGTAAGGAGAGAGTTGGAGGTTTCACAAAATTCTTATTTGAATTTATTTCAAACTTGAAGAAATGATCAGTTTGATTTTTTTATTTCTCTCTCCAATTATTTCCAATATTAAAAATAAACGAGAAAAGATAATATGACTTCTTGAAATTAAGAGAAATATTGGAGAAAGAATTTTAAAATTAAATTTTGATTTTATTTGTATTTTATTTGCTATTTTATTTGAATTAGAAAAATATGCATTTTTTTGAAAATTGCATTTTTAGGCGAGAAAAGTGTTCACTTTGTTCTAAATATTTTATTTAGACGGTGGAAATTGTTTTTGGCATTTTTTAAAATAATATATTTTTTATTACAAATTTTTCTTTTGGGTGAAATTATTATTTATTTTTAAAAAACTTTGTCGCCAGACTGGGCCAAAGGCCCAGCCGAGCCAGGCCTGCCCACACGCCGCCACCGACATCGCCGAGCTTGGGTCCTTCCCGACTCCGACTCCGCCGCCGCCTCACCCACTCCTGCAAGCTGCCTCGCCCCCTCCCCTTTAAAGCTGCACCCCGGGGCCTCCCTGGAGCCCCGAGTCGCCACACCACTGCCCCATCGCATTGCATGCCGCCGCCTCCGCTTTGCCTCGTCGTCATGCCGCTCGCTCGCCGCCTGCTTCTTCTGCTCTTCTTGCCACCTTTGCCACCTCCGCCATGCCCCTGCCCGCCCATGCCGCCGCTTGTTGGCCCGACCGCCGTTGATTCCGCCGCCGCTGACCGCTGGTTTTAGTACAAAACCTAGATCGGTTTATTTAGGTTTTTTGTAGGTTTTTTTATTTAACCGGTTCAGTTTATAGATCGGTTAGTTCGGTTTTATTATTTAATGAACGCCTGTTCGTTCGTTTCTTTTAACGAACGCTTTTCACCGGTTAAATTCTGTTAGCGAACGTTCGTGCCGTAGGTTTTTCTTTTTAGTGTATTTTCGGCTAGGGACCTATCCGTGAATAGTTTTATTGTGATTTAGCACCTGATCTTTAAACTAGCATAACTTTTTACTCGTTTATCCAAATTAGTTGAAACCAGCGCCTAAATCTTCGTGTCATTCTGTTCTTTCTAGTTAACCAACTTGAACATTATTTTGGTATTGTAAAAATTGAATTTAGTCCAGATTAGTAAACAATCTTGTTCCATTCATATTTTGAGTTTCGTTGCTCCGTTCGAGTTGAATCTTTTTGGAAATCGTAGCTAATCACATGTACCTACTGTTAAGATCTAATACACATGATAATATTGTTGTTAGGTTTGACTCTTGTTAGTTTAAGCTGTTTGCTTGTTTCGTGTTTGATTTGGATCTTTTCTCGGTTTTTCTCGTGTTTCGATTGAGTGATTTCTTATGTATGCAATTGTTTGTCTACGCTAGATTACCCAGAGTGCCAAGCTTGTTACTAGGAATCTCTAGAGTTTGCAGACAATCAGCAAGGCAAGTTACACTTTGATCATACTCTTTTATACCCAGTTTTTAATATGCATTAATATTGACCCTCAAATATTTGCCTTAGTAGGATTGGGAACATGTGGTTTTGGTTGTAGTGCTTGAGGTAGGAACCTAATACCTTTTGATCACCCCGGGAATATACGTTATGCTTATTATTGCTTAGCCATGCATCGTAGACGGGGATTGGATCGTGATTCACACATGGAAGTTTGAGAGTTATTTAATCATGGATAACATTAAGGTCGCAACTTTAATACACATCTGCGTGGATTGGTTGAGGCACCTGGGGAACCCAATGTTGCCTGTTTTGGGAAATCCCGGAGTACCTGTGTGATTATCCTATGGAATGCCACCCAGGCTCAAAGGGATCATAAGATTATCAATGCTAGAAACTTCCGTGTGCAGCCACAAGCCATTATGGGCTCTGGCATAGTTGAGTAAGTTGCGTGAGCTCTTGAAGAGGTGGACTAGCAGATGTAGGGGAAGTGTAGGTGTACCAGTCCGCCCGGAGTAGAGAGTTAATGCTTCAGAAAGGCTATGTCCCGATCATCCGATCATGGATGCGGTCAAGTCTTGTGGGGAAAGTGCGCAAACCTCTACAGAGTGTATAAACTAATCATGGTTAGTCATGTCGCTGATTATGGACATCTCTAGTATCTAGTACTTGAACCTATTGATGTGATCTCATCACGTTACTTAAATTAATTTGATTGGGTTAATGATGATACTTTTAATTGGAATTTGAGTTGGGGTTACCTTATAAAATAATGGGCTACTTGGGAGTAAATTTATTCCTTTGTTGTAGGGAAAAACTAGCTTTATGCAAAATCATGAACTTACATCCCCCACCAGCCAAATATTGCATGTAGATGTAGTTCTTGCATTTCATTGATTTACAATGTAACTCTACCAACATATTCAATGTGCTGACCTACATGGCTGCAACGTCTCATGTTGCACACTACTCAGACGACGAATAAGGTGCAATAGGTCATTGTTTTGAACTCAGCTATGCTGTTGGAGTTGATGGACTCATTTACCTTCGAAGCTTTCGCAGTTATCTAATTTAGATGGCCTTCAGCCATGATATTTTTGTGTAATCATACTCCTTATGAGGAATCGATGTAATAAGTGTGTATTGAAACTCTGTTATAATTCCTTGATATTGTGCATGTCAGCATTACCAATCCAGGGATGACACTGATGCACAAAGACTTGACAGTTTGAGGTGTGGTCGCTACATTACATAAGTCCAGATTAGCTCTTATGAAGGAACTCCTTTTCCTTGAACAAATCAGTTAGTGGCTTGGTTTACTAAGGATACATATAGAATAAAGGTTGCAAGTCTGCAAACCACAGAATACTTCGCATGTATGCATGACCGATTTGGGATGATTCCAGAGGAAGCAACATTAACTTTCTCGAGTTCACAGTGGCAACTTGCATCAAATACACATGAATTAGAGGAAGTCACTCCTTTCAGCCGAACATATGCTTCATGAACAGAACATGAAGATAATGCTTATAAAAGTTTCCAATACTAGCTTAATGTTCAACAAGATTATGCAGAAGATAAGGATGTTGTCGATCGGATCAACAACAATTCATCCAGCTTTCCTTTTAAGTGGAATTCCACAGTTATGTGAACAAGGTAATAGCATTGGTCAGACCCAAAAGATATAATGGTGTATGCTTGAGGAAACCACCACGAGTAAGACAACATTACGAATATCTTTGGTTCTGATTTGATTTGATGATAGCCCATACTCAAATCAAAGATTGGATAATATGATAGGTCCATTAACTGATCACGAGGGTCAATTGATGATGACCCCATCTTTCTTCAACGCACATACAAGATATCCCTTAGAATGAACTAAGTCCGACAAGCTTTTATCTTCCAACTCTCCAAGTTGCTGTTTAGATTAACCAACTAGATCAGGGTATTTGACACAGATTCTTGGAGAAAGGGTGGTTTACAAGAAACCAGCCTAATCACGAACTCAACATAGCGGTCAGGGAACAACCTGGTAATACTTTCGAGAAGATATACAGAAATCATGAACCACCGATATGTTATTAAGCTCAGGAACAATCTTGCTTTTCAAGGCAAGACGATATGATCAAATAAGAAAGGGATTGACACACTCCTAACTCATTGATCAAAGAGTGCACCAAAAATAAGGACTAGGTAGCACGGTCAATCTTAGAATGTCCATTCAAAAACCAACATGCTAAGAATGAAATTATTGTCCATTAACTACTAAGCAACAAGGTTGCTAGGAGTACTGATTTTAGACATCATGATTCACTTGTTGGTATCCCTGGTGCAACAACACGGGGACCGAGGAATGAACAACGATGGTGAGAGGTATCACTGTGTCAAGAATTCATAAGAGGTGGTGCAATTCTCATGACAATCCTGACATAAAGAGGGCGACACTCCAGGGTAGGACAGAACAAAAGCGGAAATGGCATTTTGATCTACAGAATACAACTGCTTTGACCCAATCCTGGAAATGGATAAGGTACTGGAGCTTGTTTCTCCTAGTCATTCCAGAATAGAATGGCTTGACGGACCATAGGAATAATAGGCATCGATCAACACGAATGCTCGACTACTCCTGACTATCAATTGATAGACGGGGGTCAGAATACAACTAAATAGGGACAACTCAAGGAACATATAACTTTCTGAGTTGTAGATGCATGGGTTAGTATGTCGAATCAAGTTCAACATATTTATTTCGGATAACCCATGCAGAGTAACAACATAGAATCAAGAACTCATCAAGAGCACTCTGATTGTGATCTTTCGGTTCAAGGAGGAACTTCTGCCATAAGCAGTTCATGGTATTGGAAGAAGGAAATACCACGGACCAGGAGGGCTAATGCAAAGGTTACTAATATCCTAAAGGAACTAGCAAACACTATCAGCATGAAGTAGGTAGGGTGAATGTCAGGTTCAAGAGTCCATGAATAGAATGCCTACTAACTATATGGCATCACGGGATGCTTTCAAGAATGACGGCCAGAATCATCACATTGGGAACACAAAACGTGGCTAGATTACTAGGTGATCCCCTAAGACATCTAAGGTCATAACAGTAACTCCAACATACATACCAAGGCAATGAGTTACCTCAACACACCGAGTAGTGTGGATAATCTGGCCCAAAGGAAATCAGGAACGAAAGAAGGGATTTGCAACTACATCAGACTATTTAGAAACCTGGGACGACTCGGACAGCATAATGGTTGTAAATGCTTGAAAAGATTTGAGACATCCTGCAAAATGGTGGCATAACCACTCAATATCACAACATCAAGGTTCCGAGGCCAGCTATGAACACACGAAAGTAATAGAGACTGAACTGAGGCTTGAATCCATTAATCCTATAAGTCTACAGGTTAGTAACATGTGATCCTGATAGAAAGAAGAGAAAGCCTAGTTCTTTAACCCCCGTAGGAAAGATAGGATGACTCAGATCAGAAGGGCATAATGTATTAGGAGTAAAAAGAGTCATACGTTCCCATCCACAATCAATTCCCTTATATAACTAAAGAATTTCTAGAGTCAACTTCGACTAGTTTGACTTGGTAATCCTACAGGCAGTCAGTCTCTGATACCAAAGCTGTCAAGACCTCGATCCTAAGTAACACCGATCTAGCATGTAACACATCATATCACTTTGCGGCATCACACACGGTATTCCCACGGGTGCTACCATACCTGGCCTGGGACCGTTTGCGCCTTTTGGCTCACGTATATGATAGTGCCGCTAGCATCCATATGACAAAGAACCCGGGCCGACATGACTAGTCGTAAACCCAAGGTGGCGCTAACTTACAGGGACAGGCATACATGACCCAGCAACGAGCATGTCGATCGGCTAAGTATGAACCGAAGGTGTAGCAAGTTACAAGGACTTAAAGGAACAACGCTTGACATTTCCCCGAAGGGAAAGACATAGGAATGAAGAAGGACACATGCCGGCCAACCTAAGTGTTCCGGAGCAGTAGCTAGCTACCATGGCTCAGTGGAAGCACTAGGATACATTTATCGGTAAGATAGGCTACCAAGAATAAAAAACTAGGTTGTCAGATCCCACACATACCAAGCATTTCAATAATCATACACACATTATGCTCGATATGTGCAAATACAACATTGCATCACAACATGACTCTACAACTCAAGTATTTATGCAATAGGCCCTGAGGAGCCAAGTATTACAATCATGGGTCTCATGACCCAACATTCAGAGCATACAAAACCAAAGACACATGAGGAAGCTTAACATGTTTGTGTACAGACAACTACAAAAGAAAGCGGCTGAGAAGCCCGACTGTCTACAAGATCCTGCCGAGGGCACAAGAAAGTAGCCGAGGTAACAAGCTAAACATCGAAGTCCACACGGAACTACTAGCGAGACTGAAGTCTCTCTGCAAAAACATAAATTAAGCAAACGTGAGTACAAATGTACCCAGTAAGAGTTACATCAGAACTAACTACATATGCATCATTATCAACAAATGGCTGGTGGGGTTTAACTGCAGCAAGCCAGCTTTGACTCGATGGCTATCCTGAACTACGACTGCAAGAAACTCTTTTGAGGTGGTGCACACAAGTCCACATATTCACCATATCAATACACCACTATGGATCCGCTCCCGTCTCCCTACGAGAACGCCATCCATAGCAGTCATGCTTATCTTGCATATTTTAGACTATCCACTTTCACTTGTCTATGAACTGTATAGGCAACCCAAAGGTCCTTTACCTTGGACGCGGCTATTCGAATAGATGATGTTAACCCTATAGGGGTGTACTTCTTCACACATGTTTCCACCACTTAGCGTCTGCACACGACATGTGCTCGGCAGACTTCAACCGAAAGCCATCGTGGGTGTAGACCACGACCTGACTAACCATACAAGTCTCTAGTCCAGGTTTATCGCCTATTCAGGTTCCATCCACAGGTAGTCCAGCCGAGGTTTCCACATACGGCCCCGAACGATGTGTACAGGGTTCCACGACACCAAACGGGCGCCCCGCATACCCGGCCACATGCCTACCGCATCACAGCCCACCCCTTGGGTTAGCGCTGTGCACTGCCTCCAGCATACGACAAACATCAGAAACTACTTGCAACTAAGTCGAGCGCGGTCATATTTCAGGGCTCAGCGTGTGGTAGTAGTTGTTCATGGATCACAAACACAGAACTCAGTTCCTGAGGATGGCTTCAATGAGACAACGCACCATGTACTCCTACATGGCCTCTCACCGCTACCTTCACCAAATCGTGTTCGCACACTTAGCTCATACACAGTAGGACATGTTCAACACCATTCCAATTCATCCCCGATGAATCAGACCTGACTCAACTCTAAGCAGTAGCAGGCATGACAAACAAGCATGAATGAGTAGGCACAACAGGTCTCAAACAACTCCTACTCAAGCTAGTGGGTTTCATCTATTTACTATGGCAATGGCAGGTCATGCAGAGGAAAAGGGGGTTCAACTACCGCAGCAAGTAACAGATGAATCATTGTTGTCCTAATGCAGTAAAAGAGAGCAGGAGCGAGAGAGTGGGATCGTATCGGAATGAACAAGGGGGGTTCGCTTGCCTGACACTTCTGAAGATAGTATAGTTCTTCATCAGTGTCATCGATCTCATCGACGAAACGTCGTCTACTCAGAGGGGACAAATACCAGCAAACAAGGAAGAACACAATCAATGCAATGCACAATATGATGCATGATCATGACATGTCAATATGTTGTGATTTGAGCTAATACAACTAGCAACAGGTTAAATGGTACTGGTTTGAACCCTAGGTTCAAATTCAAACTCCATATGTGAAGGATTAAATGTCATTCTTATGATTTGTCCTAAACAGCACCTATAAGTTTTTCTAACATGCATGAAAATGGTACAGATGATTAGATTGGATTTTACTGATCATTTTTCATATATATATATATATTATTTCATTTGGAGTTATGGTTGAATTTCTATGAATTTTAGAAGTTTAGGCAAATTTCTGAAAATAAATAAATCATTTAGATTTATTTATATTCCCGAAATAATTTACTGCGCCAGCATGATAGCAGCATGACATCAGTAGGTCAACAGAACTGGTCCAGGTCAAACCTGACCGGTGGGGCCCATATGTCAGTGTAACAACTAACTAACAGCGTTATTTAGTATTAGGTTAACACTAATCTAGACTAGTTAAGGCCCTGGGCCCACATGTCAGTATTAGTAGGGGCTAATTAAGTTTGGTTAGCACTTAACCAAAATTAGTGGGGGCCTAGGCCCACACATCAGCGACCCTGGGGAGGTCAAACCCCAGGTCAAAACGGTCAAACATGCCAGCGTTTGGCCACCGGTGAGGCCAAACATGGTGGAGGGCGCAGGTTTCCTGCTCGGGCGACCAAAAGGACGACGGAGCCCATCTACGTGTAGCTGGGAGCAAGCCGCGTTGAGTGGTGTTGGTGGTTGGGCTCGGGGTTGTCGGAGCTCACGACGGCGAGCTCTAAGGCGGCGGCCAGAGTTCGGGTGAGCTCGGGTTCGGCGTTAGGGAGCACGACAGGTGGCACGGAGGCTTGCTACGGCCTCCTGGGGGTTGCACTGAGCATGGTTGTGTGCTCGGTTGCAGCTCTGGGTGACGGTGGCCACGGCGGCGACATTACCGGCGGAGCCAAGCTCTCGGGCTCGACGACAACGGAGTTAGCAGAAGGGGAGAGAGCCAGGGAAGAGGGAGGATCGCCGCAGCAGCTCACAGCGGTGCGACGGAGGCCTCACCGAGCTCGGGGAGGGGCTAGAGCGAGCGGGGCGGCGAGGGGGATCTCCGGTGGCCGATGACGAAGATGAAGATGATGGCGTTGCTTCAGGCATCCTGCGGGCACGTGCATCATCTCTAGAGAGCACGGAGAGGCGGGGTGGTGGCTCTGGCCATGGAAACGACAGGCGGCAGCGACGAGCTCCGCTCGGTGGTTACGTGCGAGAGAGCCAGAGGAGGAGAGGAGCTCGGGGAGAGAGTGAGAAGGCCTGGGGGGTGCGTGGCATCATGAGGGAGGTCCAGGGCAATGTGGGGGGTGAAGCAGGTAGGGAGGAGGTGGCGAAACGACAGTGCGCACGCGTCGGGCACGCGTCTGTCCTTCTGGCAAGGAGGAAGGCGATAGGAGGAGGCTAGTGGGATGGGCCGCCAGGTGTGCTGGCCAGCTGGGCCGCGACAGGTAAGCCAGGTAAGTTGCTTTTTCTTTTATTTATGTTTTCTATTTCTTCTCTAGTCTTTAGGGCTTTATTAAAAATATTAAACTAACTCAAAAATAACGAAACTGCTCACGCCCACTGTTTGAAATATTTCCAACAGTAAACATTTTAGTTTATGATTATTTGGACATCTAAAATATTTTATAGAATTTAAATGCCCAAATGCAAATAGAGTATGATTTAATCCAGTGACCCAATGATGTCCTATAAAACTGTGCACCATTTTTGTCAGAGGTTCTAGACCAAAGCAAAGATGATGAACATTTTAGAACGGCATTTCAGGTTCATTGAAAAAGATTTTAGGAAACCCTAGTTGGATTAAGTAGTGCTGGGGTTTCTGTCATCCCCATTTCATATTCATTCAAATTTAAACATGATGCACACATGAAGCTAGCCTAGTGCATTCCTAGAAGCTAGGGATGTGACATAGAGCCTCCACGAATATCTGCTTGCCGCCACGTAGGCGCCTGCCTAGTTGGCAGGCCGATCGTGTTGTAACGGTGGTGAGGTGGTGAAACCTTGTCGGGTGCAGGCGTGGCTATGGCCTTGTAATTGTCCTCGGCAAGTGCCTTGTCGAGGGCCTCACAGTCGTCCCCAGCAAGGCGGCAATGGCCTTGCCGAGGGGCTTTGTCTTCTGGTCCCACGTGGGCCTGCAGGCCATTAGTGTTCGCAAAGATATGCATGCTACTATGCATGCATCCCCAAGTCTTGGCCTTGACGCTGTCGATGGTGTCAAAGCTCTCAGACTCAAGGGTGATGGCCTTTCTAGTGCTTCACGGGCTGCCCCGTCAGGGAGCTTGCTAGGGCCACGCAAGCCGCCCCGGCAAGGGTTGTTAGGGGGAGGTCCAGCTCGTCCTCAGTTCTCTGTTCACTGCCTCGAATGTTGTCTTGGTAGTCCTGTGTTGTGCCTTCTTCTGCCCTGCCAAGCCTTGCCGCGGGCGTGGCTACGACCGCCAGTGCACAAGGGGCACAAAAGAGCCCATACTTTTGTAGACTGACAGGAGCCCCCGGGCCTGGTCCTCACATAAGTGTGAAGCGTTGATGGGCCAGGCGCAGAATAGTGCGCGGGCACGCGTGGCAGGGTTTTAACCGCTCTAAAAATCTTCGCCAGTTCCGCTTCCCCATGACCCGCATTGAGTGCGTGACGTGGGGGTCGTGCGTGGAACGGCCCCAACACGCCTGCGTCACCTCGTAGTGAATAGTAAAGAGGCGACCCGCGCCTTCCCCATAAAAAGAGGAATCTGCAGGGGTGCTGCTCATTTACCTCTGCGCCCTTCCCAATCTAGGAATCGCCATTCCCCTCTTCTCCCTCGAGCGCAAACCATAGCTTCTCGCTTGTGTTCGCCATCGCCACGCTTCCACTGCTTCTTGAACCCTTGCTCCTTCTTGGCCTCCATGGCGCCCAAGGCAAGCAAGGGCAAGGGAGCGACCAAGGTCGTCGAGGGAAAGGAGGTGCCAGAGAGTGAGCTGGTGAAGCTGCGGAAGAACGCCCTCTTCGTCTCGACGGCAGACGCGCTCACCCTTAGGGAAAATTCAAGTGCCTGTGGGGCAGAGAGACATCGAGGCATCCTGCCACAAAAATCATCCCTGCTCCCTTTGCCAAGCCTGGGTGAGACAAATACCCTTTCTTCGTCGATTACTTATCATGCGGGCTCTGCCCCCCTTTCTTCGACTTCTTCAACGACATCATGCACACCTACAGCTTCCATCTTCTGGATTTCACGCCGAATGTCGTGGTGTGCATGGCCTTCTTCGCCCACCTCTGCGAGGGCTTCGCCGGGGTGCATCCCAACAAGACGCTTTTCCACCACTATTTCGTCCCTCGCCTCCAGGAAAGGGGCGCCATCTTCAGCTGCGTCACTTGGATCCCAAGGGCCTTGAGCAAGGGCACGTACCAAAAGGGTTCCACAAAGGGTAAGTGGGAGCAATGGCGAGGCCGATGGTGCTGGATCGAGGAAGGAGCCGCAGGAGTTCTGCCAGGTCCGTCGGAGGTGGCCGGCCCGCGACAGTGACTCGGGCGAGCTCGATGCCGACGACAAGAAGCTCACGATCGCCACCACCAGGATCCATCACCTCACCTCAGCCAGGCTCACGCTCGAGATGATCGGGGCCGACTTCATCCGCCGCCCCATTGCTCCTTTGCATAATAAGGGGAGGCTGACCTGGGACTTCAAGAACGCGGCCGACATCATGAGGTTCCACCCCGGCCCGAATTATAACTTCACGGTGATACAACACACACATCTCTACCAGAGGCTTTTCCATCTCAAGGTGGACCAGACTGGCAAGGCTGAGAAGTTCGGCAAGGACACCAGGAACGGCAATGTGGACAACCCATTCAAGTTGCCGGCGGGGGTAGTCCCGTTGAGCAACAACTCTTGCATGATCGCCATCATCGCCATGATGTCGGCGTTCAATGCGCACGGCCTCGACTCGACCTGGGTGAGCCAGAAGCAAAGATAATGCATAAGTTCTTGGATAACTTGTCGGAGACGTATGTCTGCGTCGAGCCACAGCTCATCTTCCCCACCACTAAGAGATGGAGTACATTGCCACTAGGGTGGAGGAGGCAGCACTTGTTGAGGAGTCCAGCAGCCTTGGCATCCTGGAGGACGAGGGCGAGGAGGCCAAAGAGTAGAATAAGTTTGCTGAGTGGACGGGGTCTGCCGAGGGGCCCAGCGGCACCGGTGTTGGGGCTCCCCTTGTAGAAGAAATGGCCGAGGAGAGGGCCGAGGAGGCGGCCGAGGAAGCGTCTGAGGAAGCGTCCGAGGCGGATGAGCTTTCAGCCCCGAAGAAGCGCGTCCTGCGATGAGCTGGCTCTAGCGAGCCAGTCCGGCCCAGCAAGGCGACGCAGTGGCAAGGGGCTGAGGCGCAACCCATGCACCAGACAAGCCGCGCGGCCATGGAAGCGGTGAAAGAAGCTGCAGCAAAGAAGAAAGCTATGACCGCTGCCTCCTCCTCGACCAAGCGTGTCACGCCCTCGATGCGGCTATATCTCCCACGTGTCGAAGCACGACTTAAAGGCATAACCGCATTGAAGGCAATGTCGCAAGTGAGGTAATCTTCACACAACCCATGTAATACATAAGGGAAAGAGATACATAGTTGGCTTACAATTGCCACTTCACACAAATACATGAATAAAGCATTACATCATCCAGATACAATCAAGGTCCAACTACGGAACCAAAATAAAAGAAGAACCCCAAATGCGACAAAGGTCCCCGATCGACCCCAACTAGGCTCCACTACTGATCAACTAGAACGAAACAACACAAAGGGCAAGATCTTCATCGAGCTCCTCCTTGAGCTTGGTTGCGCCACCTTTCGTAACATAGGCTCCTACAAACTGGTTTTGAAGTATCCGTGAGCCACGAGGACTCAAGAATCCCATTACCATGGGTATCAAGACTAGCAAAGCTTAATGGGAAAGGAAGGGGTAAAGTGGTGAGGTTGCAGCAGCGACTAAGCATGATATGGTGGCTAACATACGCAAATGAGAGCGAGAAGAGAAACAAGCGGAACGGTCGTGAAGCTAGCAATGATCAAGAGGTGATCCTGAACACCTACTTACGTCAAACATAACACAGAAACCGTGTTCACTTCTCGGACTCCGCCGAGAAGAGACCATCACGGCTACACACGCGGTTGATGCGTTTTAATTCGGATCTGGTGTCAAGTTATCTACAACCGAACGTTAACAAATTCCCATCTGCCACATAACCACGGGCACGGCTCTCAAAAGTTTAAACCCTGCAGGGGTGTCCCAACTTAGCCCATGACAAGCTCTCGCGATCAACGAAGGAATAGACCTTCTCCCAGGAAGACCCGATCAGTCTCGGAATCCTGGTTTACAAGACATGTCGACAATGGTAAAACAAGACCAGCAAGACCTCCCGGCGTGCCGACATCCTGATAGTAGCCGCGCGTATCTCGTCTCAGGCCACGACCGGATGAGCACTACGCATAACTAGAACCGCACCTTGAGTTTCCCGAGGTGGCGCTGCAAGTGGTTTCTAGTTTGGACCAACACTTAGACAAGCATTGGCCCGGGGCTAATAAAGATGACCCTCGAGAGAGCGACTCCCAAGGGAAAAGTAGGTGGTGGTGAGGAAAATGGTAAAACCAATGTTGGGCCTTGCTGGAGGAGTTTTATTCAAAGCGAACAGTCAGGGGGGTCCCATAAATCACCCGACCGCGTTAGGAACGCAAAATCCGGGAACATAACACCGGTATGACGGAAACTAGGGCGGCAAGAGTGGAACAAAACACGAGGCATAAGGCCGAGCCTTCCACCCTTTACCAAGTATATAGATGCATTAATAAATATAAGAGATATTGTGATATCCCAACATAAACCCTGTCCAGCATGGAGCAATCTTCAACTTCACCTGCAACTAGCAACGCTATAAGAGGGGCTGAGCAAAGCGGTAACATAGCCAATCAATGGTTTGCTAGGAATGGTGTCAAAGGTTAGAGGTTCATGGCAATTTGGGAGGCTTGAAGAACAAATGGTAGGTAGCACAGCAAAGCGATAGAACGAAGCAACTAGCATAGCAATGATAGTAATGAGATCCAGGGTAGCGGTCATCTTGCCTGAAATCCCGCTAGGAAGAAGAGCGAGTCCATGAAGAAGACGAACGGGAGTAGTCGAACGAATCCTCACAATCGCAACATTACCGGAACTAAGAAGCAACACCGGAAAGAAACAAACAACATGGTAAATGCACAAGCATAAACATGGCATGATGCACAAACAAGTATGATGCATGTCCGGTTTAATGAGGCATGACATGGCAAAGTGCAACAAACAATACTACAAGTTAAGTGGAGCTCAATATGCAACGAGGTGCATGTTGACGGAACACCACATCAATTATTTAGTTTTCTCTAGTTATAAGCTACTCAACAATAATAAATGTTATTAAACATGGCAAGGGGTGAAGCATAATTAAGCTAGCTATTTAGGCAAGTTTAAATGAGGCCGGAACAACAAACAACAATCCCGGAAAATCCTCATGTTATTTAGCAATTTAATGCAACAACAATTTTTTAGCATTTAAATTGTTATTATCATGATGCGGATGACAATGCAAGTTTTAAGCAGTTTTTATGAAAATGTTGACATGAGCAGAAATGCATGAGATGAACAAAAAAACAAAACAAAAGACAAAAACCCAACCACGGAGAAAATAATATATCGCATCTCCGGAAAAGGCAAGAGTTGGAGTTACGAATATGGAAAGTTGTATCCGGGGCATTACAAAGCGCGCCGCCGCCTCCTCTCCCTTTGCGGACACCATCCCGATGGCAGATTTTGTCCTTGGGTCCTTCAGCACAAAGAGGAAGAGAAAGCCAGAAGAGGAAGACAAGTGAGCATCTTGACTCCCCATTCATTTCCTGATACTTTATCTAGATCATTTTATCTTGACTTGATCTTGTCTTCGCAAGGACACGGAGACACTGGCTTAAAGGATGGCGAAGAGAGCCAGGGCTTCGACCGGCGACGAGCCCCCCGACAACCATTTCACGTTCATCGGGGGTGATCTTCATCATCCCGGAGACCAGCCCCCAGCACAGCCCCCACTTAATCCCCCATCGTGAGTCCGTTATCCATCTCCCGCTGGCGGGCATTGGAATGCATATATTTAGTGTTGACCTTGTCGGGTTCGCAGGAGGAGAGCAGCAACAGGAGGAGCCACTGAGGGCCACCCTTGACACGCCGCCCCCATCAACCACGCCAACCAGAGGGGTGTCCTCGGCAAGGGCATCCAACGACAAGCCCACACGCATGGAGGAGGAGGTGGTGGGCACAGGTGCTGGCGACTCCGTCACGGCAATGGATGTTACTAGGGAGGGAGACACTTCCTCTCCACTCATCACAGGTAGCCGCTTGGCCCTTGCCCCTTGCCACCTTTGCCATGCGATTTTCTTTCTTTTCTTCGTCTTGAACTTTGGTTTTGGCTCTGCCTTACTCTCCTTTTTGGTCTGCAGATCCTCCCCCGATGGACCAGACGGATGTCGACGCTGTCATCAAGGAGACCGCCAAGGATGTCGAGGCTGAGGCCACCAAAATTGCCGCCAAGGAGGCCGCCAAAGGATCTGTCGGGGAGGCCGGCAAGGCCGCTACCGAGGAGGCCCCCAAGGGGCCTACCGATGAGGCCCGCAAGGCCGCTGCTGAGGAGGCCGCCAAAGCCGCCACTAAGGAGGCCACCAAGGAGCCTCCTAGGAAGGAAGTGGTTGATGACCAACCCTCTTCAGCTTCAGCCCCTGCCCCGAGCAAGTAGTTGAAGGTGGGCAACGATCTGTTTGTCACCATCTCAGGGACGGCAAGCACCGGAGCGCCAGTCAAAAGGGAGGTGTTCGACGATGAGGTCTTCACCGCTGCTGGGCTCCAAGTTGTTGATGAACCGAGCGCTAGCAGCAGTAGCACCAAGGAAGATCAGCACCTCTAGGCAATGAGTGCTAATTTTCAGAAGCTCCAAGCGCTCTACTGCGCTTGCAAGGATAAGGTGGACTCCAGGATGGCGGCTGTGGACAAGGCAGATGCAGACTTCCAAGAGTGCGTTGCTCAGATGCAAGTCTGGTTTGCCGAGGCCCGGCAAGACCTGAGGGCCACCTAGGACCAGCTGGGCATGCGCCAGCGAGAGCTCCTTCTGAAGCAGGTGGATATTGAGAAGGCCCAAGAGGCTGCAAAGGCAAAGGCCGCCAAGGATGAATCTGACCAGACGCATTTCCGCATCATGCTTGACACTTAAGAAGAGGACCTGGTCGCTCGTGAATAGGCGCTTGCCGCCAAGCTTCATGCCAAAGACGAGGAGGTTGAAAAGCTTGTCGCGCAACGGACCCAGGAGCAGAAGCAGGAGCACCAAGAGGCACTCGATGCTCTAGCCCTGGACCATGCCGGCAAGCTGAAGGAGGCTGTTGACGGTGCTGAGGCCATGGAGGCCGCCAAGGTTGAGCTGGCCAGCAAGGTAGAGAAGCTGGAGCTCGAGCTGGAGGAGCTGAAGAAGGAGATCACGATGCTGAAGGAGAACACGGACAAGGCTGTCCGCACCTTGACAGATCTGCAGGTCACCATCTCCTCCAAGACCAAGCTGCTCTCCGAGGCCGACAACTCCATCGCCGATCTGAAGCTCAAGGTGGATACCTTGGAAGGGACGCTCTCGGAGACCAGAGCCCGTGAAAAGACCCTGGTCAAGAACCTCGTAGATGAGAGACAACTGCTGCAAAATGCCACTGCCACCCACAACAAATTTGTGGCAGGCACGAAGCTCTGGATGAGCAGGCTCATCGATGTTGCGGAGAGGCTCACCACACAACTGTCCGTCATGGGCATGCCAAGCTTCAGGTTCTCCCGAGAGGTGAACGTGACCGAAAGTGCGAGGTTGACCTTGTTCTTCGAGCGCGTCCTCGACGCCCTGGTGCTGCTCCACTCCAATTGAGCGACCTATCTGGCTAAGGAGGCACGGAAGCTTTTCCAGGGCACCTTGACCAAGGTGCTCACCAAGGTGGTGCACTGGAACCCCAGTGTCGACTTCGCAAACGCGCTTGAGAGCTTGCTAGGGGATGCGGACCTCCAGGCGCTCCAGGAGCGCATCGAGCCCATCATCAACTGCATCGGCAGAGTTAAGAGGCTGGAGGGCCAGTGTCGGGATTAGCTGCTCCATTTCTTGTTGCCGTTGCGAGTCCACACCTAAGAAAATTTTATCTAAAGTTAGAACCACGGCAATCACTGATATAATATAACTTTTCTATGCTTTGAACTGAATGCATGTTATTTTCATGTTTGATCTCTCTTTGTATGTACTACTCCCTACGCTTAGTTGGATAGTCTTGCCGGCACGTTAACACTTGCCGTGGGCTCTTTGAACAACGGATCCTTAGTAGCCTGCTTGGGGGTGTTGCTGCCGGGCAAGACACCCTGCTGTTGTCGGCGAAGCCACTTGAGCTGTTGAGCGGACTCGAAACAGAACAAGGGTGCTGCCAATAGTGGCATGATTCCTTCGCGTGCAGGTTTTCCATACAAAAACCGAGAGCTTTTGAGGAAATAGCCTTACAAAAAGGAATATCACTCAAAGTTTTAGCGTGACTTAGCTTTTTGCTGCTACACGGACTGTCATTGCGGCCGTAAACGGCACCGCTCGCCTGGTTTCTGGTATCAGGGTGGCATGGACGATCTTGGTCTCCTCCACCACTAGCGCCTGCCACGTCGCCCGTCCGTGCTAGCATGGGCGGACCGGCTCCAGACAAACCGACTTCTGCGATCGTCTTCTTCTTCGGAGCCATGGCGATGATGAAACTGCTGCACTAACTGCTAGACCAGATTCTCACAACTTCTGCCCCCTACCTGGTGCACGAAAGATGTCGGCGAAACGAACACCTATGGGATCACGAGGATCCCTTCTACGGTTGGAGGGGAGAGAGCTATGCGAAGATCAGGTCTAGTGATTAGCATGAGGAGATTTTACCCAGGTTCGGGCCGCAATGCTGCGTAAAACCCTAGTCCTGCTTGTGTATATTTAGTGTTCTTGAGCTCTTGAACTAGCTGCGGTGCATGCCCAGTCCAAAAAGTTTGCATCCTCTCCCAGTACGCCTCGGTCCTCCTTCTATATGTCAAAGGGGTGGCCATGGCGGCACATAGGAGGTGGAAAGTATCTATAGTGTACATGCTTATAACTGACATCATAGGACAAACGCATTTAATGCGCTGCCTACGTGTCATGTAACTTTATCGGGGCGGTAACAGAAGCCCGTCCCGTGCCACCTCTTCCTGCCTTGACATGCGTCCGAGCTAACAAGGCATGCAGTGCCATGCTGGCTGGCTAGCGGATGTGCTGGCGTGGTGGTGGAGCCTCCACGAAGATCTGCATGCCGCCACGCAGGCGCCTGCCTAGCTGGCAGGCCGATCGTCATGTTGGAACGGTGGTGAGGTGGCGAAACCTTGTCGGGTGCGGGCCTGGCTGTGGCCCTGTAATTGTTCCCTACAAGAGTCTTGCCTGGGGCCTCATAGTCATCCCCGGCAAGGGCCTTGACGGGGGGCTTTGTCTTCTGGTCCCACGTGGGCCTGCAGGCCATTAGTCTTCACAAAGATCTGCATGCTACTATGCATGCATCCCCAAGTCTTGGTATCGACGCTGTCGATGGTGTCAAAAGTCTCGGCCTCAAGGGTGATGGCCTTGCTGGTGCATCATGGGCTGCCCCGGCAAGGAGCTTGCTAGGCCACGCAAGCTGTCCCAGCAAGGGTGTTGCCGGGGGGAGGTCCAGCTCGTCCTCAGCAGCCTGTTCACTGTCTCGAATGTTCTCTTGGTAGTCTTGTGTTTTGCCTTCTTCTGCCCTCACAAGCCTTGCCGCAGGCGTGGCTACGACTGCCCGAGCACAAGTAAGGGGTACAGAAGAGCCCATACTTTGTACACTGACATATAAAGTGACGTTCTTTTGCATTAAGATTTTTTGCATCCAACCATCGAAGCTCATGGCAACCTCTGCTTCCCTCTGCGAAGGGCCTATCTTTTACTTTTATCTTCTACCCTTATACAAGAGTCATGGTGCTCTTCACCTTTTGTTTTTACACTTTTTCTTTTTTGGCAAGCACTATGTGTTGGAGAAAGATCCAGATATATATATCCACTCGTATGTAGGTTATCATAAAGTATTATTGTTGACATTACCCTTGACGTAAAAGGTTGGGAGGCGAAATTATAAGCCCCTATGTTTCTCTGAGTCTGATTAAGTCTTTGAAATCATAAGTACCGCGTGAGTGTTAACAATTGTGAAAGACTAAAAGATGGTTGAGTATGTGGACTTGCTATACAAAAGCTCTTACAATGACTCTTTCTGATATTATGATAAATTGCAATTGATTCAATGACTGAGTTCATAGTTTTTTAGTTTTCAAAAAAAGTTTCTTATTCATACTTTACATTGTGAACGAATTGTAACTTTAGCATAAGAGATTATATGACAATATTTGTTGTTGTTATAAAGATGATCATGATGACCTCATGTCCGTATTTATTTTATCAACACCTCTATCTCTAAACATGTGGACATATTTATCGATTTCGGCCCTCGATTGCGGACAAGCAAGGTCTAAGCTTGGGGGAGTTGATATGTCCATTTTGCATCATGCTTTTATATTGATATTTATTGCATTATGGGCTGTTATTACACATTATGGTATAATACTTATGCCATTTCTGTCTTATTTTACAATATTTATATGAAGAGGGAGAATGCCGGCAGCTAGAGTTCTGGACCGGAAAGGAGCAAATCTGAGAGACCTATTCTGCATAACTCCAAAAGTCCTGAAAAATTATAGAGAATTATTTTTGAATATATAAAAAATACTGGGTGAAGAAATACCAGAGGGGGACCCACCAGGTGGCCACCAGCCTGGGGGTGCGCCCCTAGGGCTTTTGGGCCCCCTGGCAGGCCTCCGGTGCCCATCTTGTGCTATATGGAGGGTTTTGACCTGGAAAAAATCAGAAGGAAGCTGTCGGGATGAAGCGCCGCCATCTCGAGGTAGAACCTGAGCAGAAGCAATATAGGGCTCCGGTGGATGTGTTCTACCAGGGAAACTTCTCTCCCGAAGGGGGGAAATGGAAGCCATCGTCATCACCAACGATCCTCTCATCGAGAGGGGGTCAATATCCATCAACATCTTCACCACCACAATCTCCCCTCGAACCCTATTTCATCTCTTGTATCTGATCTTTGTCTCAAAACCATAGATTGGTACCTGTGGGTTGCTAGTAGTGTTGATTACTCCTTGTAGTTGATGCTACTTGGTTTATTCAGTGGAAGATCATATGTTCAGATCCTTAATACTATTAATTACCCCTCTGATTACCAACATGAATATGCTTTGTGAGTAGTTACGTTTGTTCCTGAGGACATGGGAGAAGTCTTGTTATAAATAATCATGTGAATTTGGTGTTGGTTTGATATGATGAGATGTATGTTTTCTTTCCTCTAGTGGTGTTATATGAACGTCCAGTACATGACACTTCACCATGATTTGGGCCTAGGGGAAGGCTTTGGGAAGTAATAAGTGGATGATGGGTTGCTAGAGTGACAGAAGCTTAAACCCTAGTTTATGCGTTGCTTCGTAAGGGGCTGATTTGGATCCACATGTTTCATGTTATTGTTAGATTTATATTAATTCTTCTTTTTTAGTTGCGGATGCTTGCGGGACGGGTTAATCATAAGTGGGAGGCTTGTCCAAGTAAGGACAGCACCAAAGCACCGGTCCACCCACGTATCAAATTATCAGAGTAACGAATGCGAATCCTACGAGCATGATGAAACTAACTTGACAATAATTCTCATGTGTCCTCGGGAGTGATTTGCTTTATATAAGAGTTTGTCTAGGCTCGCCCTTTGCTATAAGAAGTATTGGGCCACCTTGCTGCACTTTAGTTACATCTGTTGCTTGTTACCCATTATGAATTATGTTATCACACAACTATCTGTTACCGATAATTTCAGGGCTTGCAGAGAATACCTTGCTGCAAACTGCTTGTCACTTCCTTCTGCTCCTCATTGGGTTCGACACTCTTACTTATCGAAAGGACTATGATAGATCCCCTATACTTGTGGGACATCAATGCCCGGGTTGAGAGGCATGACACCTCCAACAAGTTCTTTAGCTGCAAAATGGAGGACAACAGCTTAGTTGGTGAGCATGTTCTCAGAGTGTCTGGGTGCTACAATCGCTTGAATCAAGTGGGAGTTAATCTTCCAGATAAGATAATGGTTGACAAAGTTTTCTAGTCACTGTCACCAAGCCATAAGGGTTTCGTGATGAACTATAATATGCAAGGGATGGAGAAAATGATCCCTGAGCTCTTTGCGATGTTTAAGGTTGCGGAGGTAGAATCAAGAAAGAGCATCAAGTGTTGATGGTTAATAAGACCACCAGTTTCAAGGAGGGCAAGGGAAATAAAGGGAAATTCAAGAAGAATGGAAAGGCAAATGCCACTCTGATGAAGAAACCCAATGCTCGACCCAAACCCAAGACTGAGTGCTTCTACTGCAAGGGGAACGGTCACTGGAAGCGGAACTGCTCCAAGTACTTGGTAGATAAGAAGGCTAGCAATGTTAACAATGGTATATTTGAAATACACGTTATTGATGTGTAGCTCACTAGTGCTCATAGAAGCATCTAGGTATTTGATACCGATTCAGTTGCTAATATTAGTATCTCGGAGCAGGAGCTGCGGAGTAATGGAGACTAGCCGAGGGTGAGGTGACAATGAGTGTTGGAAGTTTCTCCAAGGTTGATATGGTCACCATCGGCATGCTCGTAATACCTTCGGGATTAGTATGAAACCTGAATAATGGCTATTTGGTGCTTACGTTGAGCATAAAAAATTATATAAATATCAACATCCTGCCCTGTACTGCTCAAAATATCAACATATAAATCACCTATAAGTCATTCCGTCATGTGAGTGTTGATCGAACGGTGTGACCTAGTACGAACTCATGCCCATGACCGAGGACGCGGCTATCGATAGTTTAAATAAACACACTCTGCAGAGGTAGCGCATAGTACCCACACCACGGAACCCATGGCCTCGCCCTCCCATTTGGGTGGACCAACGAAGTTCCGACAAAACCGATCTACTGCCATGACACTCTCTCGGCCACTCTCACTCACTCCCCACTGGGATAAGTCATGGGTGGCCCCGTGTCTACCAAAGACACAACGACCACCGTAGTGGCCAAAACAATAAACCGTCCCAAGCGGGGACAAAAGCGCGCAAAATCCAACTACGGGCACACAAGGTTATGTCTGCTTACCGGGCCAGGGTACCGCATGCCCATAACATTCCCTCGTTGGAGGCACCGGCGAGAGGCACGACAATAGACCGCATTAGGGCCGTCCCATACCGGCAAATGTGGTTGCACTGGAAAAAGCCCAGTTCGGTGGCACCTGACCAACTTAATGACGGAATTTATCCCCAAAAATATAACTATGATAACTGATACTCCGATATCAACTATCAAACTATAACCCAAGTCATAGCAATATCCAACAATTAATCCAAGCATAATATCATCATCTCAAAATACTCCAAGGGTAGCACAACACTACTATCATGATGAATCCGAAAACAATAATCCTACTACTCCAATAACAAGAATAAAGCTATCCAGCTAAGATCCACATGTAAACATCATCTCCGAAAATAATACTCCAAGAAACAGAACATCAATTAGCATCATGAAAATAATCATACTAACCACTAATAATCCAAAGACAGCATGATATCCAAAGTAATACTCCAAAATATAATAACATATATCATCATGAAAATAATCATACTAACCACTAATAATCCAAAGGTAGCATGACATCCAAAGTAATACTCCAAAATATATATACTAATAGATATCATCATGAAAAAACCATAATATCAGCCACTAATACTCAAATGGAAACATGATTACTCATCAACTGCAAACATAACTCCTAGTAATCCAATCAATAGCATGGCAACAGCAAGATCCAAATAATACTCCAAGAAAATGCCATGCACAGAGTCATGTAGCTAAAGCAATATTTTATACAAGTTTAAATAAGTTAAACCATGTCACTGTATTGCAATCGTGCACATGGAGGGTGTGGCTTGCATGGGGTGGAAGAAAATCACCGGGAGAAAGTGCGAGAAACTCGCGGAACGAATCGCCGGAAATCGTACTCTCTTGGTCATTTTCAGAATGTCAAAACATGGTGAAAATGTGACCAAAAGAACAAGCTCAATGAAA
Organism: Aegilops speltoides; assembly: GCA_021437245.1. Classification (NCBI taxonomy): domain Eukaryota; kingdom Viridiplantae; phylum Streptophyta; class Magnoliopsida; order Poales; family Poaceae; genus Aegilops; species Aegilops speltoides. The sequence continues at coordinate 296,146,521 of CM038146.1, read as the reverse complement.
TGAAGAAGTGAGCGTTGGAATCACCTAAGGAGGGGATGAGGTGCTAAAGTGGCTCCAAGTTGGTGATGGAGGTCACTGGTGGTGGAGCAGAGGAGGGACAAGCTCGGCTTCGGTCTAATTTAGCCGAGCCGAGGCGGCGGCCATGGCAGCAGAGGGAGGACAAGAGAGCTTCTCCGGCTCGGGTGAGTAGCTAGGAGGGACCAGAGGAGTGTGGGGAGGCGAGTGGTGAGCTCGGAGGGCTCAGGGGAGGCCTTAAATAGGCGCGGGGCGAGGAGGCCGAGCTGGCACTACAGCGGACGCGTGTCCGGCGCCGCGGACATGTGCTCATGCGCTCGAGCTCGGGGGTAAACAACGGGGAGGGCACAGGGGAGAGCTCACGGGTAAGAGACGGCCAAGGGAGGGGCAGAGGTAGAGGCCGAAATGAGCTCGGATCCAAATAGAGCACAGTGCACCCATGGGCGAGCGTCGGCGAGCGTCGGCGAGGGGTTTTACGGAGACAGAGAGAAGTCCAGGAGGACAACGACGACTCGGTAAATCTATTAGACATGATCGTGCTCGCTGAGAGGCCGAGCAGAGGAGGGGCCCGAGCAAGAAGTCGCTCTGGACGCGGCCATTGCACGCCAAAGCGGTGGTCACCGCGCAGACTCGCGAGGAGAAGATGCCAACGGTTGGCAAACATTGTCTAGGGCGTAGTCCATCCAGGGGAGGTTGCAACCACGGTAGTAGATCGATTAAAACAGCTCTGGTTAAATGGTAAGCCAACTTTGAAGTTTACTGCAGTAAACATGGGTGAGCACTGGTGATTAACAGGAAGGATTTTGGGAGCAATGGAGTTGTCTGCGAGGTTGAGGTAAAGAAGGACTTTCATCCTGGAGGTTTTGAGGGGAAATGGACCAAGTTTTACTGCAGTTGCTTCACAACTGACCAAAATGGTCCATAAACTTGAGCATTATGATGCACTCACATGGTGTGGTAGAATGGGATGCAACTTGGCAAATCCTCATTATATGGACATATAAAGATGCTGTAAAAAGCTCAAGTCAAATGGGCAAGCCAAAATGGCACTTGCTTCACAAACATCAATTCTGTCTAGAAACGTGGAAACAGTTTGGTGATCAAATGGATAAATGAAATGATGCCAAATTGGGTGGAGAGATGTTTTATGGGTATAAGAATGATCTGGTAATTTATCAGGTTTTTTGAAGCAATATAAAATATACTTGCTTCACAACCTGAAAATATTGCCAGAATCAAAGACTGGCTCATGTGCTCACATAGATGATTGGATGGGGATGCAAATGGGTGGAGGGGGTTAATATGAGCACATTAAGGAGTGTGCAAAAGTTCAACTCATTTGGGTACTCCTAGTTAGTAGGTCCTTTACAAAGCCTTCTGTCTGACAGAAACTTTGAAAAATCACTGAGGACATATAAACATGCCCAAAAAGGTTGGGAGCCACTACGAAAAATATAAATGACACTTCCTTCACAAAGTGCCATTCAGGACAGAAATGAAGAATAATTATTGGGGAATTATTTTTGAACTGGCCAAGGAAATGTTTGGGCATATTTGAGCTATATATGACCCAAAGGAATTATGAGAATTATATGGGGATTTTTGGATGGACAAAAATATAGGTTGCTTCACAACCTAAGGCAGATAGGGTTATTTCCTTTAATGAAAAAGGAATATTCCCTAGAAAAGAATTTTAGGGTTTGGTCAAGGAGTGAAGTGACATGATCTTGGCAAGGTTTTTAGAATGATGAGCCACTTTGGGAGGGACTGAGGATGATTTCCCAGGTGGCAAGGCCAAAGAACCACTCCGAAAAGAAAAACAGAGCAACAACCAAATAAATCAAAAGAAAAAGGGAAGGGCCAAAATCCAGGCTGTTACAATCCTTCCCCCCTTAAAGAAATCTAGTCCTCGAGATTTGGTTGCTCAGGGAACAAGTATGACTTGAGGACACTGTTTCCATCTCGGGTATCCTTTTTCCTTTATTTATTGTTCCCACAAGAATTTTAGATGATCAACTTACCTTGCTCTGGGGTGGTTTGCTTCACCTTTCCCAAATTCTGACAGGTTTTTGCTCATATACCAAATCTTTTTACTGACGTGAATTTTCTCATATCTGCCGTGATATCCAATGGATCTGAATATAAATTTTCCTTTGGTCATGAAAACCTTTTTACTTCTGCCGTGGGGTTGCTTCAAAGAAATGAAAGCCTTCTGGGTTCAATAAATGCTGAGAATCCTGGCCATCCTCGTAATGGGATCTGACTGCTCACAAGTGGCACTGATTTATCTTGATTTATTTCTTTGGCTCGAGCATGAGATATGTACCAACGATTTGACTGCCTTCTGTTGTGAGCAATATAATGGTGTATGGAGTTATTGCTGTGTCATACCTCAAATATTTACATCTTGAAATTGGCCCGACAGGGGCTGACAGACAAATGCATTTCTTGACAGACTGACCATGTACTTGATTCCGTCAGTGAGTATATCGGGTCTGAGCTGATTGTTCAGCTTTTGATTTTTCTCATGTGGTTGATATACCCATATGTGGTAATAGGCTGTGATTTGCTTTCATGCTGCCGATGAACTCAAACTTTGGAGCTTGCAAAGAAATCTTGGATCTGACAGAACAGACTTGGATATTCCACACTATCCAGTTCAAGCGGGTCAGCGGGATATGAAAATCCTTCTAAATAGAGTAGGCTCTTGAGAGTATGCCTTTGCGTATCCATATGGAATAATGGCCTACAACTGACTTGGGTATACGGACCCTGATGATCGTGCAAAAACCATCATACCTTTGCTATCAGTCTCATCCTTTTTACAGTCATGATTTCTTTGTTAGGATACCTTACTGAAATAACTTGGCCACACCTGTCCTTGATTCTTCGTATGACCACTGACGCGATTAGTGCAATCATTTTGACATTATTCCTTGCTCTTGTTTTCCTGACCTGGGTCCGCGCACATATGACATATATACCCGGGGTTTGTAGTTGTACGGAGCTCATTGCTGAGGCCAACCATATAAGAAGGTGACAAGGTCTTATAATATCTCCTTGTCAGTTGCGGGAATAATGACCTTGATGACCATTATCAAGACTGTGGATTCTGTGATGTCATCTCCAAATATTGTCCATCCTTGTAATTCATGACATGTATTTCTGCTCGCGAGGTTGTGGGATCCTTACTTTCCTTAGGTATATCTGCTGTATCACTATCGCATCACGTATGAGTGACTGATATGACTGGCAATGCATGCTCACCATATATAAGAAGGATATGCCACCGAACACTCGATCCTTGCGGTAGGCATATGTTTTTTCTGAATTGTACCTCTGACAAAATTATTGCAAGTCTGGTACATGAGCGGTACTGCCATTCATTGGCAACTCTTCATATAATCTCTGAGGATGGTGCAATATTGTGGTACTGACGCGGACTGGGTAGCTTACGAGAGAAGCCATCCGAGTAGCTTGCTGAGGAAGACTTGTTAACTTCCGCTCAAATCTTTTGTCTGGGTATCATGCAGAAGAAGGCTCTATAGGTTACACACGAAGCTTGGTCTGATTATTGTGCTAGAGAAGCTTGAGTTCCATACTTGAGAAGCTTCTCCTCAGGTTTGCTTGTTGAGAAAAAATTATTCCGTCTGTCAGAAGCCTCCACTGAGGTGTCTTGCTGCGGAAGACGGGGTATCGTGGGCCAGAAATTGGTCACATATCATGCTGAGGAAAATTGAGGAGCCTTGCATCATAAATTTCTTCCAATAGCGTGTGGAAGAATACTGGGTTTCTTATATCCAAAACTTCATACAGATAACTGAAATCTATACACACGCCCATAATATTCTGAGGCTGATTATTTGCATGGGAACAATGGTTTGGCTGTCTTCCTTGAGCATATCATATTCTGACTTTATTTCGAATGACAACATATTTCAAGCATCATGCATTGCTGAGCCAAAACTTTGTATATGATCCATACCTCTGTCTGAAAATATACCGTTGATCTTGTACCTGACTTGCCTTGCTGTAGACTTGATCATTACTGTTGTGAGGATTTTGTACTGATGTAGACTCGATGCTGATAATCAATCCAAGACACCATTGATATTCTGAGCGAATATTAATACCATAATGCAGTTGACTGTGTAGACAATAATGTCTAGCTAAGCTTCTTCCAAATATTTGAAATCCTTATTTCTTCTTCAAGTCCGGTGTCAGGGGATGAGCAACTCTTTATAGGGGAAAATAATGTAACACCGGGGCCCAAAAAGAAAGAAGCAAAAGAAAACTCAACTAAGCAAAAGCACACAACAACAATAAATTGACACACAATCAATGTCACACATTACTGCGAGTCACACAATATGCATGCCTACTTAAGAACACAAATTTCATGGAATCTCCGGTTCTACGATCTAGCATGCTGTGACGATGTGCACGAGGACGAATAAATGTGTGGAAGAATTGGTGTAAACAGCGCTACACCAAGTGCTAGCTTAGCCAAATAGCAACCTGGACTAGCTTGGAGGCGAGGACGCACTCGGTAATCATGCAGTGGGAAATGAAGGTCGCAACCACATTATTATCAAGCGGATGGAAAAAGATCCATACTCGTCCAAAAATAGGATAGTAGGGAAAAACTGAGGCTGCTGACATTGCCCTTTCTTGATAACTAAGATCATTAAGGTTTGCCAACACAACAAAATAAAAGAACGATCTGGGACAGAAGCATTTCTATCACCGAAACAATAGACGGGACTGAAAGAAAGATATCAGCACGGTACCTGAGACCATTTTTTTCAAATAGTATCGGGATCACTTGGCATCGCTCTGCTGGGACAGAAATGACACCAAACATTGAAAGAAAAAGGAACTGGAGAAATGAAAAGGTTGAGCTATAGTGGATGCGAACCGATGCCAGCTACACTCACCAGATAAACCGTTAGTACAAATACTAAGGCTATATGCATGCTATGCAACAAAAAAATGCGGCAACCAAATGTAATCATCAAGCCATACTCTATACTACCAATTTCTACCGGTTTCTACCGCTCACGCTGACTAGGGCGTCCTACAGCCAGACCTGCTCTGATACCAAGCCCTGTGGCACCCTGGCTCAGAGAAACTGGAACGCCCCGTATTCCATCCCAGAGATCGAGGAGAAGTCTTTGGAATACGGCACTGCTTGACATAGAACAAATCAGCTCTTATTACAAGAATAATAATACACGGGTCTGATGTTACAAATAATCACATTAGCACGGCAACACTACGCCTGCGATACTACACTTGCTCTAGGCTAGTAGCGGAACAACTCGAAGCAGCGGAAATCCTCTAGCAGCGGAACAACGACGAAGGTGGTGAAACTCCACTCCGCAGGGACTCTGGCTGGGACACGATCTAGCTCACACGAACGGAAACCACGACAAGCAATCAAGCAACACGGCATCACCTGCAGTCTGGCATGACACTCTAGGTCAGTACATTGAATGTACTTGCAAGCTCACAACAACCAAAAACATCAAGGCAAGACAACAACATAGCATTAAGCAGGTTAATTAAATTAACAGCTACCATGATAGAACAGCAACTACTAAGCATGATATGAAACTACTATAATACTGATAACTCACCATCTCAGATCTTCATAACCATATCTCTCTTGGCTAACCGGCCAAGAAATATACCATCTTGATCACCTCATGATCGAAACCAAACGGTGATCTTTATGGCGATCACAACCATGACCAACACTTGATCTCGAACGGTGATCTTTCCGGCGATCAGTACCATGACCAACACCTGGTATCCAACGGTGATCTTTTCGGCGATCACTACCACAACCAACACTTGGTATCCAACGGTGATCTTTCTGGCGATCACTACCACGACCAACACTTGGTCCCCAACATCATCAACATCCTGCCCATCTGTACTGCTCAAAATATCAACATATAAATCACCTATAAGTCATTCCGTCATGTGAGTGTTGATCGAACGATGTGACCTAGTACAAACTCATGCCCATGAACGAGGACGCGGCTATCGATAGTTTAAACAAACACACTCTGCAGAGGTAGTGCACTGTACCCACACCACAGAACCCATGGCCTCGCACTCCCATTCGGGTGGACCAACGGCGTTCCGACAAAACCGATCTACTGCCATGACACTCTCCCAGCCACTCCGACTCACTCCCCACTGGGCTATGTCATGGGTGGCCCCTTGTCTACCAAAGACATATCAACCACCGTCGTGGCCAAAACAATAAACCGTCCCAAACGGGGACAAAAGCACGCAAAATCCAACAATGTGCACACAAGGTTATGTCTGCTTACCGGGCCAGGTTACCGCACGCCCATAACATTCCTGTTGGAAATATGCCCTAGAGGCAATAATAAAAGTATTATTATATTTCAATGTTCATGATAATTGTCTTTTGTTCATGCTATAACTGTGTTATCCGAAATCATAATACGTGTGAACACTTAGACCCCAATATGTCCCTAGTGAGCCTCTAGTTGACTAGCCCGTTGTGATCAATAGATGGTCATGGTTTCGACTATGGACATTGGATGTCGTTGATAACGGGATCACATCATTAGGAGAATGATGTGATGGACAAGACAATCATAAGCATAGCATAAAAGATCGTATAGTTCGTTTGCTAGAAGCTTTGCCAATGTCAAGTATCTATTCCTTCGACCATGAGATCGTGCAACTCCGGTTACCGTAGGAGTGCCTTGGGTGTATCAAACGTCTGGCGAATCGGGTGACTATAAAGGTGCATTACGGTATCTCCGAAAGTATCATTGGGTTGACATGGATCGAGGCGGGATTTGTCACTCCGTATGACGGAGAGGTATCTCTGGGCCCACTCGGTAATGCATCATCATAATGAGCTCAATGTGACCAAGGTGTTGGTCACGGATCATGCATTACGGTGCGAGTAAAGTGACTTGTCGATAACGAGACTGAGCGAGGTATTGGGATACCGACGATCGAGTCTCGGGCAAATAACGCACCGATTGACAAAGGAATTGCATACTGTGGTTTGATAGAATCCTCGACATCGTGGTTCAACCGATGAAATCATCGAGGAGCATGTGGGAGCCAACATGGGTATCCAGATCCCGCTGTTGGTTATTGCCCGAGAGTCGTCTCGGTCATGTCTGCGTGTCTCCGAACCCGTAGGGTCTACACACTTAAGGTTCGGTGGCGCTAGGGTTAGTAGGAAGACTAGTATGTGAATACGAATGTTGTTCGAGTCCGGATGAGATCCCGGACGTCACGAGGAGTTCGGAAGGGTCCGGAGGTAAAGAATAATATATAGGAAGTGGTGTTTGACCATCGGAAAGTTTGGGGTTACTGGCAAAATCTGGGACCACGGAAGGGTCCGGGTCCACCGGTGGGGCCACCCATCCGGAGGGCCCCATGGGCCATAGGGGAAGGAACCAGCCCACAGGGGCTGGTGCGCCCCTAGGCCCACCCGCGCCTAGGGTTGAAACCCTAGGGGTGGGGCGCCCACGGCTTGGGGGCACTCCACCCCTTGCGCCGCCCCCTTGAGATTGGATCTCTAGGGGCCGCCACCGGGGCCTATATAAAGGGGGGGGGGGCTGCTGTACACATCTCCCAAGGCGCAGCCCTCCCTCCCAACACATCTCCTCCTCCGTAGAGCTCGTGAAGCCACAGCCGAGTATCTTGCATCACCACCATCACCACGCCGTCGTCTTGCCGGTGGTGCCGTCTTCCTCAACCTCTCCTTCCCCTTGCTGGATCAAGAAGGAGGAGACGTCGCTCGTCCCGTCACGTGTGTTGAACGCGGAGGTGCTGTCCGTTCAGCACTTGGCATCGGTGATCTGAATCACGTTCGAGTACGACTCCATCATCACCAAGCAAGCTTCGCACGCGATCTACAAGTGGTATGTAGATGCAAACTCTCTCCGTTACTCATTGCTTAGATGAACTCATAGATGGATCTTGGTGAAACCGTAGGAAAAATTTTAATTTTCGCAGCGTTCCCCTACGGTGGCATCATGAGCTAGGTCTATGCGTAGTTCTCTAATGCACGAGTAGAACACAAATTTGTTGTGGGCGTTGATCTTGTCATCTTACTTGCCCCTACTAGTCTTTTCTTGCTCAAGCGGTATTGTGGGATGAAGCGGCCGGACCAACCTTACACGTGACGCTTACGTGAGACCGGTTCCACCGGTGACATGCACTAGTTGCATAAGGTGGCTGGCGGGTGTCTGTCTCTCCACTTTAGTTGCAGCGGATTCGATGAACAGGGCCCTTATGAAGGGTAAATAGAAGTTGACAAAATCACGTTGTGGTGATTCGTAGGTAAGAAAACGTTCTTGCTAGAACCCAATCGCAGCTACGTAAAAGATGCAACAACAACTAGAGGACGTCTAACTTGTTTTTGCAGCGATTGATCATGTGATGTGATATGGCCGAAGTTGTGATGAATGTTGAATTGTGATGTATGAGATCATGTTCTTGTAATAGGATTCACGACTTGCATGTCGATGAGTATGACAACGGCAGGAGCCATAGGAGTTGTCTTTATTTTTTGTATGACTGCGTGTCATTGAAGAACGCCATGTAAACTACTTTACTTCATTACTAAACGCGTTAGTCATAGAAGTAGAAGTAGTCGTTGGCGCGACAACTTCATGAAGACACGATGATGGAGATCATGATGATGGAGATCATGGTGTCAAGCCGGTGACAAGGTGATCATGGAGCCTCGAAGATGGAGATCAATGGAGCTTGATGATATTGGCCATATCATGTCACAACTATATATAATTGCATGTGATGTTTATTATGTTTTTACATCTTGTTTACTTAGGACGACGGTAGTAAATAAGATGATCCCTTATAAAATTTCAAGAAGTGTTCTCCCTAAGCGTGCACCGTTGCTACGGTTAAATCGTTTCTAAGCACCACGTGATGATCGGGTGTGATGGATCCTTACGTTCACATACAACGGTGTAAGACATTTACACAGCGAAAACACTTAGGGTTAACTTGCGAGCCTAGCATGTGCGGACATGGCCTCGGAACACGGAGACCGAAAGGTCGAACACGAGTCGTATGGAAGATACGATCAACATGAAGATGTTCACCGACGATGACTAGTCCGTCTCACGTGATGATCGGACACGGGCTAGTCGACTCGGATCGTGTAACACTTAGATGACTAGAGGATGTCTAATCTAAGTGGGAGTTCGTAATTTTGATTAGAACTTTATTATCATGAACTTAGTCTAAAACTTTGCAAATATGTCTTGTAGATCAATGGCCAACGCTAATGTCAACATGAACTTCAACGCGTTCCTAGAAAACCAAGCTGAAAGATGATGGCAGCAACTATACGGATTGGGTCGGAACACGAGATCATCCTCATAGCTGCCAAGAAAGCAGTATGTCCTAGAAGCACCATTAGGTGACCCACTGTTCTCCGGCGCTGCAAAGGCGATTTGAGCGTCTGGCGGACTCGTTCGATGATTACTCCCTCGTTCAGTGCGGTATGCTCTACAGCTTAGAACCGGGGCTCCAAAAGCGTTTTGAGCATCACGGAGCATATGAGATGTTCGAAGAGCTGAAACTAGTTTTCCAAGCTCATGCCCGGGTCGAGAGATATGATGTCTCGACAAGTTCTCTGATTGTAAGATGGAGGAAAACAGTTACGTCGGTGAGCACATCCGAAGATATCCGGGTTGCACTTCGTATGACCCAGTTGAACATTAACCTCCCAGATGAGGCGGTCATTGAGAATCCTCGATCGCTCCCACCAAGCTTCAAGAGCTTTGTGATGAACTACAACATGCGAGGGATGGTAAAGACCATTCTGAAGTGTTCTCAATGCTAAAGTCAGCAGAGGCTGAAATCGAGAAAGGAACATCAAGTGTTGATGGTCAATAAGACCACTAAGTTCAAGAAGGGCAAGGGTAAGAAGAACTTCAAGAAGGGCGGCAAGGATGTTGCCGCCGCCCGTAAGTCTGTTGTCGGAAGAAGTCAAAGAATGGACCCAAGCACGAGGTCGAGTGCTTTTATTGCAAGGGAAGGGTCCTTCGAAGCGGAACTGCCCCAAATACTTAGCGGATAAGAAGGCGGCAACACCAAAGGTATATTTGATATACATGTAATTGATGTGTACCTTACCGATTACTCGTAGTAACTCCCGGTATTTGATACGGTGCCGTTGCTCATATTTGTAACTCACAGCAGAGCTGCGGAATAAACGGAGGCTGGCGAAGGGCGAGGTGACGATCTTGGCGTCGGGAATGGTTCCAAGGTCGATGTGATCGCCGTCGCACGCTGCCTCTACATTTACCTACGGGATTAGTTTTAAACCTCAATAATTGTTATTTAGTGCCAAGTTTGAGCATGAACATTGTATCTGGATCTCGTTTAATCGAGATGGCTACTCATTTAAGTCCGAGAATAATGGTTGTTCGATTTATATGAGAGATATGTTTTATGGTCATGCTCCGATGGTCAATGGTTTATTCTTAATGAATCTCGAGCGTAATATTACACATGTTCATAGTGTGGATGCGAAAAGATGTAAAGTTGATAACGATAGTCCCACATACTTGTGGCATCGCCGCCTTGGTCACATTGGTGTCAAGCGCATGAAGAAGCTCCATCTTGATGGACTTTTAGAGTCTCTTGATTATGAATCGTTTGACACATGCGAACCTTGCCTCTTAGGCAAAATGACCAAGACTCCGTTCTCGGAACAATGGAGCGAGCAACCAACTTGTTGGAAATCATACATACCGATGTGTGCGGTCCAATGGCGTTGAGGCTCATGGAGGATATCGTTATGTTCTCACTCACCGGCGACTTGAGTAGATATGGGTATGTCTACTTAATGAAACACAAGTCTGAGACCTTTGAAAAGTTCAAGGAATTTCAGAGTGAGGTGGAGAATCAACGTGACCGAAAGATAAAGTTCCTACGATCGGATCGTGGAGGAGAATATTTGAGTCACGAATTTGGCACACACTTAAGAAAATGTGGAATCGTTTCACAACTCACGCCGCTGGAACACCTCAAATAAACGGTGTGTCCGAACGTCGTGTCGCACTCTATTGGATATGGTGCGGTCTATGATGTCTCTTACCGATTTACGCTATCATTTTGGGGATACGCTCTAGAGACAGCTACATTCACTTTAAATAGGGCACCGTCTAAATCCGTTGAGGCGACACCATATGAATTATGGTTTGGGAAGAAACCTAAGTATCGTTTCGAAAGTTTGGGGATGCGATGCTTATGTCAAGAAACTTCAACTGAAAAGCTCGAACCCAAGTCGGAAAAATGCGTATTCATAGGATACCCTAAGGAAAGCTATCGGGTATACCTTCTACTTAAGGTCCGAAGGCAAAGTATTTGTTGCTAAGAACGGATGCTTTAGAGAAAGAGTTTCTCTCGAAAGAAGTAAGTGGGAGGAAAGTAGAACTTCGATGAAGTACTACCTCACGAGCGGAAAGTGGTGCCGCGCAGAAACCATTCTGTAATGCCCACACCCATCAAGAGGAAATCATTGATGATGATCAAGATACTTGGATCAAGTTACTCTTGAACTTGAAGGTCCACAAGGACACGTTCCGCACTGCAGTGGTACGGCAACCTGTCATGGAAATCATGTTGCTAGACAACAATGAACCTTGAACTATGAAGAAGCAATGGCGGCCCGGATTCCAACAAATGGCTTGAGGCCATGAAATCCGAGATAGAATCCATGTATGAAAACAAAGTATGGACTTTGACAGACTTGCCCGATGATCGGCGGCGATAGAAAATAAATGGATTTTTAAGAAGAAGACGGACGCGGATGGTAATGTTACCATCTATAAAGCTCGACTTGTCGCTAAGGGTTATCGACAAGTTCAAGGGATTGACTACTGACGAGACATTCTCTCCGTGGCGAAGCTTAAGTCCGTCCGAATCATGTTAGCAATTGCCGCATACTATGATTATGAGATATGGCGATGGACGTCAAAACGGCATTCCTTAATGGACATCTTAAGGAAGAAGCGTATATGATGCAGCGGAAGGTTTTGTCGATCCTCGAATGCTAGCAAAGTATGCAAGCTCCAATGATCCATTTATGGGCTGGTGCAAGCATCTCGGAGTTGGAACATTCGCTTTGATGAGATGATCAAAGCGTTTGGGTTCTGTGAGACTTATGGAGAAGCTTTGTGTTTACAAGAAAGTGAGTGGGAGCTCAGAGCATTTCTCCTATTATATGTAGATGACATACTCTTGATGGGAAATGATACAAAACTATGGACAGCATTAAGGCCTACTTGAACAAGTGTTTTTCAATGAAGGACCTTGGAGAAGCTGCTTATATATTAGGCATCAAGATCTATAGGGATAGATCGAGGCGCCTCATAGGTCTTTCACAAAGCACATACCTTGATAAGATTTTGAAGAGGTTCAAAATGGATCAGTCCAAGAAGGGGTTCTTGCCTATGTTACGGTGTGAAACCGAGCTCAGCTCGATCACCGACCACGACAAAAGATAAAGAAGAGATGAGTGTCATCCCTATGCTTCAGCCATAGGATCTATTATGTATGCCATCTTTGTGTACTGGACCGATGTAAACCTGGCCGTAAGTTTGGTTGCAAGATACCAAAGTAATCCCGCAAGGAACACTGGACAGCGGTCAAGAATATCTGAAGTACCGAAAAGGACAAAGGAAATGTTTCGTTTATGGAGGAGACGAAGAGCTCGTCGTAAAGGGTTACGTCGACGCTTAGCCGACTCAGATCTGGATGACTCTAAGTCACAAACCGGATCGTGTATATGTTGAATGGTGGAGCGATGGCTGGTGCAGCTGCAAGCAGAGCGTCGTGGCGGGATCTACGTGTGAAGCGGAGTACATGGCAGCCTCGGAGGCAGCGCATGAAGCAATATGGGTGAAGGAGTTCATCACCGACCTAGGAGTCATACCCAATGCGTCGGGGCCGATCAAACTCTTCTGTGACAACACTGGAGCTATTGCCCTTGCAAAGGAGCCCAGGTTTCACAAGAAGACCAGGCACATCAAGCGTCGTTTCAACTCCATCCGTGAAAATGTTCAAGATGGAGACATAGAGATTTGCAAAGTGCACACGGATCTGAATGTCGCAGATCCGTTGACTAAACTCTCTCGCGTGCAAAACATGATCAACACCGAACTCTATGGGTGTTCGATTCATCACAATGTAACTAGATTAGTGACTCTAGTGCAAGTGGGAGACTGTTGGAAATATGCCCTAGAGGCAATAATAAAAGTATTATTATATTTCAATGTTCATGATAATTGTCTTTTGTTCATGCTATAAGCGTGTTATCGGAAATCATAATACACGTGTGAACACTTAGACCCCAATATGTCCCTAGTGAGCCTCTAGTTGACTAGCCCGTTGTGATCAATAGATGGTCATGGTTTCACGACTATGGACATTGGATGTCGTTGATAACGGATCACATCATTAGGAGAATGATGTGATGGACAAGACAATCATAAGCATAGCATAAAAGATCGTATAGTTCGTTTGCTAGAAGCTTTGCCAATGTCAAGTATCTATTCCTTCGACCATGAGATCGTGCAACTCCGGTTACCGTAGGAGTGCCTTGGGTGTATCAAGCGTCTGGCGAATCGGGTGACTATAAAGGTGCATTACGGTATCTCCGAAAGTATCATTGGGTTGACATGGATCGAGGCGGGATTTGTCACTCCGTATGACGGAGAGGTATCTCTGGGCCCACTCGGTAATGCATCATCATAATGAGCTCAATGTGACCAAGGTGTTGGTCACGGGATCATGCATTCGATGCGAGTAAAGTGACTTGTCGATAACGAGACTGAGCGAGGTATTGGGATACCGACGATCGAGTCTCGGGCAAGTAACGCATACCGATTGACAAAGGAATTGCATACGGGGTTTGATAGAATCCTCGACATCGTGGTTCAACCGATGAAATCATCGAGGAGCATGTGGGAGCCAACATGGGTATCCAGATCCGCTGTTGGTTATTGCCCGAGAGTCGTCTCGGTCATGTCTGCGTGTCTCCGAACCCGTAGGGTCTACACATAAGGTTCGGTGGCGCTAGGGTTAGTAGGAAGACTAGTATGTGAATACGAATGTTGTTGAGTCCGGATGAGATCCCGGACGTCACGAGGAGTTGCGGAAGGGTCCGGAGGTAAAGAATAATATATAGGAAGTGGTGTTTCGCCATCGGGAAAGTTTGGGGTTCTGAAGCAAAATCTGGGACCACCGGAAGGGTCCCGAGGTCCACCGGTGGGGCCACCCATCCGGAGGGCCCCATGGGCCATAGGGGAAGGAACCAGCCCACAGGGGCTGGTGCGCCCCTAGGCCCACCCCGCGCCTAGGGTTGAAACCCTAGGGGTGGGGGGGCGCCCCACCTGGCTTGGGGGGCACTCCACCCCCTTGGCCGCCGCCCCCCCCTTGAGATTGGATCTCTAGGGGGCCGGCCACCCCCCTGGGGGCCTATATAAAGGGGGGGGGGGCTGCTGTACACATCTCCCAAGGCGCAGCCCTCCCTCCCAACACATCTCCTCCTCCGTAGAGCTCGTGAAGCCACAGCTTGAATCTTGCATCACCACCATCACCACGCCGTCGTCTTGCCGGTGGTGCCGTCTTCCTCAACCTCTCCTTCCCCCTTGCTGGATCAAGAAGGAGGAGACGTCGCTCGTCCCGTACGTGTGTTGAACGCGGAGGTGCTGTCCGTTCAGCACTTGGCATCGGTGATCTGAATCACGTTCGAGTACGACTCCATCATCACCAAGCAAGCTTCCGCACGCGATCTACAAGTGGTATGTAGATGCAAACTCTCTCCCGTTACTCATTGCTTAGATGAACTCATAGATGGATCTTGGTGAAACCGTAGGAAAAATTTTAATTTTCTGCAACGTTCCCCTACAATTCCCTCATTGGAGGCGAGAGGCACGACAATAGACCGCATTAGGGCCGTCCCATACCGGCAAATGTGGTTGCACTAGAAAAAGCCCGGTTCGGTGGCACCTGACCAACTTAATGACGGAATTTATCCCCATAAATATAAATATGATAACTGATACTCCGATATCAACTATCAAACTATAATCCAGGTCATAGCAATATCCAACAATTAATCCAAGCATAATATCATCATCTCAGAATACTCCAAGGGTAGCACAACACTACTATCATGATGAATCCGAAAACAATAATCCTACTACTCCAATAACAAGAATAAAGCTATCCAGCTAAGATCCACATGTAAACATCATCTCCAAAAATAATACTCCAAGCAACAGAACATCCACTAGCATCATGAAAAAAATCATACTAACCACTAATAATCCAAACATAGCATGATATCCAAAGTAATACTCCAAAATATAATAACATATATCCTCATGAAAATAATCATACTAACCACTAATAATCCAAAGGTAGCATGACATCCAAAGTAATACTCCAAAATATACTAACATATATCATCATGAAACAACCATAATATCAGCCACTAATACTCCAATGGCAAAATGATTACTCATCAACTGCAAACATAACTCCTAGTAATCCAAACAATAGCATGACAACAGCAAGATCCAAATAATACTCCAGAAAATGCCATGCACAGAGTCATGTAGCTAAAGCAATATTTTAAACAAGTTTAAATAAGTTAAACCATGTCACTGTATTGCATTCATGCACATGGAGGGCGTGGCTTGCCTGGGGTGGAAGAAATCACCGGAAGAAAGTGCGAGAAACTCGCGGAACGAATCACCGGAAATCGTACTCTCTCGGATGGGGATGAGTAAGGGAAAGGGTAGAATGGTCATTTTCAGAATGTCAAAACATGGTGAAATTTTTACCAACAGAACAGGCTCGACGAAACAAAGAAGTGAGCGTTGGAATAACCTGATTCGGAGTTACGGTTAAAAAGTTGTGGAGGATTGAAGTTCAGGGACTATTCGCAAAAAATATCATTACATATAGGTCCCTGAGTGGATAAGCAGAAGCGGGTTTTCAGAAATACGCTTCCGGTCAGCGAAAACGAATTCCACGGAATACGTTTCCACTGATCCACGTCAGCGAGGGCGGGGTTGTGGCGTGAGGGTGCCACGTGGTGGGGCCCGTCACTTATCCACGTCACCAGGCCGGCCCAGTCAGCGCAGAGAGGCCGAAAGGCGAGGCCCAGGGACAGGGTCAACATCGTCTTCGTCTCGCCCGTGTTCGCCCGCGGTCCAGATGGAGGTCGCTGGAGCGGGAGCTCCTCCGGCTGGCTCCGTCCATCTCTGGCGGCGCCCGACCCACCAAAATGCTCAGGAGATGGAGGCATGTCCATCCCCACACTAAACGGGTCTGGAAGAGGGCGGGAGCAAGGGCACCATGGACCATGGCGGACAGTAGCTTTGGGCAGCAATGGGCTTGCGGCTAGAGGCCACCGGAGGAGGGGATGAGGTGGTAGGGTGGCTCCGGGGTGGTGATGGAGGTCGCTGGTGGTGGAGCAGAGGAGGGGGAAGCCCGGCTTCGGGCTAATTTAGCCGAGACGAGGTGGCGGCCATGGTAGCAGAGGGAGGGCAAGAGAGCTTCTCCGGCTCGGGTGAGTAGCTAGGAGGGACCATAGGAGTGAGGGGAGGCGAGTGGTGAGCTCGGAGGGCTCGGTGGAGGCCTTAAGTAGGCGTGGGGGCAAGGAGGTCGAGCTGGCACCGCAGCGGACGCGAGACCGGCACCGCGGACGCGTGCTCGCGCACTCGAGCTTGGGGGTAAACGATGGGGAGGGCACAGGGGAGAGCTCACAGGGAAGAGACGACCAAGGGAGCGGCAGAGGAAGAGGCCGAAACGAGCTCGGATACAAACAGAGCACAATGCAACCGTGGGCGAGCGTCGGCGAGGGGTTTTACAGAGAGGGAGAGAGGTCCAGTAGGATGGCGACAGCGTGGTAAATCTAGTAGACATGATCGTGCTAGCTGAGACGCCGAGCAGGGGAGGGGCCCGAGCAAGAAGCCGCTCTGGACGCGGCCATTGCACGCCAAAGCGGTGGTCACCGCACAGACTAGCGAGGAGAAGATTCCAAGGGTTGGCAAACATTGTCTAGGGCGTAGTCCATCCAGGGGAGGTTGCAACTGCGGTGGTAGATCGATTAAAACAGCTCTGGTTAGACGGTAAGCCAGTAAACTTGGGTGAGCACTGGTGATCAACAGGAAGGATTTTGGGAGCAATGGAATTGTCTGCGAGGTTGAGGTAAAGAAGGACTTTCATCCTGGAGGTTTTGAGGGGAAATGGACCAAGTTTTACTGCAGTTGCTTCACAACTGACCAAAATGGTCCAGAAACTTGAGCATGATGATGCACTCACATGGTGTGGTAGAATGGGATGCAATTTGGCAAATCCTCATTATATGGACATATAAAGATGTTGTAAAAAGCTCATGTCAACTGGGCAAGCCAAAATGGCACTTGCTTCACAAACATCAATTTTGTCCAGAAACTTGGAAAATTTTGGTAATCAAATGGATCAATGAAATGATGCCGAATTGGGTGGAGAGATGTTTTATGGGTATAAGAATGATCTGGTAATTTATCAGGATTTTTCAAGCAATATAATATACTTGCTTCACAACCTAAAAATATTGCCAGGATCAAAGATTGGCTCCTGTGCTCACATAGATGATTGGATGGGGCTGCAAATGAGTGGAGGGGGTTAATATGAGCACATTAAGGTGTGTGCAAAATTTCAACTCATTTGGGTACTCCTAGCTAGTACTCCCTTTACAAAGCCTTCTGTCTGACAAAATCATTGAAAAATCACTGAGAAAGATTGGCTAGGCAAATAAAGTTGAACTTGTGCATGAGGCAATTATTTGGATATATAAACATGCCCAAAAAGCTTGGGAGCCACTACGAAAAATATAAATGACAATTCCTTCACAAAGTGCAATT
Organism: Aegilops speltoides; assembly: GCA_021437245.1. Lineage (NCBI taxonomy): Eukaryota > Viridiplantae > Streptophyta > Magnoliopsida > Poales > Poaceae > Aegilops > Aegilops speltoides. The sequence goes on along the minus strand of CM038146.1, from coordinate 296,128,537 downwards.
CAGGACAGAAATGAAGAATAATTATTGGAGAATTATTTTTGAACTAGTGAAGGAAATGTTTGGGCATATTTGAGCTCTATATGACCCAAAGGAATTATGAGAATTATTTGGGATTGGATGAACAGAAATATAGGTTGCTTCACAACCTAGGGCAGATAGGGTTATTTCCTTTAATGAAAAAGGAATATTCCCTAGAAAAGAATTTTAGGGTTTGGTCAAGGAGTGAAGTGACATGATCTTGGCAAGGTTTTTAGAATGATGAGCCACTTGTGGGAGGGATTGAGGATGATTTACCATGTGGCAAGGCCATAGAACCACTCCAAAAATAAAAATAGAGCAAAAACCAAATAAATCAAAAGAAAAAGAAAAGGGCCAAAATCCAGGCTGTTACAAATGAATACATAGCTGCAAGTGAGGTTACCGATAATGTTGGAGACGAAAGAGGGGATGCCTTCCGGGCATCCCCAAGCTTAGTTGTTTGGATCTTCCTTGACTATTAACTTGGGGTGCCTTGGGAATCCCTAAGCTTAGGATCTTGTCACTCATTATTCTCTGCATATCGACATCTCATTCAAAACTTGAAACTTCAATCACACAAAACTTAACGGAACTTCGTGAGATAGGATAGTATGGTAAAGGGCCAACCATTTCACTTTTGGTGCAGTCAAAGACAAGATTCATAATTGTTTCCACACAATGCCTACTGTATCATATCATTTCTACAATTTATATTGAGAAATATAAGTCATAGAAACTAGGAAACAAGCAAACTATGCATTGAAAACAGAATCTGTCAAAAACAGAACATTCAGTAGTAATCTGTACTCAAACCATACTTCTGCTACTCCAAAATTTATTAAAAAATTAGGAACACGTTAGAAATTTGTATATTAATCTTCTGCAAAAAGAATCAACTCTAAATCACTCTTTTGTTAAAAATGAGAGTTATTTTCGTGAGCGCACAAGTTTCTGTTTTTCAGCAAGATCAAATCAACTAGCACCCAACATGATCCCAAAGGCTTTACTTGGCACTTTATTGAAACAAAACCAATAAAACATGATTACCACAGTAGCCTAATCATGTGAACACACAAAAACAGTAGGGGTAAATGTTGGGTTGTCTCCCAACAAGAGCTTTTCTTAAATGCATTTTAGCTAGGCATGATGATGCTCACAAAAAAGATAAGAATTGAAACATAACAAGAACATCATGAATCATAAGTTCCTCTCTCATAATAATTTTCAGTAGCATCATGAATAGATTCATCCATATAAGCATCACATAAATAATTCTTTTCATGATCCAAAAGCATGGAAAATTTATTACTCTTTATGTCATACATGTCATCATAATAATGATCATAAGTAGCAACTTTGTTCTGATCACGATCAATTGAAATCTCTTCCAAAATAGTGGATGTATCACTAAATAAAGTCATGACCTATCCAAATCCACTTTTATCAAGATTGTAATAAGAGTCAACACCCTCCAAAATAGTGGGATCACTACTACCTAGAGTTGACACTCTTCCAAACCCACTTTCATCATTGCAATCATCATAAATAGGAGGCATGCTATCATCATAATAAATTTTCTTATCGAAAGGAGAAGGAATCAAAGGCATATTCATTATGCAAAGCATCCCCAAGCTTGGGACAATCATTATTTTCAGCAAATAAATCTTCAAACATTTCATACTCATCAAACATAGCATCCCCAAGCTTGTGGTTTTGCATATCATCATAATCATTCTTATCAACAGCATGAATAGCACCTATAGTATAGCAGACATTATTATCATGTTATTCCAAGCAAGTGCCAAAAATATTTTCAGGATCATAAAAGACATCATTGTCTTCCCATGCATAATCATCACAACAAGTAGTAGGCATCACAAAATCATACTCCATATCATCATCCTCCATCAACATATTTGATTCACTTTCATGAGGCAGAATGGTGATATGAGCAATATTACTTGGGAGAGTTAACTTTTTACCTCTAATTTTTATTATTTTTTTTTCTTCTTCACCACCTCACATGTGGGTTTAATCAATTTTTTTGAGCTTCTCGTTGAAAAGATTGATTGGATAGGAAGCTCCTCCTCGTTACCCGATTCACCATAAGAAACACTAGGAGGGTATTGGGATACATTTTCCCTTTCATTAGTACTCTGTTCATATTCTATTTGTTTTCTTATCTTTAGATAGTTGGCAATATAAGGATTCTCAATGCAATTTACCACACAAAACATATAAATTTCTTCTAGATCAAAATCAAGAAATCTATTGAGATTAAATTTTGGAATACCCTTAGTTATACGTTACATTTCTTCATACCCCAAAAGAAGACTAAGCTCTTTATGATGCGCAAGGGTAATCAAGTTATCACAATTTTTGGACACGATTTGATCATGAAACAAGTAGCATTGGAGATTTAAATGATCACGGTCATTTCAAAGTTCACAAGGATGGTGAAAAATATTAAATCTTTCAGCACAAACATCTAGCCTCTCTTGCAACTTTTTCATTTCTAAATATTTATGCTTCTTACAAAATCTATCTTCCCTTTTTGGTGTGCTTTTGTACTCCCAATTCACTCCGCACAAATTGACTTTCTTCTAGGAGACATCATTATCATGGATAGTGCAATCATCATTAGCATCTTGGATATTCAAAGAATTTATACTAACAACATTGCAATCATGCTCATCATTCAAATAATTTTTGCCAAAATTTTTATTGACTTCTTCTAACAATTGAGCACAATTTTCCGAACCATCATTTTCAAGAAAGATATCATAAAGATGATCAATAATATGATGCAACCGCAATTCAATTTTTTTGTAGTTTTCTTTTATGAACCAAACTAGTTATAAAACAAGAAACTAAAAGATTCGGTTGCAAGATCTAGAGGTATACCTTCAAGCACTCACCACCCCAGGAACGGCGCCAGAAAAGAGCTTGATGTCTACTACGCAACTTTATTCTTGTAGACACGTGTTGGGCCTTCAACCGCAGAGTTTTGTAGGACAGCAACAATGTTCCCTCACATCGATACCAAAGGTTTATCAATCTGTGGGAGGCGTAGGATGAAGATAGTCCCTCTCAAGCAACCCTCCAATCAAATACAAGAAATCTCTTGTGTCCCCAACACACCCAATACAATGGCAAATTTTATGGGTGCACTAGTTCGGCGAAGAGATGGTGATAAAAGTGTAGTATGGATAGTCGATATGAGTTTTTGTAATGCGAACAATAAAAAACACCAGGGTAGTAAATAGTAAATGGAGCACAAACGGTATTGCAATGATGAATTAGGCCTGGGGTCCGTACTTTTGCTAGTACAATCTCTCAACAATGCTAACATAGTTGGATCATATGATTATCCCCCAAAGTGCAATAAAGAATCACTCTCGAGTTCGTATTAGAGGAGAACAAAAGATAGAAATTGTTTGTATGGTATGAAACCACCTTGATGACCCATAAGTGTAGGGGACCTATCTTAGTCCTTTCGATAAGTAAGAGTGTCGAACCCAACGAGGAGCAGAAGGTAATGATAAGCGGTTTTCGGTAAGGTTTTGTCTACAAGCACTAAAATAATAGGTAATAGATAGTTTTGTGATAACATAAATAGTAACGAGTAACAAGTAAATAGGGTAAATAAAGTGCAGCAAGGTGGCCCAATCCTTTATGTAGCAAAGGATAAGCCTGGACAATTTCTAATAATGAGAAAGGAGCTCCCGAGGACACATGGGAATTATCGTCAAGCTAGTTTTCATCACGTTCATATGATTCACGTTCGGTACTTTGATACTTTGATATGTGGGTGGACCGGTGCTTGGGTACTGCCCTTACGTGGACAAGCATCCCACTTATGATTAACCCCTATTGCAAGCGTCCGCAACTACAAAAGAAGTATTAAGGTAAACCTAACCACAACATTAAACATATGGATCCATATCAGCCCCTGACGAAGCAACGCATAAACTAGGGTTTAAGCTTCTGTCACTCTAGCAACCCATCATCTACTTATTACTTCCCCATGCCTTCCTCTAGGCCCAAATAATGGTGAAGTGTCATGTAGTCGATGTTCACATAACACCACTAGAGGAAAAGACATCATACATCACATCAAAATATCGAACGAATACCAAATTCACATGACTACTAATAGCAAGACTTCACCCATGTCCTCAAGAACAAACGTAACTACTCACAAAGCATATTCATGTTCATAATCAGCGGGGTAATAATATGCATTAAGGATCTGAACATATGATCTTCCACCAAGTAAACAAGTTAGCATTAACTACAAGGAGTAATCAACACTACTAGCAACCCACAGGTACCAATTTGTGGTTTTGATACAAGATTGGATACAAGAGATGAACTACGGTTTTGAGAGGAGATGGTGCTGGTGAAGATGTTGATGGATATTGACCCCCTCCCGATGAGAGGATCGTTGGTGATGACGTTGGTGATTATTTCCCCCTCCCGGAGGGAAGTGTCCCCGGCAGAACAGCTCCGCCGGAGCCCTAGATTGATTCCGCCAAGGTTCCGCCTCGTGGCGGCGGAGTTTCGTCTCGTAAGCTTGTCCATGATTTTTTCTAGGGTAAAAGCTCTAATATAGCAGAAGATGGACACCGGGGGCCCACCAGGGGGTCCAGGAGACAGGGGGCGCACCCAGTAGGGGGGGCGCGCCCTCCACTCTCCTGGACAGGGTGTGGGCCCCCTGGTGTATTTCTTTTGCCCAATAATTCTTATTAATTCCAAAAACATGTTTTGTGGAGTTTCAGGATTTTTGGAGCAGTGCAGAATAGGTTTCCAGTGTTTGCTCCTTTTCCAGCCATAATTCCAGCTGCCGGCATTCCCCCTCTTCATGATAAACCTTGTAAAATAAGAGAGAATATCCATAAGTATTGAGATATAATGTGTAATAACAGCCAATAATGCAATAAATATTGATATAAAAGCATGATGCAAAATGGACGTATCAACTCCCCAAGCTTAGACCTTGCTTGTCCTCAAGCGGAAGCCGATATCGAAAAATATGTCCACATGTTTAGAGATAAAGGTGTCGATAAAAATAAAGTACGGACATGAGGGCATCATGATTATTCTCATAACAACAACATATGTAGATTTTATCATATGATTTCTTATGCTCAAGTAACAATCAATTCACAATGTCAAGTATGGTTCAAAAACTTCATTGAGAACTAACAAACTATAATCTCAGTCATTGAAGCAATTGTAATTTATCATAACATCAGAAAGAGTCAACAATAGAGCTTTTCAGCAAATTCACATAGTCAACTATCTTGTAGTATTCTATAATTGCTAACACTCACGCAATACTTGTGGTTATGGAGATTCAGCTGGACAATGAGAAAGATAGGGGCTTTTTGTGTTGCCTCCCAACGTATTCACCTTTAGGTGATGTCAACAATAATAGCCCATGCTAACTAACGTCCAATTGGATATATATATATATATATATATGTATATATATATATATATATATCATGATCTTTCAAACATGAAGAGCTTGCCAAAGGATAAAATAAAAAAGGGAAAGGTGTGGATCACCTTGACTCAAGCACAACGTAAAAACATAAAGGAAAAGATAGGCCCTTCGCAGAGGGAAGCAGAGGTTTTCATGTGCGTTTAGGGTTGATGCACAAAATCTTAATGCAAAAGAACGTCACTTTATATCGCCCCTTGTATGTGGACCATTATTATGTAGTCCGTCGCTTTTATTACTTCCACAACAAGATCTTACAAAGCTTATTTTCTCTGCACTAATAAGTCATACATATTTAGATAGCAATTTTTATTGCTTGCAGCATGACAACTTACTTGAAGGATCTTACTCAATCCATAGGTAGGTATGGTGGACTCTCATGGCAAAACTAGGTTTAAGGATATTTGGAAGCACAAGTAGTATCTCTACTTGGTGCAAGGAATTTGGCTAGCATGAGGGGGAAAGGAAAGATTAACATGTTTGGAAGGTCAATGACAATATACTTTAACTGAGATGTGCGAAAACATAAACCATTACGTTGTCTTCCTTGTCCAACGTCAACTCTTTTAGCATGTGATACTTAATGAGTGCTCCCAATTATAAAAGGTGTCCAAGATAATATATTTGTATGTGAACCCCTCTTTCCTTATCACTTCCTATTAATTGCAACGATGACCAAAACTACGTTCATCAACTCTCAACAATTTTTATGCCTCATACTTTCTATGTGTGAAGTTATCACTATCCATAAGATCAATATGAACTCTTTTATTCTTTCTACTTTCTTAAGATCATAGCAACATAACAAAGCCCTTGACTCAACACTAATCTTTATTATAGATAGCTCACGGACTCGATTACAAAACGAGATCACAATGCAAAACTCAAAACTATTTGATATCAAAACTTCGATCTACTAGATCAAGATACTACTAAAAGGATCGAACTAAATAAAACGGTAAAGATAGGAGTGTGATGGTGATACGATACCGTGGCACCTCCCCCAAGCTTGGTGGTTGCCAAGGGGAGTGTCCATACCCATGTGATTATGTCCTCGGAGGTGATGGAGGTGGTGATGATGACGGTGGATAATCGCACATTGAGCGTAAAAGCTCCTCCAACTTGCGGATAATGCCCTTGAGTCCGGCGATATGATCCTTCAACAAAATATTCTCCTGTGTGAGATACTTGTTCAGATCTTGAGCTAACTCAATCATCTTGAAAGCTTCAATCTCTGTTGGAGTGAAAAGGTTAGGTAAAGGTTGAGGGATGTCTTCTTCTTTCACCGCCGGAGCTTGAACCTCCATGGACTTCTTGATCCCTTCATCCTTGTTGATCTCTTCTGGTTCTTCTCTTTTCAGCTCTATCTTCAATAGCCAAGCTTCCTTGTCTTCGTTGTTGGAGGAGGGCGACGTCATGGTGCTCTTAATCTGCAACAGAAACAGCTCGAAACGAAAACAGAGGATAATTGCATGATACGGTGGTAAAAACCTTAAGGAGTATATATAATGAATTTTTACCGACCAAACTATGTAACTTGCAAGAAAACGGAGTCCGGGAGGCACATGAGGTGCCCGCGAGAGAGGGGGGCGCGCCCAGTAAGGGTGGGCGCGCCCTCCACTCTCGTGGGGGCCTCATGTCCCTTTCAGACTACTTCTTTCTTCCTAAAAATTTTAAATAATCCAAAACTGATAAAAATTGCCATGGGAGTTGTTTTGGAGTCAGTTTACTTACCGTACCACATACCTATTCCTTTTCGGAGTCTGGAACATTTTGGAAAGTGTCCCTTATGTATTTCTCCGGGTTACGGTTTCAATAATATTAGTTTCAACATTGGTAGGTTTACCTGAAATATAATGTTTAATTCTTTGACCGTTTACCACCCTCGGACTTGTGCCTTTGAAGTTGTTGATTTTTATGGCACCAGAACGATAGACCTCCACGATACCATACGGGACCTTCCCATTTAGAGAGAAGTTTTCCTGCAAAAAATCTTAAACGAGAGTTGAATAATAACACATAATCTCCTACGTTAAACTCATGCTTTTGTATCCGTTTGTCATGCCAACGTTTGACTTTTTCTTTAATTAGCTTGTCATTCTCATAGGCTTGCATTCTCCATTCATCAAGTGAGCTAATATCAAACAACCTCTTCTCACCGGCAAGTTTGAAGTCATAGCTGAGCTCTATGATAGCCCAATATGCTTTATCTTCAAGTTCAAGAGGTAAATGATACGCTTTTCTCTAAACGATCTTATATGGAGACATGCCCATAGGATTTTTGTATGCAGTTCTATAGGCCCATCATGCATCGTCAAGTTTTTTGGACCAATTCTTTCTAGATCTTGTAACGCCCTCGATGCGGCTATATCTCCCACGTGTCGAAGCACGACTTAGAGGCATAACCGCATTGAAAGCAATATCGCAAGTGAGGTAATCTTCACACATCCCAAGTAATACATAAGGGAAAGAGATACATAGTTGGCTTACAATCGCCACTTCACACAATTACATGAATAAAGCATTACATCATCCAGATACAAACAAGGTCCGACTACGGAACCAAAATAAAAGAAGAACCCCAAATGCGACAAAGGTCCCGATCGACCCCAACTGGGCTCCACTCTTGATCAACTAGAACGAAGCAACACAAAGGGCAAGATCTTCATCAAGCTCCTCCTTGAGCTTGGTTAAATCATCTGCTTTCGGTAACATAGGCACCGCAAACTGGTTTTGAAGTATCCGTGAGTCACGAGGACTCAGCAATCCCATTACCATGGGTATCAAGACTAGCAAAGCTTAATGGGAAAAGGAAGGGTAAAGTGGTGAGGTTGCAGCGGCTAAGCATATATGGTGGCTAACATACGCAAATGAGAGCGAGAAGAGAAACAAGCGGAACGGTCGTGAAGCTAGCAATGATCAAGAGGTGATCCCGAACACCTACTTACGCCAAACATAACACGAAACCGTGTTCACTTCCGGACCGCCGAGAAGAGACCATCACGGCTACACACGCGCGTTGATGCGTTTTAATTCGGATCAAGTGTCAAGTTGTCTACAACCGGACATTAACAAATTCCCATCTGCCACATAACCGCAGCACGGCTCTCGAAAGTTTAAACCCTGCAGGGTGTCCCAACTTAGCCCATGACAAGCTCTCGCGATCATCGAAGGAATAGACCTTCACCCGAGACTCTCCGATCGACTCGGAATCCGGTACATCAAGACATTTCGACAATGGTAAAACAAGACCAGCAAAGCCTCCCGGCGTGCCGACATCCCGATAGTAGCCGACGTATCTCGCCTCGTGCCACGACCGGATGAGCTAAGCGTCTGTACCGACGTAACCCAAGTTGCCAAGGGATGGTCCCAGACGGTGCTCTAGTTTGGACCAACGCTAGACAAGCAATCGCCCGGGGGCTATAATAAAGATGACCCTTGGGTTAATTACTCCCAAGGAAAAGTAGGTGGTGGTGAGGCAAATGGTAAAAAGGCAATGTTGGGCCTTGCTGGACAAGTTTTATTCAAAGCGAACTGTCAGGGGGGTCCCATAAATCACCCGACCGCGTAAGGGACGCAAAATCCGGGAACATAACACCGTTATGACGGAAACTAGGGCGGCAAGAGTGGAACAAAACACCAGGCATAAAGCCGAGCATTCCACCCTTTACCAAGTATATAGATGCATTAATAATATAGGAGATATTGTGATATCCCAACATAAACCCTGTCCACCATGGAGAAATCTTCAACTTCACCGCAACTAGCAACGCTATAAGAGGGCTGAGCAAAGCGGTAACATAGCCAAACAACGGTTTGCATAGGAATGGTGTCAAAGGTTAGAGGTTCATGGCAATTTGGGATGGCTGGACAAACAGGTAATAGGTAGCGCAGCATAGCGAAAGAACGAGGCAACTAGCATAGCAATGATAGTAGTGAGATCCGTAGTAGCGGTCATCTTGCCTGAAATCCCGCAAGGAAGAAGAACGAGTCCATGAAGAAGATGAACGGACGAAGTCGAACGGATCCTCACAACTCCGGAACGAAACCGAAGCTAACGAGAGAGGCAACCCGGAAAGAAGCAGACAACATAGTAAACAACCATCGCATAATCATGGCATGATGCACAACCAAGTATGATGCATGTCCGGTTTAATGAGGCATGGCATGGCATGGCAAAGTGCAACAAACAACACTACAAATTAAGTGGAGCTCAATATGCAACGAGTTGCATATTGACGGAACACCACATCAATTATTTAGTTCTCTCTTGTTTAAGCTACCCAACAATATTAAATGTTGTTAAACATGGCAAGGGGTGAAACATAAGAACACTACCTAACTAGGCAAGTTTAAATGAGGCCGGAAGAACAAACAACAAGTCCGGAAAATCCCCATTTGCATATTTTAAGGTTTGGTACTGTTCTGCCCTAAACACAATTTTAGAGTTGTTAAACATGCAAGATGAGTGCACCATGTTAAACTAGACAAAATTCTACCCCATTTACATATAAAGTTTATTAAATCCGGAGTTACGGTTATTTAGTTATGAATTAAATCATTTTAGCATGGCATTTGAGCAAATTTAAATAAACAGCATTTTAAACATTTCAAACATGGATGAAAATGGCATATTATGAAACTAGATGAAATTCTAAGCATTTTACATATAAAGTTTGTTTTAATCCGATGCACCATTAATTAGTTTTTATATGCATGAAGTTTAGGGGCCAATCTGAAAAACTGCAGTTAAATGGATAAATAGAAAAAAATTCGCAGAATGGGAAAAAAATGCACGCGGGCCGAAACTGGAACAGGCCCAACAGGGGCAGGGCGCTGGAGGGGGATGCTCACCCTGGGCCACGGCCCGGTCTGGGAGGCAGAGGAGGCCGGCTGCTGGAGGAGGCCAGGCGGGCGCTACTGGGCAGCTGGGCTGGGCTTGGAGGCTCGGTCGAGGAGGCTGGGTCGCTGCTGGCGACGCGGTCCAGGAGCGCCGCGGTCAACGGGCGAGCGGGCTCATCCCCTCGAGCTGTTGACGAACGACGAACAGAAGCAGCAGCGGGTTCAGGCGAGGGCGAAGGGCGAAGGGCGGCGCGCCGGCGCAGTTCACGGCGAAGGCGAAGCAGAGGACTCGCGTGGGACGCGAAATAGGGGAGATCCAGCGAGGGCGCAGCACCGGCGACGGCGCTCAATCTCGAGCCACTGCTCGAAGCGGGGGAAACAGAGGCCGGCAGCGAGGTTCGGCGGTGACTGCGTCGGCTTGGATGGCACGAGGCTGAAGATGGCGGGGCACGACGCGGGTGGCCTGCCGCTGGCTTGCTCCAGCGTGGAAGGAGCTCCGGTGGGGTAGAGGTCCTGGACGAGACGAAGCAGGGGAATGACACCACGGCGCGGCGGCGGAAGCTCCTGTAGGCACAGAGACAAGGGAGCTCGGTGTGAGGGAAGAGAGATGAGAGAGGGAGAAAGGAACAGGAGGAAGAGAAGGGGAAGGAAGACAGGGAGGAGGGCGACGGTCCTTTGGGGCTCCAGCGAGGGAGATGGTTGCTGCTGGCGCTGGGGCGACGAGGAGGAGGCCGCAGGTGAGCTTGGTCGGGGATGGATTTTTGGATCGGCTTGGTGGTTGGTTGGATGAAGAGCTCGAAGCTGATTAGATCGGAAGGGATCCCGAGGAGGATGCGGAAGAGTGGCGGCGCGGCTAGGGACAAGGGGAGGATTTTTAGGGTTGTCCAAAATAGACTAGGGGTGGACTATATATATGAAAAAGAGGGGAGTTTGGATCATCCGATAAAAATCGGACGGTCGAGAAAAATAGGCTAGGGAGTCCAAATAAGAAAACGGGGATGTTTTCGGGATGTTTGGGGATGATCCGGATCCAACGGTGACGACAGACCGGTTCGGGTTCGGGCAAGTTTTGGACACGCACACGGGGTGCTGCGAGCTGGCAAGAGAGGTCGACGAAGACAAGGGGGGGGGGGTTTGTCGGTCTCAGTGAAAGAGAGAAGAGAGCGGTCTGACAACAGGTCAAAGAAGACAACGAGAGAAGCGGTCAGACAAGAGGGACTCGAAAGACCCGGTTGGTCTCGGAACGGTCAGTGCGGGCAAGGCGATCCGAGGGAAAAGGTGATGAAGGCAAAGGGAGAAAACGGCAACGACGAACGAATGCAAGTTTTAAAATATGACGGCAACAGAGTGCCGATGCAATGCAAATGATGCGATGATGAAATGCAAGACATGAACAAAAAGCAAAACAAAAGACAAAAACCCAACCACGGAGAAAATAACATATGGCATCTCCGGAAAAGGCAAAAGTTGGAGTTACGAATATGGAAAGTTGCATCCGGGGCGTTACAACACTCCACCACTACGAGAGGATCTCGTCCCGAGATCTAGGATGGCACCGGAGGGAAAAGGAAGAGGAAGGGAGGAGGCTAAAACTAAGTTGCTTCTTTGACCAACGAGTGAACCCATGAACCTTGAGAGGTTGAGCAATTTAAAAGAAAGAGTACAACAGAGATGAACGAGATCGCAAACAATCCGGTAGAAAAGAGGAACAAGGAGTATTACGAGAACTTGAAGGCTGCAAAGACATGAATCAAGGGTTTCACGAACGAAAAGAATATGACCACATCGCTATAATGAGATAGCCAAGGAACAATAATGACAGAATTTGGACAGCACTCCGGGAGAAAAGAGAAGAAAACTTGATGAGATGAAAAGATATTGAAGAGATGATACAACACTCCGGTTAAATGGTTAAGCGAGAAAAAGAACATGATCCTAACAAAACAAGATGATGATTGAAGAGCACAGCATCACAATGCCTCCGGAACAAAAGAATAGAAGCTAGACCACTGGGATAAAGGGACGGAGAAGAAAATGCCAACTTCTGCCACAAATGAGCTTGGAAAGCATCCTTGCAAATAAGAATTGAACGGGGTTGTTGGAAAATCAACAACGAAAAGCACAAGCTTGTTGTGGGCTTATGGCAAACATCTCGAGACTATGAGGTGACAACCGGCCACAAATGAAAACCATTGATTTGATTGCGAGCACCAAAGAGATGAAAAACTGCTTTCGCCGAGAGGATAGGAGAAAACTTGGATCATTGATATGCACCACAAATAGCAACATTCCTTAGGGAAGGCTTTAGGTGAACTCTTTGCCAAGATAACTCCAGAGAAGAGATTGATGGATTTAAATACCTCATTCTTGACAACATGAATCACGAAGGGAAATTGTCAAGAGTGACATAACACCATCTCAAAAGATAAGGTAGAAGGAATTGCACTCCGGATTTCCATATTAAGAAAGCTTGAGCTTCTTAGGAAAGAATCTCGATGAAAACTTTGAGAAGGAATTAAATCCTTGATGAACCACCATGTAGAGCCTCAATGAAGAACTCCGGTAAACAAAAGGAATGAAAAGAAAGAGAAATTGAAAACACAAGGTGAATCCTTGCAATGAATTAGATGGATCTCCGTGATAATTAGAGCTTGGAACTCCGGGAAAAGAAAAGATGAAACAACTGAAACCGAGAATTTATTCATCATGAACAAACTCCGGAAGAAAAGAATTAATCACTTGGATGAACAAGAATAAGAATTATGTTATGCTTATCCTTCACCAATTAAATTGATGACAATCAACGGATTTGGCATACTACTTATTCTCGTAGAAAGGATTAAAAGAGATGTATCAAAACTTGAGAAGGCATTGATGGAACCACCGGTGGGATTTAGAAACAACGAATGAATTAAAAGATAACGAAAGAGGTGAAATCTTGAACGAACCACCGTAAGAATTGAAAATGAACATAGCAAAGGCACAATTCACCGGGAAGAATTGGAAAACGAATGAAGATACTAGAGGGGATTTAGATACCTGAGAACGAAGAGATCATGAACAGATTAGAGTATATTTGAACGATTCACCGGTAAGATTTGGAGAACGATAGCTACACGCTGAGAATGAAGAATTATGACATGATGGCCTTCGGAGGAAAGAAATGGAAACAACTCAAAATGCTCCGGATGGGTTTAAAGAATTCTCACAATCGAAAACAATTATGAGAGGATGGCATCAAGCCAGAACCATGAATCTTGAAGAGAATAGAGCAAGATTAAAGAGAAACTCTTCTTCGGTCTTCAAATGATGAGAATGACAACGAGAAACACCACCAAGAATTATTGAGGCACACCGGAAGAATCAAAAGCGAAGAGGTTGAGCCAACTATGAAAGAATTTGAAAGATCTTGGAGAAAAGCATTTGACTGATGATAACTCATTCTTACATCAAACTTGGAGAAGAATTTAGGATAGCTCCGGAATCATTAGAAGAGTCAGGTAAGATCCTGGGAAAAGACCTGTGGGTTAGGGCCCACTCAAAAGAACACCGTTGATAAGATTTAAAAGAGATGTTGCACCGGTTGAATTAAATGGCTTGAATGAGATAACAATCTCGAGATAGCTTGAACGGATTAAGAATCGAAACACAAATCTTGTGAGATATCTTGAGCACTCCGGAATAACAAATAGCGAGAAGTAGAATGATAATGAGGTGCACCGGTATGAGAAGACATTGAAATGAGGAAAAAAAATATGATGAATATCGAAAGCTTGAATAGGATCCACCGGAGAAGAAACAACAATGAAGGATGATGAACTTGAAACTCGTGAGCATTTTCATGGGAAATCACCGGATAATAACATTGAAAGGAAAGAATGAAGATACTTCACATGAATAAATGGATACTTGATTAAGAAATCTGTGTCCTTGAAGAAAAAGGGTGGGAGGGTGGGGAAAACAAAGACAACTTGGGATGAATGCAACAAACACCGTTGAGAAAACTTAGAAATGATCTTGCAGATGGGAAAAATGATGGGGTCCACCTGAAGAGAAAACACGCCGGTTGAAAAGGATTGACATGACAACCTCAATGATTAAAAAGGATTAGTATTCACATAGCAATATGAGAACACCGTTTAGGAAAAGGTATGGATTCAACATTTGACATCGAAGCAAACTCGAATACCACAAATAAACAAAACAAAGGATTTGGCTTGCAAAATAAGCCGGAACAAACATATGATAGAGATTTCGTCCGAAGTTTTCGTGGTGGGGCCTACACGGGCTCAATCGTACAGCACCATCATGTACAAGGCAGTGCACATGACATACGAAGCGTCCCCGAGTCGGCATAGCCAAGGACTCTTTAAGACACAACGAGACCACTATAAAACCAACCGTGAATAGGCGGACCACTAGACGTCGAACCCCAATTTCATATCATACATCCGTCGAAAAGATATCCTAAGAGCTACTTGAATTCCCACCTATAAAACTCCCGAAACTTTCTGGTTATGCAATCTGGTGTTGGGGATACAGGGGAGCAATATATATCACCCAAACTAACAATCCCTACATCCAGCTGTATCCATCCGTCAACACATAACCAAGAAACCTTCGAAATCGTCTACCTCAACCTTGAAAAGCATCCGTTATACAAGTCATGGCAATACTCCGTACTCACCTCAAGATCGGGTTAGCGGGATTATCTCACCAACAACTGCATAAAAGAGATTTTCGATGTCGGCGCATTAAACTCGGGTATTCGAACTGCAACGATAAAATTATGACGACAACACCTCGGAGCTCAACTCCCCGGGACACTGCCACAACCCCTAATGACAGGAGGCACCAAGACAATGTTGTCATCATAAAACCATCGGAACGATTTCAAGATACCGGCGTGATCCTAAAAAAATTTTAGTGAAATTTGAGAAGAGAAGAGTCAAAACTCTACGTCAGGATACCTCACCAGAAGGTCGAAGGGACTGAGGAGTAAAAAGAATTCCTAACTCTCCGATATATATAATCCTAAATGACTCAAAACATTTTTCTAGACACAACTCGGCCACTAAAAACGATCAAGCAGTGGGGCTCCTAAGGTCGGGGATGGCTCTGATTACCAACTTGTAACGCCCTCGATGCGGCTATATCTCCCACGTGTCGAAGCACGACTTAGAGGCATAACCGCATTGAAAGCAATATCGCAAGTGAGGTAATCTTCACACATCCCAAGTAATACATAAGGGAAAGAGATACATAGTTGGCTTACAATCGCCACTTCACACAATTACATGAATAAAGCATTACATCATCCAGATACAAACAAGGTCCGACTACGGAACCAAAATAAAAGAAGAACCCCAAATGCGACAAAAGGTCCCCGATCGACCCCAACTGGGCTCCACTACTGATCAACTAGAACGAAGCAACACAAAGGGCAAGATCTTCATCAAGCTCCTCCTTGAGCTTGGTTGCGTCATCTGCTCGGTAACATAGGCACCTGCAAACTGGTTTTTGAAGTATCTGGTGAGTCACGAGGACTCAGCAATCCCATTACCATGGGTATCAAGACTAGCAAAGCTTAATGGGAAAAGGAAGGGGTAAAGTGGTGAGGTTGCAGCAGCGGCTAAGCATATATGGTGGCTAACATACGCAAATGAGAGCGAGAAGAGAAACAAGCGGAACGGTCGTGAAGCTAGCAATGATCAAGAGGTGATCCTGAACACCTACTTACGTCAAACATAACACAGAAACCGTGTTCACTTCCCGGACTCCGCCGAGAAGAGACCATCACGGCTACACACGCGGTTGATGCGTTTTAATTCGGATCAAGTGTCAAGTTGTCTACAACCGGACATTAACAAATTCCCATCTGCCACATAACCGCGGGCACGGCTCTCGAAAGTTTAAACCCTGCAGGGGTGTCCCAACTTAGCCCATGACAAGCTCTCGCGATCATCGGCGAATAGACCTTCACCCGAGACTCTCCGATCAGACTCGGAATCCCGGTACATCAAGACATTTCGACAATGGTAAAACAAGACCAGCAAAGCCTCCCGGCGTGCCGACATCCTGATAGTAGCCGCACGTATCTCGTCTCAGGCCACGACCGGATGAGCTAAGCGTACAGGTACCGACGTAACCCAAGTTGCCAAGGGATGGTCCCGCACGGTGCTCTAGTTTGGACCAACGCTTAGACAAGCACTGGCCCGGGGGGGCTATAATAAAGATGACCCTTGGGTTAATTACTCCCAAGGGAAAAGTAGGTGGTGGTGAGGCAAATGGTAAAAGGCAATGTTGGGCCTTGCTGGACAAGTTTTATTCAAAGCGAACTGTCAGGGGGGTCCCATAAATCACCCGACCGCGTAAGGGACGCAAAATCCGGGAACATAACACCGGTATGACGGAAACTAGGGCGGCAAGAGTGGAACAAAACACCAGGCATAAGGCCGAGCCTTCCACCCTTTACCAAGTATATAGATGCATTAATAATATAGGAGATATTGTGATATCCCAACATAAACCCTGTCCACCATGGAGAAATCTTCAACTTCACCTGCAACTAGCAACGCTATAAGAGGGGCTGAGCAAAGCGGTAACATAGCCAAACAACGGTTTGCATAGGAATGGTGTCAAAGATTAGAGGTTCATGGCAATTTGGGATGGCTGGACAAACAGATAATAGGTAGCGCAGCATAGCGAAAGAACGAGGCAACTAGCATAGCAATGATAGTAGTGAGATCCAGGGTAGCGGTCATCTTGCCTGAAATCCCGCAAGGAAGAAGAACGAGTCCATGAAGAAGATGAACGGACGAAGTCGAACGGATCCTCACAACTCCGGAACGAAACCGAAGCTAACGAGAGAGGCAACCCGGAAAGAAGCAGACAACATAGTAAACAACCATCGCATAATCATGGCATGATGCACAACCAAGTATGATGCATGTCCGGTTTAATGAGGCATGGCATGGCATGGCAAAGTGCAACAAACAACACTACAAATTAGTGGAGCTCAATATGCAACGAGTTGCATATTGACGAACACCACATCAATTATTTAGTTCTCTCTTGTTTAAGCTACCCAACAATATTAAATGTTGTTAAACATGGCAAGGGTGAAACATAAGAACACTACCTAACTAGGCAAGTTTAAATGAGGCCGGAAGAACAAACAACAAGTCCGGAAAATCCCCATGTGCATATTTTAAGGTTTGGTACTGTTCTGCCCTAAACACAATTTTAGAGTTGTTAAACATGCAAGATGAGTGCACCATGTTAAACTAGACAAAATTCTACCCCATTTACATATAAAGTTTATTAAATCCGGAGTTACGGTTATTTAGTTATGAATTAAATCATTTTAGCATGGCATTTGAGCAAATTTAAATAAACAGCATTTTAAACATTTCAAACATGGATGAAAATGGCATATTATGAAACTAGATGAAATTCTAAGCATTTTACATATAAAGTTTGTTTTAATCCGATGCACCATTAATTAGTTTTTATATGCATGAAGTTTAGGGGCCAATCTGAAAAACTGCAGTTAAATGGATAAATAGAAAAAAATTCGCAGAATGGGAAAAAAATGCACGCGGGCCGAAACTGGAACAGGCCCAACAGGGGCAGGGCGCTGGAGGGGGATGCTCACCCTGGGCCACGGCCCGGTCTGGGAGGCAGAGGAGGCCGGCTGCTGGAGGAGGCCCAGGGCAGGGCGCGCTGGGCCGGCTGCTGGGCTTGGAGGCTCGGTCGAGGAGGCTGGGTCGCTGCTGGCGACGCGGTCCAGGAGCGCCGCGGTCAACGGGCAAGCGGGCTCATCCCCTCGAGCTGTTGATTTAACGAGCAATGAACGAAGCAGCAGCGGTTCAAAGTAGGGCGAAGGGCGAAGAGGCGCGCACGGGCAGATTCACGGCGAAGGCGAAGCAGAGGACTCGCGTGGGAGGCGAAATAGGGGAGATCCAGCGAGGGCGCAGCACCGGCGACGGCGCTCAATCTCGAGCCACTGCTCGAAGCGGGGGAAACAGAGGCCGGCAGCGAGGTTCGGCGGTGACTGCGTCGGCTTGGATGGCACGAGGCTGAAGATGGCGGGGCACGACGCGGGTGGCCTGCCGGTGGCTTGCTCCAGCGTGGAAGGAGCTCCGGTGGGGTAGAGGTCCTGGACGAGACGGCAGGGAATGACACCCGCTGGCGGCGGGAAGCTCTCAGAGGCACAGAGACAAGGGAGCTCGGTGTGAGGGAAGAGAGATGAGAGAGGGAGAAAGGAACAGGAGGAAGAGAAGGGGAAGGAAGACAGGGAGGAGGGCGACGGTCCTTTGGGGCTCCAGCGAGGGAGATGGTTGCTGCTGGCGCTGGGGCGACGAGGAGGAGGCCGCAGGTGAGCTTGGTCGGGGATGGATTTTTGGATCGGCTTGGTGGTTGGTTGGATGAAGAGCTCGAAGCTGATTAGATCGGAAGGGATCCCGAGGAGGATGCGGAAGAGTGGCGGCGCGGCTAGGGACAAGGGGAGGATTTTTAGGGTTGTCCAAAATAGACTAGGGGTGGACTATATATATGAAAAAGAGGGGAGTTTGGATCATCCGATAAAAATCGGACGGTCGAGAAAAATAGGCTAGGGAGTCCAAATAAGAAAACGGGGATGTTTTCGGGATGTTTGGGGATGATCCGGATCCAACGGTGACGACAGACCGGTTCGGGTTCGGGCAAGTTTCGGACACGCACACGGGGTGCTGCGAGCTGGCAAGAGAGGTCGACGAAGACAAGGGGGGGGGGTTTTGTCGGTCTCAGAGAAAGAGAGAAGAGAGCGGTCTGACAACAGGTCAAAGAAGACAACGAGAGAAGCGGTCAGACAAGAGGGACTCGAAAGACCCGGTTGGTCTCGGAACGGTCAGTGCGGGCAAGGCGATCCGAGGAAAAGGTGATGAAGGCAAAGGAGAAAACGGCAACGCATTTAACTAATGCAAGTTTTAAAATATGACGGCAACAGAGTGCCGATGCAATGCAAATGATGCGATGATGAAATGCAAGACATGAACAAAAAGCAAAACAAAAGACAAAAACCCAACCACGGAGAAAATAACATATGGCATCTCCGGAAAAGGCAAAAGTTGGAGTTACGAATATGGAAAGTTGCATCCGGGGCGTTACAGATCTATTCACAGTCTTTTGCAAAATTAATTTGAGCTCTCTATTGCTCAACTCTACTTGACCACTAGACTGCGGATGATAAGGAGATGCGATTCTATGATTAACATCATATTTAGCAAGCATCTTACGGAAAGCACCATGAATAAAGTGTGAACCACCATCAGTCATAAGATATCTAGGGACTCCAAACCTCGGAAAAATAACTTCTTTAAGCATTTTAATTGAAGTGTTATGATCAGCACTACTAGTTGGAATAGCTTCTACCCACTTAGTAACGTAATCAACAACAACTAAAATATATGTATAACCATTAGAGGCAGGAAAAGGTCCCATATAATCAAAGCCCCAAACATAAAATGGTTCAATAACAAGAGAGTAACTCATAGGCATTTCTTGACGTCTACTAATGTTACCTATTCTTTGACATTCATCACAAGATAATACAAACTTATGAGCATCTTTGAAGAGAGTAGGCCAATAAAAACGAGATTGTAGTACCTTGTGTGCAGTTCTATCTCCAGCGTGGTGTCCTCCATAGGATTCAGAGTGAAACTTGCGTAGGATCTGTTCCTGTTCATGCTCAGGCACACAACGTCTAATAACACCATCTACTCCTTTATAAAGGTGTGGGTCATCCCAGAAGTAATGTCTTAAATCATAAAAGAACTTTTTATTTTGCTGGTATGTGAAGCTAGGCAGTATAAATGTAGCAACAATGTAATTAGCATAATCAGCATACCAAGGAGCACCACGAGAAGCATTAACGACCGCTAATTGTTCACCAGGAAAGCTATCATCAATAGGCAGTGGGTCATCAAGAACATTCTCTAACCTAGACAAGTTGTGCCAGAACGGGTTCTCAGCTCCTTTCTATCAATAATATGCAAATCAAATTCTTGGAGCAAGAGAACCCATCTAATGAGTCTAGGCTTAGCATCTTTGTTTTCCATAAGATATTTAATAGCAGCATGATCAGTGTGAATAGTAACTTTGGATTCAACAATATAAGGTCTAAACTTATCACAAGCAAACACAACTGCTAAGAATTCTTTTTCAGTAGTAGCATAATTTCTCTGGGCAGTATCAAGAGCCTTACTAGCATACTGGATAACATTCAATTTCTTATCGACTCTTTGCCCTAGAACAGTACCTACAGCATAGTCACGAGCATCACACATAATTTCAAAAGGTAAATTCCAATCAGGTGGCTGAACAATAGGTGCAGTGATCAAAGCTTTCTTAAGTATTTCAAACGCTTCTACACAATCATCATCAAAGACAAAAGGAATATCTTTTTGCAATAAATTAGTCAGAGGCCTAGAGATTTTGGAAAAGTCCTTAATGAATCTCCTATAAAAACCGGCATGACCAAGGAAACTTCGTATACCTTTTACGTCCTTGGGACACGACATCTTTTAAATAGCATCAACTTTGGCTTTGTCAACTTGAATACCTCTCTTGGAAATCTTATGCCCCAAGACAATGCCTTCATTAACCATAAAGTGACACTTTTCCCAATTCAGGACGAGACTAGTGTCTTCGCATCTCTGCAAAACTCAATCAAGGTTGCTCAAACAATCATCAAAAGAGGATCCATAAATAGAAAAGTCATCCATGAATACCTCACAAATCTTTTCACAAAAACCAGAGAATATAGCCATCATGCATCTTTGAAAGGTAGCAGGTGCATTACATAAACCAAAAGGCATACGTCTATAAGAAAAAGTACCAAAAGGGCAAGTAAAAGTAGTTTTAGATTGATCCTTCGCTGACACAGGTATCTAAGAGAAACCAGAATAACCATCTAGAAAGCATAAATGTGTGTGTTTGGATACTCTTTCTAGCATTTGATCAATAAAAGGTAAAGGGTAATGATCTTTCTTAGTAGCTTTATTTAACTTACGGAAATCAATTACCATCCTATAACCTGTAATAATTGTTTGCGGGATCAATTCATCTTTATCATTAGGAACAACGGTAATACCTCCATTTTTAGGAACACAATGGATAGGACTTACCCATTCACTATCAGCAACGGGATAAATAATACCTGCCTCAAGGAGCTTTAGTATCTCCTTTCTTACCACTTCTTTCATCTTGGGATTTAGTCGTCTTT
The DNA here is from genome assembly GCA_021437245.1 of Aegilops speltoides. Lineage (NCBI taxonomy): Eukaryota > Viridiplantae > Streptophyta > Magnoliopsida > Poales > Poaceae > Aegilops > Aegilops speltoides. The sequence continues at coordinate 296,106,902 of CM038146.1, read as the reverse complement.
GAGGATCTCTAACTAGTTTGGCATCTTTTTGTAATTTTGTGTTGGCATAATGTGGGACTAATGCCCTTGAGATCATCCAGAGTATAACCAATAGCTGCTCGGTGCTTCTTCAGAGTTTTCAATAATCTTTCTTCTTCTTGCTCTGAAAGGTTAGCACTAATGATAACAGGATATATTTCCTTTTCATCAAGATAAGCATACTTAAGATTATCAGGTAATGGTTTGAGTTCAAACACGGGATCACCCTTGGGTGGAGGGGGATCCCCAGGAATTTCAACGGGAAGGTTATGTTTCAGCATAGGTTCCTGTTTAAGGAACACTTCATCTATTTCCCTTCTTTCCTTCATAAACATATTGTTTTCATGGTCTAGCAAATATTGTTCTAACGAATCAGTAGGAGGAACAACAATGGAAGCAAGACCAATAATCTCATCCTTACTAGGTGGTTCCCTATCACGAGGTTGTCTACGAAACTTAGCAAAATTAAACTCATGAGACATACCATCTATGCCAACGGTGACAGTATCTTTTTCACAATCAATCTTAGCACTAGCTGTATTCAAGAAGGGTATACCAAAAATAATGGGACAAAAATCATCTTGTGGGGAACCAAGGACAAGAAAGTCAGCAGGGTATTTAAACTTCCCACACAAGACTTCAACATCTCTAACAATCCCAATAGGTTTAATGGTATCCCTATTAGCAAGCTTAATAGTAACATCAATGCCTTCTAATTCAACGGGTGCAATGTCGTGCATAATTTCTTTATATAGATCGTATGGTATTGCACTAGCACTAGCATCCAATCACATAAACCATGATAGCAATGATCTCCTATTTTAACAGAAATAACAGGCATGCCTACAACATGTCTATGTATCTTAGTATCTAGTCTAGCAATATTAGCAATCTCACCACAGAAATAAATAACATGCCCATCTAAATCATCATCCAAGAGATCTTTAACCACGGCAATACTAGGTTCAACATTAATTTTCTCAGGAGGTGTATAAGTCCTAGTATTACTCTTATGAACAACAGTCAAAGCTTTCGCATGATCTTTTATCCTAACAGGAAATGGGGGTTTCTCAACATAAGTAGTAGGAACAATAGGATCACTATAGGTGATAGTCTTTTCTTTAACTGTAATAGGTGCGACTACTTTCACTTCAACAGGAGGATTATATTTAAACCACTTCTCCTTAGGGAGATCAACGTGAGTAGCAAAATATTCACAGAAAGAAGCTACTATCTCAGAGTCAAGTCCATACTTAGCGCTAAATCCACGAAAAGCATCGGTATCCATAAAAGATTTAACACAATCGAACTTAGGTGTCATACCTGACTCCTTACCATCGTCGGGACCCCAATCTTCAGAGTTGCGTTTAATTCTTTCCAATAAGTCCCATTTGAAATCAATAGTCTTCATCATATAAGAACCAGGACAAGAAGTATCGAGCAGGTTGCGATTATCAAGAGAAAGCCGAGCACAAAAGTTCTGAATAATCATTTCCCGAGAGAGCTCATGATTGGGGAATGAATATAACATGGACTTAAGCCTCCCCCAAGCTTGAGCGATGCTTTATCCTTCGTGAGGCCAGAAATTATATATGTAATTATGATCACGATGAACAAGATGCATAGGATAGAACTTCTGGTGAAATTCCAACTTCAATCGCTTATAATTCCAAGATCTCGTATAAGCACATAGCCTATACCATGTCAATGCATCTCCCTTCAAAGATAAAGGGAAGACCTTCCTTTTGATAACATCATCGGTTATAACTGCAAGCTTAAATAATCCACAAACTTCATCCACAAAGATAAGGTGTAAATCGGGATGCAATGTTCCATCTCCTGCAAATGGATTAGCTAGCAGTTTCTCTATCATACCCGAAGGAATCTCAAAGTAAATATTTTCATAAAGTTCAGTAGGTTGAGGAGCAACTCTTTGCCCTTCTGGTCGGGGTGAAGATACCCCGAACAAGCCCCTCAAAGGATTAGTTACCATAGTGACAAGTAACAGAAAATTTCAACACACTATATAAATGTTTCCTTACCAAGTTCCACTCACCAAAAGCGCTACACTCCCTGGCAACGGCGCCAGAAAAGAGTCTTGATGACCCAAAAGTGTAGGGGATCTATCGTAGTCCTTTCGATAAGTAAGAGTGTCGAACCCAACGAGGTGGAGAAGGAAATGATAAGCGGTTTTCGGCAAGGTTCTCTCTGCAAGCACTGAAATAATAGGTAATAGATAATTTTGTGATAAGATAAATAGTAATGAGTAACGAGTAAATAAAGTAAATAAAGTGCAGCAAGGTGGCCCAATCCTTTATGTAGCAAAGGATAAGCCTGGACAATTTCTAATAATGAGAAAGGAGCTCCCGAGGACACATGGGAATTATCGTAAAGCTAGTTTTCATCACGTTCATATGATTCGCGTTCGGTACTTTGATAATTTGATATGTGGGTGGACCGGTGCTTGGGTACTGCCCTTACGTGGACAAGCATCCCACTTATGATTAACCCCTATTGCAATCGTCCGCAACTACAAAAGAAGTATTAAGGTAAACCTAACCACAACATTAAACATATGGATCCATATCAGCCCCTAACGAAGCAACGCATAAACTTGGGTTTAAGATTCTATCACTCTAGCAACCCATCATCTACTTATTACTTCCCCATGCCTTCCTCTAGGCCCAAATAATGGTAAAGTGTCATGTAGTCGACGTTCACATAACACCACTAGAGGAAAAGACAACATACATGTCATCAAAATATCGAACGAATACCAAATTCACATGACTACTAATAGCAAGACTTCACCCATGTCCTTAGGAACAAACATAACTACTCACAAAGCATATTCATGTTCATAATCAGAGGGGTAATAATATGCATTAAGGATCTGAACATATGATCTTCCACCAACTAAACCAATTAGCATCAACTACAAGGAGTAATCAACACTACCAGCAACCCACAGGTACCAATTTGTGGTTTTTATACAAGATTGGATACAAGAGATGAACCAGGGTTTTGAGAGGAGATGGTGCCGGTGAAGATGTTGATGGAGATTGACCCCCTCCCGATGAGAGGATCGTTGGTGATGACGTTGGTGATGATTTTCCCCTCCCGAAGGGAAGTGTCCCTGACAAAACAGCTCCGCCGGAGCCCTAGATTGATTCCGCCAAGGTTCTGCCTCGTGGCGGTGGAGTTTCGTCCCGTAAGCTTCCCCAAGATTTTTTTTCTAGGGTAAAAGCTCTAATATAGCAGAAGATGGACACTGGGGCCCCACCAGGTGGTCCAGGAGACAGGGGGCGCGCCCAGTAGGGGGCACGCCCTCCACTCTCCTGGGCAGAGTGTGGGCCCCCTGGTGTATTTCTTTCGCCCAATAATTCTTATTAATTCCAAAAACATGTTTCGTGGAGTTTCAGAATTTTTGGAGCAGTGCAGAATAGGTTTCCAATATTTGCTCCTTTTCCAGCCAGAATTCCAGCTGCCGGCATTCCCCCTCTTCATGATAAACCTTGTAAAATAAGAGAGAATAGCCATAAGTATTGAGATATAATGTGTAATAACAGCCCATAATGCAATAAATATTGATATAAAAGCATGATTCAAAATGGACATATCACGCCTCAAAGTTATTCTTTCCGATCAATATATCCTAGAGTTCATACTAAAATAACAGCAAGCTATTCTTTCCGATTGATTTAATCAAGAGTTCGTACTGAAATAACACCATATGATGAATATGAACCAACACTAATGTCACCTAGATACACCAATGTCACCGCGAGTACCCATGAGTTAATTATACGATATGTATCAAACAATTTCAGATTCATAATACTCAATCCACACTAAGAACTACAAAGAGTCCCCAAAGTTTCTATCAGAGAAAAGATAATAAAAATGTGCATCAACCCCTATGCGTAGATTAACCCAGAGTCACCTCGGGAATCCACAAGTTGAGTGCCATAACATATATCAAGTGAATAAAAATAATACCCCATTGTCACCACGGGTATTCGTATGCAAGACATATATCATGTGTTCTCAGATCTGAACATTCAATCCGACAATTCAAAACTTCAACGGGTAAAGACTCCATTCAACATAACAAGTGTAGAGAGGGGAGAAACATCATATAACCCATCTATATTCACAAAGCCCATGATACATCAAGATCGTTACATGTCAAGATTGCGCGAGAGAGATATTAAACACATAGCTACCGGTACAAACCCTCAACCCCGAGGGTGGACTACTCCCTCCTCATTGTGGTGGCCGCCGGGATGATGAAGATGGCCACCGGAGATGTTTCCCCCCTCCAGCAGGGTCCCACAATGGGCTACCGATTGGTTTTCGGTGGCTACAGAGGCTTGCAATGGCAGAGCTTCCGATCTAGGGTCTCCCTGAGGGTTTTCCAAATATTTGGGAATTTATAGGGCAAAGAAGGGGTATAGGAGGCCACCGAGGTGGGCACCACCCACCAGGGCGCGCCTGGGGGCCGAGGCGCGCCATGGTGGGTTGTGTCCCCCTTGGGGCACCCCGAGGTGCTGTTCTAGCCCAGTGGTTATCTTTTGGTCCATAAAAAATCCACAAAAAGTTTTGCGGTGTTTGGAGAACTTTCATTTCTGCACAAAAAACAACACCACGGTAGTTCTGCTGAAAACAGCGCCAGTCCGGGTTAGTTCCATACAAATCATACCAAAACCATATAAAATTATTATAAACATGGCGTGAATACTTCATAAATTATAGATATGTTGGAGACGTATCAGTGACCCGGTGGGAAGATGCATATCTCAAGATTCATTTAATCGCCATGACACGGTCATTATAGAGATAAAGAGATAAATATCTCCATAGTGACCTGACATGATGATTATATAAACCTTGGGATCCTTGTTTTGCTAATTTGTAGACTATGTTTTTATAGGTTATTTTTTGTTGTAAATTCACCACAACTGCGCAAGCGCAAGCAAATGGTGGACGTACGAGCTTAACCGTGTGCGATGCAAGTTCGCTGTAAAATCACCACGACTGCTCAAGCTAAAGGCAGGTAAGTTTATTTAGAAATTAGGAGGAACCATGTGCGGTAGACCACCCTTTTCACTCATATATATTAGGGCCACATGCTGGTGTGGCTGTCTTCTGACCCTCTCTAACGTTTTTTTGCTACAAAGACTCTGATGACGCTCAACAGACACATGTATAATGTCTTAAGCGTGTGCGATGCAAGAGCGTTGTGAATCACGACGACTGCGCAAGCGCGAGCAAAGGTGGAGGTACTGGCTCAACCATGTGTGATGCAAGTGTGTTGTAAAATCACCACAACTGCGCAAGCGCGAGCAAAGGGTGGAGGTACTTGTCGGCGTCCTGGATTTGGGGGTATCCAGTCCTGCCTGCCTGCGGCCCACCCCGTGGCTCCATCGATGGCCTGGTATGGCCCAGCTTCAACACCTACGCAGCAAGACCCTCGCGAGGGGCCAAGCCTTGCGAGGCAGACGACGCCAAGACCCCTGAAGGAGTTGGCCTCCTCAGGAGGGCTCCTGAGGGGCGGAGAGTTCTATGCAGCTACCTCATGAGGCTCGGCTGACGTGAGCCATGACGACCAAGGCCAGGCGGGCGCGAGGCGGGTGCAGAGTGCAAGTTTCCTCTTTGGTGCAAGCGGGGCAAGCCACAGGTGCGGAGTCCTGAGGAATCAGCCAAAGGTTTCCATTCTGGTGCAACGGGACCAAGACCGCCAGGACGGCAGGATGGAGGTCATCACCGAGTCCGCCGCATTGTCACGACCAGAGGCTTTTCGCAGGCGAAGACCACTTTTGTCAGGATAGACTGTACTACTTGTCCCCTTTCAAATCCTGCTGTTGTGGAATCCCTTCCTGCTCATATTTGGGAAGAGGACCAAGGCCACTATATATAGGACTTAGCCACCACCATAGGAGAGGATCGATTCCATCCCGAGCACTACACCAGCTCAACGACACCTCACCTCCTGAGGGTTGTTCATCCTTGTACTAGTTCATGCATAGCCCCTCGAGGCAATCCACCACACCACACTGGATTAGGGTATTACACCACAACGGTGGCCCGAACCAGTATGTCTTTGTGTCTCTGTGAGCTCGACATGCTAGGCTAGGGAGGATCGCGAGTAGGCAGGCTGGGCAGGTTGAGATCTCTGCACGCACCCCAGAGTTTGAACCTCTCAAGGGTTGCCGGATCCCGAAATCCAACATTTGGCGCGGCAGGTAGGGGTGCATAAAAACCCTCTTCCTCGACCTCTAGATCGTGCCACTGACCCATATGGCGGGCGCTCCTCCGTCGGCCTCATCGACGTGCGTTCCAAGAGAAGCGCTAGGGTTGCCATGCTTCGCCCCCACCCTACGGCAGGTGCAGTGGCCGCCCAAGTTCTGACCGGAGATGCCGCCGTGCTAAGACGGCGCGGCTGATCCAACCCCCTTTCTTCAGTCATACGAGGAGGCAGTTTGGGCGGCTGGCGGAGATGACAAGGTGAAGGGCAACTGGTTCCCCATGGCCCTCGTAGGCGTGCCGCATGCCTGGTTGCTCAACCTGCCGACGTCCTCTGTGGCCTCCTGGGAGGAACTGCGCGACCTCTTCCTCGCCCACTACACAGAGCCGGCTCCCCCTGTCGTCGCAGCTCGCCACCCTCTGACCGCCACGTCAAGCAGTTCTACTGACGGGGAGGCAACACGCAGGTGGGCTCAGGGGCTCCCCCGGGCTGGGCGGCGCCCCAAGCTGACCTCACCTTTGGCCCCGAGGATCACCCTGTCGCTACAACTGGAGCAGGGGCGCTCCCGATACTCTGCACCCCCACCATCTGCCATGTGGCGATCACCAAGACCCTCATCGACGTCGGAGCCGGCCTCAACGTGCTCTCCCAGAGGCGTTCGGCCTGCTCCATGTACCACCCAGCCGGCTCCGCCCCTCCAAGCCTTTCTCCGGAGTTGGAGACGGCTCCACCAGGCCCTTGGGGTAGATCCGTCTCCCTGTCACCTTTGGGACCCGTGACAACTACCGCACCGAGCTCGTCGACTTCGACATCGCCAAGATCAATCTGCTGTACAATGGTATTCTGGGATACCCAGCCTTGCCACAGTTTATGGCTGCGACCCATCCCGCATACAACCTCATGAAGATGTCGGGCATCAACGGTGTCCTCACGGTGGCGGGGGACACCAAAGGCGCGCTGCAGGCCCTCAAGCCCAGAGGCGGCACCTGCCAAGAAGAAGCAGTTGTTCTCCCAGGATCGAGCTGAGACGAAGCAAGTGCCGGTCAGCGAGGAAGAGACGGCCAGCGCCACCTTCTCCATAGGGGCTGGCCTCCCCCAGGACCAAGAGGAGGCATTGATCAATTTTTTGCGAGCCAACAAGGATGTATTCACCTGGGAACCCAAACACCTAGCCGGGGTCCCAAGGGGGATAATCCAGCACCATCTGAGAGTATGCCCAAATGTGCGGCCGGTGAAGCAGAAGGCTCGCCGGCAGTTCGCCGAGAAGCAGGCCTTCATCATTCAAGAAACCCGTAAGCTGCAAGCCGCAGGGGTCATCAGAGAGGTGCGGTACCCAGAGTGGCCGGCGAACCCCGTCATCATACCCAAGAAAGGGGGGAAGGAGCGCATGTGTGTCGACTTCACCTACCTCAACAAGGCCTGCCCTCAAGACCCCTTCCCGCTCCCTCGCATCGACCAGATCATCGACTCCACCACCGAGTGCAACCTGTTGTGCTTCCTGGACACCTTCTCCGGCTATCACCAGATCAAGATGGCCATGGAGGATGTGGAGAAGACGGCGTTCATCAACCCATGCGGGGTGTACTGCTACACCTGCATGCCCATTGGGCCGTGAAACACTGGAGAAACCTTCCAGCAGTTGATGCACATCGCCCTGGGTTCGCAGCTTGGGAGAAACGCGGAGGCTTACGTTGATGACATAGTGGTGAAGTGTCGGGAGGCGAAGACTCTGATAGAAGATCTGGAGGAGACGTTCGCCGGCCTACGCACGGTGGATCTTCGGCTTAACCATGAGAAGTGTGTGTTCGGGGTCCCCTCCGGCAAGCTGCTAGGCTTCTTGGTATCGCACAGAGGGATCGAGGCTAACCCGGAAAAAGTCAAGGGGATAGAAGACATGAAACCCCCACATTCCCTGAAGGAGAGGCAGAAGCTAGCTGGCTGCATAACCTCACTTGGAAGCTTCATTTCCAAGCTGGGGGACCGTGTCGTCCTGTTTTTCAAGCTGATGAAAAGGAAGGAGCCATTCGAATGGACCCCCGAGGCAGACGCAGCCTTCCAGGACCTCAAGAGATACCTGACTAGTCCACCTGTAATGGTGGCGCCACGCCCTCTCGAGCCTTTTGTGCTCTATCTAGTAGCGACCCCTCACTCAGCCAGCGCCGCCCTGGTGGCGCTAAGGAAGGAGCGCCTGATCAAGAAGCCAGAACAGGACGCACAACCGGAAAGCAAGGCGCAGAACCCCCAGGGCGAGGCATTTGAATTCCTGACCGGCGCAGTGGTCAATATCTCCCCTGAAGCCACGATGGATCCCACGATTGTTGAGGCTCTAGAGGACGGGCCTCATGAGGTCGTAAGAGACATGAGCCCTCATGAAGAACAAGACTCTGTTGATGCCTCCCACCTCATCGAGCACCCTGTCTACTTCGTTAGCACAGTACCGAGGGAGGCCCGGGCGCGCTACCCCATCTTAGAGAAGCTCTTGTTCACACTTCTAGTTGCCTCCAGGAAGCTGTGCCACTACTTTCAAGGCCACCACATCAAAGTTGTCTCAGCGTACCCGCTGGAGAGGGTGCTCCGAATCGCGGACGCAGCTGGCGGGTTGCTGAATGGAACATTGAGATCCAAGCATTTGATCTCGAGTTCAGTACCACCAGGGTCATCAAGGGCGCGGCCCTCGTAGACTTTGTGGCCGAATGGACCGACGCTCCAAACCACGAAGAAGGCGAGGACTACTCCCTGAAGAACCACACGGATGGATCATGTACTTCGACGGGGCGTTTGCTCGACAAGGCGCAGGGGCGGGAGCCATCCTCATCTTGCCCACCAAGGTCAAGCTTTGCTATGCAGTACAACCCTGCTTCCAGCATGCCGAGAAGGTCTCCCATAACATCTAGAATTCGAAGGCTTGCTTGCCGGGCTCAGGGCTGCGGCTGTGCTGGGGGTAAAGTGCCCCACCATCAAAGGCGACTCTCAACTTCTCTTCAATTTCTCCAACAAGGAGTACACGCCTAAGGATGAACACATGGAGGCGTACCTAGAAGAGGTTCACAAAATGGAGAAGCGGTTAAAGGGCGTGGAGCTGTAGCATGTGCCATGCGGGACGAACAAGGAAGCAGATGACATCGCCAAAAGAGCCTCTCGCAGGATCCCTCGGGAACCAAGGGTGTTTGAGGAGCGGCTCTTCAAGCCAGATACGGTCCCGCATGTCACGGCTCTAGCACCACCTCAGGAGGACCTGCCACAGGCACCAGAGATGGGAGCTCCAGCCATGGTCATCCCTCAGGAGCCCGTTTGTTGCTCGTGCTTGAGCCTCAGGAGGGGTGCTGGACATAAGAGTTCAAGACGAACTTGCTTCAGGGGACCCTACCAGAGAAGGAGGCGACACCGAGTGTGTGGCCCGCCAGGCCACCGCGTACTGCATAAAGGATGGTGAGTTATATCGCAGGAGGCCCAATGACGTTTCTCTGCGGTGCATCTCCATGGAACAAGGGCTTGAGCTGCTAGCGGACATACATGGTGGGGACTGATACGTCTCCAACGTATCTATAATTTATGAAGAATTCATGCTATATTATTATTTGTTTTGGATGTTTATGGGCTTTATTATAAGACTTTTATATTATTTTTGGGACTAACCTATTAACTGGAGGCCTAGCCCATATTGCTGTTTTCTTGCCTATTTCAGTGTTTTGAAGAAAAGGAATATCAAACGGAGTCCAAACGGAATGAAACCTTGGGGGGCGTGATTTTTGGAACGAACGTGATCCAGGAGACGTGGAGCTGAAGTCAGGGAAGCTTCGAGGAGGCCACGAGGCAGGGGGGCGCCCCCCCCCCCGGGCGCACCCTCCACCCTTGTGGGCCCCTCGAGGCTCCCCTGACTGACTTCTTTCTCCTATATAAGTCAATATACTCTAAAACCTTCGGGGAACACAATAGATCGGGAGTTCCGCCGCCGCAAGCCTCTGTAGCCACCAAAAACCTCTCGGGAGCCCGTTCCGGCACCCTGCCTGAGGGGGATCCCTCACCGGTGGCCATCTTCATCATCCCGGCGCTCTCCATGATGAGAAGGGAGTATTTCACCCTCGGGGCTAAGGGTATGTACCAGTAGGTATGTGTTTGATCTCTCTCTCTCTCTCTCTCTCTCTCGTGTTCTTGATTTGGCACGATCTTCATGTATCGCGAGCTTTGCTATTATAGTTGGATCTTATTATGTTTCTCCCCCTCTACTCTCTTGTAATGGATTGAGTTTTCCCTTTGAAGTTATCTTATCAGATTGAGTCTTTAAGTATTTGAGAACACTTGATGTATGTCTTGTCGTGCTTATCTGTGGTAAAATGGGATATTCACGTGATCTACTTGATGTATGTTTTGGTGATCAACTTGCGGGTTCACCTTGTGAACTTATGCATAGGGGTTGGGACACGTTTTCTTCTTGACTCTCCGGTAGAAACTTTGGGGCACTCTTTGAAGTACTTTGTGTTGGTTGAATAGATGAATCTGAAATTGTGTGATGCATATCGTATAATCATGCCCACGGATACTTGAGGTGACATTGGAGTATCTAGGTGACATTAGGATTTTAGTTGATTTGTGTCTTAAGGTGTTATTCTAGTATGAACTCTATGATAGATTGAATGGAAAGAATAGCTACGTGTTATTTTACTACGGACTCTTGAATAGATCGATCAGAAAGGATAACTTTGAGGTGGTTTCGTACCCTACCATAATATCTTCGTTTATTCTCCGCTATTAGTATCTTTGGAGTGACTCTTTGTTGCATGTTGAGGGATAGTTATGTGATCCAATTATGTTATTATTGTTGAGAGAACCTGCACTAGTGAAAGTATGAACATTAGGCCTTGTTTCCTAGCATTGCAATACCGTTTACGCTCACTTTTATCATTAGTTACCTTGCTGTTTTTATATTTTCAGATTACAAAAACCGATATCTACCATCCATATTGCACTTGTATCACCATCTCTTCGCCGAACTAGTGCACCTATACAATTTACCATTGTATTGGGTGTGTTGGGGACACAAGAGACTCTTTGTTATTTGGTTGCATGGTTGTTTGAGAGAGACCATCTTCATCCTACGCCCCCACGGATTGATAAACCTTAGGTGATCCACTTGAGGGAAATTTGCTACTGTCCTACAAACCTGTGCACTTGGAGGCCAAACAACGTCTACAAGAAGAAGGTTGTGTAGTAGACATCACGCTCTTTTCTAGCGTCGTTGCTGGGGAGGTGAGTGCTTGAAGGTATATCTTTAGATATTGCAATCGAGTCTTTTTGTTTCTTATTTTATCACTAGTTTAGTCTATAAAAGAAAATTACCAAAAATGGAATTGAGGGTGCCTCATATGCTTCATCTTTTTAATGTCTTCCGTGAAAATAAGGATTCCAAAAATTGTGCTCCAGTACTAGAAGAACAATTACATAGAATGCTTGGCATAAAATATGTGAATGATGAGCATGATTGCAATGTTGTTAGTATGAATTCTTTGAATACCCATGATGCTAATGATATGCAAAGCCACAAGCTTGGGTATGCTATGTTTGATGAATATGATATTTTTTGTCCCCCAAGTTTTGATGAGCAAATTTATTATGATGAAAGCAGGCCTTCTATTTATGGTGATTATTGTGATGATACGTATGCCATAAAGAATTAACATAACCATGAAACTTGTAATCATGATTTTAATTTTTAATTGGATTATGCTTCACATGATAGTTATTTTGTTGTGTTTGCTCCCACTACTATTCATGAGAAGAAGTTTGCTTATGTGGAGAGTAGTAAAATTTATATGCTTGTGCATCATGAAAATAATGCTTTATGTGATGGTTATATTGTTGAATTCATTCATGATGCTACTGAAAATTATTATGAGGAAGGAACATATGCTTGTAGGAATTGCAATAATATCAAGTTTCCTCTCTATGTGCTTAAAATCTTGAAGTTATGCTTGTTTTGCCTTCCTATGCTAGTTGATTATTGTTCCCATAAGTTGTTTGATCACGAAATCCCTATGCATAGGAAGTGGGTTAGACTTAAATGTGCTAGTCATATGCTTCATGATGCTCCAGTCATGTTTCAAATCTTATCCTTTGTGTGAGCATCATTGTCGTCATCATGCCTAGCTAGAAAGGCATTAAAGAAAAGCGCTTGTTGGGAGACAATCCAGTATATACCCTTACTGTTTTTGTGTGTTCACATGATTATACTACTGTAGTAATCATGTTTTATTGCTTTTGTTTCAATAAAGTGCCAAGTAAGACCTTTAGGATAGCTTACGGTGATAGTTGTGTTGATCCTGCTGAAAATCAGAAACTTTTGCACCCATTAAATTAGTTTTGATAATTCACAAAAACGTGCTTCTGATCTGATTCGTTTTGCTCTGGATGGGTACACAAATTTCTTAGGACTTCCTAAGTTGGTATGATTTTTGGAGTTCCATAAGTATACGTTTCATACAGATTACTACAGACTGTTCTGTTTTTGACAGATTCTGTTTTCTATATGTTGTTTGCTTATTTTGATGAATCTATGAGTAGTATCGAAGGGTATGAACCATAGAGAAGTTGGAATAAATTAGATATTACATCAATATGAATTTAGAATGAGTTCACAACAGTACCTAAGTGGTGATTTATTTTCTTATACTAACGGAGCTTACGACTTTTTTGTTGAGTTTTGTGTTGTGAAGTTTTCAAGTTTTGGGTAAAGATTCGATGGACTATGGAATAAGGAGTGGAAAGAGCCTAATCTTGTGGATGCCCAAGGAACCCCAAGGTAATATTCAAGGACAACCAAGAGCCTAAGCTTGGGGATGCCCCGGATGGCATCCCCTCTTTCGTCTTCGTCATCGGTAACTTTACTCGGAGCTATATTTTTATTCACCACATGATATGTGTTTTGCTTGGAGCGTCATTTCTTTTTGTTAGTATTCGCTTGCTGTTATTTAGAATAATGTTTTTGATCTATATTTTCAATAAAAATGTTAAGGATAGCCTTTACAATGCTTATTTTGCTAGTATACATGTTGCTGTTTAAAAAGAGAAAGTTTACCGCTGTTGCAAAAATTCCCTAGAAAAGTCAGAGAATGGTATAATGTTGAAACTTTTTTGCATATTGAGATATGATAAATATTCTACAGTAAGGTACTTTTCTCATAATTTTTGGGGTTAGGGAAGTATGATGAATCTTGCATTCTTTACAGACTATACTGTTTTGGCAGATTGCTGTTATGTTTGCATTGTTTCCGTATGTTTGCTTGTTTAATGATTCTATTTGAGGATAGGAGTATTAAATATGCAGAGGCATTTAGTATGGAATGTTGAATAATAATTTTAGTGATTTGTTACAGAATAGAATGAAAAAGTTTTTGCATTGGTTTATACTAACTTATCTCACGAGTTCTTGTTGAGCTTTGTGTGGATGAAGCTTTCGAGATTTAGGAAACCGAGATATAAAAGGAATTAAGGAGACACAAAAGCTCAAGCTTGGGGATTCCCAAGGCACCCCAATATAATATTTCACAAAGTCTCAAGCATCTAAGCTTGGGGATGCCCCGGTAGGCATCCCACCTTTCTTCTTCAACAATTATCGGTTAGTATCAGTCGAACCTAAGTTTTTGCTTCTTCACATGAGTTGTGCTATACTTGCAATGCCATTTTGTTTTGTTTTGCTTGCTGTTTGAATAAAATACCAAGATCGGAAATTCTTAAATGATAGAGAGTCTTCACATAGTTACGTAATTATTTAGCTACTCATTGATCTTCACTTAGATCTTTTTTGGAGTAGTTTGTCATTTACTCGTGTGCTTCACTTATATCCTTTGAGTAAATGGTTGAATGAGTTGAATGTCATAAATCTGAAATTATAAATGTTTCATTTGCTTATCCCATGGGGAGTAATGACTTCACATCTAACAAGTAGAGGTTGTAAATTTATTGAAGGTTAGCAAGCATTATATTGGTCATTTGAGCAATTCATGAAAGAATATTGAAGGAAGAGAGATTTCACATATAAATATACTATCTTAGACATCTTCTATGATTGTGAGTCCCATTAATTATTTTCAAACCTGAGCAAATTAGTTGAAGTTGAACAAGGAAGACAACGTAATGAGTTATGCTTGGGTGTATTTGTATAGAAGTTATATTGTTATAGATCCTCCAACATGTGGTGCGTGTTTTTTAGAATCCTTTGCTAGCCAAAATATCTGTACTAAGTGGGAATATTGCTTGTGCATCCAAATCCCTTGAACTAAGTTTCTTCCACCATACCTACCTATATGCGGTATTTACCTGCCGTTCCAAGTAAATTTGCATGTGCCAAACTCTAAACCTTCAAATAATAATCTGTTTTGTATTCCCGAATCTCTCATGTAGCGACTAGGGGCTGTCAGTATCTTCCTTGCTAGGTGGGTTATTCTCAACATGAGTGGACTCCGCTCATCATTCACGAGAAAAATGGCTGGTAACTGGGGTGCCCAGTCCCATGATCAAAAGATCAAAATCAAACCAAAAATAATTGCAAATAAAACTCCCTCTGGATTGATGTTAATTGGACGACACCCGTTGTTTCGGACAAGCCGGGGAGTGTGATTGTTGGTGGAGGGGGAATAAAAACTTTACCATTCTGTTTGGGAACCGCCTATAATTTTTTTTAGTATGGAACATATTGGGAACTCTTGGTTGTTATGTTGACAATGAGATCATACCTCCCAAAATTATTTATCTCTATTTCAAAATCGAGCTCTGGCACCTCTGCAAATCACTGCTTCCCTCTACGAAGGGCCTATCTTTCACTTTTATGCAAGAGTCAGTAGTATTCCTTCTCATTCCTACCTACTCTTTAGTTGGCAAGCATCGTGTGTTGGGGAAAGATCTAAGCATATATGGCCATGCAAATATATTTGATCATGAATATTATTGTTGACAATTATCTATATGATAAGTGAGTTGGGAGGCGAAACACTAAGCCCCTATCTTTCTTTGTGTTCGATGGATGCTATTTGTTCTAAGAACTAGTGGACCCGTTGCGCCAAATGGCGCAAAGGCACACTAAAGCCATGTTCACGATTGTTGGCGTTCTGGGAATGGGGGTCCCCAGACTTGCCTGCCTGCGGCGTGGCTGAAGTGGTGGCTCAGTACGGCCCATCTGCATCAACTCAAGCTCAAGACCCTCGCGAGGGGCCAAGCCTCGCGGGGCGGACGACAAAAGGCTTCCTCAGGAACGGCCTCACCAGGACGGCTCGCGAGGAGGCGGACAGATCAAGGCAAGGGTACCTCGCGAGGTGCTCGTGATGCAAGCCATGTCTATCGAGACCAGGCGAGTGCCAAGCGGGCGCCGGCCTGTGCAGTGTCCTTGTTTCCTATTTTGTGCAAAGGGGGCAAACGCAGGCGCGGAGTACCGAGGCATCAAGCAAAGGATACCATTTTGGTGCAACGAGACAAAGACCAGCAGAGCGGCAGGACGGAGGTCACCGTGGAGCCCAAGACGGCGTCATCACCAGTGCCTTTGGCAGCTGAAGACCAACTTTAGTCTAGGTAACTTGTACTAGATGTTCCCCTTCAAAATGGCTGTTGTTGGCGCCCTTCCAGCTCAATATTTGGGAAGAGGACCAAGGCCTCTATATATAGAGACAGCCACCACAGTAGGAGGGGATCGGAATCCTTCTCAAGCAAACCACCACCACAAGAACACCTCTCGCGAGGCTGTTCTTCCCTTGTACTGTTCATCATCAGCCCCTGAGGCAATCCACCACACCACACACTGGAGTAGGGTATTACACCACAACGGTGGCCGGAACCAGTATAAATCTTGTGTCCCTTGTGTTGTTCATCGTTTAGCTTAGATTCTTAGCGAGGCATTGGGACGTGGATCGGCAGGGGGAAGATCTCCGCGCGCACCCCAGAGTTTGAACCTTAAGGGTTTTGCCGGAACCAGATATCCGACATTTGGCGCGCCAGGTAGGGGTGTGCCGGAATCTTTCTTCCGCCGTCCCGCGTTCCACCGCTTCGTTGTCTCCATGTCCAGCGACCCGGTGGCCAACACCGACTGCTGGGTGGCGTGGCCTGCCCATGCCGCGCCGCCTGCCCAAGGTGACCTCAACCCCGCGCCTCAGGCAGCCCATCACAAGGAGGAGGACCGCGCGTCGCCAAGGCCAAGTTCGCCGCCACCACCATCGTCGTCGCTGCTGTCCTCTGGGAAGCACCCCACGTAGTGGCCATCTCCCCTGAACACCCTCACGTAGAGGGTCGCCAAGTCGTCGTACTTGAAGTGGAGTGTGCACCTTCCACCCAGGCCACGCGCGCGGGCGAAAGTTTGCCAGCCACGGGCCAGCACCTCGGTGCTGACCCACGAGGATCTGCTGCAGCACCCATCAGCCTGCAGCCAGAGGCCAGCAAGCCCCGAAGAAGAAAGCTCACCGAAGAAGAAGTGAGGGAGCCAGAGCGAGGTGCCAGCCAGGCCCTCCGACCACACCACGAACTCGGGAAGCACCTCCAGTGAAGAAAAGCGCGGCCGAGGCGGGCGCACGATCACGACGCGCCTCCCTTCATCATGGGGGCTGCTCCGGGGCCGGTAGCTCCCGCCACGGAAAGAGATGCCATCGTGGGTGCCCGGCGCGACGCTGCCTTTGGGGGGTGCGCGCCAGCACCCCCTGGATGCTGCCGGAGGGACTGCAGGGTGCTTGCGGGGAAGACCACGGCCCCTCATGGGATGACGAGAGGCTGGCCCCTCCTTGGGGGCCTTCCCTTTCTCGGCCACTGAGAAGCTCTTCGGCGATGTCATGGGAGCAAGGCGGAGAGGAAAGAAGCAGGCGGGAGCAAGACGAATGAAAGATGGACAGGGGGCTCTGCCTCTCCCACACATTTATAGCCAAGGGAGGCCAAACGCCGGCCTCCACGACCTCGCGCCATCATGACCCTCTCCATTAAGCATGCAGTTGTCAAGTCGAGCAATTGCCGAGGCAGCATGGGGAAACGGAGTTGCCCACGTCCAATCAATCACCATGCGTCATCAAGGCCGCAGGCGGTTAGGGCCCACGGCGCTCCGTCCTTTCCCTTTGGCTTCGTATGGAAGCCATATCCGAGTGCGCCTTGGACCTAAGGGCTACTATCGGCATCCTGGATTTGGGGGTATCCAATCCTGCCTGCCTGCGGCCCACCCCGTGACTCCATCGACTACCTGGTATGGCCCAGCTTGAACACCTATGTAGAAGACCCTCACGAGGGGCCAAGCCTCGTGAGGCGGACGACACCAAGACCCCTGAAGGTGTTGGCCTCCTTAGGAGGGCTCTTGAGGGGCGGAGAGTTCTATGCAGCTACCTCATGAGGCTCAGCTGACATGAGCCATGACGACCAAGGCCAAAAGCGGCGTCAAAGGGGTCTGCGAGGTTCCTCTTTGGTGCAAGTGGGGCAAGCCACATGCGCGCAGTCCCAAGGAATCAGTCAAAGGTTTCCATTCTGGTACAACGAGACCAAGACTGCCAGGACGACAGGATGGAGGTAATCACCGAGCCCACCACAGCGTCACGACCAGACGCTTTTCGCAGGCAAAGGCCACTTTTGTCAGGATAGACTGTACTACTTGTCCCCTTTCAAATCCCTCCGTTGTGGAATCCCTTCCCGCTCATATTTGGGAAGAGGATCAAGGCCACTCTATATAGGACTTGGCCACCACCATAGGAGAGGATCGATTCCATCTCGAGCACCACACCAGCTGAAGAACACCTCACCTCCTGAGGCTTGTTCATCCTTGTACTAGTTCATCCATAGCCTCTCGAGGCAATCTACCACACCACACTGGATTAGGGTATTACACCACAACGGTGGCCCAGACTAGTATAAATCTATGTGTCTTTGTGTCTCTGTGAGCTCGACGCACTAGGCTAGGGAGGATCGCGAGTAGGCAGGCTGGACAGGTTGAGATCTCCGCACACACCCCAGAGTTCGAACCTCTCAAGGGTTGCCAGATCCCAAAATCCGACAGTACTAGCTTAATCGTGTGCGATGCAAGTGCGTTGTAAAATCACCCTAAATGAACAAGCTAAAGGCAGGTAAGTTAATTTAGAAATTAGGACGAACCGTTTGCGATACGCCAGCTAGCTAGAAATATAAAAACAAACTACCCACCTTGAGCATTGCAAAAATCGGTGGTTTCACCACTTTTCCTTATTATCATACACGCATATTCTTATTGGACCATGCGGGATCTTGGGCACTCCGCCCCGCATCAATTCCTTTACCCAAATTTTAGTAGCCGACGTACTTCAACCGTCGCCCACACTCCTCCAGCACCGACCTTATAGTAAAATTGCAGTAGCCGAGGCATTTGAACTGTCGCCCTCCCTCGTCCACCACCATCTCCACCCACCATTACTAAAATATCTAGTAGCTGCGGCGTATCCTCAAACACCACAATCCCTCCACCACAGTCCCCCCACCCGGCCCCTCCCCCCCGAACCCTAGCTCGCAGCCACCGTCGGTGCCGCCGCCAACCCATGCCGGTCTGCCTGTACCTCCTAGCTTAGATAATAATGTTCAGGTTACCCAGCGATTCCCATACCGTCGCCCCACTCCCCTGAGTTTCTAGATAAGGCCTGTGGTGTCCGTCCCCGCCAAATCCACATCCACTGCTCCAGAATGTCGCAACCTAAGCTCGACCATGTGTCACAGGGAGCCGGACAAGCGTTCGACCAAGAAAAGGTTTATCATGGCCTCCCCGGCGGACGTTGGTGAGGTGGCCGCCATTCGCCCCGACCTGTCATTCCCAGAGCAACACATCACCGCGGAAGCCGGCGAAGACATTGACTATGTTGCCATGTCAAAGGCTTCATGTCAGCGGGCTTGCGTATTACTTTATCTCGGGAAAGCTGGCTACAACATCAAGCTCGTTGACAGTGACGGCTTCACGCGGGCCATGTCATAGGTTACATGGTCCATCCCCAACCCCTCTGGTTCAACTGTCATCGATCTCTTCGACGGCCCTGCCGCTGATCTCCTCCGCCAAGCTGTCAAGGATTTGCGATCCTTATACGCCATCGAGCCCATTTTGTCATTTCTGAAGGACACGTTCTACGGAGGCGGCTTGGGATCCTCAATTGCCAAGTCAGATCTCATCAACCACGACGACGAGGAGGGCACCCACAAAGGTTCTTCCAAGGTGAAACAACCCATCTATGACATCAGAGAGCGCACCATCGGTCTATGTTGTTCCAACTGAAAGGACCCCGTCCATGAAATGTGAGGCAACATCCTATCAGCAAGTCTTACCTTTTCTAGCTTGCCAACCCGTACCCTTTGTTGTAGTAGCATTTCTCGTGCGGTGCTATAACTGTGTCGTGTTTAATTATTTCAGTTATGCAAAAATGTATTGTTCAATAGGGCTATGTGATGTTTAAGTATGAATTATCAACTTCAGTTTCACGAATGGCTATATTTGGTTGTATATAGTGAGTAGATGCGTTGTTTATCTGTCTTTGGTTGTTAGGTTGGTTGCAGTCAGCATTTTTGAGTTATTGAGTCGATGCCTTGTTTATATGTATTTGTTTCTTAGTTTGGTTGCAGTGAGCATTTGTCCAGTTATCTAGCAGAAGCCTTGTTTATCTGTATTTGGTTGTTAGGTTGCTTTTTTTAGCATATGTCTAGTTTTCAAGCAGATTCCTTGTTTATCTGTATTTGCTTGTTAGGTTGGTTGTAGTGAGCATTTGCCCAGTTTTTAAGCATATGCCCTGTTTATCTGTATTTGCTTGTTAGGTTGGTTGCAGTGAGACTCTGTCCAGTTTTCAATGGCTATATTTGGTTGTTATACTGATCATTTATGCCTTGTTTATTTCAGTCATGCACAATATGTTGTTCATTATGTGCAAGTGGGAACTGTGCCGCTCGACTGCATTAATACCAGTTTGAACGGCTATATTTGGTTCCAGTTCTGCCTGGTGTAGTTAAAACATGCCCTTTATTTTAGTTTTACACATTTATCCAGTGCGATGTTTAAGCATTACCTATGTTCTATTCATTTTCAACAATACCAGTTTGAATTGCAATATTTGATGGCTGTTAGGCCTTGTCGGATATCGGGTTCTGCCAAAACCCTTAAGGTTCGAACTCTGGGGTGCGCACGAAGATCTTCTTCCTACCGATCCACGTCCAAATGCCTCGCTATGAATCTAAGCTACACGATGAACAACACAAGGGACACAAGGTTTATACTAGTTCGGGCCACCGTTGTGGTGTAATACCCTACTCTAGTGTGTGGTGTGGTGGATTGCCTCTGGGGCTAATGATGAACAGTACAAAGGAAGAACAGCCTCAGGGGGGATGTTCTTGTGGTGGTGTGCTTGGAGAGTAATTGCTCTGTCTCTGTTGGCTCTAGGTGAGATCCAGATTAGATGTCCCTCTACTTTGATGGCTATCTCTATATATAGAGGCCCTGGTCCTCTTCCCAAATATTGAGCGGGAAGGGCGCCAACAACGACCATTTTGAAGGGGAACATCTAGTACAAGTTATACTGACTAAAGTTGGTCTTCGACTGCCAAAGGCCCTCGCGAGGCTGTTCTTCCTCTGTACTGTTCATCATCAGCCCCAGAGGCAATCCACCACCACACACACTAGAGTAGGGTATTACACCACAACGGTGGCCCGAACTAGTATAAACCTTACATCACTTGAGTTGTTCATCGTGTAGCTAATATTCATGACGAGGCATTGGGACGTGGATCCGTAGGGGGAAGATCTTCACGTGCACCCCAGAGTTTGAACCTTAAGGGTTTTTCCGGAACCCGATATCCGACATTTGGCACGCCAGGTAGGGGTGCGCCGGAATCTTTCCTCCGCTGTCCCGCGTTCCATTGTTCGTCGCATCCATGGCAGACGCTCGCCGAGCTCGCGCCGAGCGACGGGCTGCTCTCGCCGCCCTCGTCGCCCAGACGGATCCCATCGGTGGGCCTCCCCGTCGTTCTTCGTCGCCTGCCACCAACGCCGCCACCGGCGCGACGGGGAACGAGCAGCAGGCATGGTCCCTGCATCCCACGGTGCGGCGGTGTCGGTGTACTAAAGTAGGGGTACCTTAGTACCCCAAACTTGTGCACGGGCAGTCGCAGCGTCCTGCGGCAAGGCTTGCCGGGCGTCCGCCAAGACCCTCCGTCATCTCCTATTACTACCATTCAAGAACAAAGTGTTAACCAAGAAGACGAAGCCCCGGCAAGAGGAGCTTGCCGAGAAGGACAAGGCCCCGGCAAGAGGAGCTTGCCGGGAAGGCCAACCAAGGCACTTCAGAAAACTTGCCGCGACGCCCCGCGCGTCCTGGCAAGGCCCGGTGAGCGGAAAGCTTGCGGGTGCATCAAGACAACGGCCGCGGCAAGACGCTTGCCGCGGCAAGGCCGCCATTCTGCACCCAAGCTCCAGCGCATCCAAAGACGTGTCACCCCAGGACCATCCCAGGAGCACGTGGCGCAGGTATTGTGCAGCTATCTGGTCGAGGTGGCAATCGGTTGACAAGGAGGCCATCGTGGCGATCGGTGGCGCTTCTAACGGTCGCTTCCTTGCCTTTGTTAGCGACGGACGGCATTAAAGGCCCTTGTCCCCTGCCGTCAGAGTTAGGTAGGGGACACTGTTGGACACTGTTGTACCAACCTGCGTTTTTACTTTTCTACCCCCTCTTTCTATGCTGCCACCTGTCGGTGACCCCTTTAGACTATAAAAAGGAGGCCCATACGCACGTAGAAGGGGTTCGGCGGTTCGGAATTTCAGTTCCACAGTTAGGTTTGGTTCATTCGACACCACAGCATACCCACACTCCCGAAGCAAGAACAAATACAAACACAAAGCAGCAGTAGGAGTTTTATCTCTCCGGAGAGCTCCGAAGCTGGGTAAAATCCCCCGCGCGCTCGACCTCGATCTGCTCTTTGTGCGCCCTCCGCTCCCTTGCCGGACCAGAAGGGGCCCCCTTGCCCCATGGGTGCTCGTCCTCCCACAGACGCGCACGACATCTTTGGCGCGCCAGGTAGGGGGGCGTCGAGGTTGTGCGAACCTGATCCGGTCTCCGCGTGCGCTACATCAGCATCTTCATCAACATGCCGCCGAAGAAGAAGACTTCGGAGGTGGCCGCTCCGTCTGCGACTGTCCTACCGCCCCCGGAGCAAACGGGCGGTGGGTTGGACACCGGCGGGGGAACGGGCACCGACGGTGGGACTCACGTCGTCACCAGGTCCAAGGACAAGGCCCCGTAAGCTTCGGCGTCCGGATTCCCACCGCACCCCTCTCAGGAGGTGCAGGATCGACAACGCCACGGTGCTCCTGGCACCGTGCTCGCGTTGGAACAAGGCCAAGCTGGTGGGTCGCGGGACGCTCAAGGCCAACGTACACGTCAACACGCTGGCACGAGCGCAGTGCGGTCGCCTGGACGAGACGTTGCTCCTTCTAACACTGTTAGGAGTTTGAGCATGTCCCGCACCTCGCGTCGCTCACCACCGCCACCCAAGACTCCAGAGGAAGCGCTGGCCCGAGCCCAGCTACTTCTAGATTACCCTCCAGCGCCGGACAAGATCGACGACTGGAGGGCCACCATTTATAGCCTCATTGGCTTCGCCAATGCCGACAAGCCCCGGCAAATGAGCACGTCGAAGCCGCGGCAAGACGCTCAGGCGGAAGCCGGTGGTGACAAGACCGCTGGGGGTGCCACCACCGTGCACTCCCCGCCCCGAAGGCCAAGGTCGCCAACTCGCCGGGCCAACCTCGACGCCGACTCCACCGCGTCGTCCGGACCCATGAGCTTCGCCGTGATCAACGCCACGTTCTTCAAAACGGCGACACGAGGACGCCTTCGTACTCGCGAAGCGCAGAAGAGAAGCGCGGCGTCAATCGACCAGCGCTGGGCCCACTGTCGATATGCATGCGCCCGAAGGACTAGCGACGACCCGTCTGTGGCAGGTTGCCCTGCGTTCACCCGTGAGCTGCGACAAGTCCGATGGCCCAAGTACCAAGAACTTCAAGCGACGCGTGCGAGAAGTGCGATGGCGGGATACATCCGTCGGAGTTCCTCGGCGTCTACACCATCGCGGTGCGAGCTGCGGGGGGCGACGAGAAGATCTCGCCAACTACTTCCCGTTGGTGCTCAAGCCCAACGTCGGATCTTGGCTCATGCACTTGCGGACAACTCCATCTCTTCATGGGCGGACTGTGCCATCGGTTTGTCGGCGCCTTCACGGCGCCACAAGCCCCATGGCTAGAGAGCGATCTTCATCTGCCGCCCGAAGGAAGGAGAACCCCTGCGCAAGTACATACAGAGATTCAGCCAGTGCAGCCCAACATCCCGGACGTCCACCGCCACGCGGTTATCAGCGCGTTCCATCGAACGTCGCGAATCGCGGATGAGGGAGGAGATGGCGATGTGCAAGATCGAGATGTCGGCGAGCTATCGCTTTGGCCGACAAGTGCGCCTGGCTGAGGAGGAGGAGAATCCCGGAGAGCTCGCAGGAGCGAAGGATCGGCGGTGAGAGGACGCCGCCCGGCAAGGAAGAACCGGAGGCGGAATAACAGAAGAGAAAGGCTAAGGATGTGCTAGTCGTCGAGCAGTCCGGCAATGGAAGCGGCTCCGGCAAGGCCAAAGCTGATGACTCCGGCGAGGCTGTGGTGGCCGCCGACAAGCAGGACGGCTCCGGCAAGCAGTATTGCAAGAAGGTTGAGCAGATGGCAGAGTTGCAGAAAGCTGAATATGAGCGTCGCGACAAGGAGAAGGCCCAGGAAGGTGGCGGAGGATCCGGCAAGAAGCTTCCCGCCCGGGGAGGGCGCCGCGGCAAGGCCATGCCGCGGCAAGGAGACAGACCTCACCGTGGCCGCGACAAGGACGAAGACGAAGATGAAGATGGCGAGATGGAGGAAGATGAGACTGACGAGCAGGAGTTCCAGAAGGCAACACAGGTGTTGTGCGTCGACGGTGGTGCTTCTCTGCACACCTCGCACCGCCAACTCAAACAGTAGGTGCGAGAAGTGAGTGCAGCAGAACCGTCCGTTGAATCGCGCAAGCCCCTGAAGTGGTCCAGCACGCCCATCATCTTCGACGTTGAGGATCACCCTGATTGCATCACTGCGGTCGGGTGCTTGCCGATGTTGGTTTCGCCAACCATCCGCAACCTCAAGGTCACGAAGATGTTGGTTGACGGCGGGGCTGGCCTGAATCTGATCCCCTCCGCAGTGCTCAAGAAGCTCCAGATCCCCGACAGCGAGCTCGAAGAAACTGGTACATTCCAAGGAATCAACCCAGGGAGGAGCCAGCCGAAGGGGAAGATCACACTACCAGTGACGTTTGGCAGTGAGCTGAATTTCAGAACAGAGAGAGTCACATTTGATGTTGCTGATTTCCCATTGTCCTACAATGGGATACTAGGCTGTCCAGCGCTTGCCAAGTTCATGGCAGCCTCTCATTACGCCTACAATGTGCTCAAGATTCCTGGTCCGATAAGTGTCATTTCTGTCCAAGGCGACAAGAAGGATGCACTTATCTGTACCGACAAGATCTACCGGGAAGCAGCAGCCGCAGCAGAGCGCAACCCACTTGCCGCTGAAGCTCCCGAAGGGAAGAAGAAGAAGGCCAAGTCCGCAAGAGTAGCTCGATGCCCACTCCGCAAGCGCACCTCTTGAGTGCTGCGCTACCGTCGAGGACGCACCATCGAGCTCCACCGGCAAGTGCAAGAAGGCAAAGACAGCTTCACCAGAGACCAAGAAAGTGGTCGCCAAGGAGGACGGCACCGGTGGTACCTTCACCATCAGTGCCACGCTTGACCCTAAATAGGAAAGCGCACTCGTTGCTTTCCTGCGGGCGAATGTCGATGTGTTTGCATGGCAACCATCGACATCCCGGTGTTCCCAAGGAAGTAATTGAGCACCACCTGCGCATACGCCCTCACGCGGCCCGTCAAGCAGAGAGTCGAGGAAGCAAGCAAGTAGAGCGTCAAGAGTTCATTGCAAAAGAGATCAAGAAATTGGAAGCAGCAGGCTTGGTCCGAGGAGTACTCCATCCAATGTGGTTAGCCAATCCAAAGAGTCGATGCGCAAAGAAAACGGGAAGTGGAGGCTTTGTATTGACTTCACCGATGTTAATAAAGCTTGTCCCAAGGATCCATTTCCCTTGCCGCGCATTGACCAGATTGTAGACTCCACAACAGGATGTGATCTGCTTTCATTCCATGATGCATACTCTGGATATCATCAGATCTTCATGGCAGAAGAGGATGAAGAGAAAACCGCATTCATTACTCCATGTGGCACGTACTGCTTTGTACGGATGCCTTTCGGACTAAAGAATGCCGGCTCAACATTTGCAAGAGTAGTCAGTCATGCTTTTGAGCCATAGCTACACAGAAATGTGGAAGCTTACATGGACGGCATAGTGGTCAAGAGCAGGGACAGAGCAACTTTGATCCAAGACTTGGACGAGACCTTCACAAATCTGCGCAGGATCAACCTCAAGTTGAATCCCGAGAAGTGCATGTTTGGAGTTCCTTCCGGCAAGCTTCTCGGATTCTTTGTATCTCAGAGGGGGATTGAGGCCAATCCCGACAAGATCAAAGCCATTGAATAGATCGAAGCACCGAAGCGCGTCGAGGACGTGCGGAGGCTTGCCGGCTGTGTTGCTGCTCTCAGTAGGTTCATTTCCAAGTCTGCTGAGCGCGCCCTGCCATTTTTCAAAATCTTGAAAAAGGCAGGTCCAATGAAATGGACTCCAGAAGCGGAGGCTGCGATGCAGGACCTGAAGAGATACCTATCCTCCACTCCAACACTTGTCAAACCTAAGCCAGAAGAGAAGTTGCTGCTATATCTGGCGGCAACCAACCAAGTGGTTAGTGCTGCGTTAGTTGCAGAGAGGGTGGAAGATGATGAGCTAACAGCCGCGGCAAGCGAATCCAGCGACAAGCAGGGGGCTTCCCCGACAAGTTCTGGCTCCGACAAGGATGGACCAGCACAGTTGCCGGAAGAGAAACCGAGGAAAATGGTGCAGCGCCCAGTTTACTTTGTCAGTTCCCTTTTGCAGGGGGCTAGATCAAGGTACTCTGGTGTGCAAAAGTTGCTTTTCGGCCTTCTCATGGCCTCGAGGAAGCTGCGCCACTACTTTCAAGCGCATGAGATCGCAGTTGTCACTTGCTTTCCGCTAAAGAGGATATTGCAGAATCCAGAAGCAACAGGCAGGATCATCGAGTGGGCACTGGAATTGTCAAGCTTTGGCCTCAAGTTTGAGAGTACCTCAACTATCCAGAGCCGAGCATTGGCAGAATTCATAGCAGAGTGGACGCCAACACCCGATGAAGAAACTCCGGGGAAGAGTATCCCCGTCAAGGAAGCTAGCAAAGAGTGGGTCATGTACTTTGATGGTGCCTTCTCGCTGCAAGGCGCCGGTGCGGGCGTACTACTTGTCGCACCCACCGGAGAGCAACTCAAGTACGTGATCCAAATGCACTTTCCCAAGGAGCAAGCAACAAACAATACTGCAGAGTATGAAGGTTTGCTTGCCGGACTCAGGATCGCAGCTGAGCTTGGGATCAAGAAGCTTATTGTCAGGGGTGACTCGCAGCTTGTCGTCCGCCAAGTTAACAAAGATTATCAGAGTCCGTTGATGGAAGCTTACATTGATGAAGTGAGAAAGCTAGAAGAACATTTTGACGGCCTGCAGATGGAACACGTTCCAAGAGCTCAGAATGACATTGCAGATGGCCTGTCAAAGTGTGCTGCACTCAAGTTACCTGTGGAACCAGGAATTTGTGTGCTCAAGCTAACTCAACCATCTGTAACATCATCAGCTGGACAGAGCAAGAAGAGAAAGTTGGTCACTCGCGACTACTTTCCGGCAGAGCTCCCCGGAGCCGCCGCCAAGAAGGTCCCCAGGATCAACACAGAAAGTCTTGAGGAGCATCTGCTCGGCGAGCCCTGTGGTTTGTTCCGTTGAAGCAGACGCTCCCGACAAGCTGTGTCCCGACACGCTTGCCAGGGAGCATCACGGTCCGGCAGGATCCCAGATTCTTGCCGTGGAAGCGGATGTTCCCGCAGCAGCATTTGCGCCTTTAGTCCTTGTTGTCGAGCCGCAGGCTCCAACATGGGAACAACAGATAGTCCATTTCCTTCAGACAGGAGAACTTCCCGAGGAGCAAGAAGCAACGGAGAAAGTAGCCTGGCAATCAAGTATGTACCAGTTTGTCGATGACATACTATACAGAAGAAGATTCAACGGAGTGAAATTGAAGTGCATTTCCCGGGAAGATGGACAGAAGCTGTTGGCGGAGATTCATGGAGGCATATGTGGTCACCACATTGGCGCAAGAGCGCTTGCCGGCAAAGCCTTCCGGCAAGGTTTGTTTTGGCCAACAACCCTCCAGGATGCAACTGCACAAGTAACCAAGTGTGAAGCGTGCCAGTTCCACTCCAAACAGATTCATCAACCAGCTCAAGCTCTCCAAACAATCCCTTTATCCTGGCCATTTTCGGTCTGGGGGCTCGACATCCTCGGCCCCTTTCCCCGCGCTGTCGGGGGCTTCGTGTACTTGTACGTTGCAATCGACAAGTTCACAAAGTGGCCTGAAGTGGAACCAGTGAGGAAGGTGACAGACACGATCGTGATCAAGTTCTTCAGGTCAATTGTTTGCCGTTTCGGAATCCCTAACAGGATCATCATCGACAATGGCACACAATTCACGAGCCGCACCTTCATGCAGTACGTCCAAGATCTTGGCACCAAGATCTGCTTCGCTTTGTTGCTCACCCGAGAAGCAACGGTCAAGCGGAGAGGGCGAACGCTGAAGTCTCGTGCGGGCTCAAGACCAGAACTTTCGACAGGCTGCACAAGTGCGGAAGAAATTGGATCGAGGAGCTGCCAGTGGTTCTTTGGTCGATCAGAACGACGCCAAATCGAGCCATCGCCGCGGACACCCTTTGCTCTTGTCTCACGGAGCGCGAGGCAGTTCTCCCCACGGAACTCAGATCACGGATCGCCTCGAGTGCTCGCTTATGATGAGCTTGAGCAACAGCAGCTGCGGCAAGATGACGCGCTGCTCCTCGAGGAGGATCGTCTTCAGGCTGCTGTGTGAGCTGCTCGCTACCAGCAAGCTTTGTGTCGCTACCATAGCCGCAGAGTTAATGCCAGAAGCTTCGAGGAAGGCGACCTTGTTCTTCGGCGTGTTCAATCCGCCAAGAATTCCAACAAGTTGACGCCGAGGTGGGAAGGCCCTTATCGGGTGAAAAGAGTCATTAGGCCCGGCGCTGTCCGCCTTGAGACCGAAGATGGCATTCCGGTGAGCAACTCCTGGAACATAGAGCATCTTCGCAAGTTTTACCCATAAGGCGCGGTTGCCGGACCCCGTTCCGGCAACCACCTTTTGTACAAGCCTTGCCGCTGTTGCATGTAACCATTTGTACAAAGCCGGGCGCAGCCCCCGTGCATAAATAAAGTTTATGTGCCTCGCACATCTTGTCAAATTTAATGCATCTTTCTTTTTTTGCATGCATATCTGACACTTTGTGCATCATTTACCCCCGGTAAGCGATAGCGAACCTTAAGGTTCTGTATTATTATTTTCTCTTCTTTCTTCTCAAGAAGAAGATTCCTCCGCCCATAAGTTCACCGGGGGGGGGAGATAAAGATGGGGACCAGGCGTCGTTCAAAGAAGTATGGCCTTGCCGGAGCACAGGCGACAGAAAAGCTAAGTTGCCAAAGTTTGAGCACAGTCAGTTTTAAATTTCTAAGTTATATTCCTTGAACGTCCGTACCTTGTATGGAAAACCTATGCGCGGAGGAATCGACTCGTGGCTAAGTTGCGCCCTTGATTTGTTTCGAGTCCGCTCAACAATACAAGTGCGCTGCAACTAGCCCCGACAAGATTTCTTGCCGGAGGCAGCACCGCCAGCGGGCTGCTGATGTTCCGCACTCAGCAAGTGTGCTTGCGCCGGCAAGTCCCCTCAAAGCGTAGGGTAAGAACATACAAGGGATGTAACAGGGTAAAGGAAATAACATAGCAAACAGTACCCAGAATAAAGTTATATTACAAGAATGGCTTATTTTGGCACTGACTAGATTGTTCTCATGACTGAAACGGCAGCGGCAAGAAAAAGGGAGAAGAAGGGTGGCCTAATCCACACGCTCGCCGTCGACCCTCCTGACCTCATTCACCTTGTCCACGATGGGTGCGACAATGGCCTTGAGTTCTTCAAGAGCAGCGCCCGCCGGCAGCTTCTTGGTGACATGGGTGAGGTCGATGCTCGGGTTGCGAAAGAGTATCTTCACCAACACCTTCTCCAAGACCCTGGCGCAGATCACGAGCGACTCGTCGGCCAGCTTCTTCGGGATTCTTTCCCGGAGCTGCTGCAGAGCCGTCACCACACCCTTGAAGAAAAGCGCGAGCTTGGCGCTGGGCTGAAGATTTTCCTCAGTGGAGTACCCGAAGCCTGCCAAGTCCAGCTCCGCCAGCTCCTCGTTGATGGACGCGGCGATGTTGACGAGGCCCTCCGTCCAGAGCTCCACCGTGGTCTTGAAGGTGTTCTGGGTCTCGGCGGCCCTCGTCAGCAGCTCCTCGTTGCCCTTGAGCTCCTTCTTCAAGTCATCCTCTCGCTTCTTGGCGCGCCCAGCGTCCCGTCAAGGTGGCTGGCCAGCTCCAGATCAGCACTCGAGTCCTTGGCGGCGTTCAGCTCCTTGATCTTCTCGGCGAGCTGAACTTGCAGATCGCCATGGGCGCGTGCATCCTTCTCACGTTCGCGCTGGAGTGCGGCAAGCTCTTCGTTCTTCCTTTTCATGTCCGCCTCCAGCTGCGTCACCTTCACCTCTAACTCCTTCTTGGCGGCCTCGGCAGCCGCGGCGGCATCCTTTGCCTCCTTGAGTGCCCCGCCAAGTGATTGCTCCCGGACGGCGAGCTCCTCTTCGTGACTGTCCAAGTTCACCTTCTTCTGTATCAGCTCACCGTCCCGCTTGGACAGCTCCTCGGCGGCGAGCCTCTGCTGCTCTTCGGCTTCAGCCTTTTCCAGGATGAACGCCTTCTTCGCCTCGTCGAGCTGCGCCCTCTCCTCAGCAATGGACCGGAGGGCCTCCTGGTTGCGGCTCTTGAGCTCCTCCGCATGCTTCTCTATGTCAACTCCCGCCTGCGCGACAAGCGCTTCCCGGGACTCAAGCTTCGCTTGCCGGGCGCGGTAGAATGACACCAGCTTCCGGAGCAGCCGCTCCTCCTCGGAATCGCCACTGCTGCTGCTGGGCGCATCGACCACTGCCAGCCCAGTAGAGGCGAGCACTTCCCCGTCAAACTCCTCTCCTTCAACCGGTGCCCTGGAGCTCGACGCCCAGGGAAGCTTGATGTACACGCCCGGCCTTCTGGCACGCTGCGCCCGGGCTCGTCGGAGCCCGGCGCTGCGTCAGCGGTGGAGGGGTCGGCGGATGGTGCAGCGCCTTGCACTCCTGTGCCCTCCGGGTCGTCTGTACGATCGCCGGACCCCTCACCGGCTCCTGCACCAGCAGCCTTGGCGGTCTCCTCGTCGGCAGGCTCATCAGCGCCGGCCTCTTCCTCGCCAGCGGCGGCATCTTCAGTGTTGCCGCGCGCGCCTTCCTCGCCGGTGGCCTCGGTCTCCATCGGCTCTGCGAGAGAGGGATCTGAGGATAGGAAGAGGAAGGAAAAGTCAAGCAAATATCCAAAAAAGAAGATCAGAAAAAGAACCCAAGGAAAGACTTCCGACAAGGAAGGTTACCTGTGCTGGGCTCAGTGACCATGGGCTCCTCCACCAAGGGATCACCGGTTCCGTCCCTTTCCGGGGACCCCTCCCTTGCCGGGGAGCGCCCCCTTGTCGGGGAATCACCCCTTGGCGGCGTAGTCGAAGCAGACAGCACCTCCGGGGCGGTTTCTGATTGCCCCTGATGGGCCTGCTCTGCTCCTACACAAATGGATTAGCAATCAAGATGTCAGGAAAAGAAGAAGCACCCATGCGCGCCCCACAACAGGAAGTAAACCAAACACTTATGCTGGGGGCTGTGCTGGGAAATGCTGCGAGGAGAAGGAACCATGTCCGTCAAGGTGGTCTCGGACGTATCTTCTGCTGTCACGACAGGATCGTCCTCGATGTCAACCAGAGGGACCTTAGCCCTCTTCGCCGCTCTCTCTCCCAAAGTCCTGAAATAGAACAGGAATTCAGAGAGAAGCGAATTAGATACAAGACAAACAACAACAAGGATCAAAGAAAATCAAGGACAGTGAGAAGAAATCCTTACTCCTCCTCCTCCTCCTCTTCATCATCATCGGAGCTCAGCGCGGAGAGGTCGAATTCCGGTACCCTCTCTGCGCGGTGTGGCGGAGGAGTAGGTTCCCTTCGGCGTTTGCCGGAGGCTGCGGCAGGATCAGGCGTGGCGGCCCGGGAACACCCCGCCTCAGTTGCCGGCACAGCCTGGGACCCTCCCGTAGCAACGGTAGTTGCCGCGGTGGAGCGTGTCCCACGGCGCCGCGGCTGCTGGTCGGCCTGCTCCTCTGCTATATCTCCAACTCGACGGAGGCGCCTTCTCGGTTGGAATTGGGGCTGCGCTGGGGGCTCTGCCTGCGGCAAGCTGCTCGAAGACGGCTGGCCGCTCGCGCCCTCGGCGGGCTCGCTCGCTTAGACCTCGGGCTCCCCCTCGCCATCGACTTCTCCGGCAAGATCTTCCCGGTCGGCAAGGCTTGCCGCCTCAGCTGCATCCGCCTCCGCCAGCGTGAAGCCAAACTCGCCCGCGGCAGTGGCGGCCGCCGCCTCTTCGGCCCTGCTGGCGATGTACAGCATCTCGTTGGCGGTGGTGGCGCGGGTGAGGAGCTTCTGCTCGTCGGAGTTGACTGCTACCTCCGTCAAGTTATCAAAGAATTGCTGCACGACCTCGGCGGCGGGCTCTATCCAAGTTGCACTTATCCTGCGGCGAAGTCGTGACTCTGGCATCATTCGCGCAGATGCGATCGCGGCGGGAGTTGTTGCACTGGGGATGACGCCTGCAGCAACGTGAACCATTCTGGATGGTTGGCGTCATGCTTGAACAGCTCCCTCAGCATCCCGTCAAGCTCCAGAACGGTGAAGTTGAAGTTGAGGCCTGGACGCAGCCTCATGATATCCGCGGGCGCCCGAACAGCCAGCGGGCCTCCCCTCTTTGCGGAGGGCGTCGACGGCGGCGAAATCCGCACCAACCACCCCTGCTGTGAGCCCAGCATGCCTGAGCCGGAGGATTCGAGTTGTGGCAATCCTCAGCTTGGCGTCGTCCGGTGACAGAGCGCTCCAGTCGCTGCCACGCACCACCCGGGTCTGGCGCAGTTTGGTGAACGGTTGCGGATTGGCATCACAGATCCAGCACCACTCCGCCCTCCACTCATCCCACTTGCTGCGGAGCTCGCCCGTCAAGTACACCTCCTTCATGCCCATCCGGGAGGTCCAAGCGATTCCGCCAGCCAGTGGCTCCCCTTTCTCGGCCCGGGGGGAGAAATAATGACGAAAGAGAGCGACATTGGGGAGGATGCCAACAAAGTTCTCGCAGAGGTGTGCAAAAACCGCCATTGTCAGAACGGTGTTGGGGGTGAAATCAAGAAGATGAAACCCGTAGGTGTTCATGGCGCCGCAGAGAAAATCGGAAAAGGTGGGCGAGCCCGCAATAGAAGAACACAGAAAGAAGTAGTACCCTCGGGGCACTTCTTGATTTGGAAACCTCGGCGGAAAGCGCCAGCGTCTTGTGGATGCGCCAGCGTCTCCGTCGACGGAAGAGGTAGAACTCCTCACGCAGCGCCGGGGTGAGCTCGGGGGAGAAAAGCGCTTGCTTCTTGCGCAGCGCCTCGAGCTCCAGCGCCTCGGCCGACTTCGCAGCCTTCGCAGCCTTCGCAGCCTTCCCGGTCTTCGGAGCCATGGCGGAAGCGATGGGGGAAGGCGAGAGCAACGGCGGCGACGGCGGTGACGGGCAGCGGAGCGCTGCTCTCTTTCGGCTTGGGAAGCGGAGGGGAGCGGTGGGGCTTTTGGAGGAAGGGACTGCAAGTAGCGAAGGTGGGAAGCGGCCTGTTTCCTCTGCTTATAAGCGGGGATGCGAGCGTTACGCATTTCCTGGAATTAAGTATTGACCACGTTCTCTCCACGGCGCCGCAATTGGCGCGCTTGTTGCGAGGGGACTTGATGGATACGGAGCGGATTTGGTTTGGACCCAAGCGCGTGTGCCCGTCTCTGCTTTTGGGCACCGCCCAACCTTCGGCACCGTGTATGGCCCGAGCCGGGGGCTCTGTCGGTGTACTAAAGTAGGGGTACCTTAGTACCCCAAACTTGTCTGCAGGCGATCGCGGCGTCTGCGCAGCAAGGCTTAGAGGCGTCCGCCAAGACCCTCCGTCATCTCCTATTACTACCATTCAAGAACAAAGTGTTAACCAAGAAGACAAAGCCCCGGCAAAAGAAGCTTGCCGGGAAGGACAAGGCCCTGGCAAGAGGAGCTTGTCGGGAAGGACAAGGGCCCGGCAAGAGGAGCTTGCCGGGAAGGCCAACCAAGGCACTTCAGAAAACTTGCCGCGACGCCCCGCGCGTCCCGGCAAGGCCCGGCGAGCGGCAAGCTTGCGGGTGCGTCAAGACAACGGCCGCGGCAAGACGCTTGCCGCGGCAAGGCCGCCACTCTGCACCCAAGCTCCAGCGCATCCAAAGGCGTGTCACCCCAGGACCATCCCAGGAGCACGTGGCGAGGTGCTGTGCAGCTATACGGTGCGAGGTGGCACGCAAAGCTGACAAGGAGGCCATCGTGGCGATCGGTGGCACCCCTAACGGTTGTTTCCTTGCACTGTTGGGGCGACCGAACGGGCATTAAATGCCCTTGTCCCCTGCCGTCAGAGTTAGGTAGGGGACACTGTTGGACACTGTTGTACCAACCTGCGTTTTTACCTTTCTACCCCCTCTTTCTACGCTGCCACCTGTCGGTGACCCCTTTAGACTATAAAAAGGAGGCCCATACGCACGTAGAAGGGGTTCGGCGGTTCGGAATTTCAGTTCCGCAGTTAGGTTCGGTTCATTCGACACCACAGCATACCCACGCTCCCGAAGCAAGAACAAATACAAACACAAAGCAGCAGTAGGAGTTTTATCTCTCCAGAGAGCTCCGAAGCTGGGTAAAATCCCCTGCGCGCTCGACCTTGATCTGCTCTTTGTGCGCCCTCCGCTCCCTTGCCGGACCAGAAGGGGCCCCCTTGCCCCATAGGTGCTCATGCTCCCACAGACGCGCACGACAGGCGGGAAGGCCGCACCGCCACTCCGTCACTGACTCTAGCTGGTTCGTCGTCTCACGCTCGTCGAGCTCCCACTAACGGGCAGGCCGCGTTGCTCCTGCCACGTGAGCTCCTACACTACCGCCCCATCGACAACCTCTACAAGGAGTGGCTCGCTCGCATGACCGAGCTCATCAACGCCGTAGGGGGCTCTCCTGCGCCATCCCTCTCACTGCCTCGGCCTCCGTCCTGCGTGGGCGATGCAGCTCAGGAGGTGCCTCCGCCACCTCCTCCTCAAGAAGGTGCCCTGGCTCCGAGGCGTGCAACCCCTGCACGAGACCCACCGCGTCCAGTGACCGCGCGACAAGAAAGGAGCTCCCAAGAAATCCCTCGTCCCCAAGAAGGCGCTCGCGTGCTCCCTGCTCCAACACGCCAATACCACATCCCGGCGCCAGCATGTCAAGACCCTGCACTGTCCCTGCCGGCGGCGCGCGGGAATCTCCAAGAGCAAGCCCCGCGTCTGCAAAGGGCTCTGGTGGCCACCGCAGGCTGCCGCGCCTTCACCACCGAGCTCCGCAGTGTCGCCTGGCCGGGCAAGTTCAAGCCAGATCTGCCTCCTCGCTACGATGGCACTGCCGACCCCGCGGAGTTCCTGCAGCTCTACGAGGTGGGTATTGAAGTGGCCAACGGAGATGAAAAGGTCATGTCGAACTGGTTTCCAATGGCGCTCAAAGATGGTGCCCGTACCTGGCTCCTGAACCTGCCTCTCGGCACGATCTCCTCTTGGGACGAGATGCGCACCCGCTTCATTGCCAACTTCCAGGGCACTCGCGAGCGTCCTCCAGTCATGGGTGATATGTGGCGCATCAAGCAGCAACCTGGAGAAACCCTACAGAAGTACATCCAACGCTTCAACAGCGCTCGCCTCAAGATTCCCAGGGTGACCGAGAGGGTCGTCATCTCAGTGTTCTCTGACGGCGTCCGTGATGTCAAGATTAAGGACAAGTTGGCCATTCACGAGGATCTCTGCACATCTCTGGAGCTGTTCAACCTGGCGACCAAGTGCGCAAGAGATGAGGAGGGGCATCTCTCCCTCCTTGAGCTTCCAGCTGCTGACACAGAAGAGAACAAACCCAATGCCAAGGACGTGAAGCGCAAAGGAGCAGCTGTGCTCGCAGCAGAACCAGACACGAAGCGCGGCAAGGACCAGCCGGAGTCATCCAAGGGTAGAAGATACTGCGCCTACCATGACCTCCGCACCCACAATACGAACGAATGACAAGAGATCAGGGCTGTTCGAGAAGGACGCATCGGTCAATGCCCCGAGCGCAACGATCGGGGCTACGGTCGAGGATGACGAAGAGGTGGAGGATGATGGGACGACTAAGGCCCTCGCCAGGAATGGCGTGTCCGACCTCGCGAGGACCGCTTGCAGGACCAGCCTCGGAGCGGGCTTGGAGGGATCTGCCTCGCGAGGACCGCCCGCAGGGTAACGTAGGCCTTCCTCCTCTGCCACCACCTCCAAGAAGGAATGACGACCACCACCAGGACGAGGGGGCTGGGGGTTTCCAGGAGCCACGTGCTATCGCTTGCATCTTGGGCGGTGCCCAGGCCCCAGCCTCTCAGCGCATCTTGAAGCAATTTGCTCGCGAGGTGAATGCAGTCCTTCCCAAGCTCGAGGCCACACGCCCTCTCAGGTGGTCCACATGCGCCATCACGTTCAGCTCAGCTGATCAACTCAAGTGTGCGGCTATAGCTTGCGTCCTCCCAATGCTTTGTTCCCCAGTCATCAGCAATGTGTAAGTTACCAGGACCCTCATCGATGGCGACGCAGGACTCAACATTCTGTCCGTCGAGACATTCAACAATCTCCAAGTGCCATATGATCAGCTTCAGCCAACCAAGCCTTTCTCAGGAGTCGCTGACGGCTCCACCACTCCGATAGGGCAGGTTCGCCTCCCTGTTACCTTCGGACAGAGCAAGAATTACCGGACCGAGCTCATCGATTTTGACGTCGCCCACATTCGCCTGCCATAGAATGCCATCCTCGGGTATCCAGCCCTGGCCAAGTTCATAGCGGTGACTCACCATGGTTACAATGTCCTCAAGATGCCGGGAAGCGGCAGAATCATCACAGTCCCCTGTGAAGAGAAAGATGTGGTGTGCTCTCTCGAGCGTGCCTTCCAAGCTGCATTAGTCGAGGACCCAGACAGCAAGAGCGGGAACCCTCCCGAGGCAGTTCCCAAGAAGAAGAAGACATCACCCAGCTCAAGGCCTCAGGAGGTAGGCATCTCCAGAGGCGCCGCATCAGGATCTGCGCCCGTGCAAGGGGTGCCTCCCTCCATCGCATAGGAAGGCGCTCCCGGCGCCCTCCTCTGGCAAGGCTCGGGGGATCTCTCCTGGAGGGCCTCAGACTTTGCCAAGGTCACGAGGGAGGCGCTCGGGCACCACATGGAGGCGTGCTTCGCGGCACATTTCCCGCAGGAAGGCATGGGGCAAGGAGGGCGCAACCCTCAGGATTCATCACCAAGACTACTCATGAGCTGCAGGAATCAAGAGTCATGCGCGGTGATCGCCGCCTGCCCGGTGTAGCCCCCCATCCAGGCGAGGATGGCGAGCTGCGCGTCTGCATCGACTACCTAGCTCAACCGAGTCGCTTCTCAGGAGCGTTTCTGGCCTTCGCGCGTGGGACGCTGTGAGGGTCCGCCACACAGCTACGTTTGCATGCCTTTCGGCCTGCAAAACGCGACTACTGCTCACCAGCATCTTATGTGGAGCATTCTGGAAGCTCAAGAGGCCAGGCACCACGTGGTCCTGGCAGAGATGGAGATGGTCCTCGAGGAGCCGCCCGGACTCCCGAGCCTCCCGAGGCTTAGGGCTCTGGTGGCTCGTGAGGATCGGCCCCTTCACTGCGCATCGTCAGCTACTTCAACACAAGCTCTACAATGGTACCAGGTGACGTCTTTCTAGTTTCGTTTCAGTTGGGAGTGCCATCAGGGCTGCATTATTCCTAGGTTGCGTGGGTTAGTCCCTGCGGCATGTATCTCTTTTGCTTATGTCTTAGTTCACCTCGTTGGGGGCGCCCCTCAGGCTACATCATCCTCAAGCCGCTCGGGCCTGACCCAGTGGCATTTATCTTTTCTGCATCTGTCTAAGCTGATTTGCTCTTCATGCTTAAGCTGCCTATGATTATCACTTCTAGCCCATCGCGGCCCCTTTGTCTCCCTCATGCAAATCGCTTGCACGTTAAAAGGGGGGCGCCTGAGCATCGCGACTCAGGGGCTCTTACTGGCTCTCCAGCCCTCACCCCTTGTCCTTGTCCACGGCATCGCGACCTGGCATACCAGCGGCGGCTAAGCTTGCTCGAGGACCGGGACCTGAGGACGTAGAGCATTTGCATCTAACCACCTTGCAGGAACACTCAACCGCCCAAGGCTCAAGATCAGGCGCGACCCGCCTTGAGGTAGGGCCTCGTGAGTCCTGCACTGGCTCACGAGTGCCCAGATACACATCGTTTAGCCCTACCGTGCCGGCCATGTGTCAGGGCGGGGCTGTACACGCCCCGGGGGCTCCTCCCGGAGGGCCCCCCCTCCCAGATATGAGTTGGAGCACCATGCTCCGCGCTGGCTGACGACACTGCCGAGGAGCGGCTATGCCCGTACAAATACGGAAGCTCTATGCTCCGTGCTGGTGATAAACAACTGAGGGCAGCCCACGGCTGTATCAACCTCAGGGAGCCCAGAGCTCAGTGTCTAGCCTCATAGCAACGCCTCCCCTCGGGAGCGCCATGCGAGGGGGCTGGACACGGGGGTTGCGCCCGGATCACACCTGAGCGCATGCCACCCAGCTAGGTCCCTCGGAGCTGGTCGTCGCGCGCCCCTCCCCGAGCTGAGCCAAGGTATGAAGACCATTTGAGCGTCAAGGGGGACTCTTGAGCATCGTGACTCAAGAGCCTATGTCACATCCCTAGTTCTGGCCTGACCTATGCTATCTTCCATGTGTGCATCATGTTTAAATTCAAATGAAATTTGAATTGAGGAATTTTCAAAAGCCTCAGAAAAACCTCTAAAAATAACCAACATTTAAATCTCATCAAGTGAGTCCAAGAAAATGTTCCTAATGTTCTGTAAAAATATTGGCATGAGGTAAAATGCAAACCAATATTTTTGGAGTGACTGAAACATTTATTTTGGGCCTTTGAATTAATTCAATAACTATTTGCATTGGATATATATTTTATATATAATTAATATATGTCCAATAATTCTGGAACATTTTATGTGGTTTGGTATATTTTAGTTCTAGCCACATAATTTTTCTCTGGATTTTATAAAATGGTTTAGTATTTTTACTAAACCAAAACAAAACAGAACAAAATAGAAAACAATAAATAAAACAGAGAGAGAAACCTACCTGGCCCAGCTCCTCCAGCCACTTACCTGGCGCCACCAACCGGCCCAGCACGGCCCAGCCCACCGCCGCTTCCCCCCTGTCGTCTTCCTCCCTCGCTAGAAGGACAGAGGCGTGCGCAGCAAGGCCGCCTCGCCACCTCACCCTTCCTCCCGGCCCCTCTAGCGACGCCCACGGCGCGCCTGTCCCTCGCTCCTCTCCCTCACTCTCTGCGCTCTCCCTCACTCATTCCCCCCTCCTCTGTTTCTCTTACGCGCGGCCACCGAGCGCAGCCGTCGCCGACGACGAGCACCACCGTGGCCACCTTCCACCCCTCGCCTCGCAGAAGCTCCCAGAAGAACCGCCGCGCCTTCTTCTTCGTCTCCACCAACCAACGTGACGCCGGAAGCCCCATAGCACCGTCCTCGTCGTCGTCTTCATCTCCGGTGCCCGGAGATCGCCGTCGTCAATTCGCCGTTGCAGAAGCTTCCCCGAGCCCACCGAGCTTCTCTCCCGTACCCTTGTGAGCTCCTACACCTTTCCCCTCTCTCCCCGCAGTCTAACTCGCCCTCTAGCACTAGCGCTGCCATGCCCGAGAGCTCGCTGCCGCCGTTCATGGCGCCGCGCCGCCACACCGCCGCCGCTCACGCCGAGCCCATCGGCAAGCTTTCAAGACACCCCGTAATCCGAGCGCACCCACCAGATCATCCTCCCGCCCGCAGTAGCGCCGAACCCAACTGCTCCTGTGCTTCGGCCGCAGCCAAACCTCGACGCCGGCTTAGTTCCCGGCCACATCGGCCCCAACCAGTGGCACCACTAGGTGCGGCGCACTCGTGAGTCGAGCAAGCCTAATCAAGACGTCGAACCATCGCCGGAGGGCGATTTCAAGATCTCCGCGCGGTTTGTGTCACCGCGGCTAAACGCCGGTGGGATGACGTGGCTACGTCATTAGTCACTAATGACGCCACTAACTAAGCCCTATGCCACTGACAGTCGGGCCCCACCAGCCTAGTTAAACCACTAAGCAAATTAGTTAGATTTAACTTAATCCCGATGGACCCACGCCGATTGACTGGCCGTGCGTGGGTACATTGACCGAGCCCACTGTCGGCGACACTAACCAGTTTTCACTCAGCGACCGGTGGACCCTTTCGTCGAGGTTTGACCCGAACAGCCCAGTTGACTTGATGACGTCACACGGGCGTCATCTCGTATAATAATCATTTATCGAATTATTCCTATACAGAAATTCCGTAAAATAGTCAAAACTTCTAAAATTCATATAAAATCAACCGTAGCTCCAAATTAAATAATTTATATATGAAAAATTATCAGAAAAATAAAAAAACCCATCTGTACCAGTTTCATGCATGTTTAATCAACTTAAAGCTTCTGTTTATATCAAAACATGATAACGCACTTTATTAATTTATAATTTCAATTTGAACTTGAACCTTGGGTTCAAACTAACCCAAACCCATCTGGTTCTAGTTGCATTAGCCCAACACACTCATTTTGCCATGACATTATCATGCATCATATTTGTTGCATTGCATTGATTGTGTTCCTCTTTATTTGCCGGTAACTGTCCGCTCTCGATAGACGTGGTTTCGACGACGAGTTCGATGACACCGATGAAGAACTATATTATCTTCAGAAGTGCCAGGCAAGCAAAACCCCCTTGTTCATTCCGATATAATCCCACTCTCTCGCTCCTGCTCTCTTTTACTGCATTAGGACAACAACGAATCATTTGTTACTTGCTGCGGTAGTTGAACCCCTTTATCCTTTGCATGACCTGTTGTTCCACAGTAAATAGATGAAACCCACTAGCATGAGTAGGAGTTGTTTGAGCCCTGTTGTGCCTACTCATTCATGCTTGTTTGTCATGCCTGCTACTGCTTAGAGTTGAGTCGGGTCTGATTCATCGAGGCTGAATCAGAGGTGTGTGAACATGTCCTACTGTGTGTGAGCTAAGTGTGTGAACACGATTTGGTAAAGGTAGCGGTGAGAGGCCATGTAGGGGTACATGGTGGGTTGTCTCATTGCAGCCGTCCTTAGGAGCTGAGTTCTGTGTTTGTGATCCATGATTCAGCTACTACCATGCATTGGGCCCTGAAATATGACCCCGCTCGACTTCTTATTCACCCTAGTCCTCTGTCCAGGAGTTGCAAGTAGTTTCTGGTGTTTGTAGCCTCATTGGAGGCCGTGGGCAAGATCTTGACCGTAGGGGTGGGCTGTGATCACGGTAGGTACGTGGCACGGTGTACGGATGCCCGTTTGGTATCTCGGGAACCCTGTTCACATCGTTTGGGGCTGTGAGCGAAACTTCGGCCGGAACTCCTCATAGATGGAACCCAAATAGGCGATAAACCTGGACTAGGGACTTGAGTGTCTAGGTAGGTCGTGGTCTACACCCACGTCGGCTTTCGCTTGAAGTCCGCCGAGCACATGTCGTGTGCAGACGCTAAGTGGTGGAAACATGTATGAAGAAGTACACCCCTGCAGGGTTAACATCATCTATTCGAATAGCCGTGTCTGTGGAAAAGGACTTCTGGGTTGCCTATAACAGTTCATAGACAATTGAAAGTGGATACTCTAAAATACGCAAGATAAGTGTGAGTGCTATGGATGGCGTTCTCGAGGGAGAGCGGGGCGGATCCGTAGTGGTGTATTGATATGGTGAATATGTGGACTCGTGTGCGCCACCACAAAGAGTTACTTGCAATCGTAGTTTAGGATAGCCACCGAGTCAAAGCTGGCTTTCTTTTGTCAAACTCCACCATCCCTTTGTTGATAATGATGCATATGTAGTTAGTTACGATGTAAGTCTTCTTTGGGTACATTTGTACTCACGTTTGCCTATTTTATGTTTTTGAGAGAGACTTGGTCTCACTAGTAGTTCCACGTGGACTTGACGTTTAGCTTGTTACCTCAGCTACGATCTTGTGCCCTCGGCAGATCGGTAGATAGTCAGGCTTCTAAGCCTTTTTCATTTGTAGATGTCTGTACTCAGACATATTAGCTTCCGCCTGTGCTTTGATTTGTATGCTCTGAATGTTGGGTCATGAGACCCCTGTTTGTAATATCTCGCTCCTCGGAGCCTATTGAATAAAATACTTGAGTCGTAGAGTCATGTTGTGATGCCATGTTGTATTTGCACATATCGAGCATATTGTATGTATGTTATTGAAATGCTTGGTATGTGTGGGATCTGACTATCTAGTTGTTTATCTTTAGTAGCCTCTCTTACCGGGAAATGTCTCCTAGTGTTTCCACCGAGCCATGGTAGCTTACTCTTGCTCCGAACACTTAGGCTGGCCGGCATGTGTCCTTCTTCGTTCTTGTGTCTACATCCCGGGAAATGTCACGCGTGAGTACCGAGTCTGTTAGCCCGCTTCTGCCCGGACACGGAGTCTGCTAGCCAGTGCTACAGCCGGAACTTATTCGCTGATGACCGACACGTTCGATCTTTGGGTCATGGATGCTGTCCTCGTAAGTTTGTGCCACTTTGGGTTTACGACTAGCCATGTCAGCCGGGCTCCTTATCATATGGATGCTAGCGACACTATCATATCGTGTGCCAAAAGGCGCAAATGGTCCCGCAAAGGTAAGGCGACACCGTGGGGATACCGTGCGTGAGGCCGCAAAGTGATATGAGGTGTTACATGCTAGATCGATGTGGCATTGAGTCGGGTCGACAGCGTTTGGTATCGAGCTTCGATTGCTCAGAGGATTACCAAGCCAAACTGGTCGAAGTTGCGTCTAGAAATGCTTTAGTTATGTAGGGGAATTGAT
This sequence comes from Aegilops speltoides, assembly GCA_021437245.1. NCBI lineage: Eukaryota > Viridiplantae > Streptophyta > Magnoliopsida > Poales > Poaceae > Aegilops > Aegilops speltoides. Next base: position 296,064,241 of record CM038146.1, on the reverse strand, counting down.
TGTGGGATGGGAACGTAAGGCTCTTTTTACTCCTTATACCTCATGGCCTCCTGATCTGAGTCAACCTCTTCTTTTCTATGGGGTTTAAGAACTAGGCCTTCTCATCTATCTATCAGGATGACGTGTTACTAATCCATAGACTTATAGAATTGTTAGTTTCAAATCTCAGCTCAGATTTACTACTTCCGTATGTTCATAGCTGTTGATCTCGAAACCTTGATATTGTGCTTCGGAGTGGCTATGCCACCATTTTTGTAGCATGTCTCCAATCTTTTGAGCATTTACAGCCGTTATGCTGTCCGAGTCATTCCAGGTTTCTAAATAGTCTGATGCATTTGCAAATCCTTTCTTTCCGTTCCTGATGTCCTTTACGGTCAGAATAAGCACACTAACCGGTGCGTTGAGGTAATTTATCGCCTCGACATATATGATGGAGCTATTATTATGACCTAGGTGTTTTAGGGAGTCACCTAGTAATCTAGCAATGTTTAGTGTTTCCAGTGTGAAGATTCTGGCCATCATTCTCGAAAGCATCCCATGATGCAATTTAGTTAGTAGGTATTCTATTCCTTGGGTTTTGAACCCAAGACTCACCCTACTTACCTCATGTTGATAGTCCTTGCTCGTTCCTTTAGGTTATTAGTAACCTTTGCATTAGTCCTCGAGGTCCATGGTATTTCCTTCTTCCAAATACCGTGAACCATTTATGGCAGAAGTTTGTTGGATCAAAGGATCACAACGGGAGTGCTCTCGATGAGTTCTCCATGCTATATTGTGACTCTGCCAGTTCTACCCTTTCCGCATGGGTTATCTGGAAGAAACATGTTGAACTTGGTTCGACATACTAATCTATGCGTCCACAACTCAGAAAATTATATGTTCCTTTGAGTTGTCCCTCGTTAGTTGTGTCCTGACCCTCGTCTGTCAATTGATAGTCAAGAATATGTGTGCATTCGATCATCGGTGCCTATTATACTTGTGGTCCGTCAGGCCATTCTATTCAGAATGACTAGGAGAAAACAAACTCCAGTACCTCATCCATTTCTAGGATTGGGTCAAAGCAGTTGTATTCCGTAGATCAAAATGCAAACAAGCTTTTGATCCCTTCTACCCTAAAGTATTACCCTCTTAACGTCAGGATCATCATGAGAATTGCACTATCTCTTATGAATTCTTGACGTAGTGATACTTCTCGCCATCATTATTCATTCCTCGGTTCCGTGTTGTTGCAGCCGGAATGCCGACAAGTGAATCGTGATGCGTGAAATCAATACTCCTAGCAACTTTGTTGCTTAGTAGTTAAAGGACAACAACTTCATTCTTAGCATGCTGATTATTGAATCATCATCCTAGGATTGATCGTGCAACCTAGTCCTTATTTCCGGTGCACTCTCCGATCAATGGGTTAGGATCTTGTCAAACCCTCGCTCTTTTGATCATATCATCTTGCCCTGAAAAGCAAGATTGTTCTCGAGCTTAGTAACATAGCGGTGGTTCGTGATTTTCCGAATATCTTCTCGGAAGTATTACCAGGTTGTCACTTGACTGCTATGTTGAGTTCGTGATCAAGTTGGTTTCATATAAACCACCCTTCTCCAAGAATCATGTTGCATACCCCGAGCTAGTTGGTTAAGCTAAACAACAACTTGGAGAGTTGGAAGATAAAAGCTTGTCCGACTTAGCTCATGTTAAGGGATATCTTGTATACATGTTGAAGAAAGATGATATCTTCATTGATTGATCCTCGTGATCAGTTGTTGGACTTATTGTTTTGCCAAAACTTTGATTTGAGTATGGGCTATCCTCAAATCAAGTCAGAACCAATGATGTTCTTAATGTTGTCCTACTCGTGGTTGATTCCCCGAGCATACACCATTATATCCTTTGGTCTGACCAATACTATCACCTTGTTCACATAGTTATGGAATTCCATCTCCATGGGAGTCTGGATGAATTGTTGTTGAGCCCATCGACAACATCCTTGTCTTCTCCATAATTTTGCTGAACATTAAGCTAGTGTTGGAAATTTTGAAAGCATTTGTTCATGATAGCTCATGAAGCATATGTTCGGATGTAAGAAGTGACTTCCTCTAGTTCATGTGCATTTGATGCAAGTTGCCGCCGTGGATTCGAGAAAGACAATGTTGCTTCCTTTGGAATCATCCCAAATCATTCATGCATACGTGCGAAGTATTCTGTGGTTCGAAGACTTGCAACCTTCATTCTATATGTATTCTTAGCACACCAAGCCACTGATTGATTTGTTCAAAGAAGAGAAGTTCATGCGCTAATCCTGAAGGGCCCGGATGGATATGCACAAGACTTCGTTATCCCGATGATGGTTCCCCTCCTGAACTCGCTAGTGTTTTATTATAAGACTACTATGTGATCATGCTCGTCTTGGACAACGTGTTCACAGGTTTGTAGCAGAACCAGCTCATGTTTTGGAGCTTGCTATCGTAGTTCATTTCCCGAGAATCTCGCGACGTCATCTCGTCGATTTGTGTTGCAAACTTTCATTTCTCTTTCTAGACCTGATGAGTCTGGAATGTTCAGACACCAACCAGATCTGAATCTTAGGCAGATATGATGGTTGGAACATTTCCCAAGAACTATAATATTGGTCTCGCGATAACCGGTAAGGTGAATGTCGTGGCCAACACAACCAGCCGGAAGACCTGTTATTGTAATATCTTGATTGAAGAAGTTGGCCACCTCTCCATAAGGACTTCGTAGGAATTATTCCCTATTTGTGTGCCTTATGATTTCTGTGGTCCCGACGTCCGACCTGTTACTTGATGTTCTAGATATCATACCATATCTATGAATGGGATACGCTGGTACATCAAGGAGAACATTAGAAGCGGAGTGCTAAATGTCTCTCGGTCGATCATCCAGATTTTGTCCCCTTGGTCTCGCTAAGGTGAAATCTGAGAAAGTGTTATCTTCCTTTGCATCTGCATTGTCCATCGCTGTTCATCATGGTAGTATGTTGTGTTGTCAGCACCCTTGACCGGATGTTGGTAAAACCTTGATGAATATGGAAATGCTCAAGTTCTTGAGAGCACGCACAAGCATTAGGTGCTATCGTAGTTACTAACTGGGATTGCTCTCAATTTCCTCGGTTATGCTATAACTCTTCAAACAGTAGGTTCACTCTCTACTACTGAGCTTCTCCCCAGCTACTAAAATCATCACTTGTGTGGTCTTCAACAAGGTAATCCACATCATCCATTCTGGCCCGAGAATGTTATTCTTTCGGATTCCTTCAAATGATCGATTGTGAGTTGACTTAGGCTGGTATAGAGAGTTTCAATGATCTCTGAATCAAAAGTAATTCTTCTTGCCACTTAAGGTAATGGTTCCACGAGTCACCTTCTCCGAGGTGCCTCGCTATGGTATCATGACAACTCAAATTCTCGCTACGTTGACAACCGTTCACCACTCTCTTAGGTGTGGAATTGTTGTCTACCTATGAATCCTCGTCATTTGTTCCACTCCATTCCTCTAGACGTGTGCTTTGTATCTCAGCTTGAGAGATGTTTTTATGACTCACCCGTGAGCTGATCCTAAGTTGTTTGATCTTTGAGAAGATCGATTCTTTTAGAATTTCCTTTTCCTCTCATTGTCATGTTAGTTGGAGTTCTCAGAGCAAGACTTCGAGACAAAGATGGTGATCGAATCAACATTCATTTGAAGTGCAACTTGGATCGTGAAGATTATATTAGTTTGCGTTTTCCCTTCATCTTACCCTATGCCTGAATCTCGGGACGAGATTCTTGTTTAGTGGGGGTGAGTTGTCACATCCCTAGTTCTGGCCTGACCTATGCTATCTTCCATGTGTGCATCATGTTTAAATTCAAATGAAATTTGAATTGGGGAATTTTCAAAAGCCTCAGAAAAACCTCTAAAAATAACCAACATTTAAATCTCATCAAGTGAGTCCAAGAAAATGTTCCTAATATTCTGTAAAAATATTGGCATGAGGTAAAATGCAAACCAATATTTTTGGAGGATCAAACATTTATTTTGGGCCTTTGAATTAATTCAATAACTATTTGCATTGGATATATTTTATATATAATTAATATATGTCCAATAATTCTAGAACATTTTATGTGGTTTGGTATATTTTAGTTCTAGCCACATAATTTTTCTCAGGATTTTATAAAATGGTTTAGTATTTTTACTAAACCAAAACAAAACAGAACAAAATAGAAAACAATAAATAAAACAGAGAGAGAAACCTACCTGGCCCAGCTCCTCCAGCCACTTACCTGGCGCCACCAACCGGCCCAGCACGGCCCAGCCCACCGCCGCTTCCCCCCTGTCGTCTTCCTCCCTCGCCAGAAGGACAGAGGCGTGTCGCCGCGCGCGCGCTCGCCCCTGGCCACCTCCTGCTTCCTCCCCGGCCCCTCTAGCGACGCCACGGAGACGCCCCGTGTCCCCTCGCTCCTCTCCCTCACTCTCTGCGCTCTCCCTCGCTCATTCCCCCCTCCTCTGTTTCTCTTACGCGCGGCCACCGAGCGCAGCCGTCGCCGCCGACGAGCACCACCGTGGCCACCTTCCACCTCGCCTCAGAAGCTCCCGTAAGAACCGCGCGCCTTCTTCTTCGTCTCCACCAACCAACGTGACGCGGAAGCCCAGAGCACCGTCCTCGTTGTCGTCTTCATCTCCGGTGCCCGGAGATCGCCGTCGTCAATTCGCCGTTGCAGAAGCTTCCCCGAGCCCACCGAGCTTCTCTCCCAAACCCTTGTGAGCTCCTACACCTTTCCCCTCTCTCCCCGCAGTCTAACTCGCCCTCTAGCACTAGCACTGCCGTGCCCGAGAGCTCGCTGCCGCCGTTCATGGCGCCGCCGCGGCCACAGCCGTTGCCGCTCACGCCCGAGCCCATCAAGGCAAAGACACCCCGTAATCCGAAGCGCACCACCAGATCATCCTCCCGCCCAGAGAGCGCCAACCCAATCGCCTCGTGCTTCGCCGCTGCCAAACCTCGACGCCGGCTTAGTTCCCGGCCACACCGGCCCCAACCAGTGGCACCACTAGGTGCGGCGCACTCCCAGGAGTCGAGCAAGCCTAACCGCACGTCGAACCATCGCCGGAGGGCGATTTCCGAAGATCTCCGCCGCGGTTTGTGTCACCGGCGGCTAAACGCCGGTGGGATGACGTGGCTACGTCATTAGTCACTAATGACGCCACTAACTAAGCCCTATGCCACTGACAGTCGGGCCCCACCGGCCTAGTTAAACCACTAAGCAAATTAGTTAGATTTAACTTAATCCCGATGGACCCACGCGTCAGATTGACCTGGCGGCGTGGTACATTGACCAGCCCACTGTCAATGACACTAACCAGTTTCACTCATCGACGGTGGACCCCATGGTCAGGTTTGACCGGAACAGCCCCAGTTGACTTGATGACGTCATTACGGACGTCATCTCGACATAATAATCATTTACTGGAATTATTCTTATACAGGAAATTCCAGAAAATAGTCAAAACTTCTAAAATTCATATAAAATCAACCGTAGCTCCAAATTAAATAATTTATATATGAAAAATTATCAGAAAAATGCAATCTACCCATCTGTACCAGTTTCATGCATGTTTAATCAACTTAAACCTTCTGTTTATATCAAAACATGATAACGCACTTTATTAATTTATAATTTCAATTTGAACTTGAACCTTGGGTTCAAACTAACCCAAACCCATCTGGTTCTAGTTGCATTAGCCCAACACACTTATTTTGCCATGACATTATCATGCATCATATTTGTTGCATTGCATTGATTGTGTTCCTCTTTATTTGCCGGTAACTGTCCCCTCTCGATAGACGTGGTTTCGACGACGAGTTCGATGACACCGATGAAGAACTATATTATCTTCAGAAGTGCCAGGCAAGCAAAACCCCCTTGTTCATTCCGATATAATCCCACTCTCTCGCTCCTGCTCTCTTTTACTGCATTAGGACAACAACGAATCATTTGTTACTTGCTGCGGTAGTTGAACCCCTTTATCCTTTGCATGACCTGTCGTTCCACAGTAAATAGATGAAACCCACTAGCATGAGTAGGAGTTGTTTGAGCCTGTTGTGCCTACTCATTCATGCTTGTTTGTCATGCCTCATTGCTTAGAGTTGAGTCGGTCTCGATTCATCGAGGATGAATCGAGGTGTGTGAACATGTCCCACTGTGTGTGAGCTAAGTGTGTGAACACGATTTGGTAAAGGTAGCGGTGAGAGGCCATGTAGGGGTACATGGTGGGTTGTCTCATTGCAGCCGTCCTTAGGAGCTGAGTTACGTGTTTGTGATCCATGATTCAGCTACTACCATGCATTGGGCCTGAAATATGACCCCGCCGACTTCTTATTCACCCTAGTCCTCTGTCCTGGGAGTTGCAAGTAGTTTCGTGTTTGTAGCCTCATGGAGGCCGTGGGACAGCCTGACCGTAGGGGTGGGCTGTGATGCGGTAGGTACGTGGCACGGTGTACCGGATGCCCGCTTGGTATCTCGGGAACCCTGTTCACATCGCTTGGGGCTGTGAGCGAAACTTGGCCGAACTCCTCATAGATGGAACCCAAATAGGCGATAAACCTGGACTAGAGACTTGAGTGTCTAGGTAGGTCGTGGTCTACACCCACGTCGGCTTTCGCTTGAAGTCTGCCGAGCACATGTCGTGTGCAGACGCTAAGTGGTGGAAACATGTATGAAGAAGTACACCCCTGCAGGGTTAACATCATCTATTCGAATAGCCGTGTCCGCGGAAAAGGACTTCTGGGTTGCCTATAACAGTTCATAGACAAGTGAAAGTGGATACTCTAAAATACGCAAGATAAGTGTGAGTGCTATGGATGGCGTTCTCGTAGGGAGACGGGAGCGGATCCGTAGTGGTGTATTGATATGGTGAATATGTGGACTCGTGTGCGCCACCACAAAGAGTTACTTGCAGTCGTAGTTTAGGATAGCCACTGAGTCAAAGCTGGCTTGCTGCTGTTAAACTCCACCATCCCTTTGTTGATAATGATGCATATGTAGTTAGTTCTGATGTAAGTCTTGCTGGGTACATTTGTACTCACGTTTGCCTATTTTATGTTTTTGCAGAGAGACTTCGGTCTCACTAGTAGTTCCACGTGGACTTCAACGTTTAGCTTGTTACCTCAGCTACGATCTTGTGCCCTCGGCAGGATCTGGTAGATAGTCAGGCTTCTAAGCCTTTTTCATTTGTAGATGTCTGTACTCAGACATATTAGCTTCTTTGTGCTTTGATTTGTATGCTCAATGTTGGGTCATGAGACCCTGTTTGTAATATCTCGCTCCTCGAGCCTATTGAATAAAATACTTGAGTCGAGAGTCATGTTGTGATGCCATGTTGTATTTGCACATATCGAGCATATTGTATGTATGTTATTGAAATGCTTGGTATGTGTGGGATCCGACTATCTAGTTGTTTATCTTTAGTAGCCTCTCTTACGGAAATGTCTCCTAGTGTTTCCACCGAGCCATGGTAGCTTGCTCTTTGCTCGGAACACTTAGGCTGGCGGCATGTGTCCTTCTTCGTTCTGTGTACGTCCTTCGGGAAATGTCACGCGCTGAGTACCGGAGTCTGTTAGCCCGCCACTGCCCAGACACGGAGTCCTGCTAGCCCAGTGCTACAGCCCGAACTTATTCGCCGATGACCGACACGCTCGATCTTTGGGTCATGGATGCTCGTCCTCGTAAGTTTGTGCCACTTTGGGTTTACGACTAGCCATGTCAGCCGGGCTCCTTATCATATGGATGCTAGCGACACTATCATATACGTGTGCCAAAAGGCGCAAACGGTCCCGGGCAAAGGTAAGGCGACACCCGTGGGGATACCGTGCGTGAGGCCGCAAAGTGATATGAGGTGTTACATGCTAGATCGATGTGGCATTGAGTCGGGGTCCTGACAGCCTAACCGGTCACGTCGCCCCTCACTCCTTAGTTCCGAAGGGCTAACAACGGTTGAGGTATGCACGGGGCCGGGCCCTGTCGAAGTAGAACGACATATCTACTCCTACACCCCCTCCCTATTTGCTGTTTGCGCGTCAAGGGGGACTCCTAAGCATCGTGACTCAGGAGCCTAACCTGCCACATAGCCCTCACTCCTTGGTCCCATCCTGGTGATCCGGTCAGGGCTAACGGCGGCTGTGGTATGCGCGGGGCCGGGCCCTGCTAACTTAGAACACAAAGCAAATAGGAAGGAAACCGCCAAATCTCGCAAATTCAGAAGCAAATACTACAAACCATAAATTTTCCTCTCGATTCCAAGCACAAGTTTAAATGCCTCCACAAGGCACGATGCATGTTGTAGGAGATGAAACAGGAAAAGAAGCTGCGAGCAGATCACCCTTGAGCAGCGTCGTCATTCGCCGGAAGCCCCGCCTCCGTGGTGGAGTTGTGCCGGACAGCTCCACCTCCCGAGGCGGCGGAACTAGCGGTACCTGCCTTGGGCGCAGTGGCGAAGGCGCGGAACTTCGCCAGCAAGGCTTCTGCTCGGCCCTTCACATCTGCAGCAGCAGCGGCGGAGCGCTCGGTGTCCAAGGCTCCAGCAGATCGTCAAGGTTGGCGTCGGGGTTGCGAAGATAGACGTGGCTGAGGATCCGCGTCAGCGTGGTGGAGCAAAGGACGCGAGCTTCAACCTCGGCCATGGGGCCGATGCCGGTCACGACCTCCTCAAGCGCTTCGACCAGTAAGGGAAGCAGCTTGGCGGGGCCGTCTGTGGCTCCGGCCAGCGGCTTCTCCAGACCATCATCGTAAAGCGACTTCAGCGCCCTGCGAGATCTCTCCTCGTAATCCGCAAAGGCCACGCGATCCTTGGCCAAGACCTTCCCCTTGGCATCCAGCTCAGTCCTCTCCACCTTCTGCTTCTACTCCAGAGTCCTCAATCGACTGTGATCCATGGTCAGTTCGGCGTCACGGTCCCCGATGGCGGGCTCCCGAGCCTTCATCTCTTCCTCCTTTGCCTGGCGGTCGCGGGCCTCTTTGGCGAGCTCATAACGCAGGCCCTGCAGCTCGTCCTCCAGCGCATTGCAATGGCCCTGGACAATTGAAGCATCCTTCAATGCCGCGTCTTGAGCGGCTATGGCCTGGGTGGTGACTTGCTTCTCCTCCTCAGAAGCCGCCACAGCCTGGCTCAGCACTGCTCGGAACGAACCCAGGCAGAGATCAACTCCAGGCACCCGGCCACCAGGCGGGTGTCGGCGCCCTGGAGATCTTCTCGCAGCCAACCCAGCTCAGCAGCAGCACGGTCCAAGGCGGCGGAGGAGGCAGAGGAATCAGGAACCAGTGGAGCAGGAGGAGAAGACGGCAGCGTGATCACGGCCTGGGAGGCTGGGAGCTCCTGAGCCTTGGCAGCCTCAGTGACAGCATCAAGCACCGGCGCCTCCAGAGTCGGCAAGGCCACGGGGGCTGACACCCCGCCAGAGCGCCCATCCTGACCTCGTGAGGACGATCAGGCAGGGGAGGTGCGAGCTCCACTCCCTTCCCTTCCCACAGGCGAAGGCGCGGCCATGACGGGTGAGCTTGCCCCAAGTGGAGCCACCGTGTCCTCCTTCAGCATCTTCGCGGCAGGCGGCAGCCTACCCAAGCGACGGTGGATGTCAAGCCCTGACAGCAAAAACAAGAGCAAAGCAGAGTTCGAGTACTTACTGATCAGTCTCGGCGTGCTCCAACGGCCTCCTACCGAGCTTAAAGCCCAAGAGCCTCTTGCGGGGCGCAGCCTCGGGAGGTCCAGCACCAGAGCAGGGCGCACCAGAAGGGCTGGAGCTAGCATCGGGCAGTGCCGGGGCCGGAGTAGCCCTAACCTGTCCTTCTTCAAGATCATGGGCGGGTCCTCTCCTCCTCACCTGGTGTCGGCCTCATCATCGTCCGGCACGGAGCGGAGGACGTTGGCCCTGCGCCAGGGGGAAGTCTCCCCCGTCTCCTCAGTGGTCGCATCCGAGTCGCGCTCCTCCTCTTCCTCGTCTTCCTCCTCTCCTCCGTGGGAATCATCGGAGGACAACTCCACCGGCGCCGCCGCCTGCTGGCCCTCAGGAGGCACCTCCGGCACCAGGCCGCTCCCATCGAAGGTGGGCATGGCGTCCACCACCTGTTGCCAGTCGTCGCGAAGGAACAAGGGAACAGGAGCGCCCTCCAGACCTTCCATGTCCTCTCCAACCAGGATCGGAGAGCAGCCGTCAGATCTTCATCAGCCAGGGCCCCCGAGTTCAGGCGGAGATCCGCGTCCGCATCCCCGAGCCTCCACAACGGACGCGAGTGCGCCTGAAGTGGAGCCACCCGATGCGCCATGAACTCCCTCAGGAGCATGGCCCCGGTCAGCTTTGCCACCATCATGTTGCCCGGCCTCAGGTCGGCGTTCATCTTCTCCAGCACCAGCTTCGCCCGTTTGTCGTCAAGCTTCGCACGGGACCATGCCTCATCAGCATAGGGCTGCTCTATGGGTAGCGCCAGCCGAGAATTGATGCTTCCGGCATCCAGCATGACCCACTTGCTCCGGAAGCCATCAGCCCTCTTCCCGGCCTTAAAGATCACGTTGGCTTTGGAGTACGCAACAAAGCCAGCGCACGCCGAGGTATGGGCGCCGGTGACTCAGAGGGAGAAGAAGTGGTGCAGCAAGGCCACAGAAGGCATCACCCCGACGTGCGCCTCACAGTAGTAGGTGAAAATCGACAGAAGGAGAATAGAGTTGTGATGGAGATGGAGAGCCTGCATCTTGTAATGGCGGAGAATAGCATAGAAGAACTAGGAGAAAGGAGGCACCAGGACGGCGATGACGGTGCTCATGAAGAAGGGATAGAAGGTACGCCCCTTGGCCTCTGGCTGGGCGGATCCGGCTCGGAGCGCAGTCTCCCCCATCTCGCTGCCTTTCGCCACCGTCATCAGGCGCGTGAGGGCGAGATTCTTCTCCGTCATGTTGGGGGATCCAGAGCCGGCGACTAGCAGGCCGGTGGAGCCTCGACCGCGGTCATGCGGCGCGCCATTGCTCCCTGGAGGAGAAAGGATGAGGAGGATCTGGAGATTTCGGAAGCAGGAGAGCAAGAGAAAGAAAGGGGATCTGGAGCAAGGCAAGTGAGAGCAATGAAGGTAAGCCTAACCCAGGCCAGCCTTTTCTCAGTCGGGCAGTTGCCGAGGCAGCGTGGGGAAGCGGAGGCGCCCACGTCCAATCAACCGCCACGCGGCGACTAAGGCCGCAGGCTGTTGGGGCCCGCGACGCTCTACACTTGCCCTTTGGCTTCGCTGCTAAGCCAAGTCCTAGCGCGCCTTGGGCCCGGGGGCTACCGTCGGTGTTCTGGGAACGGGGGTCCCCAGACTTGCCTGCCTACGGCCATCGGCGTGGCTCAAGGGGTGGCCCAGTATGGCTCGTCTACATCAACCCAAGCTCAAGACCCGCAAGAGGGGCCAAGCCTCACGGGGCGAACGACGCAAGGCTTCCTCAGGGGCGGCCTCACTAGGCAGGCTCACAAGGAGGCGGAGAGATCAAGGCAGGGGTACCTCGCGAGGTGCTCATGACGCAAGCCATGACAATTGATACCAGGCGGGCGCCAGGCGGGCGCCAGGCGGGCGACAGCCTGCACAGTGTCCTCGTTTCCTCCTTGGTGCAAAGGGGGCAAGCGCAGGCGCGGAGTATCGAGGCATCAAGCAAAGGTTACCATATCGGTGCAACGAAACCAACACCAGTAGAGCGGCAGGATGGAGGTCACCGTGGAGCCCAAGACGGCGTCATCGCCAGTGCCTTTGGCAGCCAAAGACCAACTTTAGTCAGGATAACTTGTACTAGCAGTTCCCCTTCAAAATGGCCGTTGTTGGCTCCCTTCCCTCTCAATATTTGGGAAGAGGACGAGGGCCTCTATAAATAGAGATAGCCACCATAGTAGAAGGGGGAGGATCCAGAGCTCAACTCATCCAGAGCGGATCGAGTCCATCCCAAGTAGAACACCGCACCAGGTCAAGAACACCCCTCGCGAGGTTGTTCTTCCTCTGTACTGTTCATCATCAGCCCTAGAGGCAATCCACCACCACAGACACTAGAGTAGGGTATTACACCACAACGGTGCCCCAAACTAGTATAAACCTTGCGTCCCTTGAGTTGTTCATTGTGTAGCTTAGATTCATGGCGAGGCGTTGGGATGTGTATCGGTAGGGGGAAGATCTTCACGCGCACCCCAGAGTTCGAACCTTAAGGGTTTTGCCGGAACCCGATATCCGACACCCACCAGCTCATGAACACCTCACCTCCTGAGGCTTGTTCATCCTTGTAACCAGTTCTTCCACAGCCCCTCGAGGCAATCCACCACACCACACTAGAGTAGTGTATTACACCACAACGGTGGCCCAAACTAGTATAAATCTCTGTGTCTTTGTGTCTTTGTGAGCTCTTCGCGCTAGGCTAGGGAGGATCGCGAGTAGGCAGGCTGGGCAGGTTGAGATCTTCGCACGCACCCCAGTGTTCAAACCTCTCACGGGTTGCCGGATCCCAAAATCGGACATTTGGCGTGCCATGTAGGGGTGCATCAGAATCCTCTTCCTCGACCTCCAGATCATGACTGACCCATATGGCGGGCGCTCCTCCGTCAGCCTCATCAACGCGCGAAGCACGGGGGCTACGCTACTTCGCCCTCTCCCTGCGGCAAGTGCAGTGGCCGCACAAGTTTTGACCGGAGATGCCGCCGCGCTACGACGGCACGACGGATCCAGCCCCCTTCCTTCGGGCATACGAGGAAGCAGTTTGGGCAGCTGGTGAAAGCCAACTGGTTCCCCATGGCCCTCACAGGCGCACCACGTGCTTGGTTTCTCAACCTGCCGGCCTCTTCTGTGGCCTCCTGGGAGGAGCTGCGCGACCTCTTCCTCGCCCACTACGCGGCACCGGTGCCCCCGATCGTCGCAGCTCTCCTGGGCGGCTCGCGGGCGCCACCATCCGACCGCCACGTCAAGCAGTTCTACTGGCAGGCAGGCAACACACAGTCGGGCTCGGGGGCTCCCCCGGGCTGGGCGGCGCCCCAAGCTGACCTTGCCTTTGGCTCCGAAGATCACCCTGCTGCCACGATGGGAGCGGGCGCACTCCCGATGCTCTGCACCCCCACCATCTGCCACATGGCAATCACCAAGATCCTCATCGACGGTGGAGCCGGCCTCAACGTGCTCTCCCTGGAGGCGTTCGGCCTGCTCCATGTACTGCCTAGCCGGCTCCGCCCCTCCAAGCCCTTCTCTGGAGTTTGAGATGGTTCTACCAGGCTCCTGGGGCAGATCTGCCTCGCCGTCACCTTTGGGCCCCGTGACAACTACCGCACCAAGCTCGTTAGCTTCGACATCACCAAGATCAACCTGCCATACAATGCTATTCTGGGATACCCAGCCTTGGCGCAGTTTATGGCCGCGACCTATCCCGCATACAACCTCATGAAGATGCCGGGCAGCAGCAGTGTCCTCACGGTGGCAGGGGACACTGAAGGCGTGCTGCAGGCCCTCAAGCTCGCCTTCAAGACAGCCGCGACCGCTGTACCCGGCAAGAAGAAGGATCAATAGGCCCCAGAGGCGGCACCTGCCAAGAAGAAGCAGTTGTTCTCCCAGGATCGAGCTGAGACGAAGCAAGTGCCGGTCAGCGAGGAAGAGACGGCCAGCGCCACCTTCTCCATAGGGGCTGGCCTCCCCCAGGACCAAGAGGAGGCATTGATCAATTTTTTGCGAGCCAACAAGGATGTATTCACCTGGGAACCCAAACACCTAGCCGGGGTCCCAAGGGGGATAATCCAGCACCATCTGAGAGTATGCCCAAATGTGCGGCCGGTGAAGCAGAAGGCTCGCCGGCAGTCCACCGAGACGCCGGCCTTCATCGTCCAAGAAACCCATAAGCTACAAGCCGCAGGGGTCATCAGAGAGGTGCGGTACCCAGAGTGGCTGGCGAACCCCGTCATCATCCCCAAGAAAGGAGGGAAGGAGCGCATGTGTGTCGACTTCACCAACCTCAACAAGGCCTACCCTCAGGATCCTTTTCTGCCACTCGCATCGACCAGATCATCGACTCCACCGCCGAGTGCAACCTGTTGTGCTTCTTGGATGCCTTCTCCGGCTACCACCAGATCAAGATGGTCATGGAAGATGTGGAGAATACGGCATTCCTCACCCCATGCCGGGTGTACTACTACACCTGCATGCCCTTGAGGTTGTGCAATGTTGGAGCAATATTCCAGTGGTTGAAGCATATCGCCCTGGGTTTGCAGCTCGGGAGAAATGCGGAGGCCTACGTCGATGATATAGTGGTGAAGTCTCGGGAGGCCAGGACTCTGATAGAAGATCTGGAAGAGACGTTCGCCAGCCTGCGCATGGTGGATCTTCGGCTTAACCCCAAGAAGTGTGTGTTCGGGGTCCCCTCCGGCAAGCTGCTGGGCTTCTTGGTATCGCACAGAGGGATTGAGGCTAACCCAGAAAAGGTTAAGGCCATAGAAGACATGAATCCCCCGCAGACCCTGAGGGAGATGCAGAAGCTGGCTGGCTGCATAACCTCGCTTGGACGCTTCATTTCCATGCGGGAGGAGCGTGCCCTCCCATTTTTCAAGCTGATGAAAAGGAAGGAGCCGTTCGAGTGGACCCCCGAGGCAGACGCAGCCTTCCAGGACCTCAAGAGATATCTGGCCAGTCCACCCGTGATGGTGGCACCGTGCCCCCTCGAGCCCTTGGTGCTCTATCTGGCAGCAACCCCACACTCAGCAAGCGCCGCCCTGGCAGCGCTAAGGAAGTAGCACCCAGTTAAGAAGCCGCAGCAGGATGCAAAACCAGCAAGCGAAGTACAGCACACCTCAGGGAAGGCATCTAAAGTCTCTGCCGGTGCAGCGGTCGTGTAACACCCCGGATGTAACTTTCCATATTTGTAACTCCAACTCTTGCCATTTTCGGATATGTGCTATGATATTCCCTCCGTGGTTGGGTTTTGTTTTCGTTTTGCATTTTGTCCATGTCATGCATCTCATATCATGTCATCATGTGCATCTCATTTGCATACGTGTTCGTCTCATGATTCCGAGCATTTTCCCCGTTGTCCATTTTGCAATCCGGCACTCCTATGTTCCCCGGCGTCCCCTTTTACATTTTTCCGTGTGCGGGTGTTGAACATTCTCGGAATGGACCGAGCCTTGCCAAGTGTCCCTGGTATAGCACCGGTAGACCACCTGTCAAGTTTCGGGTCATTTGAAGTTCGTTTGGTACTCCAATGGTTAACCGCTCTCCCGCAAAGGCCTCTTTTAAGTTGCAGCCCAACACCCCTCCAAAACTGGCCCAAAATCCATCTAACTCCCTTCCATGCTCTCGGTCGTTCGATCACGATCGTGTGGGCGAAAACCGCACCCCATTTGGACTCTCCTAGCTCCCCCTATGCCTATATATACACCCCTCCCCCGAAATCCTGGTTGAAACCCTAAAAATCCCAGATCCGCCGCGCCGGACACGTCCGCGTCGCGCCGGACACGTCCGCGCCCCGGCCCGCGGCTAGTCCGGCCTCGCCACGTGGCACTCGCCGCCGCCTCCGGCCAGCACGCGCCCATGCAGCTCCGCCCGCCGCGCCTGGCGCCCGGCTGCCATGTCCCTCGCCGCACACACGCCGTTCAGCGCCGCCCGCCTCGGCGCCTCCGCCCGCCGCCCTACGCCGCCGTGCCCGGCCTCCTCTCCGGCCTCCTCCTCCCTCCAGCCGGCGACCTCGAGCAGCCCGGCCCGGCTCTCCTCCCTCCGCCGTCGCCCCGACTCCGGCGAGCCGCCGGCGCTCCTGAGAGGCGGCTCGGTTGAGCCCTGGTATGTCGATGCAGACGCGCAGCCCACCATCCTCGCCTGGATGGGGGGCCACGGCGGGTAAGCAGCGGCTGCCTCTCATGACTCTTGACTCCTGTAGCTCCTGAATGGCCTTGCTGACGAACTCCTGAGGGTTTGGCCCCCCTTGTCTTGCTCCTTCTTGAGGGAAACGTGCTTCGAAACACGCCACCAAGTGGTGCCCAAGCGCCTCCATCATGACCTTGGCGAGGTCGGTGGCCCTCCAGGGGAGAGCCCCTGAGCCCTGCCTGAGGAGGGCACCGGGTGCGCTTCCCTATGCGATGGAAGGGGGTTGCCCCTGGGCAGGCGCGGGCCCTGAGGGGCCTACCTCCTGAGGGGCCGGGCCAGACGATGTCTTCTTCTTCTTGGGGGCGGCCTCGGTAAGCATCCTGCTTCCGCGATCCGGGTCTTCCAGTGATGCGGCCTGAAAGGCTCGTTCCAGGGAGCACACTGCGTCTTTCTCTTCGTAGGGCATCGTGATGACTCCGCCACTTCCTGGCATCTTGAGGTCGTTGTAGCCGTGGTGGGTTACGGCCATGAACTTGGCCAGTGCTGGGTACCCGAGATGGCGTTGTACGGCAGGCGAATGTGGGCGACGTCGAAGTCGATGAGCTCGGTGCGGTAGTTGTCGCGTGCCCCGCAGGTGACAGGGAGGCGGACCTGCCCAATCGGGACCGTGGAGCCGTCGGTGACTCGGAGAAAGGCTTGGTTGGTGAAGCTGATTGTAGAGCACTTGGAGATTGTTGAATGTTTCCACGGACAGACGTTGAGCCCGCCCGCCATCGATAAGGGTCCCGTGACTAGCACGTTCGCGATGATTGGGGAACAAAGCATTGGGAGGACTCGGCCGTGGCGCAAGACTTGAGCTGATCCGCTGAATCGAACGTGATGGTGCACGCCGACCTCCTGAGAGGGCGCGTGGCCTCGAGCTTGGGGAGGACTGCATTTACTTCACGGGCAAACTGCTTGAAGATGCGTTGAGAGGCTAGGGCTTGAGCTCCACCGAGGATGCAGGCGATCGCACGTGGCTCCTGGAAGCCCCCAGCCCCCTCGTCCTGATGACGGTCCTCATTTCTCCTTGGCTGCGGCAGCAGTGGAGGGAGGCCTGCGTTGCCTTGCGGGTGATCCTCGCGAGGATGATCCCTCCAGCCTCCCTCGTGAGGCGGGTCCTGCCAGCGATCCTCGCGAGGTTGGTCGCGCCACCCTTGGCGAGGGCCGCGGTCTTCCCAACGTCCTGCGTTCCTTCCTCCTCCTCGGCCGTAGCCCCAGTCGCTGCAGTTGGGACGTCGGCCGGTCCTTCCTTCTCGCACGGCTCGGAGCTCTTGGCATTCGTTGGTGTTGTGGGTGTGGAGGTCGTGGTACACGCAGTACCGGCTGCCCTTGGAGGATTCAGGCTGATCTCTGCTCCGCTTGGTGTTTGGTTCTGCTGCGAGCTCGGCAGCCCCCTTCCGCTTCACATCCTTGGCCTTGGGTTTCTTCTCTTCTGGGTCTGCGGCAGGCGGCTCGAGGAGGGAGAGACGCCCTTCCTCAGCCCTGGCGCACTTGGTCGCCAAGTTGAACAGCTCCAAGGAAGTGCACAAGTCTTCATGCATCGCCAGCTCCTCCTTCATCTTGATGTCGCGCACACCGTCGGAGAAGGATGAGATGATGGCCTCCTCGGTCACCTTGGGAATCTTGAGGCATGCGTTGTTGAAGCGCTGAATGTACTTCTGCAAGGTTTCCCCTGGTTGCTGCTTGATACGGCGCATGTCGCTCACGGTGGGTGGCCGATCGCGAGTACCCCGGAAGTTGGCGATTGCGGGTGCGCATCTCGCCCGAGAGGAGATCGTGCACGAGCTGTGTTCAGAGCAGTGCGAGCCCGCCCTGAGCGCCATGGGAAACCGATTCGCCATGACCTTCTTCGTCTCCCTTGGCAGCTTGATGCCCAGCTCGAGAGCTGGAGGAACTCTTGGGGTCGGCCGCATCGTCATAGCGAGGAGGCGGTCGGCTTGAACTTGCCGGAGCCACGCGACGCAAGGCTTCGGTGGTGAAGGCACGGCAGCCTGCTTCGTCCACGGGAGGCCTTGGGTGACGAAGAGCCTGGTCCTGCGGGTCCCCATGCGCCGCAGCTGGGAGCAGCGCGGGGTCTTGACGTGCTGGGGCAGGAGCGTGGTCGCGACGAGCCAGAGCGGGGAGCGCTCGGGAAGCTTCTTGCGGGCGAGGGACTTCTTGGCAGCTCTGTTCTTGCCGCGCTGGCGCCTGACGGAGCGGGTTCCGCCCAGGGGCCACGCGCCTTGGGGCCAGGGCGCCTTCTTGAGGGGGAGGCGGCTAAGGCGCCCCCGGAGCTTCATTGCCCGCGTAGGGCGGGGCGCGGTGCAGCGAGAAGGACGGTGCGGGGGAGCCCCCTGCGGCGCGGACGAGCTCGGCGACTCGGTCGAGCCATTCTTCGTAGACGTCATCGACGGGACGGTAGCGCAGGAGCTCGTTTGCTGCGATGAGCACAGCTTGAGCCTCCATGGCCGCGCGGGGCGAGCGAGACGAAGAACCTGCTGGTGGCGTTGACGGCAGGCGACGGGGAACGACGAGGGCGCCCGCCAAAGGGAGCCGTCTGGCGACGCGGGAAGCGAGAGCGGCTCGGCGCTCGGCGCGGGCCTGACGAGCGTCAGACATGGATGCGATGGTCGGAGAAGAACAGGGCGACGGAAGACAAATTCCGGCGCACCCCTACCTGGCGCGCCAAATGTCGGATTTCGGGTTTCGGCAGACCCTTGAGGTTCGAACAATGGGGTGCACGCGGAGAATTCGCCCTCTACCTACCTGCTCCTCGCTGACTCGCTAGGATCTAAACTACGGAAGGAACAACACAAGAGACACGGAGTTTATACTGGTTCAGGCCACCATTGTGGTGTAATACCCTACTCCAGTGTGTGGTGTGGTGGATTGCCTCTTGGTTTGATGATGAATAATACAAGGAAGAACATCCTCGCGAGGGTCTGTTCTTGGCTGGTGCGATGAACTTCTAGGAGGAGTTCAGTCGCTCTCTCTACTGGTTTCTTGGTGAGGATCCAGATGCTCGATGCCTCTACCCTGGGGGTGGCTAGTCCTATTTATAGGCAAAGGCCCTGGGCCTCTTCCCAAATATTGAGCGGGAAGGGCCCAACAATTGGCCATTTTGAAGGGAACGTCGGGTACACTTATCCTGACTAAAGTTGGTCCTCGCCTATCAAAGGCTCTGGTGATGACGCCTGCTTGGGCTCCACAATGACTTCCTTCTTGTCGTTGGGCTGGTCTTGGTCTTGTTGCACCGAAATGGATGCCTTTGCTTGATGCTCTCGCCTGCGTTTGCTCCCTTTGCACCAAAGAGGAAAGGAGGACACTGTGCGGGCTGGCACCCGCCTGGCGCCCTTGGTCGTCATGTCTTGCGTCATGGGCACCTTGTAAAGTACCCCGCCTTGATCTCTCCACCTCCTCGCGAGCCAGCCTGATGAGGCCGTGCCTGAGGAAGCTCCTTGTCGTCCGGCCCGCGAGGCTTGTCCCCTCGCGAGGGTCTTGAGCTTGCGTTGATGAAGATGGCCGTGCTGGGCCCCCCTTTGAGCCACGCCGCAGGCCGCAGGCAAGCAGGTCTGGGGACCCCCATTCCCAAAACGCCGACAGGCTCGACAAGGATAGAAGGAGCCAGGAGTGATTCCGGGCCGGTCGGTGAAACAACCCCTCCATATCTCCGGTGTTGAGTTCTATGGCTGCAAAGAGTCAGGCGGGCTCTAAACTCCCGTCTTCGGACTCTGCGAGGAGTTCCGGATCTGAGGCCGGAGGTGCGATTGAGGCCGCGAACTCTTGGAATATTAAGTCTCCCCAGATATCAGCGACATAGTTTAGGTTCCCGAAACTGATCTAATTACCAGAAACGTAGCTGCCGATCTGCTCTAGATTGCCATCGCATGCAGTGCAAAGCCGCCGAATACGAAGATTTGGTAGGGGGAGAAAAGTATCCCTCGGCGCAGAATTGTTGTGGATGGTTGATGGAGCCATCGAGCCTTCTAGCGACGACACAATGGAACTCTCAATGAAAGCACCAATGTCTGTGTCAAAACCGGCAGATCTCGGGTAGGGGGTCCTGAACTGTGCGTCTAAGGATCGAAGGTAACAAGAAGGTAGGGGACACATTGTTTACCCAGGTTCGGGCCCTCTTGATGGAGGCAATACCCTACTTCCTGCTTGATTGACTTTGATGAGTATAGGGGTTACAAGAGTTGATCTACCTCGAGATTGTAATGGCTAAACCCTAGATGTCTAGCCTGTATGACTGTGTTCTTGCCTATGGACTAAGCCCTCCGGTTTATATAGGTACTGGAGGGATCTAGGGTTATACAAAGTCGGTTACACAGGAGGGAAGGTACATGATCCGAATGCCAAGCTTTCCATCCACACAAAGGAGAGTCCCATCCGGACACGGGGGAGATCCTTCTATCTTTGTATCTTCACGGCCCATTAGTCCGGCCAAGTCACATGGTCCGGACGCCCGAGGACCCCTTAGTCCAGGACTCCCTCAGTGAGCCGCACCATTTTTGAAACTATTCTTAAATTATGATGAATCGTGAAAAGTGTTCAACATGACGAAGTTGCGCCTAATCCATAGCTTCTCAATGGTATATTACACGCGTCGTTCTGATAAACGGTTAAAAAACTAGAGCGAAAAAGGTACCAAAAAACACCGCATGCAGTTTTTTTCGGCACGATGTTCACTAGTCTCTGCATTGCAGTACCTTTGCTACTGAAAGTGCAGTGCCCTCGCGTTGAGCGTGTAATACTCAGGTGAGTGAACTTCCGATAAATGGTATATATACAGCCGGTCTATTCTGCTAATATTAGCAGAATAACTATTCTTATAACACTTCCGCACTGCACACTCCACGCAAATGAATGTTATTGCTTGAATCAAGTGTGCTGCAGTACTCAGACGAGTGAACTTCCCGTCGCCAAAAAACTCCATGCTGTGTTTTTTTGGTATGTTTTTTGCTCTAGTTTTTTAACCGTTTGTCAGAATGAGGCGTGTAATATACCGTTGAAAAGCTATGGATTAGGCGCTCCTTCGCCATGTTGAACACTTTGCGTGATTCCTCATGGTTTAAGAGCAGTTTTGAAAATGGTGCCGCCATGACGAGTGGTAGCGGCGTTTTTTCTCGATTTCTTCTAAACCACTTGTCGGAATGAAGCAAATGATATACCGTTGGAAATATATCATCGAGGCGCATCTTTTTCATATCAATCATTTTCTCTAATTCATTACGGTTTAAGAGTAGTTTCAAATTTACTAAATCGCAGAATTCTGTTTTTCAATTTTTTGAAATTTTTTGTACTGTTTTCGCTCCAGTTTTCTAACTGTCTATCGAAATGAGGCGTATGATACGCCGTTGCAAAGCTACGGACGATACACAACTTTCATATGTTTAAATGTTTTTGAGATTCCTTACGGATTTTAGTTAATTTTGAAAATCGTGTGGTTGACAACGAGAGGCAACGGCCGTTTTGCGTGAAATTTTACAAACCCGCTGGTCGAAATGATTCAAACTATACGCAGTTGGAAAGATAGCAACGAGGTGTAACTCTTTCATGTAGAACACACTCTCCGATTCCTTACGGTTTAGGAGCATTTTTTATTTTAGCAAAATGCGGACACTCTGTTTTTTCACGACATCAAAATCGTCGTATGTACTGCATCAGACAGAAAACCGCACTTCTTTAGACTAAAAACTGCACTTCATCGGACAAACAAGTGCATTGCATGATTTCTTTTTTGTGGGACATAAATTTACCTAAACGAGGTGGAGTACACTTTATGTCGAGTGTTGGTGAACCACAATACTATGAAAAGTGAACCTCGAGACTACCGTAAATGAGCCGTACTGCATCAGACAGAAAACCGCACTTATTTATTCTAAAAACTGCACTTCATTGGACAGACAAGTGCACTGCATGATTTCTTTTTTTGAGACGTAAATTTTCTTTTTTTGTGGGATGTAAATTTTCGCATACGAGGTGGAGTGCACTTCATGTCGAGCGTTGGTGAACCGCAATACTATGAAAAGTGAACCATATTGTTTTTCTTTTATCGTCTTCGTAATGTTTTTTATCAACGAATATGCACTGCAGTGTCGAGGTGAGTGTACTGCATCAATTGTTCTTTTCCAATTTTATTTCTACTACACACAAACAACAGAGTGAGCTGCATTAAAAAATCAACTTTTTCCAGTTTGCTTTCTTCCAATTTGTTTTTGGACTTGGCAACATAGTGAACCGCTCAGAGATAGAAGATCACTACAGCAATGAAACAAGTGAGATGCACTTATTTTTCTTTTCTTTTCTTCTATGCATGTTTTCGAGAGCCACAAACGAAACAAAATGCATTAGAAAAAGAAGTGAACTTCTCATGGGAATTTATTTTTCTCTTTTTTTACAAAGTAAACCACTAATCACCACAAAATGGGCCACATCATTTTTTCTCAAATTACATAGCATAATAAAAAAATCCAGTTAGACAAAAGAGCTGCTCAGTACAGCCAAGCGAACATCTTCAGCCCAAAGCGACTTTACTTTTTTGTGATTTGGGCTTCAACTTCTCTCAAAGATCACTGCATTTGTTTGAATAATTTACACAAACAACAGAGGAAAAATTAACAAACTGCTCATACCTCTCGATAATATAGAAAGACTGCAGTGTAGCGTCCCCATCCGAATTGCAACAAACGGTGTGTGTTTTTACAATGAACTACAGTTTTTCAAAAAAAAACTTACAACATCTTTGTAAATATGGAAAATCAAATGGCATTCAATGTAGAACATTTTGTTGTCGCCCACCCACACATTGAAGGGCACTGAACCACACACCCACACTGACCAAACCACACACCCTAGCGGCGATGGGCTGCATGACCATGATTACAGAACTACACACCACAATATGGATGGGAAAGGATCTGAAGGGGTTGCCTAGGAGCATTATGGACTGCTCGGACGAGCAAAAATGGGCTGCATTGACGAGCAAAATTGAGTTGCAAAACGAACGAGCCCACAAACCAGAAGGCACACACCATCCTCGTCATCATTTTGCCAGCGCCCCCGCACTGCACGTCCACGCGCCGTCGAGCTGCACAGAGAAAATGAGATGGGGTCAGGAGAATGTGGCACTCGGCGGGTGAGCACGAGGGAGGAGGATCTAGGGTCACGGTGGTTTGCTGCGTGCACCATAGATGTGGGCTGTAGTCGACTTCCAGCCACGCAACTGCTCGTGGTTGTTGTGGCGCATGGGAGGTTCGCCGAACTGCACGCCGTTGTATGCCGTACTGCATGCTACAGTTGGCCGCACTACACACCAGCAGGTGCCAACCATCCTGCCACTCGGTGGTTCGGCACCTTGCTTAGCGGTGGCCGAGGGATCCGAGTGGAGGAGATTGCTGCGGTGGTGGCCGACGGGAGTCGTTCACCAGGATCCTTGCAGGGAGGAGGGAACATGTTCTCCGGTGGTGGTCTATCACAAATTCGGTGCCAGGTGGACCGGATCCCATTCAGCAGCGGCTCGGTGGAGGGTGGCTGGGAAGGAACAGCGGTGCCGCCGACGCGCCCGACACCATTGGTTGCGGAGGGGGCGGAGCTGGGGCCGCGGTCGGGGCGGCGTGGGGCACGGGCCATGGAGGCCAGCCGTCGTGTGGCAGAGCTATGGCCGCGCCCGTAGCGGTGCGGGGTCGGGGCCGTGGAGGCTGGCCATCACAGGGCGGTGGAGTAGCCATGGCCATGGTGGGGCGGGGTGGGATAGATCCGGCGGTGGAAGCTCGGAATGACACGGATCTCGTCGGATCCAGCGGTGGAAGCTCGGGGCCGCGGGTGTGGAAGGTGGTGGCGCGCCGGAGGGGAGGGGGTGGTGGGGCGCTGCAGTGATGGGGGGTGGTGGGGTGCCTGAGGGGTGGGGTTGGTGGGCTGCCGTGGGGGAGGAAGGTGGTGGCGCGCCGGAGGGGAGAGGGTGGTGGGGCGCCGCGATGGTGGGGGCGATGGGGCGCCGGAGAGGGTGCGGTTGGGTGGGGCACTGGGTGGTGGTGTGGAAGAAGGTGGGGTTAGGTGGGGCGTCGGGTGGTGGTGTGGAAGAAGGTGGTCTAGAGGGTGGCCTGCGGCGGGATAGTACCTCGAAAGTGGGCTGCGGAGATTGGAGCAGTACACAAGTGTTAGCAGAATAATGTTTGGTGTTAGAAGAATAAGACTGGGTGTTATCATAATAGACCCACCCTATATATATATATATATATATATATATATATAAAACTGAAATAAACATCCGGTTACATAAGTGACTATACAGATCATTCGCACACACCTCAATAAAGAATTGTATGCATTCTAAACTGCGAGAAAATATCGCCTAGTCATCTACTTCTTGTGACGCTCCCACCACTGCTTTGTGGCTCGATCCCTCGTCTGGGCAGGAAGAAGACACTCCCTCATGTCAACGATCCGCATGTACATCTCGTAGCTTGTGTACGCGTCCTTGGCCGCTTACTTGATGTGTCGTTCATCCAGTCTCTCATGACAGACACTGTGCCAAGCCTTCTTGTCCTTCTTGATCTCATCCTTCATCTTCATGTAGTAGGGTCGATGATGGCCGAGGCGAGGTCAACCAGGGAGTTCTGTTTGTTATTGTCGCTGCCCAAACCTTGTGGTGGTCCTGGATGTTGACAAGATTCTGGCATTTCAAGCCCGAAACCTAGAGCGCTTTTAGATCGTTGGTGGTGTCCACCGTAGTGAAACTGTAGTCAGAGTTATTGATAAATCTGGAGATATGCTCACAAGGCCTTGTGGCCAGGTGGTAGTGGTAGACAAGGACGTCATGTCGCGTGCACAACTGGGTGACGACAACCTTCTGATCGTGCCCGGCATGACCGATGGTGTACTCGAGGTCGATGCCGACCACTTGGTACTTGTCCTCCGCAAGCAACTGCTCCATAGTTCGAATAGAGCTCTCAACCAAGACCGGCTCGCTCGTGTACACCACCGAGAGGGCCTTCCCCCTCAGTGGGTGTCCACTACGTGATGCGTGGTGAACTGCCCGTTGTTGTCATCGTCGGCCGCTGGGAAAGCCATTGGAGCCATGGGGAGCGCCATAGGAACCGCTGGATGTCGTCTTTGTACGTGTCGTTGTGCGTGTGCTTATTGTGTCATGTGGCATGAGAGATGAAGGTAAATGGCCGCAGGAATAAATGGGGGTCGGGCGGCCTGGATTCTCGGCGCGTCCACATGGTAGCGGGTAACTGCATCGTGGTGCCGCGCCTGGCGGAACCGCATGCACACAAACGTGCATGATCATGCGCCAGCCCCAAACACTGGCATTGCGCATGGAGGGACGCAGGCAGAGCGCCCAGAGGGACACGAGAGTAGAGCGCGTGCGACGGGACGCGAGCAGAGCGCGCCGCGACCGCCTCAACCGCAAGAAACTGCATGCATAGAGTAGTTGAACACGTAGGAGTTGGTCGTTTACAACACGGCCCACAGTTGCATCGCTGCGTAGAGAGCGGTTGTGTGATACTACCGCCGTCTTGGTCTATTAGTCCCCTTTATATTTTGTGCCATATTTTGATCTTAAATTTAACCAACAAAATGTTAATGCATGTTGCAGAAATAATATAATTGGAAACTATGTTCAAATATGAATCCAGTGATATAATCTCTGGTGACATGCATTTGTATTTTATTAGTTAAATCTCTAGTCAAAATTTGGCACAAAAATACATAGACGACTTATAAACCAGAATGAAGTACTGGGTAATTTAGTCGCAAACATTTTTATTTTACTAACGGCATGTGTATGTGTCTTTTTATCCTCCTCTCGCACATCCTAAAACCCCGCTGCCGCAAACGGCTTAGAGCGCAAGCTTGAGCAGCACACGGGGGCGTTCTTTTGGCTAAACGGTGGTGAGCCCGTTCCCACGCAACCGTGCAGGTTCCCCGCGCAAGCTTCCCACCAGACTCGGTGAAATCCCCCAAAATCCCAATGCTTACTGGCCTGCTATATAAACCTTCACGGCCGGCGAGTCCTGCGTCGCATTTTCCCCTCCCTCCCTGTAGCTTACCTCATCTGCTTCTCCCACAATCTCGAATGGCACCAGTCCATCATCATTGCTCAGCCACTCCACCGTCAGCAGAGGATAGCTCCTGCTGGGAGGCTACACCACGGCAGCCGCAACACACCTCGTTGAGCATGCAAAGAGCCTTACCACCGTTGTGGCCGCAGCACACGCCACCGCAGAGGCGAGGAATCAGGAGATTTATGAGGAGAACCACCACTTTGAGAGGGGCCGTGTGGAGCGGCAGTGGGCGTTCGAGGTGAGCATCGCTGAAGGTGCAGCAGCGGCAGGCACCGTATTACAGTTATCTAGCTCGTCGATAGGCTCCTCCTCCTCTGCCTCTTACTGAGAATGCTCGGCAGAGGAGAGGCTGCCAGAAGTAGTACAAAGCCCCTCCAGATTAGTATTTAGGGGCTATTTTGTTCTTTTCATCTTACTATAGATGTAGTGGAACTGTACAACATACTTAAAATTAGCTAGTATATATAATTGAACTAGCTATTCCAGTACATGGTTGGCAACAATTGGGGAAAAGTTTGGTCAGTTTAGATGTCGAGTTGAACTGTTTGTATAAAGAACGACTACTTAATCTATGAATGAAATCTATGCTTAATTACTGAATTTTAGTTGCAAAAATTAGATACTGCTAGTGATTTTTAGTTGCATATTTTGACAAATCGCAGTGTCACAAGGTTAAAAAATGGCAATGTTATGAGATAATTAAATGTCAATCTTTCCTGTTTGACAAATGGCAATATACCAAATATGACAGATGAAAATCTTACCAAATTGTCTATACGTGGTTGCGCACGGGTCATCCAAAACAACCGTTTGCATTGAAGGGATGTAGAAATCCTACTCGACACATTTTCTCTTTGCTTAGGGCCAATGTCTTGCTTTGCATACCGTATTCAATCTGAACCATTTGCATTGAACAGATGCACAAATCCCGCGCTGTGAATTTTCCATTGACTTACTGGGGAAGACCATAGCTCTCACTTTCCATACGGGTGTTCTATCTAAAACGTTTGCAATCAAGAGCTGCTCAAATCCTGCTCGGCACATTTTCCCTTGGCTTCCTGGGGAACCTGTCGGTTTGCATACGGGTGTTCCAACTAAAACGTTTGCGGTGAGTGTTTTATATTTAAAAACTATTGCCCTTTTTTAAAGAAAATTGTTTGATAAGTCTGTACATTAAGAGAGAAAGACGCAAGTTTGTTCAAACCATATCTTTCATTCAGTCACACTGCGAATTTATATTCATATGATCGAGAGATAGTGTTAAAACCAAAAAAAACTATTTCCGGTGGCGGCAGAGGCGGCGTTCCACGCCGGTGTTGTTGTTGTCGTCCTTCGGGATGCCGTTATTGAAGTCTTCAGGGAAGCACATAATGTTCTTCCCTTCGAAATCAAACATCATGTCGTCACGCGATCGATGGGCAGGGCGTGGGAGGACGGCAACTGGCGGTGTTGCGAGGTAGCGGTTGACGACGACCTCCCATGCCGCTGAGGGGGGCGCGCGCATAGGGACGTGCGTGGTGTGTGCAGGCAAATACACAGGGACCGGCGCCGTAGTGGGTGTAGGGGAGCGCACGAGCACGAGCAGGCATTGGCACCGGCATGTACATGAGCTCGCGTGGGTATGTGGAGACATCACTGATGCCCGCGGCTTCCAGCTCTCTGATAGTGCTCGGCGACCAACCCATCAATGCAACGGGGATGGTCGCTGGCACGGGTGAGGGAGTCCTAGATTAGGGGGTCCTTGGACAACCGGACTATATGCTTATGTCGGACTGTTGGACTATGAAGATACAAGACTGAAGACTTCGTCTCGTGTCCGGGTGGGACTCTCCTTTACGTGGAAGGCAAGCTTGGCAATTCCAATATGTAGATTTCCTTCTCTATAACCAACTCTGTTGTAACCCTAGCCCCTCCGGTGTCTATATAAACCGGAGGGTTTAGTCCGTAGGACAAGAACAATCATAATCATAGGCTAGCTTCTAGGGTTTAGCCTCTATGATCTCATGGTAGATCAACTCTTGTAATACTCATATCATCAAGATCAATCAAGCAGGAAGTAGGGTATTACCTCCATAGAGAGGGCCCGAACCTAGGTAAACTTTGTGTCCCCCGCCTCCTATTACCATTAGCCTTAGACGCACAGTTCGGGACCCCCTACCCGAGATCCACCGGTTTTGAAACCAAATTGGTGCTTTCATTGAGAGTTCCACTGTGTCATCACTTCAAGGCTTGATGGCTCCTTCAATCATGTACAACGATGCGATCCAGGGTGAGGTTTTCCTCCCCGGACAGATCTTCGTATTCGGCGGCCTCGCACTGCGGGCCAACTCGCTTGGCCATCTGGAGCAGATCGATAGCTACACCCCTGGCCATCAGGTCAGCTTTGGAAGCTTGAACTACACTGCCGACATCCGCGGAGATTTGATCTTCGATGGATTTGAGCCCATAACAGGTGCACCCTATAGTCGCGATGAGCACGACCTAGATCAGACATCGGACGTTGTTCGGGAGATCGCAACTGCAGCTACCCTGGCTTTAAATCCGGAGCAGATCATGCCATCCGAGGACAGGTGGATGGACCCCGCCACGAAGGCCGCACACTCAGCGGTAATGGAGCCAAACATAGATCTCACTTTCAAGGAGGTCTGTATCTGCGGACCCTCGGACTCGTCTCCGGCCAGGGGCTCCAAATCGCGTGCATCCGTGCCCGCCGAACCTGACTGGGCTCCGATCATGGAGTTTAGCTCCGCGGATATCTTTCAGCACTCAACCTTGGGCGACGTGCTAAACTCGTTAAAATCTCTCTCCCTGTCAGGAGACTCTTGGCCAAACTATGTCCGGCTTGAGTGGGAAGCGGACGACGAAGAAATTCGTTACCCACCCACCACCCACTTGATAGCCACTGTCAACGACTTAACCGACATGATTGATTCCAACTCCGAAGACATCGACGGTATGGACGACGATGCCGGAGAAGAAGAGGAACCACCGCCCGCAGGGCGCTGGACAGCCACCTCATCATATGATATATATATATGGTGGACACACCCAAAGAAAGCAATGGTGATGAGGCAACGAAGGATAATCCCTCGAGAAGCAAACAAATCGCCGATGTCAGCGGCGCTGCTCTAAAGCCCGCCATAGCAAAAACAGCGATACCGGCACAAGAAAGAGTAACACCCCGGACGACGCTAAAGATAACGACGACCCTGTAGACCTAGTGATGGAGCAGGATGAGCCAGGGGACGGCAAACACAGTCCGGGGCCGCTGTCTGATCACAACGACACCGAAGACAAAACTTACAAACCTGTCTCCGGAGAGGAGAACAGTCTGGAAGGCGACGCACACATCATCCTAGAAAAGCATTTGGAACAAGAGCACCTCCACAGAAGGCTTATTGCCACCGCGAGGAGCTTGAAGAAGCAGAAGCAATGGCTTAAAGCCGCGCAGGATTCACTCAACCAAAGATGGAACAAAGTGTTGGACACTGGCGAAATATACGGAGGTGATCGCCACACAAATAGCAACCCAAAACGCAAGCTGCTGCCCGAATTTGATGACGAGGCCATCGCGCCCATTCCGCCGAAGAACAATACAACTGATCTGCCGGATTAACCATCTCGTGGCCAAGTGAGAGTGGCTAATGACGCCGCACACAAGTCAGCACACGATCTACGTGAGCACCTAGACAAAAAAGCCAGTATGGCCAGGTGCATCTATGGATATATGAAGCGTGCTCCCACGCAGGATCACGGCCACCAAGCCGACTGTACTGATCGAAGACCAGCTCGGAATCAACACCGAACACTACATCCGTCGGACGCATGACATGACACATCGAAATACAGGGGTGCCGCACACCCCCTGTGCTTCATCGATGAGGTGCTGTATCATGAATTTCCAAAGGGGTTTAAACCCGTAAACATCGAGGCATATGACGGAACCACAGACCCTGCAGTCTGGATTGAGGACTTTATCCTTCACATCCATATGGCTCGCGGAGACGATCTCCATGCCATCAAATACCTGCCCCTCAAACTGAAAGGACAAGCTCCGCACTGGTTGAAAAGTCTGCCCAAAAACTCAATTGGAAGTTGGGAGGAACTCGAGGACGCTTTCAGGGCTAATTTTCAAGGGACCTATGTCCGACCTCCGGATGCAGATGATTTAAGTCATATAATTCAACAGCTCGGAGAGTCAGCTCGTAAGCTTTGGAACAGATTCCTCACCAAGAAGAACCAAATCATCGACTGTCCGGATGCCGAAGCCTTAGCATCTTTCAAACACAGCGTCCGGGACGAATGGCTCGCCAGACACCTCGGCCAGGAAAAGCCAAGGACAATGGCAGCCCTAACAACTCTCATGACCCGCTTTTGCGCGGGCGAGGACAGTTGGTTGGCCCGTAGTGGCACCAGTGACCCAGGCACATCCGAAATCAGGGATGGCAATGGGAAGCCACGACGCAATAAAAACAAGTGTCGAAATAATGAAGATAGCCCAGACAACACAGTGGTAAATGCTGGATTTAGGGGCTCTCGACCCGGTCAACGGAAAAAGCAATTTAAAGGCAGCAGAGATAGACCATCTAGCCTAAATAAAATTCTAGACAGATCCCATCAGATTCAAGGCACCCCCGTGAAACCTGCTAACCACACCAATAAAGAGTATTGGGTCTTTAAGCAGGTCGGCAAGCTAAACGCCGAACACAAGGGGAGGGAGCCGCCAAGTCAAGACGAGGACGATCCTTGCCAGCCGAACACTGGGGGCAGAAAAAATTTCCACCGGAGGTCAAAACAGTGAACATGGTTTACGTCACCCACATACCAAAGAGGAAGCGCGAACGCGCACTCTGAGACGTATACGTTGTAGAGCCCGTCGCCCCAAATTCAACCCGTGGTCGGCCTGCCCGGTCACTTTCGATCGCAGGGATCATCCGACTAGTATCCAGCATGGAGGTTCGGCTGCCTTGGTGCTCGACCCAATAATTGACGGATACCATCTCACCCGAGTCCTCATGGACGGTGGCAGTAGAGTTAATCTGATATATCAGGACACTGTCCGCAAGATGGGTATAGACCTGTCAAGAATCAGCCAAAGCAGTACTACCTTTAAAGGAGTAATACCAGGTGTAGAGGCCTGCTGTACGGGCTCTCTACCATTAGAGGTTGTACTCGGTTCTCCCAAGAACTTTCGAATCGAAGAACTAATCTTCGACATCGCTCCATTCTGATGCAGCTATCATGCACTACTCGGAAGAACGGCCTTCGCTTGTTTCAATGTAGTGCCGCATTACGCTTATATTAAACTTAAGATGCCCGGGCCACGTGGCGTCTTCACAATCAGCGAAAATACAGAGCGTTCTTTGCATGCGGAAGAATACGTTGCGGCTCTAGCAGTCGAACCACTGAATGGCCTCTCCAACCTGAATAAATGATTGGTCTTTGAGACCACAGACACAGCTAGACGTCTCCGGCGCAGCACTAGGTGTAGTAGCCCAGATAAACCTGAGCTTAGTCAACGGATATACCCCCATATGTGGTGCTTGGGGTTGCCCGCATGTAAAAGGGTCCATAGTTCGGCTCGACCCTATTAATACACAATAGATTGAATTCTCACGATTCATTAAGAATAACAAACTTTTCGCACGGTCACACCACATTCTTTCACCTGGGTTTTTCTTTCTTTTATAGATGACCATCGTGCTACACCCTTCCAGGATACGGCACAACGGAGATAAAGGCGTAGACGTGCAGCAGGGCCCCGTTTAAAGGTTTCTTTTTAGATTAAGACCCTGTGTAAACCTTTTTTATTGTCTCTTGTTGCTTCACACCCTTCGGGCACTTAAATAACCAAGAGGGATACTAGTGTTATTGGCAAGCTTTGGGATCTATGCTCTCACCACAGACGCTCTTTCGTTACGCCAGATTAATGCACGTACCTGGAAAGTCAGGGCTCATTTTCGAGGGCGGTTCTCAGCCCAGTATACGTTGTAAAGTCTGAATACCTTCGGGAGTGTTCGGCGTCGCGAGTTTGGCCTTATATGCATCAGCTCCGAATCATGTCTTTGGTCAATAGTTGGGTTTGCCCGGTTCCCGTGTTTTGCTACCTTATGGTCCGCTCTATCGGCTAAGGTGGCACCGGGAGAACTACTGCGATTGTGCCCTGGTTCATCCGGATGAGCACCTCAGTAGAGAAAGCCGAAAATTGACTGTCATGATAAAGCGAGAGACTGGTCAACCACTCGATGACTCAGCGGAATCTTCGCGATTCTCAGCATTAACGAAGGACCAGTTTCGGTCACGTATGTACACGCGCCGTATTCGGATAAACGCGAACATACCAGGGGCTATATCGTAGCTCCAGCGTCAAACTCCTATGGCTAAGTCAAAGTGTTAAAGCTATATAGTCCGATTGCCTTGTTCGCCGCACTATCACCTCCTTAATGGACCAAGACGTTGGATCAAGTGTGATTACGCGCTTTGCCGAACACCCTGGCATTATATGCGTGGGGGCTGAAGCCGACGACTGCAAACTTTCAGGTTATATATATATATATATACATAAACGGCCGCAAAAGAAGCACTACAATAATTTACGGGCAAAAGTATAAATATAGCCTTTATTATCACAAGCATTGTTTTTACAATTAAGATACATGTCACTTGAACATGGTATTCTTTGAGCACTGAGCCTCTATTAAACGGGCACCCTCTAAGACTTGTTCGAAATAGTGCTCGGGCGCGTCCTGGCCCCCGGGCGGACCCCCGGTTGCAATAGCGGTGGCCTCCATCTTCGCCCAATACGTCTTAACACGGGAAAGAGCCATCCGCGCACCCTCTATGCACGCCGATCTCTTGACAGCATCGATATGCGGCACAACACGAATAAATCATTGCACTAAACCAAAATAACTATCTGGACTTGGTTCCTTCGGCCACAGATGATCCACGACAGCCTTCATGGCAAGCCCGGACAACCTATGGAGCTCGGCCCACTCGGCCATTTGCCCATTCAACAGCAGCGGATGCCTTGGATTACTGAACTGCGACCAGAACAATCTTTCCACCTCATGATCTTTTTGATCTTTGAAATACTCAGTTGCATCAGCAGCACTCTTTGCTAAATCCAAGTATGCGTCTGCAGAACTCCACAATTGATCAAGAGGGGCATACTTCGGATCACCGAACTTCGTTCGCAATAGAAAGGGCTTCCCAGCCGCGATATCATCGGCTTGACGAAGCTCCTCCCACGTTGCTCTGATTTCAGAGCGAGTTTCCTTGGCCGCTTCCAAGGCCTTCTTTAGGTCAGCCCATTTCATTTGGCTTTCCCTTTCGAGGAGCTCATATCGGCTGGCGGCATTTTGCAGCTCAAGACCATGTTGGCTATTTTATCTTCGCTCTGGCGATGAGCAGCCAGTTCGGATTTTAATTCTTCGGCTGCCTTTAGGGTGGCCGCATCACTTCTCCTGTCTTGCTCCTTGGCCCGGGAAAGTTCTGCCCGAAGGGTTTCCACGGCGGCAGCTCCATCTTCAGTCAAAGCATACTATAAATACTAGCATCATGCTCTTATTAATATTTGGTGACCACCCAAAATATACATACCCAGTGCCTCGTCAAGCCGCTTGTTCACAAGCGTGATATCCGCATCCGCCACATCAAGTTGCCGCCTCGGTTTATAAATTCAGCGATCCGTCACCGCCGGATCTGCGGCCGCTATGCACAAAAAAGCAAATGATGTCATTATTCGAGACTATGATCCTCTGCTCGCCTAGTCTGGACGGCAACCAGAGTCTCAGGGGCTACTATCTATACAAAGCACACTATGCGTGTACGGTACAATCAAATATATATATATATATATATCAATTTGCATACTGATAACCCAAAAGTGTAGGGGATCGCAACAGCTTTCGAGGGTAAAGTATTCAACCCAAATTTATTGATTCGACACAAGGGGAGCCAAAGAATATTCTTGAGTATTAGCAGTTGAGTTGTCAATTCAACCACACCTGGATAACTTAGTATCTATAGCAAAGTATTTAGTAGCAAAGTAGTATGATAATAAAGGTAACAGTAGCAAAAGTAAAGATAAATGCTTTTGGGTTTTTGTAGTAGTTGTAATAGTAGCAACGGAAAAGTAAATGAGCGAAGAACAATATGTGAAAAGCTCGTAGGCAATGGATCAATGATGG
Organism: Aegilops speltoides; assembly: GCA_021437245.1. Taxonomy (NCBI): domain Eukaryota; kingdom Viridiplantae; phylum Streptophyta; class Magnoliopsida; order Poales; family Poaceae; genus Aegilops; species Aegilops speltoides. The sequence continues at coordinate 296,030,128 of CM038146.1, read as the reverse complement.
ATAATTATGCCGGATGCGATTCCTCATGTAATAGCTATAACATAGGGTGACACAGAACTAGCTCCAGTTCATCAATGTAATGTAGGCATGTATTCCGTAAATAGTCATACGTGCTTATGGAAAAGAACTTGCATGACATCTTTTGTCCTACCCTCCCGTGGAAGCGGGGTCCTAACAAAGCATTAGCACATAGTGAATACATGAACTCCTCAAACTACGGTCATCACCGAGAAGTATCCCGATTATTGTCACTTCGGGGTTCTCGGATCATAACACATAATAGGTGACTATAGACTTGCAAGATAGGATCAAGAACAAACATATATTCATGAAAACATAATAGGTTTAGATCTGAAATCATGGCACTCGGGCCCTAGTGGCAAGCATTAAGCATAGCAAAGTAATAGCAACATCAATCTCAGAACATACTGGATACTAGGGATCAAACCCTAACAAAACTAACTTGATTACATGGTAAATCTCATCCAACCCATCACTGTCTAGCAAGCCTACGATGGAATTACTCACGCGCATCCATGAGCATCATGAAATTGGTGATGGTGGATGGTTGATGATGACGATGGCGACAAATCCCCCTCTCCGGAGCCCCGAACGGACTCCAGATCAGCCCTCCCGAGTGAGATTAGGGCTTGGCGGCGGCTCCGTGTCGTAAAATGCGATAAAACTTTTTCTCTCTGATTTTTTTCTCCCCGAACGTGAATATATGGAGTTGGAGTTGATGTCGGTGGAGGTCCAGGCGGCTCACAAGATAGGAGGTCGCGCCCTTGGGGTGGGGGGCGCCCCCTGTCTCGTGGACAGCCTGTGGGCCCCCTGGCATTTATTCTTTCGCCAAAAATTCTTATTAATTCCAGAAAGTTCCTTCGTGGATTTCCAGGACATTCCGAGAACTTTTCTTTTCTACACATAAAACAACATCATGGCGTTCTCTGAAAACAAAGCGTCATCCGGCCGGTTTCATTCAAATCATGCAAGTTAGAGTCTAAAACAAGGGCAAAAGTGTTTGAAAAGTAGATACGTTGGAGACGATCAACTCCCCAAGCTTAAACCTTTGCTTGTCCTCAAGCAATTCAATTGATAAACCGAAAGTGATAAAGAAAACTTTTACAAACTCGTTTGCTCTTGTTGTTGTAAACATGAAAAGCCAGCATTCAAGTTTCAGCAAATATTACGAACTAACCATACTCACAATAACACCTAGGTCTCACAATTACTCATATCAATAACATAATCAGCTAGCGAGCCATAATAATAAAACTCGGATGACAACACTTTCTCAAAATAATCATAACATGATATAACAAAATGGTATCTCGCTAGCCCTTTCTGGGACCGCAAAACATAAATGCAGAGCACCTTTAAAGATCAAGGACTGACTAAACATTGTAATTCATGGTAAAAGAGATCCAGTCAAGTCATACCCAATATAAACCAATAGTAATGAATGCAAATGACAGTGTGCTCTCCATCGGGTGCTTTTAATAAGAAGGGTGATGACTCAACATAAAAGTAAATAGATAGGCCTGTCGCAGAGGCAAGCAGGGATTTGTAGAGGTGCGAGCTCGATTTTAAAATAGAGATTGAATAACATTTTGAGCGGCATACTTTATTTGTCAACGCAACAACTATGAGATGGTCAGTATCTTCCATACTACATGCATTATAGGCGCTACCAAACAGAATGGTAAAGATTTATACTCCCCCAACCACCAACAAGCATCAATCCATGGCTTGCTCGAAACAACGAGTGCCTCCAACATACAACAGCCCTGGGGGAGTTTTGTTTAATTATTTTGATTTGCTTTGATCGTTTTGGATCATGGGACTGGCCATCCCGGTTACCGGCCCTTTCTCATGAATGAGAAGCGGAGTCCACTCCTCGTGAGAATAACCCACCTAGAATGGAAGATATAGGCAGCCCTAGTTGTAACATGAGCTGCTTGAGCATACAAAACAGAATTTTATTTGAATGTTTGGAGTTTGGCACATACAAATTTACTTGGAATGGCAGGTAAATACCGCATATAGGAAGGTATAGTGGACTCATATGGAACAACTTTGGGGTTTAAGGAGTTTGGATGCACAAGCAGATTCCCGCTTAGTACATGTGAAGGCTAGCAAAAGACCGGGAAGCGATTAATCGAGAGAGCGACAACAGTCGTAAACATGCATTAAAATTAATTTACACCGAACACAAGCATGAGTAGGATATAATCCACCATGAACATAAATATTTTGAAGGCTATGTTGATTTGATTCAACTACATGCGTGAACATGTGCCAAGTCGAGTCACTCAATTCATTCAAAGGAGGATGCCACACGCAAGGTAAACCATTATAACTCATAGCTAATCAAGCATGGCACAAGCAACTATAACCTCTAGATGTCATTGCAAATATGTTTACTTCATAATAGCTGACTGAGGAACGATGAATCATCATATTCACAGAAAACAAGAGAGGTCGAGTTCATACCAGCTTTTCTCATCCCAATAAGTCCATCATATGTCGTCATTATTGCCTTTCACTCGCACGATCGAACGATGTGTATAATAATAAGAGTGCGCGTGCATTGGACTAAGCCGGAATCTGCAAGCATTCAACTCAACAAAGAAGACAAGGTAATATGGGCTCTAAATTAAATAAACAATCATGCATGTGAGAGCCACTAAGCATTTTCAATATGGTCTTCTCGACCCCCAAAGGAAAGAAAAGAAAAGAAAACTATTTACACGGGAAAGCTCCCAACAAGTAAGAAGAAGAACAAGAAATCTTTTTGGGTTTTCATTTTAATTTCTACTACAAGCATAGAATTTAAACTAACTATTTTTCTGGTTTTTTCTTAAGGTTTATCAAACACACAAGAAGAAAACTAGAAAAAGAAATTTAAACTAGCATGGACAATACAATGAAAGAGTATGAGCACCGACGACTAGTGTGTGAACATGAATGTAAAGTCGGTGAGAAATACGTACTCCCCCAAGCTTAGGCTTTTGGCCTAAGTTGGTCTAATACCAATGACCGCCTGGCTGATATCCATAAGTGAAACTGGGGTTGTACTGAGATGCAGAGGCGACTGCCTCCTACGCAGCAGTTTGTTGGCGAGATGCCTCCATTCCCCTCTCATATTCAGTTGCTTCTTCCCTAGTGACAACATATCTTCCTTTTTCCTGATAATCAAAAAGGTAGGGGGCAGGAAGAGTAACAAGGACGACATTGCGTCTGTCATAGATTAGTCGATAGTGGAGGAATTGTTCATTCCTCTCAAGAAAATGATGATCAAACATAGCTTCTTTATCCAAATAAACAGGAGGTACAATCATATCCCCCTCTCGTGGGTCTATGTTAAGAAAGTTAGCCACACGGGTTGCATAAATTCCTCCAAATAAATCCCCCCTTCTACTATTATCCTGCAACCTACGTGCAACTATTGCCTCCAAGTTATAACCTTTATAACCTGACACAGCACTCTTGAGGACACAAAGATCAGGGATACACATGTGACATGCTTCATCCTTACCGTTAATGCATCTACCAATGAAGAGAGCAAAATAATGTATAGCAAGAAAAAGAATGCTCCCAATGGTAGCTTGTGCTATGTCCCTAGATTCTCCCATAGTGATACTAGCAAGAAATTCTCTAAGTTCAGATTTCTGAGGATCATTAATATTACCCCACTGCGAGTGTTTGCAAGCAGTTGTGAAATCCTCTAAATCCATGGTATAAGATGTATCATAAATATCAAACATGACACTAGGAGAATTACGCGTACAGTTATATTGAAACCTCCGCAAAAGGAATCAGCCAATTGATAGTATTGAGGACACTTATCTTGTAAGAAGTCCTCCACTCGGCATTACACACATATGCGCCAAATTCTCCTTGAATCCTGCTTTGACCATAAAATCATCGGATGGCCACTCACAAGCTCAGACATTTGCGTCCCTCAAGAATTTAACATCTTGCTCACGATAGCAATCCTTGGCCCTTTCTTTGCCGAGGAACCACCTTGGTACATTCTTCTAAGCATATTTCTTTTTCTAAAATTTTCTGAAATTTTAGTAACTTCAAAATAAAAGTGAATAAAACTAAACAAGATTGATAGCAACTACTCCTACAAGTGCCTAGAGCCTATATCATGCATTAGAATTGCTTGGGACCTCATAAATTTAACATGCAAGCTCAAGAACATGGTCACCTATGCAGCAAAAAATTGCAATGAATAAAGTACTAGAAAAAAACTAGTTGGACCAATGGAGGAGTCACATACCAAGCAACAGTCTCCCAAAGCAGTTTTGTGAATGGAGCTTTGAGCTAGGAGATCAAAAATCACAGCAAAATGAGCTAGAACTCGTACTTGAGCTGGATGTGGATTTTTTTGGGTAGAATATGAAGTGTGTGGGTGCTGGTATAAGTGGAGGGGGGCCACCAGGGGCCCACGAGATAGGGGGCGCGCCCTATAGGGGGCGCCTCCTCTCGTGGCTCGGGTGCTTGCCCCTCTGCAGTGATTTCAGTGTTTAAAATCCTCAAATATTCCAAAAAAACATACTAAATTTGCAGGCATTTGGAGCACTTTTATTTTCGGACTATTTTTTAATGCACGGATAATTCGAAAAACAGACGGATAATACTATTTTTGCTTTATTTATTCTAAATAACAAAAAGTAAAAAGAGGGTATAGAAGGTTGTGCCTTCTAGTTTCATCCATCTCTTGATCATCAAAATGAATCCACTAACAAGGCTGATCAAGTCTTGTTAACAAACTCATTCCGAATAACACGGAACCGGAGAAATTTCGAATAACACTAAGTTACATCAACGGGGATATGAAAATCCCCGACAATAAGAATATCATACTTTTTCTTGACAGTAGGGAGAGGAAATTCAAAACCTCCAAAAATGATAGTTGGAACTTTTTCAATAGAATTGATGCTATGGACTTGAGATTGTTTCCTCGGAAAGTGTACCGTATGCTCATTACCAATAACATGAAAAGTGACATTGCCTTTGTTGCAATCAATAACAGCCCCTACAGTATTAAGAAAAGGTCCACCAAGGATAATAGACATACTATCGTCCTTGGGAATATCAAGAATAACAAAGTCCATTAAGATAGTGACATTTGCAACCACAACAGGCACATCCTCACAAATATCGACAGGTATAGCAGTTGATTTATCAGCCATTTGCAAAGATATTCCAGTAGGTGTCAACTTATTCAGTTCAAGTCTACGATATAAAGAGAGAGGCATAACACTAACACCGACTCCAAGATCACATAAAGCAGTTCTAACATAATTTCTTTTAATAGAGCATGGTATGGTTGGTACACCGGGATCTCCAAGTTTCTTTGGTATTCCACCCTTAAAATTGTAATCAGCAAGCATGGTGGAAATTTCAGCTTCCGGTATCTTTCTTTTATTTGTAATGATATCGTTCATATACTTAGCATAAGGATTTACTTTCAAAGATATCGCTTAAGCGCATACGTAAGAAAATAGGTCTAATCATTTCAAGAAAGCGCCAAAATCCTCATCCTCCTTTGACTTGGATGGTTTAGGAGGAAAGGGCATGGGTTTCAACCCATGGTTCTCTTTCTTTACCGTGCTTCATAGCAACACAATCTCTTATCATAACATTGATTCTTTGATTGTGGGTTATCAAGATCAACAAAGCAGTTCAATATCTACATCATTGTTTTTGCTAGGTTGAGCATCAACATGAACATTATCATTAACATTATCACTAGGTTCATGTTCATCACCGATTGTGTTTCAAAGATCGTAAATAGAAATATCATTGGGATTCTCGGTGTGTCTACTGTGAGGTTCACTAGAAGCATGCAAAGTTCTATCATTTTTCTTTTTCTTCTTTTTAGAAGAACTAGGTGCCTCTAAATTATTTCTCTGAGAATCTTGCTCGATTCTCTTAGGGTGGCATTCAGGATACAAAGGTTCCTGAGTCATTCTACCAGTTCTAGTAGCCACTCTAACAGCAAAGTCATTTTTACTATTTAATTCTTCAAGCAAATCATTCTGAGCTTTAAGTACTTGCTTAGCTTGAGTAGCAACAATAGAAGCATATTTGCTAACGCGGTGAAGTTCATCTTTAAATCTAGCTATATTATCACCTTGGCGTCCTATCTCAAAAGCATTATTCTTTAAATCTCTACCAACATAAGCATTAAAACTTTCTTGCCTAGCCATAAAGTCATCAAATTCATCTAAGCATGGGCTATGAAATTTAGTAGAGGGAATTTCAACTTTATCATATCTATAGAGAGAATTTAATACCTTTACTACCTGTGTCGGGTTATCAAGATAGTGTGGTTCTTCAGGCGGTATATTAAGACCATGTATTTCTTCAATAGGAGGTAAATTCTTAACATCTTCAGCTTTAATACCTTTTTCTTTCATTGATTTCTTTGCCTCTTGCATATCTTCAGGACTGAGAAATAAAACACCTCTCTTCTTCGGAGTGGGTTTAGGAATAGGCTGAGGAGTTGGCTCAATAGGTTTAGGAATTACTTTAGGAATTGCCTCAGGGAGAGTCCAATTATTTTCATTAGTCAACATATTATTCAATAGTATTTCATCATCGTCGACTGTTCTTTCCCTGAAAATACAACCAGCACAACTATCCAAGTAGTGCTTGGAAGCATCGGTTAGTCCATTATAAAAGATATCAAGTATTTCATTTTTCTTAAGAGGATGATCAAGCAAAGCATTAAGTAACCGGAGAAGCCTCCCCCAAGCTTGTGGGAGACTCTCTTCTTTGGTTTGCACAAAGTTATATATTTCCCACAAGGCAGCTTGTTTCTTATGAGAAGGGAAATATTTAGCAGAGAAGTAATAAATAATATCCTCGGGACTACGCACACAACCAGGAGCAAGAGAATTATACCAAGTCTTAGCATTACCCTTTAATGAGAAACAAAATATCTTAAGTATATAAAAATAGCGAGACTTCTCATCATTAGTAAACAGGGTAGCTATATCATTCAACTTGGTAAGATGTGCCACAACAGTTTCAGATTCAAGGCCATAAAAAGGATCCGATTCAACTAAAGTAATAATCTCAGGATCAACAGAGAATTCATAATCCTTATCAGTAACACAGATAGGTGAAGTAGCAAAAGCAGGATCGGGTTTCACTCTAGCATTAAGGGCTAGTTGGGTAGCCCGCAATCCCTGAGGGATCCCCGTAAAATACCAGGGCACAGAGCCCACGAGGCAAATTCGGCCCGTGGAAAACCACGACGACGTTTGGTCGCTCGCTCGCTAGGGATATGTTGCCCCGGTCCCCTTCCTTTCCCCGGGTGAGAGATCCACGCCCATATAGGTCGGGGAGAAAAGCCAGGACTCACGCGGGTGCATTGAGCGATCTCCTCCGGCGACTACCTAAGCACTATACCTGCCGTTTTTTCTAGATGTGATATTCTTCCATCTACCCTGTCTTCCAAACTACCATGGTGATCTCCCCGTGGTAGGAGGAGGGATCCCCGATGGCCATGGCAATCCTCCGGTGGAGGATTAGGACCCTGGGAAGCTATCCCCTTGCAACCAAATTAGGCCTAAGAGACTGCTGCTTCCATTTAGCTAATAATTTCTTAAGATCATATCTATCATTGCAAGCAAAGATTTCCCTAGCTGCTTCTTCATTCATAACATAACCCTTAGGAACAACAGGTAATACATAATAATGGGGAGAACCTCCATCATCATTGTCATCAATAATAGGTTCTTCAATATTTTCATTCCCCCTAACTCTAGCAAGTTGTTCATCAAGAAATTCACCTAATGGCAAAGTAGTATCACGCATAGAAGTAGTTTCATCATGCATAGCATAAGTGGCATCATCAATAACATGCGACATATCAGAATTCATAGCAGTAGCAGGTTTAGGTGTCGCAAGCCTACTAATAACGGAAGGAGAATCTAGTGCAGAGCTAGATGGCAGTTCCTTACCTCCCCTCGTAGTTGAGGGCAAAATAGTAGTTCGGTCGTCTTTCAAGTTCTTGATAGTGATCAACAGATATAAATCCCAAGTGACTCGGAGAATAGAGCTATGCTCCCCGGCAACGGCACCAGAAATTAGTCTTGATAACCCACAAGTGTAGGAGATCGCAACATCTTTCGAGGGTAAAGTATTCAACCCTAATTTATTGATTCGACACAAGGGGAGCCAACAAATATTCTTGAGTATTAGCAGTTGAGTTGTCAATTCAACCACACCTGGATAACTTAGTATCTGCAGCAAAGTATTTAGTAGCAAAGTAGTATGATAATAAAGGTAACGGTAGCAAAAGTAAAGATAAATGCTTTTGGGTTTTTGTAGTAGTTGTAATAGTAGCAATGGAAAAGTAAATGAGCAAAGAACAATATGTGAAAAGCTTGTAGGCAATAGATCAATGATGGATAATTATGCCGGATGCGATTCCTCATGTAATAGCTATAACATAGGGTGACACAGAACTAGCTCCAGTTCATCAATGTAATGTAGGCATGTATTCCGTAAATAGTCATACATGCTTATGGAAAAGAACTTGCATGACATCTTTTGTCCTACCCTCCTGTGGAAGCGGGGTCCTAATGGAAACTAAGGGATATTAAGGCCTCCTTTTAATAGAGAACCGTAACAAAGCATTAGCATATAGTGAATACATGAACTCCTCAAACTACGGTCATCACCGAGAAGTATCCCGATTATTGTCACTTCGGGGTTGTCGGATCATAACACATAATAGGTGACTATAGACTTGCAAGATAGGATCAAGAACACACATATATTCATGAAAACATAATAGGTTCAGATCTGAAATCATGGCACTCGGGCCCTAGTGGCAAGCATTAAGCATAGCTAAGTCATAGCAACATCAATCTCAGTACATAGTGGATACTAGGGATCAAACCCTAACAAAACTAACTTGATTACATGGTAAATCTCATCCAACCCATCACTGTCCAGCAAGCCTACGATGGAATTACTCACGCACGGCGATGAGCATCATGAAATTGGTGATGGAGGATGGTTGATGATGACGACAACGACGAATCCCCCTCTCTGGAGCCCCGAACGGACTCCAGATCAGCCCTCCCGAGTGAGATTAGGGCTTGGCGGCGGCTCCGTGTCGTAAAACGCGATGAAACTTTTTCTCTCTGATTTTTTTCTCCCCGAACGTGAATATATGGAGTTGGAGTTGAGGTCGGTGGAGGTCCAGGGGGCCCACGAGATAGGAGGCCACGCCCTTGGGGGGTGCGCCTGTCTCGTGGACAGCTACCAGGCCTCGGCGCTCATTCTTCGCCAAAATTTTATTAATTCCAAAAGTTCCTCCATGGATTTCCGTGACATTCCGAGAACTTTTCTTTTCTACACATAAAACAACATCATGGCGTTCTGCTGAAAAAAAAGTGTCATCCGGGTTAGTTTCATTCAAATCATGCAAGTTAGAGTCTAAAATAAGGGCAAAATTGTTTGAAAAGTAGATACGTTGGAGACGATCAACTCCCCAAGCTTAAACCTTTGCTTGTCCTCAAGCAATTCAGTTGATAAACTGAAAGTGATAAAGAAAAACTTTACAAACTCGTTTGCTCTTGTTGTTGTAAACATGAAAAGCCAAGATTCAAGTTTCAAACAAATATTACGAACTCACCATACTCACAATAACACCTAGGTCTCACAATTACTCATATCAATAACATAATCAGCTAGCGAGCCATAATAATAAAACTCGGATGACAACACTTTCTCAAAATATTCATAACATGATATAACAAAATGGTATCTCCCTAGCCCTTTCTGAGACCGCAAAACATAAATGTAGAGCACCTTTAAAGATCAAGGACTGACTAAACATTGTAATTCATGGTAAAAGAGATCCATCAAGTCATACCCAATATAAACCAATAGTAATGAATGCAAATGACAAGTGTGCTCTCCAAGTGGTGCTTTTAATAAGAAGGGTGATGACTCAACATAAAAGTAAATAGATAGGCCCTTCGCAGAGGCAAGCAGGGATTTGTAGAGGTGCCAGAGCTCGATTTTAAAATAGAGATTGAATAACATTTTGAGCGGCATACTCTTGCTGTCAACGCAACAACTATGAGATGGCTGTATCTTCCATACTACATGCATTATAGGCAGTTCCCAGACAGAATGGTAAAGGTTTATACTCCCCAACCACCAACAAGCATCAATCCATGGCTTGCTCGAAACAACGGGTGCCTCCAACATACAACAGCCCTGGGGGAGTTTTGTTTAATTATTTTGATTTGCTTTGATCATTTTGGATCATGGGACTAGGCATCCTGGTTACCGGCCCTTTCTCGTGAATGAGGAGCGGAGTCCACTCCTCGTGAGAATAACCCACCTAGCATGGAAGATATAGGCAGCCCTAGTTGTATCATGAGCGGCTCGAGCATACGAAACAGAATTTTATTTGAAGGTTTGGAGTTTGGCACATACAAATTTACTTGGAATGGCAGGTAAATACCGCATATAGGAAGGTATAGTGGACTCATATGGAACAACTTTGGGGTTTAAGGAGTTTGGATGCACAAGCAGTATTCCCGCTTAGTACATGTGAAGGCTAGCAAAAGACTGGGAAGCGACCAATTGAGAGAGCGACAACAGTCGTAAACATGCATTAAAATTAATTTACACTGAATACAAGCATGAGTAGGATATAATCCACCATGAACATAAATATCGTGAAGGCTATGTTGATTTGATTCAACTACATGCGTGAACATGTGCCAAGTCGAGTCACTCAATTCATTCAAAGGAGGATGCCACACGCAAGGTAAACCATTATAACTCATAGCTAATCAAGCATGGCACAAGCAACTATAATCTCTAGATGTCATTGCAAATATGTTTACTTCATAATAGCTGACTCAGGAACCATGAATCATCATATTCACAAAAAACAAGAGAGGTCGAGTTCATACCAGCTTTTCTCATCCCAATAAGTCAATCATATGTCGTCATTATTGCCTTTCACTTGCGCGATCGAACGATGTGTATAATAATAAGAGTGCGCGTGCATTGGACTAAGCCGGAATCTGCAAGCATTCAACTCAACAGAGAAGACAAGGTAATATGGGATCTAAATTAAATAAACAATCATGCATGTGAGAGCCACTAAGCATTTTCAATATGGTCTTCTCGACCCCCAAAGGAAAGAAAAGAAAATAAAACTATTTACACGGGAAAGCTCCCAACAAGTAAGAAGAAGAACAAGAAATCTTTTTGGGTTTTTATTTTAATTTCTACTACAAGCATAGAATTTAAACTAACTAATTTTTTTGGTTTTTTCTTAAGGTTTATCAAACACACAAGAAGAAAACTAGAAAAAGAAATTTAAACTAGCATGGACAATACAATGAAAGAGTATGAGCACCGACGACTAGTGTGTGAACATGAATGTAAAGTCGGTGAGAAATACGTACTCCCCCAAACTTAGGCTTTTGGCCTAAGTTGGTCTAATACCAATGACCGCCTGGCTGATATCCATAAGTGAAATTGGGGTTGTACTGAGATGCAGAGGCGACTGCCTCCTGCGCAGCAGTGTGTTCGCGAGCTGCCTCCATTCCCCTCTCATATTCAGTTGCTTCTTCCCTAGTGACAACATATCTTCCTTTTTCCTGATAATCAAAAAGGTAGGGGGCAGGAAGAGTAACAGGGACGACGTTGCGTCTGTCATAGATTAGTCGATAGTGGAGGAATTGTTCATTCCTCTCAAGAAAATGATGATCAAACATAGCTTCTTTATCCAAATAAACAGGAGGTACAATCATATCCCCCTCTCGTGGGGCTATGTTAAGAAAGTTAGCCACACGGGTTGCATAAATTCCTCCAAATAAATCCCCCCTTCTACTATTATCCTACAACCTACGTGCAACTATTGCCCCCAAGTTATAACCTTTATAACTTGACACAGCACTCTTGAGGACACAAAGATCAGGGACACATATGTGACATGCTTCATCCTTACCGTTAATGCATCTACCAATGAAGAGAGCAAAATAATGTATAGCAGGAAAATGAATGCTCCCTATGGTAGCTTATGCTATGTCCCTAGATTCTCCCATAGTGATACTAGCAAGAAATTCTCTAAATTAAGATTTGTGAGGATCATTAATATTACCCCACTGCGGGAGTTTGCAAGCAGTTGTGAAATCCTCTAAATCCATGGTATAAGATGGATCATAAATATCAAACATGACACTAGGAGAATTACGCGTACAGTTATATTGGAACCTCCGCAAAAAGGAATCAGTCAATTGATAGTATTGAGGACACTTATCTTGTAAGAAGTCCTCCAGCTCGGCATTACACACATATGCATCAAATTCCTCCTTGAATCCTGCTTCGACCATAAAATCATCGGATGGCTACTCACAAGCCCGTACATTTGCGTCCCTCGGCAATTTAACATCTTGCTCACATATAGCAATCCTTGGCCCTTTCTTTGCCGAGGAACCACCTTGGTACATTCTTCTTAGCATATTTCTTTTTCTAAAATTTTCTGAAATTTTAGTAACTTCAAAATAAAAGTGAATAAAACTAAACAAGATTGATAGCAACTACTCCTACAAGTGCCTAGAGCCTATATCATGCATTAGAATTGCTTGGGACCTCATAAATTTAACATGCAAGCTCAAGAACATGGTCACCTATGCAGCAAAAAATTGCAATGAATAAAGCACTAGAAAAAAACTAGTTGGACCAATGGAGGAGTCACATACCAAGCAACATTCTCCCAAAGCAGTTTTGTGAATGGAGCTTTGAGCTAGGAGATCAAAAATCACAGCAAAATAAGCTACAACTCGTACTTGAGCTGGATGGGGATTTTTTTTGGGTAGAAGATGAAGTGTGTGGTTGCTGGCATAAGTGGGGGGCCACCAGCGGCCCACGAGACAGTGGGCGCGCCCTATAGGGGGGCGCCCTCCTCTCTCGTGGCCTGGTGCTTGCCCCTCCTGCAGTGATGTCAGTGTCTAAAATCCTCAAATATTCCAGAAAAAATCATACTAAATTTGAAGGGCATTTGGAGCACTTTTATTTTCGGACTATTTTTTTAATGCACGGATAATTCAAAAAACATACAGATAATACTATTTTTGCTTTATTTATTCTAAATAACGGAAAGTAAAAAGAGGGTATAGAAGGTTGTGCCTTCTAGTTTCATCCATCCTAACAAGGTTGATCAAGTCTTGTTAACAAACTCATTCCGAATAACAAGGAACCGGAGAAATTTCGAATAACACTAAGTTACGTCAACGGGGATATGAAAATCCCCGACAATAAGAATATCATACTTTTTCTTGACAGTAGGGAGAGGAAATTCAAAACCTCCAAAAATGATAGTTGGAACTTTTTCAATAGAATTGATGCTATGAACTTGAGATTGTTTCCTCGGAAAGTGTACCGTATGCTCATTACCATTAACATGAAAAGTGGCATTGCCTTTGTTGCAATCAATAACAGCCCCTGCAGTATTAAGAAAAGGTCCACCAAGGATAATAGACATACTATCGTCCTTGGGAATATCAAGAATAACAAAGTCCGTTAAGATAGTGACATTTGCAACCACAACAGGCACATCCTCATAAATATCGACAGGTATAGCAGTTGATTTATCAGCCATTTGCAAAGATATTCCAGTAGGTGTCAACTTATTCAGTTCAAGTCTACGATATAAAGAGAGAGGCATAACACTAACACCGGCTCCAAGATCACATAAAGCAGTTCTAACATAATTTCTTTTAATAGAGCATGGTATGGTTGGTACACCGGGATCTCCAAGTTTCTTTGGTATTCCACCCTTAAAATTGTAATTAGCAAGCATGGTGGAAATTTCAGCTTCCGGTATCTTTCTTTTATTTGTAATGATATCGTTCATATACTTAGCATAAGGATTTACTTTCAGCATATCGCTTAAGCGCATACGTAAGAAAATAGGTCTAATCATTTCAAGAAAGCGCCAAAATCCTCATCATCCTTTGACTTGGATGGTTTAGGAGGAAAGGGCATGGGTTTTCAACCCATGGTTCTCTTTCTTTACCGTGCGCCATAGCAACAAAATCTCTTATCATAACATTGATTCTTTGATTGTGGGTTATCAAGATCAACAAGCGAGTTCAATATCTACATCATTGTTTTTGCTAGGTTGAGCATCAACATGAACATTGTCATTAACATTATCACTAGGTTCATGTTCATCACCGATTGTGTTTCAAAGATCGTAAATAGAAATATCATTGGGATTCTTAGGTGTGTCTACAGTAGGTTCACTAGAAGCATGCAAAGTTCTATCGTTTTTCTTTTTCTTCTTTTTAGAAGAACTAGGTGCCTCTAAATTTTTTCTCTGAGAATCTTGCTCGATTCTCTTAGGGTGGCATTCAGGATACAAAGGTTCCTCAGTCATTCTACCAGTTCTAGTAGCCACTCTAACAGCAAAGTCATTTTTACTATTTAATTCTTCAAGAAAATCATTCTTAGCTTTAAGTACTTGCTCAGCTTGAGTAGCAACAATAGAAGCATATTTGCTAACACGGTGAAGTTCATCTTTAACTCTAGCTATATTATCACCTAGGCGTCCTATCTCAAAAGCATTATTCTTTAAATCTCTACCAACATAAGCATTAAAACTTTCTTGCCTAGCCATAAAGTCATCAAATTCATCTAAGCATGGGCTATGAAATTTAGTAGAGGGAATTTCAACTTTATCATATCTATAGAGAGAATTTAATACCTTTACTACCTGTGTCCGGTTATCAAGACAATGTGGTTCTTCAGGCGGTATATTAAGACCATGTATTTCTTCAATAGGAGGTAAATTCTTAACATCTTCAACTTTAATACCTTTTTCTTTCATTGATTTCTTTGCCTCTTGCATATCTTCAGGACTGAGAAATAAAACACCTCTCTTCTTCGGAGTGGGTTTAGGAATAGGCTGAGGAGTTGGCTCAATAGGTTTAGGAATTTCTTTAGGAATTGCCTCAGGGAGAGTCCAATTAGTTTCATTAGTCAACATATTATTCAATAGTATTTCATCATCGTCGACTGTTCTTTCCCTGAAAACACAACCAGCACAACTATCCAAGTAGTGTTTGGAAGCATCGGTTAGTCCATTATAAAAGATATCAAGTATTTCATTTTTCTTAAGAGGATGATCAGCAAAGCATTATAACTGAGAAGCCTCCCCAAGCTTGTGGGAGACTCTCTTCTTTGATTTGCACAAAGTTATATATTTCCAAGGCAGCTTGTTTCTTATGAGAAGGGAAATATTTAGCGAGAAGTAATAAATAATATCACGGGACTACGCACACAACCAGAGCAAGAGAATTATACCAAGTCTTAGCATTACCCTTTAATGAGAACCGAAATATCTTAAGGATATAAAAATAGCGAGACTTCTCATCATTAGTAAACAGGGTAGCTATATCATTCAACTTGGTAAGATGTGCCACAACAGTTTCATATTCAAGGCCATAAAAAGGATCTGATTCAACTAAAGTAATAATCTCAGGATCAGTAGAGAATTCATAATCCTTATCAGTAACACAGATTGGTGAAGTAGCAAAAGCAGGATCGGGTTTCACTCTAGCATTAAGGGCTAGTTTGATAGCCCCTAATCCCAGGGGGATCCCCGTAAAATACCAGGGCACAAAGCCCACGAGGCAAATTCGGCCTGTGGAAAACCACGACGACGTTTGGTCGCTCGCTCGCTGGGGATATGTTGCCCTGGTCCCCTTCCTTTCCCCGGGGTGAGAGATCCACGCCCATATAGGTCGGGGAGAAAAGCCAGGACTCACGCGGGTGCATCGAGCGATCTCCTCCAGCGACTACCTAAGCACTATACCTGCCATTTTTTCTAGACGCGATCTTCTTCCATCTAACCTGTCTTCCAAACTACCATGGTGATCTCCCTGTGGTAGGAGGAGGGATCCCCGATGGCCATGGCAATCCTCCAGTGGAGGATTAGGACCCTGGGAAGCTATCCCCTTGCAACCAAATTAGGCCTAAGAGACTGCTGCTTCCATTTAGCTAATAATTTCTTAAGATCATATCTATCATTGCAAGCAAAGATTTCCCTAGCTGCTTCTTCATTCATAACATAACCCTTAGGAACAAAAGGTAATACATAATCATTGGGATAACCTTCATCATCATTGTCATCAATAATAGGTTCTTCAATATTTTCATTCCCCCTAACTCTAGTAAGTTGTTCATCAAGAAATTCAGCTAACGGCAAAGTAGTATCACGCATAGAAGTAGTTTCATCATGCATAGCAGAAGTGGCATCATCAATAACATGCGACATATCAGAATTCATAGCAGTAGCAGGTTTAGGTGTCGCAAGCCTACTAATAACGGAAGGAGAATCTAGTGCGAGCTAGATGGCAGTTCCTTACCTCCCCTCGTAGTTGAGGGCAAAATAGTAGTTCGGTCGTCTTTCAAGTTCTTCATAGTGATCAACAGATATAAATCCCAAGTGACTAGGAGAATAGAGCTATGCTCCCCGGCAACAGCACCAGAAATTAGTTTTGATAACCCACAAGTGTAGGAGATCGCAACAGCTTTCGAGGGTAAAGTATTCAACCCTAATTTATTGATTCGACACAAGGGGAGCCAAATAATATTCTTGAGTATTAGCAGTTGAGTTGTCAATTCAACCACACCTGGATAACTTAGTATCTGCAGCAAAGTATTTAGTAGCAAAGTAGTATGATAAAAAGGTAACGGTAGCAAAAGTAAAGATAAATGTTTTTGGGTTTTTGTAGTAGTTGTAACAGTAGCAACGGAAAAGTAAATGAGCGAAGAACAATATGTGAAAAGCTCGTAGGCAATGGATCAATGATGGATAATTATGCCGGATGCAATTCCTCATGTAATAGCTATAACATATGGTGACACAGAATTAGCTCTAGTTCATCAATGTAATGTAGGCATGTGTTCTGTAAATAGTCATACGTGCTTATGGAAAAGAACTTGCATGACATCTTTTGTCCTACCCTCCCGTGAAAGCGGGGTCCTAGCGGAAACTAAGGGATATTAATGCCTCCTTTTAATAGAGAACCAGAACAAAACATAGCACATAGTGAATACATGAACTCCTCAAACTACGGTCATCACCGAGAAGTATCCCGATTATTGTCACTTCGGGGTTGTCGGATCATAACACATAATAGGTGACTATAGACTTGCAAGATAGGATCAAGAACACACACATATTCATGAAAACATATAGGTTCAGATCTGAAATCATGGCACTCGGGCCCTAGTGACAAGCATTAAGCATAGCAAAGTCATAGCAACATCTATCTCAGAACATAGTGGATACTAGGGATCAAACCGTAACAAAACTAACTTGATTACATGGTAAATCTCATCCAACCCATCACTGTCCAGCAAGCCTACAATGGAATTACTCACGCACCGCGGTGAGCATCATGAAATTGGTGATGGAGGATGGTTGATGATGACGACGGCGACGAATCCCCTCTCCGGAGCCCCGAACGGACTCCAGATCAGCCCTCCCGAGAGAGATTAGGGCTTGGCGGCGGCTCCGTGTCGTAAAACGCGATGAAACTTTTTCTCTCCAATTTTTTTCTCCCCGAACGTGAATATATGGAGTTGGAGTTGAGGCCGGTGGAGGTCCAGGGGGCCCACGAGATAGGAGGCCGCGCCCTAGGGGTGGCGCGCACCTGTCTCGTGGACAGCCTGTGGGCCCCTGGCATTAATTCTTTCGCCAAAAATTCTTATTAATTCCAAAAAGTTCCTTCGTGGATTTCCAGGACATTCCGAGAACTTTTCTTTTCTACACATAAAACAACATCATGGCAGTTCTGCTGAAAACAGCGTCAGTCCGGGTTAGTTTCATTCAAATCATGCAAGTTAGAGTCCAAAACAAGGGCAAAAGTGTTTGGAAAAGTAGATACGTTGGAGACGTATCAAGTACATCAAGCCTCTTAGTAGGCTTGTAAAAGCTTCATTTAACCCACTTTTTGCGGATGAAATCCTCTCAACTACCGTACCCATTAACATACGATGTGCCTCTGAGATAGCCGCTTGCTCTAGTAGACCCATCAATGTGTTCGGTTGTACACCGGAGAATCCCGGGCTTTTTCTATTGGTCTCCTTAGGAGCCGATAACTCCAGACTTCGGGCGGCCGAAGAGTTACCTTCTGGACTTTGTGGATCAGGAGAGATCCTCCGGGACGACACCTTAGGGTCGTCCGCCTCATGAGGCGAGGAAGCAGGAGGAGGCGTTTCGCTCTCCATCATCTCTGGAAGAAGATCCCTCGAGGACGAATAGGGCTATGAGCCAGACTGCAAAACATACGTCTAGGTTGTTATTCTCAGGAAAAGAGCAGGGCATGCTCAATAAAGTGCCTTTGTTCACTCACGTCTCGGTCAATGGCTGGCCCCCTTGCGGGCGCTGTGTGGTAAGGATGCCCTTCGGGGCAGGGCCCCCTGTTGAAGGTTTCTTCCCTCGTTTGGAAACCTCCGTTTCCAAGTCTTCAGGGGCGGTCCTTTCCTTCCTGTGGGGAGAGGGGATTCTAGACTCTCCTCCCCAATCATCCTCCAACACGGGGGCACTAATTCCCCCGGTTAGGATGCGTAATGCGCCTCCAGCATGAATCCCGCTTTTGGCTTTCCTATTACTCCCCTCGTCCTCCCCTGATGGCACTTGATAAGGTGCGCGAGCCAGCATCCTGGTTCGTACAGGATCCAGCGAGCCTTCGGGAAGAGGGGCCGAACACCTGATCCTCTCCACCTTCCTTATCCAGTCCTTGCCAAGGGTGGTTTTTCAGAATAATGTTGTGACAAATATAATGACAACATGTTCAGTCACGGAGTTACTTACTTGGGTATCTGGACGGTTGCAGTTGAGACCCGCATCCTCTGTTGTGTCCGGACACTTTATTCGTGATCCGAAGAATAATTGATAGATCCCTTCGAGCGTCACACCGAAGAAGTGTTGAATGGTTCGCGACCCTTCCGGGTTGAACTCCCACATACAGAGAGATCGATGTTGGCATGGCAGGACCCGACAAATTAAAATTACTTGAATTACTTTGACGAGACTGATATCCCTCTTGAGGAGATCTTGGATGCGGTTTTGCAGTGCCAGCATGTCATTAACCGGTCCCCAGAACAGCCCCTTGTTGACCCATGATGCAAGCTATGGCGGAGGGGTAGAGCAGAAAGCCGGGTCGGCTGCCCACTTTGTACCTCGAGGTGATGTGATATAAAACCACTCTCGTTGCCATAGGCCAGACACCTCTGGGAAGGAACCGTTTGGCCATAAGGCATTGTCACCTTTGCTTATTATGGCGCCTCCGCACTCCGCGTGTCACCCATCGATCATCTTCGTCTTCACATTAAAGGTCTTGAGCCATAAGCCGAAGTGTGGGGTAATGCGGAGGAAGGCCTCACACACGATGATAAATGACGAGATGTGAAGGAAGGAATCCGGAGCTAGATCATGAAAATCTAGCCCGTAGTAGAACATGAGCCCTCTAACGAAGGGATCAAGACTAAAGCCTAGCCCTCGGAGGAAGTGGGAGATGAATACGACACTCTCGTTGGGTTCGGGAGTAGGGATAACCTGCCCTTGAGCAGGAAGCATGTGAAGGATTTTAGCGGTCAGATAGCCTCCCTAAGCTTCTTGATGTCCTCCTCTTTGACAGAAGAGGCCATCCACCGGCCTTGAAGGTTGGATCCGGACATGGTTGAATGTCCAAAGCGCTTAGACTAAACCTTGGGTGTTGGAACTTGAGGTGGGAGGAGGGAAGGATCAAGCATGGAAAGAAAAGGACATGTCTCGATCTCTTTATAAAGAGGATGAATGCCAAGCGTCCGCCACGCGGCCGGTTGGAACTTTCCTAAACCGTGGAGTCATACTAACGGCATGGTTGGGTTACCCATGCCCGTATTTTTGAGAATCCCGTGATAAGGGGAAAACGATCTCTGCTTCGACAAGACGTGCCAATAAAACCGCGTCGCAATACGTGCAGTAGCAGGTTGAGAAAAACGGTTTGAATAATAACTGGGCCGCGGCGTGATGTCACGCTATGAAAAGTTGTCAGTAGATTAGACTTGTGGAATATTGTGCCCTCTACGATGCTATGTGGAATTTATTTTGTAGAGCCGGACACAATCCTTGTGTTCAAAATCTTCTTTGGAGTATTCGGAGAAGGAACCCGCCTAGCAATGCTGAAGACGATCTACGCACCGGACTCATCGTCATTGAAGCCTGGTTCAGGGGCTACTGAGGGAGTCCTGGATTAGGGGGTCCTCGGACAGCTGGACTATATGTTTATGCTGGACTGTTGGACTATGAAGATACAAGATTGAAGACTTCGTCTCGTGTCCGGGTGGGAGTCACCTTTGCTTGGGACGCAAGCTTGGCAATTCGGATATGTAGATTTCCTTCTCTGTAACCAACTCTGTTGTAACCCTAGCCCCTCCGTGTCTATATAAACCGGAGGGTTTAGTCTGTAGGACAAGAACAATCATAATCATAGGCTAGCTTCTAGGGTTTAGCCTCTACAATCTCGTGGTAGATCAACTCTTGTAATACTCATATCATCAAGATCAATCAAGAAGGAAGTAGAGTATTACCTCCATAGAGAGGGCCCAAACCTGGGTAAACATTGTGTCCCCGGCCTCCTGTTACCATTAGCCTCAGACGCACAGTCGGGACCCCCTACCCGAGATCCGCTGGTTTTGACACCGACAGCGGGCGCGGGCATGGGAGATGGGACGGGCACGGGGGCAACAACCGCCGCGGCCAGCTCGTTCAGGCCCATGTCCATGAGGCCTCATTCCTCCTTATTTTCTGTCTCCTCCAGCTTGGAGTTGACTTCACAAAACTTGAAGACTAGTGGCAGATGATCCTTCTGCGCCATGGCGTTGGTGGAGGTCTGGGGGAGCGAGGGGAATGTGAGGCAAACAGTAAGGCCGCCCGTATTAAACAGCTTCTTGGGCGCCATTAATGGAGAGGATTGATGCGAGCAATGCGGGCGGCCATGAAGCCAAAGGGCTTGCTTCCCAGTGAGCCTACGCAACATATAGCTCACACACTTCCCGGTGAGCCTACGCATCGGGGATAGCTTGCATGCTTCTCGGTCAGCCTGCGGACCGGACTGCGCTCGCACGCCTCCCGTTCAGTCAAGCAACTGTCCGCACGACACCTCTTGTGGCCATTAAAAGAGAGAGACATGGTGTCACGTGAATGGTTAATAGAACACACATGATTTAAATTATACAAAAGTTTGAGATGTAAAGTGGCAACTATTTGTTTCAAAATGCCTTTGTTGGCTGTTATTCGAGTGCGCCTTCTCTCATAATGTACACGAAAAATACCACAACATGTCGGGTGTCATTCCATGATAGCATGCCAAGTTTCATGAATTTCAGACCAGTTCTGGATTTACTAGAATTTAAAAACAAAGTATCTCAACATTTTGCCGGCAATCAATAGTGCCCTAGTGTGTGAAATTCATTCTCATTTGTTGCATGGGACCTAAGCATGCACCAAAGGACACACATTTGATATGTGAACCCATTTTTCTGCACAGGAGCATGTGCATGTAGTTCAAATTTGAATAATGCACATAAAGTGCCTAGAAAACCCAATTAATGTATAAAGATATCCAAGCGAACCCCAAAAATCCCAAAAATGGACACAACACTTCTGTTTTTCTATGATGACACTAGAAAATTTTTGAAAGCAAGAAGAGGCAACGGATATCATTTTGTCCCCAAAGGTGGCACGTTCCCTATCGAAACCATCAGGCTTGTTATGAGAATCTCTGGTTTGCGAGAAGCTTATACCCAAACATGCCCCAAATGGGACAAAAGATTTACCACAACATGTTGATTCCGCTCCATGATAGCATGACAAGTTTCATGAACTTCAGACGAGTTTTGGATTTACTAGAATTTAAAAACCATGTATCTTCATGTTTGCGGCCGAGCGACGGTGGCAAGGTGTTTGACATTCATACCCATTTCTTGCATGGGACCTAAGCATGCAACAAAGGACACACATTTGATTTTTCAACCAATTTACATGCACTGGATCATGTGCCTGTAGTTCAAATTTGAATTATGCACGTAAATGCACAGAAAACTCAGTTAATGTATAAAAATGTCCAAATGAACCCCGAAAAATTCCTAAAATTAACACAACACTCATGTTGTTCCATGTTGACACTACAAAAAATTGAAATCAAGAAGAGGCAATGGATATCGTTTCGTCTAGAAATGTGAAATGTTCCCTACCGTAACCGTGAGGCTTGTTGTGAGAAGCTCTGGTTTGTGAGAAGCTTATACCCCAACCTGCCCCAAATGGGACAATATTTTTACCACAACATGTTGATGCCGTTCCCTGCAAGCATGTCATGTTTCATAAATTTTAGACACATTTTTGATTTACTAGAATTTAAAAACCATGTATCTCAATGTTAGCGGCCGACCGACGGTGGCAAGGTGTTTGACATTCATTCTCATTTCTTCCATGGGACTTAAGCATGAACCAAGGACACACATTTCAATTTTTAACCCATTTATATGCACTAGAGCATGTGTTGAATTATGCACATAAATGCATAGAAAACTCAGTTAATGAATAAAATGTCCAAGTGAACCCCGAAAAATCCCAAAAATTCACACAACACTCCTTTTGTTCTATGTTGACACGAGAAAAAGTTTCAAAGTAAGAAGAGGCAACAGATATCATTTCGTCCCCCAAGATGGCACGTTCCCTACCGAAACCATCAGACTTGTTGTGAGAGAAGCTCTGGTTTGCGAGAAGCTTATAACCAAACCTGCCCCAAATGGGACAATATTTTTACCACGGCATGTCGATGCCATTCCATGATTTCAGGTCAAGTTTCATGAATTTCAGATGACTTTTTAATTTACTAGAATTTTAAAACCATGTATCTCAATGTTAGCGCACTAGTGCTGAACCGGGCTTTAGCACCGGTTCGTAAGGCCCTTTTGTGCCTGTTCAGTAACCGGCACTAAAGGGTGGGGACTAAAGGCACCCGCCCTTTAGTACCGGTTCAACACGAAGAACCACTAAAGGGCCACCACGTGGCATGAGCCAGCGCCGGGGGCGGGGAGACCATTAGTACCAGTTGGTAACACCAACAGGTACTAAAAGGTTTAGGGGTTTTGGTTTTATTATTTCTTTTTCCTTTAATTTTATGCTTTCCATTTAATTTTTTTCATTTGTTGGTATTTATGATACTACATATTGTACACGTTATGCACATATATAAATAGAATTTCTCGTAGAACCGATCATATATAGAATGTCTTACTGCTCTCTCTCTCTCTCTCAGGTAAAATAGCATAGAATATGTGTAGACTCCTGATTCATCATATTGGAGCATGTAGATGAACCTGTCTCCTAATTGTGGGTTACGCTTCTGATTGCTTCCCCCTAGTACTTCTCTGCGATCCTTCACAATTTGGCTCCAGTCTTTGACTATTAAGACTTGCTCGCTTTTAGGAATCCTGAATGCACTCATGTGCAATGTAGGATGGCCGTAAGCTAACCATGGACATGCGACCTTTAGCCTCGATCCACTAAGGCACAACTATCATTGGGAGTCCCTATTGAAGAACATCATAGTAACATACTTAGCAATGAAGTTTAGCTTAAAAAATAATGTATGCAAAAGATGCACTGAGGACAAATAATAAAGATCTTACCATCTTTCCTAAATAGATGTGACCGTAGTTTAGTACGAACACTATTGATCGCATGTTTTGAGTACTAGGATTTTCATGTTCAGGAAAATAATTTGTCTTGACAGTGGGAAGATCCTCAAGCCATGAAACATCATGACTTATCTCCTCGCAGTTTAGTTCAGCCCCAGGACAGTAGTAGGTCATGTCTACCAAGCGTCGGACATGTTTGCTTGAATGGAAATAAGCTGTCAATTGAACTACTTGTCAACTATTTTTGAATAAACAATATCCAAGACATAAATATGGTTGGGAAACTCACATAATGGTAGAACTGGAGGCGTCTGCACATCGACCCAGATGTCGATATTACCTTTAATATCATCTTGCGGATGAATATCAAAGGTGATAAGCATATCAGGCTCAAATGCATAAGCCTTGCATACTGCTCTCCATTGTTTGCATTCAAAATGGGTGTAGGTGTCTGAATTGTATAATTTTGCGGCAAATTACCTCCATAGTTTCCATAGTACTGAAACCAACCTTATCCAAGACAAACATTCTTGCATGGCAGGGGATACGCTAGTAGAATAGTAAAATAAAATAAAATTATAAGTTGAAGAAAAAGAAGCAGAAGTCATGCTTAATTACGAAAAACACTTGTCGTTGTGCCTTACTGTATCCAGTTCGAAGGTGTCATCCAACTTGATGCTGAAGCGCCTACCACCAACTAGGTGAGGCCTGTCGCATAGGCCGTGCTCGTCTTTGCAATATTCGCACATACCAAATTCCTTTTTGTCATCAGACATTTCGTATGTTCATAGTTTAAACATTTATTGAAAATATTATAATCCAGACATTTCATTTTGTTAAGAAGCATAAGTAAATACCCTAGTTCTACTCTATTCAACACCGGGGAGTGGAGAAGGAGGAGGTGGACTTTTAGCTCACCGACGCTGGTGTAGAAGAAGTAGAGGTGGACTTTTAGCTCGGATGACGATCACTCCAAGGAGACACGACTCTACAAAGCATGCATATTCCACCGAGTAAAATTCTAATTAGATCATCAAATATCATATAGCATTCTTTGATGACAAAGTGATAATGACATAAATTCAACTAGTTCTAATAATTCAACTAATTCAGCTAAGCACTTACTAAAAATAAACTAGTTCTATTAATTTTCTTACTAAAATGAAACTAGTACTATAGTAAAACTTTAATTTTATCATCAAATCACATATACCTAAATTTTCTTACTAAAAATAAGCTAGTTCTATTAATTCTAGTTCAACTAAGCACTTACTATAAATAAAAATAACTAATTTTCTTACTAATTCAACTAAGCACTTACTAATTCAACTAAGCACTTATTAATTTTCTTACTAATTTAAGTAAGCACTTACTAATTCAAATCTCATATAGAATTCAAATAGTTCTATTAATTTGACAAAAGTATAAAAACTAATTCATCTAACATTAATATATCTAATTCATCTATAACTAAAATTTAAAGTATAAGAAACTAACTTATCTAACATTATTATCTAGCTAATTCATCTAACATTTGACATTAATATCTAACATTTTTATGTAATTCATCTAACATTTGACATTAATATCTAACATTTCTCTCTCTCTCTCTCTCTCTCTCTCTCTATGTGTGTGTGTGTGTGTGTGTGTATTGTGTATGTTTGAGGGAGGCCATGGCACTACTAGGGAAAACCTTATACACAGAAATTTAGCAACAAATGTGGTCAAAAAGGCGCTTAGTGCTATATAGCGAAGAGCGATTGAAGAAAAACAGCACACAGATACAACCTTAGCGAAGAGCGCGTGTAGTTGCAAAAGCGCTACTACTAATATTCCCATTGGCGAGAATGATAGGCTACGCATAGCAGTAGCGGTCTTGGAAGAAACGTGCTACCGCTAGGGCATAATTAGCAGCGTGTTTCCTATGAAGAGCGCTACTACTAACAGAAATAAAATAAGATGTAAAACAAATAGAAAATTTAATGAAAATGAAAGAAATAGAAAAAGGAGAAAGGAAAAAATAAAATGTAAAGCAAAATAAATGAAAAGGCGAAAAAATGGAGGAAGGCATAGCAGCAGTGTGTGTTTGTAAGAGGCGCTATAGCTAACGTAGCTCCAGCGCGTGTCCTAAACCCCCACTATAGAAACAGAAAAGGAAATAAAAAATGGAAGAAATTTACATAGCTATAGCAGCAGCGCGTTTTGTAAAAACCACTATAGCTATCTTAGCTATAGCGCGTTTTACCAAACGCGCTACCGCTAAGTTTGACTTAACCAAAAACCGCTTCCCCGCCACCACTTCTCCCCAAATCCTCAACCCACCCCGCAGCCGCCGCCTCCCCGATTCACCGTCGCCCCACTTCACCGCCGTCTCCTCGCCGACATCGACGCCACAGAGCCGTCTTGTTGTCGACGCCACCGAGCCGCCTCTAACGCCAGAGAGCTGGCCTCGTTAACGCCACCGAGCCGCCGCCGACACCACCGGATCCTTCTCGCCACAACTCGCCTCCTCGCCACCGAGACGCCCCGCCTCCTCTCCGTCACCGAGACGCCTGCCTCCTCGCCACCACTGCCTCCGTCGCCACCACCGGAGCCATCATCTACAAGCCCCCACCCCTCCTCTCTCTCATGCATAGGTTAGCCAGTTTAATTAGGTTAATTATCTAGATTAGGGCAAAAATTTAGTTAGGGCTTTGACAGAGAAGTTGTTAGGTTAACTAGTTTAATTAGGTTAATTATCTAGGTTAGTGCAAAAATTTAGTTAGGGCTTTGACAGAGAACTAGTCAGGTTAACTAGTTTAATTAGGTTAATTAGTGCAAAAATTTATTTTAGGCTTTGACAGAGAACTAGCTGCGTTAACTAGTTTAATTAGGGTTAATTATCTAGGTAAACTAGATTACCTAACTAGGTTAAATAGGTAGGTTAATTAGGTTCGTTGGATTAACAAGCTAGGTTAAGTAGATTGGCTAGGTTAGAGGGAAATTTTATTTTAGAGCATTAGGTCAGAAGGGTTAGAGAAATCGAGTTCCGTTGCAATTTAATTTGGTTTTGTGTTTAGTGAGGTCATTTTGCAAAGATTTTTGATTTTTGAAAAGACCACTATTTTTCAAGGAAAAGAATTTAGGCAAATTTTATTTTTCATTGAAGTGGTCATGTTATATCTTTTCATTGAAGTTGTTCGATTGTGCCCAAGTGGCTTTATTGTTTCCAAGGAATGATGATGAGTGGCCTATGTTTTGCCGGAATGTTGATTCATTTCTGTTCTGGCAAATTTCAGGTTCTTGATTTGTCCACTTTTTAGCAAAGGTCATGCCGAAATTTTTCGTGAATTTTGGCATGACTTGTGCTACAAACTAGGACATATCGAAAGTGCCCGGATTTACCGCACTGTGAAGGAGTCAACATTCTGCAAAACAATAGTCCTTTTTATGTCATTATTCATTTTATTAGGTCTAGAATTAATTGACTAGATTTAATCGGAGGAAACATGGCTAGCAACGATGAAGGACGTGGTTCGTGATTGCGACGACGCTCACCGGGCGGCAAACAAATTTTTAGCCTTACCGACGATCAACAGATGTTGTTGCTGGGCCCACCGTGGCATCGGGATCGAGACCGACACGCGGACCGGTGCTTGAGATCGAGACCGGCGCTGAGATTGAGACCGCATCGAGACCAAGGCCGAGATCTGGTGCTGCCTGGGAGCGGAGCTGGTGTAGAACCGAAAGCAAAGGGGCAATGGGTTCCTAGCAAACTCAGGACTACTAGACTGGTGGTCACGGAGGTGGACGACGGCAATTTTGAGCCAAAGGTGCCCGAGGAAGCGCGCCGCTGCTACGGCAATCAAATAGGCTGCATCATACGGACAACCACCACCATCAACGATGAGAAACTACAGAAGATAGAAAATATGAGGAGCTCCTCCCAAAGAAGTTTCACCAGATATTCTTGTTCCGGCCGGAATGAGAAGGATTATGAAGATCCAAACGAGGACCCGCAATGAAGAAGATAAACAAACACGCCATGACTAAGTTTAGCGACGCTGGGCGCTGGAAAAATCGAGTGAAAGCAAAGATCAACGACGGGAACCCTACTCGAGATTGTAAAGGATAATCGACAATCACGGAAGAGCAGTTTCAAATATTCAAGGAGGCTTGCGAGGCCGAAGCTGCCCAAAAAAAGTCTAAGTACATGAAGGGGCTTCAAAAGAGGAACATTGGGAGCCACCACCTCGGAAGTCGTGGTTACGGCGGAAAGAGGTCCAAATGGGCCAAGGAGGACGCGGAAGCCACGAGTCCAGGCATCCTGCACTTTGGCGGATTTCACCGTCCCACAGGAGCGTGACGTCCTGAGGGCCCGGCACCGTTGGGACCCAGTGAAGAAGGTTTACAAGACAACACCGGTCATTACGGAGTTCATGAGACTGCTGGTAATTTTAGTTTTTGATCAATTCGACTGCACACGTTAGTCATATTTGTAAACGATCCTTGTGCCTTTTGCAGAGAGAGCAGCACCGGGTTGCGGCCGAAAGCGACTCGCCGTCTGAGGCATTGGCGAGGCCCAAGTGGGACAATCCATTCAACCGGGCGTTGAACATATTGAAACAACAACCGGTGGATAATCGACCGTCATATGGACGCGTGCACGGTGTCGGAGACTGCGCCACGTGGAAGAAGTACTACCGTGAGACCATGGAGGAGAGAAAGGGAAGACGGAGGTTAACTGAAGAAAACATCGGCAATAAGGTTGAGATTGCGGTTGAGAAGAAATCATCTCAGACAGTCGCAACAGCGGTAGCTGCCGCAGAATAGGCGATTGCAGATATATCTACTAACTTGGTGACGGGCGTTTTCACTTGGACAAGGCAAAATCCATAAAAACATGCAGAGGACTTTCCCCTTGCTGACTTCTTGGGAGCACCTGCTCCCGCACCGGATCCGTACTGCTCCCCGACTGCCCCGCTGACCGGACGTGCTTGGTGGTGCCTCCTCTTTGGCTGAGCTCGACGCCCTCACGGTATCTGTCACACCGCCCCCATCAATATAAATGTATAATCTCCGTTTGTTGCCTTTCGGATGTCTCACGCCGCAGACTTTTCTTTGCAGTCGACGAAACCCGTGCACCATATTGTACACCATCGGCGAATAGAAGGTGGACGGGGAAGGCGACGATAATGGAGCCGAAGGAACCATTGTTCCATAGCCGCCGATCCCCTTAACGCCTTCAGGATTCCGTGGCGGTGTCAAACCGGGCCACGAGAATTTACCTCCTCTAGTACTAGTGGGGATGACGACGAGACCATGGCGGCTTGGTGATTGTTGCAATGGGTGGGTCCTGTTAGGCTAAAGAGTCTCGCTTCCCTCGAGGCGGCCGGAGCACACCCACGAGCACGCAGCCTCAACAAGGTATGAGCATCAACACCCCACCTACCCAATTAGCGTCGGGTGTCGGGTTGGGTGATAGCGGACGGGGTAAGCAGGTGGCTCCATTAGTCGCTGATGATGTCGCCATGGATGAGGATGAGGATGACGATGGCACTGAATAGTATGTCTATATTGGCGCCTCCTCAGGGTTTGAGCGTCATGAGTCGGTGCCTGAATTACCGTCTCAATGTATTATTGACGACCTTCCGGTAGTAAAGAAGTCTAGGAAGAGAGCGAGGAAAGGCAAAAAAGTTGATTCTATGATCCAGCCGCCTCAGCAGCCTCGGCTTCAGGACCGTGTAGATATCCCCGATGCGGATAAATGGCATATCCCTGGTCAACCAATCCTACCTGAAATAGCGCTACGGGCCAGATTCGACGATCTAAGGAGACTTCATGACGATGTGCTGCGGGTATAGAAAGGCCTCATCGCCTCGAAAGATCCAGGATACCCACTCTACGTGGTTAACGTTCCGCGGCAAATGTCGTACGTCGACAGCTTCCCCGCGGATAAGTTCTTCCTCCGATTCGATTACATATTCGACATGTTTCACGTGAAGAAGTTGGATTTTACGTTTGTCCGCCTTTATGCCTTGCACATGAACTACATCATTGGGGTTGAGCAGATACGTCATATCTGTGTCGCTGACCCGTACTACATGCACGAGGGCTTCTTGGGAGTCTGTGAAGAGCAGCGTGAATACGCGAGGGATTACATCGTCAGTTTCATGCTCGCCAATAAGGACAAGGAGGCGATTCTCGTGCCTTATCATCCCGTGTAAGTCATCCGCGCTGCTATCCTTCCTTGGATTTCAATAATTCATTTGCACGGTGGAGGCTAATTAATTTCAGGTGTGCTTATTTTGCGCAGCGGCGGGCGCGCCGTCCTCATCATCCTCTACCCCCGATTCTCCCACGCTCTTTACTTGGACTCATCGAAGAACATTCACAAAAGGATTACACCCACATCAAAGATGTTCTCAACAAAGGCTATGTTTTACTACCAAGCAAGGGGTGGAGTGGTTAGGGACAAGAAGAGAAGGGCGGCGGGCCGCCTTCACCATAAGACCGACTTCTGCTGCATCCAAAGAATCGAACGATTCTCTTAATGATGGATTCTATGTCCTACACCACATCCGGAGTCCGACGGGATCACCGTAACCTTCACATGTCACCTAGATCTGGCGATGCCCATATTCTCGCAATGGGCAAAGGACATAGGAGATATCGAGGATCATCGACTTGAGCTGAGTTCTATAACATCCGGTAGCGAACTTGCCCAAATCATCATGAATGAGGTTGTCGAAAAAACAGGGATGTTCTATGCGTATGACAAATGTCGCGGAAGACGTCCGAACATGGATAGCCTCTCGGCGCCTCAACATGAAGCCTTTCACTAAGCTCGAGGACTATCTCCCTGACATGGATGGATGGCACGACATGATGGAGTGATTGTCGATATATGACAATGCGTCCGTTTAGTCCATACTTTCTTTTATGACAAAACTTTGAGTTATGCATGGTGAAACTTTATTTGTGATGTAATTAAACCGTCCTCCTCTTCGACTAGCGAAAATCACTCTAGTTAGGGCATTTTGGGTACGATGAACTTTGTTATTTATGCTTATGATATGTTGTTTCTATTTTTGCCAAGTCTGTCTCTTTCTGTTGCTCAACTATATATGTTGCATATCATCGACTCATGTGACGATGCAGGTCAATAGATCATAGATGGCGAAGAAGTGCTACGCCAGGAGTATATATACGACAAGTGGCCGGAGTGTCAGGCCCAGGTGTACCGGTTTTCGGTTTCGAGCGACACGCAGAGTTAGTTTAGGTTCACGCTAATGCGAGAGAGGATACGAACTCATGTACTCAAAGTGATAGCTATTCTCGCGATATCGTTGTTTAGATGGATGACGATGTATTTGCAAGTAATCGAGACTTGTATCGCTATTTTGAGATTGATGACAAGAGACCACTTTGTGTTGGATGATGATTATGATGATGACATGATTTGATGAGACTAATTGTATGTATATGCTATGATTACATTTGTATGTGGATGATATGCTAAAGATTATTGTATAAAGCCTATTCAAATACAAAACAAATAAAAAACAAATATGCAGGAAAAAATAATAAAACTAGTAGTAGCGAGGGGGAATTTAGCGAGAGCGCCGCCTTACCAAGGCGCTTCCTCAGAACAAGCGCTGCTGATAATATCAAGAGCGCCTTTTTCTAAAGAGCGCTGCAGCTATTCATGTGTAGCAAGATGGCGTGGGTCAACAGCGCCATCGCTATACATTAGTCAGAAGCGCCTTATTAGTAGCACCGCACCGCCATCGAGAGGGCCAAAACCGCTATTGTTGCTAGGCTTTTCCCTAGTAGTGTGGTGCGGCATGGGGCAGTCTTACAGCAGGGCAACCACCGGTGATGCGAGGCGACGGGGTCGGCGACGGGGACGGGTGCGGTGATGGAGCAGCAACAGGGACAGGTGACAGCGACGAGGTTGAAGTAGAGGAAGAAGAGAAAAAAGCTGCAAATTTCATAAGTGCTGCTTATATAGGATGGACCTTTAGTACCGGTTGGATCCACCAACCGGTACTACAGGTCAAATTTGGCAAGGCCAAGCGGCGGGAAGCGACCCCCTTTAGTACCGGGTCAAGGCTGCAATCGATACTAAAGACCCCCCCTTTAGTACTGATTGGAGCCACCAACCGGTACTAAAGGGTGTGCGCTGGCCCAGATGCGGTACACAAAGTTTAGTCCCACCTCGCCGAGCGAAGAGCGGCCACACTGGTTTATAAACCCAGCAGCGGTTGCTCCTTGGAGCTCCTTTCTAAAGCAGGCCTTCTGGGCCTACCTGTGTTGCGCTGCCCATGTTGGGCCTACTTTGCTTGCGGGCCTGCATCCTGGCGGAACTACAGGTTGGGTTTCTAGTCGTATGCAGGCCGCTGTGGCCTAGTAGGCAGGCTTTTTTATTTAGTTTTTTTTCTTTTTTTCTTTTCTGCTTTATTAATTTTCTTTTATTTATTTTTGAGTTGTTTTTTGCTGTATTTAGAATTTCTTTGTGAATAATTTTTGCACATGCTATGTGGGTGAAATGATGATACCATGCCAACTTTCAACCTTTTCAGACTTCATTTGCAGTGCATTTCAATTTTAGGGTCATTTAGCTAAAAAATCTGTAAATGAGCTGAAAATTAGCAAATGATGTCAGAAAGGGTTGAAAGTTGATGACGTGGCTTTGAATGGTGCATACTGAACGCACAAAAAGTCTGGAGTTGTAATAAGTTTAGAAAAACGAAATGCCTTTGTAACGGATGAGTTTTCATCCTAAACCCCGATACTTCGAAAAAGATTGTCCATTTGTACACGAAGTGCATTGCCGTAACCCTCTCTACTTTTTTGCACATTCTATGTGGGTGAAATGATGATACCATGCCAACTTTAAACCTTTTCAGAGTTCATTTGTAGTCATTTTCAATTTCAAGGTCATTTAGTTAAAAAAATCAGTAAATGAGCTGAACATTAGAAAATTATGTCAGAAAGGGTTGAAAGTTGATGACCTGGCTTTGAATGGTGCATACTGAACGCACAAAAAGTTTGGAGTTGTAGTACGTTTAAAAAAATGAAATGCCATTGCAACAGATGAGTTTTTGTCCGGAACCCTGATACTTCGAAAGAGATTGTCCATTTTGTACACGAAGTGCATCCAGTTTTTGCCATAACCCTCTCTAATTTTTTGCACATGCTATGTGGGTGAAATGATGATATCATGCCAACTTTCAACCTTTTCAGAGTTCATTTGTAGTGCTTCTCAATTTTAGGGTGATTTATCTAAAAATCAGTAAATGAGCTAAGAATTAGCAAATGATGTCAGAAAGGGTTGAAAGTTGATGACGTGGCCTTGAATGGTCGATACTCAATGCACAAAAAATCTGGAATTGTAATCAGTTAAAAAATGAATTGCCGTTGTAACAGATGAGTTTTCGTCCGAAACCCTAATACTTCAAAAGAGATTGTCCATTTTGTACCCGAAGTGCATCCAATTTTTGTTGTAACCCTCTCTACTTTTTTGCATATGCTATGGGTGAAATAATGATACCATGCCAACTTTCAACCTTTTTAGAGTTCATTTGTAGTGCTTTTCAGTTTCAGGGTCATTTAGCTAAAAAATCAGTAAATGAGTTGAAAATTAGCAAATGATGTCAGAAAGGGTTGAAAGTTGATGACGTGCCTTTGAATGGTGCATATTGAACGCACAAAAATTCTAGAGTTGTAATAAGTATAAAAAATGAAATGCCTTTGTAACAGATGAGTTTTCGTCCGAAACTGTGATACTTCAAAAGAGATTGTCCATTTTCTACATGAAGTGCATCCAGTTTTTGCCGTAACCCTCTCTACTTTTTTGCACATGCTATGTGGGTGAAATGATGATACCATGCCAACTTTCAACCTTTTTAGAGTTCATTTATAGTGCTTTTTAGTTTTAGGGTTATTTAGCTAAAAAATCATTAAATGCATGAAAAATAGCAAATGATGTCAGAAAGGGTTTAAAGTTGATGACATGGCTTTGAATGGTGCATACTGAATGTACAAAAAGTCTGGAGTTGTAATAAGTTTAAAAAATGTATTGCCATTGTAACAGATGAGTTTTCGTCCGAAACCCTGATACTTCAAAAGAGATTGTCTATTTTCTATATGAAGTGCATCCAGTTCTTGCGGTCACCCTGTCTACTTTCTTGCACATGCTATGTGGGTGAAATGATGTTACCATGCCAACTTTCAACCTTTTTAGAGTTCATTTGTAGTGCTTTTCAGTTCAGGGTCATTTAGCTAAAAAATCAGTAAATGAGCTGAAAGTTAGCAAATGATGTCAGAAAGGGTTTAAAGTTGAAGACGTGGCTTTGAATGGTGCATACCGAGTGCACAAAAATTCTAGAGTTGTAATAAGTATAAAAATGAAATGCCTTTGTAACAGATGAGTTTTCGTCCGAAACCCTGATACTTCAATAGAGATTGTCCATTTTGTACATGAAGTGCATCCAGTTTTTGCCATAACCCTCTCTAATTTTTTGCACATGCTACCTGGGTAAAATGATGATACCATGCCAACTTTCAACCTTTTCAGAGTTCATTTGTAGTGCTTTTCAATTTCAGGGTCATTTAGCTAAAAAATCAGTAAATGCATGAAAAATAGCAAATGATGTCAGAAAGGGTTGAAAGTTGATGACATGGCTTTGAATGGTGCATACTGAATGCACAAAAATTCTGCAGTTGTAATAAGTTAAAAAAAGGAATTGCCTTTGAAACAGATGAGTTTTCGTCTGAAACCCTGATACTTCGAAAGAGATTGTCCATTTGTACATGAAGTGCATCCAGTTTTTGTCGTAACCCTCTATACTTTTTTTCACATGCTATGTCGGTGAAATGCGGATACCATGCCAACTTTAAACCTTTTCAGAGTTTATTTATAGTGCTTTTCAGTTTCACGGTCATTTAGCTAAAAAATCAGTAAATGAGCTGAAAATTAGCAAATGAAGTCAGAAAATGGTTGAAAATTGATGATGTGCCTTTGAATGGTGCATATTGAACACACAAAAAGTCTAGAGTTAAAATTAGCCATTAAAAATGAAATCTCTTTTATAATAGATGAGTTTCGCCTGAAACCTTGATACTTCGAAAGAGATTGTCCAGTTTGTACACGAAGTGCATCCAATTTTTGTTGTAACCCTCTAAACTTTTTAGAACATGCTTTGCGGGTGAAATTATAATACCATGCCAAGTTTCAACTTTTTTAGAGTTCATTTGTAGTGCTTTTCAATTTCAGGGTCATTTAGCTCAAAAAAATAATTAAATGCATGAAAAATAGAAAATGAAGGCAGAAAAGAGTTGAACATTGATGATGTGCCTTTGAATGGTGCATAATGAACACACAAAAAGTCTGGAGTTAAAATGAGTTACTAAAAATGAAGGAGAGGTGCAATGCTCACCGGCACGTTGCTTAGCTTCAGGCCTTGAGAAACTACACATAGCTCCATGCAGTCTACACCATTCCCTCCAGGCCTGAAGCTAAGCAATGTGCGGGTGAGCATTGCACCTCTGCTTCATCATTCCTCGCTTTTGCACTGAGGGCTTATAAACCGCTACGAGTACCTTTCGCTTCGCGAGGTGGGACTAATTCTTTATGATCCACTTAAACAAAGCTATAATATTCTTCAATAGCAAAAAGAATCAACTAAACGTTCATCTCTAGTACCGGTTCGTGGCATGAACCTGTACTAAAGGTGTTGGTGGGGCCCCAGCCTGACAATAGCCTGCCACCACCTCTTTATTACCGGTTCGTAGCACGAACCGGTACTAAAGCTTAGCCACGAACCCGTACTAATGAGCGCTAACCTCTTAGCCGTTGGAACTGGCACCAATGGTCACATTAGTGACGGTTCAGCTACAAACCGGGACTAATCCGCTTCACATTAGGCCATTTTTCTACTAATGGCGGTCGAGCGACAGTGTCAAGGTGTTTGACAATCATCCTCATTTCTTGCATGTGACCTAAGCTTGCAACCAAGGACACACATTTGATTTTTTCAACCCGTTTTTATGCACTAGAGCATCTGCATGTAGTTTAACTTTGAATTATGCACATAAATGCCTGGAAAACTCAGTTAACGTATAAAAATGTGCAAACGATCCCCGAAAATTCCAAAATCTAACACGACACTCCTATTGTTCTATGTTGACACCAGGAAGAAAATTGAAAGTAAGAAGAGGCGACGAATATTGTTTTGTCCACAAAGGTGACACATTACCCTAAGGGGACCATGAGGCTTCTTGTGAGAAGCTTATATCATAACCTGCCCCAAAATGGGACAATATTTTTTACCCTAGCATGCTGATGCCGTTGCATGATAGCAAGCAAAGGTTCATGAATTTTAGACGAGTTTTGGATTTACTAGAATTACAAAAGCAAGTATCTCAATGTTTGTCGGAGAGCCACGATGCCGTGGTGTTCGAAATTCATCCCCATTTCTTGCATGGGACATAAGCATAAACCCATGGACACATATATAATTTTACAACCCGAGCATGTTCATGTAGTTTAATTTTGAATTGTGCACCTGAAAATGGCTGGAAAATCAAGTTAATGTATAAAAATGTCCAAATGAACCCTTAATAATTCCAAATTTTTTATGACACACCTATAGTTACATGTTCACTGTAGATAAAAGTTCTAGAAATTCAAACACCCTCCATTGCCGCTATGACCCCATTATGTGATTCAAATCAAGATGAAAAATCAAGTAGATCGCACACAGTTTATTATCACCAACCGTGTGTGATGCAGTGCAAAATATCTTGGAGCACCGTCAGAGTATAGTATGCCTATGGCTTACGCGAGAAGGTCCGTCGGCAACAGTAAATAGCCGGTGTGTCAAGCACACTAGCTCGCTCCCCAAATATCATTTAACTATTCAATCGTCGCTGATGAAAGACGGGGATGCGGACGCGTGAGGGCAACTTCGGCGGCCCTCTCCGGTGAGAGCGCGGCCACAGCCGCCATGCATGTGCTAACAAGGTGCATGAGCGCGGCCACAATCTGTGACCGAGCAGCCAAGGCAGCCCAAACGGCTACTATTGCTTCTCAGGTGGCGGCAGCAACATCTACCTCGGGGATATCAACTGGCAAGAGTACCACAGCAGTTGTCCGTTCCGCAGCACCGGCCTTAGCCCTGATGGAGGCCGCCCACGACCAGGTCGAGGCCGCCCATACCCAGCTCATGGTGGTCACTGCACAAATCGAACGAAGCTTCTTAGACAACGGTCGGCAACCCACGGCCGAAGAGTTGGCGACCGCCGAGAGCGTTCGGGCAGCCGTTCATTCCTCTACCGCATACCTTGCCACGATGGAGCCCGTCAAAGCCCAGATCACGGCCGCCCACGCCCAGCTTATGGCAGCCTTTTCCAAAGAGATGGCGGACAAGGATAGCATGCTTACCGAGTATGGTGTGATGGATGCCATGGAGCCCCTTCCCCAGGAGACCATTGGACGTGAGTTTGACATGGAGGAGACGGCGAAGATCGATGAGCACCAGCCGTAGTAGTATTCTTTGTTTTGTTTAATTAATAACGTCGGTCATTAATTTGTTAGAGTAATGTTTAGGTCAGCTAGCTCTGTTTAATTGCTGAACGTGCTCGATTAAGAAGTGTGGGTGTGTTGTAGTCTCCTTTGTGTACCCAAATTATGCAATGACGTGGATGACCACTATAACTAGGGAAATTAAAACCGAAAATTTTGACATCAAACTTGTCACACACAGGTTAAGCTATATGAATCGTTTGCGATATTCACATATCAAACACAGTTCAGAATAAAGGACTGTGTGTGATGACACTTTGTGCGCCAGTTTTTCCGCTGCACTGATCCAAAAATTTTGGCTTCCGCGGAAATATCTACCTCCCCGCCCCCTCCCCATTACCAAAAGCCATATTTCCACTATTTCCGCCTTTCTATCCAAGTTGAAACCTTCACTCCTTGCTTTGCAGCGCCGCCTCCTTGTCGGCGACCCTCCTTCACATTGCTCGGCCTCATAGATACAGGCAGGTAATCCACAGGTAGGTAATCCTTGCTTTGCAGCACCGCCTCCTTGCCGGTGACCCTCCTTCACATTGCTCGGCCTCATAGATAGAGGCAGGTAATCCACACCTGACCCCCATCCTCCTCCTCCTTCCACATCCCACATGCCCCGACCACAGGCGCGATGCCTTCCACCCAAATCACTGACCCCTCCCCCAAATAAGTGTCGCCCTTAGCCATGGTGGACTCTACACTACAAAAAAAGACAAATTCGGGACATTTTGGGATGAACGAATTTTTTCCCTCTCATACTTGTGACACTTCTATGACGATAATTATGACAAAACCAGGTATCATCATAGATGTGGTGGGTTCCTACTTCTATGACAAAAATCATGATAGAAATTGGGCTTTTCGCCCTGGGCGGGCCGAAGACGCACCTGGATGACATTCTTTGGGCCGTCCATGACTGAAAAATTCATCGTAGAAGCGAGGGCGAGGAAAATTTCGGGGAGTTCCCGGTTACGACAGGTGGTCGGGGCCGAGCAATGCACGGAGGTTTGCGCGTTTCTCTCGTGCATGCGTGTGTGAGAGGCGTTGCACTCTAACTGAACCCGAGCGAGGCGTTGGGCATCCATTGCATTAGCTACGTTACTGAACCCCGATCGATCCCTTGTTGTTAACTAAACCTGAGTGATTCCTTCACAACTACTGCTAACTGAAACCGATCGAACCTGCTGCCTCTTGCTGAACACTCAACGTGGGGGTTGGTTGAACGAGTTGAGACATACGTGGTTGGGGTTGGATGAACAGTTCCCGGTGGGGGTTGGATGAACAGGATCCCATGATAGTAGAGGTCGTTAACGCTGGATGAAAATGACCTCGATCGAGGAGGTGGGGGTGGTTGAATAGTAGCCGATGGAGGGACCCCATATGTGGAGGGCTGGTTGAACAGTAGCCGGTGGAGGCTGGATGAACAGGAACCCGTGGATGAACAGTAGCTGGTGGAGGCTGGAGGAAGTCGACGGTGGATGAACAGTAGAAGGTGGAGGTAGGAGGAGGTCGACAGTGGATGAATAGTAGCCCATGGAGTCCCGTTTTGTGGTACGCCACAGCCCTTTCGATGAACAGGACCCCTGTTTCGACCGTAGGAGGTTGAAGAGAAGTCAGTTTCCTCTGTTTTGCGGTACGCCACACCCCTCCCGATGAAGAAGACCCCGTTTCGACTGTAGGAGGTCGAAGAGAAGTCCGTTTCCTCCGTTTTGCGGTACGCCAAACCCCTCCCGATGAATAGGATCCCATTTCGACCATGGGCGGTCGAACAGAAGGCCGTTTCCTCTATTCTGCGATACGCCAGGCCTCGTTTCGGCTATTCTGGCCGGTTGGCTCCCGTTGAACACACGATGCATTCCGACCCAGTCTGTTGCCTGTCGGTGAATAGGACGGGTTCTGATCTAGTCACTTGGCTCCCGGCGAACATGACGCTGTTTCCTCCATTCCGACCCAACTGTTAGCTGAAGATGAACAGGACAACGACGCTGTCGTCTGTTGCCTCTCCATGTATAGGAGCCTTGGCCGTCCGTATGCGCGATTACACGTTTTGAGACCCCGCTCATATGTATGTACGTGGCCATATTTTTTTGGCGTGTGGTTGTATATATGTGTACACGGTTTAGACGGGACAACCTGAACTGCTACATGGGGGGCTCTACTATGACATGTGCTGCTACTTATTCGGCCACGGTTCATCG
Source organism: Aegilops speltoides (assembly GCA_021437245.1). Classification (NCBI taxonomy): domain Eukaryota; kingdom Viridiplantae; phylum Streptophyta; class Magnoliopsida; order Poales; family Poaceae; genus Aegilops; species Aegilops speltoides. The sequence continues at coordinate 295,990,603 of CM038146.1, read as the reverse complement.
TTGCAGAGCGACCAATCGACCAGTATGTATGTACACATTCACGATAAGATAGAAAATGCTACATACGCTTCGACCGGGTGGGTCCCAGCTGTTAGGGAGGACAAGGACGCACTTCGTTGCATGCGAAGATATAGCTCCTGGGTCCCAACTGTCAGGGGGGAATCATTTTTTTGCCTGCAATAAGGACGCACATCCTTGCGTGCGAAGATGTAGCTGGTGGGTCCCAGCAGTCAGGGGGGAAACATTTCTTTCATGAAATATGGTGGCCCGTCAGGTGGGTCCCTGCTGTCAGGTGGAGGAATCATTATTTTGTGCGTAATAGAGAGGCACTTCATTGCTGCGATCATGGACCCAACTGTCAGCCTCTCCACGTATAGTACTCTTCTAATGGAAGTCATTCCTTGACCACATTGACCACGCCGCGCCGAGAGCACCATGGCGGTGGACGACGACGAGGCCTAGGAAGGGGATGACGCGGAGCTGGGGAAGACGCGGCAGTGGATGCCCATGTGGAGAGGAGTACGAGGGTTGACTGGTTCGGCTGTGGTGTGAGGCTATCGTCGCTGCATAATAACAGGGGTTGTGGGTGAGTAGAGGGATGGCCTGGCCAAAGGTTGGAGTCAGTGGGGTGGTGAGGCCTGCGCGGCAGCAGAGCGGGCCACGGGAGGCAGGAGCAGGCGGCACGACTGACGCTAGTTTGGGCAGCTGGAGCAAGAAGACCAGAAGTTGAAGAAGCACTACGGCCGTTGGATGGACATAGTACGGTCACTGGAGCTAGAATCGTTCATATTGACTAAGTTGACAAAGCCCTCCGTCCGCGTCAACTTAGTAGGCCCACAAGTCAGCCTTCCACTATGGTGGGTCCCAGCTAGCAGGGGGAGTATTAATTTTTTTGTGCGTAATAAGGAGGCACTTCCTTGCGTGCAAAGATATAGCTGGTGGTTCCGAGCTGTCAGCAGAGGAACTTTTTTTCGCAAAATACAGAGGCCCTTCCAGTGGGTCCCAGCTGTCAGGTGGAGGAATAATTAATTTGCGCGTAATAAGGAGGCACTTCCCTGCGTGCGGCTATGGACCCAGCTGTCAGCCTCTCGAAGTGCAATCCTCTTCTGATGTATGTCATTCGTTGACCACGTTAACCATGCCGCGCCGAGAGCACCAGGGCGGTGGACGACGTTGAGGCCTAGGAAGGAAACGACCCAGAGCCAGGGAATACTCAGTAGTGGTTGCCCACGTGGTGGGGAGTACAAGGGTTTACTGGTTCGGCTGCTGTTGCAGAAAAATAACAGGAGGTGTGGGTGAGTAGAGGAATGCCCTGGCCAGCGATGGAGTAGGGTGGGGCGGTGCGGCCTGTGCGGCATCACAGCCGGCCATGGGAGGCAGGAGCAGGCAGTCCCATCGGCACTGGTTTGGGCGGCTGGAGCAAGAAGATCAGATATTGAAGAAGCAGCACGGCAGTTGGATTAACATCCCATGGTCACTGCTGCTAGAATCGTTTGTGGACTAAGTTGACAAAGCCTTTCCTACACGTTAACCTAGTAGACCCACAAGTCAACCTCGAAATCTATCCCAAACAGCATACAACCCGAAATTTCTAGCCAGATTCAAATTAATTTAAAAACTAAACATAGCTTAATTTAAATCCAATGAAATTTTACCCGCACAAAAACAATGAAATGTAAAATATCAAAATTCAAATGAAAAAAGTATTTTGGAACTAATTGCATGTTTGCTGTATTTTTCATTTTACAGCCCATTTATTATTTCTTATAGCTCATTTTTTATTACTTATAGCCCATTTTCTGGGCAAGCCCGAATGCATCCCTCCTCGTCTTGAAAGATTTCCGGCCCAACAGGGCGTAGAAAAGCAAGTAGGCCTACGTTGGTTATTCTGCAAAAAACAAAAATAGCTGGGCTAGCCATTTTCAAAAAGGAAAAAAAAATTGGCTGGTCATGTGCTAAACATATCAAATAGAAGCTTGGGCTAGACGGGCCACAGCTCCCACGCAACCCAGTTGATACCCTTCTTCTTCCCAAAAAAATCACTGCGCGCTCTGCTGGGTCCCGGGTGTCTGCCGCTCCTTGTGCCATTATCTTGCTTATTGACTACGCCGACAGTGGCGTGCGACCCAGATGTCAGGAAACCATCAGGAGGAACCCTTTATTCTTGAAATAAAGGAGACACTTGCTTGCCTACTGCCATGATCCTGGTGGGTCTGTACTGTCATCCTCACCATGTACGGTCATCTCCCTATTCCTCTCGGTTGTTGACCATGTTGACAACACCGGAGGGCGGCGCCGCAGCGAGCGAACCAAGGCGGAACTCTTAGTTTTGTCCTCCTGCCTTCCTCGCAAAAAAATAAAGCACACAAGAGAGAGAGAGAGAGAGAGAGAGAGAGAGAGAGAGAGAGATCAAACACAAAGCTACTGGTACATACCCTCAGCCCCGAAGATGAACTACTCCCTCCTCGTCATGGAGAGCGCCGGGATAATGAAGATGGCCACCGGTGATGGATTCACCCTCCGGCAGTGTGCCGGAACAGGCTCCCGTGAGGTTTTTGGTGGCTAAAGAGGCTTGCGGTGGCGGAACTCCCAATCTAGGTTATGTTTCGGGGGTTTCTGTATTTATAGGAGGGTTTTGGCATCGAGAACAAGTCAGGAGGACCCATGGCGTGTCCACAAGGCACAGGGGTGCGCCCTAGGGGGGGGCCTTCCACCTTTGTGGGCCCCATGGGACTCCTCTCCGATAACTTTTCAGCACATTCCGAGAACTTTTATTTCTACACAAAAACACCACCACGGTAGTTCTGCTGAAAACAGCGCCATTCCGGGTTAGTTCTAACCAAATATACAAAAATCATGTAGAGATATTATAAACATGGCATGAATACATCAAAAATTATAGATATGTTGGAGACGTATCAGCATCCCCAGGCTTAATTCCTGCTCATCCTTGAGTGGGTAAATGATAAAAATAGAATTTTTGATGTGGAATGCTACCTAACATATTTATCAATGTAATCTTCTTTATTGTGACAAGAATATTCAGATCCATAAGATCCAAAACAAAAGTTTAATATTGACATAAAAACAATAATACTTCAAGCATACTAACAAAGTAATCATGTCTTCTCAAAATAACATGGCCAAAGAAAGTTATCCCTACAAAATCATATAGTCTGGCTATGCTCTATCTTCATCACACAAAATATTTAATCATGCACAACCCCGGTTTCAGCCAAGCAATTTTTTCATACTTTAGTATTCTCAAACTTTTTCAATCTTCACGCAATACATGAGCGTGAGCCATGAACATAGCACTATAGCTGGAATAGAATGGTGGTTGTGGAGAAGACAAAAAGGAGAAGATAGTCTCACATAACCTAGGCGTATCAACGGGCTATGGAGATGCCCATCAACAGATATATGTGAGTGAGTAGGGATTTCCATTCAACGGATGCACTAGAGCTATAAGTGTATGAAAGCTCAACAAAAGAAACTAAGTGGGTGTGCATCCAACTTGCTTGCTCACGAAGACCTAGGGCACTTTTGAGGAAGCCCATCATTGGAATATACAAGCCAAGTTCTATAATGAAAAACTCCCACTAGTATATGAAAGTGACAACATAGGAGACTCTCTATTATGAAGATCATGGTGCTACTTTGAAGCACATGTGTGGTAAAAGGATAGTAGCATTGCCCCTTCTCTCTTTTTCTCTCATTTTTTATTTTTTTTATTTTGGCATTTCTCATTTTTTTTATGTCCTCTTTTTTTCTTTTTTTCGTCCAGAGTCTCATCCCGACTTGTGGGGGAATCATATTCTCCATCATCTTTTCCTCACTGGGACAATGCTCTAATAATGAAGATCATCACACTTTTATTTACTTATAACTCAAGAATTACAACTCGATCCTTAGAACAAAATATGACTCTATGTGAATGCCTCTAGCGGTGTACTGGGATGTGCAATGAATCAAGAGTCACATGTATGAAAAAATTATGAATGGTGGCTTTGCCACAAATACGATGTCAACTACATGATCATGCAAAGCAATATGACAATGATGAAGCATGTCATAATAAACGGAACGGTGGAAAGTTGCATGGCAATATATCTCGGAATGGCTATGGAAATGCCATAATAGGTAGGTATGGTGGGTGTATGGTACCGGCGAAAGTTGAGCGGTACTAGAGAGGCTAGCAATGGTGGAAGGGCGAGAGTGCGTATAATCCATGGACTCGACATTAGTAATAAAGAACTCACATACTTAGTGCAAAAATCTACAAGTCATCAAAACATCATGCTCCTAGGGGAAGGGTTGGTAGGAGTTAACCATCGCGCGATCCCGACCTCCACACATAAGGAAGGCAATCAAAAAATAAATCATGCTCCAACTCCATCACATAAAGGTTCACCATACGTGCATGCTACGGGAATCACAAATTTCAACACAAGTATCTCTCAAATTCACAACTACTCCACTAGCATGTCTCTAATATCACCATCTTCATATCTCAAAACAATCATAAAGAATCAAACTTCTTATAGTATTCAATGCACTTTATATGAAAGTTTTTATTATATCCCTCTTGGATGCATATCATATTAGGACTAGTTTCATAACCAAAGCAAATTACCATGATGTTCTAAACACTCTGCAAATAATATAATTGAAGCATGAAAGTTCATTAATTTCTATAAAATAAAACCACCACCGTGCTCTAAGAAGATATAAGTGAAGCACTAGAGTACACTACAAACTACTCCAAAAGATATAAGTGAAGATCAATGAGTAGTCGCATAATTATGTAACTATGTGAAGACTCTCTAACATTTAATAATTTCAGATCTTGGGATATTATTCAAACAGAAAGCAAAACAAAATAAATCAAAATGATGCTCCTAGCAAGACACATATCATGTGGTGAATTAAAATATAGCTCCAAGTAATGTTACTGATGAACAAAGACGAAATAGGGTATGCCTTCCGGGGCATCCCCAAGCTTAGGATCTTGGTTGTAGTTGAATATTACCTTGGGGTGCCTTGGTCATCCCCAAGCTTAGGCTCTTGCCACTCCTTATTCCATAGTCCATCGAATCTTTACCCAAAACTTGAAAACTTCACAACACAAAACTTAACAGAAAACTCATAAGCTCCATTAGTATAAGAAAATAAATCACCACTTTTGGTACTGTTGTGAACTCATTCTAAATTCATATTTGTGTAATATCTACTGTATTCCAACTTCTCCATGGTTCATACCCTCCGATACTACTCATGGATTCATCAAAATAAGCAAACAACACATAGAAAACAGTATCTGTCAAAAACAGAACAGTCTGCAGTAATCTATAACTCTCGAATACTTATATAACTCCAAAATTCTGAAATACATTGGTGGACGTGATAAATTTGTCTATTAATCTTCTGCAAAAAGAATCAACTTAAAAGCACACTTCTGTAAAAAAATGACAGCTAAACTCATGAGCGCAAAGTTTTTGTTTTTATTGCAAGATCGCATTAACTTTCACCCAAGTCTTCCCAAAGGTTCTACTTGGCACTTTATTAAAAAAAGCTATAAAACATGATTACTACAGTAACTTAATCATGTAGATACACAAAAATAGTAGGGGTAAATATTGGGTTGTCTCCTGACAAGCGCTTTTCTTCAATGCCTTTCTAGCTAGGCATGATGATTTGAATGATGCTCACATAAACGATAAGAATTGAAACACAACGGGAGCATTATGAAGATTATGAGTAGCACATTTAAGTCTAACCCACTTCCTATGCATAGGGATTTCGTGAGAAAACAACTTGTGGGAACAATAATCAACTAGCATAGGAAGGCAAAACAAGCACAACTTCAAAACTTTAAGCACATAGAGAGGAAACTTGCTATTATTGCAATTCCTACAAGCATATATTCCTCCCTCATAATAATTTTCAGTAGCATCATGAATGAATTCAACAATATAACCATCACAAAAATCATTATTTTCATGATCTACAAGAATAGAAATTTTTGTACTCTCCACATAAGCAATTTTTCCCTCATGAATAGTAGTGGGAGCAAACTCAACAAAATAACTATCATGTGAGGCATAATCCAATTGAAAATTAAAATCATGATGACAAGTTTCATGGTTATCATTATTCTTTATAGCATACATGTCATCACAATAACCATCATAGATAAGAAATTTCTTCTCATAATCAATTGGAACCTCTTCCGAAATAGTGGATTCATCACTAAATAAAGTCATGACCTCTCCAAGTTCATTTTTATAAATATAATTATCATAAATAAAAGGCATGCTATCATCAAAATAAATTTTCTCATCAAAACTTGGGAAACAAAAAATATCGTATTCATCAAACATAGCATCCCTAAGCTTGTGGCTTTGCATATCATTAGCATCATGGATATTCAAGGAATTCCTAGTAACAACATTGCAATCATGCTCATCATACAAATATTTAGTGCCAAACATTTTAATGCATTCTTCTTCTAAAACTTTGGCACAATTTTCCAAAAAGATGAAGCATATGAGGCACCCTTAATTCCATTTTTTGTAGTTTTCTTTTATAAACTAAATTAGTGATAAAAAAAGAAACTAAAAGATTCGATTGCAACATCTAAAGATACACCTTCAAGCACTAACCTCCCCGGCAACAGCACCAGAAAAGAGCTTTGTTGACGGGGTGTTAGTGCCGCTTACCTAGCCTCCCCCGAAACGGCGCCAGAAAAGAGCTTGATGTCTACTACACAACCTTCTTCTTGTAGACATTGTTGGGCCTCCAAATGCAGAGGTTTGTAGGACAGTAGCAAATTTCCCTCAAGTGGATGACCTAAGGTTTATCTATCCGTGGGAGGCATACGATGAAGATGGTCTGTCTCAAAGAACCCTGTAACCAAATAATAAAGAGTCTCTTGTGTCCCCAACACACCCAATACAATGGTAAATTGTATAGGTGCACTACATCGGCGAAGAGATGGTGATACAAATGCAATATGGATGGTAGATATAGGTTTTTGTAGTCTAAAATTATAAAAACAGAAAGGTAGCAAGCGATAAAAGTGAGCGTAAACGCTATTGCAGTGGTAGGAAACAAGGCCTAGGGTTCATACTTTCACTAGTGAAAGTTCTCTCAACAATAATAACATAATTAGATCATATAACAATCCCTCAACATGCAACAAAGAGTCACTCCAAAGTCAATAATAGCGGAGAACGAATGAAGAGATTATTGTAGGGTACGAAACCACCTCAAAGTTAATCTTTCCGATCAATCCATTGGGCTATTCCTATAAGTGTCACAAACAACCCTAGAGTTCGTAGTAAAGTAACACCTTAAGACACAAATCAACCAAAACCCTAATGTCACCTAGATACTCCAATGTTACGTCAAGTATCTGTGGGTATGATTATACGATATGCATCACACAATCTCAGATTCATCTACTCAACCAACACAAAGAACTTCAAGGAGTGCCCCAAAGTTTCTACCGGAGAGTCAAGACGAAAACGTGTGCCAACCCCCATGCACAAGTTCACAAGGTCACTGAACCCGCAAGTTGATCACCAAAACATACGTCTAGTAGATCACGTGATATCCCATTGTCACCACAAATAAGCACATGCAAGACATACATCAAGTGTTCTCAAAACCTTAAAGACTCAATCCGATAAGATAACTTCAAAGGGAAAACTCAATCCATTACAAGAGAGTAGAGGGGGAGAAACGTCATAAGATCCAACTATAATAGCAAAGCTCGCGGTACATCAAGATCGTGCCAAATCAAGAACATGAGAGAGAGAGATCAAACACATAGCTACTGGTATAGCCCCGAGGGTGAACTACTCCCTCCTCGTCATGGAGAGTGCCGGGATGATCAAGATGGCCACCGGTGATGGATTCCCCCTCCAGCAGGGTGCCGGCATGGGCTCCCGAGTGTTTTTTGGTGGCTACAGAGGCTTGCGGCAGCAGAACTCCCAATCTAGGTTATGTTTCGGGTATTTCTTTATTTATAGGAGGGTTTGGCATCGAGAACAAGTCAGGAGGACCCATGGGGTGTCCATGAGGCGCAGGGGTGCGCCCTAGGGGGCGCCCTCCACCCTCGTGGGCCCACGGGACTCCTCTCCGATAACTTTTCGTTCCAGTATTTTTTATATTTTTCAAAAAAAATCTCCATTGATTTTCAGCGCATTCCGAGAACTTTTATTTATGCAAAAAAAACAACATTGTGGTAGTTCTATTGAAAACTGCGTCAGTCCGGGTTAGTTCTAACCAAATTATACCAAAATCATGTAGACATATTATAAACATGGCATGAATACATCAAAATTATAGATACGTTGGAGACATATCAACGGACCTCCTCCATCTGCGATAAAAAATGGAGGTAGTAACTATTTGACTTCCTTCCCCCTTTTTTTGCGAAATGACTTCCTTCCCTATTGTGGTGACGTCGACGATATCTCGAACGTTGTGGTTTGGCGAAGTGCATTCGATGGAGAACACCATTGAGGGAGACCACGTTAAGTCATTCACAAGTGCCGCCTGCAAGCCAAGACGACCGCCTTATTTGCATCCAGGAAGTCCGTTGAACCAAAGGACGTGTAAATGTACTAGTACTACACAATAGCATCATCCGGCCAGCTTAGTGCGGTAAGGTGGTTTCTCGAAGAAGATGATGGAGAAGCGGAGTCAGCGAAGAGTGAAATGATGGTTGCTTCGTCCGTGCTTTATAATTTCGCGCCTCGCTGCTTTGTGATTTGTGATAGAAGGGATAGGGGAGTAGATTCTATGCTCTATATTGTACATGTGTCCTAGCACGGGAGAAAGAGGAGAGAGGTTGCATTTTTCTATTCCTTCAATCAATCAATTAGGGAGCTTCCGTTCCATCTTTTTGGCTTTGGCAGCACCGTCCACAATGATTCCCATCGATGCCAAAAGCTATTTTCACATTTGGCTACACACTGTGGATGCCCTTAACTGCACCACTTGGTTTTGCTCCTGTGTGCTATCTATATAAATCTTGATTATATTGATCTAAAAAATTATAGTATCAAGTTTAGTAAAAAGGAGATGATTTTACCGCAGATGGTGGGGGAGGTTTCTTATTTTTATAGGACGTTGGCCTGGCAGTTTGCTAACATGCGGTCCCACGTGTCAGTGCTTTATGAAGCCGATCCGCGTCCCACATGAGGCAGAACAACAGCAGAAGCAACATGTGGTTGACTTGAAGAAGATGAGGGAGAAGCGGATTCAGCAACAAGTGAAATGATGGTTGCTTCGTCCCTCCAACTTCTTTTTTTAGCATTACTAGCAAGATGCCCCTGTGTTCCACGAAGTTGATGTAAAAGGTAACCACAACTTATAATTTGGCGTATGGAGTACTAGTTATAATAATGCATATAATTGCCTCCAAATGTGAGCAAAGGGATTGCACATGTCTACATTGACTGGAACGAGAATGCAATAGCACAATAAGAATTTAGGCCACGATGATGCAATCACAGTGGTGGTTACAGGAGGCTAGAAGAAAGATGCATCCATCAACGTACGACCTCCTCCTCATCGACTCAGTGCGCCGGGCCAGCGACCAGCAGCTTAGCATCTGCGGCTTTTGTGGCGAGGTCAAGGTGCTTCTCAGCAAAGGCGTCCAATGCTTCCAGCCAGTTGAGGAAGGCCAACATCGTAGCATCCTCACCAGCCTTGTAGATACCTTTGTACACGACTTCCTCGTTCACGTGGATGTGTAGGTCGGTGAATTCTTGCAGGGCGAGGCGCCCTGCAGCGAGCGCGACCTCCAGGTGGAAATTCTTTGTTGCGTCGGCGTGCAGTCGCAGGGCCACCAGTGCTTGAAAGAGGTTCTCTCCATGGAGGCTAATTAGGGTGGCAGGCAATGAGGAGCCCGCGCGCGCGGGCTGGAGGAGTACGGCAGTGTCCACCACGAGCTTCTTGACGACGGTGAACTTGTTGATGGTGGCAACGATCGTCTACTCCAACTGAGAGTCATAGCTGGCGTCGACGAGGGACATGAACCAGCCGGTGGCCAACATCGTTTGGAGACGATCCTCGGTGCCATGCCGCAGGCCGACGTCATGGACCATCTGGCATAGTAGCTGGCTGATACATCTCCAACGTATCTATAATTTATGAAGCATTCATGCTATTTTATTATCTGTTTTGAATGATTATGGGCTTTATTATACACTTTTATATTACTTTTGGGACTAACCTATTAACCGGAGGCCCAACCCATATTGCTGTCTTATTGCCTATTTCAGTATTTCGAGGAAAAGGAATATCAAACGGAGTCCAAATGGAATGAAACCTTCGGCAGCGTGATTTTTTGGAAGAATATGATCCTAGAGACTTGCAGTCCACGTCAGAAGATCCTCGAGGAGACTAGGAGATAGGAGGGCGCCCCCCCCTATAGGGCGTGCCCCCCTGTCTCGTTGGCCCCTCGAGGACCCCCCCGACTGACTTCTTTCGCCTATATGAGCCTACGTACCCTAAAAACATCGAATATCAAGATAGATCGGGAGTTCCGCCGCCGCAAGCCTCTGTAGCCACCAAAAACCTCTCGGGAGCCCGTTCGGCACCTCGCCGAGGGGGAACCCATCACCGATGGCCATCTTCATCATCCCGCGCTATCCATGACGAGGAGGGAGTAGTTCACCCTCGGGGCTGAGGGTATGTACCAAGAGCTATGTGTTTGATCTCTCTCGTGTTCTCTCTATGGCACGATCTTGATGTATCGCAAGCTTTGCTATTATAGTTGGATCTTATGATGTTTCTCCCTGTCGGGACGGGACGGAGGCTGGCCCGCCGCCGCGAGCACCTATGGGGCGGGGGCCCTTCGTGAGTGCTTGACGAGGCGGAGGAGGCCAGAGAGCAGATCAAGGCGATGCACGCGGCGGGTTTTACCCGGCTGGCCGCGATGGACGCAGAAACCCTACCGCTGCTTTGTGTTAGATTTGATCTCGCCGAGAATGCGGCGTATGGTGGTGTGGTGAGTTGAGTGAGTCGATCCAATGAACCCCAGCGCGAGAGTTGCCATGATCCGAACCCTTCTACGTTGTGCATGGGCCTCCTTTATAGTGCCAAGGGGTCACCAACAGTGTCAACGAGGAGAAAGGGGTACAAATGTAAAAGAGGTGGTAGTTGGAGCAGTCAAGGGAACAAAGGCAGCTACGAGGCTTGAACAAGTGGCTTCTACCTACTTTGACGGTGGGGACAAAGGCATTTAATGCCGTCGCCGTCGACCCCAAAAGCTCCCGCCGTGCGTCTCCGTCGCCACGGCGATGGATCCACCACCGCGGAGTGCCACCGCACCCTCAGATGCACTGACCGCCCGCCACGCCGCGTCTCTGGAGAGGGCTCAAGGCGACGCTGGGCGATGAGCTGGAGTGCGGGCACGCAGCGCAGCACTCCCGGCAAGTACCTTGCCGGGGTATTGATCTTGCCGGGCCCGGGAGCTTGTCGGGCTTTGCAACTTGCCGCTCCCCGGGCCCTCGCCGGGACGCGTATAGCGCCGAGGCGTGTCTTCTATGATGTATTCTTCTAGTCTCCTCGGCGAGCTCCTCTCGCCAGGGCCTTGCGTGAGTGATGTAATCTTGAGCCTGGAACGGCCTTCCCGGCAAGCTCCTCTTGCCGGGGTCTTGATCTTCTGTCTTGTACACTTTGTTCTTGAATGGCTTGATATTGAGCAGGAATGGTCTCCGGCAAGCATGTGGTGGATCCAGCCGCGGGGAGCTGCGACTGCCCGTGCACAAGTTGGGGTACTGAGGTACCCCTACCTTAGTACACCGACAGGAGCCCCCGGGCCTGGGCCACACACGGTGCCGAGCGCTGTTGGGCCAGGCCCAGAACAGTGCACGGGCACACGAGGCCCACGGCGTGCCGAATCCACTTCTGCCGCTGCTGCCTCCCCTCCCGTAACGGCATGCGTCGACTGCGGCGTCGTGGGAGACGTGGGCAGCGCATGCAGTCTTTATGGCATCCACCCCGTGATCGTGGTGCAGAGCGAGGTCGCTTCACCCGTCGCTCCGGCTCCACTTTTTCGCCACGCGGCCCTCATGCACGGGGTCGGGCGGAAGGTGGGAGACCGAGCCGTCCACAGGCGGAGAGGGCGAGTCGGCCCGCGCCCCGGCCTCCTTGCTTCCCGATTGGTCGAAGGGCGGTTGAGTTTCACCTCGCCCCTTTAAAAAGGGGCAAAGGGGAGCACAATGGCCACACTCATCCTCTTCTTCATTCATCTTCATCTTCTGTTCTTCTTTCCGCCATGGAGGGAGGGAACCCGGTTCTTCGACGGTGGCGGCGAGGGTTGCCTCCAGTAGCGCACCTCTCCCTATCCGCTCCCTGGCGGCGGAGCCGCCACGAGAGGGAGAGGGAGGGGCGTGGCATGACGAGGCCGAGGGCGTGGCCGGGGCGGTCGGGGGAGAGGCGGTCGTGGCGATGCGCCTCCCCCGTCTCCCCCGACGTCTCCTGTCTACGACGCGGTCCACACTGGAGATGACCCCTGGGAGTTCTTCATCAAGCTTCGCCGAGCGCCTCGCCGCCGCCTCCGGCTGCCGGCCCCGTTCGCGGATGCGATGGGACCGGATCCGCCCGATGTGATGGAGTTGCGCATGAGGGGCTGCGGGATCAGCGGCACTCGAGTGAGTGTCGTGTCCCCAGCCCCCGGCGTGATGTTCTTCGACCGAGGGTGGAAGACGTTCGCCCGGATCCACAGCTTGACGGCGGGGTTTACCCTCCATTTCAAGTTAATGGAGGGCGACCTTCTCGCCGTCAAGGTCTTCGGGGACTACGGGACCCGGGTGAGATGTTGTGTGGACAGCTCCTCCGATAGCGAAGGTCCCTCCTCGAGCGAGAGTGACGAGGAGGGGAGCGACAGTGACGACGAGGGGGATGGCGGGTCCGACTAGGCGTCGGACACCGCTGCCTCAAGGCCACCGGCGACCCGCAATCCGGTCGCCGCCTTCAACTCCCCGGGGCCGTCTCCTTGGGCGGCTGGCGTAGGGAGGCTGCGGAAGAGGAAGAGGGGGATGGCGGCAAGGCCGTCATGTCGGAGTACGAGGGCGAGGAGCCCTTGACAGCGTACTGACGTCCCGCCACCCCGTCTTCAAGCTCTGCCTCCGGCGCCTCCGTCTCCGCCAAGCTCCTGGCCGGCCCCCTGGAAGTTCTCTTGGTGTCTTCTGGCGCCCGTAGCTCTCCGGGGATGCGTTCCCCATGCCCGTCACCTTGCGCAGCTCCTGAGGGCACGCCACCCGAAGGCCGCAGCGGGCGCTCCCCGCCACGCTCTCCTAGGCGCTCCTTTCGCCCTCCCCGGCAAGCTTCTCTTGCCGGGGGCTCCTTGACCTACCTCCTGAACTCCTGAACAGAGAAACAGGAGAGGGATCACGGGCACCTTATCTTTTTAACTTGTAAGCCCTCGGGCCTTAGTTGCATTTAAAACTTGTAATCCTCTCTATCATGTTTTTCATCCTCTATGGACTTGTATTAAACTAGGATGTTTTTAATGAAAAGAGAGGAATGCTTGCCGGACTGAGTCTTTTACTTGATTTCGCGCCTTGTATGTTCCACGCTCTCGGGAGCCTGCGGGCTTAACACGCTGCCGAAAAGGGACAGCCCGCTGGCGGTGTTGCTTCCGGCAAGCAACCTTGTCGGGCCAGTTGCGACGCTTATCTTGCTGAGCGGGCTCGAAAGCAAGATAAGGGTGCAGCAGCACACTTGTGTTTGTTGAGCGGACTCGAAAACAAAACAAGTACGCAACTGGACCACGACTTGGCTCCTCCGCGTATGGGTCTTTACAAGACACGCTCGTTTGAAGACGCAGCCCCGCTTCCCCTGGTCCATGAGAGGATGCATGACGAGGGATGAAAAACTTATCTGATATCGCAGCCCCCAGCAACGCTGGTTTGCCGGAGACGAATTTTGGCACTCGCAGCCCCCAGCGACGCTGGCTCGCCGGAGACGAATCTTGGCGCTCGTAGCCCCCGGCACTTCTGGCTTGCCGGGGCTCAGGTGCTAGTGCGCTCTTCTGGTTTCTTCTTGTTGCTGCAATTCCAGCCATGGAAACAGCTGAGATAGATCTTGTAACAGCTACGCGTATATGTACATAAACCCTGACTTTGCAATACGATGCCGTGCCTTGCCCTTCGTATGTTTGTACTTTACGCCGGGAGCTTGCGGTCGCGAACACGCTTGTCGAAAAGCGGAACATCAGCAGCCCGCCTGGTTGGTGTTGCTTCCGCAAGCAACCTTGTCGGGTTACCGCAGCAGCGCTTGTGTTTGCCGAGCGGACTCGGAAACAAGGCAAGGGCGAGCTGAACCACGACTTGGCTCCTCTCGCCAAGTCTCTCATCACGAAGGACATATTACGGCAAGGCTTGCCACGTTACACCCTCTACTTTACGCCCTTTGTGCGCTTTTACCCCACGCCTAGGGAACTTGCGGTGCTTAACACACTTGCTGAGTGCGGAACATCAGCAGTCGCTGGCTGGTGTCGCTCCGCAAGCAACCTTGCCGTGTCCAACAAGGACGACTTAACTGCCGAGCAGACTCGAAAACAAAACGAGGGCGAAGCTTGTCGCGCTCACTCTTAACTCGCTGAGTGTGCTCAAGCAAGATAAGGGTGTGGCTATTCACGGCAGGCTCCTCCGCGCACAGGTTTTGCGTACAAAGGACGAACGCACGAGGGATATAACATAAAAAAGCATGGAACCAAAGAGTGCTCCGCACAAAAGGCTCGAGCAACTTAGCTTTTCTTTTTCTCGCTTCCTTGCACTTGCCGGTGGAGCTCGATGGCGCGTCCTCGGCGACAAATAAGAAGCACCGAGGAGGTGCGTCTGCCGGAACGAGCACGAGCTGCCCTCGCCGGGCTTAGAGCGCCCGAGGAGTGGCGCTTGTCGGAGCGTGCATCAGAGCCGTCCTCGCCGGACTCAGAGCTCGATGGTGCGTGCTCGACGACAGCGTAGCGCTCCAGGGAGATGCGCTTGCCGGAGTGGAGGGAAGCGGGGGCGAGCGGCGCGAGGAACGGGATATGCTCGGACTCCGAATAGCGATAGGAGAAGCAGGATCCCGCCCCGGCACTTTCGCTCTGCTCATGCATGGACAGCGGTCCAGAGCATCCCGCGAGCCTCCGGCATGTTTTTGCTCCAGCAGGCGGATACCACCTCCCGTGGTATGGCGCTGCTGGGTTGTTATGCTGAGATGGACGCGGCGCGTCCACGGAGGCCGGGGCGCGGTCATCCGCCTCGCCCTGATCTGGTGGCACCGCGAGTGTCTCGCGGCGCCCACCTTCCGCTGGTGTCTCCTCCGCCTACCGTTGGTTCCGGTGGCGGCGGGTGAGACGCAGACGGGTCTGCGACCCTCGAAGCCCTCGTCTTCGGGGCCATGACGCAGTTGTCGATGAAGTTGCTGACGAAACTGGAGAGGTTGATGAAGAACGCGCCTGCGCGAACGCCGGATCAGGTCCGCACAACCTCGACGCCCCCTACCTGGCGCGCCAAAGATGTCGGGACGGGACGGAGGCTGGCCCGCCCGCCGCGAGCACCTATGGGGCCGGGGCCCCTTCGTGAGTGCGGTACGAGGGCGGAGGAGGCACAGAGAGCAGATCGAGGCGATGCACGCGGGCGGATTTTTACCCAGCTTGGCGCGATGGGCGCGCAGAAACCCTCCGCTGCTTTGTGTTAGATTTGATCTCGCCGAGAATGCGGCGTATGGTAGTGTGGTGAGTTGAGTGAGTCGATCCATTTGAACCCCGCGCGAGAGTTGCCAGGATCGAACCCCTTCTACGTTGTGCATGGGCCTCCTTTTATAGTGCCAAGGGGTCACCAACAGGTGTCAACGTAGGAGAAAGGGGTAAAAATGTAAAAGAGGTGGTAGTTGGAGCAGTCTTGGGAACAAGGCAGCCACTGAAGGCTTGAACAAAGGGCTTCTACCTACTTTGTGATGGGGACAAAGGCATTTAATGCCCGTCGCCGTCGACCCCAAAAGCTCCCGCCCCTGCGTCTCCGTCGCCACGGCGATGGATCCACCACCGTGGAGTGCCACCGCACCCTCAGATGCATTGCCGCCCGCCACGCGTCTGGAGAGGGCTCAAGGCGACGTGGGCGGATGAGCTGGAGGCGGCACGCGCAGAGCACTCCGGCAAGTACCTTGCCGGGGTATTGATCTTGCCGGGCCCGGGAGCTTGTCGGGCTTTGCAACTTGCCGCTCCCCGGGCCCTCGCCGGGACGCGTATAGCGCCGAGGCGTGTCTTCTATGATGTATTCTTCTAGTCTCCCCGGCGAGCTCCTCTCGCCAGGGCCTTGCGTGAGTGATGTAATCTTGAGCCTGGAACGGCCTTCCCGGCAAGCTCCTCTTGCCGGGGTCTTGATCTTCTGTCTTGTACACTTTGTTCTTGAATGGCTTGATATTGAGCAGGAATGGTCTCCGGCAAGCATGTGGTGGATCCAGCCGCGGGGAGCTGCGACTGCCCGTGCACAAGTTGGGGTACTGAGGTACCCCTACCTTAGTACACCGACACTCCCCCTCTACCCTCTTGTGATGAATTGAGTTTCCCTCTTGAAGTTATCTTATCGGATTGAGTCTTTGATTTGAGAACACTTGATGTATGTCTTGCCGTGTTTATCTGTGGTGACAATGGGATATCACATGCCACTTGATGTATGTTTTGGTGACCAACTTGCGGGTTCCGCCCATGAACCTATGCATAGGGGTTGGCACATGTTTTCTTGACTCTCCAGTAGAAACTTTGGGGCACTCTTTGAATTACTTTGTGTTGGTTGGATGAATTTGAGATTGTGTGATGCATATCGTATAATCATGCCCACGGATACTTGAGGTGACAATGGAGTATCTAGGTGACATTAGGGTTTTGGTTGATTTGTGTCTTAAGGTGTTATTCTAGTACGAACTCTTGAATAGATCGATCCGAAAGAATAACTTTGAGGTGGTTTCGTACCCTACCATAATCTCTACGTTTGTTCTCCGCTATTAGTGGCTTTGGAGTGACTCTTTGTTACATGTTGAGGGATTGTTATATGATCTATCTATGTTATTATTGTTGAGAGAACTTGCGCTAGTGAAAGTATGAACCCTAGGCCTTGTTTCCTACCATTGCAATACCGTTTAGGCTCACTTTTATCATTAGTTACCTTGCTGTTTTTATATTTTCAGATTACAAAAACCTATATCTATCATCCATATTGCACTTGTATCACCATCTCTTCGCCGAACTAGTGCACCTATATAATTTACCATTGTATTGGGTGTGTTGGGGACACAAGAGACTTTCTGTTATTTGGTTGTAGGGTTGTCTGAGAGAGACCATCTTCATCCTACGCCTCCCACAGATTGATAAACCTTAGGTCATCCACTTGAGGGAAATTTTCTACTGTCCTACTAACTTGTGAACTTGCAGGCCCAACAACGTCTACAAGAAGAAGGTTGTGTAGTATACATCACTGGCCGCTCGCGCGCATCACCTCCATGGGTCTAGAGTGAGCACTTTTGCGCTTAGTGTAGGTGCTTAGGTACGTACGATGTGCTAGATGCATTGTACTGGAGGGGGGCCTTTATATGTGTGCAAACTACTTTGCATTCACATCATGCTGCCTCTTTTCCCCGTCCTCCTACCATTACTTCTCTCATGGATTCAGCATGCTAATTGAAGGAGGATGCATCATTGGTCGTCCAACATTTCGGGAACCGTTACCCTCTCCCTCGTCTACATTAAAGCCGTATCGGGAACTGTCCTGGTTTACTACTAGTTGTCAAATCGAATAGTACTATGCCACCCTCTGCACACCCGGCTGAACACGCCTCCTTGCCTCCATCAAACGCCCCCGTTAAACCCGCATGCGAACCGAGAATCTTGTATTTTAAGTACTCTGTGGGTTCCATGTCAATCTGATGTACATGACTTCTTGTCAAGCTCTGATTCGCATGTAAAATTAAAAAGAAACAAATCCATCCTTAATCTTGTATTCTAAGTACTCTGTGGGTTCCACTGTCCGTACAGTAGCAAAAGAAGTATATATTAAAAAATATAAAAAACTAAAATTTAGGACATAATTTGAACTCAGGTCATCGCGTTGCGAGCATCCGGCCCGGACAAGTACAACAGATGTTCGTTGTGATGATGCAAGAGATATATCACTATAGAAATGAGCCCGTCCGTTGCAATAGATCCAAAGTAGAATAATAGATATTCACAAATTTGAATGGAAATAGTTTAGTTTTGATATACATATGAATAAAAATATCTTATGTTTCACTCCAAGTATATTCCTTGGGCTGTTTTGATGAGGTAAGGGAGGAATGTGCTTGGTTTCAAGATACTAAGGGGTTTTGTGTAAACTAGATTAGAGAAGTGGGAATTGTTGCAAAAAGGCTACAACTTACACCACAGCCGTTAGATGCAGATCTAATGGTCAGAAATAGCGGATGGCAGACACACCATCATCACCAACTACGTATTTTATAGGAGTAGAGATTACTTCGTCCCTCCAACTTAATTGTGGGAAAGGTGCAGCTTTGTGATTTGACGCCTCATTGCTCATTACTATGCAGGTGCCATGACTTGGGTGCTTCACCCCTGCTGCTCTGCACTGTTATATCGGTATGGCACGTGGACACGATTGCTTGATGTCCCACATGTCGGCGAACGGGACTAGAACATTTTTGAAAGCGAGCACTCCACTCTTACAATGGAGGAGTACACGACACGGTAGCCCAGTGAGCTGTTACTTGTACTATAGTACTATTATAGTTTTGATGTTTCGCATGATCCATCGATACAAACATGATTAAACAAGCAAGGGCAGAATTTTTCTCGCGCGGTAGATGATACTAGCCATACATTTCAAAGGCAATTTTAATGTATGCAAACTGAATAATTAAGTAACAATATGAGATCTAGTAAAACTAAAAACACATATGATTCATTGTGGCAGAGTGTAGTAGTGTTGTATTGCATACTTGTTAGATGTAACATGAGAGAACATGTAGAGATGTAGTTTTGGAGGGCCTACAGACAGAAATTGGGCATAAAGTGGATTCAAATATTTGTATTCATCTTCATAGCATTTGTAACTCATATCTACAGCTTTTACAGTAGACGTGAATGCTTGTTTGCTCTTACGAAACCAGTACAACAATAATGGGGTGGCGTGCACCAATTTAGGCACTAGCACGTTCGCCTACTCGGCTCCACGGAGAGAGCGAGATAAGAGATAAATACACGAGCGGTCAGTGTATTTCAAGCGAAAAGCGTAATACGGTCACACTACTAGGGAAAACCTTATACACAGAAATTTGGTAGTAGTGCGGGTCAAAAAAGGGCGCTAGTGCTAGATAGCAGTAGCGCGTGAGCAAAAACCGCGCTACAAATAAAATTGTAGCAGTAGCGCGTGCTCACGTAAAAGCGCTACTACTAATATTCTCATTGCTAAGACGATAGGCTACGCATAGCAGTAGTGAGCTTGGAAGAAGCGCGCTACCGCTAGGACATAAGTAGTAGCGCGTTTCCTATGAAAAGCGCTGCTTCTAATGGAAATAAAATAGAATGAAAAACAAATAGAAAAGTAAATGAATGAAAGAAATAGAAAAAGGAGAAAGGAAAAAAATAAAATGTAAAGCAAAATGAAAAAGTGAAAAAAAGGAGAAAGGCATAGCAGTAGCGTCTGTTCGTAAGAGGCGCTATAGCTAATGTAGCTGCAGCGCGTTTCCTAAACCCACGCTATAGAAACAGAAAAGAAAATAAGAAAATGGAAGAAAATTACATAGCTATAGCAGTAGCGCGTTTTGCTAAAACCTCTATAGCTACCTTAGCTATAGCGCGTTTTGCGAAACGCGCTACCGCTAAGATTGACTTAACCAAAAAACCGTTTCCCCCCGGCCACCACTTTTTCCCCAAATCCCTCGACCTACCCCGTCGCCGTCTCCCTGATTCGCTGTCGCCCAACTTCGCCGATGTCGACCCTGGCCACAGAGCCACGTCTGCCGACGCCACCGAGCCCCCCAATGCCACGAAGCCGCGCGACCTCATCAACGCCACTAGAGCCGCAGTCGACGCCATCGAATCCTCCCTCGCCACAACTGCCTCCCTTGCCATCACCGGAGACGCCCATGCCTCCCTCACCACCACCGGAGCCATCCTCTGTAAGCCCCCACCCCTCCTCTCTCTCTCTCCCATGCATATATAGCACAAAACACTGAACAGAGAACCTAGGTTAACTAGTTTAATTAGGTTAATTATCTAGGTTAGTGCAAAAAATTAGTTAAGGCTTTGACAGAGAACTAGTTAGGTTAACTAGTTTAATTAGGTTAATTATCTAGGTTAGTGCAAAAATTTAGTTAGGTCTTTGACAGAGAACTAGTTAGGTTAACTAGTTTAATTAGGTTAATTCTCTAGGTTAGCGTAAAAATTTATTTAGGGCTTTAAAAGAGAACTAGCTACGTTAACTAGTTTAATTAGGTTGATTATCTAGGTAAACTAGGTTAACTAACTAGGTTAAATAGGTAGGTTAATGAGGTTCGTTAGATTAACAAGCTAGGTTAAATAGGTTGGCTAGGTTAGAGCAAAATTTTATTTTAGAGCATTAGGTCAAAAGGGTTAGAGAAATGGAGTTCCTTTGCAATTTAATTGGGTTCTGCACTAGGCCAAGAAGGGTTAGAGAAAATAATGTGTGTGTGTGTGTTAGGAATAGCTAGATCAACATAATTTGGGTTGTGTCCTAGGCAGAGAAGTGTTTAGTGAGGTCATTTTGCAAAGGTTTTCGATTTTTGAAAAGACCACTATTTTTCAAGGAAAAGAATTTAGGAAAGTTTTGTTTTAAAGATGATCCCTTCCTAGACTTTTATTGTTGATTATATCTTTTCATTGAAGTGGTCATGTTATATCTTTTCATTGAAGTGGTTCGATTATGCCCAAGTGGCTTTGTTGTTTCCAGGGAATGAAGCCGAGTGGCCTATGTTTTACCGGAATGTTGATTCATTTCCGTTCCGGCAAATTTCAGGTTCTCGATTTGTCCACTTTTTAGCAAAAGTCATGTCGAAATTTTCTATGAATTTCGGCATGACTTGTGCTACAAACTTGGACATATAGAGTGCCCGGGATTTGCCGCATCGGAAAGGACTCAATGTTCCTGCATGTTATTATTCATTTTATTAGGTATAGAATTAATTACTATATTTAATTGTCGGAAACATGGCTAGTAACAATGAAGGACAGGGTTCTGGTGACTGTGACAACGTCTACCGGGCGACAGAAGAATTTTTGAGGGACTCCGACAATCAAGAGTTGATGTTGGTGGGTCCGCCTGTCACATCGGAGATTGAGACTAACATCGAGACCGGCGCTGAGACTGAAACCGGCGCTGACACTGAGACCGGCATTGAGACCGTAGCTGAGACTGAGACCAGTGCTGAGACTAGGAGCCAATATAGAACCGAAAGCAAAGAGGCAAAGGCTTCCTAACAAGCTCAGGACTACTAGACTGGTGGTCACGGAGGTGGACGACGGAAATTTTGAGCCAACCGTGCCCGAGGAATCGCGCTCATGCTACGGCAATCAAATACACTGCATCGTATGGACAACCGCCACCATCAACGATGAGAAACTAAAGAAGATAGATAATATGAGGCCTTGCCTCCTAAAGAAGTTGCACCAGATATTCTTGGTTCCGGGCCAGAATGAAAAGGATTATAAAGATCCAGATAAGGACCCGGCAATGAAGAAGATAAGAAAACACGCCATGAGCAAGTTTAGCGACGCGTTGGCCGCCTCGAAAGCAAGGGTGAAATATCGGATCGTCAACAAAAAGGAACCCTTCTCCGAGATTGTAAAGGATAATCCAACAATCATGGAAGAGCACTTTGAAATATTCAAGGCAGCTTGCGAGGCCGAAGCTGCCAAAAAAAGTCAAGGTACATGAAGGGGCTTCAATAGAGGAACATTGGGAGCCACCACCTCGAAAGCCGTGGTTACGGCGGGAAGAGGTCCATATGGGCCAAGGAGGACGCGGAAGCCACGAGTCTGGGCATCCTAGACCCCTTGGCGGAGTTCACCGTCCCGCAGGAGCGTGACGTCCTCAGGGCCCGGCTCCGTTGGGACCCAGTGAAGAAGGTTTTCGAGACAAAGAGGGTCACGACGGAGTTCATGAGACTGCTAGTAATTTTAGTTTCTGACCAAATCGACTGCACGTTAGTCATATTTGTAAACGATCCTTGTGCCTTTTGCAGAGAGAGCAACACAGGATTGCGGCCGAAAGCGACTCGTTGTCTAAGGCATTGGCGAGGCCCAAGTGGGACACTCCATTCAACTGGGCATTGAACATACTAAAAGGACTCCCGGTGGAGAATCGACCATCGTATGGACGCGTTCACGGTGTCGGAGACGGCGCCGCATGGAAGAAATACTACCGTGAGACCATGGAGGAGAGAAAAGAAAGATGGAGGTTAACTAAAGAAAACAGCGACAAGAAGGTTGAGATTGCGGTTGAGAAAAATTCATCTGAGACAGTCGCAACAGTGGTAGGTTCCGCAAAATACGTGGTTGTAGATATGTCTACTACCTTGGTTCCGGCCATTTTGAATTGGACCAGGCAAAATCCAGAAAAAAATGCAGTGGACTTTCCCCTTGCTGAGTTTTTGGGGAGCAGCTTGACTAGCGTTGCACCAGCACCTGCAGCTCCTCCTGGTCCCGCACCTGCTCCCGCACCGGCTCCTGCACCTGCTCCCGCATAGGCTCCCACACCATCTCCGACACTGGACGTGCTCGGCGGTGCTTCGTCTTTGGCTGAGCTCGACGCCCTCACGGTATCAGTGACACCGGCTCTCTTCAATAAATGTATAATCTCCCGTTTTCGTTGCCTTTCAGATGTCTCACGTCACAGACTTCTCTTTGCAGTCCGACGAAACCCCATGCACCTTATTGTACACCATCGGCGACCAGAAGGTGGACGTGGGGAAGGCAATGATAATGGAGCCGAAAGAACAATTGTTGCACAGCCGGTCGATCCCCCCGGACGTCTTCAAAGTTTCCGTTGCCAGTGTCAAATCGGGCCATGAGAATTTGGCTCCTCTGGTACTAGTGGGGGATGACGACGAGACCACGCAGTAGTTTTGTGATTGTTGCAATGGGTGGGTCCTGTTGTGGCCAAAGAGTCTGCTTCGTCTGGAGGCGGTCGGGAGCACACCCACGAGCACGCAGATAGGTATGAACATCAACACCTCACCTATTCAATTAGCGTCGGCTGTCATGCTGGGTGATAGTAGAGGGGGTGAGGAAGAGGCTCCATTAGTCGTTGGTGACGTCGCCATAAATGAGGATGAGGATGATGATGACACTCAACAGTATGTCAATACTGGCGCCTACTTAGGGTTTGAGCGTCATGAGTCGGTGCCTGAATTGTCATCTCCGGAGTCTGAACGTATTATGGACAACCTTCCGGTACCAAAGAAGTCTAGGAAGAGATCGAGGAAAGGAAAAAAACTGATTCTATGATCCAGCTGCCTCAGTAGCCTCGGGTTCAAGACCATATAGATATCCCCGGTGTGGCAAAATGGCATATCGCCGGTGAACCAGTCCTACCTGAAGCAGCGATAGGGGCCAGATCGATGATGTAAGGAGACTTCATGACAATTTGTTGTAGAGAGAGAAAGGCCTCATCGCCTCAAAAATCTAGGATACCCACTCTACGTGGTTAACGTGCCGCGGCAATTTTCGTACGTCGACACATTCCCCGCTGACAAGTTTTGCCTTCGATTTGATTACATCTTCGACATGTATCACTGGAAGAAGCTGGATTTTACGTTTGTCCGCCTTTATGCCTTTCACATGAACTACCTCATCGGGGTTGAGCAGATACGTTTTATCTGTGTCGCTGACCCGTACTTCATGCACGAGAGCTTCTTGGCAGTCTGCGCAAAGCACTGTGAATTCGCAAGGGACTACCTCGTCAATTTCATGCTCATCAATAAGGACAAGGAGGCGATTCTTGTGCCTTATCATCCCCTGTAAGTCATCCGTGCGGATATCCTTCCTTCAATTTCAATCATTCATTTGCACAGTGGAGGCTAATTAATTTGAGGTGTACTTATTTTACGTAGCGGCGGGCGCGCCGTCCTCATCATCCTCTACCCCCGATACTCCCACGCTCTTTACTTGGACTCATCGAAGAACATTACCAAAAAGGATTACACCCACATCAAGTATGTTCTCAACATTGCTATCTTTTACTATGGCAAAGGGGGTGGAGAGGTCAACATAAGAAGACAAGGCACGGTATGCTCGCCTTCAGCCATAAGACCGACTTTTGCTGCATCCAACAACCGAGTGATTGTCTTAATGATGGATCCTATGTCCTACACCACATGCTGGAGTACATAAGGGATCACCAGAAGCTTCGCATGTCACCTAAATCCGGCGATGCCCATATTCTGCAATGGGCAAAGCACTTAGGAGATATCGAGGATCATCGACTTCGAGCTGAGTTCTATCACATCCAGCGCGAACTTGCCCAAATCATCATGAAGGAGGTCCTCGAAAAAACAGGGATGTTCTACGAAGAAGGAGAAATGTCGCGGAACGACGTCCGAACATGCGTAGCCTCTCAGCGTCTCGACATGAAGCCTTTCACTAAGGATGGGGACGTTCTCACTAACATGGATGAATGGCACGACATGTTGGAGTGATTGTCGATATATGACAATAAGTCCGTTTAGTCCATACTTTCTATGCGAAACTTTATTTGTGATGTTATTAAACCATCCTCCTGCTCGACTAGCAAAGATCACTCTAGTTAGGGCCTTTTGGGTACAATGAACTTTGTTATTTATGCTTATGATATGTTGCTTCTATTTTTGCCAAGTATGTCTCTTTTTGTTGCTCAACTATATATGTTGCATATCATCGACTCATGTGATGATGCAGGTGCATAGATCATTGATGGCAAAGAAGTGCTACGCCAGAGTATCTGACAGTGGCGGAGTGTCGAGCCAGTGTACCGGTTTCCGGTTTCGGCGGCAACCGAGAGTTAGTTTAGGTCACGCTAATGCGAGAGAGGGATACGAACTCATGTACTTCATAGTTCTGCTCTCACTCATAATGTAGCTCTTCTCGCGTATACCATTGTTTAGATGGATGACAATGTAGTTGCAAGTAATTGAGACTTGTATCGCTATTTTCGAGATGATGACGAGAGACCACTTTGTGTTGGATGATGATTATGATGATGACATGATTTGATGAGACTATTTGTATGTATATGCTATGATTACATTTGTATGTGTATGATATGCTAAAGTTTATTGTATAAACCCTATTCAAATACAAAACAAATATGCATAAAAAACAAGACACTAATAAAACTAGCAGTAGCGAGGGGAACAAAGTTAGCAGTAGAGCTCCATTACCAGTAGCGCTTACTTCTAAAAAGCGCTGCAGATATTAGCAACAATGCTCTTACCTAAAGCGTGCTACTGCTAGCCATGTATAGCAGTAGCATGGGATGACAGGCACTACTGCTACATGTTAGCTGTAGCGCCTTATCAGTAGCGCGACGTCTCACGCTACTTATAGGCAAATACCCGCGCTACTGCTAGGGTTTTCCCTAGTAGTGTCACCGGACATCAGAATACGCTCATTACGGTCACTATATACGTTTTGCGATGATTATACGGTCACTTGCTCACCGTTCAGCATAGGATTGCACTATGTTGACTGACCAAATAGTCTGCATGGCACTATGTTGACTAGCTAAATTGACCATGTTCCTTGCGGGTACCACCTGTCAGTTCGCATAGGAAAAAGGTCAGATAAACACAAATTTATGCAAGCGCGATAGGACTGCAACCCGTGAGCAGGAACCACCTCGTTGTGTATGTGTCTGTTAGGGCCTGATGTGTGCGCATGCACGTGTAGGTTGAGCACTTGAGTGTGAGAGTGTGTGTTGGTCGTGTGGTGTGTGCATGCATGCGTGCGTGTGTGCGTGTGAGTGTTGCGTGCGTGCGTGGCTGTGTGTGTACGTGTGAGTGTTGCCTGCGTGCGTGGCTGCGTGTGTTCATGTGTGTTGCGGCATGCAGTTCATGTGCTTGCGTGTGTGTGTGTGTATAATCACCACACTAGCTCTTGTGTGTTATAGCAGACGACTTAGCATACCAATACAAGGCCACCTTGTCCTTTGTGCCCGCGGTCATGACTTCGAACGACCGTCCAATATTTTTTTATCGTTTGTTTTCATTCTTATACACGCCGACATGTGGGCCTAATGGTAGTGAGCTAATGCTATGCAACACTAGAGGTGCCACGTCGAGCGTTTAACAGGTCAACTAGTTGTGTCTTCAGCAAATACAGAGGTGTACGGTGAGTCCGTGACTGTATAATTACCAGAAAACGTAAATGGTGACTGTAATGAGTGGATTCTGAAGTCCAATGTATGTATCATGCTTTCGCTTCAAATACAATGATTGTCATTGTATATATCGCAAGAGAAAGATGAAACATGCGTGAATGTGTTCGGGGCGTGCTTTTAGAGGACCTGGAGATAGTTTGTGTGCGTACGTGAAAGGGGCATAGAGGGGGTGTATGCGATTGAGAGAGAGATGCTCTTTGTTTCTCTTTATTATGAATAACTTTATATATAGTATAAAAATAAAAAATTCACAATGTGGAATAAATATCATTGGGGGCACCATGCAACGCAAATTAACGTTCATACTCCTCCATATAACTTTGTCTGTTGTATATATTTAGAAATTCTAAAATTATTTTTTGGCCACACTTTGTGTGGTTTTATTCAAAAGGAATGTTGTATGCAAAATAAACGTGGAGGGATTTTTAGATCAATGGGGTACGTGATGTAACATGTGTGAATGTGTAGTTGATGTATTTGGCAGGGACTAGAGTGGTCTATGTATGTATTACATATTCGAGAGAGGAATGGATAGAGGGGACGGCGGCGGCGGGGGGGGGGGGCATGGGAGAGATAGCACGAGAAATGAGAGAGGTCTAGACAGAGAGAGAGAGAGACGAATAGGGTGTCTATAACACCCCCGAGGATCATACTACAGTAATCCCCTGCTGATGGTGCCTTGTCATCACTCTTACTCTTGCTAGTCCTCATTTGCATTCAAACCAATTCAAATTCAAATCCAAGTTAATGTCAAAATACAAAACTTCTCAAACATGAAAGCTAAAATGTTCATCATGTGGAATATATTCCATAATTAATTGTGGTGGTGAACCAACTTTTTTGTAAAGTGTTTTAATGCCCTAAAGTAATTAAGTGGCAAAATCATTTATTTAAATGCTTTTTAACTTATAAAAATTCTAGACTAACTTATTTAACTAATAAACTTATGGTGGAAGTGGCCTAATTTATTATACTAATTTAGTGGTAAGTTTTACATTTTATAAAACTAAAATAATACGAAACTAAAAGGAAAACAGAAAAGCTTTAAAAAAAACAAGCCCCCCCTACATGCCGGGCCTAACGGCCCAGCTGGCCGCCGCACTGGCCGGCCCACCAGGCCCAGCCGGGCCTCCTTATCCCCACTCCACAAAACCCTAAACCTCCCTTGACCCACTGCCCCGTCATCACCTTTTCCCCGCCGGAACCCCCCTCGAGCGCCGCCCCCTCCCGGTCTCCTTCCTCTCCATGCTACACTGAACCCGTCTTCCTCGAGATCGGCCCGCGCTGCGTCCATGGCCGCCCCGACCTCCCGCCGCACGTCGTTGCCGCCGGGCTGCTAACCTCCGGCCACCCCGCACTTCCACGAGTCGCCCCGACCTCCCCTGTGAGCAGCGCCGTGTTTCCCCCTCCGTCCTCACCCTCGATTTATTGTCTGCTTCTAGCTCCACCATTGCTACAGCTTGCTGCCGCCTGGCTCGTTGTCGATGACCTAATGGTCACGGGACCATGCTCGCCGTCCCTACGCGGTGCGTCCCTACCGCACCGCGTAGGCCCCACCTAGGCGCTTAGTGCGCTCGAAAGCGAACTGTAGCCGCGCGCTCGTGCTCACCTGAGAGCCACCGCCACCTTCCATTGCCGCTCCGGCCAACCTTGGCCTCCCTGCTGCTGCCACAACCACAGGGCAACGCGCGGCGTTGCCCGCGTTCGATCCCCTCTGGCCGCGCGTCGAATGAACGCGGGAGGCGCGATCCCGAACCCCTCCGCCATCCCTGTGGTCGCCGGGGCTCTGTCGCCGGCGCGCCGCTGCGGTTTGAACCTCCCTGGGGCACCGACGGGTGTGCCCAGGGTCATTAGCCACTAACCCCAGCCCTAAAACCGCTCTGACATGTGGACCCACTCATTTTAACTAATTAGAATTAGTTTAAATTAACTCTGTTAATTAACCCAACCACTGACAGCTCAGCTCTACCTACTAATTAGACTAATCTTTAATAAGTAAATAAAAGTTGTAAATAAATTGTCTCACTGACAGACGGGACCAACTGGTCAGTTTGACCAGTCAACAGTCAAACTTTGACTGCTGACTGGGCGGCTGACTCAGCCCCCCATGGACACACATGTCGTCCTTTGTGTACATTGTTGTGTACATAGAGCTAAGGTGCACCTAGCATTTAGTCCTTATTCTTGAATTAATAATAATTTCAGAATATTGTTTAAATCTTTTAAAAATTCTTATAAAATAAATCATAGCCCAGCTCGAAAAAACTTTATACATGAAAGTTGCTTAGAGAAACGAGACGAATCCGAATACACGGTCCATTTACCCGTCAGATGCCTCTAACTATCTGAACATGGAACATTCCTCCTCCGGTCATTTGTCGGACACAGGTCCGGAACCAGGAATACCTTCCCAGTTGAATTCCCCCTTCACCTGTATCGTGCAGCACTACGTTAGTACACTACTAGCGCTGCATATTGCCATTTCATGCCTTGTGATGCCTTGTTTTCTCTGTATTTACTGTTTTTTCTCCCTCTTCTCTCCGGTAGACCCCGAGACTGATGCTGCCCCTATGATCGACTATGTCGACGACGACCCTTCTTCCCTTTTAGCGGAGCTTCCAGGCAAGCCCCCCCCGGTTTGATCATCCCGATGTCGCCCATTCCATTCTCTCATGCTTGCATTATATTTGCTACTGTAGTTGAATGTACCTATTCTGATGCATAACCTGCTTATTGAGACCTACTTGCTTTTCCTGAACTACTTAGTATAGGTTGGTTAGTGATCCATCAGTGACCCCCACCTTGTCCTTTTTGCACCTGCTTCATCATCAATGACTCGATCAACGTGATCGACGACCAGAGCCCGACACCTCACATCACATCACACCCCTTTTGTTGCTCGACTCTGCAGAGTTACCATCGAGTGTCGCGGGTGGTCCCTCATACATCACTCATGATGAGATCTCTGTAGTGTAGCTATTCAGTCATGGTCGTCGAGGGTGGTTCCTCCTTAACCACTTTAGATACGACTCTGTCGTGCAGCCCCTCAAGTGTGAGCCTTGAGGGTGGTTCCTCTTACGTTCACCTTGATGACTACATCGAGTGGAATCCATCGAGGGTGGTTCCTCAGGGTTCCCCTTGGTGTTAGACACACGGTTACTATGGTTACTAAGACTTTACACTGAACCATGTTACTAAAGACGGGTTGGCCCAGAGGGGTACCCGCGCGAGCTTAATTGCGAGTGATGTGGAGTCGGATTGACCTGGAGGGT
The DNA here is from genome assembly GCA_021437245.1 of Aegilops speltoides. Taxonomy (NCBI): domain Eukaryota; kingdom Viridiplantae; phylum Streptophyta; class Magnoliopsida; order Poales; family Poaceae; genus Aegilops; species Aegilops speltoides. The sequence goes on along the minus strand of CM038146.1, from coordinate 295,960,893 downwards.
GCCCGTGAGATAATTACGAGGCGTGGCCGGGCATTCTTAGCCCTTGTCGCAAGTCCTCGAGATGGGGCGACGGGGTCACATTTTTCGTGAGTCTCTGTTTGTTACCGCACGTTCCTAATCCACTATGATTTGGATATTTGATCCGACGGGCCTCTGGCCTGATAGCACTAACCATCACGTGGGCATAGTATGGGCGTTCTGTGTTGTATGTATCAGCCAAAGCTTAATAGACGTCAGCGACTGAGCGGCGCGCGTTGGGTTGGACTTGTAAGCACCTGCCTTTTTTAAGGAGGTAGCTAGGTCTGCTCACCGGCCGCGTTCGCAATGTGCAAGAGTTCTCGGGGCGATGGCCCATGGCCCCTGGGGGCATAGGTTTAGTTCGGCGTGCTGACCTCTCTATTTAGCTTAGGTCGGGTTGCGGCATATTGTTTGGCCGAGGCTGGGCATGACCCAGGAAAGTGTGTCCGGTCGGAGTTAATCGAGCGTGGTGGGTAAGTTGGTGCACCCCTGCAGGGAAGAAAACATCTATCGATAGCCTGTCCTACGGTAACGGACACTCGGAGTTGTATCCCGATCGATACAACTAGAATTGGATGCTGAGGCATGAAATGGATATGTGGCTCCCGGGAGTCGAGAAAGGATCTCGGGGCGTTGACAACAATATAAATATGACTTATGTTATTCTACTCTACTCCCTCCTCTTGCTGCAAGACGGTGGTTTCCGGAAGATGCTAGTCTTCCATATGACTAGCTTCTCCCCCACTTATTCTGGCATTCTACAGTTAGTCCACAGATACTACCCCTTTCATTGATACCGATGCATAAGTAGTGTAGATCCTTGCTTGCGAGTACTTTGGATGAGTACTCACGGTTGCTTTGCTACCCCTTTTCCCTCTTCTTTCTTCTTTGTGGTTGTCGCAACCAGATGGTGGAGCCCAGGATCCAGACGACCCCACCAATGACTACTACTACCCCAAGGGTGCCTACTACTACGTGGAGACCGCCAACGACCAGGAGTAGTTAGGAGGCTCCCAGGGAGGAGACCTTGCCTTTTCGATTGATGTTGCTTTTGTGCTAGCCTTCTTAAGGCAATCTTGTTTAACTTATGTCTGTACTCAGATAGTGTTGCTTCCGCCGACTCGTTTGTATTCGAGCTTTTGTATTCGAGCCCTCGAGGCCCCTAGCTTGTAATATAAAGCTTGTATTATTTTAATTTGTGTCTAGAGTTGTGTTGTGATATCTTCCCGTGAGTCCCTGTTCTTGATCGTACATATTTGCGTGTATGATTAGTGTATGATTGAATCAGGGGCGTCACATGTTCGTATCAGAGCCGACTGCCTGTAGGTAGCACCCTTTCCAACTCGTTGGTCGAAGTTGAGTCTAGTCACTAAAAACTTTTACTAACATGGCTGTGCGGCTTATGGGCCCACGTCACCATTGGGTGGTGTTAGGATCTTTTACTCCTCGTCTATACTCTGGGACTCTGATCTCTCCTCTATTCGGGTTAAATAATTTTGCAAACTCTAACATTAGGCTCTCGTAAACACTTCCTCCCGGAGAGCCCCTCAGTCTAGACGATCACTTGGTGCACCAGAAGATTTCGAAGATACTCTTTGATGTTTTCCGAAACCCTTGTGCCCTTCGTCGTTGCAATTCCATATCACCGATAAACCCACTATTGATAACCATATACAATTGCCATTCATACAATAATTCCCCGTTGATCTTGTTATTACAAGATACCCTGTAATTCTTCCAGATATTTCGAGAATCCATGATACCTATTGCATTGAAGCTCCTTTTCCACATGAATACATGTACAAATAATTCCTCACAATTACCGGGGATTTGTTCATCCCCAGTTGTTCATGGGCTTCACAAAAGTATTCAAAATACCATTCGATCTTTGGAAAATCCTCAGCAGCCTATTGTTGTTGAAATTCTTGCTTGCTTGCACTATGTTTAATCCCATAAGTCTAGTAATCTTATTGGCATCCTTTGTCCTTATCATCTTGGGTCCATTTATTCAATGTGTGCGAATGCCCGCAATCATCAGTTGATCATTTCTTTCCGGCTCAGACGTCATTTTGAACAGGAGCTGATTCTCGACCAATCAAATTGCCGTCGATTGTACCCCTAAGTCTATTCAACCTATCCATCCTTAATCAGAGCATTTGCTTCTGATGCCTTGATTTGGATATCGTAAGTCCTTTGCATTTGAGCTTTGAATCAGTCAGTTGTTTCTATAATCTGATCTCCTTGCATTCTTTCTTTTTCTGGTTGGGTACTGATGCTCACATCTGATACCTTGTGGACCACCAGATCCTTTGTTGGATCATTATCCAATAGTGCCCCTCATATTTAATCACCTTGTGTGTTCTTCCCTGATACATAATGCCTTTGGTAAGTTGTATCCTCTCCTTTTAACAACCATGCTCTACTTTTGATCTTGTGTTAATTACTCTTTATGTTTGTGGTATATGTTCCTAAGATGCCCCTATGGGTTGAACCAATGCCTTCCTTGATATGTGTAAACTCGTAAACTTCTATGGGTCAAACTCTACTAGTGTTACGCCGAATAAAATTTCTACACTACAACTTCAACTAAAGTGAGAAGTGAATTAAAGGTTGTGCACTTAAGAAGTGGGAGTCGACCTTGAACTTTGAGTTCATGCCCATGGACCCGATGTGGAACTTATCATGGAATCTTCTTGTGATAATAATAATCCCCTTGTTATAAGTTCATATGGTATCTGTGCTTGGTCCTTTACAACCATGGTTCTGACCATGGTTGTTCCCCTTTGATTTCATTTCTCGGACAATTTGAAGTGCTTGCCTTCTGCATATCAATACACATGTCCAATCTCTAATATGATATTCCTTCGAGTATTACCCTCCGGTATCTCAAGAATATCAAAGGACTATGTTGCTTCCTATGAGCTTTCATCTAGTATTGCTACTCACTAATTTCAAATTTCCCTCGGGTTATGAGTTATTAGTCACTCGAGAACACCAATGAGTGCATCAATTTTGCACTCTGAATTCAATAACTCTAAGTAATTTCGTTGCTTATGAGTTTAATAATCCTTCAACTCATTCCTAGCCTAATTAGGCTATATCATTATCGTACTAAAAAAATTAACTCTGCTACCTAGTCCTTCTTCCCGAAGCACAATTTCCGACAACGAGCTAAGCTTCCATCGATCTTCCTTGTCTTATCATTTTTCTCCTTGAACAGCAAGCTTGATTTTGAGTTTGTGTTGTACCCATGGTTCCAATAACCTTTCGCTTCATCATTCCTTTGACTTGATGTCATCGCCGGTCGATTACATCTTCATGAAATCTCTCGACAAATGTGTCGTGATCATCACCAACATTCTGAGCTGTTCCAGGGTATCAATTGAATTATTGTTGAGAAATACCATCCTTGCTCTTCGATGATTTGTGATATCATGGATGACATCCTTGACTTTACAACCAACACAGACCTGGTTGTGTTTGGTTATTCCTTATGTTCCGAGATAATCTTGGAAATGTTCCTTTGTATCTCTTGTGATCTTCAGATCCAACCTTACTTGAAACACCATATCAATGCTACCACAAAGCATGACTGTGGTATTCCGAATATCGACAAGAACATTGGTAGCACATTACCAAAGGTTTTGGATCTATCATCCGGACACCGTTGCATGGATAACATCATGAATTTCCTTGCCCCATTATCTAAATGGTGATGTACTTGTTGTTCTAACATGTATATCATGCTCTACTTTTGCTTGGGAAAACATATACTCCCAATTCTTGTGTGTAAACACATTTTTCCTTTCCATTTGTTTGTTTAAAATTTCCTGTGATCTATAGGATATAAGCAGAAATAATTCCCTGCTTATAAAACACCTCGGAGTACAATCTTGTTAGTGAGACCCCGTTACTATTGTTGATGACATTCTGGTAACCACCGATGGATGAAAACTTTTCCTATTGGTCCGCCTCGTGCAACGAGCAGGAAAATGGTTCTCTTCATCCCTCTCCCTTGGTGCCAACGTTGTTGCCAACATAACTGGCAGGCTATCCTCACACATGCCTTCATATCATGGCCGTGCAAGATGCCAGCGCCCTTCCTACTTCTAACCCACATGGTGGGCGCATAACCCATAGTTCCACAAGATCGAAACTTGACTCTCCTATACATACCTATTTTCCAAAATTGTTCCTTGCACTTGGCTTCATATGTAAACCACGAGCCACGTTCCTAGTGATCTATTCTGGTATCAGACGCGATACCTATTCCCATTGCTTTGAACCCCTTTTACCATCTGTTCAGGCTATGAATGATTGCCTACCCGGTTGAAGCTTCTTATTGCACTTCCTTACCTTGCTCTTGACGTCTTTCTTGAATTTTGGACTCAAGAGGTGCCTTTATGCCACGTTCACTGAGATAGCCCCCAGGTACCAATCTTGTGTTGAGCTCCGTCCTTCCCGAGTCTTTCCCCCTTACTCCACCTCTTAAATCTCGGGATGAGATTTCTTGTAGTGGAGGAGATTTGTAACACCCCAAGGATCATGCTACAGTAATCCCCTACTGATGGTGGCTTGTCATCACTCTTACTGTTGCTAGTCCTCATTTGCATTCAAACCAATTCAAATTCAAATCCAAGTCAATGTTGAAATACAAAACTTCTCAAACAGGAAAGCTAAAATGTTCATCATGTGGAATATATTCCATAATTAATTGTGGTGGTGAACCAACCTTTTTGTAAAGTGTTTTAATGCCCTAAAGTAATTAAGTGGCAAAATCATTTATTTAAAAGCAATAAAAGGAAAACAGAAAAGCTTAAAAAACACAAGCACCCCACCCCACACAGCGGGCCTAACGGCCCAACTGGCCGCACTGGCCGGCCCACCAGGCCCAGCAGAGCCTCCTTATCCCCACTCCACGAAACCCTAACCTTCCCTGACCCACTCCCTCCCACTCGCTCCTCCCACTCCCCCAACCGATCTAGATTGGGGCAATCGACCCCGCCAACGATCCCGCCACCTCGCCGCCTGTGGACTTTGCTGGCGCCGCCTGCCCACCGGACTGCCCCATCATCGCCTCTTCCCCACCGAAACGCCCCCTCGAGCGCCGCCTGTGGCACCCCGATCCGCATGGAGCAGGGGGGCCGACGTCGGCCGGGATAACACCGACGACGACAGTCGATGATCTGACATTCGGTATAAGAATATTCATCAAATACATGTGTATATAATTACATCAGTGATGAATATAATCTTCTGGCATAGCCCTAAGGCTACTTACATGGCAGTAGAAGTCTATTAAAATGGCGGCGGAAGTCTTGGCAGCATAACACTCTGGCTGGGCTCCACAACTCACAGGACTGGCAAGATTACGGCCTAGCAGGACGGGACAAATGAATGACCTACAAAACTGGCATGACATGCCAGGTCAGTACATTGAATGTACTTGCAAGACAACCAAATACATAGCATCCAAAGAAGCAAAAGACAAAGCAAGAACCAAGCGAATGCAACAACTAGCTCACATTAGAAACTAAGCATGGCATAATATCAACCAAAGGACATAAATCAACTAATAACATGGCATCTTCTAGTATGGCAACAACATGGTATATCAAATTTACTTCTAACATGGCAACAACAAAACTTAGCATATCATCTCTATCATATCAATCAAAGCATGGCATGGCATCATGAAACTATGCTTAAAATAAACTACCAATCATATCAAATGCAGACATAGCAGGTTAACTGTATGCAGCCATCTCATGATCTACCATGGTTCTTTAAATGCACACACAAAACTCATGCAATGCCACCAAACTTTGTGCACTGAGTGCCTCGGACTCTCTTACCAACGGTGATCACCTCATCACCAACAGAGACAAACTTGTGATCCTTACGGCAATCACAACCCGACCACATCTGGCCTGTGATCCTTACGGCGATCACAACCCGACCACATCTGGCCTGTGATCCTTACGGCGATCACAACCCGACCACATCTGGCCTATGATCCTTACAGCGATCACAACCACATTAATCAACATAATTATTTCAGGTTTATCCTCCATTTCGACCAAGACCCGATCGTGTACCCTACTACGAACTTGTGCCCATGACCGAGGACGCGGCTATCGATAGTTTAAATACACTTTGCAGAGGTAGTGCACTGTACCCACACCACAGAACCCATGGACTCGCACTCCCATTCGGGTGGACCAACGGCGTTCCGAAAAAACCGATCTACTGCCATGACACTCTCCCGGCCACTCCGAGTCACTCCCCACTGGGCTAGTCCTGGGTGGCCCCATGTCTACCTCCAGACACAACGACGACCGTCATGTCCTGATCCACTCTGGGATCCTCGGGCAAAATCAAATCAAAACCGTGCACACAAGGCTTATGTCCGCCTACCTGATCAGGATAGCGCGTGCCCATAACCTTCCCTCGTTAGAGGCACCGGAGAGAGGCACGACAATAGACCGCATTAGGGCTGTCCCATACCGGCAAATGTGGTTGCACTGGAAAAAGTTCGATTTGGCGGTACTATGACTCAATCCCATCGATGACAGAGAGGTTTTGTTATTAAGTCATATTATTATCTTCTCCATCATCAATCATCATACCAGCATTTTAACATGATTGCAGCAATGAGCATACATCATACAAATGCTTTTAACAAAACATCGGGCTTCTCAAGTGAACACTTACAACATAAAGAACATGACAATACCAAACACTAACATATCAACGGTGCATTACCATCATCATAGCATTTTATAACGATGACTTGAAAATAAATTAGAGTAGTGACATGGCATCATTAATAACACCATTCTAATTATCATGGCAAAATATATCATGAACACACAAGCATGCAAGATAAGCATATTGAAATAACTGCAGACGAAAATGATAAGAAAAAACTGCAACTACTCACACACAAGGTGCAAGCAAAGTCAACACGCAAGTTCGGGGCTCATGATAAGAGTGAAGGAAATATGCCCTAGAGGCAATAATAAAGTTATTATTTATTTCCTCATATCATGATAAATGTTTATTATTCATGCTAGAATTGTATTAACCGGAAACATGATACATGTGTGAATACATAGACAAAAACTATAGTCACTAGTATGCCTCTACTTAACTAGCTCATTAATCAAAGATGGTTATGTTTCCTAACCATAGACATGTGTTGTCATTTGATTAGTGAGATCACATCATTAGGAGAATGATGTGATTGACATGACCCATTCCGTTAGCCTAGCACTTGATCGTTTAGTATACTACTATTGCTTTCTTCATGACTTATACAAAATTCCTGCAACTATGAGATTATGCAACTCCCGTTTACCGGAGGAACACTTTGTGTGCTACCAAACATCACAACGTAACTGGGTGATTATAAAGGTGCTCTACAAGTGTCTCCGAAGGTACATGTTGGGTTGGCGTAATTCGAGATTAGGTTTTGTCACTCCGATTGTCGGAGAGGTATCTCTGGGCCCTCTCGGTAATACTCATCACCTAAGCCTTGCAAGCATTGTAACTAATGAGTTAGTTATAAGATGATGTATTACGGAACGAGTAAAGAGACTTGCCGGTAATGAGATTGAACTAGGTATTGGATACCGACGATCAAATCTCGGACAAGTAACATACCGATGACAAAGGGAACAACGTATGTTGTTATGCGGTTTGACCGATAAAGATCTTCGTAGAATATGTAGGAACCAATATGGGCATCCAGGTCCCGCTATTGGTTATTGACCGAGAATGGTTCTAGGTCATGTCTACATAGTTCTCGAACCCGTAGGGTCCGCACGCTTAACGTTTCGATGACAGTTTTATTATGAGTTTATAAGTTTTGATGTACGAAGTTTGTTGAGTCCGGATGTGATCACGGACATGACGAGGAGTCTCGAAATGGTTGAGACATAAAGATTGATATATTGGAAGCCTATGTTTGGACATCGGAATGGTTCGGGTGAAATCGACATTTACCGAGTACCGGAGGTTCTGGAACCCCGGGGTTATTGGGCCTACATGGGCCTCGAGGGAGAAGAGGAAGGAGGCGGGAGGGGCCGCGCCTCCCCTTCCTAGTCCGAATAGGACAAGGGAAGAGGCGGCGCCCGCTTCCTTCCCTCTTCCTCCTCTTTCCCCCTTCTCCTATTCCTACTAGGAAAGAGGGAGTCCTACTCCTGGTGGGAGTAGGACTCCCCCCTTGGCGCGCCCTCCTTGGCCGGTCGCCTCCTCCCCCCTGGCTCCTTTATATACGGGGGCGGGGGGGGGCACCCCATAGACACACAAGTTGATCTACGGATCGTTCCTTAGCCGTGTGCGGTGCCCCCCTCCACCATATTCCACCTCGTTCATATCGTCGTGGAGCTTAGGCGAAGCCCTGCGCCGGTAGAACATCATCATCGTCACCATGCCGTCGTGCTGACGGAACTCATCTCCGGAGCTTTGCTGGATCGGAGGCCGGAGATCGTCATCGGGCTGAACGTGTGCTGAACTCGGAGGCCCTGTACGTTCGGTGCTTGGATCGGTCGGATCGTGAAGGCGTCGACTACATCAACCGCGTTGTGCTAACGCTTCGCGCCACGGTCTCACGAGGGTGCGTGGGCGAACACTCTCCCTCTCATTGCTATGCCATCACCATGATCTTGCGTGTGCGTAGGAAAGTTATGAAATTACTCGTTCCCCAACGGTGGCATCCGAGCCTAGGTTTTATGCGTTGATGTTATATGCACGAGTAGAACACAAGTGAGTTGTGGGCGATACAAGTCATCTTGCTTACCAGCATGTCATACTTTGGTTGGCGGTATTGTGAGATGAAGCGGCCCGGACCGACATTACAGCCAGACGCTTACGCGAGACTGGTTTCACCGTTACGAGCACTCGTGCTTAAAGGTGGCTGGCGGGTGTCTGTCTCTCTCACTTTGGTCGAGTGTGGCTACGCCCGGTCCTTGCGAAGGTTAAAACAACACTAACTTGATGAACTATCGTTGTGGTTTTGATGCGTAGGTAAGAACGGTTCTTGCTAAGCCCGTAGCAGCCATGTAAAATTTGCAATAACAAAGTAGAGGACGTCTAACTTGTTTTTGCAGGGCATGTTGTGATGTGATATGGCCAAGACGTGATGCTATATTTTATTGTATGAGATGATCATGTTTTGTAACCGAAGTTATCGGCAGCTGGCAGGAGCCATATGGTTGTCGCTTTATTGTATGAAATGCAAACGCCCTGTAATTGCTTTACTTTATCACTAAGCGGTAGCAATAGTCGTAGAAGCAATAGATGGCGTAAACGACAACGATGCTACGATGGAGATCAAGGTGTCGCGCCGGTGACGATGGTGATCACGACGGTGCTTCAGAGATGGAGATCACAAGCACAAGATGATGATGGCCATATCATATCACTTATATTGATTGCATGTGATGTTTATCCTTTATGCATCTTATCTTGCTTTGATTGGCGGTAGCATTTTAAGATGATCTCTCACTAAAATTATCAAGAAGTGTTCTCCCTGAGTATGCACCGTTTCCAAAGTTCGTCGTGCCCAGACACCACGTGATGATCGGGTGTGATAAGCTCTACGTCCATCTACAATGGGTGCAAGCCAGTTTTGCACACGCAGAATACTCAGGTTAAACTTGGCGAGCCTAGCATATGCAGATATGGCCTCGGAACACGGAGACCGAAAGGTCGAGCGTGAATCATATAGTAGATATGATCAACATAGTGATGTTCACCATTGAAAACTACTCCATCTCACGTGATGATCGGTTATGGTTTAGTTGATTTGGATCACGTAATCACTTAGATGACTAGAGAGATGTCTGTCTAAGTGGGAGTTCTTAAGTAATATGATTAATTGAACTTAAATTCATCATGAACTTAGCACCTGATAGTATTTCGCTTGTCTATGTTTGTTTGTAGATAGATGGCTCGTGCTGTTGTTCCGTTGAATTTTAATGCGTTCCTTGAGAAAGCAAAGTTGAAAGATGATGGTAGCAATTACACGGATTGGGTCCGTAACTCGAGATTATCCTCATTGCTGCCTGAGAAAAGTTACGCCTGGAAGCACCGCTGGGTGCCGAACTGCTTCTTGATGCAACCGGCGATGTTAAGAACGTCTGGCGAGCAAAGCTGATGACTACTCTATAGTTCAAGTATGCCATGCTTTACGGCTTAGAACCGGGCCTTCAACGACGTTTTGAGCGTCATGGAGCATATGAGATGTTCGAGAGTTGAAGTTAATATTTCAAGCAAATGCCGGATTAAGAGATATGAAGTCTCCAATAAGTTCTACAGCTGCAAGATGGAGGAGAATAGTTACGTCGGTGAGCATATACTCAAAATGTCCGGGTATAATAATCACTTGATTCAGCTGGGAGTTAATCTTCCGGATGATAGCGTCATTGACAGAATTCTCCAATCACTGCCACCAAGCTACAAGAGCTTTGTGATGAACTATAATATGCAAGGGATGAACAAAACTATTCCCGAGCTCATCGCAATGCTAAAAGCTGCGGAGGTAGAAATCAAGAAGGAGCATCAAGTGTTGATGGTCAACAAGACCACTAGTTTCAAGAAAAAGGGCAAAGGGAAAAAGAAGGGGAACTTCAAGAAGAACAGCAAGCAAGTTTCTGCTCAAAGAAGAAACCCAAGTCTGGACCTAAACCTGAAACTGAGTGCCTCTACTGCAAGCAGACTGGTCACTGGAAGCGGAACTACCCCAAGTATTTGGCGGATAAGAAGGATGGCAAAGTAAACAAAGGTATATGTGATATACATGTTATTGATGTGTACCTAACTAGAGCTCGTAGTAGCACCTGGGTATTTGATACTGGTTCTGCTGCTAATATTTGCAACTTCAAGCAGGGGACTACGGAATAAGCGAGCATCGCCCAGGGCGAGGTGACGATGCGCGTGGGAAACGGTTCCAAAGTCGATGTGATCGCGGTCGGCACGCTACCTCTACATCCACCTTCAGGATTAGTATTAGACCTAAATAATTGTTATTTGGTGCCAGCGTTGAGCATGAACATTATATCTGGATCTTGTTTGATGCGAGACGGTTATTCATTTAAATCAGAGAATAATGGTTGTTCTATTTATATGAGCAATATCTTTTATGGTCATGCACCCTTGAAGAGTGGTCTATTTTTATTAAATCTCGATAGTAGTGATACACATGTTCATAGTGTTGAAACCAAAAGATGCAGAGTTGATAACGATAGTGCAACTTACTTGTGGCACTGCCGTTTGGGTCATATTGGTGTAAAACGCATGAAGAAACTCCATACTGATGGACTTTTGGAATCACTTGATTATGAATCACTTGGTACTTGCGAACCGTGCCTTATGGGCAAGATGACTAAAACGCCGTTCTCTGGAACTATGGAGCGAGCAACTGATTTATTGGAAATCATACATACTAATGTTTGTGGTCAATGAATGTTGAGGCTCATGGCGGTATCGTTATTTTCTCACCTTCACAGATGATTTGAGCAGATATGGGTATATCTACTTAATGAAACACAAGTGCGAAACATTTGAAAAGTTCAAAGAATTTCAGAATGAAGTGGAAAATCATCGTAACAAGAAAATAAAGTTTCTACGATCGATCGTGGAGGAGAATATTTGAGTTCTGAGTTTGGCCTAGACTTGAAACAATGTGGAATAGTTTAGCAACTCACGCCACCGAACACCACAGCGAAATGGTGTGTCCGAGCGTCGTGTCGTACTTTACTTGATATGGTGCGATCTATGATGTCTCTTCTTGATTTACCGCTATCGTTTTGGGGTTATGCTTTAGAGGCGGCCGCATTCACGTTAAATAGGGCACCATCAAAATCCGTTGAAACGACGCCTTATGAACTATGGTTTGGCAAGAAACCAAAGTTGTCGTTTCTTAAAGTTTGGGGCTGCGATGCTTATGTGAAGAAACTTCAACCAGATAAGCTCGAACCCAAATGAGAGAAATGTGTCTTCATAGGATACCCAAAAGAGACTGTTGGGTACACCTTCTATCACAGATCCGAAGGCAAGACATTCGTTGCTAAGAATGGATCCTTTCTAGAGAAGGAGTTTCTCTCGAAAGAAGTGAGTGGGAGGAAAGTAGAACTTGATGAGATAACTGTATCTACTCCCTTATTGGAAAGTAGTTCATTACGAGAACCGATTCCTGTGACAACTACACCAATTAGTGAGGAAGCTAATGATAATGATCATGAAACTTCGGATCAAGTTTCTACTGAACCTCGTAGTTCTACCAGAGTAAGATCCGCACCAGAGTGGTACGGTAATCCTATTCTGGAAGTCATGTTACTTGACCATGATGAACCTACGAACTATGAGGAAGCGATGATGAGCCCAGATTCGCAAAATGGCTAGAAGCCATGAAATCGAGATGGGATCCATGTATGAAAACAAAGTATGGACTTTGGTTGACTTTCCGATGATCGGCAAGCCATTGAGAATAAATGGATCTTTAAGAAGAAGACCGACGCTGATGGTAATGTAGCTGTCTATAAAGCTCGACTTGTTGCAAAAGGTTTTCGACAAGTTCAAGGGGTTGACTACGATGAGACTTTCTCACCCGTAGCGATGCTTAAGTCTGTCGAATCATGTTAGCTATTGCTGCATTTCATGATTATGAAATTTGGCAAATGGACGTCAAGACTGCATTCTTGAATGGATTTCTAGAAGAATAGTTGTATATGATGCAGCCGGAAGGTTTTGTTGATCCAAAAGGTGTTGACAAAGTGTGAAAGCTCCAGCGTTCCATTTATGGACTGGTGCAAGCATCTCGGAGTTGGAATAAACGCTTTGATAGTGTGATCAAAGCATATGGTTTTATCTGAGACTTTTGGAGAAGCTGTATTTACAAGAAAGTGAGTGGGAGCTCTGTAGCATTTCTAATTTTATATGTAGATGACATATTATTAATTGGAAATGATATAGAATTTCTGGATAGCATAAAGGGATACTTGAATAAAAGTTTTTTAATGAAAGACCTCGGTGAAGCTGCTTACATATTGGGCATCAAGATCTATAGAGATAGATCAAGACGCTTAATAGGACTTTCACAAAGCACATACCTTGACAAAATTTTGAAAAAGTTCAAGATGGATCAGGCAAATAAAGGTTTCTTGCCTGTGCTACAAGGTGTGAAGTTGAGTCAAACTCAATGCCCGACCACAGCAGAAGATAGAGAGAAAATGAAAAATGTTCCCTATGCTTCAGCCATAGGCTCTATCATGTATGCAATGCTGTGTACCAGACCTGACGTATGCTTAGCAATAAGCTTGGCAGGAAGGTACCAAAGTAATCTAGGAGTGGATCACTGGACAGCGGTCAAGAACATCCTGAAATACCTGAAAAGGACTAAGGATATGTTTCTCGTATATGTGGGTGACCAAGAGCTAGTCGTAAATGGTTATGTCGATGCAAGCTTTGACACTGATCCGGACGATTCAAAATCGCAAACCGGATACGTGTTTTTAAATGGTGGAGCTATAAGTTGGTGCAGTTCTAAACAAAGCGTTGTGGCGGGATCTACATGTGAAGCGGAATACATAGCTGCTTCGGAAGCAGCAAATGAAGGAGTCTGGATGAAGGAGTTCATTTCCGATCTAGGTGTCATACCTAGTTCATCGGGACCAATGAAGATCTTCTGTGACAATACTGGTGCAATTGCCTTGGCAAAGGAATCCAGATTTCACAAGAGGACCAAGCACGTCAAGAGAAGCTTCAATTCCATTCAGGACTAAGTCCAAGTGGGAGACATAGAGATTTGCAAGATACATACGGATCTGAATGTTGCAGACCGTTGACTAAGCCTCTCTCACGAGCAAAACATGATCAGCACCAAGACTCCATGGGTGTTAGAATCATTACTATGTAATCTAGATTATTGACTCTAGTGCAAGTGGGAGACTGAAGGAAATATGCCCTAGAGGCAATAATAAAGTTATTATTTATTTCCTCATATCATGATAAATGTTTATTATTCATGCTAGAATTGTATTAACCGGAAACATGATACATGTGTGAATACATAGACAAAAACTATAGTCACTAGTATGCCTCTACTTAACTAGCTCATTAATCAAAGATGGTTATGTTTCCTAACCATAGGCATGTGTTGTCATTTGATTAGTGAGATCACATCATTAGGAGAATGATGTGATTGACATGACCCATTCCGTTAGCCTAGCACTTGATCGTTTAGTATACTGCTATTGCTTTCTTCATGACTTATACAAAGTTCCTACAACTATGAGATTATGCAACTCCCGTTTACCGCAGGAACACTTTGTGTGCTACCAAACGTCACAATGAATCGGGTGATTATAAAGGTGCTCTCTGGTGTCTCCGAAGGTACATGTTGGGTTGGCGTAATTTGAGATTAGGTTTTGTCACTCCGATTGTCGGAGAGGTATCTATGGGCCCTCTCGGTAATACTCATCACCTAAGCCTTGCAAGCATTGTAACTAATGAGTTAGTTATAAGATGATGTATTACGGAATGAGTAAAGAGACTTGCCGGTCGGAGATTGAACTAGGTATTGGATACCGACGATCAAATCTCAGGCAAGTAACATACCGATGACAAAGGGAACAACGTATGTTGTTATGCGGTTTGACCGATAAAGATCTTCGTAGAATATGTAGGAACCAATATGGGCATCCAGGTCCCGCTATTGGTTATTGACCGAGAATGGTTCTAGGTCATGTCTACATAGTTCTCGAACCCGTAGGGTCCCACGCAACAACGTTTCGATGACAGTTTTATTATGAGTTTATAAGTTTTGATGTACCAAAGTTTGTTCGGAGTCTCGGATGTGATCACGGAGATGACGAGGAGTCTCGAAATGGTCGAGACATAAAGATTGATATATTGGAAGCCTATGTTTGGACATCAGAATGGTTCCGGGTGAAATCGGCATTTTACCGGAGTACCGGGAGGTTACCGGAACCCCACGGGGGGTTATTGGGCCTACATGGGCCTCGAGGGAGAAGAGGGAAGGAGGCGGGGAGGGCGCGCCCCCCTTCCTAGTCCGAATAGGACAAGGGAAGGCGGCACCCCTTTCCTTCCCTCTTCCTCCTCTTCCCCTTCTCCTATTCCTACTAGGAAGAGGAGTCCTACTCCGGTGCAGTAGGAATCCCCCTTGGCGCCCTTCTTGGCGGCCGCCTCCTCCCCAGCTCCTTTATATCTGAGGCGGGGGCACCTATAGACACACAAGTTGATCTATGGATCGTTCCTTAGCCGTGTGCGGTGCCTCCCTCCACCATATTCCACCTCGCTCATATCGTCGCGGAGCTTAGGCGAAGCCCTGCGCCGGTAGAACATCATCATCATCACCACGCCGTCGTGCTGACGGAACTCATCTCCGGAGCTTCGCTGGATCGGAGGCCGGAGATCGTCATCGAGCTGAACGTGTGCTGAACTCGGAGGCCCCGTACGTTCGGTGCTTGGATCGGTCGGATCGTGAAGTCGTACGACTACATCAACCGCGTTGTGCTAACGCTTCCGCTTATGGTCTACGAGGGTACGTGGACGAACACTCTCCCCTCTCGTTGCTATGCCATCACCATGATCTTGCGAGTGCGTAGGAAAATTTTGAAATTACTACGTTCCCCAACAAAGAGGTTGGCTTGCCTGGGGGTCGACAAATACTCTGGGAAGAAGTGAGCAACGACCGCGGAAAAATTTGCCAGAAACAGTTCTCTCTCGGAGGGGGCTCGATCGGAGTTACGAGGAAAAAGATACGGACGTTTAAAACTTAGGGACTAATCTGTAAAAATACTTCTAGGCCCCTGACAGTTTTAAACCGAACGTGTCTTTTCTTAAATACGTCTTCGGTCCAGAGAAACAGCTTGGCGGCGGGGCGCTTTCACTTATCCACATGGCGAAGACCGGTCAAAAGGCGATGGCGGGGCGGGCTTCAGCGGTTGAGCAGTGGGGCGAGGCCCGCTGGCGTGTTAACGCGCCAGCTGACCGGCTCCTTCTTCGCTCGAGCGCACGACCGGCCGAGGCACTGGACCGCCTTGACGGCGATTGCCAGCGGCTCCGACCACCGCAGATGACGGCCGACCCACCCACGTGTTCAGGAGAGAGAGGAGCATCCCGTGGTGGTCTTCGTCGCCGGCGACGAGCACTGGAGAGGGAGCAGCAGGGGCCGCAGCGGAGAGGGCTTCGTCCTCGGGTGGACTCGATGCTTTGGCGAGGGAATGAGGAGGTTGAGGCTATGGGGAAGGTCGCTGGACTTTGGGGGATGCGGTGGTGGAGGAAGAATAGAGAGGGGACGCCCTGGTCGCCGGAACCAGAGAGGTCCGAGGCGGCGACCATGGCGATGGGGAGGAGATGAAGAGGCTCCGAGCGATGGGGAGAGCTGCGGGGAGGCTTGGGGACTACGAGGGGGCTCGGGAGCTGCTTAAATAGCCGCGGAGGAGCTCGAGGGAGGAGGGGGCAAGGTGGCACGTGGCGGGCCACGTCTCCAAGTGTCGGCGACGGCGCAGTCATCAGCAGTCGCGGCCAAGGCTCACGGGGACGCACGGGAAGGCGACGAGGGGATCACGACGAGGGCCAGAGGCTCACAGAGCAACGCAACGCCAAGGGGGCTCTGGGAGGAAGAAGACAGAGGAGGAAGACGACGGGCTCACGGGCACGCACTGCTCGAGCTTTGGCATGGCTCGCCGGAGAAGAAAACGGAGGGGGAGCTTTGGCATGGCTCAACGGAGGGGGAGCGGGGTCCAGGCGAACGGCGACGATGATGCGGAGCTGCTGGACATTAATGGCGAGGTCAGGGACGGTCGGAGCAGCGCTACCGATGAGAACTGTGGCTAGACCACAGTTTTGGCTGGCTGCACTCATGGTCACCACTGGCATGGCGTGCTCTGGAGATTTTACTGGTGTTAAACCATGTCTACTGTGTAGTCCTTCCCGAGTGGATTATTACCACGGTAAACCTACGGGCAGTGACAAAGTGAGCTGAGTAAAACAAGCTCCACAAGTTTGCTGTTGCAAACTTGGCCACACTCTAGAGATAAAACCAGAGAGGGTAAACGGTAGAATTGATGTCTGGTAGGCTTAGTGTAGCAAGGACTACGGTCCTGGGGTTTTGGGGTCATTAGCTAAAGGATTAGCATAGCTGCAGTACAAACGCCAAATCTGGTCCAGAAAACAAAAGAGGAGGAAGCACTCACTAGGAGTGTTGGATTGAGCTATAACTTGGCAAATCCTGATGATTGAGTCATAGGTAGATGCTGTAAAATGATCAACCCAAATGGACTTGCCAAATTGGTACTTTCTTCACAAGCATTACTTTGGACCAGAAGCTTGAGAAAATCCTAGGAAAATATTGGCTAAATGAAATTAGCCAAACTCTTGGGTTGGTGGGTTATATGGATAGGAGAAGGCTTGGAATTATTTTCAGCCATAATGGAGCAAGATAAAATATACTTGCTTCACAAACTGAAATTTTGGACAGAGAACGAGAATTGCTCCTGTGCTCACATAGCTCAATTAAATGAGCTGAATTTGGGTGAAGGCTAATGATTTGGAATACTTGAGAAGAAGGCAAAGTTTCATCCCATTTGGAAACTCTATGAAGGTACTTCCTTCACAAAGTGACAATCTGGTCAGAAACTTTGAAAAATTGCACAGGGATCTAGGATGATTGGGTTGAGCTCATCTTTGGTATCCATGGGTGATTTATCAATATTAATCACCCTACAAATTGCAGCTCAAATGGAGTTAGGAATAAAGCACTTCCTTTGCAAAATTTCAAAGAAGGCAGAAACTTGCATTGGATCATGTGCCCAATTTTTGACTTGTTGAACATGAGATCAAGATGGAACTAGTGATAATATAGCAAGGGAAAGCTCCACAATTTATGTGAGAACTTTCCCAGCTATAAGAATAGTAGTTCCTTTAGAAAATGGCAGAAATACAATATTGGTATTAAATAGGAAAATGCAATTTTCCTTATTTAATTATGGCCAATATGATTGCCAGAGCTTGGGTTAGGCATAATTATCAACTCCACCAATTCACATGAATTTAGGAGATGTCTAGCTATGCCTTTTGATTTTATTCCTCAGAAAGGCAAGAAAAGGAATAAATCATAATTCAAAAATATTGCATGGGAGTTGGCAATATTTTTGCATATCCAATTTTGCAAAGGATAGAAGGGCCTCTGGGAACAGATGGGATGATCAACAGATCAAGGAAAATTATAGCCCCTTTGAAATCACAAAGGGCATATTCAAACCCCTAAAATTTGGAATTAGGGTTTGAGATGGTTTAAGATGATGCAACTGAGGTCTTGCCCACTGAAAAAGACATGAGCAAGTTTTGAAAGGTTGGAAATGATAAGAAATCTTAGAGTCATCCAACAAACTCAGGAGAAAGATATGAAAAATGAGTGCCAGGAAGAAATAACAGCACAAAAATTGATAACCCAATTTTGGGACTGTTACAAACCTTCCCTCCCTTAAAAGAATCTCGTCCTTGAGATTCCTAGGGTTACAGCACAAAGAAAAGATAACCACTCCGGGGAAAAATCTCTGGGTTAAAATTTAACCCTTTGATTGAAGTTGAACGAGTTGGGGCTCCGATAATTGGTACACCCAGGGAGAGATATGGGAAAACATGGTTATATCCACGGCTAGGGGCACTCGAGATCAAACTCTCGCAAAATTGCTAGATGCACCCAGTGAACAGTGGACTCACCTGCTGACAAGTGGGTCCAAGGCCCACTGGCAGCCTCCTTCTTCTACCTCCGGCTAACTGCTTCTCCCGTGCTGCTGCTTTGCGTGCGGCTTGGCGCAGAGCGCATATAGCTCCTAGGGCGATGAGGACCCTAGTGCCATAGTGCGCGGCGTGCACGACGCCGATGTAGCGAGCACTCACGTCGCGGCCCAGCACCTTGTCATCACTGATCACAGATTCGCCTCCTGGACGCCATTGATCGGGCGACGAGCGAGTTTCCTGGACTCCGCTCACCGTACACCGGGGTTGGGCTATGAAAACGGCAGCGCGGCTCACATCCAACACACAAACACAACGCCACACTACTACCTCTTCGGTTTGAGCGAGATTGAGCCGAGCTCCTTCGGCGAGGAGGTGTTCTTGGTGGCGCTATGGTTGTTCCTCGCGGCACTGCTGGGCATGCTGGTCGGCTCGTCGATCCTCCTGGTGATACTCATTAGGAATGAGCGAGCTCGAGACAATGCGCGGCTAGTGGCTCGAGGTGTGGAAGAAGATGGTGCATGGGGTGTTTCTCCGCCATGCTTGGCCCTCCGTCGCTTTGCGCCGGCGGCGTAATCGCGTGCTGCGATGGAGTGGTGGTGGCAACTTGCGGTGCCATGCAAGGTAGTGAGGGTGGTGGTGACAGGGGTCCAGATGCAGGTGAGGTGGCTACGCCAGCTCAGAAATCAGTTTAGGGCACGGGAAAAATTTCGCAGATTGCTCCACGAAATGTAGGTGTCGAGGTAGAATCGGAGTTAAAATCTGTATCGGGGAGTTGTAATGGATCGCGAGAAATAAAGCTGGCAGTGTTTCTTCAGAAACACAATTGGGTTCATGAAAAATAATGGGGGACGAGAAATGGCTAGATGAAAATAGCCTCTTCGATGTTCTGGGTTTGGAAAATCTGGCACACGGGGTGTGCACAGATGGAGAGGGATATGTGACTTTGCATTCCCCCGAGTACTGCTCAACTGTACTCGTGGGTGAACCGGGTATGCGTGCAGTATGCAGTAAACTCTAAACAAACAGACAGATGCAATAAATAGGCAACGAAAAAAAAAACACCAGACAAATCACACTAAGGTGTTTTAATGCTAGTGGGTATATATACTCCTGGCATACATATACCTACACCAGCGCGCATTTTATTAGAGACTCGGAACGAGTCAATGTTGTTTTTAGTGTATGTGTTCTACTGATTAAAATCTTGTTAGCAAACATTGCCAACCCTATCAAACATTTCTGCTTGACAGAGAGACAAGCAAAAACAAACAAACAAACAAAAGCAAACAAGCAAATAACAAAGCATACAGGTTACAACAGTACCAACATACATCAAAGCACAAACGCACTACACGCTAATCGAAACTACTCACTCCGGGATACATGGTTCCATCCTCATATCGGTGAACCGACAGACGGATCTACTAGCAAGAACCACGGACTGCGTGACTGAAGTCAGGCAGAAGACTGGCCTTGCTGGGGCTCTCCTAGAGGACGAAGACTGAGCCAATCTCCATCTTCATCGTCTGACACTTCTATGGGCTGTGGGGCTGGAATTGCTCCAGGAAAATGTTGCTGATGGATCCGGAGAAGAGACTTGTCGAGGGTGATGATGTTTGGATTGGACCACATCATAGGTTGAGAGGATAGCACTGGTTGAGAGGATAGCACTGGTTCAGATGGCATTGGGCCAACAGCTTGAGAAGCGAAATTACGAGCCTCATGGTAGGCTTCCTTGACAACTCGTACCGCATTATTGCCCATGGCTCTAAAATCGGGAAGCAGCATTGAAATCAACATCCCCTGGGCAGTGATGTATTGCACCAGGCGAGCGATTGCAGGATCATCGCCTTGGCTAACGGAAGAAGGCTGCATTACTGCGTTTGACACAGTGGGGAAAAAGCAGAACTCCCGCCTTGTTGCTACATGCAGGAAGTTGGTTCGGTGATGAAGGATAGCCTCCACAGCAGCGGCTTGAATGGCTAAACTAGAGGTAGGCATGGCTCTACCCTGTAAAACCAAAGGCTAGACATCTGCTGCAGGGCCTAGGCTGATGTGCACTCTTGCAACAAAGCGATGAAGGTGAGGGACGGGTGTCGATTGGAACACATGGTAATCGGGGCTAGTCTTACCGCAAAATGCTTTGGTGAGCATCTCGGCAAGAGGGGGTGGAAAACCAAGGTGATTGACGGCATAGGTGCGGGTGTAGTACGTGGGAGTTTTGGAGCTGCTAGCCATGGCTGGGGAGCTACTAGCTAAGCTTCTCTGCAGGGACATGGCGGACTGAGGAGCGAGCGATACGGCTAGCGGAAAGGGCATTTATAGGCATCTACGCGGGACAGGCCCACATGGTGTGGCCCCTTTCCCTTAATGGCGAAGGGAAAGCGGTGCGGCCGACCAGAAAGGATAGGGTTGCTACTTGCTCCACGGATAACTAGGCGGGGACAGCGGGGTGAGGACGTGTCGGTCCCGACTGCGCCAGCTGTTGATTAACAGTGGCCATGCCGGATGCCAGGGATGGATCAAATCCCTTAGGGTCATTACGGGTTGATGGTGGCGGCGATCTAATGCTAGGATAATCTATGCCAGCATGGCTGCTCTGATACCAAGCCTTGTGGCACCCCGATCCGCATGGAGCAAGGGGCCTTCGCATGTCAGCCCAGGATAACACCTGACGCATGACAGGTCCATGATACAGCATTCCAGATACAAGAATATTCATCAAATACATGTGTATATAATTACATCAGTGATGAATATAATCTTCTGGCATTGCCCTAAGGCTATTTACATGGCAGCGGAAGTCTATTAAAATGGTGGCGGAAGTCTTGGCAGCATAACACTCTGGCTGGGCTCCACAACTCACAGGACTGGCAAGATTACGGCCTAGCACGACAAGACAAATGAACGACCTACAAAACTGGCATGACATGTCAGGTCAGTACATTGAATGTACTTGCAAGATGACCAAATACATAGCATCCAAACAAGCAGAAGACAAAGCAAGAAACAAGCGAATGCAACAACTAGCTCATATCAGAAACTAAGCATGACATAATATCAACCAAAGGACATAAATCAACTAACATCATGGCATCTTCTAGCATGGCAACAACATGGTATATCAAATTTACTTCTAACATGGCAACAACAAAACATAGCATATCATCTCTATCATATCAACCAAAGCATGGCATGGCATCATGAAACTATGCTTAAAATAAACTACCAATCATATCAAATGCAGACATAGCAGGTTAACTGTATGCAACCATCTCATGATCTACAATGGTTCTTTAAATGCACACATAAAACTCATACAATGCCACCAAACTTTGTGCACTGAGTCCCTCGGACTCTCTTACCAATGGTGATCACCTCATCACCAACAGAGACAAACTTGTGATCCTTACGACAATCACAACCCGACCACTTTTGGCCCGTCATCCTTACGGTGATCACAACCCGACCACATCTAGCCTGTGATCCTTACGGCGATCACAACCCGACCACATCTAGCCTGTGATCCTTAAGGCGATCACAACCACATTAATCAACTTAATTATTTCAGGTTTATCCTCCATTTCGACCAAGAGCCGATAGTGTACCCTACTACGAACTTGTGCCCATGACCGAGGACGCGACTATCATAGTTTAAATACACTCTGCAGGGGTAGCGCACTGTACCCACACCACAGAACCCATGGCCTCGCACTCCCATTCGGGTGGACCAACGGCGTTCTGACAAAACCGATCTACTGCCATGACACTCTCCCGGCCACTCCGACTCACTCCCCACTGGGCTAGTCCTGGGTGGCCCCGTGTCTACCTCCAGACACAATGACCACCGTCGTGGCCCAATCCACTCTGGGTTCCTCGCTCAAAATCAAATCAAAACCGGGCACACAAGGCTTATGTCCGCCTACCTGATCAGGGTAGTGCGCGCCCATAACCTTCCCTTGTTAGAGGAACTGGCGAGAGGCACGGCAATAGACCGTATTAGGGCTGTCCCATACCAGCAAATGTGGTTGCACTAGAAAAAGTTCGATTTGGCAGCACTATGACTCGATCCCATCGATGACGGAGGGGTTTTGTTATTAAGTCATATTATTATCTTCTCCATCATCAATCATCATACCAGCATTTTAACATGAATGCAGCAATGAGCATACATCATAAAAATGCCTTTAACAAAACATCGGGCTTCTCAAGTGAACACTTACAACATAAAGAACATGACAATACCAAATACTAAGATATCCACGGTGCATTACCATCATCATAGCATTTTATAACGATGACTTGAAAATAAATTAGAGTAGTGACATGGCATCATTAATAACAACATTCTAATTATCATGGCAAAATATATCATGAACAGACAAGAATGCAAGATAAGCATAATGAAATAACTGCAGACGAAAACGATAAGAAACAATTGCAACTACACACACAAGGTGCAAGCGAAGTCAACATGCAAGTTCGGGGCTCATGATAAGAGGTTGGCTTGCTTGGGGGTCGACAAATACTTCGGGAAGAAGTGAGAAACGACCGTGGAAATTTTTTCCGGAAACAGTTCTCCCTCGGAGGGGGCTCGATCGGAGTTACGAGTAAAAAGATATGGACGTTTAAAACTCAGGGACTAATCTGCAAAAATACTTCTACAAACAGGTCCCTCGCACTTTTAAACCGAACGCGTCTTTTCTGAAATACGTCTTTGGTCCAGAGAAACGGCTTGGCGGCGGGGCGCTTTCACTTATCCACGTGGCGAATACCGGGTCAAAGGGTAGAGGCGAGGCCGGGCTTCAGTGCAGCTGACAGGTGGGGCCGAGGGTCCCGCCTGGCCAGGTCAACGCGCCAGCCGGCCGGCTCCTTCTTCTCCGCTCGAGCGCACGACCGGCCGAGGCACTGGACTGCCTCGACGGTGATTGCCGGCGGCTCTGGCCACCGCAGACGACGGCCGACCCACCCACGTGTTCAGGAGAGAGAAGAGCATCCCGTGGTGGTCTCCGTTGCCGTCGACGAGCACTGGAGAGGGAGCAGCAGGGGCCGCGGCGGAGAGGGCTTCGGCCTCAGGTGGACTCGGTGCTCCGGCAAGGGAATGAGGAGGCTGAGGCTACGGGGAGGGTCGCCGGACTTTGGGGGATGCGGTGGTGGAAGAAGAATAGCGAGGGGACGCCCTGGTCGCTGGAACCAGAGAGGTCCGAGGCGGCGGCCATTACGATGGGGAGGAGATGGAGAGGCTCTAAGCAAGGGGGAGATGTGTGGGGAGGCTTGGGGACTGCGAGGGGGGCTCGGGAGCTGCTTAAATAGCCGCGGAGGAGCTCGAGGGAGGAGGGGTGAGGTGGCACGCGGAGGGCAACGTGTCCACGCGTCGGCGATGGCGCAGTCGTCGGCAGTCGCGGCCAAGGCTCACGGGGACACACGGGAAGGCGACATGGGGATCACGAAGAGCGCCAGAGGCTCACGGAGCAACGCAACGCCAAGGGGGCTCAGGGAGGAAGAAGACTGAGGAGGAAGACGACGGGCTCACGGGCACGCACTACTCGAGCTTTGGCATGGCTCGCCGGAGAAGAAAACAGAGGGGGAGCGGGGTCCAGGTGAACGGCGATGACGATGCGGAGCTGCTGGACATTAATGGCGAGGTCAGGGACGGTCGGAGCAGTGCTACCGATGAGAACAGTGGCTAGACCACCGTTTTGGCTGGTTGCACTCGTGGTCACCACTGGCATGGCATGCTCTCGAGATTTTACTGCGGTTAAACCATGTCTACCGCGTAGTCCTTCCAGATTGGATTAATACCACGGTAAAGCTACGGGCAATGACAAAGTGAGCTGAGTAAAACAAGCTCCACAAGTTTGCTGTTGCAAACTTGGCCACACTCTTGAGATAAAAACCAGAGAGGGTAAACGGTAGAATTGATGTCTGGTAGGTTTAGGGTAGCAAGGACTACGGTCCTGGGGGTTTTGAGGTCATTAGCTAAAGGATTTAGCATAGCTGCAGTGCAAATGCCAAATCTGGTCCAGAAAATAAAAGAGGAAGAAGCACTCACTAGGAGTGTTGTATTGAGCTATAACTTGGGAAATGCTCATGATTTGGTCATAGGTAGATGCTGTAAAAAGATCAACCCAAATGGACTTGCCAAATTGGTACTTTCTTCACAAGCATTACTTTGGACCAGAAGCTTGAGAAAATCCTAGGAAAATATTGGCTAAATGAACTTAGCCAAACTCTTGGATAGGTGGGTTATATGGATAGGAGAAGGCTTGGAATTATTTTCAGCCATAATGGAGCAAGATAAAATATACTTGCTTCACAAACTGAAAATTTGGACAGAGAACAAGAATTGCTCCCGTGCTCACATAGCTCAATGAAATGAGCTGAATTTGGGTTAAGGCTAATGATTTGGAATAGCTGAGAAGATGGCAAAGTTTCATCCCATTTGGAAACTCTATGAAGGTACTTCCTTCACAAAGTGACAATCTGGTCAGAAACTTTGAAAAATTGCACAGGGATCTAGGATGATTGGATTGAGCTCATCTTTGGTATCCATGGGTGATTTATCAATATTAATCACCCTACAAATTGCAGCTCAAATGGAGTTAGGAATAAAGCACTTCCTTTGCAAAATTTCAAAGAAGGCAGAAACATGCATTGGATCATGTGCCCAATTTTTGACTTGTTGAACATGATATCAAGATGGAACTAGTGATTATATAGCAAGGGCAAGCTCCAAAATTTATGTGAGAATTCTCCCAGCTATAAAAATAGTAGTTCCTTTAGAAAATGGCAGAAATGCAACATTGGTATTAAATAGAAAATGGCAATTTTCCTTATTTAATTATGGCCAATATTATTGCCAGAGCTTGGGTTAGGCATATTTATCAACTCCACCAATTAACATGAATTTAGGAGATGTCTAGCTATGCCTTTTGATTTTATTCCTCAGAAAGGCAAGAAAAGGAATAAATCATAATTCAAAAATATTGCACGGGACTTTGCAATATTTTGCATATCCAAGTTTGCAAAGGATAGAAGGGTCTCTGGGAATAGATGGGATGATCAACAGATCAAGGAAAATGATAGCCCCTTTGAAATCACAAAGGGCATATTCAAACCCCTAAAATTTGGAATTAGGGTTTGAGACGGTTTAAGATGATGCAACTGAGGTCTTGCCAACTGAAAAAGACATGAGCAAATTTTGAAAGGTTGGAAATGACAAGAAATCTTAGAGTCATCCAAAACACTCAGGAGAAAGATTCGAAAAATGAGTGCGAGGAAGAAATAACAGCACAAAAATTGATAACCCAATTTCGGGTCTGTTACACCGCCCCCTCCTGGTCTCCTTCCTCTCCATGCTACACTGTGCCCGTCTTCCTCGAGCTCGGCCCACGCTGCGTCCATGGCCGCCCCGACCTCCTGCCGCACGTCGTCGCCGTCGGGCTGCTCACATCCAGCCACCCCGTAGTTCCTCGAGTCGCCCCCGAGCTCCCCTGTGAGCAGCTCCGCGTTTTCCCGTCCGTCCTCCCCCTTGATTTGCTGTTGCTGCTGCTAGCTCCAGCATTGCCGTAGATTGCTACCGCCTGGCTCGTTGCCGATGACCTAACGGTCACGGGACCATGCTCGCTTAGTGCGCTCAAAAGCGAGCTGTAGCCGCGCGCTCGTGGTCACCTGAGCACCACCACTACCTTCCATCGTGCTTTGGCCAACCTCGGCCTCCCCTGCTGCTGCCACTACCACAAGGCGACGCACGGCGTTGCGCGCGTCTGATCCCCTCTGGTCGCGCGTCGAATGGACACGGGAGGCGCAATCCCGAACCCCTCCGCCATCCCTGTGGTCGTCGGGGCACTGTCGCCAGCAAGCCGCTACGGTTTGATCCTCCCTGGGGCACCAACGAGTGGGCCGAGGGTCATTAGCCACTAACCCTGGCCCTAAAACCCCTCTAACATGTGGACCCACTCATTAACTAATTAGGATTAGTTTAAATTAACTCTGTTAATTAACCCAACCACTGGATAGCTCGGCTCTACCTACTAATTAGACTAATCTTTAAATAAATAAAACTTGTAAATAAATTGTCTCACTAATAGACGGGACCCACTGGTCAGTTTGATCAGTCAACAGTCAAACTTTGACTGCTAACTGGGCGGCTGACTCAGCCCCCCATGGACCCACCTGTCATCCTCTGTATACATTGTTGTGTACATAGAGCTGGGTGCACCTAGCATTTAGTCTTTATTCTTGAATTAATAATAATTTCAGAATATTGTTTAACTCTTTAGAAATGCTTATAAAATAAATCATCGCTCAGATCAAAAAACTTTATACATGAAAGTTGCTCAGGAAAAACGAGACGAATCCGAATACACGGTCCGTTTACCTGTCAGATGCCTCTAACTATCCGTACATGGAACATTCCCGCTCCGGTCATCTGTCTGACACAGGTCCGAAACCAGGAATACCTTCCCGGTTGAATTCCCCCTTCACCTGTATCGTGCAACACTACGTTAGAACACTCCTAGCGCTGTGTATTGCCATGTTATGCCTTGTGATGCCTTGTTTACTCTGTGTTTACTGTTTCTTCCTCCTCTTCTTTCCGGTAGACCCCGAGACTGATGCTGCCCCTGTGATCGACTACATCGACGACGACACTTCTTCCCTTTCAGCGGAGCTTCCAGGCATGCCCCCCTTTTGATCATCCCGATATCACCCATTCCGTTTTCTCATGCTTGTCTTAGATTTTGCTACTATAATTGATTCTTCCTATTCTAATGCATAGCCTGCTTTTGTAACCTGCTTATTGTTACCTACCTGCTTATCCTAAACTGCTTAGTATAGGTTGGTTAGTGATCCATCAGTGACCCCCACCTTGTCCTTGTTGCCCCTGCTTCAGCATTGACGACTCGATCAACGTGATCGACGACCAGAGCCCGACACCTCACATCACATCACGCCCCTTTTGTTGCTCGACTCTGCAGAGATCTCTCTAGTGTACCTATTCCTCATACATCACTCATGATGAGATCTCTGTAGTGTAGCTATTCGTCATACATCACTGATGATGAAATCTCCGTAGTGTAGCTATTTAGTCGTGGTCATCGAGGGTGGTTCCTCCTTAACGACTTATAATACAACTCTGTCGTGCAACCCCTCAAGTGTGAGCCTCGAGGGTGGTTCCTCTTACATTCACCTTGATGACTACATCGAGTGGAATCCACTGAGGGTGGTTCTTTGGGGTTCCCCTTGGTGTTAGACACACGGTTACTATGGTTACTAAGACTTTACACTGAACCATGTTACTAAAGAAGGGTCGGCCCTGAGGGGTACCCGCGCAAGCTTAATTGCGAGTGATGTGGAGTCGGGTTGACCTGGAGGGTGCCCGCGAGATAATTACGAGGCATGGCCGGGCATTCTTAGCCCTTGCCACGGGTTCTCGAGACGGGGTGACGAGACATCTTTCGTGAGTCTCTGCTTGTTACCGCGCTTTCCTAATCCACTACGATTTGGATATTAGATCCAAGGGGCCTCTGGCCTAATAGCACTAACCATCACATGGGCACAGTATGGGTGTTCTAAGTCGTATGCATCAGCTGAAGCTTAATAGACGTCAGCGACTGAGCGGCGCGTGCCTGGTTGGACTGGTAAGCACCTGCCTTTTTTAAGGAGGTAGCTAGGTCTGCTCACCGACCACGTTCGCAACATGCAGTAGTTCCCGAGGCGATGGCCCATGACCCCTGGTGGCATAGGTTTAGTCTGGCGTGGTGACCTCTCTATTTAGCCTAGGTCAGGTTGCGGCGTATTGTTTGGCCGAGGTCGGGCATGACCCTGGATAGTGTGTCCGGCCGGAGTTAATCGAGCATGGTGGGTAAGTTGGTGCACCCCTGCAGGGAAGAAAACATCTATCGATAGCCTGTCCTACGGTAACAGACACTTGGAGTTGTATCCCGATCGATACAACTAGAACTGGATGCTGAGGCATGAAATGGATATGTAGCTTCCGGGAGTCGAGAAAGGATCCCGGGGCCTTGACAACAACATAAATATGACTTATGTTATTCTACCCTACTCCCTCCTCTTGCTGCAAGACGGTGGTTTCCAGAAGATGCTAGTCTTCGATAGGACTAGCTTCTCCCCCTCTTATTCTGGCATTCTGCAGTTAGTCCACAGATACTACCCCTTTCATTGATAGCGATGCATAAGTGGTGTAGATCCTTGCTTGCGAGTACTTTGGATGAGTACTCACGGTTGCTTTGCTACCCCTTTTCCCTCTTCTTTCTTCTTTGTGGTTGTCGCAACCAGATGGTGGAGCCCAGGATCCAGACGACCCCACCGATGACTACTACTACCCCGAGGGTGCCTACTACTACCTGGAGGCCACCAACGACCAAGAGTAGTTAGGAGGCTCCCAGGCAGGAGGCCTTGCCTTTTCGATTGATGTTGCTTTTGTGCTAGCCTTCTTAAGGCAATCTTGTTTAACTTATGTCTGTACACAGATATTGTTGCTTCTGCTGACTCGTTTGTATTCGGGCTTTTGTATTCAAGCCCTCGAGGCCCCTGGCTTGTAATATAAAGCTTGTATTCTTTTAATTTGTGTCTAGAGTTGTGTTGTGATATCTTCCCGTGAGTCCCTGATCTTGATCGTACACATTTGCGTGTATGATTAGTGTACAATTGAATCGGGGGCGTCACAGTGTCATGGCGAGAGATGCCCTTGAGTGTGTATATGCAAGGGGGAGGGGATAGAGGCACGGGGAGAAAATATTTTGTGTGGTTTCTGTGTTGGTATGTGTGGGTGTGAGAAGATAACAAGACCTGGGGGCTTAGGGTGTGTCACCGCATGAGGTACGGTGGGCCGAGGTGAGGCCCTTGGTTCGGTTCCGTCCTGTGCTACATTGGTCGGCCCGTGACGCATTTAGGGAGACCCATGGACGACTAGTCGTACAAGACAAAGATAGCAGAGTCGTGAAGGACGTTGTGTCCACTGACAAAGCCTGCTAGGATTTTTAACCCTAGGTCCTCGGACTAAGGTAAACCCTTATCGCTGATATTACTATTCATCCAACCTAACTTGAAGGGGCATCCTAAAGAATGCTCTTCTAGAATCGTACTCGTCAATTAGGAAGAGAGGCAGAGACAATGCGCGAGAGACAGGCCTAAATATAATGTGTGTTCGGGAGACACATAAGCAGGTCTATGTATATAGAAAGGGTCGATGGGGATTGTGCGTGTGTATGTTTGTGAGAGGAAGAGTGCTTGTGATAAAGGTTAGTGAAAATAGTCGTAAATGGTTACGAGAGTGAGGGAGGGTTATATAGAGAGCATGTCTGCAAGAAAGACACCTCGGGAGAGAGTGTGTGAGAGACAACCGATGGATATATACCATGTGCGCGAATGTGTGAGAGAGAAAGTCAGCGTGTGTGTGAGGAGGGGCCTATGGAGAGTGAAACTACACGTAAAATATTGATGTACACATTGATTAAAAATATAATTGTATCCAAATATTAGGATGGGATCATGATATTTGCAACTCGCGTAGGGAACTGTCATTGATCCATCAGACATCTATATTTTATCGAATTTGAGCATGTCTATGTTATTATTCGACATAATTTATCAACAGAGTTATTATTTTGAACTCCAAACAATGCATCGCTTTAGATATCGAATAGAAACGTGAGTATAGTTCGTGTTGTGTGTGTAAAGCAAATTATACATACAAAAGTTACACAATGAACATTATATATAGCTAGCTATGAACTAGCATACATTTCAATTCAACTTAAGGTGGTTTAATAAATTCGAATTCAACATGAAGTCCATTCAATTATTTGAATTCGATATCATGGCATTTGTAAATCATACCTAAATTATGGGGGCACCAATCTTTGCTCTGCTTTTGTACATAATAGCATATATAGTCTTGTACAACATAGATTCAAATTTACCTCCTCCATTCCAAAATAATCGTAGTTATAGGATTTTCAAGTGTCAAAATTTCAAAAAGAGCGCATAATTTAATGATGTTTTCAAACATACAAGGTCAAATTTAACGTTATCTATTTAGGTCAATCCTCAAAGTTCAAGGGTACTCCCTTTATTTTTATTTAGTTCGCGTATTAGCTTTTGTAAAAGTCAAGCTTTATAAACTTTGACCAAGTTTATAAAAATATATTAACATAAGCAATAAAAAATCAATTAAATTATATTTATTATTGAATGTACTTTCACATCATGTAGATTTGTTACGATAAATGTTTATACTATTTTTTATTAACTTGGTCAAACTTTATGAAATTTGACATAAGTCAACTCTAATATGCAAAGTAAATAAAAACGGAGGGAGTACTCTAAACATGAATGCTTCTATTTCAAAATTTTGAACGAAGTGCCAAAAGAGCCTCTACTCGCCCGAAATCAAGTGAGACCAATATTTGGTAGAAGGAAATTACTTTTCTAGCTTCAACCCATGAAACCTACCGGCTTGAAGTCCAAAGGTCTAAACCGGGGTACGTTTGTAGCTTCATCTAGACTCCAGGCAACCGCCTCCGAAAAGCATTCATAAAGCATGGTCGTCTAAGCACACATGGACTCGGCCGAAATTGCTCCTGCCCACTATTTGGGACATCTAGGATTACCGTCCTACCCCCTACCCGCAGTAGGTCCGAAATTTAAGAGGGGTATAAAGTTTGTACTTTCCCCAAATTTCAAACAAGCGTGTCCCATCTATAAAAAAACAAAAACAAGCGCGTCCCAGACCAAAACATGGTTCCCCCCTTAGCTCCCCTCACCCCTTCCCCCCTGTCTGCTTCCCCATTCGTACTTCGTGGGCGCCAAAACTACCTCTCCACCAGCCACAAAACCACGGCGTCCTACGTCCACCACCCCGTCCCACCCATCAATCGCCACCCTCCTCCATCACACCGGAGCCGATACCCCGACGTTGTCGTCCACCGCAACCGCAACCGCAATGCCCACCAGGGCTAGTAGTTGAAGCCGAGGCCGAGCTGCCTCCAGGACACCGACGTGCACCGTACCCGAGCCAATTCAACCACGCCGTCCTGCGCCTCACCGCTGCTGCTCCAATGTCGCCACAATCCACCACACCAGAGCTGTTCCCGCTACGCCGTCCTTCGCCACCTCGGATCTGCTTCCACTCTGCCGACAGATGGCCACCACAACACAGTCAGCAATTTGTCCATGGGTTCGTCCAAGGCTTGACCCTCCTCCAAAACATCGGTTACCCGGTAAAAAGAAGAAGATCGCCACGATATCCGGAGGACACAACACTGGCCACTGAAAATGGTATTCCTCTTCCCTTATTCGTGAAAATATTACGTGTCTTCTTGCATGGTATTCATCCCACAGAAGACACTATTTGACGGCTTCTTCCTACACCTTCTTCCTGATACTAGATGTTCCTAGTAACTTGTAACGCCCCAGATCCGATGCGCCAGGTGTCTTCTAGTTATTCGCCGTCGTTGCCATGTCATTTGCTTGCGTGTTGCATTTTGCCATGTCATCATCCGCATTTCATCTACCTGTTTTTCGAAACTTGCATCCGTTCGGATTCCCCCGGTTCTCTCCGTTGTCCTTTCTGAGCCCAACCACACTCGCATGCGCCCATGGCACCTCCCAGTTCTTGGTTTGTGAGCCACCGGAAAAGGTTCTCGGAATGGGTCGAGATTTCCCGAGTGGCCTTGGTATATCACCGGTAGACCGCCTGTCAAATTTCGTTCCATTTGGACCTCGTTTGATGCCCCAACAGTTAACCGAGTTAACCGAAAACCCCCTTCTCTTTGCTGCCCAGCACCGCTTCACCACAGCCCCTTAGACCATCTAACTCCCCTCCATGCTCTTCGCCGTTCGATCACGATCGTGTGGGCGAAAACCACACCTCTTTTGGACACTCTTAGCTCCCTATGCCTATATAAACCCCCCTCTCCCCCGAAATTTCGGGCAAACCCTAGTCTTCTTCCCCTCCACGCCGCCGGACAAAGCCTCCCCCGCCGCCGGACATGTCCGCACCACCGCCCTCAGCCAATCTCCGCCGGCCACGTCGCCCCCCCGCGCCCACTTTGCCGTTGGGCCCGCGGAAGCCCGCAGCCGGCCCGCCCGGGACGGACACGGGCCCGATCCGCCTGATCCACCGCGCCCGCTCGCCGGAGTCTCGCCAGACATCATCGCCCACGCCACCGGCCTGCATTGTCGACCTCGTGGCCTCGGGCACCGCGCCTCCACCACCAGCTGCTCCGCCCGAGCACCCGCGCCGCCTCCCGCCCGGTCTCGCCCTTCGCCGCACCGCCAAGACACTTCACCGCCCGTCCTCCCTCCGACCCCGCCAGCTGGTCGCCAGAGGAGACGCCGTCCGGCCACCGGTGTTCGTCGTCGCCACCATAGTGGACCTCGACCCCGCCTCGAGATTGTCTCCCCAATGTCGCCTAGCCCGCCTCCGGCAGATCTGGCCCCTCCAGACCGGGATCCGGGGCCCCGCCTCGCCGGCGTCGCGCTATGGCCGCCGCCTCGCCCTGCCTCCCCGATCCAGGAGGGATCGGTGGAGACGAGCCCGTGGGCCGTCCCGCGCCACGTGGGCCTCGTCCGGCCCAGTCCCCCCTCCCCCCAGCCGGCCCAATCCACCTCTCCTTCTCCTCTGGGCCAAAGCCCAAGGTGAGCGCCCCTATCCTCACTCTGTGCGTCTTATAGCTATCCTGCACGCTTGCAAATTTTGACCAAGTACCAGTTTTTTATTATTATGTGTGCATCTTGCCATGTCCATAACTTGGTGTGTGCTGCTTTGTTTTGCGTGAATAATAGGTCAAAATGTTCATATCAGAGTGCTCTTCATGATGGTCTAGTTTTCATTCATGTTGCTGTTCATATTGATGCCTAAACCTTCGTTGAAAAACTGCTATATGATATGAACTGCTAGAATCTGCTGCTTATTAACATCATTTGTCCCTCTTGTGAGTGCCACAACTTTGTCCCTGTTTATGCTATGATGATGATCTTGATATGCACATGTTCTGAACTTCATGCTCTACCTGTTGGTGTTCTTTGCATTCATGTTAGGGTGCATCTTGGTATATTAATCCCTGTTGCAAAAGTGCATGTTGATGTTAACTGCTGTTACTTGCTGATTTGTCATTTTTGTTGCATTTTGTGTGTGCATCCTATGAGGATGATGTCTACATGTTTTAGGAGCATAATTATACAATCTTTGCAGTTGTGCAATCCATGTATTTTTATATTCCCTGTAGTGGATGCATCAAGCTTGTGAAGTGGGCCACTTGCTGTTAATTTTCTGTCAATGCTGAAACTGTTATATCATGTTGCCATGTTTGCTTGATGCTACCAATTAATCCATGCATATTCTGGAGATGCTTAGTTCACATGTTTTGATGTCTATATTATGCTCTATGATGACATGCCATTTTATGCCTCATACATGTCCTTTAGCATATGTTTTCATTCCCATGAACATGCTTATATGCTGTTCTAGAATTCTGTTAACTTCATGATGCCTTGTTGTGAGCTTGATATTGCTTGATACATGCATATTATGGAGATGCTCCAATTACACGTTTTGAAGTATGCTATGATTACTCTGTTCACATTCTATGTTTGCTAATTTTGGATGTCATATGCCTCCGTTTCATGCTTGCAAACATGCTATTATAATGTTGCTGTTTTACACTTGCTGAAACTGTTTCAACATTCAATCTTGTCTTCTTGGTTCCCACTAATCCACGAGCCGTTTGTATATGATGCCATGATGTTATTTGTTATTTGTTATGTCTACTTTGATTCCATTCCCTTGGTTGCTATGTATAGTTGCCGTACCATCTTTGTTTCATGCCTCCAACATGCCATCATATTAACTCTGTTCATATTTATGCTGCTGTGTTACAGAGTTGCATTTTTCATTGATCATCTTGGTTTAATCTTGATGCCTATGAACCAGAACCTTAATAATATTTGAAGTATGTTTTCTGTACATGAAGGGCATTTCAAGTTTATGCTCATATGATTCCTGTAGCATGTTGTTTTGTTGTTTGCAAAGTGCCTAGTTGCTGTTTTGGGCAGATTATTGTTATAACTTGTTTGGAGTGTGCGTTGCGCCGTTGCTCCGTTTTGAGCATGCTCTATATGAAACTTCCTTAGAATTGCATGTAGTTTCATCTTATCATGTTGCATCCTTGTGTTGAGAGTGTTTGCTTTATGTTTGATTGCATTTTGCATCAATGCCATGTTTGACTTGTTTTGCTCATATCTTCTAGGCCGTAGCTTCGAATTAAATGAACTTTATATGTAACTTGCCCAAAACTTCATGTAGATCATCATGGTGCATCTTAACTTGCTGTTTAACAACTTGAACATAAGATCTATTCCGTTCTGGACTAATTTGGAAATTTGCCTATGAGGACTTACCGGAATTGTTATATGTTGTCCCGGCGTCATTTAAACTTGCTTTGATGTGTTTCTCTTGTATGCATCATCTCGTGCCATGAGTAGCATCATATAGCCTTGTCATGCATCATGCTTGTTTTGCATCATGTCATGGTTATGTGTGGTGTGTTTACCTTATTGTTTGCTTCTTTCCGGTTGTGCTTCTTCTCGACAGTTCCTGTTTCATTGCGAACGTGAGGATTCATTCGTCTACGCTTGGTTCGTCTTCATCCGTCCGTATTCTTCATGGACTCGTTCTTCTTCCTAGTGGGATTTCAGGCAAGATGACCGTTACCCTGGATCTCACTACTATCATTTCTATGCTAGTTGCTTCATTCTATCGCTATGCTGCGCTACCTATCTCTTGTTTTGAAGCCTCCCAAATTGCCATGTCAGCGTCTAACCTTTTCACCCTTCCCAGGAAACCGTTGCTTGGCTATGTTACCACTTTGCTCAGCCCCTCTTATAGCGTTGTTAGTTGCAGGTGTAGTTGAAGATTTCTCCATGTTGGACAGGATTACTTTGGGATATCACAATATCTCTTATTTAATTAATGCATCTATATACTTGGTAAAGGGTGGAAGGCTCGGCCTTATGCCTGGTGTTTTGTTCCACTCTTGCCGCCTTAGTTTCCGTCATACCGGTGTTATGTTCCTTGGTTTTGTGTTCCTTATGCGGCCGGGTGTATGGGAACCCCTTGACAGTTCGCCTTGAATAAAACTCCTCCAGCAAGGCCCAACTTGGTTTTACATTTGCCTAACAACCTATAACCCTTCCCTTGGGAATAATTAACCCGAGGGTCATCTTTATTCTAAACCCCACCCCCGGGCCAGTGCTTCTCTAAGTGTTGGTCCGAACCAAGCAGCCTGCGGGGCCTCCTCGGGGAAACTTGAGGGTTGGTTTTACTCGTAGCTTGTCTCATCCAGTGTGCCCTGAGAACGAGATATGTGCAGCTCCTATCGGGATTTGTCGGCACATTTGGTCGGTCTTGCTGGTCTTGTTTTACCATTGTCGAAATGTCTTGTAACCGGGATTCCGAGACTGATCGGGTCTTCCCGGGAGAAGGAATATCCTTCGTTGGTCATCAGAACTTATAATGGGCTAAGTTGGGACACCCCTGCAGGGTTTAAACTTTCGAAAGCCGTGCCCGCGGTTATGTGGCAGATCGGAATTTGTTAATATCCAGTTGTAGAGAACTTGACACCACATTCGAATGAAAATGCATCAACTGCGAGGGTAGCCGTGATGTTCTATTTTCGGCGGAGTTCGGGAAGTGAACACGGTTTGGGTTATGTATGAACGTATGTAGTTTCAGGACCACTTCTTGATCACTTCTAGCTTCTCGACCATTCCATTTGCTTCTCTTCTCACTCTTAATTGCATATGTCAGCCACCATATATGCTTAGTCGCTGCTGCAACCTCACCACTTATCCTTTCCTTACCCTTTAAGCTTTGCTAGTCTTGATACCCATGGCAATGGGATTGCTGAGTCCTCGTGGCTCAAAGATTAATACAACAACAGTTGTAGGTACAGGTTATGCGATGATCATGAAGTGAGACCGATGCTTGCTTGTTTTGAGTTCTTCTCCTGCTTCGTCGTTCAGGGGATAGGTTCCTAGTCGGCAGCCGGGGCTAGCAGGGTGGACGTCATTGAGTTTCCGTTTGAGTTTCGTCCATAGTCGGATGTTGGTATTATGTATGATGATGTTGTCTTTGTGTGGCATTGTATGTCTCTTGTATGTATCCCCAACTATTATGTAATGGTACGATGTAGTGATATCCACCTTGCAAAAGCGTCTCCAATATGCGCTTCTATCCTTGGTGGGACCTTCGAGTTCCTTTAGGATAGGGTCGCATATTGGGTGTGACAAGTTGGTATCAGATCCTAGACCGACCATGGGAGCCCCCTTGATTGATCGTAGTTGGCCGTTGTCGAGTCTAGAAGAAAACTGTTTTCGGAGTCTAGTTATACCGGAGAGTAGGAATTATTTTTACTCCTCAGCCCCTTCGTCGCTCTGGTGAGGAATCTTGACGTAGGTGTTTTAAATTAATCCTCTTCCTCTTCAAATTTTCTTTAGGATCACGCAGTTGGTTTTCCGATCGTTGGTTCTCAGCTCTTTTCATCCGGTGCATTTCTTGTCAAGTTGATCCGAGCCTATTCATCTTTGCCAAGTTCAATCCTCAGTTGTTTTTTTCCCACCCGCCCACCCTTTTTCTTCTCGGAGCCAGAGCCTGTAATTGAGTATCCATCCTACTCGTCCGAAGCCTTTGCACTATTTCAACCAGTGTTTTCTCTTCAAGCTATTCGTTGGTTCTTCCTTCCAAATTGCCTTTGTTTTTCCCACCCTCCCACCCTCTTCTTCTTGGAGCCTGAGTCTCTTTCGAGCATCAATTTCATTCGTCCGGAGCCTCTTCAGTCTTTTGTCAATTATTTCAACCGGTGTCTCGTCTTGACTCAATTCATGTTATTCAGGTTGATCATATTCTTTTCCGTGGATCAAGTGTTTCCTCTTGCTAGTCCGCCTCTCGCCATTTAATCATTCTAGAGTTCGGAAGACATCTCAGGAGATTCATTTGTGTTCCAATTAATTCGAGGTTATCACCTCATTCAAAAATTTCAATTTTTTCGGTGCATCATCTATCTCTTCAACAATCCTTTTTCAATAGTGTTTTATTTTTAGTGGGCCTAACCCACAGGTCTTTTCCTAGGATCTTACCTACTATTCTAATTATTTCGGAGATATTCTCAAATTATTTTCAAGTGTGACGTAAGAATAGATTCCATCAGTCACATGCCTTCTCCAAGACTGCTTTCAAATTCTTTTCATCTTTGGTTCAACCCTTCCTCTTTCCATTCTACCGGAGTATATTAGTAATTTTGGTGGCGTCTCTCATCGTCATTTGAAGACCGAAGAAGAGTTTTTCCTCTAAATCTTGCCCGTTCTCTCAAAGATTCGTGGTTCTAGCTTCATGTTATCCTCTCGAGTTATTCCGTTTGTCAGATATTCTTTTCTTACCATTCTGGAGTATGTCAGGAGTTGTTTTTCCGTTTCTTTTCACCGGAGGCCATCATTCCAGAAGAAATCTTCATCCTCACATTTCAGCTACCATTATCCAATTATCCCAGTGCATCTGTCAAGTATTCTTTAATCAGCTTGTTATCTCTTCATTTTTTGCATCTAAATCCCCTCCAGCATATTTGTTCTTCTAATTCTTCCCGGTGATTCATTCTCTTTCATCAGTCATTTTTGAATTTTTACGGTGGTTCCTTCAGATTCCTTTTCCATTTTTAGCATTTTAATTCATTCGTTGTTACCAATTCCACCGACGGTTCATGAAGACTTTCTCATGTTTTGTGCTATATCCCCCTTAATCCTTTTCAACAAGAATAAGTAGTATGAAAAATCCGGTTGTCATCAATTAAATTTGATGAGGATAAGCATAACGTAATTCTTATTCTTATTTCACCGTTGCCAAGTAATCCCTTTCTTCGGAGTTTATTCGTGATGAATAAATTCTAGTTCCAAGTGTTTTCATCTATTCTTTGTCGGAGTTCGAATTTCCATAGCCATTTCGTCGAAACCTCCATATAAATCACCGCAAGGCTCATCTTATTCTTTCATCCTTCATTCTATATCATCATCCTTTTGTCACCGGAGTTCTTCATGGTGGTTCTTCATGTTTTATTTCATTCTTCAAGAGTTCATCTAGATTCTTGTTGGAGGAGTTCAAGTATCTTTTCTTCTCGCGTCTCGAAGGGCAAATAATTCTTCATTTTCTTCTGAAGTGGAGTTTTGCATTTCTTCGTTCTTCTCAGCTATTCAACCATTTGGCTGTGGCAAAATGTCACCTCAAGTTTTGAGATGTTTTTCCATAGTTCCACAACAAGCTGATTCTTTCGTTGTTGATTTTCTCAACAACTCCGTTCAATCCTTCCTTCTAAGTTATTTTCATTCCATTCTTTCAATTCTTCCGGAGGCATTGCGGTGTTCATCTCATCAAGTGTCATCCCATCTTGCGAAGTTCATGTTCTTTTCTTTCCATGTCCAGCCGGAGTGTTGCCGGAATTTTTTCACTCTTATTCCTTTTCTACCTTGTGCTAACCGGAGTGGTTTTAGAGTCTATCCTATTCATTGAGCTTTTGATTCTTGTCATATTCGCCGTTCATCTTTTCTACCCGAGTGCTCTTGATTTTGTTCATCTTCTCTCTTGTGTTCTTACTTCACCTCTTCCTCTTTCTCTTCCATCTCGTTCCTAAGAACTCGGGACGAGATCTCTTGTTAGTGGAGGAGACTTGTAATGCCCCAGATCCGATGCGCCAGGTGTCTTCCAGTTATTCGCCGTCATTGCCATGTTGTTTGCTAGTGTGTTGCATTTTGCCATGTCATCATCCGCATTTCATCTGCATGTTTTTCAAAACATGCATCCGTTCGGATTCCCCCGGTTATCTCTGTTGTCCGTTCTGAGCCCAACCACACTCACATGCGCCCGTGGCACCTCCCAGTTCTTGTTTTGTGAGCCGCCAACAAAGGTTCTCGGAATGGGTCGATATTTGACAAGTGGCCTTGGTATATCACCGGTAGACCGCCTGTCAAATTTCGTTCCATTTGGAGGTCGTTTGATGCCCCAACGGTTAACCGAGTTAACTGAAAACCCCCTTCTCTTTGCAGCCCATGACCCCTTCACCACAGCCCCTTAGCCCATCTAACTCCCCTCCATGCTCTCCGTCGTTTGATCACGATCGTGTGGGCGAAAACCGCACCTCTTTTGGACACTCCTAGCTCCCTATGCCTATATAGACCCCCCTCTCCCCCGAAATTTCGGGCAAACCCTAGTACTCTTCCCCTCCGCGCCGCGGGACAAAGCCTCCCCCGCCGCCGGACATGTCTGCATCTCCGCCCTCAGCCAATCACTGCCGGCCACGTCGCCTAGCCTGCCTCCGACGGATGTGGCCCTGCCAGACCGGGGTCCGCCGCCCCGCCTCGTCGGTGTCGCGCTAGGGCCGCCTCCTCGCCCTGCCTCCCCGATCCAGGAGGGATCGTTGGAGACGACCCCGTGGGCCATCCCGCGCCACGTGGGCCTCGTCCGGGCCAGTTCCGCCCCAAGCCGGCCCGATCCACCTCTCCTTCGCCTCTGGGACAAAGCCCATGGTGAGCGCCCCTATCCTCCGCTCTATGCGTCTTATAGCTATCCTGTGCGCATGTGAATTTTGACGGTCCCAGTTTTCTGTTATTATGTGTGCATCTTACCATGTCCACAACTTGGCGTGTACTGCTTCATTTTGCATGCATAATATGTCAAAATGTTAATCTCAGAGTGCTCTTCATGATGGTCTAGTTTGCATTCCTGTTGCTATTCATATTGATGCCTAAACCTTCGTTGCAAAACTCCTATATGATATGAACTGCTGGAATCTGCTGCTTGTTAACATCATTTGTGCCTCTTGTGAGTGCCACAACTTTGTCCCTTTTGACGCTATTATAATGATCTTGATATGCACATGTTCTGCTCTTCATTCTATACATGTTGGTGTGATTTTCATGTTAGGGTGCATCTTGATATATTAATCCCTGTTGCAAAAGTGCATGTTGCTATTAACTGCTGAAAACTGCTGTTACTTGCTGATTTGTCATTTTTGTTGCATTTTGTGTGTGCAGCCTATGAGCATGATTTATACATGTTTTAGGAGAATAATCATACCAAATTTGAGGTGCTGCAATCCATGTATTTTTATATGGCCTGTAGTGAGTGAATTAAGCTTGTGAAGTGGGCCACTTGTTGTTAACTTTCTGTGAATGCTGAAACTGCTATATCATGTTGCCATGTTTGCTTGATGCTACCAATTAATCCATCCATATTATGGAGATGCTTAGTTGACATGTTTTGATTTCTATGTTATGCTCTATCATTACATGCCTTTTTATGCCTCATACTGGTCCTATAGAATATTTGTTCATTCCCATGAACATGCTTATATGCTGTTCTAGAATTCTTTTAACTTCATGATGCCTTGTTGTGAGATTGATATTAGTTGATACATGACCATTATGAAGATGATCCAATTACAGGTTTTGAATTATGCTATGATTAATTTGTTCACATGCCATTTTTGCTAATTTTGGATGTCATATGCTTCTGTTTCAGGCTTGCAAACATGCTATCATAATGTTGCTGTTTTACACTTGCTGAAACTGTTTTAACATTCAATCTTGTCTTGTTGGTTCCCACTAATCCATGAGCCTTTTGTATATGATGCCATGATGTTATTTTCTCTTTATTATGTGTAATTTGATGCCATGCCCTTGGTGATATGTATA
This sequence comes from Aegilops speltoides, assembly GCA_021437245.1. Classification (NCBI taxonomy): domain Eukaryota; kingdom Viridiplantae; phylum Streptophyta; class Magnoliopsida; order Poales; family Poaceae; genus Aegilops; species Aegilops speltoides. The sequence goes on along the minus strand of CM038146.1, from coordinate 295,919,340 downwards.
GTTGCTGTAGCATCTTTGTTTCATGCCTCCAACATGCCATCATATTAACTCTGCTCATGTTTATGCTGTTGTGTTACAGAGTTACATTTTGCATTGATCATCTTGGTTTTATCTTGATTCCAATGAACCTGAAACCTAATGATATTTTATGTATGTTATCTTTACATGAAGTGCATGTCAAGTTTATGCTCATATGATTCCTGTAGCATGTTGTTTTGTTGTTTGCAAAGTGTCTAGTTGCTGTTTTGGGCAGATTGTTGTTATAACTTGTTTGGAGTGTATGTGTTGCACCGTTGCTCCGTTTTGAGCATGCTCTACATGAAACTTGCTTAGAATTGCATGTAGTTTCATCTTATCATGTTGCATTCTTGTGTTGAGAGTGCTTGCTTGATGTTTGATTGCATTTTGCATCAATGCCAAGTTTGACTTGTTTTGCTCATATCTTCTAGGCCGTAGGTCCGAATTAAATGAACTTTATATGTAACTTGACTAGAAATTCATGTAGATCATCTTGGTGCATCTTAACTTGCTGTTTAACAACTTGAACATAAGATTTATTCAGTTCTGGACCAATTTCGAAATTTGCCTATGAGGACTTACTGGAATTGTTATATGTTGTTTCCGGCCTCATTTAAACTTTCTTTGATGTGTTTCTCTTGTATGCATCATCTCGTGCCATGAGTAGCATCATATAGCCTTTTCATGCATCATGCTTGTTTGTGCATCATTTCATGGTTATGTGTGGTGTGTTTATCTTATTGTTTGCTTCTTTCCGGTTGTGCTTCTTCTCGACAGTTCCTATTTCGTTGCAATCATGAGGATTCGTTCGTCTACGCTTGGTTCGTCTTCATCCGTTTGTCTTGTTCATGGACTCGTTCATCTTTCTAGCGGAATTTTAGGCAAGATGACCGTTACCCTGGATTTCACTACTATCATTGCTATGCTATTTGCTTCATTCTATCGCTATGCCGCGCTACCTATCTCTTGTTTTTCAAGCCTCTCAAATTGCCATGTCGGCCTCTAACCTTTTCACCCTTCCTAGCAAACCGTTGCTTGGCTATTTTGCCGATTTCCTCAGCCACTCTTATAGCGTTGTTAGTTGCAGGTGAAGTTGAAGATTGCTCCATGTTGGACAGGATTACTGTGGGATATCACAATATCTCTTATTTCATTGATGCATCTATATACTTGGTAAAGGGTGGAAGATTCGGCCTTATGCCTTGTGTTTTGTCCCACTCTTGTCGCCTTAGTTTCCATCATACCAGTGTTATGTTCCTTGATTTTGAGTTCCTCACGCGGCCAGGTGTATGGGAACCCCTTGACAGTTCGCCTTGAATAAAACTCCTACAGCAAGGCCCAACTTTGGTTTTACATTTGCCTAACAACCTATAACCCTTCCCTTGGGAATAATTAACCCGAGGGTCATCTTTATTTTAAACCCCACCCAGGCTAGTGCTTATCTAAGTGTTGGTCCGAACCGAGCAGCCGGCGAGGCCACCTTGAGGAAACTTGAGGGTTGGTTTTACTCATAGCTTGTCTCATCCAGTGTGCCCTGAGAATGAGATATGTGCAGCTCCTATCGGGATTTGTCGGCACATTCGGGCGGTCTTGCTGGTCTTGTTTTACCATTGGCGAAATGTCTTGTAGCCGGGATTCCGAGACTGATCAGGTCTTCCTGTTAGAAGGAATATCCTTCATTGGTCGTGAGAGCTTATAATGGGCTAAGTTGGGACACCCCTGCAGGGTTTAAACTTTCGAAAGCCGTGCCCGCGGTTATGTGGGAGATGGGAATTTGTTAATATCCGGTTGTAGAGAACTTGACAGAAGATTCGAATGAAAATGCATCAACCGCGTGTGTAGCCGTGATGGTCTCCTTTCGGTGGAGTCCGGGAAGTGAACACGGTTTGGGTTATGTATGAACGTATGTAGTTTCAGGATCACTTCTTGATCACTTCTAGCTTCTTGACCGTTCCGTTTGCTTCTCTTGTCGCTCTTATTTGCGTATCTTATCCACCATATATGCTTAGTCGCTGTTGCAACCTCACCACTTATCCTTTCCTTACCCTTTAAGGTTTGCTAGTCTTGATACCCATGGCAATGGGACTGCTGAGTCCTCGTGGCTCACAGATTACTACAACAAAAGTTGCAGGTATAGGTTATGCGATGAACATGATGTGAGAGTGATGCTTGCTTGTTTTGAGTTCTTCTCCTGCTTCGTCGTTCAGGGGATAGGTTTCCTAGTCGGCAGCCGGGGCTAGCATGGTGGATGTCGCTGAGTTTCTGTTTGTGTTTCTTCCGTAGTTGGATGTTGGTCTTATGTATGATGATGTTGTATTTGTGTGGCATTGTATGTCTCATGTATGTGTCCCCAACTATTATGTAATGGTACGATGTAATGATATCCACCTTGTAAAAGCATCTCCAATATGCGCTTCTATCCTTGGTGGGACCTTCGAGTTCCTTTAGGATAGGGTCGCATATTGGGTGTGACATAACTCGCGATGCACAAGGTTTCTCCTCATACACTATTTCACCTTAGCTAGAGGCCTGTTGCCCCCTGGATTTCAATTCCTGGTCAGTTGATTCCCAATTACTGGAAGCATTCCCCGGCGTAACAGGCGCTAGTCCGCCTATTACACCAGGGAAGTAGGGCCTTGGTGTTTATCTTAGGGGTGTGTGGGGCCTAGGAGCTGCTGGCGCCTGATCTGGAGGTCAGCCAGGCTTAAAGGGATGGCTGGGGGCGCTGCCAAGCACGGCGGTGGTGTGAGGTCGAGGGGAGGGCAGGGCGGTGGAGGCCGGGGTCTGGGCCGGTGGTCACTCGCAGTTCGAGAAAGATCATCAATAGTGACTGGCGGGAGGTAGACGAAGGCCATCTGACCGTTCCTTGTAGTAGATCGGACGGTTCATAAAAAATCGACTAACCTATTTATTTTTAGTCGACTGTTATTTTGATCAGACCACATTTGGTGGTGTGCTGGAGGAGTACATGCATTTACCAGCCATCCCTGTGGTCATATATTACAAAATCATATGGAGTAGAATCTAATTTTGTTTGCCATGCAATGTTGTAGAGATATGATATGTCTCTTGTCATTTATTTTTCAGCCACCTGCTACTTTTATAGTGCACTAGTTCTGCACACACTTCACCCATAATCTCACTATTTTTTTGTGCATGAGTATTTCAGCCTCTACCAAACTGTTGGCAGAAACACAAAAGAAAATAGAGAAGGCGCTCCAGCTTTTTATGGGGATAAGCAACACACATTTCAGCACTATAAAGGCTGCAATGTCAGTAGATGGAGACGGTAAACGTAGCTCTAGAGTTGATGATCTCACTCGCCACGAACCACCATCCCAGGTGATTGCTTTAACTTCGCGGTGTCATATGTGCTTGCATGTTGCATATGGTGTCTAGCTTGTATTGCTTCCAATTTGATTAAATTGCATCTGCTTAGCATACACATTATACCTTTGAATATGACATGCCTTCCTGTTCTTGGTACATACTAGTACATCTGTCTATTAACCATGTTCTTACATTAAACTAATGTTCTTGTGTATCCAACATCAATCACTTATGATGAGGAAGTCACCCCAGTTGGTTACTGTGAAAAAAGATGCTCTTCTGAAGAATGCAGTGTCATCCTCCCCACATGATTCTCAAGAAATAGCAAGGCTAGATGAAGATAGTGAACGTAGCTCTGTAGATGATGACCGCATTTCCCCTAAACCACCATTACAGGTGCTTGCTCTAACTTGGCAGCATGATATGTGGTTGCATGTTGCATATGGTGTCTGATTGTAATTCTTCCAATCTGGTTAAATTCCATGCGCTATTCTGCTTAGTTTATACATTATACATGTTAATGTGACATGCCTTCCTATTTTTGGTACAAAGTACATCTGTCTATTAAGCATGTCCTTACATAAAACTACTATTTTTTATCCATCATCAATCAATACGAAGAGACACCTTTAGTATATGCAGTGTGATATTGGTTGAATCTTTCATATGATTTATTGCATGCGCTGCTTCTAATTTGTTCAGATATCATTTATGATGTGACGCTTTTAACATGGCGGAGTCATATTGGTTGCATCTTTCATGTGGTGTCTAGCTTGCATTGCTTCTTATTTGTTAAAATGGCTTCTTCTTAGTTTACACAAATAGTTATGAATATGGCATGTCATCTTGTTTTTCGTACATATTCTATCCTGGTATCATGTGTTTGCCTTACATCAAAGTAGTGTTTGTCAGTACCATGCATGAATGAGTTCTGAAGAGTTAATTTTATTGCTTTTTCTTGTCGGTTTTACTTGACAATTCAAAATCAATAAAGCAGAAGGAAATTAGCAAGGCAGTGGATAAAGGTGCTCCTTCCAAACGGAGGGCTCTATAGATTCTACTCCGCCACCCCCAAGAAGATTTGGAAGACAACACATGCATAGACACTCAACGTAGTTGTGTTCATGATGAGCACGTCTCCCCTAGTGCACCATCACAAGTGCTCCCTCTAACTTGGCACTGTTATATGTGGTTGCACGTCATGTATGATGTCTAGCTTGTATTGCTTCTAATTTTTTTGAATTCCATCTGCTTACTTTACAAATTATACTAGTGAATCGGAGAGGTGTTCCTGCTTCTAAAACATACAATATCTGTCTATCACACAATGTTCTTACATTAAAGCACTACTGTTGTGTAGCCTACAACAATCACATATCATAAGACACATTTGACTTGGGAGTGTGATATAGGCTACATCTCGCATTCTTTTCTAGCTTGTACTACTTCTAATTTGTTGAAATGGCACTTATGACGAGACAGTTTTAACTTGGTAGAGTGATATTCATTGCATCTTTCATATGGTGTCTAACTTTCATTGCTTCTAATTTGTTTAAATGCCTTCTTCTTAGTTTACACATCATAGCTATGAATATGCAATGTTGTCCTTTTTTGTTACACATTCCATCGTCCTATCATGCTGTCGCCTTACATTAAAGTAGTGCACGTCAGCATCCTGCATCAATGAGTTCTGAAAAGCGATTTTTTTATTAATTTTTCTGGTGGGTATGACTTGACAAGGCAATACAATTAAGAAAAAGGAAGGAAACAAATAAGGCAGGGACTGATGGCGGTCTTCCAGCAAAACCAGCATCCCAGGTGCTTTCTCAAGCTTGGCAGTGTGATATTGTCTTGCATGTTGCATATGGTGTCTCACTTGTATTGCTTGTAATTTGATTCAACTACTTCTGCTTAGTTTACACTAATAGTTGTGAATATGCCATGTTGTCCTATTTTTCATGCATATTCCATCCTAGTATCATGTGTTTGCCTTACATCAAAGTAGTGTATCATGCATGAATGGGTTCTGAAGAGTAACTTTTATTGCTTTTTCTTGTTGGTTTTACTTGACAATTCAAAATCAATAAAGCGGAAGGAAATTAGCAAGGCAGTGGATAAAGGTGCTCCTTCCAAACGGAATGCCTCTACAGATTCTACTCCGCCACCCCCCAAGAAAATTTGGAAGACAACACATCCAAAGACACTAAACGTAGCTGTGTGGATTATGAGCATGTCTCCCCTTGTGCACCATCACAGGTGCTCCCTCTAACTTGGCACTATTATATGTGCTTGCATGTTATGTACGATGTCTAGCTTGTATTGCTTCTAATTTGTTTGAATTTCATCTGCTTACTTTACACATTATACTAGTGAATCAGACTCGTGGTCCTGTTTCTAGAACATGCAATATCTGTCTATCACACAATGTTCTTACATCAAAGAACTACTGTTGTGTAACTTGCAACAATCACATACCGTAAGGCACATTAGACTTGGGAGTGTGATATAGGTTACATGTCACATTCTTTTCTAGCTTGTACTACTTCTAATTTGTTGAAATGGCACTTATGACGAGAAAGTTTTAACTTGGTAGAGTGACATTCTTTGCATCTTTCATATGGTCTCTAGCTTTCATTGCTTCTAATTTGTTGAAATGCCTTCTGCTTAGTTTACACATCATAGCTTTGAATATGCAATGTTGTTCTTTTTTCTTACACATTTGTTCGTCCTATCATGCGGTCGCCTTACACTAAAGTAGTGCTCGTCAGCATCCTGCATCAATGAGTTCTGAAAAGCGATTTTTTATTCATTTTCTTGTGGTTTGACTTGACAAGGCAATACAATTAAGAGAAAGAAAAAATAAGGCAGGGACTAATGGCGGTCTTTTGGCGAAACCAGCATCCCAGGTGCTTTCTCTAGCTTGGCAGTGTGATATTGTCTTGCATGTTGCATACGGTGTCTCACTTGTATTGCTTGTAATTTTATTAAATTACTTCTCCTTAGTTTACACAAATAGTTGTGAATATGCCATGACGTCCTGTTTTTCGTGCATATTCCATCCTCATATCACACCTATTCCTATTTCTAGAACATATACTATCTGTCTATCACACCATGTTCTTACATCAAAATACTATATTGTGTAACCTGCAACAATCACTTTTCACAAGACACATTTAACTTGGGCGTCTGATATAGTTTACATCTCGCATTATTTTCTAGCTTGTACTAATAATTTTCTGAAATGGCACTAATGAAGAGAGAGTCTTAACTTTCTAGAGTGATATTCATTGCGTCTTACTTATGGTGTATAGCTCTCATTGCTTCTAATTTGTTGAAATGTCTTCTGCTTAGTTTACACATCATAAGCTATGAATATGCAATGCTGTGAATATGCAATGGCACTAATGATGAGAGACCTTTAACTTGGTAGCATGATGTTGTTTGCATCATACATATGGTTTATTTCTTGTACTGCTTCACATTTGTTTAAACGCCAGTTATGACGAGACATTGTTAAATTGGCCGAGCAATATTTGTGGAATCTTTCATATGGTGTCTACCTTCCATTGCATTGCTTCTAATTTATTGAAATGCCTTCTGCTTAGCTTACTCACCATAGTTTTGATTATCTCACGACGTCCTATTTTTCGTACATATAACATCCTCCTATCATGTGGTTGTCTAACATCAAAGTTCAGTTCATATGTATCACGCATCAATTTGTTCTAAAGAACTAAATTTTTATTCTTTTTCTTGTTGGCTTGACTTAACATGGCACAGATAAAGAGGAAGGAACACAAAATGATAGGGGATTGTGTTAGTACTAAGGACACATGGAAACGGAAGCGACCAAATAATGCAGATTCTGCTGGTACTGATGTGCAATAGAAGGTCAAAATCCAGCGGAAAATTGTACAAATGCGGTATCCCATGCTACATGAGCTGTAAAAAAAGCCAAACAGAAATAAATAGCTGCCACCAAACAAGCAGAGACAGGCCTAGTTGTTGCAACATCTTCCATAGTACCACCAGCTGCACGAGTTAATCGTTCGTCAACTGAGCTAGCAGCACGTTCCCAAGCTCCCTCACCACCTGACACTACTTCCCAAGCACTCTTGACACAAGACGAGTTAGCAAGATCAGATGAACCTTATGAGCTTCAACAGCTAGAAGGTAGTTGCTGGAGTCAAGTTACAGTTGCATGCTTCTTTATATGTAGTCTCACAGTTTGATGTACACTTACACTTTCTATGTTGGTTGTTGGACTAGCACCTAGGCGCAAGAGGAAACAAACATCAGGCATAATGCTCGAGAGGTTAACTAAATCTAGAGGAGGAAGAATGGAGATCCGTTTTGAAGCAGGTTTAAAAAGGCCACGTGATGGTACAGAGTCAACCAAGTTAGTATCAGAGGCAGCGGTTGCCGTTAGGTGTCATGGATGTATCCTCCCAACATGGATTCAGTACAGGAATTACAAAGACGAAACCCAGTTCAACACCTTCCTCGAACATTTAGCTAAAAGTATGGTTATGTATGGAAACTAGTATCGGCTTGGTCTGTCCCATACTTTCTAGGTTGCTGATAATGAGACTCCCATAATTTTCAACAGATAAGGTTCATGTTGGATAACCAAGATGATGCAACCAGGCAAGCTTGAACCGATGTTTTCAAGTCTGCTCTGTGACAGTATTGGTATAACTTGAGGAAAACTCACTTTGAAGGCAAGGCTAATGGTGAACTTGCCCAAACATCTCCAGTGGAAAATATATCGAATGAAGACTGGAGGGGCCTCGTTAACACTGGTCTGATCCAAAGTATCAAGTACGTTATATGTATGTGATCAGATCACATGTTGAACTCCTATTTACACAAGTGCCTCATAAATCTATCTTCTTGTAGGTGAACTGTTCAAAGAACAAGGCCAGCTGTACAAAAGTGAAATTCAAACAGACGACAGGATCTCGTAGCTATATTGCACACTACAAGGCTCTTGTAATTAGCTGCTGTTTCACTCTTTTCGCTGTGCCATATTATCAGATCTATATTGACTTGTTCCAAATGCAGAGGAAAGCCCGCAAGGACAAAAAGGTACATAACCAAATGTTGTGGATATCTTCAAGGATTGTCACACTAGCAAGACGAAGGGCATGACTACACCAGTCAAAGACGCTGTTGTAAGTCCTTAATCCTCATGCCTTTTAAGTACTACTTACTCTGACTCATGCATTGAACTGCATGGTTTGCAGCCAATGTGTATTACTCTTTTCAATTTTATACACAATTGTCTTAGTCTATCATTGCACCTTACAAGGTTTAAAAGAGAGGAGTGATGTTCCTTTGATCTTGATGTGTAATCTAGTTCCGTGCTGGGCTTGCCCACACAACATTTCTTAATCATGCTAAAATGTGGTTTGACAAAAACTTTTGAGTGTTTTGTTCTTTGCTTGATTTGACTTAGGTCATTAGATCATGCTAAATTGTGGTTTGACAAAAACTTTTGAGTGTTTTGTCTTTGCTTTGATTGAATGTTTCTGCTGCTGTTTGCAAGTGCTCTAAAAATCAAATAAATCCTCCAACTCCTATACTTCATCTCCTTGCTCCAAAACCCTTTCCCAATGATCATGCCATGTGTATAAGACATAAAAATATTTTCTTACAAAAATAATTTGGCCAAAAAGTATTTTCTAAATTTAGTTTTCAAAAACCCTGAATTGAGGTTTGCCTTTGCAAGTACTTAATTAAGGGCAGTAAAATCTTTCTAAAAATATATTTGACTCCTATTAGATATAGGATACCTAGGAACCACACAAATATAATTTTAAAAGTTATTTTCCTATTTTATTTAAAGGCTTTTCTTAAGGCCAGAAATGGTCTTTAATAGGGAAAAATTATTTTATTGTTTCAAAAATATTTGACAAAATTCAGGAAACTCATAGGACATATATAGTCCATATATAAGAGTTTCAACACATGGTTATGTTCAAAATATTGGTCAAACCCTCAAAAACCCTTTACGGATATTTCAAGCTTTTGAAATATTTACAAAGAAATATTCTCCAAAAATTCCAAGAAAATTCTATCATGTCACATATGACATATTAGATGATCTTGCCAAGTCTCATGACTTGGAGAACAAGATAACACCATCAAATCCCCTCAAAACCATTTCTGTCCATTTTGAAGTTTGAGCAACTTTACATTGCCAAGTATGTCCAAATGTGCTCAAACTTGGTGGACATGCTTCATTGGTCTAATGATGCATCTGGACCAAATGGCACAGGTTGGAGAAGAAGAAATCTTGGTCAAAGTGCCTCAAAACCCTCTCTGACCAGAATCAAGTTTGAACAACTTTGCACTGCCAACCTTTTCTCCTTGATCCCAACTTTTGTGAGCATGTTAACATGATCAAATGATGACACTACACCAAGTGGTGCATCAAGGAGAACATATTTTCATGACTAAATCTTGGGAAACCCATTTCTGTTCATTTCTAGGGTTTACCAAAGTTGCATTGGCAACTTTTCCCAAATGAGCTCAAAATGGGTGGAAGGCCCTATTTATGTGTTCCATTTCCACCTGTGGAGCCTCATGGCAAATGGAAGTCACATTCTTGCCCAAACCATTATCAAACACCTTCTGGCATTTTGCAAAAACCACTATTTTGACCCCTTCCACTATTCTTGGGGAGCTCAACTTTTTACCACAGCCCCTCCTGACCATCTCCTACCTCCAGAAACTCTCCTCCTTCAATAGCTCAATTATTTGGGGGTAAAAACCCATCCCTTTCTCTCTCTGATTACCCATGGCAACTCCTCCTCTCTCTCTCCTTTCTATATGCAGCGCCCAACCTAGCTCCTGACCACTCTAGGGCATCCAAGGAAGCTCCAAGACACAAGTGGACACGGCAGAGCGCGCCAAGCGCGCTCATGCCGGCCAAAAGCCTGCTCTGGAGCGCGCTACAGTAGCGGCCGAGCCCTGCCGCCGCACTCCCGTCCACCTCGGGCCGCCCAAGCGCGCCAGTCGACGCCCCTCGACGTCCGCATCACGCCACCACTCTGTCCCCTTCCTCTCTCTCCCTCCTGCTGCCTCCCTTCGCCTTGCAGCCGCCGCCGCTGAGAGCTCCAATCGGCGAGCTCACACAGCGCGCATACGACACTTCCCGCTCCGTCTCTCCCCTCCTCTCGCCCTAGACCAACCCCATGAGCACCCCAGACACGCCCACGCGTGCCCCCGTGGCCTCCAGCAAAGGCTAGGAGCTCGCTGGCGCACGAGTCCACGGCACCCGCCGTTCGCCTATTTAAAGGCCTCCCCGAGCCCCCTCTGGCCTCCTTTGCCACTCTCTCCCTCCTGTGAACCCCCTAGACCTATCCTCACCTCCTCCCGTGCCCCCCTTCTCCTCCTACCACCGCATGGCCGCCGCTTCGGCTCGCTCAAATTCGAGCAATGCCGAGCTCACCTCCCTCCCTTTCTCTCCACAGAGGCGCCCGTGGTCGGCAAGCCTCCCCACCTCCTCGAACCGTCGCGGGGATGCTCGGCGCCGAGAGCCACGGATGGCCGCGACCTCCCCGCCCTATCAAAGCTGCGGTCACCTCGGCCCCCTCCGTGGCCGTGACCTCGCCAGAGGATCGCCGCTCCGCTGAAGCTTCGCCCATAGGCGGGCGTCGCGGGGGCGGGCGGGGCGCCGGCAATCGCCGGATGAGCGCCGGCCGAGCCCAACCCCGCCTCTGTCCTGCCCGGCGAGAGGAAGAAGACGACCCGTGGCGGGCCCCACCTCCCGGGCCCCACATGTCGGCCAGAGAGGCGTTGACTCGACCGCCGGCGTGGATAAGTGGAAACGGCTTCCGCCGGAGCCGTCTGCCCGGAGCAAAGGCGTACTCCACGGAGTGCGCCATCGACGTCACCTGGGCACCCCCACGCCGCTGATGCCACTGGGCCGGCCCACGGTCTATCTGGCGCCATGAGCGCAGAATAAGGTTAAGCCTTATTCACTTCTTTCCTTTTCCAGTCTACTTCAAAAATCCATAAACAGATCAAAACAAGTCCAAATTTGATGATTCAAATTTCTAGTAGCTCATAAAATCATGATCTATCTCATGGTGCAACTTGCACAGTTTTCTAGAAACTTTTTCTTCACAGACATTTATCAAATCTTGTTTTTCCTATTTCTGTGATAAGCTTTAGAAAATCACAGAGAGCTCAATATTGATCCAAATGCCATGATTCCAATTCCTAGATGAATCTAAGCTCATAACCTAGTTTATGAACATTTTTCTTGATGCTTTCTGTACCACATAAATTATTGAGCCATTTCTTCATATTTATCAGCTTTGCAAATTCATAGGAAATTCATTTGAACTCCAAATCCAGTGAAACCAATTCCTAGATGCTTCTAAAATCATGCTTTGTCAAATGGGTGCCTTTGCTCATTTTTCAAAAATATATTTCTGTACACTTCTAGCAAATCCATAAACCTCTTGATTCCATCATATTGAAATGTTCGGAGATGTCCATTGATCCACTTCCAATGAAATCACTTTGGTCATTCCTCATATGACCAGAGGTATCCAATAAAAGTCAACTTCACATTTTTAGAGCACTTTTATTTCCTGACTTGTTGTGTTGCTTATTATGCCTGTTTTCGACGATAGTTGACGAAGTAGACGGAATGCTCGGAGTTGGACCAGGGATATTTGAAGACCTCGAAGACTTCGTTACAACAGGCAAGCAGCCTTTGACCATGCCTATGGAACCCTTTTTATGCATGTCATTTAGCTCTTTATTATTGTTGCATCGGAATCATGATGAGATGGTGAACCACGTGGGTTGGTTGCCACGGTTACTTCCTCGTTGATACTTGCATTGTGCATGGCCCTACCTTCTTATGAGGGTTATGCCGGTGGGAGTAGATAGGATGCTAAAGTAGTGCTATGCAAAAGGGATGGGAATATGCATGGTGATGGAGACAAAATATTTTCAAAGTCTTTTGAAAACCCGTCGGGTGCCACTTATGCCCGAGGGAGATGATGAGATGGGTGACCACTTGATGGCGAAGTGGTGTGCCAAGCAAAGGGTGTGTTGTTTTCAAAGCGGATTGGTCGGAGTTGCGACCGTTATTCCAACCTTACATGCGCGACCACTCTACCCTTATATGGGAAAGGGCATTATTGAGTACCTAGACCGATACTAGCTTGGAGCCCGCATTACTAGTGACGGGGGAGAGTTGGTGCTCTCTCTTGGGACGGGGTCGTGCCAGGTAGGGCGGCCATGACCATCTTTATGGGGCACCGGACACACCGTTGGTACCCCGTGCTTGTGGTATGTGTTGAATATGGGAGCAAGGCTCCACGAAAATGTTATGTGAAATGTTGGGCACGGGGTTCTGCCAATCAGTGGACTCCATGTTAGTGTCGTCTAGGGAAAGGTAGTGATCGGTGCTTACCGGGTACTTGAGGTACTGCATGGTCGTGGATGACACGGAAGTTCCCCGGATCTAGTGGGTAAAGTGTGCAACCTCTGCAGAGTGTAAAACTATTCGAATAGCCGTGTCCACGGTCAAGGACAGTTGGGTAACCGCTCTTGGGCTACGTCCACTTGTTTTCAAATTCAGTGTGTGTGATGATGGAAATGACTGGGGTCAAGTCAAAGGACTTGACACGACTGAGATGGGTTGGTGCCCACTCTGTTTATGATAAATGGGTTGGTGCCCACTCTATTTATGTTGATATCTGTGACCAGATCTCATGGTTACTTGAATTCTCTTGATGCATGCTTTTATAGGATGTTGAACATGTCATTGCACTCAAAACTAGCTTTATGCAAAATTTACCTATGTCATGCATTGTTGTACCTTGAACCAAAACATGGGTTGCTTGCGAGTACATTCAAAGTACTCATTGGCTTGCCACTGGTTATTTCATTGACCAGGCATGAAAGAACGAGGATGTGATGAAGAACACTTGGTGGCGAGCATGCGAGCTAGGGCGCTTCGGTCGAGAATGCTGTAGGGTTAAGGCGGATGGCATGGGTCCAAGTTATCGATGAAGATTTCGCTGCGATGTTATACTCAAGACTTGACCATAATGGTCCTACTTGTGTAAAGCGGTATGTATGGATGTAAGACTCTTGTTATTCAGCTTCTGTGTGTTCAGTGAGCATTGATCTCTGGGATCACTGTACACGTGCATTCGGTGATCACGACTTATGAGTCGGGGTCCCCACAGAGCTGGTATCAGAGCCATCCTGACTGTAGGAAGCCTTAGTTAGCATGGTCGTTAGTTAGGGTAAAACTCTTTCCAAAACTACTGCTAGTTTTCCAAAACTATCTATGCTTCTCTTCCCTCCTCAGCTTTTCGAAAACTAAGGTATACTTTCCTTATTAAACTCTTCCCCTTCAAACCTTTGGTCGCTAGAACCCTTATGCCCCTGGCCACTGGATTTCTTGTAATCCTTGTGGATAATCTAGAAGGAATGAGGACCTGAAGACCCAGGAGATGGTGACACCCTTGACACTGCCCCAAGATGATGCAACCTTAGCCTACGATGATCAGGGCATAAGATACGCAAGATCATGATATACATCGCTAATAGAGTAACCCTGTCACTACTGTTGTTGTATCGGCAACCACCGATGGATGAGAACCTAGCCATTTGGTCCGCCTCACCATAGTGAGCAGGAAAACGGTTCTCCTCATTCCCCGCTCTTGGTGTCGATGTTATCATCAACGTAACCGACAGGATGGACCTCTGTTATGCTTTGATCATGTCATTGCATAAAGGATTACCTACCTGGTACCACCGACGGCTAAGAACACAAAAAGGGATCGTCATGATTAATAAGACAACAGAAGATCGAGTCAATGCCTGCTATGAGAAGCCACCTTCACCCCATCACTTCAACAGGCAAGAAGTTGTTGAAGACTCTTCAAGCTCAACCGGGATCGTTTCATCAAACAACTACAAGAGGCGGAGCAACACGAGGAAAACTCGGGAGGCGCACGAGGCACAAGGCACGACTATGGTCGAGAACCCCTAGGGTAGGATGAGTCGTGTACCCCCTATGCGCAGTCGAGTCCGTATGATGGTTCGAGTAGAACCATGATTGTGTGTTGCTTGTTTTTATTTGTTTATGTTTTGATATAAGTCGCACTTTTGCCCTAGGCAACAAGTATGCGACTATATCACCTGCCTTATTTTGTTGTTTGTGTTTGACCCTTTTTGGCACTTGTTTGTTCGCACTTGCACTATAGAACCCCCTTTAGGCATTCCCCTTCTCTATGCTACTTTTCCCTCTCGTCTCTCTCTCCTCAACTGAAGACCAGCAAGACAAGATGCACCAAGGAATCTGCTTCGGCAACCAACTAGCAATGAAGACTTTTGTTGTAGCCTCCTCGACCAAGTGAAACCCCGTAGAATTATGTTTAACCCTCAAGACTAGAAACCCATTCCTAGGCCCTTCGAGACTTCACGAGATACCCCAGCTCGAAACCTTAACCCTGAGCTTAACCTACGGAATCGCAAGAGGACAAGTTAAGCTACAGTAAACCTTGCACAACACTGGGTTCATTATGGAACTAGTGGACATAGTGAACGAGCACATTATCATCCTAATATAGCACCAGAACTGACGATGCCATAGGAAGACCAGTTTGAGGATATAGGATTTGAGGACAGATGACTTGGTGAGTTTATGTCAATAACTTTGAAGGATCGTCCGAGACTATTTGGTGGATTATGAGGCTTTCATGTTGGTGGATGAACTTGGTGGGATCATGATTATAGAGTAGCATAGCTTTCACTACCCTGAGTGAATTGGATTTATAGGACAATTATGATTGCAAGCTGAAATTCTTGGAAGTATTTGGATTTAACTTAGCCATGGGATATTGATAGGGAGCAGTTGATATTACGTAAATGACTTGGGGAACATGTAGGAATTCTCGTTGGACACAAGATTTGGATTTAAGTAAGTGATTCTAGTTGGATATAGATGTTGAGTATGTCTACATGGTTGGAGTAATTGGATTTAGGTGATGATCTTGATCGTGATACCATGTTTCTCGGTGGACAATAAACTAGGAGATTGGGCTAATTATTCGGAGTTTAATTAGGCATCTTTGTGAGCTTGACCTTGGAGTATTACTTGACCATGATAATGGGAATTGGTGGACTAACTATAGTAAGGTAGCCCTTTCAAGTATTGGGGATTATAAGGACTTTAGAAGATCATGTGGAACACCGGCATAGGCATTGGATTTGTAGAATTAATGGATTATGTAGTGATTAATGGAAGTTAACAGGTTGTTGGAGTTGATTCATAGGAAGGAAACAAGATCTTGGAGTGGCATATGACGTGTTTCCTTAGGATAGAGATGCTTTATCATGGACCTTGGAAGAATAGGATGAGCACTTGGATTGTCTGTTTATCGGGCTTAGAAGCTTGTATGTTCTACCCATGGATTTTTAGGGGTGGCGCACACACATGAGTTTGGGGATCGTAGACATATATGATTTTGTTAGATCTCCTCTTGGGAGTCATGAGGATATGATTAGCATGAGTGAAGATTGGAGTTGACCTATCTGAATGATGCTTTCAATAGTATGATGTGATTTGTTTAAAGGACTAGGCAGACTATTGGCATCTCGAAACCGTGCTTAAAGATAGGATGATAAATGTTCATTCACACACTAGAATCCTTGAAACCCTTATGCCCTACCAAGCCACAACACGGTTGGATCATGACCTTGGGCCTTGGCTCTAGATCAATAAGACCTTGACCAATGCTCAACCGTGACCCTCACCAATGCCTCAGCCCACTCTCATTACCCCAAATACTTGATAGAGTACTTGGGCAAGTAAATCATCATCCTTACTTGAGGACATGTATGTCCACATGAAGACGGAAGAAGAGTTGATCAGCTGGTTAGGGAACATCCGAAGACCGCCATGTCAAGGAGGAAGAACTATACCAACCACCGTCGTCAAGGAGTGAGCTTCCGCGTTGAAGACCGTGCATATCTGCAAGCCACTCCTCTCAAAGGCAACTACGGCCTCATGAAGAAAACTATGCTACTCATGACCTTGAGCTAGCAGTAGTGGTTCATGCCCTGAAGACATGGTGACATTACCTCTTACGGAAGGGATGTGAGATATACACGGGTCACAAAAGTCTGAAGTATATTTTCACTCAAAGGGAATTGAACATGAGGCAAAGAAGATGGCTAGAGTTGATCAAAGATTATGACCTCAGTATTAAATACCACCCAGGAAAGGCTAATGTGGTAGCAGATGCATTAAGCAGAAAGGCTTGTTCCTTGAATGCTATGCTTAAGGATAGGCTGCCCGCCTTGTATGAAGAACTTGAAAGCTTCGGGTTGGAACTGGTTGCACCAGGATTCTTAACTAACCTTGAAGTCAAGCCTTCAGGTGGCACCATTTGAAGTGTTATACGGACGGAAATGCCGCACGCCCTCAATTGGTCAGGGACCGGAGAAGGACTTGTCTTTGGGCCCGACATCCCCCGTGAAGCCGAGGAGCAAGTCCAGCTTGTCAGAAAGCGTTTGAAGACTGCCAAGTCAAGACAAAAACTCGTTGACTCACATCGTCGAGACATGACCTTCGGGTTGGAGACCATGTTTATCTCCGGTCACCCTCTCAAAGGAACCCAGCGCTTCCATGTCAAAGGAAAGCTCGCCCCAAGATTCATCGGCCTTCTTGAGATCACTCCAAGATTTAACAACCCCTCGAGATCACTTCAAGGCGAAGAATAGATGACTACCACTGGAGTTGCCACGAGCTACGATGTGCTGCGCTTTCCATGCATCACAACCCGGAAGTGTTTCCAACTTCCTAACTTGCCCGATCTCTACAAGGGCATTAACCACCAAGCCATCGACCCTAGCCCAATCTAACCTACATGAGCTACCCATTAGCAAACTGGATCAAGAGGGCGTCATACACGAAGCCACACCGTCAAGTACTTCAAGTTCAATGGAGCACTACAGGCGGAGCAACATGAAGACTTGAAGACCACCCCGGATCCAAGTTTCCTCCTCCTTTCGCGCCTAGTGCGGGAATCTCGGGGACGAGATTCTTGTAAGGGGTAGGTCTGTCACACCCTGATTTTCATGGCACAACACTTAAGTCATTAATCATGCTAAAATGTGGTTTGACAAAAACTTTTGAGTGTTTTGTCTTTGCTTTGATTGAATTTTGTCTGCTGTTTGCAAGTGCTCTAAAAATCAAATAAATCCTCCAACTCCTATACTTCATCTCCTTGCTCCAAACCCTTTTCCCAATGATCATGCCATGTGTATAGGACATAAAAATATTTTCTTACAAAATAATTTGGCCAAAAAGTATTTTCTAAATTTAGTTTTTCAAAAACCCTGAATTGAGGTTTGCCTTTGCAAGTACTTAATTAAGGGCAGTAAAAATCTTTCTAAAATATATTTGACTCCTATTAGATATAGGATACCCGGAACCACAAAAATATAATTTTAAAAGTTATTTTACTATTTTATTTAAAGGCTTTTCTTAAGGCCAGAAATGGTCTTTAATAGGGAAAAATTATTTTATTGCTTCAAAAATATTTGACAAAATTCAGGAAACTCATAGGACATATATAGTCCATATATAAGAGTTTCAACACATGGTTATGTTCAAAATATTGGTCAAACCCTCAAAAACCCTTTACGGATATTTCAAGCTTTTGAAATATTTACAAAGGAAATATTCTCCAAAAATTCCAAGAAAATTCTATCATGTCACATATGACATATTAGATGATCTTGCCAAGTCTCATGACTTGGAGAACAAGATAACACCATCAAAACCCTCAAAACCATTTCTGTCCATTTTGAAGTTTGAGCAACTTTACATTGCCAAACATGTCCAAATGTTCTCAAACTTGGTGGACATGCTTCAATGGTCTAATAATGCATCTAGACCAAATGGCACAGGTTGGAGAAGAGGTTATCTTGGTCAAAGTGCCTCAAAACCCTTTCTGACCAGAATCAAGTTTGAACAACTTTGCACTGCCAACCTTTTCTCCTTGATCCCAACTTTTGTGAGCATGTTAACATGATCAAATGATGACACTACACCAAGTGGTGCATCAAGGAGAACATATTTTCATGACTAATCTTGGGAAACCCATTTCTGTTCATTTCTAGGGTTCACCAAAGTTGCATTGGTCAACTTTTCCCAAATGAGCTCAAAATGGGTGGAAGGCCCTATTTATGTGTGCCATTTCCCCCTGTGGAGCCTCATGACAAATGGAAGTCACATTCTTGCCCAAACCCTTATCAAACACCTTCTGGCATTTTGCAAAAACCACTATTTTGACCCCTTCCACTATTCTTGGGGAGCTCAACTTTTTACCACAGCCCCTCCTTACCATCTCCTACCTCCAGAAACTCTCCTCCTTCAATAGCTCAATTATTTGGGGGTAAAACCCATCCCTTTCTCTCTCTGATTACCCATGGCAACTCCTCCTCTCTCTCTCCTTTCTATATGCAGCGCCCAACCTAGCTCCTGACCACTCTAGGGCATCCAAGGAAGCTCCAAGACACAAGTGGACACGGCAGAGCGCGCCAAACGCGCTCATGCCGGCCAAAAGCCTGCTCTGGAGCGCGCTACAGTAGCGGCCGAGCCCTACCGCCGCACTCCCGTCCACCTCGGGCCGCCCAAGCGCGCCAGTCGACGCCCCTCGACGTCCGCAACACGCCACCACTCTGTCCCCTTCCTCTCTCTCCCTCCTGCTGCCTCCCTTCGCACGCGCGCCGGCCGCCCGAGAGCTCCAATCGACGAGCTCACACGCGCGACGCCCTGACACATTCCCGCTCCTTCTCTCCCCTCCTCTCGCCCTAGACCAACCCCATGAGCACCCCAGACACGCCCACGCGTGCCCCCGTGGCCTCCAGCAACGGCTAGGAGCTCGCCGGCGCACGAGTCCACGGCACCCGCCGTTCGCCTATTTAAAGGCCTCCCCGAGCCCCCTCTGGCCTCCTTTGCCACTCTCTCCCTCCTGTGAACCCCCTAGACCTATCCTCACCTCCTCCCGTGCCCCCCTTCTCCTCCTACCACCGCATGGCCGCCGCTTCGGCTCGCTCAAATTCGAGCAATGCCGAGCTCACCTCCTCCCTTTCCTCCACAGAGGCGCCCGTGGTCCGGCAAGCCTCCCCACCTCCTCGAACCGTCGTGGGGATGCTCGGCGCCGAGAGCCACGGATGGCCGCGACCTCCCCCACTATCAAAGCTGCGGTCACCTCGGCCCCCTCCGTGGCCGTGACCTCGCGGGAGGATCGCCGCTCGCGATGAGCTTCGCCCATAGGCGGGCGTCGCGGGGACGGCGGGAGCGCCGGCAATCGCCGGATGGCGCCGCCGAGCCCAACCCGCCTCTGTCCTGCCCCGCGAGAGGAAGAAGACGACCGGTGGGCGGGCCCCACCTCCCGCGGACCCCACATGTCGGCCCGCAGAGGCGTTGACTCGACGCGGCGTGGATAAGTGGAAGCGGCTTCGCGGGCCGTCTGCCGAACAAAGGCGTACTCCACGGAGTGCGCCATCGGCGTCACTGGCACCCCACGCGGTGATGCCCTTGGGCGGCCCACGGTCTATCTGGCGCCATGGCGCAGAATAAGGTTAAGCCTTATTCACTTCTTTCCTTTTCCAGTCTACATCAAAAATCCATAAACAGATCAAAACAAGTCCAAATTTGATGATTCAAATTTCTAGTAGCTCATAAAATCATGATCTATCTCATGGTGCAACTTGCACAGTTTTCCAGAAACTTTTTCTTCACAGACATTTATCAAATCTTGTTTTTCCTATTTCTGTGATAAGCTTTAGAAAATCACAGAGAGCTCAATATTGATCCAAATGCCATGATTCCAATTCCTAGATGAATCTAAGCTCATAACCTAGTTTATGAACATTTTTCTTGATGCTTTCTGTACCACATAAATTATTGAGCCATTTCTTCATATTTATCAGCTTTGCAAATTCATAGGAAATTCATTTGAACTCCAAATCCAGTGAAACCAATTCCTAGATGCTTCTAAAATCATGCTTTGTCAAATGGGTGCCTTTGCTCATTTCTCAAAAATATATTTCTGTACACTTCTAGCAAATCCATAAACCTCTTGATTCCATCATATTGAAATGTTCGGAGATGTCCATTGATCCACTTCCAATGAAATCACTTTGGTCATTCCTCATATGACCAGAGGTATCAATAAAAGTCAACTTCACATTTTTAGAGCACTTTTATTTCCTGACTTGTTGTGTTGCTTATTATGCCTGTTTTCGACGATAGTTGACGAAGTAGACGGAATGCTCGGAGTTGGACCAGGGATATTTGAAGACCTCGAAGACTTCGTTACAACAGGCAAGCAGCCTTTGACCATGCCTATGGAACCCTTTTTATGCATGTCATTTAGCTCTTTATTATTGTTGCATCGGAATCATGATGAGATGGTGAACCACGTGGGTTGGTTGCCACGGTTACTTCCTCGTTGATACTTGCATTGTGCATGGCCCTACCTTCTCATGAGGGTTATGCCGGTGGGAGTAGATAGGATGCTAAAGTAGATGATATGCAAAAGGGATGGGAATATGCATGGTGATGGAGACAAAATATTTTCAAAGTCTTTTCAAAAACCCGTCGGGTGCCACTTATGCCCGAGGGAGATGATGAGATGGGTGACCACTTGATGATGAAGTGGTGTGCCAAGCAAAGGGTGTGTTGTTTTCAAAACGGATTGGTCGGAGTTGCGACCGTTATTCCAACCTTACATGCGCGACCACTCTACCCTTATATGGGAAAGGGCATTATTGAGTACCTAGACCGATACTAGCTTGGAGCCGCATTACTAGTGACGGGGAGAGTTGGTGCTCTCTCTTGGGGCGGGTCGTGCGGGTAGGGCGACCATGACCATCTTTATGGGGCACCGGACACACCGTTGGTACCCCGTGCCAGTGGTATGTGATGAATATGGGAGCAAGGCTCCACGAAAATGTTATGTGAAATGTTGGGCACGGGGGTTACTGCCAATCGAGTGGACTCCATGTTAGTGTCGTCTAGGGAAAGGTAGTGATCGGGTGCTTACCCCGGGTACTTGAGGTACCATGGTCGTGGATGACATGGAAGTTCCCGGATCTAGTGGGTAAAGTGTGCAACCTCTGCAGAGTGTAAAACTATTGAATAGCCGTGTCCACGGTCAAGGACAGTTAGGTAACCGCTCTTGGGCTCGTCCACTTGTTTTCAAACCTGGTGTGTGTGTGATGATGGAAATGACTTGGGTCAAGTCAAAGGACTTGACACGGCCGAGATGGGTTGGTGCCCACTGTTTATGATAAATGGGTTGGTGCCCACTCTATTTATGTTGATATCGTGACCAGATCTCATGGTTACTTGAATTCTCTTGATGCATGCTTTTATAGGATGTTGAACATGTTATTGCACTCAAAACTAGCTTTATGCAAAATTTACCTATGTCATGCATTGTTGTACCTTGAACCAAAACATGGGTTGCTTGCGAGTACATTCAAAGTACTCATTGGCTTGCCACTGGTTATTTCATTGACCAGGCATGAAAGAACAGGATGTGATGGAGAACACTTCGGTGACGAGCATGCGAGCTAGGGCGCTTCGGTCGAGAATGCTGTAGGGTTAAGGCAGATGGCATGGGTCCAAGTTATCGATGAAGATTTCGCTGCGATGTTATACTCAAGACTTGACCATAATGGTCCTACTTGTGTAATACGGTATGTATGGATGTAAGACTCTTGTTATTCAGCTTCGTGTGTTCGGTGAGCATTGATCTCTGGGATCCTTTGTACACGTGCATTCGATGATCACGACTTATGAGTCGGGGTCCCCACAGTTTGTAATTCTATCACAAGCATAACAGGTCATTAATGGGCCAGAATATAGGATGGGCTGGAAAAGGCGCAACGGGTTATCAGGCCACAAACGGGCCGATTCTAATCATGGGCCTTACATGGCCCATTAGGGGAATAGGACAGTAACAGGCCGGAAGTAATCGAGGGTCAAAAGGAGCCCAAAAACGTATGGGCCGTCGGTAGGCCGAAGGCTGACACGGGCTGGAAACGACCCATGGAAATCATGGGCCGTTAATGGGTACAAAGAAATTTACTGTTCATTATGGGCTAGAGTTACCGTGGGCCACTAAAGGGCCTAAAGATATGGAAGGCCTCATATGGGCCGAAAGACGTCGTGGGCCATACATGGGCCGAAAGTGAAATAGGCTGGTGTTATAGTCGATGGCCCACATGACGCTGTTGGGCCGAATTCAGGAAGGCCCTAACGGGCTGTGAGTTACCGGGCCATAAAATGGGCTATATGCAAACAGACCGTTAATAGGCTTTTCATGGCCTGACCCGCTAACTTTTGACCAAGTCAAACGGGTCGGCCTTTGTAAGCTAAATGGGCCAGTGTTGCGCCTTCGCACGTGTCGACATATCATAGGCACCTATCTGACCCAATGACGAGCTGACGCATGTTTCCTTCGGCCAATGAGAATTTTACACATGGAAAATCGCCATTGGTCCGGGCTGTTAACATGTTATCGGATAAAAAACCAGACCCGATAGCTTAACGGCGACCCATTACGGTGGACGCCATGTGTCGGTCTCCCTTGATGAAAGCACTTCTATGACGCGCGTTTTATCATCATGGAAGTGGACACTTCTGTGATGATAATTTAGGTAATGTCATGGAACACTTCTATGATAGCACAGGCATGACTATCTTGATTCTGTCATAAAATTGTCATGGATGTACATGCATGACAAAAAACGTGACCTACTGTGGCAAACAGATATCATCGCGGAAGTGTATTTTTTTTGTAGTAATAGCCAGGAGCTCAAGGAGCATTTGGCAGCGGAGAAGCAAATCACGGCCGCACGCATGGATGAGGTCGGGATGGCTGCCATTCATGCCGACCCCCATTTCTTGGAGGAGCACCTCACCGTCGAGGCCACTGTCGACGCCTCGCGCGCGGACGCCGCGACGTGGTTGGCTGCTTTAAACGATGATTCGTTGCGTTTTCTCGAGGCCACCCTTGGTGCCTTCGACGAAGACTACGAGGTGTTTTCTTAATGTGCACGTGCGTACCTCAAATCGACAGCCAGTAGGTTGATGTTCGGGGCGGCTTACGAAACTCACCACTACAATGAGGGCTCCCACTATGTGGAGGCCTCGCCCTCTTCCATGACCAATGTAACATCCCAATATTCAATTTGGATGTTATACATAGATCATCATGCGCATTTCATATTTTGTTGCATTTTGGTTGTGATCCATGAAATCTTAAGCAACTCAAGGACCAAAGGAGAGAGTTGGAGGTTCCATTTAAATTTCATATTTGAATTTATTTCAAATTTGAAAAGGGTGATTTTCAACAATTTCTTTCCAATTATTTCAATTCAATAAAAAGCAATGAGAGAAGATAAAATGACTTTTTCAAAACAGAGGAGAAATATTGGAGAAGAAATTTTGAAATCAAATTATTATTTTATTTGAATTTTATTTGCATTAGAGAAAAACATAAATTTTGAAAAATTGCATTTAGTTCAGAAAATGTTCATTCTATCCCAAGTATCAGGTAGGGACGGTGAAAATTGTTTCTGGAATTATTAGAATTTCATTTTTATTTATTAGGATTTTCTTCGCGGAAATCGTTTAAAAAAAGTTGTCGCACGCCAAACATGGGCCGGCCTAGCTGGGAGCCAGGCCTCAGCCCAACACTGCACCGCCTCTGCCGCGCCCGTGTCTACGCCGGACACCGGTGAGGAGTCCGGATCCCCGCCACCTAGCGCCCCCTCGCCCAAGTCAGACCCCCCAAGGCCCCTTTATACATGGCCGACCCCAGCCCCCTCCTCTCCAAGTCGCCGCCACCACCGAGCCCCACCTCCGCAGCTACACCGCCGCCTCCACCGAACCGCGCCGCCGCCACTAGCTGCCGCCGCCGCCTACTGCTGTCGCACCGCCGCCTTCACCTCGCCCCGCCTCGCTAGGAGCCGCCGCCACTGACGCTAAACCCCGCCGTTGACCTCGCCGCCCGGTTGACCGGTATAAACCGATCCGGTTTTCTCCGGTTCTTTTTAGTTTTTTTCGGTTAGTTAAGTTAAATCGGTTTTTCTTTTTATTTTTGTTTAGTTAACGAACGTTCACCCGTTAGTTTATTTCAACGAATGAATTTGTTTGTTATGTTCTTTTAGCGGACGTTCGTCCGATAGAATTTTTCCTTTTAGTTTAATTTTCACCCAGGGACCTATACGCGAATAGTTTTCTCACGATTTAGCCCCTGATCTTAAAACTAGCTTAACTTTTAGCTCGTTTCTTCAAATTAGATGAAACCAACGCCTAAATCTTCGTAATGATCCCTATTTATAGTAAACCAACTTGAACAGAATTTTGACAATTTAAAATTTGAGTTTAGTTCAGATTAGTATTCTATCTTGTTTCGTTTGTATCTTGAGTTTCATAACTCCGTTTGAGTTGATTCATTTTTTGAATCATAGCTAATCACATATACCTACTGTAAAGATCTAATCCACATGAAAATAATGCTGTTAGGTTTTGTTTTCTGTTTAGATTAGTCAATTGTTTGTTTTGAGTTTTATTTGGATCTTCTCTCGTTTTCTTTTTGTTTTGTTTGAGTGAATGCTTATGTATGCTATTGTTTTTCTATGCTAGATTACCCGGAGTGCGAAGCTTGTTACTACGAATTCTTAGAGTTTGCAGAGTGTCAGCAAGGCAAGTTACACTTTGATCATACTCTTCTATACCCAGTTTTTACTATGCATTAGTTTTGCCCCTCAAATATTTGCATCAGTAGGATTGGGAACATGTGATTTGGTTGTAGTAATTGAGGTAGGAACCTAATACCTTTTGATCACCCGCGAATATACATTATGCCCTATTATTGCTTAGCCATGCTCGTAGACGGGGGATGTGATCGTGATACACATGGAAGTTGTGAGAGTTATTAAACTTGGATAACATTAAGGTGGCAACTTTAATACACATCTGGGTGGATTGGTTAGGGCACCTGGAGAATCCATTGTTTGTCCATTTGGGAAATCTAGGAGTACCCAGGCTCAAAGGGATCATATGATATTTCATGACTAGAAACTTCTGTGTGCAGCCACAAGCCATTATGGACTTTGGCATACTTGAGTAAGTTTTATGAGCTCTCAAAGAGGTGGACTAGCAGATGTAGGGGAAAGTAGGTGTACCGGTCTGCCCGGAGTTGAGAGTTAATGCTTCAGAAAGGCTATGTCTCGATCTTCCGATCATGGATACGGTAGAATCTTGTGGGGAAAAGTGTGCAAAACCTCTGCAGAGTGTATAAACTAATCATGGTTAGTCGTGTCCTCGGTTATGGACATATTGAGTATTTGGAATTGGATTTTATTGTTGATCTTATCACTCTTAAATTAATTGATTTGGGTTTAATGATGATACTTGTTTAATTGGGATTTGAGATTGAGGAACCTTTTCAAATATTGGTATAACTTGGGAGTAGTAAATAAAATTTATTCCTTTGTTATATGGAAAAACTAGCTTTTTGCGAAATCATAAACTTAGAGCCTCCACCAGCCAAATATTGCATGTAGATATAGTTATTGCATTCATTGCTTTATAGTGTAACTCTGCCAGCATATTCAATGTGCTGACCTACACGGCTGCAATGTCTCATGTTGCAGACTACTCAGACGACGAATAAGGTGCGATAGGTCGTTGTCATGCACTGAGCTATGCCGTTGGAGTTGATGGACTCATTTACCTATGAAGCTTCCGCTGTTATTTAGTTTAGATGGCCTTCAGCCATACTATTTTTGTGTAATCATACTCTTTATGTGGACCTCGATGTAATAAGTGTGTGATTGAACTCTGTTATAATTCCTTGAGTACTTTGTGTGTCAGCATTACCGATCCAAGGATGACACTTAAGCATAGAGACTTTGGTCCATTGGGATCATGGTCGCTACAAGATGGTATCAGAGCACACGCTGACTGTAGGACGCGACCACTAGGGTAAGCCACAAGATTTCTCTTCTTTGCTCATTTCTAATTCTCCTCTATTTCTACTCTATAGATGGCGGACCCCAGGAACAAGTTCACTCAGCCGGATGATGACACCCCTTTCAGACGACACTTGAAGGAAGTCACTATGTACTTGAACATTGGACTACCAAGCTTCACTGGGACTTTCTCTGCAACTTTACCGAAAGAGGAGCACTGGAAGATCAAAGTTTGGGTACCGGGGAGGACATTTGCGCCAACAACGAAGCCTATTGATTTGTACCTGGATGCACCAAGTTGGAGCTTGTGAAAGAGTATGGCAGCCCACATCACCTTTGGACGCATATGCGAAATGTATCACAAGGAGCTTGAAAACACCATCTATCAAATATGTGGACGCCGAGACGAGGAATGGGAGATGATTCGTACTAGGAAGGATGGATCAATTGCATCTTACATTCAGGAGATGGGTGACCACATTCGCCGATATGAGAATCAGCTGTGCTTCAACATGAAGAAGATCAAGAAGCTGATGAAGAATGAGGGAGTCCTGGACTAGGGGGTGTCCGGATAGCCGGACTATCATCATCGGCCGGACTCCAAGACTATGAAGATACAAGATTGAAGACTCTGTCCCGTGTCCGGATGGGACTTTCCTTGGCGTGGAAGGCAAGCTTGGCGATACGGATATGTAGATCTCCTACCATTGTGACCGACTTTGTGTAACCCTAGCCCTCTCCGGTGTCTATATAAACTGGAGGGTTTTAGTCCGTGAGGACAACACAACCATTACAACAATCATACCATAGGCTAGCTTCTAGGGTTTAGCCTCCTTGATCTCGTGGTAGATCCACTCTTGTACTACCCATATCATCAATATCAATCAAGCGGGAGTAGGGTTTTACCTCCATCGAGAGGGCCCAAACCAGGTAAAACATCGTGTCCCTTGTCTCCTGTTACCATCCGCCTAGACGCACAGTTCGGGACCCCTACCCGAGATCCGCCGGTTTTGACACCGACATTGGTGCTTTCATTGAGAGTTCCTATGTGCCGTCACCAATAGGAAGGATGCCACTTCCCGTCTTCAAATACGGTATCTTTGCCAAAGGAGCCTCGGCCGCCGGCCAAACTATTCGGTTGGGTGGTTTTCTCATGACCGCCTGTCCGGCCACCGCTTCGACGATGACCTCTCGGGTCATCAAAAGCAATCTTCACATCAACTCGGAATTTGCCGAGCAGCTGGATCCAACGGAGCTCTCGTCCGTAAACGAACTCTTGGATCGCATCGCCACCCTGGGAATTGCTATAGACTACAATCAGATTGGGCTTAAAACCGATCTGAGAGAGATTAACTCTCCCCAGGTTACCCACCACGTCGCGGTGGTAGAGGAACAACACGGCGACTCTTCTCCTATATTGAAAACTAGTCATGTCCGGGCTTCCGAACCCTCCATGCCGGATTCCCACGGAGGGACAGACTTCGATCAAGCGCTGAACCTGAAGTCAGGCATCGGACCGGACCCGTTGGATAACGTTCCACGTTCCAAGCTTCCAAATTCAGAAACTTCTCGGCCCTTGAGCCTTGAGATGGGTAGGGTTCCGGACTCAATTCCACCCACCCGCCCAGACATATGCGATCTATCTCTAATCCGGCAAGAGCCCATCAAACGATACATCATTATTGGGCGAGTCCTCTGGTTATGGACAGGATAATGGACTTCGAGAGGAAAAGCATAATCTCAATTTTTGCAATAATTGCAGACGAGGAATCTTGAGCGCCGTCGGCCGTCGTGAAATTACACGCCGCTGACTGGCGTCCATAATACGAAATCTTGGCGATTGAGAGTTTCCGGAAAACCGAAAATATGTTTTGGGACAATCCGGCCCCGAATACAACCCTAGTCCGCAACAAAAGGGTGCATTACACTCAGGCACCAGGTACAAAAACCAAAAAGCAAAAACCCCATAAAGGGCACGGAACCGTACTAGAGGGATGGCTTAGCGGACCCTATAAAATTCACAAGTACAGAGGGCGCCACCCCAACACATAGCCTTCGAGCATGTTGGATATTACGGCAGGTGGCCAAAAGTGGCGAGGAGCTTCTAGCCCCGGAAAACCACTCCAACAATGCCGGTACAGTATCAATAGTCTTCGAGACTTTCGCATCAAATAATATGCGGAAACGATCAATCCGTAGCCTCGCCGAAGTCTACCAAGTAGCAAGAACAAATCCATGGAGCGACACGGCCATCACCTTCAACGCCAGCGACGAACCTAAATTCCGAACAGCCCAAGCACTAGCCGCATTGGTCCTTAGTCCAATAGTGGACGACTTTCGACTTACCAAGGTACTCATGGATGGCGGCAGCGGATTAAACCTCATCTATGAGGAAACTCTTCAAAAAATGGAAATAGACTGGAGCCGCATTGAGCGAAGCAGCACAACCTTCAGAGGAATAATCCCTAGCCGGGACGCGCGCTGCACCGGAAAAATCACACTCGATGTGGTGTTCGGCTCACGGACAATTACAGTCGAAGAAGTCACGTTCCAAGTGGCCCCGTTCAGCAGCGGATATCACGCTATATTAGGACGAGAGGCATTCACAATTTTTCAAGTCGTACCCCATTACGGGTACATGAAGCTCACAATGCCTGGGCCCGGCGGAATAATCACTCTTGTTAGTGATCCGGACATAGCACTCCGCGCCGAAAACAAGAGAGCCGCATTAGCCCTGGAGGCACTATCCGAAGTCCTAGCGGCAGAAGAACTCACTGCGCTGCGCTCTACGGTGAATAGGGACGATGTGATACTCGATAAGAGATCCAAGTCCACCTCCTTTAAACCAGCGGACGAAATAGTAAAATTCTAGGTCCATCCAACAGACCCGACAAAGACGGCCTCCATTGGGGCACAGTTGAACCCTGATGTAGACGACGCACTGCGAGAATTCCTTCGGGAAAATTGGGACATTTTCGCCTGGCACCCTTCTGATATGCCTGGAATCCCACGCAGATTGGCAGAACATAGCCTAAAAATCCTAAAAGGGTTCAAGCCAGTCAAACAGGCTCTTCGACGATTTTTCGAACCCAAAAGACAGGCAATGGGAGAAGAACTAGCCAAACTATTGGAAGCCGGATTCATCGGAGACATCAAACATCCGGATTGGCTAGCAAACACGGTAATGGTACCAAGAAGGACAAATCCGGCACCTATGTGTCGATTTTAAAGACCTCAACAAGGCGACCAAAGGATCCCTTCCCCGCGATCGACCAAATAATCGATGCTACCGCGAGGCACGATTCATTGTGCTTCCGGGCGCATACTCCGGCTACCATCAAATCAAGATGGCGGAGCGGACCAAGCCGCAACGGCATTCATTACTCCATATGGACCATTACGCTTCAACACGATGCCCTTCGGACTTAAAGCGCGCGGCGCAACATATCGGCGCATGATTCGGACATGTCCGCTACCCGGATCGGCAAAACGGTAGAGGCATACGTGAGCGGCGTAGTCGTCAAAACCAAACACGTCGAAACCCTGGTAGACGATTTGAGGCTCACATTCGACAACCTCCGAGCATATGACATCAAGCTGAATCCGGAAAAATGCGTTTTTGGCGTACCAGCCGGAAAGCTCCTGGGCTTCATTGTATCCGGTAGAGGAATTGAAGCGAACCCAGCCAAGATCCGAGCTCTGTCACAGCTGGATATTCCAAAAGACCTCAAACAGATACAAAAATTGATTGGATGTGTGGTGGCTCTAAGCCGCTTTATCTCCCGTTTGGGAGAAAAGGCATTGCCCCTCTATCGCCTCCTCAGACGCCGAACACTTCGAGTGGACGGATGCTGCCACTGCCGGACTCGAAGAAATAAAAGCCATATTGGCAACAAATCCGGTCCTGGCTGCGCCTAACCTGGGCGAACCAATGTTGTTATACATCGCGGCAACACATCAAGTTGTAAGCGCGGTAGTCGTCGTAGAACGGGAGACAGAAGGGCATAAATTCCCTCTTCAAAAACCAGTGTACTACGTATCCACTATTTTAACTCCCTGCAAGTCCCGTTACCCGCACTATCAAAAGATAGCATATGCGGTGTTCATGGCATCCCGGAAGCTCCGACACTACTTTCAAGAGTGTTCGATAACAGTGGCCTCCGAAGTACCCCTAAATGACATTATAAACAACCGCGACACGATGGGCAGGATCGCAAAATGGGCCATTGAGCTCTTACCATTCGATATAACTTACAAACCTCGGCGAGCTATAAAGTCGCAAGTTTTGGCCGACTTTGTCGCTGAGTGGACTGAAGCCGAACTCCCTAAAGAGTACGACGCATACTCCAATTGGATTATGCACTTCAACGGCTCCAAAATGTTGGCCGGATTGGGGGCTGGCATCGTATTGACGTCCCCAACCGGAGACACAGTCCAATACGTACTTCAAATAATGTACACAGACTCCAACAACGCAGCGAATCGAGGCCCTCTTACATGGCCTCCGGATGGCAATCTCCATGGGCATTCAACGCCTAGAGGTGCGCGGGGATTCAAACCTTGCAATATCCCAAGTAAATGGAGACTTTGACGCCAAGGATCCGAAAATGGCAGCCTATCGCAACGCTGTCCTAAAAATGTCAGCTCGGTTTGAAGGACTTGAATTCCACCATGTAGCCCGGGATAATAACCAAGCAGCCGACGTATTGGCACGCATCAGCACAAAACGTGACGCTGTCCCTCCAAACATCTTCCTGGAACGGCTCTTTAAGCCATCCGTACTATGGGAAGAGGAGTCCGAAAATGACAAACCGGAAGCAGCCCCACCAACCGACACGAAACAATCTAACATAATCGGCGATTCAGCCGATGAAATAACACCTTCAGCCCACGAAATAATGGCAGTAATCGCCCCGTGGACAGAGCCATTCCTAGCCTACTTGCTTAGGCAGGAACTTCCCGAAGACCAAAATGAGGCCCATTGCATAGTTCGGGCGATCCAAAGCCTACAAGGTCCACGCGGGAGAACTTTATAAGAAAAGCACAACCGGAGTCCTTCAAAGGTGTATCTCCGAAGAGGAAGGGCGAAACCTTCTGGCTGAAATTCATGTCGGACTAGGCGGACACCACGCCGCAGCTCGGGCCCTTGGAGGAAAAGCGTTCCGTACAGGATTTTATCGGCCGACGGCCCGGGCAGATGCTCAAGACTTAGTCCAAAGATGCGTCGGTTGTCAGCTCTTTGCTAATCAGAGCCATATGCCACCCACCGCCCTCAAAACTATACCCATTACCTGGCCGTTCGCAGTCTGGGGGCTTGACATGGTTGGACCCCTTAAAGGGGGAACCCACGAGCAAAGGTACCTATTGGTCATGGTGGACAAATTCACCAAATGGATAGAGGCCAAGTCGGTTAAAACGGCAGAGTCCGGACCAGTGATAGACTTCATATCCGGGGTAGTACACCGTTATGGCGTCCCCCATAGCATCATTACCGATAACGGCATGAACTTCACGGCCGACGAGGTTAAATTATGGTGCAAAAATATGGGCATTAAGCTCGATTACGCTTCAGTCTATCATCCTCAAACCAACGGTCAAGTGGAACGAGCAAACGGTCTAATAATGAGCGGCATCAAACCCAGACTAGTGCGGTCCCTCACGGAATCTAACACGCACTGGGTAGAGGAGCTCGACTCCGTACTCTGGGGGCTGCGAACAACGCCCAATCGTACTACCGGATTCACACCATTTTTTATGGTATACAGCGCAGAGGCAGTTTTGCCCTGCGACATTATCCATGACTCACCTCGAGTGCACATGTATGAAGAAAGAGAAGCCGAGCTGGATCGGCAGGACAGTTTGGATGCATTGGAGGAAGAACGCAACGTTGCAAAGGCTCGTTCCGCATTCTATCAGCAGCAGGCTCGAAGATACCAAAGCAGAGAAGTACGAGCTAAAACTTACAATGTCGGCGAACTAGTTCTACGCCTGCCGGACAAGAAAAAGGACAAGCTCAAGCCCAAATGGGAAGGCCCCTTCATTATCGATCAAGTCTTGACCGGCGGAGCGTACCATCTACGAAATGCGTCGGACAACCGACTCGAGCCGAACCCATGGAACGCAGCCCGCCTCCGAAGATTCTATGCCTAGCGCCGGACTAAGAGTTCGTCCCCTTCCCCCGTCCAAACTTTTACACTTCAGCTGTCTTTTGTTTCTCTTTTTTCTCTCACCCCTATTCATCAAAGCCCTAAAAGGCCTACTTGCGCATTGTTCGCACACAATTGATGTGCTATCCGCACTCATTATACCTGGGGGCTTCTTTACCAGAAGCTTAATTATAAGGGCTTCATGCCCAGCACGCGTGTCAAACTTCCACGTGTACCTTTTATTCACCATTATATGCATCGATATGACTTAAGTTTTGGCCAAGCTAGGTTGCCTGGCTCCTGTGCTTACCCCTACGTTCCCGATTGTTCGGCTAGGAGGTAAAGGGAGCACCTCTGCGATTGTTACTGCCGGGTCACCGGATGTGTACCTCAGACTGGGTGAAGCCGAAAGCTAGCATTCTTAAGGGAATATTCGGTCGGTGACTTGAAAGATGATTTTTTTACCAATTTATTTATCTGCCCCCAGATGTTATCCTGCTCTTTTCGCAGTCCGGACATGCGCTTTAGGGCATGCCTCCCAGGGAAAGGAACCCTTAATGGAACTATTCTCCCTGGAAGATGTTTCTTACTAACCATGTAATATAACATAACTAGTTGGACACTTGTCTGATAAAGCACTAATGACCCCTACGCCTGGTCTCCATGCATGCCCCGGTTGTATCTTAACCGAGAAGGTATTCGGACACACTCCGGACTCTAGGGTCCTGAGGTTGAAGCAAAAAGGTCGGCAAAGACAAACGATCTATAATCCGGCTAGAAGGCATTTTACATGTCATTTTAAAATACATTGTCAAGTTGACTGACTGTATTCCTCCTCAATCCCGTCTAACAGGCTGTCTAATTTACAGTCCCGTTGGGAAAATTTAGTGGCCAACTCTACTTGGCCGTACACTAAACTCACAGGGATCTCCTTCCCATCGGGCCCCACAGGTCCGACCTCGGCCATGTGGTTGGGATCCGCGTCTTCACCATGGCCCAGGCTTCCATAAACGGAAGCGCTGCCGCACTCCCTGAAGCTTCTCCGCAAGCTCTCCAAGGCCCTCGGGTAGGGAGAGGGATGGCCATAAAGCCTGGACGACGCCGCTCATTGCCTGCCGAACTCGTTCGAGCAGTTGCACCAGCTCGGGAAGTTGATCACCCATTGATACGGGCATCTCCTTCGCAGGGCGACCCGTGAGTACACCTACAGACATATTTTGGACAAATAAATTTGAACTTGTGCATGAGGCAATTATCTGGACATATAAACATGCTAAAAAGGTTGGGAGTCAATAGGAGAAATATAAATGACACCTCCTTCAGAAAGTGCCATTCAAGGCAGAATAGAAAAAGGAATATTGGGGAATTGTTTTTGAACTGGCCAAGGCAATGTTTGGGCATATTTGAGCTATATATGACCCAAAGGAATTATGAGAATTATTTGGAGATTTTTGGATGGACAGAAATATAGGTTGCTTCACAACCTAGGGCAGATGGGGTTATTCCTTTAATGAAAAAGGAATTTTCCCTAGAAAAGAGTTTAGGGTTTGGTCAAGGAGTGAAGTGGCAAGATCTTGGCAAGGTTTTGAGAATGATGAGATACTTGGGAGGAGGAATGAGGATGATTTCCCAGGTGGCAAGGCCACTGAACCACTCCAAAAAGAAAAGCAGAGCAAGAACCAAATAAATCGAAAGAAAAGGGCCAAAATCCAGGCTGTTACAAACCTTCCCCCCTTAAAGAAATCTCGTACTCGAGATTTGGTTGTTCAGGGAACAAGTATGACTTGAGGACACCGTTTCCAACTCGGGTATCCTTTTTTCCTTTATTTATTGTTCCCACAAGAATTTCAGATGATCAACTTACCTTGCTCTGGGGTGGTTTGCTTCACCTTTCCCAAATTCTGACGGGATTTAGCTCACATACAAAATCTTTTTGTTGACGTGAATTTTCTCATATCTGCGGTGGTATCCAATGGATCTGAGCATAAATTTTCTTTTGATAATGAAAACCCTTTTTGCTTCTGTCATGGGGTTGCTTCAAATAAATGCAGGCCTTCTGGTTTCCATAAATGCTGAGAGTTATTGTGATCATCTTCTGACGGAATCTGACTGCTCACCAGTGGCAGTGATTTATCTTGATTTATTCCTTTGGCTCGAGCAGGAGACATGTACCAAAGATTTGACTGCCTTTTGTCGTGAGCAATATAACGGGTATGGAGTTATAGCTGTGTCATACCTCAAATATTTACATCTTGAGACTGGCCCGACAGGGGCTGACGGACAGCTGCTTTTCCTGACAGACTGACCATGTACTTGATTTCGTCGGTGAGTATATCGGGTCTGAGCTGATTGTTCAACTTTTGATTTTTCTCATTTTGTTTGTATACCCATCTATAGTAATAGACTGTGATATGTTTTAATATTGTCACTGAAGTCAGACTGCTGAGTTTGCAAAGAATTCTTGAATCTGACAGAAGGGACTTGGATATTCCACACTAACCATGTCAAGCAGGTCAGCGGGATATGAAAATCCTTGTAAATAGATAGGCCACTGAGAGTATGCTATTGTGGATCCATATGGGATTATGGCTTTCAACTAACTTGGGTATCCGGACCCTGATGGTCGCGAATAAATCATCATTCTTTCGCTGTCAGTCTCATTCTTTTACTGTCATGATTTTCTTGGTTAGGATACCTTACTTTTCTTACGTATATCTGTTGGATCACTGTCGCATCTCGTATGAGTTACTGATATGACTGGGGATACATGCTCACCATATACAAGAAGGATATGCCACCGATCACTCGATCCTTGCGGTAGGCCTATGTTTTTACTGAATTTTACCTCTGACAAAATTATTGCAAGTTTGTTTCTTGAGCAGTGTTGCCATGCATTGGCAACTCATCATATAATCTCTGAGAACGGTGCAATATTGTGGTACTGATGCGGACTGAGTGGCTTACGAGAGAAGCCATCCGAGTAGCTTGCTGAGAAAGGCTTGTTAACTTCTGCTCAAATCTTTTGTTTGGGTATCTTGCAGAAGAAGGCTCTATAGCTTACACACGAAGCTTGGTCTGATTATTGTGCTGGAGAAGCCTGAGTTCCGTACTTGAGAAGCTTCTTCTCAGGTTTGCTTGTTGAGAAAAATTCATTTCCGTCTATCAGAAGCCTTTATCGAGGTATGTTGCTGAGAAAGATCGGGTATCATGGGCCGGAAATATCATGCTGAGGAAAATTGAGGAGCCTTGCATCATAAATTTCTTCCTATAGCGTGTGGAAGAATACTGAGTTTCTCATGTCCAAAACTTCATACTGATATGCCGACTGAAACCCATACATACGCCCATAATATTCTGAGGTTGATTATTTGCATGGAAAAAATGGTTCGACTATCTTCCTTGAGCATATCATATTCTGACTTTATTTCAGATGATAACATATTTCAAACATCATTCATTGCTGAGCCAAAATTTTTGTATATGATCCATACCTCTCTCTGAAAATTTATCGTTGGACATGTACTTGACTTGTCTTTCTGCAGGCTGGATCATAACTGCTGTGAGGACTTTGCACTGATGTAGACCAAAATACTTAGCTGAGCTTCTTCCATATATTTGAAATCCTTATTACTTCTTTGAATCCGGTGTCGGTGGATGAGCAATTCTTTATAGGGGAAAATAATGTAACACCGGGATTCAAAAGAAAGAAGCAAAAGAAAACTCAACTAAACAAAAGCACACAACAACAAACAATTCACACTCAATCAATGTCACATATTACTGCTAGTCACACAATATGCATGCCTACTTAAGCACACAAATCTCGGGGGATTTCCGGTTCTACGATCTAGCATGCTGTGACGATGTGCACGAGGACGAATAAATGTGTGGAATAGTTGGTGTAAAGAGCGCTACACCAAGTGCAAGCTTAGCCAGGTAGCAACCTGGACTAGCTTGGAGGCGAGGACGTACTTGGTAATCATGAAGTGGGACACGAAGTACGCAACCACATTATTATCAAGAGGACGGAAAAAAATCCATACTCGTCCAAGAAATAGGATAGCAGGGAAAAATTGAGGCTGCTGACATTGCCCTTTCTTGATAACTAAGATCATTAAGGGTTGCCAACACGGCAAAAGAAGAGAATGATCCGAGATAGAAACATGTCCATCACCGAAACGATAGACGGGACTAGAGGAAAGACATCGGCGCGATACCTGAGCACCATTTTTGCAAACAGTGTCGGGATCACTTGGCATCACTCTGCTGGGACAGAAATGACACCAAACACTGAAAGAAAAGAAGGAAGTGGAGAAATGCAAAGATTGAGCTGTAGTGGATCCAAACCGATGCCAGCTACACTCACCAGATAAACCATTAGCACAAATACTAAGGCTATATGCATGCTATGCGACAAACAAATGCAGCAACCAAATACTACAAACCAACTGGGGTCTATACTACCGCTTTCTAATGTTCGCGCGGTCTAGGGCGTCCTATAGCCGGACCTGCTCTGATACCAAGCCTGTGGCACCCCGGCTGAAAGAAAACCAGAAAGCCCCGTATTTCAGCCCAGACATCGAGGAGAAGTCTTATGGAATACAACACGCTTGACATATAACAAATCAGCTCTTATTACAAGAATACATACAAATGTCTGAAGTTACAAAGGTTCACATCAGCACGGCGACACTACGCCTGCGATACTACACTTGCTCTATGCTAGCAGCGGAACAACTCGTAGCAACGGAAATCTTCTAGCAGCGGAGCAGCGACGAAGGTGGTGAACTGCACTCCGCAGAGACTCTGGCTGGGACACGATCTAGCTCGCACGAAAGGAAACCACGACAAGAAATCAAGCAATCACGGCACCACCTGCAATCTGGCATGACACGCCAGGTCAGTACATTGAATGTAC
This sequence comes from Aegilops speltoides, assembly GCA_021437245.1. NCBI lineage: Eukaryota > Viridiplantae > Streptophyta > Magnoliopsida > Poales > Poaceae > Aegilops > Aegilops speltoides. Next base: position 295,881,876 of record CM038146.1, on the reverse strand, counting down.
TTGCAAGCTCACAACAACCAAAAACATCAAGGCAAGACAACAACATTGCATTAAGCAGGTTAATTAAATTAACATCTACCACGATATAACAGTAACTCCAAGCATAATATGAAACTACTACCATACTACTAAATCACCATCTGCGATCTCCATAACCATATCTCTCTTGTCTAACTGGACAAACAATATACCATCTCGATCACCTCGTGATCAAACCAAACTGTAACCGTGATCCTTACGGCGATCACTACCAAACTATAACCGTGATCCTTACGGCGATCACAACCCGACCAATAAATGGCCCGTGATCCTTACGGCGATCACAACCCGACCAATACTTGGCCAATTTGTACTGCTCCAAATATCCATCAACTATACGTCATTCCGTCAGGTGGGTGTTGATCGAATGGTGTACCCTAGTACGAACCCATGCCCATGACCGAGGACACAGCTATCGATAGATTAAACACACACTTTGCAGAGGTAGCGCATTGTACCCACACCACAGAACCCATGGCCTCACCCTCCCATCCGGGTGGACCAACGGTGTTCCGACAAAACCGATCTACTGCCATGACACTCTCCCGGCCACTCCGACTCACTCCCCACTGGGCTAAGTCATGGGTGGCCCCGTGTCTACCTCCAGACACAACGACCACCGTCGTGGCCCATCCCACATGGGTACACGGATCAAAAAACTAACTCAACAACGGGCACACAAGGTTATGCTCTGCCTACCAGATCAGGGTAGCACGCACCCATAACCTTCCCTCGTTAGAGGCACCGGAGAGGCACAACAATAGACTGCATTAGGGACGTCCCATAACAGGAAATGTGGTTGCACTGGAAAAGTTCGATTCGGCGGCACCTGACCAACTTCCTAACGGAATTTATCCATAAAACTATAACCATGATAACTGATACTCCGATGTCAACCATCAAACTATAATCCAAATCATAGAAATATCCAACAAATAACCCAAACATAATATCATCATACCAAAATACTCCGAGGATAGCATAATACTACTGTCATGATGAACAATAACACTACTACTCCAATACGCAAGAACAAGTTATCCAACTAAGATCCACATGTAACCATCATCTCTGAAAAGAATACTCCAAGCAACAGAACATCAACTAGCATCATGAAAATAATCATACCAACCACTACTAATCCAAAGGTAGCATGATATCCAAAGTAATACTCCAAAACATACTAACATATATCATCATGAAAAACTCATAATATCAGCCACTAATATTCGGCAACATGATATTCATCTACTACAAACATAACTCCTAGTAATCCAAACCATAACATGGCAACAACAAGATCAAAAAAATACTCCGAGAAAATGCCATGCACGGAATCATGTTGCTAAAGCAATATCTTAAACAAGTTCAAAATGAATTAAACTATGTCACTGCATTGCAATCATGCAAATGGAGGGTGTGGCTTGCCTGGGGTGGAAGAAATCATCGAAAGAAAGTGCGAGAAGCTCGCGGAAAGAATCGCTGGAAATCGTTCTCTCCCGGAGGGGGCTGATTAAGGGCAGGGGAAAAATGGTCATTTTTAGTATGCCAAAACATAATGAAATTGACACCAACAGAAAGGGCTCGACGAAACGAAGAAGTGAGCGTTGGTTTCACCTTAAACGGAGTTACGGTTGAAAAGTTATGAAGGGTTGAATCTCTGGGACTTTTCTGCAAGAAATTCTTCAGCAAACAGGTCCCTGAGTGGATAAGGCAGAGGCATAAAGTTAGATATATGTTTTGGGTCAGCGAAAACGAACTCAGTAAAAACCGCGTCCACTTCTCCACGTCAGCGTACCTAGGTCCACGCGGGGCCGGCCCTTGGGACGCTGACAAGTGGTGCCTATGGCCAGCTGGAGGGGAGGGGGGTCAGCGCCTTCGTCTCCTTCCTCTCGCTCGCGCCTTGACGCGGCAAAGGAGGATCCCGACGGGGCTCGTCGGTGATTCTGGCCGTCTCCCGTGGTGCTCGGCACACCAACGTGCTTGGGGGACCGAGCCGCATTGCCTGGTCAGCCTCCGGGTTGCTGAAGACGACGAAAACGGGAGCAGCCTTGACCACAGTGGACGGCCACGTCGGGCGGCGACGGGCACGGCTCCCTGGTGTGCTGGAGGGTGAGGGAAACGGCAAGGCAAGGTCGTCGGATGTAGATAGGGGCTCTGGTGGTTTAAGAAGGCAAGGAGGGGGACGGCTTTGAGCGAATTTAGCCGGGACAGAGCGGCGGCCGTGGCGACGAGGGGAAGGAATGTGGGTGAGCTCGTTTGGGTGGTCGGGGAGGCTTAGAGTGGAGGGGTGAGGCTGTGGGTGAGCTCGGAGGGCTCGGGGGAGGGCTTAAATAGACGCGGCGCGAGATGTCCGAGCTGTCGTCGTCGCGGACGCGTGTCCGGCGCCGCAGACGCATGTGCGCGCGCATGAGCTCGGGGTTAGGCGACAAGGAGGAGTAGTGGAGGATCTCACGGGGCAGAGGAGGCCAAGGGGGCGCAGGGAGGAAGAAGACGGCGACAAACCAAGCCAAAATGCCACTGTGCTCTCGTGGGCGTTCGGCGGCGAGCGTCGGTGAGGGGTTTTACTAAGAGGGAGAGAGTTCCAGGAGGACGACTACGATGCGGTAAGTCTATTAGACATGCTCGTGCTCGCTGAGACGCCGAGCAGAGGAGGGGCCCGAGCAAGAATCCATCCAGCTCGCGTCCATGGCATGCTGGAGAGGTGGTGACCGCGTGAGCTGGAGAGGAGAAGGTGCCAACGACTGGAAAACGTTGTCTAGGGCATAGTCCATCCAGGGGAGGTTCCAACTACGGTGATACCTTGGTTAAAAGTGATCTGGTTAAACGGTAAGAACCCTCTGAAGTTTACTGGAGTAAACTTGGGTGAGCACTAGTGATCAACAGGAAGGGTTTTGGACCAAATGGATTTGTCTGAAGGTTGAGGTAAAGAAGGACTTTAATCCTGGTAAGTTGTAGGAGATTTGGATCAAGATATAAAGTAGTTGCTTCACAACTGCTTATTTGGTCCAGAAATGAAGATCAGGAAGGTGCACTCACATTGAGTGTCAACTTGAGATCAAACTGGGCAAGGTTTGATCATTTGGTCATATGATGATGCTGTAAAAAGATCATGCTAAATGGACAAGCCAAAATAGCACTTGCTTCACAAACATCTCTGCTAACCAGAAACTTGGAATAATTATGGTGATCAAAGGGCTCAATTAAATGATGCCAATTTGGGTGGGAAGATGTTTTATGGGTAGAAGAATGATCTAGTAATTTATCAGGATTTTTGAAGCAATATAAAATACACTTGCTTCACAACCTGAAAATATTGCCAAATCAAAGGTTTGCTCCTGTGCTCACATAGATGATTGGATAGGGCTGAAAATGGGTGGAGGGGGTTAATATGAGCACATTAGGGAGTGTACAAAAATTCAACTCATTTGGGTACTCCTAGCTAGTACTTACTTCACAAAGCCTTCTATTTGATAGAAACTTTGAAAATTCACTGAGGAAGATTGGCTAGGCAAATAAATTTGAACTTGTGTATGAGGCAATTATTTGGACATATAAACATGACCAGAAAGGTTGGGAGTCAATAGGAGAAATATAAATGACACCTCCTTCACAAAGTGCCATTCAAGGCAGAATAGAAAAAGGAATATTGGGGAATTATTTTCGAACTAGCCAAGGCAATGTATGGGCATATTTGAGCTATATATGACCCAAAGGAATTATTAGAATTATTTGGGGATTTTTGGATGGACAGAAATATAGGTTGCTTCACAACCTAGGGCAGATGGGGTTATTCCTTTAATGAAAAAGGAATTTTCCGTAGAAAAGAGTTTAGGGTTTGGTCCAGGAGTGAAGTGACAAGATCTTGGCAAGCTTTTGAGAATGATGAGCCACTTGGGAGGAGGAATGAGGATGATTTCCCAGGTGGCAAGGCCACTGAACCACTCCAAAAAGAAAAACAGAGCGAAAACCAAATAAATCCAAAGAAAAGGGCCAAAATCGAGGCTGTTACAAGCAAAGAATGGAAATGGCAATGGAAGTTATGCAAAGAATCCCAACCCCTTCACCAAAGGTCAAGTGAACCATGTAAGTGTGGAGGAGATTGAGGATCAACCCGACGTAGTTGTCGGTAAGTTTTTGATTAATGCATTTACAACACTTGTTCTTTTCGATACTGGTGCATCTCATTCCTTGATATCAAGGGGATTTGTGGATAAGTATAAGTTGCCAAAAGTAGCCCTTAAGTCACCTATGTTAGTAAGTTCCCAGGAGCGGAGTATATGGCTAGTAGGGGATGCTATCAGTTGACAGTAACCATAGCTAGACATGTTTTCCCCACCGACCTGATTGTCTTGGAGTCACAAGGATTGGATGTGATACTAGGCATGGATTGTCTACCCAAGTATGAGGGAAACATTGATTGCGCTAGTAAATCAATTCTTCTCACCACCTGGAAGGAAAGAGGATCAAGTATGTGTCTAGGCATGCGCCAAGGAGGATTAAGGTCAATTCCTTAACAGGAGTTGTTCAGGAGGAAGAACCAGTGGTGAAGGATTATCCCGCTGTACTTCCGGAAGAGTTACCAGGCATGCCACTAGATCGAGACATTGAGTTTTTGATTGAGTTATTACCAGGCACTGGACCAATATCAAGGAGACCGTATCGGAGGCCCGCAAATGATCTGGAGGATATTAAGAAGCAGATTAAGGAGTTACTAGAGAAAGGTTATATTCGACCAAGTTCATCACCTTGGGGAGCCCCAATGCTTCTAGTGGAGAAGAAGGATGGATCTTTGAGGATGGTTGTTGATTATCGTGCGCTGAATGAGGTGACGATCAAGAACAAATACCCTCTTCCAATCAATGATTTGGTTGACCAGTTACAGGGAGTTAAAGTTTTCTCCAAGATCGATCTTCGCTCAGGTTATCACCAGTTGAAGATCCAAGAGCAGGATATAGCTAAGACAACTTTTACCACACGGTATGGGCTATATGAGTATATAGTTATGTCACCAGTTGAAGATCCCTGCCTATTTCATGAGTATGATGAACAAGGTGTTCATGGAGTTTTGGCTAATTTCATCATGGTGTTCATTCACGACATACTGGTCTACTCGAAGTATGAAGTGGAGCATAAGGAACATTTGCGATTGGTTCTCGAGAAGCTCAGGGAACATCAGTTGTATGCCAAGTTCAGCAAATGTGAGTTTTGGTTGCAGGAAGTTGGATTTCTCGAACATGTTATATCCGAGGAAGGAATAGCAGTAGACCCTACCAAGGTTGCTTCTGTCACTAAATGGTTTGCACCCACCTCAATGGGAGAGATCAGAAGTTTTCTTGGACTCACAGGTTATTACCGGAGATTTATTGAGAAGTTTTCCAAGATTGCAAAGCCCATGATGGAGCTATTAAAGAAGGACACCAAATTCGAATGGACTGAGGATTGTGAGGCCAGTTTTCAGGAGTTGAAGAAACGTTTGGTTACAGCCCCAGTGCTGATTCTCCCAGACATACGCAAGGATTTCCAAGTGTATTGCGATGCTTCACGTCAAGGACTTGGAGGAGTGCTTATGCAGGACGGAAGAGTTGTTTCTTATGCCTCACGACAACTTTGACCTCATGAGTTGAATTATGCTACACATGATTTGGAGTTAGCAGCCGTAGTGCATGTGCTCAAGACATGGAGACACTTTCTCATCGGAAACCGTTGTGATGTATATACAGATCATCATATTTTGAAGTACATCTTCACGCAGAAGGAGTTGAATGTCAGGCAAAGGAGATGGTTGGAGCTCATAAAGGATTATGACATGAGATTGCATTATCATCCAGGAAAGGCCAACGTCGTAGCGGTGCGCTGAGCCACACAATTTGTGTTAACACGCTTATAACTAGAGGATTACCTAAGGAGTTAGCCGATGAACTTCGAGAACTACGCTTGGAGATAGTTCCGTGAGGTTATGTTGCAACATTGGAAATCCAGCCCACTTTGTTGGGAAATATCATAGAAGCCCACAAGACGGACAAGGAGATTGCTGAAATAAAGGAAAGGATGAGTAAAGGAAAGTCTAAAGGATTTCGTGAGGATGAGCACGACACCTTATGGTTTGAGGATCGTATTTATGTGCCTAATGACCCTGAGATCCGGAAGTTGATTCTTCAGGAGGCTCATGATTCGCCTTACTCGATTCACCCAGGCAACACCAAGATGTATCTGGATTGGAAGGGAAGTTTCTGGTGGACAGGAATGAAGAAAGATATTGCCGAGTATGTAGCAGTATTTGATGTATGTCAGAGAGTTAAGGCAGAGCATCAGAAACCAGCAGGGTTACTACAACCTTTACCAATACCCGAATGGAAGCGGGATAAACTTGGCATTGATTTTGTCACTGGATTACCCATGACTCATTTAGACTATGACTCTATTTGGGTTGTAGTTGATCGCTTGACGAAAGTAGCCCATTTCATCCCTATGAAGACAACTTATACGAGTGCTAAGTTGGCAAAGATATAGATGAATAGGATCATATGTCTGCATGGAGTTCCGAGGACCATCGTATTAGATAGAGGAACACAGTTTACTTCAATGTTTTGGAATCAGTTGCATGAAACTTTGGGTACTAGGCTAGAGTTTAGTACAGCCTTTCATCCATAGACGGATGGACAGACCGAGAGAGTCAATCAGATTTTTGGAGTCAAGGGAAAACTAGCAGCACATTTTGTGGGACCATACAGAATTTTGGAACGCATGGGAGAAGTTGTGTACAAGTTGGAATTGCCCGAAGGATTGTCAAAAGTTCATGATGTGTTTCATGTTTCCCAGTTGAAGAAGGGCCACGGAGAGATGGCCTACATTCCTCTGAGAGATACAGTGCCACTGGAAGCAATTCAGTTGGATACTGATTTGACCTATGAAGAGAAGCCAGTCAAGATTCTTGAGTTTTCCAACCGTGTTACTCGCAGCAAGGTTATCAAGTTTTACAAAGTTCAGTGGAGCCACCATACCGAGGAGCAAGCCACCTGGGAGTGAGAAGAAGACCTCCGCAAGGACCACCCACACCTTTTTGCTGACCAATCCGAATCTCGAGGGCGAGATTCATCTTAAGGGGGGTACGTTTGTAACATCCCAATTTTCAATTTGGATGTTATACATAAATCATCATGTGCATATCATATTTTATTGCATTTTGGTTGTGATCCATGAAATCTTAAGCAACTCAAGGACCCGAGGAGAGAGTTGGAGGTTTCATTTAAATTTCATATTTGAATTTATTGCAAATTTTAAAAGAGGGTCAATTTGATTTTCAAGAATTTCTTTCCAATTATCTCAATTCAATAAAAATAAATGAGAGAAGATAAAATGAATTCTTCAAAACAGGGGAGAAATCTTGGACAAGAAATTTTGAAACCAAATTATTATATTATTTTAATTTTATTTGCATTTTATTTGAATTAGAGAAAAACATGCATTTTTTAAAATTGCATTTAGTCCAGAAAAATGTTCATTCTGCCCCAAGTATTAGGTAGGGACGGTGAAATTGTTTCTGGAATTTTTAGAATTTTATTTTTATTTATTAAGATTTTCTTCGCGGAAATTGTTTAATAAAAAAAAGTTGTCGCGCGCCGAACTGGGCCGGCCTAGCTAGGAGCCAGGCCTCGGCCCAGCGCCGCACCGCCTCACGTCGCGCCCGTGTCCGCGCCGAACTCCGGTGAGTAGTCTGGATCGCCGCCGCCTAGTGCACCCTCCCACAAGTCGGACCCCCCGGGGCCCCTTTATATACGGCCTCCAAGTCACCGCCGCCACCGAGCCCCGCCTCCGTAGCCACGCCACCGCCTCCACCGAGCCGCGCCGCCGCCGCACTTGCTCGTCGTCGCCGCCGCTAGCTGCTGCCGGGCCGCCACCCGCCATCTATGCCGCCGCCTTCGCCTCGCCCCTCCTTGCCAGCAGCCGCCGCCGCCGATGCTGAACCCCGCCGTTGACCTCGCAGGCCTGGTTGACCGGTATAAACTGATCCAGTTTTCTCCCGTTCTTTTCGGTTTTTTTTGATTAGTTAGGTTAGATCGGTTTTTCTTTTTATTTTACTTTAGTTAGCGAACATTTACCCGTTAGTTTATTTCAACGAACGAATCCCTTTGTTATGTTCTGTTAGCGAATGTTCGTCCGATAGAATTTTTCTTTTTAGTTTAATTTTCGCCCAGGAACCTATCCGTGAATTGTTTTCTCGCGATTTAGCCCCTGACCTTAAAAGTTGCTTCACTTTTAACTCGTTTGTCTAAATTAGATGAAACCAACGCCTAAATCTTTGTAACGATCCCCTCTTTCCAGTAAACCAACTTGAACATAATTTTTAAAATTTAAAATTTGAGTTTAGTTTAGATTAGTATTCGATCTTGTTTCATTTGTATCTTGAGTTTCGTAACTCCATTTGAGTTGATTCTTTTTGCGTATCGTAGATAAATACATGTACCTATTGTTAAGATCTAATCCACATGAAAATAATTATTTTAGGTTTTGTTTTCTGTTTAATTTAGTCCTTTGTTTGTTTCGAGTTTTATTTGGATCTTCTCTCGTTTTCTCTTTGTTTTGTTTGAGTGATTGCTTATGTATGCTACTATTTGTCTACGCTAGATTACCCGGAGTGCGAAGCTTGTTACTACGAATCCCTAGAGTTTGCAGATCATCAGCAAGGCAAGTGTTTTGCCCATCAAATATTTGCATGGGTAGTATTGGGAACATGTGGTTTGGTTGTAGTACTTGAGGTAGGAATCTAATACCTTTTGATCACCCCGGGAATATACGCTATGCTCTATTATTCCTTATCCATGCTCGTAGACGGGGATTGGATCGTGATACACATGGAAGTTCTGAGGGTTATTAATCTTGGATAACATTAAGGTGGTGACTTTAATACACATCTGGTGGATTAGTTGGGGCACTTGGAGAACGCGGTGTTTGTCTATTTGGGAAATGCCGGAGTACCCGTGTGATTTTTCCTCAGTTCGCCACCCAGGCTCCAAGGGATCATATGATATTTCATGACTAGAAACTTCCGTGTGCAGTCACAAGCCATTATGGGCTCTAGCATAGTTGAGTAAGTTGTATGAGCTCTCGAAGAGGTGGACTAGCAGATGTAGGAGAAAGTAGGTGTACCGGTCCGCCCGGAGTAGAGAGTTAATGCTATATAAAGACTATGTCTCAATCTTCCAATCATGGATGCGGTCGAGTCTTGTGGGGAAAAGTGTGCAACATCTGCAGAGTGTATAAACTAATGGTTAGCCATATCCCCGGTTATGGACATCTTGAGTATCTAGAATTGGATATCATTGTTGATCTCATCACTCTTAAATTAATTGATTTGGGTTTAATGATGATACTTGTTTAATTGGGATTTGAGTTGGAGGAACCTTCTCAAATATTGGTACAACTTGGGAGTAGTATGTCGGGGCGTCTCTCTGTGGCCACGAGCACCTATGGGGCAGGGGGCCCTTCTAGTCCGGCAAGGGAGCGGAGGTCGTGCGCAGAGCAGATCGAGGTCAAGCGCGCGGGGGAGACGGGCGATTTTTACCCAGCTTCGGAGCTCTCCGGAGAGATAAAACTCCTACTGCTGTGTTGTGTTTTTATTTGTTCTTGCTCGAGAGCGCGAGCGTATGGTGGTGTTGGATCTACGAACTGCGGAACCCCCAGTGTGGAAAAGTTCCGAACCGCCGAACCCCTTCTACGTGCGCATGGGCCTCCCTTTTATAGTCTAAGGGGTCACCGACAGTGCAGTGTAGGAAGGGGGGTAGAAAGGTAAAAACGCAGGTTGGTACAACAGTGACAAACAGTGTCCCCTACCTAACTCTGACGGCAGGGGACAAGGGCATTTAATGCCCGTCCGGTCACCCCAACAGTGCAACGAAACGACCGTTAGGTGCGCCACCGATCGCCACGATGGCCTCCATGTCAGCTCCGCTTGCCACCTCGCACCGCACGGCTGCGCAGCGCCTCACCACGTGCTCCTAGGACGACCCTGGGGTGACACGTCGTTGGATGTGCTGGAGTGCAGGGTGGCAGCCTTGCCGCGGCCTTTCTCTTGTTGCGTCGGCAAGCTTGCCGGCCGCCGAGCCTTGCCGGGACGCGCGGGGCGTCGCGGCAAGTTCCTCTGGAGCGCCTTGGTTGGCCTTCCCGGCAAGCTCCTCTTGCCGGGGCCTTTGTCTTCTTAGTTGGTACTTTGTTCTTGAATGGCAGTAATAGGAAATGACGGAGGGTCTTGGCGGGCGCCCGGCAAGCCTTGCCGCTGGGTATTCTGTTCGCCGCAGACAAGTTCGGGTACTAAGGTACCCCCTACTTTAGTACACCGACAGGAGCCCCCGGGCCTGGGCCATACACGGTGCCGAGCGTTGTTGGGCCAGGCCCAAAACAGTGCACGGGCACGCGCGGCCTGGGTCCACACAAAATCGGACTCCGTGTCCACCGCGTCCTCTCGCAACGGCACGCGTCGATTGCGGCGTCGTGGGAGAGAACGTGGTCAATACTTAACTCTGTGACATGCGTAGCGCTCAGATCCCTGTTTATAAGCAGAGGAAGCGGGGCCGTTCCCCCACTTCCGCCACTTGCAGTTCCTTCCTCCGAAAGCTCCGCCGCTCCCCTCCACTTCCCAGGTCGAAAGAGAGCCGTGCTCCGCCGCCCTTCGCCGCCGCTGCCACCGTCGCCTTCGCCTTCCCCCGCTGCTTCCGCCATGGCTCCGAAGACCGGGAAGGCTGCGAAGGCTGCGAAGTCGGCCGAGGCGCTGGAGCTCGAGGCACTGCGCAAGAAACATGTACTTTTCCTCCCCGAGCTCACCCCGGAGGCGTTAGGGGCGGAGTTCTACCTCTTCTGGTCTACGGAAACGCGGGCGCATCCGCGCACGCCGGAGCTTTCCGCCGAGGCTTCCAAATCGAAAAAGTGCCCAGAGGGTACTACTTCTTCCCTGTGTTCTTCTACTGCGGGCTCTGCCCACCTTTTTCCGATTTTCTTTGCGACATCATGAACACCTACGGGTTCCATCTTCTTGATTTCAACCCCAACGCCGTTCTGACAATGGCGGTTTTCGCACACCTCTGCGAGAACTTTGTTGGCATCCTCCCCAATGTTGCTCTTTTTCGTCATTATTTCTCCCCTCGAGCCGAGAAAGGGGAGCCGCTGGCTGGCGGAATCGCCTGGACCTCTCGGATGGGCATGAAGGAGGTGTACTTGACGGGCGAGCTCCGCAGCAAGTGGGACGAGTGGAGGGTGGAGTGGTGCTGGATCTGTGATGCCAATCCGCCGCCATTCACTAAGCTGCGCCGGACCCGGGTTGTGCGCGGCAGCGACTAGAGTGCTCTATCGCCAGATGATGCCAAGTTGACGATCGCCACCACCCGAATCCTCCGGCTCAGGCATGCCGGACTCACAACAGGGGCAGTTGGCGCGGATTTCCTTCGCCGTCGCATCTCCCCTCTGCAGGAGAGGGGGAGGCCCGCCTGGCTGTTTAGCGGCCCGGCGGATTTCATGAGGCTGCGCCCAGGCCTCAACTTCAACTTCACGGTTATGGAGCTTGACGCGATCTTTGAGGAGATGTTCAAGCATGACGCCAATCATCCGAGTGGTTCCAGTTGCCGCAGGCATTGTCCCTTGTGCAATAACTCCCGGTAGCGATCGATTCTGCATAATGATGCCAGAGTGCGACTCGCATGGGATAAGTTCAAACTGGATAGAGCCCGCTGCCGAGGTCGTGCAGCAATTCTTCGATGACTTGGCGGAGGTGGCAGTCAACTCCGACGAGCAGAAGCTCCTCACCCGCGCCACGACCGCCAACGAGCTGGCGTACATTGCTAGCAGGGCCGAAGAGGCGGCGGTAGCCGTTGCCGCGGGCGAGTTTGGCTTCACGCTGGCGGAGGCGGATGCAGCTGAGGCGGCAAGCCTTGCCGCCCGGGAAGATCTTGCCGGAGAAGGCGATGGCGAAGGGGAGGCCGAGGTCAAAGCGAGCGAGCCCGCGGAGGGCGCGAGCGGCCAGCCGTCTTCGAGCAACTTGCCGCAGTCGGAGCCCCCAGCGCAGCCCCAATTCCGACCGAGAAGGCGCCTCCGTCGAGTTGGAGAGCTGGCAAAGGAGCAGGCCGTCCAGCAGCCGCGGCACCGTGGGACACGCTCCACCGCGGCAAGCAACGTTGCTGCGGGAGGATCCCAGGCTGCGCCGACAGCTGAGGCGGGGTCTTCCCGGGCCGCCATGCCTGATCCTGCCGCAGCCCTCGGCAAGCGCCGGAGGGAGCCTACTCCTCCGCCACGTCGCGCCGAGAGGGTACCGGAGTTCGACCTCTCCGCGCTGAGCTCCGATGATGATGAAGAGGAGGAGGAGGAGGAGGAGTAAGGCTTTCTTCTTACTGTACTTGTCTTTCTTTGATCCTTGTTGTTGTTTGCCTCGTATCTAATCTCCTTCTCTCCAAACCCCTGTTCTGTCTCAGGACTTTGGCGGAGATGGCGGCGAAGAGGGCCAAGGTCCCCATGGTTAACATCAAGGACGATCCTGCTGTGGCGGCAGAAGATACGTCCGAGACCACCTTGACGGACCCGGTGCCTTCCCCTCGCAGCAGCTCCCAGCACAGCCCCCAGCGTAAGTGCATTGGTTTGCTTCCTGTTGTGGGGCGCGCATGGGTGCTTCTTCTTCTGCTAACATCTTGATTGTTGACTCTTTTGTATATAGGAGCAGAACAGGCCCACCAGGAGCAGTCAGAGGCCGACCCGGAGGTGTCATCGGCTTTGACTACGCCACCAAGGGCCGATTCCCCGATATGGGAGCCCTCTCCGGCAAGGAAGGGATCTCCGGCAAGGGGCGGAACCAGTGAGCCCCCGGTGGTGGAGCCCATGATCACAGAGCACAGCACAGGTGACCCTCCTCGTCGGGGACTCTCCCTTGGGTTTTGCTGATCTTCTTTTTCTTCCTTTTGGATATTTGCTTGACTTTTCTTTCTTCTTCCTGTCTTCAGACCCCCCTCTTGGGGATCCGATGGAAACTGAGGCCACCGGCGAGGAGGGCGCACGCGGCAACACTGAGGACATCGTCGTAGACGAGGAAGAGGCCGGCGCTGACGAGCCCGCCGGCGAAGAGGCCGCCAAGGCTGCTGGTGCAGGAGCCGGCGAGGGGTCCGGCAGTCGCACTGGCGACCGGGAGGACGCAGGAGCGCAAGGCGCAACACCGACCGCCGACCCCTCCGCCGCTGACGCGGCGTCGGGCTCCGAGGGGCCCCAGCCAGGTGCTTACTTGAAGGCCGGCGAGGGCATATATATCAAGCTCCCCTGGGCATCGAGCTCCAAGGCGCCGGTTGAAGGAGAGGAGTTTGATGGGGAAGTACTTGCCTCTGCCGGGCTGGCAGTGGTCGACAGGCCAAGCAGCAGCAGCGGCGAGTCCGAGGAGGAGCAACTGGTCCGAAAGCTGGTGTCACCCTACCGCGCCCGGCAAGCGAAGCTTGAGTCCCGGGAAGCGCTTGTCGCGCAGGCGGGAGTTGACATAGAGAAACATGCACAAGAGCTCCGGAACCGCAACCAGGAGGCCCTCCGATCCATTGCAGAGGAGAAGGCGCAGCTCGGTGAGGCAAAGGAGGCGTTCATCCTGGAGAAGGCTAAAGCCGAGGAGCAGCAGAGGCTCGCCGCCGAGGGGATGTCCAGGCGGGAAGGTGAGTGACGTAAGAAAGCCGGTCCGACAGATCACGAGGAGGAGCTCGAGGCATAGGAGCAGTCGCTTGGCGGGACACTCAAGGAGGCAAAGGACGCAGCCGCGGCCGCCGAGGCCGCCAAGAAGGATTTAGAGGAGAGGGTGGCGCGGCTGGAGGCGGATATGGGGAAGAAGAATGAAGAGCTTGCCGCACTCCAGTGCGAGCGCGAGAAGGACGCACGCGCCCATGGCGAGCTGCAAGTTCAGCTTGCCGAGAAGACCAAGGAGTTGAACGCCGCCAAAGACTCGAGTGCTGATCTGGAGCTGAAACTGCTACCTTGGCGGAGACGCTGGACGCCGCCAAGAAGCGAGAGGACGACTTGAGGAAGGAGCTCAAGGGCAACGTGAAGCTGCTGACGAGGGCCGCCGAGGCCCAGAACACCTTCAAGACCACGGTGGAGCTCTGGACAGAGGGCCTCGTCAGCATCGCCGCGCTCATCGACGAGGAGTTGGCGGAGCTGAACTTGACGGGCTTCGGGTACTCTACTGAGGAGAATCTCCAGCCCAGCGCCAAGCTCACGCTTTTCTTCAAGGATGTGGTGACGGCTCTCCGGCAGCTCCGGGAAAGGATCCTGAAGCAGCTGGCCGACGAGTCGCGCGCGATCTGCGCCGGGGTCTTGGAGAAGGTGTTGGTGAAGGTCCTCTTCCGCAACCCGGGCATCGACCTCTCCCGCATCACCAAGAAGTTGCCGGAGGGCGCTGATCTTGAGGAGCTCAGGGCCATTGTCGCATCCATCATGGACAAGGTGAACGAGGTCAGGAGGGTCGACGGCGGGCGTGTGGATTAGGCCGCCCTTCTTCTCCCTTTTTCTTGCTGCTGCCGTTTCGGTTACGAGAACAATTTAGTCAGTGCCACAATAAGTCATTCTTGTAATATAACTTTATTCTGGGTACTGCTTGCTATGTTATTTCCTTTACTCTGTTACATCCCTTGTATGCTTTTACCCTACGCTTTGAGGGAACTTGCCGGCGCAAACACACTTGCTGAGTGCGGAACATCAGCAGCCCGCTGGCGGCGTTGCCTCCGGCAAGAAACCTTGTCGGGGCTAGTTGCATCTCGCTTGTATTGTTGAGCGGGCTCGAAAACAAAGCAAGGGCGCAACTTAGCCGCGAGTCGATTCCTCCGCGCACAGGTTTTCCATACAAGGCACGAACGTTCAAGGAATATAACTTGAAAGATTTAAAATTGACTAGGCTCAAACTTTGGCGACTTAGCTTTTCTGTCATCCGCGCCCCGGCAAGGCTAGATTCCTTCGGACGACGCCTGGTCCCCACCTTTATCTTCTCCTCCCACTATTGGGCGGAGGAATCTTCTTTTTGAGAAGAAAGAAGAGAAAATAATGATATGGAACCCTAAGGTTCTTTATTGCTTACCGGGGGTAAGTGCTGCACAAAGTGTCAGATATACATGCAAGAAAAAGAAAGATGCACTGAATTTGACAAGATGTGCAGGGCACATAAACTTTATTTACGCACGGGAGCTGCGCCCGGCTTTGTACAAAGTGTTACATGCGACAGCGGCAAGGCTTGTACAAAAGGTGGTTGCCGGAATGGGTCCGGCAACCGCGCCTTATGGGTAAAACTTGCGAAGATGTTCTATGTTCCAGGAGTTGCTCACCGGAATGCCATCTTCGGTCTCAAGGCGGACAACGCTGGGCCTAGTGACTCGTTTCACCTGATAAGGGCCTTCCCACTTCGGCGTCAACTTGTTTGAATTCTTGGCGGATTGAATGCGCTGAAGAACAAGGTCGCCTTCCTCGAAGCTTCTGGCGTTAACTTTGCGGCTATGATAGCGGCGCAAAGCTTGCTGGTAGCGAGCAGCTCGCACAGCAGCCTGAAGACGATCCTCCTCGAGGAGCAGCGCGTCATCTTGCCGCAGCAGCTCTTGCTCAAACTCATCATAAGCGAGCACTCGTGGCGATCCGTATACGAGTTTCTAGGATCGAAAGTATGTCTAGAGGGGGGGTGATTAGACTACTTGACAATATAAAAATTCTGCCTTTTGACAAAGAACAGTTTTTGGAAGATTCACAATTATGATCAAGTCAAGCATCACCCTACACGTGCAATTCTAGAGTATAGGCAGCGGAAAGTAAATTGCACATGTAGTAAAGAGAGGTGGAGAAGAGCAAACGCAATTTTGGAGACGCGGTGATTTTTCTCGTGGTTCCGATAGGTGGTGCTATCGTACTTCCACGTTGATGGAGACTTCAACCCACAGAGGGTAACGGCTGCGAGAGTCCACGGAGGGCTCCACCCACGAAGGGTCCACGAAGAAGCAACCTTGTCTATTCCATCATGGCTCACGCCCACGGAGGGCTAGCCTTACTGGGTAGATCTTCACGAAGTAGGCGATCTTCTTGCCCTTACAAACTTCTTGGTTCAACTCCACATCTCGACGGAGGCTCCCAAGCGACACCTAACCAATCTAGGAGGCACCACCCTCCAAAAGGTAATAGATGTTGTTGATGATGATGAACTCCTTGCTCTTGTGCTTCAAATGATAATCTCCCCAACACTCAACTCTCCTCACAGATTTGGCTGTGGTGGAAGAAAGGATTGAGTGGAAAGCAACTTGGGAAGGCTAGAGATCAAGCTTCATATGGTGGGAGTGGAGCAACTTGATCTCAACACAAGGGTAGGTAGTTCTCTTCTCGAAATGTAAGGTAGGAGTGGTAGTTCTTTTGATGGCTCTCTCCACGAATGAAGAGGGGGTGGAGGGGTATTTATAGCCTCCACACAAAATCAACCGTTACACACATTTGAGCAATCTCGGTGGGACCGAAGTTGACAACTCGGTGAGACCGAAAGTTCAAATAATGTGAACGTTGGGATTTTCGGTGGGACCGAAAATACAATCTCGGTGAGTCCGATTCGTGCAATGACAAGAGCATGCCAATTTTGGTGGGACCGACTTCATCATCTCGGTGACACCGATTTGATGACAGAAGGTTACAGAAGCTTGGCAACTCAAGTTTCGGTGAGACCGAGTTCAGAATCGGAAAATCCGAGTTTTCTAGGGTTTGGCTTTATGGCTGAGGTGGTTCATCTCGGTGTGACTGAGTTTGGAATATCGGTGGGACCGAGACTACTTATGAGTGTATATGGCAGTGAAAGTTGCTGATAATTTAGGAGATGTATCACTAAGCACTTGAGCAACCAGATCATCATCATAACCTCATCCCCTTTTAATAGTATTGGCTTTTCCTATTGTCACACCCTGATTTTCATGGCACAGCACTTAAGCTCTTAATCATGCTAAAATGTGGTTTGACAAAAACTTTTGAGTGTTTTGGACTTTGCTTGATTTGATTTTTGTCTGCTGTTTGCAAGTGCTCTAAAAATAAAATAAATCCTCCAACTCCTATACTTCACCTCCTTGCTCCAAAAACCTTTCCCAATGATCATGACATGTGTATAGGACATAAAAATATTTTCTTACAAAAATAATTTGGCCAAAAAGTATTTTCAAAAATTAGTTTTTCAAAAACCCCTGAATTGAGGTTTGCACTGCAAGTACTTAATTGGGCAGTAAAAATCTTTCTAAAAATGTATTTGACTCCTATTAGATATAGGATACCCAGAAACCACAAAAATATAATTTTAAAAGTTGTTGTCCTATTTTATTTAAAAGCTTTTTATCAAGGCCAGAAATGGTCTTTAATAGGGAAAAATTATTTTATTGCTTCAAAAATATTTGACAAAATTTAGGGAAACTCATGGGACATATATTGTCCATATATAAGTGTTTCAACACATGGTCATGTTCAAAATATTGGTCAAATCCCTCAAAACCCCTTTCTGGATATTTCAAGCTTTTGAAATATTTACAAAGGAAATGTTCTCCAAAAATTCCAAGAAAATTCTATCATGTCACATATGACATATTTGGTGATCTTGCCAAGTCTCATGACTTGGAGAACAAGATGGCATCATCAAAACCTCTCAAAACCATTTCTGCCCATTTTGAAGTTTGAGCAACTTTACATTGCCAAACATGTCCAAATGTTCTCAAACCTTGTGAACTTGCTCAAATGGTCTAATAATTCATCTAGACCAAATGGCACAAGTTGGAGAGCAAGTTAACTTGATCAAAGTGCCCCAAAACCCTTTCTGTGTCCGTAACCATATTTGAACAACTTTGCATTACCAACTTTCTCTCCTTGACACCAACTTTTGTGAGCATGATCACATGACCAAATGAGGCCACCACACCAAGTGGTGCATCAAGGAGAAGTGATTTGCTCAACTAAATCTACACAAGTTCATTTCTGCTAAATTCTAGGGTTTACCAAAGTTGCATTGTCAACTTTCTTCTATTGAGCTCCAAATTGGTGGAAGGCCCTAATTATATGTGTCATTTCACCTGTGGAACCTCATGACAAATGGGAATCATATTCCTGCCCAAACCAACATCAAACACCTTCTGGCATTTTGCAAAAATCACTATTTTGACCCCTTCCACTAATCTCCATGACTTCTCCTTTCTACCACAGCCCTCCTAGTCCCCTTGCACGTCCAGTAGCAATGGCTATCCCACAGCTCAATTATTTGGAGGTGAAACCCTCACTTTCTCTCTCCGACAACAGTTTTCCTCCCATTCTCTCACCTCTCTCTCACTCTCGGCAAGCCCAGTGGCATCCAATGCCTTTCCCACATTGTTTACTCCCCGAGCAGCCGCTAGACACAAGTGGGCGCGTGAGGACGCGAGGAAAAGCTGCTGGGTGCCGGCCATTTATGCGGCTCTGGAGCACGCCAGCGTGCTCCCGACCGCTGACACGGCACTCCCGACCACCTCGAGCCTCCCCTCACGCCAGAGATGCTCCTCGACGTCCGCAACACGACACCAAGCTGGCCCCTCCTCCTTCTCCCTCTGCTGCCTCCTTTCAGCTTGCAGCCTTGGCCGCCCGAGAGCGCCAATGGTGCGGCTCACACGCGCGCCCGACACTTCCCTGCTCCCTTTCTCCTCTCCTCTCGACCTGGTCCATGCCCACGAGCACCCCCAGACACCCACTGGGGGCACCAATATGGCCTGGTGTAGCCCAGCCCGAGAGCATGGACGCGGTCCGCGCACATCTTCGCCCCTCCTCATCGGCCTTCCCGACCCCGCTTGAGCTCACAATACAACTCGCCGCCTCCTAGCTCCCTCTTGAACCAACCCACCCCTCCCTCGCCTCCATCCCCTCCAAGGCGGAGCCGAGCCGCCGCCGCTGCTCAAATCCACAGGCCTCGGCCCTCTCTCTCCCCACGGATAGCTCCGCACCTCTCGTCACCACCGCAAGCCCTTCCCTTGCCGCCGTTCGTCCCCCGGGAGCATCGCATGCTCAAGCCGATGATGGCCGAGGGCCTCCTCCACGGTTGCGGGCCGTCGCCGCCGCCACGGCACTCCTCGGCAAGCGACCAGACACCGATGGATGCGGCTCATCCTCCCGAGCACGCCGGTGGGCGGAGCGCCGGGTGGCCCGTGCCGCCGGGAGAGCACCGGCGCCGCTCGGCCTCGCCTCCCCGCCTCGCGCTCTGTTCGGCGGGAGGTAGGAGACAACTGAGCACTGGGCCCGCTCGTCGGCGACCGGTGGGCGGGCCCGCTGTTTAAGTGGAGACGGCTTCCCCGCTCACCGCCTCCCAGGCGAAGACGCCCTCGAGCCAAGACGCCTCGACGTGGCCCCTGCGCGACGCGGCGGCCGAGCAGCTGGGGCGGCCAGTGGCGCCGCTGCTAAACCTCGCTCGGCGCACCACCGCCGCCAGATCCAGCCCGTTTGGGTAAAATCCTTTCCTTTTCTTTTTTCAGTAAAAGCTTGTAAAATCTCCCAAACAATTCAAATGGACTCCAAATTTGATGATTCAAATTTCTAGGGGATCCACAAATCATGATCTATCACATGGTGCTATTTGCACATTTTTCCAGAAACTTCCACTTTAGAAATATTTATCAAAACCCCATTTTCTTAATTCTGTGATAAATTTTAGAAAATCACAGAGAGCTCAAAATTGATCCAAATGCTATGATTCAAATTCCTAGATGCATCTAAGTTCAAAACTTAGTTTTTGAACATTTTTACTAATACTTTCTGTGTCACCTCAACAAATGGTCTATTTCTTTGTGTATAGCCAACTTTGCAAAATCATAGGATATTCATTTGAACTCCAAATCCAGTGAAACCAATTCCTAGATGCTTCTAAAATCATCCTTTGTTAAATGGGTGCCTTTGCTCATTTTTCAAAAATGTATTTCTGTACACTTCTTGCAAATCCATAAATCTCTTGATTCCATCATATTGAAATGTTCGGAGATGTTCATTGATCCACTTCCAATGAAATCACCTTGGTCATCCCTCATATGACCAGAGGTATCCAATAAAAGTCAACTTCACATTTTTAGAGCACATTTATTCTTGCCTTGTTGTGTTGCTTATTGTGTTTGTTTTCCGACGTTAGTTGACGAGGTAGACGGAGTACTTGGAGAAGGACTAGAAGACTTGAAGACTCTGAGGAACAGGCAAGCAGCCCTTTGACCATGACTATGATACCCCCTTTATATGCATGTCATTTTTAGCTCTTTATTGATGATGCATCGGAATCATGACGAGATGGTGAACCACGTGGGTGGTTGCCACGATTACATCCCTCGTTGATACTTGCATTGTGCATGGCCCTACCTTCTTATGAGGGTTATGCCGGTGGGAGTAGATAGGATGCAAATGTAGATGCTACGCAAATGGGATGAGAATATGCATGGTGGAGGAGACAAAGTGATTTCAAAAGTCTTTCCGAAAACCCCGTCGGGTGCCACTTATGCCCGAGGGAGATGATGAGATGGGTAACCACTTGATGACGAAGTGGTGTACCGAGGCAAGTGTGTGTGTTGTTTTCGAAAACGGATTGGTCGGAGTTGCGACCGTTATTCCAACCTTACATGCGCAACCACTCTACCCTTATATGGGAAAGGGCATTATTGAGTACCTAGACCGATACTAGCTTGGGGCCCGTGACACTAGTGACGAGGGAGAGTTGGTGCTCTCTCTTGGGACGGGTCGTGCTGTAGGGCGGCCATGACTGTTTTCATTGTGGCACCGGACACACCGCTGGTACCCGTGCTTGTGGTATGTGATGAATATGGGAGCGAGGCTCCACAACTTTATGATGTGAAATGGTTGGCACGGGGGTTACTACCAATCGAGTGGACTCCATGTTAGTGTCGTCTAGAGAAAGGTAGTGATCGGGTGCTTACCCCGGGTACTTGAGGTACCGCGGGTCGTGGATGACACGGAAGTTCCCCGGATCTAGTGGGTAAAGTGTGCAACCTCTGCAGAGTGCAAAACTATTCGAATAGCCGTGTCCACGGTCATGGACAGTTGGGTAACCGCTCTTGGGCTACGTCCACTTGTTTTCAAACCCGGTGTGTGTGAGATGATGGTGTTGTCTTGGATCAAGTCAGAGGACTTGACACGATCGAGATGGGTTGGTGCCCTCTCTGTTTATGATAAATGGGTTGGTGCCCATTCTAATTATGTTGATATCTGTGACCAGTTCTTGTGGTTACTTGAATTCTCTTGATGCATGCTTTATAGGATGTTGAACATGTCCTTGCACTCAAAACTAGCTTTATGCAAAACTTTACCTATGTCATGCATTACTGTACATTGAACCAAAACCTGGGTTGCTTGCAGTACATTCAAAGTACTCATTGGCTTGCCCTTGGTTATTTCATTGACCGGGCATGAAAGAACCGGATATGATGAAGAACACTTGGTGACGAGCATGCGAGCTAGGACGCTTCTCAATGTAATGCCTGTAGGGTTAAGGCGGATGGCATGGGTCCAAGTTATCGACGAAGTTTCGCTGCGAAGTTGTACTCAAGGCTCGACCATAATGGTCCTACTTGTGTAATACGGTATGTATGGATGTAAGACTCTTGTTATTCAGCTTCGTGTGTTCAAGTGAGCATTGATCTCGGGATCCTTTGTGACACGTGCATTCGGCGATCACGACTTATGAGTCGGGGTCCCCACAGAGCTGGTATCAGAGCCATCCTGACTGTAGGAAGCCTTAGTTAGCATGGTCGTTAGTTAGGATAAAACTATTTTCAAAACTACTACTAGTTTTCAAAATTATCTGTACTTCTCTTCCCTTCTCAGATTTTCGAAAACTAAGGTATACTTTCCTTACTGGTCTCTTCCCCTTCAAAACCTCTGGTCGCTAGAACCCTTATGCCCCTGACCACAGGATTCCTTGTAATCCTCGTGGATAATATGGAAGGATGATACCTTGCCAGACATTCACCCACATCTCCTGAACACAAGATAGGCGACATGACAACAAGACGATACCAACGGAAGATGCATCCTCGAGGAATGAGGACCTGAACACCCAGGAAATGGTGACACCCTTGACACTGCCCCCAAGATGATGCAACCTTAGCCGCGATGATCAGGGCATAGAATATGCAAGATCATGATATACATCGCTAATAGAGTAACCATGTCACTACCGTTGTTGTATCGTCAACCACCGATGGATGAGAACCTAGCCATTTGGTCCGCCTCACCATAGTGAGCAGGAAAACGGTTCTCCTCATCCCCCGCTCTTGGTGTCGATGTTATCATCAACGTAACCGACATGATGGACCTCTATTATGCCTTGATAATGTCATTGCATAAAGGACTGCCTACCTGGTACCATCGATGGCTTAGAAGACAAGAAGGATCATCATGATTAAGAAGACAACAGAAGACCGAGTCAATGCTGCTGTGAGAAGCCACCTTCACCCCATCACTTCAACAGCAAGAAGTTGTTGAAGACTCTTCAAGCTCAACCGGGTCATCCCATCAAACAACTACAAGAGACATAGCAACACCGAGGAAAACCGGAGATCGTGCACGAGGCACAAGGCATGACCATGGAGTCCAAGAACCCCTAGGGTAGGATGAGTCGTGTACCCCTATGCGCAATGAGTCCGTATGATGGTTCGAGTAGAACCATGATTGTGTGTTGCTTGTTTTATTTGTTTATGTTTTGATATAAGTCGTACTTTTGCCCTAGGCAACAAGTACGCGACTATATCACCTGCCTTATTTTGTTGTTTGTGTTTGACCCTTTTGGCACTTGCTTGTTCAAGACTTGCACTATAGAACCCCTTTAGGCGTTCCCTCCTCTATGCTACTTCCCCTCTCATCTCTCTCCTCAACCGAAGACAAGCAAGACAATATGCACCAAGGATTTTACCTCGGCGACCAACAAGCGTTGATGACTTTTACTACAGCCTCCTCGACCAAGTGCAACCCGTAGAATTATGTTTAACCCTCAAGATTAGAAACCCATTCCTAGACTCATCGAGACTTCACGAGATACCCCAGCTCGACACCTTAACCCTAAGCTTAACCTACGGAATTGCAAGAGAACACTGTTAAGCCTTCATAACCTTGCTTATCACTTTGGGTTCATTATGGAACTAGTGGACATAGTGAGTGAGCACATTATCATCCTAAGATAGCACTAAAACTGACGATGCCATAGGAAGACCAGTTTGAGGATGTAGGATCTGAGGACAGATGACTTGGTGAGTTTATATCAGTGACCTTGAGGAATTATATGAGACTATTTGGTGGATTATGAGGCCTTGATGCTGGTAGATGAACTTGGTGGGATCATAAGTATAGATTAGCATAGCTTTTCAATACCCCTGAGTAAAGTTGGATTTAGCAGGATAGTTGTGTTCGCAAGCTGAAACTCCTGGAAGTGCAAGGATTTGACTTGATCAGATGGTAATGATAGGTGATAGTTGATATTACGATAATGACTTGGGGGAAAGTGTAGGATTTCTCATTAGACACAAGATTTGGGTTTAAATAGGTGATCCTAGTTGAATATAGATGCTGAGTATGTCTACATGGTTCGGAGTAAATTGGATTTAGACTGATGATCTCGATCATGATACCATGATTCTCGGTGGACGATAAACTAGGAGATTGGGCTAATTGTCGGAGTTTATTTAGGCATCTATATAAGCTTGACCTTGGAGTATTACTTGACCTTGATAACGGGAATTGGTGGACTGACTATAGTAAGGCAGCCCTTTCAAGTATTGGGGATTATAAAGATTTTAGAAGATCATGCGGAGCACCAGCTTAGGAGTTGTAGAGTTAATGGGTTATGCAGTGATTGATGGAAGTTAAGGGGCTGTTGGAGTTGATTCATAGGAAGGGAACAAGATCTTGGAGTGGCTTACGACGTGTTTCCTTAGGGTGGAGATGCTTTATCATAGACCTTGGGAGACCAGGTGAGCACTTGGATTGTCCTGTTTATTCCAGCTTGAAGCTTGTATGCTCTACCCATGGATTTGTAGGGGTGGCCGCACACACATGAGTTTGGGGATTGTAGACATATATGATTTTGTTAGATCTCCTCTTGGGAGTCATGTGGATATGATTAGCACGAGTGATGATTGGAGTTGACCTATACGAATGATGCTTTCAATAGTATGAGGTGATCTGTTTGGAGGAATAGATAGACTATTGGCATCTCAGAAACCGTGCTTAAAGATAGGACGATAAATGTTCATTTGCACACTAGAATCCTTGAAACCCTTATGCCCTACCAAGCCACGACACGGTTGGATCATGACCTTGGGCCTTGGCTCTAGATCAATAAGATCTTGACCAATGCTCAACCGGGACCCTCACCAATGCCTCAGCCCACTCTACGTGCCCCAAATACTTCATAAAGTACTTGGGCAAGCTGATCATCATCCTTACTTGAGGACATGAATGTCCGCACGAAGACGGTAGAAGAGTTGATCAGCTGGATAGGGAACATCCGAAGACCGCCAGGTTAAGGAGGAAGCACTATACCAACCACCGTCCTCAAGGAGTGAGCTTCCGCGTTGAAGATCGTGCATATCTGCAAGCCGCTCCTCTCAAAGGCAACTACGGCCTCATGAAGAAAATTATGCTACTCATGACCTTGAGCTAGCAGTGGTGGTTCATGCCCTGAAGACATGGTGACATTACCTCTTACGGAAGGGATGTGAGATATACACGGGTCACAAAGGTCTGAAGTATATTTTCACTCAAAGGGAATTGAACACGAGGCAAAGAAGATGGCTAGAGTTGATCAAAGACTAAGACCTCAGTGTTCAATACCACCCTGGGAAGGCTAATGCGGTAGCAGATGCGTTAGCAGGAAGGCTTGTTCCTTGAATGCTATGCTTAAGAACAAGCTGCCCGCCCTGTATGAAGAACTTGAAAGCTTCGGGTTGGAACTGGTTGCACCAGGATTCTTAACTAACCTTGAAGTCAAGCCTTCAGGTGGCACCATTTGAAGTGATTACGGACGGAAGTGCCGCATACCCCTCAATTGGTCAGAAACCGGAGAAGGACTTGTCTTTGGGCCTGATATCCTCCGTGAAACCGAAGAGCAAGTCCAGCTTGTCGGAGAGCGTTGGAGGACTGCCAAGTCAAGAGAAAAGAACTACGCTGACCCACGTCGTCGAGACATGACCTTCCAGGTTGGAGGCCATGTTTATCTCCGGGTCACCCCTCTCAAAGGAACCCAGCGCTTCCATGTCAAAGGAAAGCTCGCCCAAGATCCATCGGCCTTCTTCGAGATCACTCCAAGATTTAACAACCCCCCCTCCGAGATCCCTACAGGACGAAGAGTAGATGACTACCAGCTAGAGTTACCACCTGAGCCACCTATTGTGCACAACGCTTCCATGCATTCCAACCCCGGAAGTGTTTCCAACTCCCTAACCTGCCCGATCTCTATAAGGACGTTGACCACCGAGCCACCGACCCCTAGTCCAACCTGACCTAACGCAAGAGACCCCTCAGCAACCTAGATCAACCGAGAGCGTCATACACGAAGCCACACCATCAAGTACTTTAATCTCAAGGGAGCACTACACGGAAGCAAAAGCAACATGAAGACCTGAAGACTACCCCAGATCCAAGTTTCTGTATTCCTTTCCGCGCTTAGCCTAGGAATCTCGGGGACGAGATTCTTGTAAGGGGGGTAGGTCTGTCACACCCTGATTTTCATGGCACAGCACTTAAGCTCTTAATCATGCTAAAATGTGGTTTGACAAAAAACTTTTGAGTGTTTTGGACTTTGCTTGATTTGATTTTTGTCTGCTGTTTGCAAGTGCTCTAAAAATAAAATAAATCCTCCAACTCCTATACTTCACCTCCTTGCTCCAAAAACCTTTCCCAATGATCATGCCATGTGTATAGGACATAAAAATATTTTCTTACAAAAATAATTTGGCCAAAAGTATTTTCAAAATTAGTTTTTCAAAAACCCCTGAATTGAGGTTTGCACTGCAAGTACTTAATTAAGGGCAGTAAAAATCTTTCTAAAAATTTATTTGACTCCTATTAGATATAGGATACCCAGAAACCAGAAAAATATAATTTTAAAAGTTGTTGTCCTATTTTATTTAAAAGCTTTTTATCAAGGCCAGAAATGGTCTTTAATAGGGAAAAATTATTTTATTGCTTCAAAAATATTTGACAAAATTTAGGGAAACTCATGGGACATATATTGTCCATATATAAGAGTTTCAACACATGGTCATGTTCAAAATATTGGTCAAATCCCTCAAAACCCCTTTCTGGATATTTCAAGCTTTTGAAATATTTACAAAGGAAATGTTCTCCAAAATTCCAAGAAAATTCTATCATGTCACATATGACATATTTGGTGATCTTGCCAAGTCTCATGACTTGGAGAACAAGATGGCATCATCAAAACCTCTCAAAACCATTTCTGCCCATTTTGAAGTTTGAGCAACTTTACATTGCCAAACATGTCCAAATGTTCTCAAACCTTGTGAACTTGCTCAAATGGTCTAATAATTCATCTAGACCAAATGGCACAAGTTGGAGAGCAAGTTAACTTGATCAAAGTGCCCCAAAACCCTTTCTCGTCGAGAACCATATTTGAACAACTTTGCATTACCAACTTTCTCTCCTTGACACCAACTTTTGTGAGCATGATCACATGACCAAATGAGGCCACCACACCAAGTGGTGCATCAAGGAGAAGTGATTTGCTCAACTAAATCTACACAAGTTCATTTCTGCTAAATTCTAGGGTTTACCAAAGTTGCATTGTCAACTTTCTTCTATTGAGCTCCAAATTGGTGGAAGGCCCTAATTATATGTGTCATTTCACCCTGTGGAACCTCATGACAAATGGGAATCATATTCCTGCCCAAACCAACATCAAACACCTTCTGGCATTTTGCAAAAATCACTATTTTGACCCCTTCCACTAATCTCCATGACTTCTCCTTTCTACCACAGCCCTCCTAGTCCCCTTGCACGTCCAAAGAGCAATGGCTATCCCACAGCTCAATTATTTGGAGGTGAAACCCTCACTTTCTCTCTCTGGACAACAGTTTTCCTCCCATTCTCTCACCTCTCTCTCACTCCTGGCAAGCCCCAGGGCATCCAATGCCTTTCCCACATTGTTTACTCCCCGAGCAGCCGCTAGACACAAGTGGGCGCGTGAGGACGCGAGGAAAAGCTGCAGGTGCCGGCCATTTTGCGCTTCTGGAGCACGTCAGCGTGCTCCCGACCGTTGACACGGCACTCCCGACCACCTCGAGCCTCCCCCTCGCGCCAGTAGATGCTCCTCGACGTCCGCAACACGACACCAAGCTGGCCCCCTCCTCCTTCTCCCTCCTGCTGCCTCCTTTCAAGACCTTGCCGGCCGCCCGAGAGCGCCAATGGTGCGGCTCACACGCGCGGCGCCCTGACACTTCCCCTGCTCCCTTTCTCCTCTCCTCTCGACCTGGTCCATGCCCACGAGCACCCCAGACACGACCAGGGGGCACCAATATGGCCCTGGTGTAGCCCAGCCCGAGAGCATGGACGCGGTCCGCGGCACATCTTCGCCCCCTCCTCATCTGGCCTTCCCGACCCCGCTTGAGCTCACAATACAACTCGCCGCCCTCCTAGCTCCCTCTTGAACCAACCCACTCCCCTCCTCGCGCTCTCCATCCCCTCCAAGGTCGGAGCCGAGCCGCCGTCGCTGCTCAAATCCACAGGCCTCGGCCCCTCTCTCTCCCCCCTGGATAGCTCCGCACCCTCTCGTCACCACCGCAAGCCCTTCCCTTGCCGCCGTTCGTCCCCAGGAGCATCGCATGC
The DNA here is from genome assembly GCA_021437245.1 of Aegilops speltoides. NCBI lineage: Eukaryota > Viridiplantae > Streptophyta > Magnoliopsida > Poales > Poaceae > Aegilops > Aegilops speltoides. The sequence continues at coordinate 295,853,985 of CM038146.1, read as the reverse complement.
TCGAAGCCGATGATGGCCGAGGGCCTCCTCCATGGTTGCCGGGCCGTCGCCGCCACGGCACTCCTCGGCAAGCGACCAGACACCGATGGATGCGGCTCATCCTCCTGAAAGCACGCCGGTGGGCGGAGCGCCGCGGGTGGCCCGTGCCGCCGGGAGAGCACGGCGCCCGCTCGGCCTCGCCTCCCCTGCCTCTGCTCTGCTCGGCGGGAGGTAGGAGACGGCCTGAGCACCGGGCCCCGTTCGTCAGCGACCCGGTGGGCGGGCCCCGCTGTTTAAGTGGAGACGGCTTCCCCCGCTACCGCCTCCCAGCATGGCGAAGACGGCCTCGAGCAAGACGCTTCGGACGTGGCCCACAAGACGTCTTGGCCGAGCCGCTGGGCGGCCCGATGGCGCCCATTGCTAAACCTCGCTCGGTGCGCGGCGCCGCCGCCAGATCCAGCCCGTTTGGGTAAAATCCTTTCCTTTTTCTTTTCTGTAAAGCTTGTAAAATCTCCCAAACAATTCAAATGGACTCCAAATTTGATGATTCAAATTTCTAGGGGATCCACAAATCATGATCTATCACATGGTGCTATTTGCACATTTTTCCAGAAACTTCCACTTTAGAAATATTTATCAAAACCCCATTTTCTTAATTCTGTGATAAATTTTAGAAAATCACAGAGAGCTCAAAATTGATCCAAATGCTATGATTCAAATTCCTAGATGCATCTAAGTTCAAAACTTAGTTTTTGAACATTTTTACTAATACTTTCTGTGTCACCTCAACAAATGGTCTATTTCTTTGTGTATAGCCAACTTTGCAAAATCATAGGATATTCATTTGAACTCCAAATCCAGTGAAACCAATTCCTAGATGCTTCTAAAATCATCCTTTGTTAAATGGGTGCCTTTGCTCATTTTTTCAAAATGTATTTCTGTACACTTCTTGCAAATCCATAAATCTCTTGATTCCATCATATTGAAATGTTCGGAGATGTTCATTGATCCACTTCCAATGAAATCACCTTGGTCATCCCTCATATGACCAGAGGTATCCAATAAAAGTCAACTTCACATTTTTAGAGCACATTTATTCTTGCCTTGTTGTGTTGCTTATTGTGTTTGTTTTCCGACGTTAGTTGACGAGGTAGACGGAGTACTTGGAGAAGGACTAGAAGACTTGAAGACTCTGAGGAACAGGCAAGCAGCCCTTTGACCATGACTATGATACCCCTTTATATGCATGTCATTTTTAGCTCTTTATTGATGATGCATCGGAATCATGACGAGATGGTGAACCACGTGGGTGGTTGCCACGATTACATCCCTCGTTGATACTTGCATTGTGCATGGCCCTACCTTCTTATGAGGGTTATGCCGGTGGGAGTAGATAGGATGCAAATGTAGATGCTACGCAAATGGGATGGGAATATGCATGGTGAAGGAGACAAAGTGATTTCAAAAGTCTTTTCGAAAACCCCGTCGGGTGCCACTTATGCCCGAGGGAGATGATGAGATGGGTAACCACTTGATGACGAAGTGGTGTACCGAGGCAAGTGTGTGTGTTGTTTTCGAAAACGGATTGGTCGGAGTTGCGACCGTTATTCCAACCTTACATGCGCAACCACTCTACCCTTATATGGGAAAGGGCATTATTGAGTACCTAGACCGATACTAGCTTGGGGCCCGCATTACTAGTGACGGGGAGAGTTGGTGCTCTCTCTTGGGACGGGTCGTGCTGTAGGGCGGCCATGACTGTTTTCACGGTGGCACCGGACACACCGTTGGTACCCGTGCTTGTGGTATGTGATGAATATGGGAGCGAGGCTCCACAACTTTATGATGTGAAATGGTTGGCACGGGGTTACTACTAATCGAGTGGACTCCATGTTAGTGTCGTCTAGAGAAAGGTAGTGATCGGTGCTTACCCGGTACTTGAGGTACCGCTGGTCGTGGATGACACGGAAGTTCCCGGATCTAGTGGGTAAAGTGTGCAACCTCTGCAGAGTGCAAAACTATTGAATAGCCGTGTCCACGGTCATGGGACAGTTGGGTAACCGCTCTTGGGCTACGTCCACTTGTTTTCAAACCGGTGTGTGTGAGATGATGGTGTTGTCTTGGAACAAGTCGAGGACTTGACACGATCGAGATGGGTTGGTGCCTCTCTGCTTATGATAAATGGGTTGGTGCCCATTCTAATTATGTTGATATCTGTGACCAGTTCTTGTGGTTACTTGAATTCTCTTGATGCATGCTTTATAGGATGTTGAACATGTCCTTGCACTCAAAACTAGCTTTATGCAAAACTTTACCTATGTCATGCATTCTTGTACATTGAACCAAAACTGGGTTGCTTGTAGTACATTCAAAGTACTCATTGGCTTGCCACTGGTTATTTCATTGACCAGGCATGAAAGAACCGGATATGATGAAGAACACTTCGGTGACGAGCATGCGAGCTAGGACGCTTCCCAGTCAGTCAGAATGCCTGTAGGGTTAAGGCAGATGGCATGGGTCCAAGTTATCGACGAAGTTTCCGCTGCGAAGTTGTACTCAAGGCTCGACCATAATGGTCCTACTTGTGTAATACGGTATGTATGGATGTAAGACTCTTGTTATTCAGCTTCTGTGTGTTCAGTGAGCATTGATCTCTGGGATCACTGTACACGTGCATTCGGCGATCACGACTTATGAGTCGGGGTCCCCACACCTATGAACTCTGTGATCTTGGATCACTAAACCAAAAATGGAGTCTTGAGCTTTTGCCAATGCTTGCCTTAGCATTTTGAGGGGTCCACTTCTTCAGTCCTTGCCATACCCATATCACTGAACTTTCTGAAATGATTCTCAAGTAACTATTAGTTCAATGATATATATGTTGTTATTAATTACCAAAACCACCCGGGGATTTGTTGCACTTTCAATATCCTCCTTTTTGGTAATTGATGACAACATATAGATCAAAGCTTCGACAAAGGATATAATCAATGAATAATATCGTCGCTTTGAGAAGTATGTGATAAGCAAGAGCTCCCCCTAAATTTGTGCATTATTTAAGATTTGCGTTTGAATGCAAATGCACAATCGATTAGGATCATGGGTCACTCTTCCATGTCACATACATCTTGGTGGAGCGCACAAAATGATAAGAATGAACAGCATGCACCCAATCACCAAGACATGAGTAAATGGTCATACAAGATAGGAATGGCATATGATAAGCATTAATCACACATTAAAGCATAGTACGACCAAGCACTCATTAAGGTAGAATCAAACGTAGTATCAAACACACTGAATGTCTCGAAAACCAAAAGTATCCAAAAGTATCTCAAAGAAACCGCAAATGAACGAAAGAGCAAAAGCGACAACAGCACTCTCTCTCGAAGTCCTATGATCTATACAATTTCTCCCCCTTTGGCAACAAGTTACCAAAAAGTTCGAAAAAGCATAGAGCTAAGCGTCACTGGGGACTCTGTTGGCGGCTCCGTGCAGGTTGATGTCGGAGTGGATATGACAAGCATCGGCGAAGACTTGGTGATGTCTGTCTTTGGAGGAGTGGTCCTTTGGAGCTGGAGCTGGAGCTGGAACTGTGGAGGAGTTTGAAAGCTGTAGTCCCGTGTCGATCACTCGAATAGCAGCTGATCGGGGTCTGTGGGAACCGGGCGATCTGTTGATAAGCATCTGGACTAAGTCATCCTGCATCTCACGCATAAGCTCTTCCTTCTCCGCTTTGCTTCCTCAATGTCCGCCTCAAGCTTGTTGACAGTCACTTGCACTTGATCGACTTCACGCCCAGGCGTGGATCTTGTCCTCAACAATCCTCTCTAAGCTCTCCTGAGACTGTTCAATGCTGGCTAGGCGTTGTTCAATCCTTTGGGTAGCTTCAAGAATTTGCTCTCCGAAACTCTTTGGTTTAGCTGCTGCTGCTGCTGCTTCCTTGTCAGCTTTGGCTTTCTTAGCAGCTTCGATCTTGGCTTGACCTTCAACAGATGTTGGATCCTCCTCATCCATCACAACAACATTGTCTTCATGCTCTAGCTGCAGCGGTAAATGTTCTCTATCCAACAAGAATGTGCCCGTGCCAAACTTGGCATTGATAAGCATCTGAATATGCGGGGCAAATCCACATGACCTTTTCTGGTCAGCTGCAGTCCTCTTAATGGTCTCTACCATCAAGTCCATCACCTTGAAAGGTGCTTTCTCATCAAGTATGTGCAGCATGTTGATAGAGTATCCTCTGATCATGCGATGATCTCCGGACTTGGGCATCAAGGTATGCCTCAAAATAGTATTAGTGGTAGGTAGGCCTGCACGGAGATAGTAGATCGAGCCGAGCTTCCAGATTCCCAAATCCTTTCTTTGGAACCTCTTTGTACATGTTCTTCATGGATTCATGATTCTTCTTTGGAATCCCATATACATCAATATCATCATCTCGTTGCCTTTGGAGCATTGAATTTCTGCCCATTCTTCAACAGATGAAGAAAATCTTTGACCTTCATCATCCACACAATCTTTCCATTAGGGTAGAAGTGAGTGTGGCATAGAATTGCATTATCATCTCATCGTTCCAACTGGTGGGTTTTCGACCTACAAAATCTGCAACAGCACATGCAAGTGAAACTTTCATGCACATGTGGAAAGAAATCTCTGTGCTCTTATTTGTCAATGTACTTCCAATCAACATATCTTGTGTCTGCGACTATGGGCTTCTTGTCCATCAAGACGGTCTCATAGAAGTCCTGCTGCTCTCGGTGTGAAATCTGGGATCTCAGCAGTTCTTCTCCTCACGGCATATGGGTCAGTTTGTCTCCATAGCCCGAGACCTCTATCTTTCCTTGCCTTCATATCCTCAGCTTGAGGATGAGCATCATTATGTAGTGGCAGTTTTGGACGAAGTTTCAGCAAAACTGGTCCCTCATCATCTGACACAGCTGGTGGCACATCATCCTTGTTCTTCTCGAGACGCTGGAATGTTCTGACGGTCTTCTTGGGCTTGGCGGCGAGGCTTTTTGGAGCTGCCTTAGCTGGAGCAGATTGCTTGGGCTTTGATGTGGCTCCGGCCTTAATGGCATCACCCATGAACTTAGGCTTCGAGGAGGAGGCTGGGGTGCTTCCTCATCCTCATCTTCTTCTGCTGCATCATCATGCACTAATCTCTTTCTCTTGGAGGTTTTCTTCACTTTGCTTGCAGTTGCCTCTCCCAAATTCAGCTTCTGGCAACAGTTGATCGCTTGACTTTCTTTGGTGCCCTTCTTGGTTTGTTGACCTTGTTGCTCTTTGGCAACAACCTTCCTTTGGGCTTTGAGGTCACCTCTTCCTCAACAACAAAATCGAGTCCTCATCATCCGAGTTCCTCTTCTTTCGGCTCTGGTGGCTGCAGGAGGCAAACCACTTGGTGTACTCCTCTCACCATCATCGATGAGCTGCTAGGATCGGGACTAGTGCGCCTCTGGAATATCTGCAATGGGTGTCTCTCGACCTGTTCTCGACTATCACGGCATCGACATGGTGACAACTTTGTGAATAGATAAGGTGTAGGCAGAGAAGAAGAGTCATCACAAACTGCAGAAGTTTTTGCAAACAAAATGAGTTCAAATTCTAGTATTAGGTTTTCACAGAAGACATTTCGGTCGACCGAAGTTTAAGATTCGTGAATCCGAAGTGTTAAACAGAGCTTTCACACCACTTTCGGTTTGATGAAGTGGGTTTGGTCTGCCGAAAACACTAGGGTTTCACAGAATCGTCATTTCGGTCACACCGATTTGCACAACTTCGGTTGGACCGAAGGTAAAGGCAATGGCCATAGGCCAAATCCGTCATACCGAAACTATAAAATCGGTCTCACCGAGATGTGTTCGCGGAAACCTAACCTAAAACTTTTACTCGAATCTAGTCCAAACGAACTAATCGGTGTACAGGAAGATTTCAATCGTGGCAAGATACTAGGCAATCCAAGCGTGCATTGAATCGGAGATGGGAGCACGAGTGGGATCAAACTCACCCTAACTTGGTGGAGTTTTTCTCTGGCAACGGCGCGGAGAAGATGTCCGCTGACGGCGACGGAGACTGCGGCGAGGGCGCACAGTGACGACGGCGACGATCCGGAGACCAAGGCGGCGGCATCAAGGGTGTGGGGCGAAACATTTGAAGGAGAAATCAGCGCGCCCTCGAGTATATATACCCCTTTCTTTGTCGGTGGGACGAGTTGTAAAACTTCGGTGGCACCGAGATGGATAACTTCTTTGGGCAGTTCTGCACTTCGGTCACGCCGAAAATCACAACTCGGTTTCACCGAGGTGAAAACCTAGATCAGTCTAAATGCTTTCGGTTCGACCAAGTTTGAGTGAGTTGGTCTGACCGAAATCAATTAGAAGGTTTTGGAAGTTAGCCCTTGACGGATCGGTGGCTCCGAGTGCTCCTCACCCGGAGGGTCTGAAAATGACTTGTTCAAAGTTTGTGATGTAAGCATGAATAGAATTTGAGACAAGAAAGCATAGATAGCTAGGGGAGGTACTTAGGCATTCTTGTCCATCCATTTGGTCAGAAAAATCAAAACAACCAAAACAACAAATGGATGTCCTCGAATGGATAAAATCATGCATCCAACATGCTCACACAATAAGATAGCAAATGAAATATGTGTCAAACATGCACAACTAAAACTCTAGCTACTAACACACAATTTGTCGATGACTAGGTCATCTTTATATGAGTATATTGACTTAGGAGCCAAATGAGGACATTTGATCATAGGTCATACTCATCATTTAAGCACAAGTGGGGTTACCACTTTTACATAAAGCATTGATGTGTTCACATCATTTGGAGATGCTTTAGCTCAATTTTTTAGAGCAAAGCTCCCCCTAGATGTGAGAACCCCTTTTTAAAGGGTCAAACTAACCTTGGGTTGTCGTAGAAGACTTCATGTAGATGTTGAAGATGTGGATGCTCAATGTTGATGGAGATCATCAAGAGTTGGGAGCTATCCTTTGGATTCGGGCACTTTCAATACCTACATGGGTTAGTCCCACAAGGAACAAACAAGGATATCCATGGACATAGATTGAAGTATGCAATAGATGATGTCCATGAAAGCAATGATTACCTTGTCCCTTGACTTACCAACAAGAGGGTTTGTGACTCCATGAACTAGTGCACGATGTGGAAATTGATTGCACAAGTTTTTGCCAAAATGAATGTGAGTGAAGTATGTTGGCGGAGTCACCCTCAAGAACTTTCTAGTTCTTCTTCTTCGGGATCCACATCATCTTGATGGGAATCCTTGGGGTTGTAGTTGAGCTTGACAAAGTAGAACTTGACGTTTCCTTGGGAACCCACTTGACCATGGCTTGAGGTGCTTCAGTAAATGCATCAATCTCCTCTTGAAGCTTGTCCTTGCCTTTTAGCTTGTGGTCTTGTGGTGGAAGGTCATCTTGAGCTTGTTCCACATTGGAAGAAGTAGGATCATACTTCTCCTTTTGAGGAACAAACTGTGGGGTAGGATATTGACCTTCTTCCCATTCAACACCTTCGGTGTTGAACTTTCGCTCAAAACCAATTCCTTGATTCTTCCGGTGCCTTCCTTGCTTGCGAACAATTTCCTCAAAGTTCTTGCTTCCGGCAAGGCTCTTGTAGACACCTTTCTCTATGATCCCTTTCAATAAGCTATTTTCTTGCTCAAGTATAACTTGGCTTGAAACATTGTTAGTGGAATCAAGAGAACTACTAGAAGCAACAATATTGGATTTAGCATGGTTATTGCTACCACTAGAGAAAGAATTTTTCTTATGCTTGTCATGCTTAGTCTTAATGGGTGGCAAGAAATTAGACAAGAGAAGTCGTTTGGCAAGATATGAAGAACTCTTCTTTCGAAGATCGTCATTGATTGCTTTTAGAAACTCATGTTCTTGCTCTAGAGTGAGCTTCTCGAAGCGTAGCTTCTCATGAGATCTTAGGAGCTCTCTATGATCTTCTTGAGTTGTTTCATGAGCTAACTTAAGAGTGTTTAGTTCTTTAGTTAGACGCTCAATCTCCTTCATAGCATTGTCATTCGACTCTTCTCGACTATAAAGACTACTAGCATGTTCATCATTACTAGGCTCTTTGGTTTTATCATGCAAGAGCTCATCTTCACCAAGCAAGTCATCCTCATCACTATCAAAGTCAATGAATTCAGGGTGTGATACCTTGGGGCCTTTAGCCATGAAGCATCTTCCAATTCCCTCATTTGGTGAATCAAATAAGTCGTAGGAGTTGGAGTTGGAGGATCTGAGAGCAAGACCGCAACACCTTCATCTTGACTGTAGTCGGAGTTGGAGTGATAGCTTCCTTCGGATTGATTGTCGGAGTCGGAGCCGGAGACCCATTCACCTACATGAGCTTGATGTTTTCTTCTTGTGTAGCTCCTTGATGACTTGTCTTTCCTCTCCGGATCCTTGCTTCTCCGAGAGGGTCTTCGTTCATAACGATCATCTCTGCTCCTTCTCTCTATCCGAGGTGACTCATCTCTTGAGCTTCTTTTTCTTGGAGATTCTTCTCTTCTCTTGTGGGGAACCGTACACTCATTTGAGTAGTGTCCGGGTCTTCCACAATTGTAGCAGTTTCGATCACGACTAGAAGATCTCTTTTCATCATATGATCTAGACTTTGAGCTTCTCTCTTTGCCTCTATTCTTGTAGAATTTGTTGAAGTTCTTGACCATTAGGCTTATCTCTTCATTGGAAACTAACTTGTCACTTGAGGTTGTGGGAGCATCACTTGTAGCTTTGTAAGCACCACTTGACTTGTTGTGAAGCTCTTCCTTATCCTTAAGTGTCATCTCATGAGCAACAATTCTTCCAATGACTTCGGTTGGCTTGAGATTCTTGTAGTTTGGCATCATTTGGATCAAAGTGCACACGGTGTCATACTTTCCATCCAAAGCTCGAGAATCTTCTTGATGATGAATCGGTCGGTCATTTCTTCGCTTCCTAAGCGGCAATCTCATTTGTGATGAGAGCAAGCCTAGAGTACATTTCAGCGACTCCTTCACCATCCTTCATCTTGAACTTGTCAAGTTGACCTTGAAGAATGTCTAGCTTTGATTCCTTCACGGACTCGTTACCTTCGTGCATTTCAACCAAAGTATCCCAAATCTCTTTTGCATTCTCAAGACGGCTGATTTTGTTGAACTCCTCGGGACACAAGGCATTGAAGAGAATGTCACAAGCTTGAGCATTGTTTTGCAACATCCGCAATTCTTCCATTGTAAGCCGCGATCCGGAACTTTTCCTTCCTCGAAGAATTCACCTTGCATACCAACACAAATAATGCCCCATGCGGCTGGGTTATGACCAAGAATATGCATTTTCATTTTATGCTTCCAACTAGCAAAATTTGTACCATCAAAGTAAGGACCTCTCGAAAATTACCCTCACTAGACGCCATACTCTCCTAGGTTGTGAAACCAAGCTTATGGAGTCAATGCAATGGAAACCAATACAATGGAGACCAAAGCTCGATACCACTTGTAGGATCGAAAGTATGTCTAGAGGGGGGTGATTAGACTACTTGACAATATAAAAATTCTGCCTTTTGACAAAGAACAGTTTTGGCGATTCACAATTATGATCAAGTCAAGCATCACCCTACACATGCAATTCTAGAGTATAGGCAGCGGAAAGTAAATTGCACATGTAGTAAAGAGAGGTGGAGAAGAGCAAACGCAATTTTGGAGACGCGGTGATTTTTCTCGTGGTTTCGATAGGTGGTGCTATCGTACTTCCACGTTGATGGAGACTTCAACCCACGGAGGGTAACGGCTGCGAGAGTTCACGGAGGGCTCCACCCACGAAGGGTCCACGAAGAAGCAACCTTGTCTATTCCATCATGGCCTCACGCCCACGGAGGCTAGCCTTACTCGGGGTAGATCTTCACGAAGTAGGCGATCTCCTTGCCCTTACAAACTTCTTGGTTCAACTCCACATCTCGACGGAGGCTCCCAAGCGACACCTAACCAATCTAGGAGGCACCACCCTCCAAAAGGTAATAGATGTTGTTGATGATGATGAACTCCTTGCTCTTGTGCTTCAAATGATAATCTCCCCAACACTCAACTCTCCTCACAGATTTGGCTGTGGTGGAAGAAATGATTGAGTGGAAAGCAACTTGGGAAGGCTAGAGATCAAGCTTCATATGGTGGGAGTGGAGCAACTTGATCTCAACACAAGGGTAGGTAGTTCTCTTCTCAGAAATGTAAGGTAGGAGTGGTAGTTCTTTCTAATGGCTCTCTCCACGAATGAAGAGTGGGTGGAGGGGTATTTATAGCCTCCACACAAAATCCAACCGTTACACACATTTGAGCAATCTCGGTGGGACCGAAGTTGACAACTCGGTGAGACCGAAAGTTCAAATAATGTGAACGTTGGGATTTTCGGTGGGGCCGAAAATACAATCTTGGTGAGTCCGATTCGTGCAATGACAAGAGCATGCCAATTTCGGTGGGACCGACTTCATCATCTCGGTGACACCGATTTGATGATGAATGTTCTGAAGCTTGGCAACTCAAGTTTCGGTGAGACCGAGTTCGAATCGGAAAATCCGAGTTTTCTAGGGTTTGGCTTTATGGCTGAGGTGGTTCATCTCGGTGAGACTGAGTTTGGAATATCGGTGGGACCGAGACTACTTATGAGTGTATATGGCGGTGAAAGTTCTTGATAGTTTAGGAGATGTATCACTAAGCACTTGAGCAACCAGATCATCATCATAACCTCATCCCTTTTAATAGTATTGGCTTTTCCTATGGCCTCAATGTGATCTTGGATCACTAAACCAAAAATGGAGTCTTGAGCTTTTGCCAATGCTTGCCTTAGCATTTTGAGGGTCCACTTCTTGATCCTTGCCATACCCATATCACTTGAACTTTCGAAATGATTCTCAAGTAACTATTAGTTCAATGATATATATGTTGTTATTAATTACCAAAACCACCCGGGATTAGTTGCACTTTCAGAGTTCCATGGGAGAACTGCTTACGCTCCATAGACAAGAGCAAAAGGTGTCGGCGATTGGCTCGATTTGGCGTCGTCTGATCGACCAAAGAACCACCGCAATTGCTTTCGATCCAATTTTTTCCGCACTTGTGCAGCACTGTCGAAAGTTACGGTCTTGAGCCGCGAAGCACTTGGCGTTCGCCCTCTCCGCTTGACCGTTGCTTCTCGGGTGAGCAACGAGCGAAGCAGATCTTGGTGCCAAGATCTTGGGCGTATGCATGAAGGTGTGATCGTAAATTGTGTGCCATTGTCGGTGATGATCCTGTTAGGGATTCCGAAACGGCAAACAATCAACCTAAAGAACTTGATCACGCTTGTCGTCTTTGTTACCTTCCTCACTGGTTCCACTTCCGGCCACTTTGTGAACTTGTCGATTGCAACGTACAAGTACTCAAAGCCCCCGACAACTCGGGGAAAGGGGCCGAGGATGTCGAGCCCCCGGACCGAAAATGGCTAGGATAAAGGGATTGTTTGGAGAGCTTGAGCTGGCTGATGAATCTGTTTGGAATGGAACTGGCACGCTTCACACTTGGTTACTTGTGCAGTTGCATCCTGGAGGGCTGTCGGCGGAAGAAACCTTCTTCGGAAAGCCTTGCGGCAAGTGCTCTTCTTGCCAATGTGGTGACCACATATGCCTCCATGTATCTCCGCCAACAGCTCTTGTCCATCTTCCCGGGAAATGCATTTCAATTTCACTCCGTTGAATCTTTTTCTGTACAGTATGTCATCGACAAACTGGTACATACTTGATTGCCGAGCTACTCTTTCTGCTTCTTCTTGTTCCTCGGGAAGTTCTCCTGTCTGAAGGAAATTGACTATTGGCTGTGCCCAGGCTGGAGCTTGTGGCTCGACAGGGAGGACTAAAGGCGCAAAGGCTGCTGCAGGAACATTCGCTTCGACGGCAAGGATCAGGGATCCCGCCGGAGCATGATGTTCCCCGGCAAGCGTGTCGGGACACAGCTTGTCGGGAGCATCTGCTTCAACGGAACAAACCCTGGGGCTCGCCGGAGCAGACTGCTCCTTAGCACTTTCTGTGTTGATCCTGGGGACCTTCTTGGCGGCGGCTCCGGGGAGCTCTGCCGGAAAGTTGTCGCCAGTGACCAACTTTCTCTTCTTGCTCTGTCCAGCTGATGATGTTACAGATGGTTGAGTTAGCTTGAGCACAAAAATTCCTGGTTCCACAGGTAACTTGAGTGCAGCACACTTTGACAGGCCATCTGCAATGTCATTCTGAGCTCTTGGAACGTGTTCCATCTGCAGGCCGTCAAAATGTTCTTCTAGCTTTCTCACTTCATCAATGTAAGCTTCCATCAACGGACTCTGATAATCTTTGTTAACTTGGCGGACGACAAGCTGCAAGTCACCCCTGACAATAAGCTTCTTGATGCCAAGCTCAGCTGCGATCCTGAGACCGGCAAGCAAACCTTCATACTCTGCAGTATTGTTTGTTGCTTGCTCCTTGGGAAAGTGCATTTGGATCACGTACTTGAGGTGCTCTCCGGTGGGTGCGACAAGTAGTACGCCCGCACCGGCGCCTTGCAGCGAGAAGGCACCATCAAAGTACATGACCCACTATTTGCTAGCTTCCTTGACGGGGATACTCTTCCCCGGAGTTTCTTCATCGGGTGTTGGCGTCCACTCTGCTATGAATTCTGCCAATGCTCGGCTCACGGATAGTTGAGGTACTCTCAAACTTGAGGCCAAAGCTTGACAATTCCGGTGCCCACTCGACGATCCTGCCTGTTTATACGGATTACGCAATATCCTCTTCAGCGGAAAGCGAGTGACAACTATGATCTCATGCGCTTGAAAGTAGTGGCGTAGCTTCCTCGAGGCCATGAGAAGGCCGAAAAGCAACTTTTGCACACCAGTCTTTATGCGCCCGGATCGACTTTCCATATTCATAACTCCAACTCTTGCCTTTCCGGAGATGCGATATGATTTTTCCTTCGTGGTTGGGTTTTTGTCTGTTGTGTTGCTTTTGTTTTTGTTCATGTCATGCTTTTCATCTCATGCTTCATGCGCATTGCATCGGCATCGTTTTCATAAAACTTGCATCCGTTCGCAGTTGCCCTTTCTTTCTTTGCCTGCATTGGCTTTTTGTCGGGCCCTTGTCCTTGTTGACCTTCCCTCAGACCATTTGGACCCCTCTCTTCTCTCTTTCTCCGAGACCACAAAACCCCCCTTGTCTTTGTCGACCTCTCTTGCCAGCTCGCAGCACCCCTGTGTGCGTGTCCGAAACTTGCCCGAACCCGAACCGGTCTGTCGTTACCGTTGGGTCCGGATCATCCCCTAACGTCTACAAAATATCTCCGTTTTCTCTATTGGACTCCCTAGCCTATTTTTTCCGTCCGTCCGATTACGATCGGAGGGACCTAATACCCTAAACCAAAAACCCACTTGCTATATATATTCAGCCTAACCCTAGAATCAAGGAAAGCTGTCCCATCCTTCTCCCCGCCGCCACTCTCTCTGGTTCCCCTCGGGATCCTCCCAAATCCATCCCCTTCTCGACTTGGGGCCTTGCCAACCACCTCCTCCCCTCAATTTCATCATCAAGCCAACCCGGCGGCCTCCCTGCGTAGCCAGCCCCTGGATCCCCGCGGCCTCCTCTGCCCTCCCCTCGAGCCGGCCACAAGCAGCACCACCACCAGGCCGGCCCCATCGCGCCACCTCTCCCTTCCCGTCCCTGCCGTTTGTGCTGCTCGATCGGGTCGCCTCGCCTCCTCTGCTTCGTCCCGGGCGCCATGGCCTCGCTGAGCTCTGCCCGCGCCAGCGACCTCCTCTGCGCCCCATCGACTGTGCCAGCGCACCAGCGCCTCGTCCACTCGCCTCTCCGCCGCCACGCCAAGGCCCTCTGCAGCGTCGCCCGCCCGCTCGCTTCCTCTGCTTCGAACGAGATGACCCGCGCCAAGCTTCGCCGGATCCGCGTCCCACGGCCGGGAATCGGTTCCCCTCGTTCTTGCCCCGCCTCCGGTGGTCGTCTGCCGTCGCCGGAGACATCAGCGCCTCCACCTCCCGCCTTCCTGGAACGCACAGCCACCGCCCGAGCGCTCGCGTCCTCCTCCTGCCCGAAGCCGCGCCGTCGGCCGCGCCCCGCTTCGCCGCGCCGCCGGGCTCCGCCCCACGCCCGCAGAAACGTCGCCTCCTCGCCAAGTGCCCGCTGCCATTACGCCTTCGCCGCCCGGCGCCGTCCCTTAGCGCCCTCCGCAGCGCGCCGCGCCGGCCTGCTGGAGTTCATCGCTGCCGCCTCCGCATCCCGCTCGCCGCCGGCCTCCTCGGGGCCAGGCCCGTCTGGATCATCCCCTAACGTCTACAAAATATCTCCGTTTTCTCTATTGGACTCCCTAGCCTATTTTTTCCGTCCGTCCGATTACGATCGGAGGGACCTAATACCCCTAAACCAAAAACCCACTTGCTATATATATTCAGCCTAACCCTAGAATCAAGGAAAGCTGTCCCATCCTTCTCCCCGCCGCCACTCTCTCTGGTTCCCCTCGGGATCCTCCCAAATCCATCCCCTTCTCGACTTCAGACGCCAGCCAACCACCTCCTCCCCTCAATTTCATCATCAAGCCAACCCGGCGGCCTCCCTGCGTAGCCAGCCCCTGGATCCCCGCGGCCTCCTCTGCCCTCCCCTCGAGCCGGCCACAAGCAGCACCACCACCAGGCCGGCCCCATCGCGCCACCTCTCCCTTCCCGTCCCTGCCGTTTGTGCTGCTCGATCGGGTCGCCTCGCCTCCTACTGCCCGTCCGGGCGCCATGGCCTCGCTGAGCTCGCCGCGCCTTGGCCCTTCTCCTCTGCGCCCCATCCGTGTGCAAGCGCACTGGCGCCTCGTCCACTCGCCTCTCCGCCGCCACGCCAAGGCCCTCTGCAGCGTCGCCCGCCGCTTCGCTTCCTCTCGCTTCGAACGAGATGACCCGCGCCAAGCTTCGCGGATCCGCGCCCCACGGCGGAATCGGTTCCCTCGTTCGCCCGCCTCGGTGGTAAATGCTGCCGTCGCCGGAGACATCAGCGCCTCCACCTCCCGCCTTCACAGACGCGCACAGCCACCGCCCGAAGCTCGCGTCCTCCTCGAGCTGCCCGAGCCGCCGTCGCCGCCGCTGCCCCGCTCGCCGCCGCCGCGGGCTCCGCCCCACGCCCCGCAGCGTCGCCTCCTCGCCGCGGTGCCCGCTGCCATTACGCTATTCGCCGCTGGCGCCGTCCCGCGCCTCCCGCGCAAGCCGCGCTGCCTGCTTGAGTTCATCGCTGCCGCCTCCGCATCCCGCTTCGCCGCCCGGCCTCCTCGAGGCCAGCCCGTCTCGATCCGGCGAACCGCGCCCCATGGCCTTCCTCGCGCCGGATCGACCTCGCGGACTCCTCCAGACAGCTCTAGTCCGCCGTTCGCCGCTCTGAACCTGCTGCTGCTGCTTCTGTCTTCAGAGGGACGAGCCCCTATCGCCTCGCCCGCTTCGTCCAGCCGCGTTGACTGACTCGCCAGGTCCGTGCGCCGTCCGCATCCAAAACCAGCAAAGAGCCAGCCAGCGGCGCTTCTTCAGCCGCCCCAATCCCTCACCGATCCGGCCCCAGGCCCAACTGCTCCAGCGGCCTGCTGCAGCCTCTCCTTCCTCGACCGGGCCTTGGCCGGGTGAAACTCCCCAGCTCCTGTTCTGTTGGGCGATCGGTTGCGGCCCGTAGCGTATTTTTTTCCGATGCAGTGATTTTAGTTTTATCCAGCGATTTACTGTTTTACAGAAAAACCCCTTGCACTCATGCATTTAATAACTTCACAACGGTGCATCGGATTAAAACAAACTTTATATGTAAAATGCTTAGAATTTCATCTAGTTTCATAATATGCCATTTTCATCCATGTTTAAAATGTTTAAAATGCTGTTTGTTTAAATTTGCATAAATGCCATGTTAAAATGATTTAATTTATAACTAAATAACCGTAACTCCGATTTTAACAAACTTTATATGTAAATGGGGTAGAATTTTGCCTAGTTTAACATGGTGCACTCATCTGGCATGTTCAATAACTCTAAAATTGTGTTTAGGGCAGAACAGTACCAAACCTAATACATGCATATGAGGAGTTTCCGGACTTGTTGTTCGTTGTTTCCGGCCTCATTTAAACTTGCCTAGTTAGCTAGTTTTCTTATGCTTCACCCCTTGCCATGTTAATCAACATTTAATATTGTTCGGTAGCTTAAACAAGAGAGAACTAAATAATTGATGTGGTGTTCCGTCAATATGCAACTCGTTGCATATTGAGCTCCACTTAATTTGTAGTGTTGTTTGTTTGCACTTTGCCATGCCATGCCTCATTAACCGGACATGCATCATACTTGTTTGTGCATCATGACATGCTTATGCGATGGTTGTTTACTATGTTGTTTGCTTCTTTCCGGTTTGCTTCTCTCGTTAGCTTCGGTTTCGTTCCGGAGTTGTGAGGACCCGTTCGTCTTCGTCCGTTTGTCTTCTTCAGGGACTCGTTCTTCTTCCTTGCGGGATTTCAGGCAAGATGACCGCTTTCTTTTCTTTTTTTAGATTACCTCACTTGCGACATTGCTTTCAATGCGGTTATGCCTCTAAGTCGTGCTTCGACACGTGGGAGATATAGTCGCATCGAGGGCGTTATAAGTTGGTAATCAGAGCCTTCCCCGACCTTAGGAGCCCCACTGCTTGATCGTTTTTAGTGGCCGAGTTGTGTCTAGAAAAAAATGTTTTGAGTCATTTAGGAATTATATATCGGAGAGTTTAGGAATTCTTTTTACTCCCAGTCCTTCGACCTTACGGTGAGGTATCTGACGAGAGTTTTGACTCTTCTCTTCTCAAATTTCACTAAAAATTTTTTAGGATCACGCGGGTATCTTGGAATCGTTCGATGGTTTTATGATGACAACATTGTCTTGGTGCCTCTGTCATTAGGGGTTGTGGCGGTGTCCCGGGAGTTGAGCTCCGAGGTGTTGTCGTCATAATTTTATCGTTGCAGTTCGGAATACCTGAGTTTGAAATGCGCCGACATCGAAAATCTCTTTTATGCAGTTGTTGGTGAGATAACCCGCTAACCCGATCTTGAGGTGAGTCTGGGAGTATTGCCATGACTTGTATAACGGATGCTTTTGAAGGTTGAGGTAGCGATTTCGAAGGTTTCTTGGTTATGTGTTGAAGGATGGATACAATTTGGATGTAGGGATTGTTAGCTTGGGTGAGATATATATTGCTCCCTGTATCCCCAACACTGATTGCATAACAGGAAAATTTCGGGAGTTTTATAGGTGGGAATTCAAGTAGCTCTTAGGATATCTTTTCGGCGGATGTATGATATGAAATTGGGGTTCGACGTCTAGTGGCCCGCCTATTCACGGTTGGTTTCTGATGGTCTCGTTGTGTCTTAAAGAGTCCTTGGCTATGCCGACTGGGACGCTTCGTATGTCATGTGCCTCGCCTTGTACATGATGGTCTTTGTCTGATTGAGCCGTGTAGGCCCCACCACGAAAACTTTGGACGAAATCTCTATCATATGTTTGTTCCGCTTATTCGCAAGCCAATCCTTTGTTTTGTTTTGAGTTGTGGTATTCGAGTTGCTTCAAAGTCAAATGTTGATTCCATACCTTTCCGAAATGGTGTTCTCATACTCCGATGTGAATACCAATCCTTCTCGACAATTGAGGTTGTCATGTTAATTCTTTTCCAACCGGTGCGTTTCTCTTCGAGATGATCCGATCATTCTCCCCATCCGCAAGATCATTTCTAAGTTTTCTCAACGGTGTTTGTTTCATCCGTCCCAAGTTGTCTTTGTTTTCCCACCCTCCCACCCTTTTTTCTTCAAGGACACGGATTTCTTTATCAAGTATCCATTTATTCATGTGAAGTCTCTTCATTCTTTTCAATCAATGTTCTTATCCGGTGATTTCCCATGAAGATGCTCAACAGTTTCAAGTCCATCATCCTTCGTTCTTTTGCTTCTCCGGTGGATCCAATTCAAGCTTTCGATATTCATCATATTCCTCTCCTCATTTCAATGCTTTCTCATGCCGGTGCACCTCTTAATCATTCACTTCTTCCTATTCATTTATTCCGGAGTGCTCAAGATATCTCGAAGATTTGTGTTTCCATTCTTAAGCCGTTCAAGCTATTTGGAGATTGTTATCTCATTCAAGCCATTTAATTCAACCGGTGCAACATCTTTTTTAAATCTTTTCAACGGTGTTCTTTTGAGTGGGCCCTAACCCACAGGTCTTTTACCAGGATCTTACCTGACTCTTCTATTTTTCCCAGAGCTATCTTAAATTCTTCTCCAAGTTTGACGTAAGAATGAGTTATCATCAGTCAAATGCTTTTCTCCAAGATCTTTCAAATTCTTTTCATAGTTGGCTCAACCTCTTCGCTTTTGATTCTTCCGGTGTGCCTCAACAATTCATGGTGGTGTTTCTCATCATCATTCTCAACATTTGAAGACCGAAGAAGAGTTTCTCTTTAATCTTGGTCCATTCTCTTGAATATTCATGGTTCTAGGTTCATGCTATCCTCATAATTGTTTTCGATTGTGAGAATTCTTTTCTTACCATCCGGAGCATTTCATGAGTTGTTTCCTTTCCTCCGAAGGCCATCATGTCATAATTCTTCATTCTCAGCGTGTAGCTATCGTTCTCTAAATCTTATCGGTGCATCGTTCAATAGCCTCTAATCAGTTCATGTTCTCTTCGTTCTCATGTATCTAAATCCCCTCAAGTATCTTCATTCGTTTTCCAATTCTTCCCGGTGAATTGTACCCTTGCTACTCTCTTCTCCAATTTTTACGGTGGTTCTTTCAAGATCTCTCTTCCTTGTTCATCATTTCAATTCATTCGTTGTTTCCAAATCCCACCGGTGGTTCCATCAATACCTTCTCAATTTTGCGCTATATCTCTCTTTTAATCCTTTCTACGGGAATAAGTAGTATGCCAAATCCGTTGATTGTCATCAATTTATTTGATGAAGGATAAGCATATAATAAATCTTATTCTTATTTCCTCGAGGTGATTCAATTCTTTTCTTCCGGAGATTGTTCATGATGAATTAATTCTCGGTTTCAGTTGTTTCATCTTTTCTTTTCCCGGAGTTCCAAGCTCTCATCATCACGAAGATCCATCTAAATCATTGCAAGGATTCACCTTGTGTTTTCAATTTCTCTTTCTTTTCATTCCTTTTGTTTACCGGAGTTCTTCATTGAGGCTCTACATGGTGGTTCATCAAGGATTTAATTCCTTCTCAAAGTTTTCATCGAGATTCTTTCCTAAGAAGCTCAAGCTTTCTTAATATGGTAATCCGGAGTGCAATTCTTTCCACCTTATCTTTTGAGATGGTGTTATGTCATTCTTGAATATTTGAGTTCGTGTTTCATGATTCACATGTTGTCAAGAATGAGGTATTTTAAATCCATCAATCTCTTCTCTGGAGTTATCTTGGTATAGATTTCACCTAAGGCCTTCTCTAAGGAATGTTGCTATTATGGTGTTTATCAATGATCCAAGTTTTTTCCTATCCTCTCGGTGAAGAAGTTTTTCATCGCTTTGGTGATCTCAACCAATCAATTGTTTCCATTACTGGCCGGTTGTCACCTCATCATTTTGAGATGTTTGCCATAAGCCCACAACAAGCTTGTGCTTTTCGTTGTTGATTTTCTAACAACTCCGTTCAATCCTTCTTTTTAAGGAGGCTCTTCCAAATTCAATTGTGGCAGAAGTTGTCATTTCCTTCTCCATTCGGTTATTCCAATGGTCTATCTTGTATTCTTTCATTACGAAGGCATTGTGATGTTGTGCCCTTCACCCATCACCTCGTTTTGTGAGGATCGTGTTCTTTTCTTGCTTATCCATTTAACCGGAGTGTTGTATCATCTCCTCTATATCTTTTAATCTTTTCAAGTTTTCTTCTCTTTTCAACCGGAGTGCTGTCTGAAATCCCTCTTACCCATTGCAGTGTGTTGTTGATTTAATCAAGTACCATCTTATCTTCTCAAGTTCATGTTCAATTCCTTCCATTTACAGTCGGAGTGCTGCCCAAATTATTTTCAATCTTCTTCCTCTCCCATCTTGTTTTAACCGGAGTGGTTTTTGAATTCTATCTTGTCCATTAAACTCTTGATTCATGTCTTTGCAACCTTCAAGCTCTCGTAATGTTCCTTCTTCCTCTTTTCTAACGGATTGTTTGCAACTCGTTCATCTCTGTTGTACTCTTTCTTTTAAATTGCTCAACCTCTCAAGGTTCGTGGTTTCACTCGTTCGTCAAAGAAGCAACTTAGTTTTACCTCTCCTCTTCCTCTTCCTTTTCCCTCCGGTGCCATCCTAGATCTCGGGGCGAGATCCTCTCGTAGTGGTGGAGTGTTATGCGCCCGGATCGACTTTCCATATTCATAACTCCAACTCTTGCCTTTTAGGAGATGCGATATGATTTTTCCTTCGTGGTTGGGTTTTTGTCTATTGTGTTGCTTTTGTTTTTGTTCATGTCATGCTTTTCATCTCATGCTTCATGCGCATTGCATCGGCATCGTTTTCATAAAACTTGCATCCGTTCGCAGTTGCCCTTTCTTTCTTTGCCTGCATTGGCTTTTTGTCGGGCCCTTGTCCTTGTTGACCTTCCCTCAGACAATTTGGACCCCTCTCTTCTCTCTTTCTCCGAGACCACAAAACCCCCCTTGTCTTTGTCGACCTCTCTTGCCAGCTCGCAGCACCCCTGTGTGCGTGTCCAAACTGCCGAACCGAACGGTCTGTCGTTACCGTTGGGTCCGGATCATCCCCTAACGTCTACAAAATATCTCCGTTTTCTCTATTGGACTCCCTAGCCTATTTTTTCCGTCCGTCCGATTACGATCGGAGGGACCTAATACCCTAAACCAAAAACCCACTTGCTATATATATTCAGCCTAACCCTAGAATCAAGGAAAGCTGTCCCATCCTTCTCCCCGCCGCCACTCTCTCTGGTTCCCCTCGGGATCCTCCCAAATCCATCCCCTTCTCGACTTCAGGCGCTTGACCAACCACCTCCTCCCCTCAATTTCATCATCAAGCCAACCCGGCGGCCTCCTGCGTAGCCAGCCCTGGATCCCCCGGCCTCCTCGCCTCCCCTCGAGCCGGCCTGGCAGCACCACCACCAGGCCGGCCCCATCGCGCCACCTCTCCTTCCCGTCCCTGCCGTTTGTGCTGCTCGATCGGGTCGCCTCGCCTCCTCTGCCGTCCCGGCGCCATAGCCTCGCTGAGCTCTGCCGCGCCAGCCCTCCTTCTCTGCGCCCCATCGTGTGCAGCGCATCAGCGCCTCGTCCACTCGCCTCTCCGCCACGCCAAGGCCCTCTGCAGCGTCGCCCGCCCGCTCGCTTCCTCTGCTTCGAACGAGATGACCCGCGCCAAGCTTCGCCGGATCCGCGTCCCACGGCCGGGAATCGGTTCCCCTCGTTCTTGCCCGCCTCGGTGGTAAATCTGCCGTCGCCGGAGACATCAGCGCCTCCACCTCCCGCCTTCCTGGAACGCACAGCCACCGCCCGAGCGCTCGCGTCCTCCTCGAGCTGCCCGAGCCGCCGTCAGCCGCTGCCCCGCTCGCCGCCGCCGCGGCTCCGCCCACGCCCGCAGAAGCGTCGCCTCCTCGCCGGTGCCCGCTGCCATTCGCCGCCGCCGCGGCGCCGTCCCAGCGCCTCCCAGCAGCGCGCGCCGCCTGCTGGAGTTCATCGCTGCCGCCTCCGCATCCGCTTCGCCGCCCGGCCTCCTCGAGGCGAGCCCGTCTGATCCGGCGAACCGCGCCCCATGGCCTTCCTCGCGCCGGATCGACCTCGCGGACTCCTCCCGACAGCTCTAGTCCCGCCGTTCGCGCTCTCGAACTCGCTGCTGCTGCTTCATCTTGAAGGGCGAGCCCCTATCGCCTCGCCCGCTTCGTCCAGCCGCGTTGACTGACTCGCCAGGTCCGTGCGCCGTCCGCATCCAAAACCAGCAGCAGCCAGCCCAGCAGCGCCCTTCAGGCCGCCCCAATCCCTCACCGATCCGGCCCCAGGCCCAACTGCTCCAGCGGCCTGCTGCAGCCTCTCCTTCCTCGACCGGGCCTTGGCCCAGGGTGAGCTCCCCCCCAGCTCCTGTTCCTGTTGGGCCAGTCGGTTGCGGCCCGTAGCGTATTTTTTCCGATGCTGTGATTTTAGTTTTATCCAGCGATTTACTGCTGTTTACGAAAAACCCTTGCACTCATGCATTTAATAACTTCTAGCGGTGCATCGGATTAAAACAAACTTTATATGTAAAATGCTTAGAATTTCATCTAGTTTCATAATATGCCATTTTCATCCATGTTTAAAATGTTTAAAATGCTGTTTGTTTAAATTTGCATAAATGCCATGTTAAAATGATTTAATTTATAACTAAATAACCGTAACTCGATTTTAACAAACTTTATATGTAAATGGGGTAGAATTTTGCCTAGTTTAACATGGTGCACTCATCTGGCATGTTCAATAACTCTAAAATTGTGTTTAGGGCAGAACAGTACCAAACCTAATACATGCATATGAGGAGTTTCCGGACTTGTTGTTCGTTGTTTCCGGCCTCATTTAAACTTGCCTAGTTAGCTAGTTTTCTTATGCTTCACCCCTTGCCATGTTAATCAACATTTAATATTGTTCGGTAGCTTAAACAAGAGAGAACTAAATAATTGATGTGGTGTTCGTCAATATGCAACTTCGTTGCATATTGAGCTCCACTTAATTTGTAGTGTTGTTTGTTTGCACTTTGCCATGCCATGCCTCATTAACGGACATGCATCATACTTGTTTGTGCATCATGACATGCTTATCGATGGTTGTTTACTATGTTGTTTGCTTCTTTCGGTTTGCTTCTCTCGTTAGCCGGTTTCGTTCGGAGTTGTGAGGACCCGTTAAATCTTCGTCCGTTTGTCTTCTTGAGGACTCGTTCTTCTTCCTTGCGGGATTTCGGGCAAGATGACCGCTACTACTGGATCTCACTACTATCATTGCTATGCTAGTTGCCTCGTTCTTTCGCTATCTTGCGCTACCCATTACTGTTTGTCAAGCCATCCCATATTGCCATGAACCCCTAACCTTTGACACCATTCCTAGCAAACCGTTGTTTGGCTATGTTCCCGCTCTTGCTCAGCCCCTCTTATAGCGTTGCTAGTTGCAGGTGAAGTTGAAGATTTCTCCATGGTGGACAGGGTTTTTTGTTGGGATATCACAATATCTTTTATATTATTAATGCATCTATATACTTGGTAAAGGGTGGAAGGCTCGGCCTTATGCACAGTGTTTTGTTCCACTCTTGCCGCCCTAGTTTCCGTCATACGGTGTTATGTTCCCGGATTTTGCGTCCCTTCGCGGTCGGGTGATTTATGGGACCCCTTGACAGTTCGCTTTGAATAAAACTTGTCCAGCAAGGCCCAACATTGCCTTTTATCATTTGCCTCACCACCACCTACTTTTCCCTTGGGAGTAATTAACCCAAGGGTCATCTTTTATAGCCCCGGGCGATTGCTTGTCTAGCGTTGGTCCAAACTAGAACACCGTCTTGGGACCATCCCTTAGCAACTTGGGTTACGTCCGTACACATGACGCTTAGCTCATCGGTCGTGGCACGAGGCGAGATCTGTGGCTACTATCGGGATGTCGGCACGCCGGCGGCTTTGCTGGTCTTGTTTTACCATTGTCGAAATGTCTTGATGTACGGGATACCGAGTCGATCGGAGTGTTACGGGTGAAGGTTTATTCCCGATGATCGCGAGAGCTTGTCATGGGCTAAGTTGGGACACCCTGCAGGTATAAACTTTCGAGAGCCGTGCCAGCGGTTATGTGGCAGATGGGAATTTGTTAATGTCGGTTGTAGACAACTTGACACTTGATCCGAATTAAAGCGCATCAACCGAGTGTGTAGCCGTGATGGTCTCTTCTCGGTGAGTCAGAAGTGAACACGGTTCTGTGTTATGTTTGGCGTAAGTAGGTGTTGAGGATCACCTCTTGATCATTGCTAGTTGACGACCGTTCCGCTTGTTCTCTTCTCGCTCTCATTTGCGTATGTTAGCCACCATATATGCTTAGCCGCTGCTGCAACCTCACCACCTTACCCTTCCTTTCCCATTAAGCTTTGCTAGTCTTGATACCCATGGTAATGGGATTCTGAGTCCTCGTGACTCACGGATACTTCAAAACCAGTTTGCGGTGCCTATGTTACGGCGGTGGCGCAATCAAGCTCAAAGGAGGAGCTCGATGAAGATCTTGTTCTTTATGTTGTTTCGTTCTAGTTGATCGATAGTGGAGCCCGGTTGGGGTCGATCGAGGTCCTTTATGCATTTGGGGTTCTTCTTTTATTTTGGTTCCGTAGTCGGACCTTGATTGTATCTAGTTGATGTAATGCTTTATTCATGTAATTGTGTGAAGTGGCGATTGTAAGCCAACTATGTATCTCTTTCCCTTATGTATTACTTGGGTTGTGTGAAGATTACCTCACTTGCGACATTGCTTTCAATGCGGTTATGCCTCTAAGTCGTGCTTCGACACGTGGGAGATATAGTCGCATCGAGGGCGTTATAAGTACCTTGATCTAGCCCCCTGCAAAAGGGAACTGACAAAGTAAACTCGATGCTGCACCTTCTTCTTCAGTGTTTCTTCTGGCAACTGCACAGATCCATCCTTGGCGGAGCCAGAACTTCGTCGGATCGGGACTTGCGGGCGAGCTGGTCGGGCCCCACGCTTGTCATTTGGACTCGCTTGCCGAGGCTGCTGGCTCATCATCTACCTCCCTTTCTGCCACTAACACAGCACTAACCACTTGGTTCGTTGCTGCTAGGTATAGCAGCAACTTCTCTTGTGGCTTAGGTGCGACAAGTGTTGGAGTGGAGGACAAATATTTCTTCAAGTCTTGCAGCGCAGCCTCCGCTTCCGGAGTCCATTTCATGGGACCCGCCTTTTTCAAGATTTTGAAAAATGCCAGGGCGCGTTCAGCAGACTTGGAAATGAATCTACTAAGAGCAGCAACGCAGCCGGCAAGCCTTCGCACATCCTTGACACACTTTGGTGCTTCAATTTGCTCAATGGCCTTGATCTTGTCGGGATTGGCTTCAATCCCACTCGAGACCTGATGAACCGAGAAGCTTGCGGAAGGAACTCCGAACACACACTTCTCGGGGTTCAACTTGAGATTGACCTTCGCAGATTTGCAAAAGTCTCATCAAATCTTGGATCGAGTCCCTTGTCCTTGCTCTTGACCACTATGTCATCCATGTAAGCTTCTACATTCTGTGCAGTTGTGGCTCAAAAGCATGGCTGACTACCCTTGCAAATGTTGAACCAGCATTCTTTAGCCGAAAGGCATCCGTGCGAAGCGATCGTGCCACATGGAGTAATGAATGCGGTTTCTCCTCATCCTCTTCGCCATGAAGATCGATGATATCCCGAGTATGCATCAAGGAATGGCGGATCACATCCTGCTGTGGAGTCAACAATCTGGTCAATGCGCGGCAGGGGGAATGGATCCTTGGGACAAGCTTTATTAACATCAGTGAAGTCAATACAAAGCCTCCACTTCCCGTTTGCCTTGCGCACGACTACTGGATTGGCTAGCCACGTCGGATGGAGTACTCCTCGGACCAGGCCTGCTGCTTCCAACTTCTTGATTTCTTCGGCCATGAACTCTTGACGCTCTACTACTTGCTTTCTCACTCTTTGCTTGACGGGCCGCGCGTGAGGGCAGACGGCAAGGTGGTGCTCAATCACTTCCCTGGGAACACCGGGGATGTCAGATGGTTGCCATGCAAACACATCGACATTCGCCCGCAGGAAAGCGACAAGCGCGCTTTCCTATTTAGGATCAAGCGTGGCACTCATGGTGAAGGTACCACCAGTGCCGTCCTCCTTGGCGGCCACTTTCTTGGTCTCTGGCGAAGCTGCCTTTGCCTTCTTGCACTTGCCGGTGGAGCTCGATGGTGCGTCCTCGACGGCAGCGCAGCACTCCGGAGAGGTGGCTCGCACTCGGCTGCGGCTGCTACTTCCCGGTAGATCACAGCCGGTGCGAGATAAGTCGTCCTTCTTGTCGCCTTGAGCGAAATGACACTTATCGGACCAGGCATCTTGAGCACATTGTAGGCGTAGTGAGAGGCTGCCATGAACTTGGCAAGCGCGGGTCGGCGAGTATCCCATTGTAGGCAATGGGATAACAGCAACATCAAGCGTGACCCTCTCTGTCATGAAATTCAGCTCGCTGCCAAACGTCACTCGCAGTGTGATCTTCCCCTTCGGCTTGCTCCTTCCCGGATTTATCCCTTGAAAGGTACCAGTTTCTTCGAGCTCACTGTCGAGGATCTAGAGCTTCTTGAGCACTGCGGGGGAAATCAGATTCAGGCCGGCCCCGCCGTCAACCAACATCTTCGTGACCTTGAGGTTGCGGATTGTTGGTGAGACCAACATTGGCAAGCACCCGACCGCAGTGATGCAATCAGGGTGATCCTCAACATCAAAGGCGATGGGCGTCTGGACCACTTGAGGCTTCGCGACTCGGACGGACGGCTCATTTGTGTTCACTTCGCACCCTTTGCTTGAGTTGGCGGTGCGAGGTGTGCGAAGAGGCACCGCCGTCGGCGCGACAACACCTCCGTTGCCTACGAAACTCTTGGTCATCAGTCTCATCTTCCTCCATCTCATCATCCTCATCTTCATCTTCGTCCTTGTCGCGCCACGGGAGGCTGTCTCTTTGCAGCGGCTTGGCCTTCAGCAGTGCCCTCCCGGGCGGGAAGCTTCTTGCCGGATCCTCCGCCACCTCCCTGGGCTCTCTCCTTGTCGCGGCGCTCGTACTCAGCTTTCAGTAGCTCCGCCATCTGCTCGACTATCTTGCAGGTTTGGAGATCATGGCCCTTAGTGCGGTGGATCTTGCAATACCGCTTGCGGAGCCATCACGCTTGTCGGCGGCTACCACAGCCTCGCCGGAGTCATCGGCTTTGGCCTTGTCGGAGCCGCCTCCATTCTGGAATGCTCAACAGCTAGCACATCCTTAGCCTTTCTCTTCTGTTGTTCCGCCTCCGGTTCTTCCTTGCGGGCGGCATCCTCCTTGTCGAGATCATACGCTCCCGCAATCTCTCCGGGATTTTCCTCCCCTCCTCGGCCGGGCACACTTGTCGGCGAGCATAAAGCTTCGCTGACATCTCGATCTTGCACATCGCCATCTCCTCCCTCATCCCTCTGATTCGCGCGTTACGGTGGAGCAGCGATAACCGCGTAGGGTGGGCGTCAGGATGTTGCGCGCACTGGCTGAATCTCTGTATGTACTTGCGCAGGGGCTCTCCCTCCTTCTGGACGAGCAGATGCAGATCGCTCTCCTGGCCATGGGGTTTGTGGCCGCCTGTGAAAGCGCCGACGAACTGATGACACAGGTCTGCCCATGAAGAGATGGAGCCGTCCGGCAAGTGCATGAGCCAAGATCTGACGTTGGGCTTGAGCACCAGCGGGAAGTAGTTGGCGAGGATCTTCTCGTCGCACCCTCCGGCAGCCTGCACCACGATGGTGTAGATGCTGAGGAACTCCGACGGATGTATCCTGCCATCATACTTCTCGGGCACGTCGGGCTTGAAGTTCTTGGTACTGGGCCTGCCACTGGACTTGCCGCAGCTCACGGGTGAACGCAGGGCAACCTACCGCATACGGCAAGTCGCCTGGTTCCCCTGGCGCATGCATATCGATAGTGGGCCCAGCGCGCTGGTCAGATTGACGTCGCGCTTCCCTTCTGCGCTCGATGCGAGTGCGAGCATCTTCGTGCCGTTGTTCTTGGAGAATGTGGCGTTGATCGCGTCGGGTTCGCGGGTCCGACGACGCGGTGGAGTCGGTGTCAAAGTTGGCCCGACGAGCCGGCGACCTCGGCCTTCGGGGCTGGGAGTGCACGGAGGCGGCACCCCCAGCGGTCTTGTCAGCGTTGGCTTGCGCCTGGGCGCCTTGCCGGGGCTTCGATGCGCTCGGTTGCCGGGGCTTGTCACCGTTGGTGAAGCCGATGAGGCTGTAAATGGTCATCCTCCAGTCGTCAATCTTGTGTTGCGCCGGAGGGTAATCTAGAAGCAGCTGGGCTCGGGCCAGCGCTTCCTCTGCTATCTTGGGTTGCGGTGGCGGCGAAGCGGCGCGAGGCGCGGATGTGCTCGGACTCCCAAGCTGGATTGGGAGGAGCAACACCCGTCCGGCGGCCGTACCTCACTCAGCGCCCGACATCTTTGGCGTGCATGCTGTTCTCGAGCGTCCGCGACCCACCAGCTTGGCCTTGCTCCAATGCCGGCCGCGGTGCTAGGAGCACCGGGCGTTGTCGACCTTGCACCTCACGGGAAGGGTGTGGTGTGCTGACGGTCGCCCGGCGCTTGCGGGCCTTGTTTTTGGACCTGGTGACGACGTGAGTCCCACCTTGGCGCCCGCTCCTCCGCGGCGTCCACTCCACCGCCCGTTTGCTCGGCGGTGGTGGTAGAATCGATGTAAACAGAGCGGCCACCTCCGAGCTTCTTCTTTGGTGGCATGTTGATGAAGGCGTTGATGTAGCGGCATGAGACGGATCGGATGCTCACGACCTCGGCGCCCCCTACAGCGCGCCAAAGTTGTCGGCGTCTCTGCAGGCCACGAGCACCTATGGGGCGGGGGCCCTTCTAATCCGGCAAGGGCGGGCGTCTTGTGAGAGAGATCGAGGTCGGCGTGGGGAGGCAGGCGATTTTACCCGGCTTCGGAGCTCTCGGAGAGATAAAACTCCTCTGCTGCCTTGTGTTTTATTTGTTCTTGCTCGAGGCGCGATCGTATGGTGGTGTTGGATCTCTGACTGCGGAACCCCGGTGTGGAAAAGTTCGAACGCGAACCCCTTCTCGTCGCATGGGCCTCCTTTTATAGTCTAAGGGGTCACCGGCAGTGGCGGTGTAGGAAGGGGGTAGAAAGGTAAAAGCGCAGGTTGGTACAATGATGACAAGCAGTGTCCCCTACCTAACTCTCGGCGGGGGACAAGGGCATTTAATGCCGTCTGGTCGCCCCAATGAGGCAACGCAAGCGACCGTTAGGTGCGCCACCGATCGCCACGATGGCCTCCTTGTCAGCTCCGCTTGCCACCTCGCACCGCACGGCTGCGCAGCGCCTCGCCACGTGCTCCTGGGACGGTCCTAGGGTGACACGTCGTTGGATGTGCTGGAGTGCAGGGTGGCAGCCTTGCCGCGGCAAGCGCCTTGCCGCGGCCTTTCTCTTGTTGCGCCGGCAAGCTTGCCGGCCGCCGAGCCTTGCCGGGACGCGCGGGGCGTCGCGGCAAGTTCCTCTGCACCTCCTTGGTTGGCCTTCCCGGCAAGCTCCTCTTGCCGGGGCCTTTGTCTTCTTAGTTGGTACTTTGTTCTTGAATGGCAGTAATAGGAAATGACGGAGGGTCTTGGTGGGCGCCCGGCAAGCCTTGCCGCGGGGCGCTGCGACTGCCCGTGCACAAGTTCGGGGTACTAAGGTAACCCTACTTTAGTACACCGACATAGTAAATAAAATTTATTCCTTTGTTGTACGGAAAAACTAGATTTATGCAAAATCATAAACTTAGAGCCTCCACCGGCCAAATATTGCATGCAGATATAGTGCTTGCATTCATCGCTTTACAGTGTAACTCTGCCAACATATTCAATGTGCTGACCAACACGGCTGCAACGTCTCAATTGCAGACTACTCAGATGATGAATAAGGTGTGATAGGTCGTTGTCATGCACTCAGCTATGTCGTTGGAGTTGATGGACTCATTTACCTACGAAGCTTCGGCAGTTATTTAGTTTAGATGGCCTTCAGCCATACTATTTTTGTGTAATCATACTCTTTATGAGGACCTCAATGTAATAAGTGTGTGATTGAACTCTATTATAATTCCTCAAGTACTATATGTGTCAGCATTACCGATCCAGGGATGACACTTAAGCACAGAGACTTCGGTCCATTGGATCGTGGTCGCTACATCCAAGGTGCCAATCATCATCGATATCTCCGACATGAGGAGTAGCTTGTCTTATTAGCTCACTATAAGGACCAATGTTCAGTTTGCACCTACGCGTGTTAAGCATGATCGATTTACCCGTTGCATGTGCTACTCCTACCTTTCCTTAACAAATTCTAGTGCTATGTACTTTTACCATGCAATTTGTTGCTCTAGTGTATATGTTCTATATGTCGTGCAATGTGGTGCTCCCTTAGTAACTGTTTGGTTAATTAGTTGTCGTCTTCAGTTAAATATTTTGTTCAATTATGCGAATGTGATGTTCAATTCTTCAGGCTGCAATTTTGTATTGAGTTCCATGTGAGAAATAAATCAAATTTCTCTTTACAAAATCCAGTAGAAACAAATACAATTGCTATATTTCCAACTTGTCAAGCATGCTTGGTTTTGTTAACTGTTTGATCTTCTAGTATGTTATACATTTGTGCAATGTGGTGCTCAGTTAACGTTTGGCTCATTTGTTGTGGTGTTTAGTTAACTGTTTGGTTCAATTCTGCAATGCGATGTTCAATTGTTGTGGGTGCATTCTGTTATTGTATACCAGGTGAGAAATAAATCGAATTTGGCTGTACTTTTATACATGAGAAACAAATACAATTGCTATATTTCCAAATTGTTAAGCATGCTTGGTTTGGTTACCTGTCTGATCTTCTATTGGGAGTATGCTGTATTGTGCAATGTGGTGCTCAGTTAATGTTTGGTTCATTTTTTGTGGTGTCTAGTTAACTGCTTGGCTCAATTCTGCAATGCGATGTTCAATTGTCGTTGGTAGAGAATTTTTTATTGTTGTGCATATGTGGAATAAATCAAATTTGGATGCACTTAATACATGAGAAACATATACAATTCCTATATTTCCTTGTTCTGAATCATGCTTGGTTTGGATAAATGGGTTTTCCATGTGGCTTGAATTAAACTGGTGAATCTGCAATGTGCTTATTTTTCATCAACATATTTAATTGAAAGCATGCGAACCCTCACTTAACCTGATGACTAACTACCTTATATGTGTTGTAGGGAAACAATGGGAAGCACTAAGGTTTAAATACCGGGTTTGCACATGCATGGTCCTTTGTCTAATAGCACGTTATTCTGCAATTGCAGGAACGATTCTAATATTTAGGTTTTTAACAATTTGGTCTTACATATGTAGGTCCTATTGTCAGAGGTTTTGACCTTTGTTAGGCCCTTTTTGCATATGGGAAATGAGTTGTCCATGAATATCATTCGTGTCAAGAAACTCAGAAAGATTGTTAGGATAAAGAAATTAGCGATAAAAACAACAAGATCTTTGTCTGCACAATGAGGAAGACATCAGTTCACTGCAAGATGGTACTAACTATTATACCTTACCTTTTTTATTCCTTTGCCCCATTTCCAATATAGAGAAGTTATTTATGCACATCCTTGTTTTCAGGCCTTTCCAAAGCAGTTCACTAATGATTACTTCTCAAACCACCTATATGGTCAGGAGGCGAGGAAGGTTTTCATACAACACCCACGGTTCAAAATTGAAGTGTTCCTAGAGAGGACGAAGTATGGATGGTCAATCATCCACATGCACTAACCTAAAGTTGCAAGACCTTCAACATCAATGAAGGCTCAATATTATATACCTTCAACAGTTTTCGAGATGAGATTCATCGTCTATGTACCGTCTATGATGCTAATTTGAAAGGTTATAGATATTGCATGAGAAACTTGGTGCTGATGCAGTTGTGTAATGGGGTAGCTGAGTGCTGAAGCTATATGATGTTGTACTCTAATGTATTTCAATTATGAAATCCTGCTTCCTTAATATGGAAATGAAATATATTGTGTGCTTAATATGAAGTGTCAATTAGATTAATAAATGGATTATTTATAATAGGGCAATTAGCCTGCTAATGGCCAATTAGCCTGCTAATTGGGTTCTTCTATTGCAAACGGTTATTGAGAAAACTCTGCGGGCGATGAGTTCTGGCAACGCACACAGTTTCTAGAAATAAACCGTGTTGGATCAATGAACAATCACACACGACATCCTCTTGAAAACTGTTTGCGTTAGGCCACTGATTGAGTCCTGGATTAGGGGGTGTCCGGATGGCCGGACTATAACCGTTGGCCGGACTCCTAGACTATGAAGATACAAGATTGAAGACTCCGTTCCGTGTCCGGATGGGACTTTCCTTGGCGTGGAAGGCAAGCTTGGCAATACGGATATGTAGATCTCCTACCATTGTAACCAACTCTGTGTTAACCTAGCCCTCCGCGGTGTCTATATAAACCGGAGGGTTTTTGTCCGTAGGACGAACAACAATCATACCATAGGCTAGCTTCTAGGGTTTAGCCTCTTTGATCTCGTGGTAGATCTACTCTTGTACTACCCATATCATCAATATTAATTAAGCAGGAGTGGGGTTTACCTCCACCGAGAGAGCCCGAACCTGGGTAAAAACATCGTGTCCCTTGTCTCCTGTTACCATCCGCCTAGACGTACAGTTCAGGACCCCCTACCCGAGATCCGCCGGTATTGACACCGACATTGGTGGTTTCATTGAGAGTTCCTCTGTGTCGTCACCTTTAGGCCCGATGGTTCATTCGATCATCAACAATGACGCGGTCCAGGGTGAGATTTTTCTCCCCGGACAGATCTTCGTATTCGGCTGCTTTGCTGCGGGCAACTTCGCTTGGCCATCTGGAGCAGATTAAGCTCGCCCACAGCCATCGAGTCGATTTGGAAAGCTTGAACTATCTGGTGGCGTCGCGGAGACTTGATCTTGACGGGTTGAGCCCACGATAGCGTGCCGCCTTTGTCGCGATGGGCATGATCTGGCTCTGCTACTGGGGCCGGTGCCACGGAGGCCGCACAAGTGTCGCTCCGACCCTTAGCTCGAGCCGGCCGAGCCGATCGAGGGCGGGTGGCTGGACACCGCCTCGGGGCTGCTACCTCTGGCGATAGAGCGAATACCAACCCTGTCCTTTGTGAAGCTCGTGACTCCTAGGTGCGGACTCCTCTCCGGACTCGAACCTTCCGTGCCCCCTTGTCGAATCCGATTGGGCGCCCGATCATGGAGTTCACCGCTGCGAGACATCTTCGGCTTTTCGCGCTTTGGCGACATCCTAAATTCGCTAAAGTGTCTCTCTTTATCGAGAGAGCCTGGCGGATTATGGTCGGGGCGGTTGGGATACATCTGACGAAGAAATTCAAAGCCCACCCACCACCCGCCCGTAGCCACGCCGATGACTTAACCGACATGCTAGACTTCCACTCGGAAGACATCAGCGGTATGGGCGGCGATGCGAGAGGCGACCAGAACCGGCGCCTACTGAGGGCCTGGAAGGCCACCTCGTCATACGACATTTACATGGTGGACATCCCAAAGGATGGGAATGGCGATGGAACAACGGAGGACGACCCCTCCAAGAAAGAGCCTAAGCGCCGGTGTCAGCGAGGCCACTCTAAATCCCGCCACAGCAAAAATGGAGATTCCGGCACCGGAGACAATAACACCCCGGACAGTGCCTAAGACAACCCCCTCCAGCAGGATTCGGCGCAGGAGGATGGAGAAGCTAGCCCTCATGAGAGAGCGGCAGACAGAGAGGTAGAGGATGATAATTATATGCCTCCCTCCGAAGACAAGGCAAGCCTCGACGACGACGAATTTGTCGTGCCTGAGGATCCCGTCGAACAAGAGCATTTCAAGCGCAGGCTTATGGCCACGGCAAGCAGCCTCAAGAAAAAGCAGCGGCAGCTTAGAGCTGACAAGACTTGCTAGGCGACGGATGGACCAAAGTCCTTACGGCGAAGAGTACAAACTCGATCGCCCCTCCAGAGCTACCCAAAGCGCGGGATGCTACCCGATTAGAGGAGGAAGCACCTAAACCTACATCACCAGCGCATATCGGCCGACCGGCCACCTGCGTGGCATGACAGAGAAGGCCTCTCAGCCCTACACTCAAGCCGCACCGGCGCCGCTCAAAAAATACCAAGGCGCGGGAAAATGCTCCAGACCTGCGGGATATACTCGAGGGCAAGGCAAGGCAAACAAGATCGATCTACGGATCGCGTAGGCGCCCCACGATATGTGATGATAACCGTCACACCGGATACAACAATTCCGGCCGGGCGAACCACGATGAACAAAGCTCATTTGAGCTGCGTCGTGATATAGCCCAATACAGAGGCGCCGCACACCTACTATGCTTCACAAATGAAGTAATGGATCATCAAATCCCCGAGGGTTTCAAACCTGTAAACATTGAATCATACGATGGCACAACAGATCATGCGGTTTGGATCGAGGACTATCTCCTTCACATCCACATGGCCCGCGGTGATGATCTACCGCCATCAAATACCTCCCTCAAGCTTAAAGGACCAGCTCGGCATTGGCTCAACAGCTTGCGGCGGAATCAATTGGTTGTTGGGAAGACACGGAAGCCGCATTCCTTGATAACTTCGGGGCACTTATATGCGACCAGCGAAGCCGATGGCGTAAGCCACATAATTCAGCAGCGGAAGAATTGGCGGACAATTACGGACACGGTTCTAACCAAGAAAAATCAAATCGTCATTGTCCGGATCACGAGGCCCTTGCATTCTTCAAACACAACATCCGTGATGAGTGGCTTGCCCGGCACCTAGGACAGGAAAAGCTGAAATCCATGGCAGCCCTAACAACACTCATGACCCGCTTCGGCACGGGAGATGATAGCTGGCTAGCTCGTAGTAACAACTTGACCAAGAGCCCTGGTAATTCGGATACCAAGGACACCAACGGCAGGTCGCGTCGCAACAAGCACAAGCGCCGCATTAATGGTGACAATACCGAGGATCGTCGGTCAATGCGGATTGAGGCTCTAAACCGGTCGTGGAAAAAGCCATTCAAAAGAAATACTTCGGGCCCGTCCAATTTGGACTGAATACTCGATTGCTCGTGCGGATAGGCGACACCCCGAAAAGCCAGCCAATCACACCAGCGAGGATTGTTGGGTGTCAAGCGGCGAGCAAGTTAAGCGCGAAAACAATGACAAGTGGCTGCATAAGCGATAGCGAGGAGAGACCCGGCCGCCCGAACAATAGAGGACGAAGGTTTCCCCCACAAGTGCAGACGGTGAACATGAGATACACAACCCACATACCCAAAAGGGGCGGAAGCATGCACTCGAGGGGCGTATATGCGATGGAGCAGTCGCCCCAAAGTTCAATCCGTGGTCCTCTTGCCCGATCACTTTTGATCGAAGGACCACCCACTAGCATCCGCCATGGCGGATTCGCGCGTGGTTCTAGACCCAATCGTCGGCAGTTCACCTCACTAGAGTCACGATGGATGGCGGCGGCCTTTGAACCTGCTTTATCGGGATACGGTCGCATAAGATGGGCATAGACCACTCAAGGATTAAACCCACAAAGGCGACCTTCAAAGCGTCATACCGGTGTAGAGGCCAAGCTATGCAGGCTCGATTACACTTGAAGTGGTCTTGGATCCC
The DNA here is from genome assembly GCA_021437245.1 of Aegilops speltoides. Taxonomy (NCBI): domain Eukaryota; kingdom Viridiplantae; phylum Streptophyta; class Magnoliopsida; order Poales; family Poaceae; genus Aegilops; species Aegilops speltoides. The sequence goes on along the minus strand of CM038146.1, from coordinate 295,818,520 downwards.
GGATAACTTCGAAGCGAGAGTTAATCTTGACATAGTCCCGTTCATAGCGGGTATCATGCACTACCGGACAAACCGCATTTGCAAAGTTCAATGCGGTGCCACACTATACATACCTCAAGCTCAAGATGCGGGCCCTCGAGTCATTACGGTCAGCGAAACACGAGCGCTCTCTCCGAATGGAGAGCATCTGCGGCTCTCGCGGTGGAAGTACAAAGCAGCCTCTTAAGGCAATTCTCGAGTCTGGATGTTAAGCGGCCGGACACCGTCAAGCGCGCCGGAGTAACCTACAACAAGACCGCTGGCACGTTCCGAACGCAGCGTAGCAATGCAGCTAACCCAGCCCTCGCGAAATCGCGAGACCGATTACCGCAGCGTACATAACTTCGCTCTGGAGATACCATGGGCACAGGGTAGGGGCACGACCACGGCATGCCCGGAGAGCGGCTCAACCGCACCAGGGGCTCCCAATTGTGTCATTCTTTTTTTTTCTCTTATTCGCAGGACTCCGTTTTCCAGAAGCCCTGTCCGGCAGTACAATTACCGAACTCATGATGCAACAGCCAGGGAAGCAGAAAAGCTACGTCGAGTGTCCAGGTGGTCTCTATTACGAGCAGTATACCTATTTTACATACCATCCCGAAGCCTACCCCTGGAGGGGGACATGTTAAATAGTCCCATCCCTTTCTTATCGCACTATTTGTATCGTTCTGCTTTCATTGCAGTATTTTTTGAATAAGCAATACATCGCTTTTTGCCTATTATTGCATTCCTTTTTTATCCATATATGTTCATTTATGACATGTTGCATCCGTATGCTTTGGTACGGCCAAATACACCAGGGGCTTAAGTTCCCCAAAATATGGTGTGATAAGTCCGAACAGTTTCACAAGTCGGCACCCGAACTTATAGCATTATATGCATCGGCTCGAATCATGTCTTGGGTCAATAGTTGGGTTTGCTGGCTCCCATGTTTTGGTACCTTACATTCCGTTATATCGGCTAAGGTAGCGTTGGGAGAACCGAGATTGTGCCCAGTTGAGCTGGGTTGAGCACCTCGATGGAAAGCTAAAACGACCGTCATGATAGAGGCGAGAGCGATCGCTGTTTGAGAGGTTTTTGAGTCCCTAAAGACTTATGCGCTTAGGCGAAGAGCGGCTTTGTCCGCCCAGCGTGGATGGCGCCCAATTTGGTCTTCGAACACTAGGGGCTTCACGAAATTTAAAATTATAGAATTCTATGGCTAAGTGGGAGTGTTCAAGCATTGTAAGTCCGGTTGCCTCGTTCTTTGTGTTGAGCGCCTCCCTCGAAGGACCCAAAAATGGGAACAAGAGCGCTCAAATTTATCCTGAACACCCGAGCACTCGTGGCACGGGGGCTGAAGCCAACGACTTGCCATCTCCCAAATTTGATAAACGGCCGCACAGAAGGTAATATTTTAAATTAACAAGCATTGCTTCGCGCATATGAACAAAGTTTTCAGCGCACTAGATAACAAATGCGAGTCTACTAAAAAATTACATCTTTGGAGCACTTACTCGCTATAAGGCGGGCACCCTTCACGACACCCTTATAGTACATCTCGGGCGTGGGATACTCCTTGCCCGGCGGTGGCGCATCCGTCTCAAGCTCCTCGGCGTCCATCTTGCCCCAGTGCACTTTAGCGCAGGCAAGGGCCCGATGGGCACCTTCAACGCACACGGAACACTTGATGACTTCAATCCATGGACAGGCGTCCACCAGCCACCGCAGCAGACCGAAGTAGCTCCCAGGCATGGCTTCTTTAGGCCACAGCCGAACTATGAGGCCCTTCATGGCCTGTTCGGCCACCTTGTGGAGGTCGACCGGCTGCTTCATTTGGTCGCTCGAAAGCACCGGATGTCGGCCTCGGCATATTGAGACGAGAACACCTTTTACAGCCGAGCTCCCTCCTCGGCTCGATAGAGAGCGGCAGCATCGGATACCTACAGGGCACATCTGTGAGCAGCTCTGGAGAGCTCGGTCGGGTAAGTAACAGATAATTCACTTTTACATGCTTGCTTTGCATGAAGAATGCCTTACCGCCGCTATCTTTTTATCGCCTCAATCTCCTGGAGGGCCTTCTGGGCTTCGGCCTTAGTGTCTTTGGCACTCTCAAGGGCCAAGGCGAGCTCGGACTCTCGAGTCTTGAGTCACGCTCAAACTCTCGTGTTTTTCCACGAAAGCACGGAGCTCTTGCCGCACATCCGCCACCGCGCCTCCTGCTTCTCTCGCTCGGTGCGCTCACGCGCTTGCACTTTTTGGCCTTGGACACCGCCTCCTTCAGGGTCGCCACCTCGTTCATGGCCCCTGCAATACTCATGTTATTCCTGTCATTTTTTGCAACCAAATCCTTTCTATAAGGTATTACTTTAATAAGGTATTACTTACCTTCCTTGTCCTCGAGCTGCTTCTTGGCACGGCCGAGCTCGTTCTCGGACTGCTCGAGGCTCTGCTTCAATACATTGACCTCCGCAGTCAGTGTGGCAGAGGTCAGCAGCGCAACCTGCATTCCCATATTGACATGCTTATGTTAGACTCCTGCTTATATCTTTTTAGATCCTCAGTTCGGCTTTTCTTTCCGAACACCAAACTGAGCATCAGGGGCTACTGTCTATGCGGTACTATTTTTACATATCTTAATTACATACCTTAAAGCCTGTTAGAAGGCTGGTACAGGCTTCAATCAGCCGCTCTTGGCGGACTGAACTTTCTGGATCACCGAACGCATAACAGTGCGGTGCTCCTCGTCGATGGAGGCGCCGTTAAGCGCCTCCAGCAAGTTATCTGGTGCCTCCGGCTAGACGGAGGCCCCCGGCATCGCAGTCTTGTCCTTCTTACAAAGGGCCCACCCACGGACTTGAACCCTTTGTAGGTTCGATGCGAGTCGGCCTGAGGGCGGACTTAGAGCCCTCTGGGGTTTTGCCCTCTTTGTGCCTGGAGTCCGGGAGGTCGCCTTGCGGCGCCTCCAGGACCACCTCCTCTTGGTTGGGCCCCTTTTGGGACTCCACCTCGGCATCGTCTGCGTCACGAGGGGAGGAGGCGGTCGGAAGTGAAGTGCTATCCACATCCGACGAATCCAGGGAGCCGCTCGACGAAGCGGGGAGCTCGTCCTTGGGCGGGCTACATGGTTGTATTCGGCGTTAGAAGACACTACGCGACAAAGGAAAAATCATGAGTTATTCTGGAATCCGAACACTTACGATATCTCCAGGGGCTTGGCCCTCGAGGGCCAATCCTCTTTGCCATCGTCGGCGTTGGTGGAAAAGTCCGGAGCAAGGGTCCTTCCCTCCTTGGACCCTCCGGCCTCCCTAGTTGGGGAGGCCTTCCTTTTCTTCTCTCCCTCCGCTGGGGGAGAAGCCTCTTTTTCCTCCTCCCCGTCTTCGCGGGAGGAGTCTGCCTCGAAGTCGTCGGACGATGAGTCCGAGCAACACTGGCGCAGGGAACTCCTTGAGTTCCGTGGCCTTCTTCTTAGCCTTCTTCTCGGCACCACATAAGGTGCGGAACCAGCAACCCGTCGATCGAGGCGTCCGCTGGAGTCTTTTAGTAAAATGGCCGGACAGTTAACCTGCCCGGACTTCTTTTGCAAGGCCTGTCAAAGGTAGGGGAGTTTAGATCCCGCATAGAGTCAAACTATGAACAACAAGCGTCCCGTAAAGGGTGAAATAGCTTACCTCGCCGGCTTGACACTGCGAGCTGAATCCACGATCTTCGGTAGCGGATGCGGGAGCCTCGATGCCCTTGAACAACACCTTCTAGGCGTCTTCGTACGTAGTGTCGAAGAGCCTGCTCAAGGTCTGGTGTTGTGCCAGATCAAACTCCCACAAGTTGAAAGCCCGTTGTTGGGATGGGAGGATCCGGCGGATGAGCATGACCTGGACTGTGTTGACGAGCTTGATCTTCTTGTTCACAAGGTTTTGGATGCAGGTTTGGAGTCCGGTCAGCTCTTCCAAATCACCCCATGTCTGGCCCTTCTCTTTCCAGGAGGTGAGCCATGTGGGGATGCAGATCTGAATCGGGGCGCTGCCCATTGAGTCCGCGGCTCGGTGATGTAGAACCACCCCGATTGCCACCCTTTGATGGTTTCCACGAAGGCGCCCTCGAGCCATATGACGTTGGGCATCTTGCCCACCATGGCGCCTCCGCACTCCGCCTGCTGGCCGCCCACTACCTTCGGCTTGACATTGAAGGTCTTCAGCCATAAGCCGAAGTGGGGTTTGATGCGGAGGAAGGCCTCGCACACAGCGATAAACGCTGAGATGTCGAGGATGAAATTCGGGGCAAGATCGTGGAAATCCAGGCCGTAATAGAACATGAGCCCCCGGACAAATGGGTGGAGTGGGAAGCCCAGTCCGCGGAGGAAATGGGAAGGAACACCACCCTCTCATGGGGCCTGGGGGTGGGGACGAGCTGTCCCTCGTCTGGAAGCCGGTGCGCAATGTCGTTGTGCAGGTATCCGGCTTTCCTCAACCTTTTGATGTGCCCCTCCCTGACGGAGGAGGCCATCCACTTTCCTCCCGCTCCAGACATGGCTAGGGAAGGTTGACGCGAGATGTGCAGACTTGGGCCTTTGGAGCTCGAGTCTTGTGAAATGGATAAGCAAAGGAGGAAGAAAGGCGTGGGTAAAAGGTGGATCCTTATCCCTTATATGGGAGGCGAAACTATCGTCCCCACCAGCTGGTAAAACTCGCTTGTCTCCCAAGCACCATAATCAATGGCGCGGTTGGGTTACCCACGCCCGTATTGATGAGAATCCGGAATAAGGGACACGATCTCTGCTTTGACAAGGCGTGCCAAGAAACCGCCTCGCTAAGCGCTGAGGTGGAGCAGTAAAAATGATTGAATAAAGGCTTGGCGTGGTGTGATGTCACGCCACGGAATACATCAGCAATTGAACTTGTGTAAATATTATTCTCTCTCGGTGGTATGTGGAACTTATTTTGCGAGCGGACACTATCCTTGTGTTCAAAATCATCTATGAAGTATTGGAGGAGGAACCCGCCATGCAATGCCGAAGACAATATCGCGCCGGACTAAATCGTCATTGGAGCACTGGTTAGAGAGCTCTTGAGGAGTCTGGATTAGGGGTGTCCGGATGGCTGGACTATCACCGTTGGCGGACTCCTAGACTATGAAGATACAAGATTGAAGACTCCGTCCGTGTCAGGATGGGACTTTCCTTGGCGTGGAAGGCAAGCTTGCAATCTGGATATGTAGATCTCCTACCATTGTAACCGACTCTGTGTAACCTAGCCCTCTCCGGTGTCTATATAAGCCGGAGGGTTTTGGTCCGTGGGGCGAACAACAATCATACCATAGGCTAGCTTCTAGGGTTTAGCCTCTTTGATCTTGTGGTAGATCTACTCTTGTACTACCCATATCATCAATATTAATCAAGCAGGAGTAGGGTTTTACCTCCACGAGAGGGCCGAACACAGGTAAAAACATCGTGTCCCTTGTCTCCTGTTACCATCCGCCTTGGCCTTGCAGTTCGGGACCCCCTACCGAGATCCATCGGTTTTGACACCGACAGCCACCTTGCGCAAACATTTACCACATAAAAAGTGTGTGTGATGGACAACCTTTGCCAAACTGTTTCTTCTACGCACTGTGCGTGATGCATTCAATAACGCAAACGATAAAATTATTAATATCATGTGTAATGGAAACGCTATCACAAATGATTTATTGGGGAAAGTTGTGTGTGATGTACCTGCGAACGGAAACATTTTCCTGGAAGTGACTGTGTGGGATGTATATACAAACCGAAATGTACTTCTTGGATTAACTATGTGGGATTTACATACTAATGGAAACGTATTCCTTGGATTAACTGTGTGGAATGTACATGCGAACGGAGAAGTTTAGCGGGGACCGACTGTGTGGGACGTACTTACGACCAGAAACGATTCGGCCTGTATAATTGTATTTTTTTCGTAGAACTGTACGTATAATCGTATTTGAACGCTCGCCGGTCATAGATGACCTCATTTTGCCGAGCGTGTGTGCTGGGAGGGCATAGCCCCAACGGTTTCTGGGTCATGTGGGAAGGACCCCCGTATCGCAGTCACTCACTTGGCAACGGTTCAAAACGCCGTCGCGGAAAGGGGTTAAAACCCATTTGTATAGCACCTCGATGTACCAGTGTCTAGATATACATGGAAAAGCAGCAAGAACAACAATAACAAAGTAGCACTTAATCTGCCGATATTTGTAACAATGTAAACTCCATCCGCCGTGTATTATAAGATGTTAATTCATGCAATATGTGAGTATGTTGGATGTAATAAGATCTTATATAATGGTACAGAGGGAGTGTTGTACTACATCATTGTGCAATTGTTGTTTAGCTTCTAATATTAACTTGGTGCTTTTAGGTACATATGTCATTGGCAAAGATCCACGCTTCGACCCTTTCTGTGTATGGGGCAATGAGATATTCGTGAACCAGCTTCAAGAGAGGAAACTAATAAAGATTTTTATTAAAAATGGGTCAAAAGATCTCAATTGAACTATTTGTTTACACTTTATGGAAGACAACAGTGAACTGCAGGATGGTAAGTAAGAACTCTGTAGCCTTCTTTTTACTGCCCATAATGAGTTGTGTTAGATGACAATGCCTAAATATTTTTCCTTTGTAGTGGATCCTGAAGAGTTTACTCAAGACTACCTCTCAAACTGCATGATTGGCAGCTGGCCATCACAAGGGGTTGGAATAGAGTCGTGCGTGCCTTCTACATCAAGGAGAGCACAATATGGGCATTCTGCTTCACCTTGTTCAGCAATGAGAATGTCTCTCGCCTACTTCTTTACCGTCTTTAATAGTACAAGTATACAACATTAGTTCATCATTCTTTATTTGGTGCTTATGTAATTCTTGAACATATGTACCTGTGAATCGAATAATGCATTGGTGGTTGAACCTGATGGGTATGAATGAAGTTATAGCCTACATTAAAATTGAAATTCTGTACAATTTAAATAGCAGCAATTAAATTAGGGTGAAAATACGCTCTGCGGGTCATTACGGCACACACGGTCTATAAAGCACAACGTGTGAGATATACATCATAATTCGACATGGTTCATGGAGAGGAACGTGTGTAACCATGCACACAGTTGCCGTTTTCAAAGCGTGTGTGATGTCAGACTATATCACAAACGGTGCAGGAAAACTAAATGTGTGTTATTGTCGCCCTATCATCCACACTTTAGAATCATGAATTGATTGTGATGTAGCGTGCATTGTAAACGTAGAGCCGGTTTGGTACGTGCCTGGAAAAAATCCAGTGCCTGGACTGTGCCTGGTATTAGGTAAAAGCACAAAAGTCTGACTTTGATGGTAATGTGAGCAAAAACGAGTAGCAAGGATGGAGCATTTGGGAGACATGTCAGCAAACACATATGCTTAGTTATCGAAAATGTATGCATTGCTACTCCCTACCCACGACGGTTTCTAGGTTGTGTGGGAAGGACCCCCCCTATTGCCCACAATCATTAGGCCACGGCTTAAAATGCCATCACGAAAAGGGGTTAAAATCATTTGTATAGCAGCTTGTTGTACCAGTGAAACATCCACGAGCGAAGCGAGAGCACAGTGATCCTCATCCATCTCCATCAACCCTAGCCGTCGCCATTTCCATATCCATAGCCACCATCACCATTTTGTTCATCTTCCACTAGATCATACTTGTAATCGCATATCACACACGACATTCATTGTAAGACATATAATCAATCAATCCCCATGATGTGTTCTTCAATGTATTCTTCGTGTGATCTGATCTCCATGTGTGAGTAGTTCGGTAAGGTATATGTTGAGTCAAGAGCCTTGCAACCCTCTATATTTTTCGTGGGGATAAATGTAAGTGCTTTGAATTAATGTCCCATATGTGTCAATAATATTGTTCTGTAGATGTCTCTTGTCTTGTCTGCGTTCTTCATCCCTGTAGGTACCCAGGTTCATGGAGAGTGAGTCATGGAGAGGTTAAGGGTAGGGAGACCGTGAAGTGTTATTCTGAACACCAGTGGCAGAATGGTTTAGTACGGTAGATCATATCTCTAGGGATTCAAGAGGTGTGGTCCTTAAAGGCCCAAAGCTCTTGTCTGATTATTGCATTCTTAATTATAGAGCCAACCCCGTGTCATGTATAGGGCATTCGGTTAGACAACTGATTCTTGATGTAGGACACATGCTGGACAAGATGTAACTTGGACACGTCCCCCACTCGGTTTGTAGCAAGAACATCTCGATGGGTAACTTGCAGAACACAAATTAAGATCATATTTGGTCCCAGCATAAATACATGGTTGTAAGCATTAAGACCTCGTACCTGTTTTTATTATAAGTTTTGAAATCAAGGTTGTTGATTTTGATTCTGTCAAAAGCTAGAACTGATTCTTTAACAAAAGCTTGCTAGAGACCCTAACTTCAAGGGCACCTTACTTCCATGGGTTCGATAACTCAAGGTCATCTCCAGGGAATAGGTGTGAATACTTACTGCTCCATTTACGGATCATAAAAGGAAGTATCAATTGATCAAGTACGAATCTGAGGGTCTCCTGCATGACTTGGCAACTTTGGCAATCATTGTCAGTCTTCAGATTCGAGCTCGAGGCCTCGTTTGGCAAATCGTATTTTTCGCCCCATAGATGGCTTGCAGCAGGTACTCAGGCAGTGATCTGGTTCCAGGGTCAGGTCCGGGACTTAGGTTTTCCAGATTAATATCTCACTGAGGGTTCGAAGCCTTAATTTTCTCTAGTGCTAGCTTCAGTTAAACTAAGGTTTAGATGTTCCAGCATAATATTTGCACCAGAACGTATCTGATCATTGAACAATGATGACATCACGCTGTTTTGATAACACAACGGGACTTGTATGGCCACCAATGCCGAACTTAAAATCTAGTAGATCTCGGGTAGGGGGTCCCTGCTTGTGGTCTTAGCTATATAGTAAAAGGATGAACAAGGGAGATGATGCTTACCCAGGTTCGGGCCCTTTTGAAGAGGTAAAACTCTATGCCATGCTCTTGTTGTATTGATTGTGTTGAAGTACAAAGTACAAGATGATCTACCTTGAGATCGTATGTGAATGTCTAATTCTCTACCCAATGCTCTAAACCCCTCGTCTTATATAGGGACTAGGGGTATCTAGAGTTACATGTAGGTCGGTTACATCTAGGGATAAACATGCCGAAGAGTCAAACGTGTCTTGGAGTATGCGCCAATTCTTCAGAGGATTCCATCTTGAGTATGCCTTGGGGCATGGCAGTCTTAGCCCATTCACTAACGATCCAGGGGTCCTTGGCCAGGCCCAATATGATGGGGTTGACGTGGTTAGCATCCGCTCGTCCAAAACACCGTCACCAGGTGCACGTGAGCAAAGTGTGTAGGAAAGACTAGTTTTGATCTTCGGGGTTAGTCTATCTAGATCCTGCCAGGAGTAATAGCCAGTAACTGAAGGGTGTGTCTGGGGCATTACAAGTTAGTATGAGATGAAGGAAATATGCCCTAGAGGCAATAATAAAGTTATTATTTATTTCCTTATTTCATGATAAATGTTTATTATTCATGCTAGAATTGTATTAACCGGAAACATAATACATGTGTGAATATATAGACAAACATAGTGTCACTAGTATGCCTCTACTTGACTAGCTCGTGAATAAAAGATGGTTAAGTTTCCTAGCCATGGACAAAAGAGTTGTCATTTGATTAACGGTATCACATCATTAGGAGAATGATGTGATTGACATGACCCATTCCGTTAGCTTAGCACACGATCGTTTAGTATATTGCTATTGCTTTATTCATGACTTATACATGTTCCTATGACTATGAGATTATGCAACTCCCGTTTACGGAGGAACACTTTGTGTGCTACAAAGCGTCTGGCGAATGGCGGGTCATTATAAAGGAGCTCTGAGGTGTCTCCAAAGGTACATGTTGGGTTGGCGTATTTTGAGATTAGGATTTGTCACTCCGATTGTCGGAGACGTATCTCTGGGCCCTCTCGGTAATGCACATCACTATAAGCCTTGCAAGCAATGTGACTAATGAGTTAGTTGCAGGATGATGCATTACGTAGCGAGTAAAGAGACTTGCCGATAACGAGATTGAACTAGGTATTGAGATACCGGCGATCGAATCTCGGGCAAGTAACTATCTTGATGACAAAGGGAACAACGTATGTTGTTATGCGGCCTGACCGATAAAGATCTTCGTAGAATATGTAGGAGCCAATATGAGCATCCAGGTTCGCTATTGGTTATTGACCGGAAACTTGTCTCGGTCATGTCTACATATTTCTCGAACCCGTAGGGTCCCACGCAACAAGGTTTCGATGATAGTTATATTATGAGTTTATGAGTTTTGATGTACCGAAGGAGTTCGGAGTCCCGGATGAGATCGGGAAAATGACGAGGAGTCTCGAAATAGTCGAGACGTAAAGATCGATATATTGGACGACTATATTCGGAGTTCGGAAAGGTTCCGAGTGATTCGGGTATTTTTCGGAGTTCCGGAGAGTTATGGGAATTCGCCTGGGAGTATATGGGCCTTATTGGGCCATACGGGAATAGAGGAGAGAGGCCAAAAGGTGGGAGGCCTGGGCCCCCCCTCTGGTCCGAATTGGACAAGGGGCACAGCCCCCCTTTCCTTCTTCCTCTCCCCCTCTTTCCCCTTCTCCTACTCCAACAAGGAAAGAGGGAGTCCTACTCCCGGTGGGAGTAGGACTCCCCTTGGCGCGCCCCCTCCTAGGCCGGCCGCCCCTTCCCCCTTGCTCCTTTAAATATGGGGGCAGGGGGCACCTCTAGATATAACAACACAAGTTGATCATAGTGATCGTTCCTTAGCCGTGTGCGGTGCCCCCCTCCACCATATGCCACCTCGGTCATATCGTAGCGGTGCCTAGGCGAAGCCCTGCGTCGGTAGAACATCATCATCGTCACCACGCTGTCATGCTGACGGAACTCATCCCCGACACCCTGCTGGATCGGAGTCCGGAGATTGTCATCGAGCTGAACGTGTGCTGAACTCGGAGGTGTCGTACATTCGGTACTTGGATCGGTCCGATCGTGAAGACGTACGACTACATCAACCGCGTTGTCATAACGCTTCCGCTTATGGTCTACGAGGGTACGTGGACAACACTCTCCCCTCTCGTTGCTATGCATCACCATGATCTTGCGTGTGCGTAGGAATTTTTTTGAAATTACTACGTTCCCCAACAGTGGCATCCAAGCCTAGGTTTTATGCGTTGATGGTATATGCACGAGTAGAACACAAGTGAGTTGTGGGTGATACAAGTCATACTGCTTACCAGCATGTCATACTTTGGTTCAGCGGTATTGTTGGATGAAGCGGCCTGGACCGACATTACACGTACGCTTACGCGAAACTGGTTTTACCGCCGTGCTTTTGCACACATGTGACTAGCGGGTGTCTGTTTCTCCAACTTTAGTTGAACCGAGTGTAGCTACGCCCGGTCCTTGCGAAGGTTAAAACAGCACTAACTTGACGAACTATTGTTGTGGTTTTCATGCGTAGGTAAGAACAGTTCTTGCTTAGCCCGTAGCAGCCACGTAAAATTTGCAACAACAAAGTAGAGGACATCTAACTTGTTTTTGCAGGGCATGTTGTGATGTGATATGGTCAAGACGTGACGCTATATTTTATTGTATGAGATGATCATGTTTTGTAACCGAAGTTATCAGCAACTCGCAGTAGCCATATGGTTGTCGCTTTATTGTATGAAATGCAAACGCCCTGTAATTGCTTTACTTTATCACTAAGCGGTAGCGATAGTCGTAGAAGCAATAGATGGCGTAACGACAACGATGCTACGATGGAGATCAAGGTGTCGCGCCGGTGATGATGGTGATCATGATGGTGCTTCGGAGGTGGAGATCACAAGCACAATATGATGATGGCCATATCATATCACTTATATTGATTGCATGTGATGTTTATCCTTTATGCATCTTATCTTGCTTTGATTGACGGTAGCATTTTAAGATGATCTCTCACTAAAAAATATCAAGAAGTGTTCTCCCTGAGTATGCACCATTGCGAAAGTTGTTCGTGCTGAGACACCACGTGATGATCGGGTGTGATAGGCTCTACATTTAAATACATCGGGTGCAAAACAATTGCGCACGCGGAATACTCAGGTTAAACTTGACGAGCCTAGCATATAACAGATATGGCCTCGGAACACGGAGACCGAAAGGTCGAGTGTGAATCATACAGTAGATATGATCAACATAGTGATGTTCACCATTGAAAACTACTCCATCTCTCGTGATGATCGGACATGGTTTAGTTGATTTGGATCACGTGATCACTTAGATGACTAGAGAGATGTCTGTCTAAGTGGGAGTTCTTAAGTAATATGATTAATTGAACTTAAATTTATCTGAACTTAGTCTGGTAGTATTTTGCAAATTATGTTGTAGATCAATAACTTCGCGTTGTTGCTTTCATGTGTTTATTTTGATATGTTCCTAGAAAACTATGTTGAAAAATGTTAGTAGCAATGATGCGGATTGGATCCGTGATCGAGGTTTATCCTCATTGCTGCCTGAAGAATTATGTCCTTAATGCACCGCTAGGTGACAGACCTATTGCAAGAGCGGTCATGCGGCGTTATGAGCGTTTGGCTAGCTCAATATGATGACTACTTGATAGTTTAGTGCACCATGCTTAACGGCTTAGAATCGGGACTTCAAAGACGTTTTAAACGTCATGGACCATATGAGATGTTCCAGGAGTTGAAGTTAATACCCGAATTGAGAGATATGAAGTCTCCAACAAGTTTTATAGCTAAAAGATGGAGGAGAATCGCTCAACTAGTTAGCATGTGCTCAGATTGTCTGGGTACTTTGATCGCTTGAATCAAGTGGGAATTAATCTTCCAGATAAGATAGTGATTGATAGAATTCTCTAGTCACCATCACTAAGTTACTAGAACTTTGTGATGAACTATAGTATGCAAGGGATGACAAAAACGATTCCCGAGCTCTTCGTGATGTTGAAATCGACGAAGGTAGAAATCAAGAAAGAGCATCAAGTGTTGATGATCGATAAGACCACTAGTTTCAAGAAAAGGGCAAAGGGAAAGAAAGGGAAACTTCAAGTAGAATGGCAAACAAGTTGTCACTCCCATGAAGAAGACCAAAGCTGGACCAAAGCCTGAAACCGAAGTGCTCTTGCAAAGGAAATGGTCCTTTGGAAGCGGAAATGCCCTGAATATTTGGTGGATAAGAAGGATGGCAAAGTGAACAAGGGTATATTTGATATACTGATTATTGATGTGTGCCTTACTAGTGTTTATAGTAGCCCTGAGTATTTGATACTTGTTAGGTTGCTAAGATTACTAACTCGAAACAGGAGTTCTGAGAATAAGCAGAGACTAGTTGAAGGGGAAGTGACGATGAGTGTTGGAAGTAGTTCCAAGATTGATATGATCATCATCGCACACTCCCTATACTTTTGGGATTAGTGTTAAACCTAAATAAATGTTATTTGGCGTTTGCGTTAAGCATGAATATGATTTGATCATGTTTATTGCAATACGGTTATTCATTTAAAATCAGAGAATAATTGTTGTTCTGTTTACATGAAAAAAACCTTCAATGGTCATACACCCAATGAAAATAGTGTCGCGGGCCGGATGGGTGGCGCGGCACCTATGGGGCCGGGGCCCCTTCGTGTGTTCGGTACGGGGCGGAGGCTGCGCGGAGAGCAGATCGAGGCGACGCCTTGCTGGGATTTTACCCAGCTTCGGGCCGCGATGATCGCGTAAAACCCTACTGCTGCATTGTGTTGTATTTGATCTTGCTCCCGAATGCGAGCAAATGGTGGAGTGGTGTGTGAAAAACCTTCATGAGGGTAGCCGATGAGTGAACCCCCTCGCGTGAGTAGCCAGTAGTCGAACCCCCTCTACGTTGTGCATGGGCCTCCTTTTATAGGGCAAGGGGTCACCGACAGGTGTCAACGTGAGGTAGAGGGGTAAAAACGTAAAAGAGGTGGTAGCTGGAACAGTGCGGGAACAAAGGCAGCCTCGATGCTTTCTACCTACTTTTGACAGAGGGGGACAAGGGCATTAAATGCCCGTCGCCGTCGCCCCAAAAGCTCCCGCCATCGCGTCTTCTTTCGCCACGGCAGCGAAGCCACCACCGTTGAGTGCCACCGCATTCCTCATGCAGCACGGCCACCCGCCACGCGTCTCTGGAGAAGGCTGGAGGCGACGCGTGGGCGGATGAGCTGGAGTGCGGGCACATAGCGTAGCTTTCCCCGGCAAGCACCTTGCCGGGGCCTTGACCTTGCCGGACCCGGGGGGCTTGTCGGGCTCTGTGACTTGCCGCTCCCCGGGTCCTCGCCGGGGCGCGCGCGGCGCCGAGGCGTGTCTTCTGCGACATGATCTTCTAGTCCTCCCGACGAGCTCCTCTCGCCGGGGATCTGCAGGAGCAATGTAGCCTTGAGCCTGGAATGGCCTTCCCGGCAAGCTCCTCTTGCCGGGGTCTTGAGCTTCTATCTTATATACTTTGTTCTTGAACGGCTTGGTGTGGAGCGGAGATGGTCTCCGGCAAGCATTTGATGGATCTAGCTGCGGGGAGCTGGGGTTGCCCGTGCACAAGTTGGGGTACTGAGGTACCCCTACCTTAGTACACCAACAGGCCCCGGGCTGGGCCATACACAGTGCCGAAGCGCTGTTGGGCCAGGCCCAAGGCAAGGTCTGGGCCTTGAGAAGCCCATGGCGCGTCGAATCCACTTCGCTTCTGCCGCCTTCCCGTGCAGCAGCACGCGTCGATTCTTGGCGCCGTGGGATGGGGCGTGCCCACGCCCCTTAATGAGGAGGCGGGAACGCGCCCGCCCCACTTCCCCATAAAACAGAGGCAGCAGCGCGTTCCTCCACCGCTTTCATTGCTCCTTCTTCCTCCGCCAGAAAACCCTCCTCGCGCTCCACCTCCGCACCTCCTCCGCTGTTTCCTTCGTCCGCGGCGTCGCCGGACCCTCATCCCCCTTCCCTCGCCGCTGCCGCTATGGCCCCGAAGACCAGGAAGGGGAAGGAGAAGGCGGAAGGCGCCAAGAAGGAGAAATGAAAGCAGCGGAAGAGCTCGCTTCGAGATCACGGAGGGAGAACATCGTCTTCCGCCGGCGGCTCGGCGTGGACGAACTCAGGGGCAAGTACTTCTTGTTACGGTCCAAGAGGACCTCAGCGCATCCGGACCAGCGCCCACCCGGCCGATCTCAAGGACAACTATCGGCGGGTACCATTTCTTCGCAGCTTTCTTTCACTGCGGTCTTTGTCCTCCTTTCTCTGAATTCTTACGTACCATTATGCACATATGGCTTCCACCTTCTCGATTTCACCCCCAACGCCGTCCTCACAATGGCGGTTTTCGCTTTATATGTGTGAGAACTTCGTGAGGATCCACCCAAATGTAGCTCTGTTCAGGGCATTTCTTTACCCCGAGGCAGGGCGGCGCCCCCCTTTAGGAGGGATTTCTTGGGTTTCCGTCTGAACTTGAAGAGGTCGTGACTTGCCGGGAGCTCCGTATCAAGTGGGGACGAGTGGCGCGCCCGGGTGCTGGATCGTCGAGGACGAGCCGCAGCCCTTCACCGCGCCCGCGCACCAAGGCCGTTGAGCGGGCAGAGATTGGAGCGAGCTGGACTCCGGCGACGCTAAGCTCGACGCCGCCTCATCCGGATCCTTCGCCTCGGACGCTGGGGCTGTCCGTCGCGGCGGTAGGCGCAGACTTTCTCCGTCGCCGCATCGCCCCCCTCCAAGACAGGAAAAGGCCGGCCTGGGAGTATGGCGGCGCGGCAGATATAATGAGGCTGCGCACCGGGCTGAACTTTAATTTCACGACGCTGGAGCTGAGGGGGATGGTCCGGGAGCTCTTTAAATATGACCCGGCCCATCCAGAGTGGTTCAGGCTTCCCCGGCAAGTGGTGCCCCTCTGCAATAACGTAGCCCGGGATCGTCTTCTCGCCATGATGCCCGCGTGTGATTCCCACGGCGTGGAGCGTTCATGGATTCCGCTGAGCGGTGACATCATCAACTTCTTCGACACCCTCGAGGTGGCGAAAACAAGGATGAGATCCGCGGGCTGGCCGGGACACCACAGATCGAGATCGCGTACATAGCCTCTCGGCTGAAGAGGCGGCGCAGCCGCAGCGGCGGAGAATCGATTGCACGCCCGAGGAGGAGGAGGCTGCGGAGAAGTCCTATCAGCGGGCGGCGGAGATCTGCGGTTGCTGAAACTTCCTCCGCGCGCTTGCGGGTCACTTTTTCCGAGGCACTCCGGGATCCACGGAATCGTGGCGAAATCGCTGGTAAGCGGGCCTTGCGCGGAGGGAGCAGAGGCGCCGGAGGGAGCAGAGGCGCCGGAGGGAGCCAGGCGCCAAAGGTAAAGGGTCGGCGCAAAGCGCCTGGCCCGGCGAGCCAGCCCGGCGAGGAGGAGGAGGAGAACGTCATGATCGCCGATGATGCCGGCGGGTCCACAGGGGTTTTATGACGGCAGCGTCTCCTCGTCGTCAGAAACCTCCCCGCCTCTGGCGAGCCTCAAGCGTTCCCCGCTGAAGCGCCTCCGCAAGGCTGTGGCGGAGGTGAGCACGCAAGCCCCCCGGCAGCAAGCTCGCCGGGCAGCGCAAGCTTCCCGGGGGAGTCGAGCCGCGCCGGGGGTGACCAGCGCACCAGATGTGGCGGAGGCGACTCGTGGGCAGGCCTCGGCAAAGGCGCCCCATAAGTCGGCGCCCGGCGATCGAGGCCTCCCGAGCGAGGCGGCGGCTCCGCCCACTTCTCGGGTCTCGACCGTCACAGGGGCTGGGTCTCGCAGCCCCTGTGCTCGAGGACCGCTAAGCGCCGAGAGGGCCTTCGTCTCTGCTCCTCACACCGGCGCATCTCGGTGTACGACCTCTCCGCCTTTGAGCGAAGGCGATGAGGAGGAACAGGAGTGAGTCCCGAGACCTTCATCTTCTTTAAACTTCGCCTTGGTTATTGCTGATGCTAATCTTGTTTTTTGTATTGACTCCAGGACCTTGACTGAGCGGGCGGCGAAGAGAGCCAAGGTGCCCGTGGTCGAGATTGCGGACGACTCGCCCGTCGAGGGGACCGGGGCGCCCGACCCGAGTTTGCGGACCAGTGCCGTCGAGGCAGCCCAGTGCAGCCCCCAGCGTAAGTCTGGGTCCCGCATTTCACTTGCGGGTACATCGATAGCTTTATCTTGTCCCAATACTTTGGCGTGTCTGTCTTGACTTGCGAGGATGGAGCCGCAGCAGCGGGAGCATCCGGTGTCGCCCCGAGGAGCGAGCAGTCCCTCCATCCCGCCAAGGCGGATTCCCGGCAAGGAGAGCGTCCGTCAAGGCGCGGTACTCCGCCAAGGCGAGTAGCCCGACGAGGGCGGCTACTCCGGCAAGGGATGGTTCCCCGGCAAGAGAGCCTGCCGCTGAAGACGTCCACCAGGGTAAGTTCTGCGACTCTGCCTTTTCGGTGTTGTCTTTCTTTGGATATTTGCTTGAACCGCTTTTTGCTTTTCCTTTCTTCTTCTAGATCCTCCCCCTCCCCCGGAGCGGACGGAAACGGAGGTCGTCGTCGGGGAGGAGGAGGACGTGCATGGTGGCGGCGATGGTGCTCCTGCTGTCGAGGACGCGGCGGGGGCCGCCGAACCACACGCGCCGGAACTGCCTCGGCTTCAGCCGCAGCCGCCGGAGAGGGGACGGCAAGCGCACCACCGTCCGGAGGCTGCAGGAAGCGTCAGCGGTGCGATCGCCGACCCTTCCGTCAGCGAACAGCGGCTGCTACTTGAAGCCCCAACGGCGTCTTCATCCAGATGATGCGTGGGCTTCCTCGTCATGGCGCCCATGAGGGCGAGGCCTTGACGGAGAGATCCTCGCCTCCGGGTTTGAAGGTCGTCGAGGGCCCGGCGGGAGCGGTGGGCCCGATGAGGAGAAGCTGCTTCAGCAGATCCTGCCTTTACGGCCCGCAGCGGTAACTTGCTTCCAGGAGGCCCTTGCCGCCAAAGCCGCCGAGGAGATGGAAAGCTGGCGGAGCTCCGTGCCGCTAATCAAGCTGCTCTCCGCGAGGTGTCGGAGAGACGCGAGCAGCTCGCCCGGGCGTCTGAAGAGTGGCTGTTGGAGAAAGCCGAGGCCGACGAAAGCAGAACGGCTCGCGGGGTGGAGCTGTCGGCGAAGGGAGCTCAACCAGCTGAAGGTTGCCCTCGGCGCCCATGAGGAAGACCTCGCCGCTCGGGAGCAAGCCCTTGGCGGGGAGTTGAAGGAAGCGAAAAGACTGCAAGGCGGCAGCGGAGGCTGCCAAAGAGGATCTCGCCGCCAAAGTCGCGCAAGCTGGAGGAGCTGTTGAAGGTGGATTCGAGAAGATCGCCGCGCCGCCACGGAGCGCGAGGAATTCTTCGCACCAACTCGAGCTCCAGTGCGTCTTCTGAGAAAAGCGGCGAGCTGAAGGCCGCCGAGGATTCCGTCGAGGGTCTTGAGCGAAAGTTTACAGGCCGACCGACTTCGCTCGACGCTGCCGGGCCTGTGAAACCAAAGCGAAGGAAGAGCTCCGCGAGAGCGATCCTTAGTGGCGGGCGCGAACAGAGCAGCGGGGATTTCCGCCGCATCGTCGAGATATGGACCGAGGAATTGGTGTCTTCCGCAACCGCCATTGACCAGGGAGCCGGGCGCTGAAGTTGGAGCACCTCATTTACTCCCCGGATCCAAACCTCGCTCATAGTGCCAAGCTCAGCCTCTTCTTCAGGGGGGTCGCGCCAGCTCTCGCAAATCTGCGGACGAAGAAGATCCCCGCGCAGCTCGCCGAGGAGGCGCGCCTGTTGTGCGCGGGAACCATGGAGCGTGTGCTGACGAAGATCGTATACCGCAACCCCGACATAAACCTCTCCAATGTCCTTCGCAGCTTGCCGGCCGACGCGGACATGGAGGCCTTGAAGGAGCAGGTCGCCCACATCATCGCCAAAGTGAACAAGATCCCCAGGATGGAGGGCGGCCGCGTAGACTAGGCCCTTCTTTTTTCTTCTCTCCTTTTTTTTTTTTTTGTTTCCCTTTGCTGCTGCACAAGTCGCTACGAACTTATTAGTTACCGCGACAAGTTATCCTTTGCAGGATGTTTACCTTTATTTCGATCAATGATCGCAGAATCAACTCCCTTGTTTTGGTTCTCAACTCTGTACGCTTTAACCTTATGCTTCCAGGAAAGACTTGCCGGCAAGGGGCAAGGCCTTACCGGCAAGCAACCTTGCCGCGGCCAGTCGCAACACACTTAACTTGCGAGTCGACTCGAGCGCAAGATAAGGGCACGGCTGTAAATCGGTAGGTTCCTCCGAGCACAGGTTTTCCATACAAGTTGTGGTTGTTCAAGGAAGGCAATCTCAAAATTTGAAATTTTGAGCTGCGCAAATCCCGACAACTTAGCTTTCGCGACCTGCGCGTTCTCCGGCAGGCTTCTCTTTCTTGAACAGCATTTGGAGTGCTTGGTTCACCCTTCATTCCTTCCCCCCCCGGCAAACTTGTGCGGGAGGAACATTTCTTTTGCTTAAGAAATAAGGAGAAAAAAGAAGATGATGGGCACGTAGCTTTTTGACGTGCTATTGCTTGTCGGACATGCGTGCCATACGAAAAGATGCCAAATAACTCATGCAAATAGCAAAGAAGAGCATGGAAAAAAGGCAAATAACGCAAGACACGGAAACTTTATTGCTGCACGGGGTCTGCGCCCGGCTTTGTACAAAGGGTTACATGCAACGGCGGCAAAGCTTTTGTACAAAAGGTGGTTGCGGGCGGATCCGACAACAGCGCCTTATGGGTAGAACTTGCGAAGATGCTCTATGTTCCAGGAATTACTCATCGGGCAAGCCTTCTTCGGTCTCGAGTCGGACAATGCCTGGGTCTCGTGACTTGTCTCACCCGATAAGGGCCTTCCCACTTCAAGGCGTCAACTTGTTGGAATTCTTGGCGGACTGAACACGCCGAAGAACAAAGTCGCCTTCCTCGAGGCTCTGGCTTTGACCTTGCGGCTATGGTAGCGGCGCAAGGCTTGCTGGTATCGAGCAGCTCGTCTGAGTTCGGAGGCGTCCCTCCTCGAGGAGCAATCGTCATCTGTCGCGATTGCTCTTGCTCAAGCTCATCATAAGCGAGCACTCGAGGAGATCCGTGATATCTGAGTTCCGTGGGAGAAGCTGTACGCTCCATAGACTAGAGCAAGGGTGTGCGCCCGGTGGCTCGGTTTGGTGTCGTTCGATCGACCAAAGAGCCATGGCAGCTCCTCTATCAATTTTTCCGCACTTGCGCAGCCTGTCGAAAGTTCTTGTCTTGAGTCCGCCGCAGCACTTCCGCATTGGCCCTTTACGCTTGACCGTTGCTCCTTGGGTGAGCAAGCGAAGTAATGCACCTTGGCGCCAAGGTCTTGGACATATTGCATGAAGGTGCGGCTGGTGAATTGTGTACCGTTGTCGGTGATAATCCGGTTAGGGATCCCAAGCGGCATACAATCGACTGAAGAACTTGCTGCCGATCGTGGTTGTCACCTTTCTCCATGGCTCCACTTGGCCACTTTGTGAACTTGTCGACCGCTACGTACAAGTACTCAAAGCCCCGACGGCACGGGGAAGGGGCCGAGGATGTCGAGCCCGCATCGGCCGAAGGGCGGGACAAAGGGATTGTTCGGAGAGCTTGAGCTGGCTGATGAATTTGCTTTGCATGGGCCGACACGCTCGCGCTTGGTTACTAGTGCGATTTGCATCTTGGAGGGCTTCTTGCCAAAAGAACCCTTGCGGAAAGCCTTTCGGCAAGTGCCTCTTGCGCCTAATGTGGTGGCCGCAGATGCCTCCGTGAATTTCCGCCAACAGCTGTTGTCCATCTTCCCTAGAGATGCACTTCAATCGACACCATTGAGCCTTCTTACATGCAGCTCGTTGTCCACGAACTGGTACATACTTGACTTGTCTGGTTATCTTTTCTATCTCTTGTGGTCGTCGGGAAGTTCTCCGGTTTGCAGAAGCAGACGATCTGCTGCGCCCATGCCGGAGCCCGGGGCTCGACGACAAGGACTAAAGGCATGAGGGCCGCTGCGAGAACCTTCGCTTCTACGGCAAGAATCTCTGGCTCCGCCGGAGCTGAAGGTTCCCCGGCAAGCTTATCGGGGCAAGTCTTGTCGGGAACACTTGCTTCGATCGCACAGATCCGATGATCGGCGGGAGCAGATTGTTCCTCAGCGTTCTGGAGGTTGATCCCGGGGACTTTGGCGGCGGCCTCAGGGAGGTCCGTCGGCAAGTAGTCGTCGGACACCAACTTCCTCTTCTTGGACTGCCCAATTGATGGCGCCACGGAAGGTTGAGTCAGCCTGAGCAAGAAGGTCCCTGGTTCCACAGGTAACTTCATTGAAGCACATTTTGAAAGGCCGTCTGCGATTTCATTCTGAGCTCTCGGAATGTGTTCCATCTGCAGACCTTCAAAGTGCTCCTCGAGCTTCCTCACTTCATCTACATAGGCTTCCATCAAAGGGCTCTGATAGTTCTTGTTGACTTGCCGGACCACTAACTGGGAATCCCCCCGCACGATGAGCTTCTTAATCCCAAGCTCGGCCGCAATCCTGAGGCCGGCAAGCAAGCCTTCATATTCAGCGGTGTTGTTTGTCGCTTGCTCTCTTGGAAAGTGCATCTGGATAACATACTTGAGGTGCTCTCCGGTTGGCGCGATAAGTACGACGCCGGCACCGGCGCCTTGTAGCGAGAAGGCACCATCGAAGTACATCACCCATTCACTCGTCGCTCCTTGTGCGGGTGTACTTGTTTCTTGAACTTCTTCATCAGGTGTCGGGGTCCACTCCGCTATAAATTCTGCCAGAGCCCGGCTCTGTATGGTTGAAGTACTTTCAAACTTGAGTCCGAAGCTCGACAACTCCAGTGCCCACTCAACGATCCTGCCTGTTGCTTCTGGGTTGTGCAATATCCTCTTCAGCGGGAAGCGAGTGACCACTGTTATCTCGTGCGCTTGGAAGTAATGGCGCAGCTTTCTCGAGGCCATGAGAAGGCCGAAAAGCAACTTTTGCACACCGGAGTACCTTGATCTGGCTCCCTGGAGAAGGGAGCTTACAAAATACACCGGACGCTGCACCATCTTTTTCCGCACCTCACCTTGCTCCTGCGCAGGGCTGTCCTTGCCGAGGCCAGGGCTTGCCGGGGCAGCCCCCTGCTTGTCGCTGGGCTGGCTTGCCGGTGATGTGGCTTCCTCGTTGGACTCCCTCTCCGCTACTAGCGCAGCACTAACCACCTGGTTGGTTGCCGCTAGGTATAGCAGCAATTTCTCCTGTGGTTTAGGTGCGACAAGTATTGGAGTGGAGGACAGGTAATGTTTCAAGTCTTGCAGCGCTGTCTCTGCTTCCGGAGTCCACTTCATGGGTCCCGCCTTCTTCAAGATTTTGAAGAAGGGCAGGCGCCTTCGGCGGACTTTGAAATGAATCTCTTGAGGCAGCCACACAACTGCGAGTCTTGACATCCTTGATCCGCTTTGGGGCTTGGATCTGCTCAATGGCTTTAATCTTGTCGGGTTGGCTTGATCCCTCTGCGACACAAAGAACCCGAGAAGCTTGCCGGAGGGGACCCCAAAGACGCACTTCTCAGGGTTCAATTTCAATTGTATCCTGCGTAGGTTCTGGAATGTTTCTTCTAAATCTTGAATCAGTGTATCCTTGCTCTTGCTCTTTACCACGATGTCATCCATGTAAGCTTCTACATTTCTGTGGATCTGCGGTTCAAAAGCAGTATATACTACCCTCGCAAACGTTGACCCTGCATTCTTCAGCCCAAATGGCATGCGTATGAAGCAATAGGTGCCACATGGAGTGATGAACGCAGTTTTCTCTTCATCTTCTTTGGCCATGAAGATCTGGTGATAGCCCGAGTACGCATCAAGAAAGCAGAGCAGCTCACATCCGGCAGTGGAGTCAACTATCTGGTCGATGCGCGGCAAGGGGAATGGATCCTTGGGACATGCTTTATTCACATCAGTGAAGTCTATACATAGTCTCCATTTCCCATTGGCCTTGCGCACGACAACCGGGTTTGCTAGCCACGTCGGATGGATCACACCCCTGACTAGGCCTGCTGCTTCTAGTTTCTTGATTTCTTCATTGATGAACTCTTGGCGCTCCACGGCTTGTTTCCTCACTTTTTGCTTGACGGGCCGCGCATGGGGGCAAACGGCAAGCTTATGCTCAATTACCTTCCTGGGAACGCCGGGGATGTCAGATGGTTGCCATGCAAATACATCGACATTCGCCCGCAGGAAAGCAACGAGCGCGCTTTCCTATTTGCTGTCAAGCGTGGCACTGATGGTGAAGGTACCACCAGTGCCGTCCTCCTTGGCGGACACCTTCCTGGTTGCCGGTGGAGCAGCCATTCCTTTTTTATCCTTGCCGGTGGAGCTCGACGGGGCGTCCTCGCTGGCAGCGCAACACTCCGAAGGGGTGCAGTTGCCGGAGTGGGCCTCGGAGCGCTTGCCGTATTTGGTCTTCGTCTTTTTTCTTTTGGGAACTTCAGCGGCAAGTGCATCCTTGCCGGCGCGCGTGGCCGTATCGGTAAATCTGGTCGGTGCAGATAAGCGCGTCTTTCTTGTCGCTGCGGACGGTGATAGCGCTGCTCGGACCCGGCATCTTGAGCACGCTAGGCGTAATGGGAAGCCGCCATGAATTTGGCGAGGCGGGACGCCGAGTATCCGTTGTATGGCAACGGAATATCGGCAACGTCGAAAAGTAACGCCTTCGGTCCTGAAGTTGACCTCCCGCCAAAGTCACCGGCAAGGTGATTTTCCCTTGGGCCTGCTCCTCCCGGGTTGATTCCTTGGAAGGGCGGTCTCTTGAGCTTCGTCATCGAGATTTGGAGTTTCTTGATCACAGAGAGAAATCAAGTTCAGCCCGGCCCGCCGTCGACCAACATCTTGGTGACCTTGAGGTTGCGGATGGTGGGCGAGACCAGCATCGGCGGGAGCACCCGACCGCTGTGGTGCGGTCGGGGTGATCCTCAAGATCGAAAATGATGGGCGTCTTTGGACCATTTGAGGAGTCTGCGTGACTCCATGGGCGGCTCGCCGCGTTCACCTCACGTGCCCACTGCTTTAGTTGGCGGTGAGAGGTGTGTAGCGAAGCGCCACCGTCAACGCACAGGACCTCCGTGGCCTTCTGAAATTCCTGCTCACTGTCGTCCTCATCCTCCACGTCCTCTTCGCCATCTTCTTCATCCTTGTCGCGGCTCCGAGAAGGCCGATCACCTTGTCGCCGCTTGGCCTTGCCGGGAGGCCCTCCCCGACCGACGAACGGCCGCTTCTTGCTCGGTTCACCTCCGCCACCTTGGGCCCTCTCCTTGTCACGCCTCTCGTATTCAGCTTTCTGCTGCTCGACGAGATAATCGACGCGCTTGCAATTGTAGAGGTCGTGGCCTTTGGTGCGGTGGATTTTGCAGTATTGCTTGCCAGGGGCGTCCTGCTTGTCGGCTGCCGCCACAGGGGCAAGCTCCTTGCCGGAACTGCCAACCTGCGTTTGTTTGGCGGGAGCTTCCTTGCCGGACTTTTCGACGGCAAGCACCTGTTCCTTGTTCTTCTTCTGGAAGGCCTGTCGCCGGCGCTTCCTTGCCGGGGCGACGTCGTCGGAGTCGCTCCCTCCTGCGCCAGCATCCTCCCCGGGAAGCCTCCTCCCCTCTACAGCAGCGCATTTATCGGCGAGCATAAAGCTCGCCGACATCCCGGATCTTGGTCATCGCCATCTCTTCACGCATGCGGCGGTTCGCCGCGTTCTGGTGGAATCGCTGATAACCATGGCGAGGTGGACGTCGGGGATGTTGTGTTGCACACGGCTGAAGCGTTGGATGTACTTGCGCAGGGATTCTCCTTCCTTACGGGCCAAAATGTGGAGATCACTTTCTTGGCCGTGGGGTTTGTGGCCGCCCGGTGAAGGCACCAACAAACTGATGACAAAGACCCGCCTAAGAGGAAATGGAGCCCTCCGGCAAGTGCATAAGCCAAGAACGAGCGTTCGGCCTAAGCCTGGCGGAAGTAGTTCGCCGAGAATCTTCTCGTCGCGCCCCGCAGCTCGCACGCGATGGTGTAGATCTTGAGAAACTCGAGGGTGTGTCTTGCCGTCGTACTTCTCCGATGCGTCGGGCTTGAAGTTTTCATGCTAGGCCCTTTGGGCGCGCCGCAGCTTCACGGGTGAGCACGCTGGGCAGCTCGCCTTGTCTGACAAATCGCCCGGCTTCATGGGCGGCGCCTCGGCAGTGCTCCCAGCTCTCTGGTCAGATTGTCGCCGAGTCTCTCGGCGACGCTCGATCGTGGTCCGGGCGTCTTCTTGCCGCCGCTCGTCGAGGACCTGACGTTGATCTCGACGGGCCCGCGGATCCGACGATGCCGTGGAGCCATCGTCGGCGTTGTTCCGGTGGGGCGGCGTCTTTCGTTTCCGCGGCGGGGAGTGCACGGTAGTTGCACCCCCGGCGGTCTTGTCGCCGCAGAGCTTCGCCTTCCCGCTTGCGCGGCTGCCGCAGGCGAGCTGCTGCCGGCGGTCGTTGTTGGCGAAAGCGACCAGGCTCGATGGTAGCCCTCCGATCCTCGACCTTGTCCGCCGCCGGAGAAAGTCGAGAGCATTTGCGCTCGTGGCGCTTCGCGGAGTGGAGGGAGCGGAGCGGCGCGAGGAGCGGACGCTTCGGGCTTCCGGCAGTGTTGGAAGGAGCAGGTCTGTCCGGCGCCGCTTTGCCGTGTTCGGGCGGGGTCGGAACATCTCGCGAGCCTCGACGCGTCCACTGTTCCAACAGCGGATACCACCTCTGCGGTATGGCGGCTGCTGGTCGTCGTCTTGTTGAGATGGGCGCGGATCGGCGGAGGCGGCGTGGTCCTCAAATCTGTCTCTCAGATCTCGGTGGCACCGCGAGCGCCCTCGCCGGCGTCCACCCTTCCTCCGGCGTCTACTCCGCCTGCCGTCGGCTCCGGCGGCGGCGGAGAGGACGGAGATGGGTCTGCGACCCTCGAAGCTCTCGTCTTCGGGGCCATGACGCAGTTGTCGATGAAGCTGTTGACGAAGCTGGAGAAGTTGATGAAGAGTGTTGGCCTTGAACGCCGGATCAGGATTCGCACAACCTCGACGCTACCGGGCGCGCCCGAGATGTCGCGAGCGGATGGGTGGGCGGCACCTATGGGGCGGGGCCTTCGTGTGTTGATGCAGGCGGAGGCTGCGCGGAGAGCAGATCGAGGCGACGACGCTGGGATTTTACCCAGCCGGGCGCGATGATCGCGTAAACCCCTCTGCTGCATTGTGTTGTATTTGATCTTGCTCGAATGCGAGCAAATGGTGGAGTGGTGTGTGAAAAACCTCGCGAGGGTAGCGATGGTCGAACCCCTCGTGAGTAGCCGTGGTCGAACCCCCCACGTTGTGCATGGGCCTCCTTTTATAGGGCAAGGGGTCACCGGCGGTGTCAGCGTGAGGTAGAGGGGTAAAAGCGAAAAGAGGTGGTAGCTGGAGCGGTGCGGGAACAAAGGCAGCTACGATTGCTTTCTACCTACTTTTGTGAGAGGGGACAAGGGCATTAAATGCCCGTCGCCGTCGCCCAAAAGCTCCCGCCATCGCGTCTTCTTTTCGCCACGGCAGCCAAGCCACCACCGTTGAGTGCCACCGCATTCCTCATGCAGCCACGGCCACCCGCCACGCAGCGTCTCTGGAGAAGGCTGGAGGCGACGCGGGCGGATGAGCTGGAGGCGGGCACATAAGCGTAGCTTTCCCGGCAAGCACCTTGCCGGGCCTTATTCTGCCGGACCGGGGGGCTTGTCGGGCTCTGTGACTTGCCGCTCCCGGGTCCTCGCCAAGCTGTGGCGCCGAGGCGTGTCTTCTGCGACATGATCTTCTAGTCCTCCCGACGAGCTCCTCGCCGGGGATCTGCTGAGGAGCAATGTAGCCTTGAGCTGGAATGGCCTTCCCGGCAAGCTCCTCTTGCCGGGGTCTTGAGCTTCTATCTTATATACTTTGTTCTTGAACGGCTTGGTGTGGAGCGGAGATGGTCTCCGGCAAGCATTTGATGGATCTAGCTGCGGGGAGCTGGGGTTGCCCGTGCACAAGTTGGGGTACTGAGGTACCCCTACCTTAGTACACCGACAAATAGTTTGTTGGATCTCAATCGTAGTGATAGACATATTCATAATATTGATGCCAAAATATGCAAAGTTAATAATGATAGTGCAACTTATTTGTGGCACTGCCGTTTGGGTCATATTGGTGTAAAGCGCATGAAGAAACTCCATAAAGATGGATTTTTGGAATCACTTGGTTATGAATCATTTGATGCTTGCGAACCGTGCGTTTTTGGCAAGATGACTAAAACTCCGTTCTCCGGAAAAATGGAACGAGCTACTACTTGTTGGAAATAATACATACCGATCTATGTGGTCCAATGAGTGTTGATGCTCGTGGCGGGTATCGTTATTTTCTGACCTTCACAGATGATTTGAGCAGATATGCGGATATCTACTTAATGAAGCACAAGTTTGAAACATTTGAAAAGTTCAAAGAATTTCAGAGTGAAGTGGAGAATCATCGTAACAAGAAAATAAAGTTTCTACAATCCAATCGTAGAGGTGAATATTTGAGCTACGAGTTTGGCCTTCATTTTAAACAAAGTGGAATAGTTTCACAGTTCACGCCACATGGAACATCACAGCGTAATGGTGTGTCCGAACGTCGTAACCGCAATCTATTGGATATGGTGCGATCTATGATGTATCTTACCGATTTACCACTATCGTTTTGGGGTTATGCATTAGAGATAGCTGCATTCACTTTAAATGGCGCACCATCTAAATCCGTTGAGACTACACCGTATGAATTATGGTTTAGCAGTAAACCTAAGCTGTCGTTTCTTAAAGTTTGGAGTTACGATGCTTATGTGAAAAAGATTTCAACCTGATAAGCTCGAACCCAAATCGGAGAAGTGCGTCCTCATAGAATACCCAAAGGAAACTGTTGGGTACACCTTCTATCACAGATCCGAAGGCAAAATATTCGTTGCTAAGATGGATCCTTTCTAGAGAAGGAGTTTCTCTTGAAAGAAGTGAGTGGGAGGAAAGTAGAACTTGATGAGGTAACTGTACCTGCGCCCTTATTCGAAAGTACTCCATCACAAGAACCGGTTCCTGTGACAACTACACCAATTAGTGAGGAAGCTAATGATATTGATCATGAAACTTCAGATCAAGTTTCTACTGAACCTCGTGGGTCTACGAGTAAGATCCGCACTGAGTGGTGCGGTAATCCTATTACGGAAGTCATGTCCTTGACCATGGCGAACCTACGAACTATGAGGAAGCGATGATGAGCCCAGATACAGCGAAATGGTGGAGGCCATGAAATCGAGATAGGATCCATGTATGAGAACAAAGTGTGGACTATGGTGGACTTGCCCGATGATCGGCAAGCCATAGAAAATAAGTGGATCTTCAAGAGGAAGACGGACACTGATAGTAGTGTTACTATCCACTAAGCTCGACTTGTTGCCAAAGGTTTTCAACAGGTTCAAGGTGTTGAATACGATGAGATTTTCTCACTCGTATCGATGCTTAAGTCTGTCCGAATCATGTTAGCAATTGCCACATTTTATGAAATCTGGCAAATGGATGTCAAAACAGCATTCCTTAATGGATTTATTAAAGAAGAGTTGTATATGATGCAACCAGAAGGTTTTGTCAATCCTAAAGATGCTAACAAAGTGTGCAAGCTCCAGCAATACATCAATGGACTGGTGCAAGCATCTCGGAGTTGGAATATACGCTTTGATGAGTCGATCAAAGCATATGGTTTTATAGAGACTTTTGGAAAGGCCTGTATTTACAAGAAAGTGAGTGGGAGCACTACAGCCTTTCTGATAAGTATATGTGAATGACATATTATTAATTGGAAATTATGTGGAATTTTCTGGAAAGCATAAAGGAAAGTTTGAAAGGAGTTTTTCAAAGAAAGACCTCTGTGAAGCTGCTTACACATTGAGCATCAAGATCTATATAGATAGATCAAGACGCTTGATAAGTTTTTTCAATGAGTACATACCTTGATAAGATTTTGAAGTAGTTCAAAATGGAACAGTCAAAGAAGGAGTTCTTGCCTGTGTTGCAAGGTGTGAAAGTGAGTACGACTCAAATCCCGACCACGGCAGAAAATAGAAAGAGAATGAAAAGTCATTCCCTATGCCTCAGTCATAGGTTCTATAAAGTATGCTATGCTATGTACCAGACCTATTGTATACCTTGCTCTGAGTTTGGCAAAGGAATACAATTTTGATCTAATAGTAGATCATTGGACAACGGTCAAGAATATCCTTAGTGAGGACTAAGGAAATATTTCTCGATAATGGAAGTGATAAAAGAGCTCGTCGTAAAAAGTTACAACGATGCAAGATTTTACACCAATCCAGATGACTCTAACTCTCAATCTGGATACATATTGAAAGTGGGAGCCATTAGCTAGAGTAGCTCCATGCAGAGCATTGTAGATATAGAATATTTGCAAAATACATACGACTCTGAATGTGACAGACCAGTTGACTAAGCTTCTCTCACAAGCAAAACATGATCACACCTCAGTACTCATTGGGTGTTAATCACATAGCTATGTGAACTAGATTATTGACTCTAGTAAACCCTTGGGGTGTTAGTCACATGACGATGTGAACTATGGGTGTTAATCATATACAGATATGAATATTAGTGTTAAATCACATGGCGATGTGAACTAGATTATTGACTTTAGTGCAAGTGGGAGACTGAAGGAAATATGCCCTAGAGGCAATAATAAAGTTATTATTTATTTCCTTATTTCATGACAAATGTTTATTATTCATGCTAGAATTGTATTAACCGGAAACATAATACATGTGTGAATACATAGACAAACATAGTGTCACTAGTATGCCTCTACTTGACTAGCTCGTGAATAAAGATGGTTAAGTTTCCTAGCCATGGACAAAAGAGTTGTCATTTGATTAAGGGGATCACATCATTAGGAGAATGATGTGATTGACATGACCCATTTCATTAGCTTAGCACACGATCGTTTAGTATATTGCTATTGCTTTATTCATGACTTATACATGGTCCTATGACTATGAGATTATGCAACTCCCGTTTATCGGAGGAACACTTTGTGTGCTACCAAACGTCACAACGTAACTGGGTGATTATAAAGGAGCTCTACAAGCGTCTCCAAGGTTACATGTTGGGTTGGCGTATTTCGAGATTAGGATTTGTCACTCCGATTGTCGGAGAGGTATCTCTGGGCCCTCTCGGTAATGCACATCACTATAAGCCTTGCAAGCAATGTGACTAATGAGTTAGTTGCGGGATGATGCATTACATAACGAGTAAAGAGACTTGGCGGTAACGAGATTGAACTAGGTATTGAGATACCGACGATCGAATCTCGGGCAAGTAACATACCGATGACAAAGGGAACAACGTATGTTGTTATGCGGTATGACCGATAAAGATCTTCGTAGAATATGTAGGAGCCAATATGAGCATCCAGGTTCCGCTATTGGTTATTGACCGGAAACGTGTCTCGGTCATGTCTACAGAGTTCTCGAACCCGTAGGGTCCGCACGCTTAAGATTTCGATGACAATTATATTATGAGTTTATGAGTGTCGTGCGCGTCTGTGGGAGCACGAGCACCTATGGGGCAAGGGGGCCCCTTCTGGTCCGGCAAGGGAGCGGAGGGCGCACAAAGAGCAGATCGAGGTCGCCGCGGGGATTTTACCCAGCCGGAGCTCTCCGGAGATAAAACTCCTACTGCTGCTTTGTGTTTGTATTTGTTCTTGCCGGGAGGCGTGGGTATCTTTGTGGTGTCGAATGAACCGAACCTAACTGCGGAACTGAAATTTCCGAATCACGAACCCCTTCTACGTGCGTATGGGCCTCCTTTTATAGTCTAAAGGGTCACCGATAGGTGGCAGCGTAGAAAGAGGGGTAGAAAGGTAAAAGCAGGTTGGTACAACAAGGTGTCAACAGTGTCCCCTACCTAACTCGACGGCGGGGACAAGGGCATTTAATGCCCGTCCGGTCGCCTAACAAAGGTAAGGAAGCGACCGTTAGGGGCGCCACCGATCGCCATGATGGCCTCCTTGTCGACTTAACTTGCCACCTCGCGACCGTATAGCTGCCTGGTACCGCCACGTGCTCTGGGATGGTCTGGGGTGACACGTCTTTGGATCTGTTGGAGCTTGGAGTGAGAGTGGCGGCCTTGCCGCTGCAAGCGTCTTGCATGACCGTTGTCTTGACGCACCCGCAAGCTTGCCGCTCGCCGGGCTTCTTGAAGGCGCACGAAGCGCCACGGCAAGTTTTTCGAAGTGCCTTGGTTGGCCTTCCGGCAAGCTCCTCTTGCCGGGCCTTGTCCTTCCGGCAAGCTCCTCTTGCGGGGCCTTATCCTTCCGGCAAGCTTCTCTTGCCGGGCTTATCTTCTTGGTTAACACTTTGTTCTTGAATGGTAGTAATAGGAGATGACGGAGGGTCTTGGCGGGCCTTCGCAAGCCTTGCCGCAGACGCCGCGATCGTCTGCCGTGCACAAGTTCGGGGTACTAAGGTACCCCCTACTTTAGTACACCGCCAGGAGCCCCCGGGCCTGGGCCATACACGGTGCCGAGCGCTGTTGGGCCAGGCCCAAAACAGGGCACGGGCACACGCGGCTTGGGTCCAAACCAAATCCGCTCCGTATCCACCGCGTCCCCTCGCAACGGCACGCGTCAATTGCGGCGTCGTGGGAGAGAACGTGGTTAATACTTAATTCCAGGAAATGCGTAACGTTCGCATCCCCCGTTTATAAGCAGAGGAAACAGGGCCGTTCCCCCACCTTCGCTACTTGCAGTTCCTTCCTCCGAAAGCCCCGCCGCTCCCCTCTGCTTCCCAAGCCGAAAGAGAGCAGCGCTCCGCTGCCCGTCGCCGCCGTCGCCGCCGTCGCTCTCGCCTTCCCCCATCGCTTCCGCCATGGCTCCGAAGACCAGGAAGGCTGCGAAGGCTGCGAAGTCGGCCGAGGCACTGGAGCTCGAGGCGCTGCGCAAGAAGCAAGCGCTTTTCTCCCCCGAGCTCACCCCGAAGGCGCTGCGGGAGGAGTTCTTCCTCTTCTGGTCGACGGAGACGCGGGCGCATCCGCGCACGCCGGCGCTTTCCGCTAAGGCTTCCAAATCGAATAAGTGCCCCAGAGGGTACTACTTCTTTCCTGTGTTCTTCTATTGCGGGCTCTGCCCACCTTTTTCCGATTTTCTCTGCGACATCATGAACACCTACGGGTTTCATCTTCTTGATTTCACCCCCAACGCCGTTCTGACAATGGCGGTTTTCGCACACCTCTGCGAGAACTTTGTTGGCATCCTCCCCAATGTCGCTCTCTTTTGTCATTATTTCTCCCCCCGGGCCGAGAAAGGAGCCACCGGCTGGCGGAATCGCTGGACCTCCGGATGGGCATGAAGGAGGTGTACTTGGACGGCGAGCTCCACGGCAAGTGGGATGAGTGGAGGCGGAGTGGTGCTGGATCTGTGATGCCAATCCGTAGCCATTCACCAAACTGCGCGCGCACCCGGTGGTGCGTGGCAGCGATCAGGCGCTCTGTCGCGACGACGGCCAAGCTAAGGATTGCCACCATTGAATCCTCGGCTCGAGGCATCTTTGGGCTCCACAGCGAAGCGGTTGGCGCGTATTTCCTTCGCCGTCGCGCCGCCCCTCTGCAAAGAGGGGAGGCCCGCCGCTGTTCGGGCGTCCGGCGGATATCATGAGGCTGCGTCCAGGCCTCAACTTCAACTTCACCGTTACGAGCTTGATGGGATCTTTGAGGGAGCTGTTCAAGCATGGCGCCAACCATCGAATGGTTCGAGGTTGCCGCAGGGCGTCGTCCCCTTGTGCAACAACTCAGTAGCGATCGCATCTGCAATAATGATGCAGAGTGCGACTAGCGGGATAAGTGCAACTTGGATAGAGCCCGCCACCGTTGGTCGTGCAGCAATTCTTTGATAACAGCGGAGGTAGCACTGATCAACTCAAGCAGAAGCTCCTCACCGCGCCACCACCGCCAACGAGATGTTTGTACATCGCCAAAGAGGCCAAGAGGCGGCCGCCGCTGCCATGGCGAAGTTTGGCTTCACACTAAGCGGAGGCGGATGCAGGTGAGGCGGCAAGCCTTCCGGCCGGAAGATCTTGCGGAGAAGTCGATGGCGAGGGGAGCCGAGGTCGAGCGGCGAGTGTAGCGCCCTCGATGCGGCTATATCTCCCACGATGTCGAAGTTAACGACTTAGAGGCATAACCGCATTGAAAGCAATGTCGCAAGTGAGGTAATCTTCACACAACCCAAGTAATACATAAGGGAAAGGGATACGTAGTTGGCTTACAATCGCCACTTCACACAATTACATGAATAAAGCATTACATCATCCAGATACAATCAAGGTCCGACTACGGAACCGAAATAAAAGAAGAACCCCAAATGCGACAAAGGTCCCCGATCGACCCCAACTGGGCTCCACTACTGATCAACTAGAACGAAACAACACAAAGGGCAAGATCTTCATCGAGCTCCTCCTTGAGCTTGATTGTGTCACCTGCTCGGTAACAAAGGCACCTGCAAACTGGTTTTGGAAGTATCTGGTGAGCCACGAGGACTCAGCAATCCCATTACCATGGGTATCAAGACTAGCAAAGCTTA
This sequence comes from Aegilops speltoides, assembly GCA_021437245.1. Classification (NCBI taxonomy): domain Eukaryota; kingdom Viridiplantae; phylum Streptophyta; class Magnoliopsida; order Poales; family Poaceae; genus Aegilops; species Aegilops speltoides. Next base: position 295,784,778 of record CM038146.1, on the reverse strand, counting down.
ATGGGAAAGGAAGGGGTAAAGTGGTGAGGTTGCAGCAGCGGCTAAGCATATATGGTGGCTAACATACATAAAATAGGCGAGAAGAGAAACAAAGCGGAGCAGTCGTGAAGCTAGCAATGATCAAGAGGTGATCCACGAACACCTACTTACGTCAAACATAACCCAGAAACCGTGTTCAATTCCCAGACTCCGCCGGAAAGAGACCATCACGGCTACACACTCGGTTGATGCGTTTTATTTCGGATCAAGTGTCAAGTTATCTACAACCGGACATTAACAAATTCCCATCTGCCACATAACCGCTGGCACGACTCTCGAAAGTTTATACCTGCGGGGTGTCCCAACTTAGCCCATGACAAGCTCTCGCGATCAGCGAAGGAATAAACCTTCTCCCAAGACACTCCGATCAGACTCGGTATCCGGTACATCAAGACATTTCGACAATGGTAAAACAAGACCAGCAAAAGCCGCCCGGCGTCGACATCCCGATAGTAGCAGCGTATCTCGTCTCGAGCCACGACCGGATGAGCTAAGCGTCTGTGTACCGACGTAACCCAAGTTGCCAAGGGATGGTCCCAATACGGTGCTCTAGTTTGGACCAACGCTTAGACAAGCAGCGGCGGGGGCTATAAAAGATGACCCACAGGATGCGCGACTCCCAAGGGAAAAAAGTAGGTGGTGGTGAGGCAAATGGTAAAAGTCAATGTTGGGCCTTCTTTGGACAAGTTTTATTCAAAGCGAACTGTCGGGGGTCCCATAAATCACCCGACCGCGTTAGGAGCATAAAATCCGGGAACATAACACCGGTATGACGGAAACTAGGGCGGCAAGAGTGGAACAAAACACACTGCATAAGGCCGAGCCTTCCACCCTTTACCAAATATATAGATGTATTAATAATATAAGAGTTATTGTGATATCCCAACCAAAATCCTGTCCACCATGGAGAAATCTTCAACTTCACCGCAACTAGCAGCGCTATAAGAGGGCTGAGCAAAAGCGGTAACATAGCCAAACAACGGTTTGCTAGGAATGGTGTCAAAGGTTAGAGGTTCATGGCAATATGGGATGGCTGGACAAGCGGTAATCGTAGCGCAAGCATAGCGAAAGAAACGAGGCAACTAGCATAGCAATGATAGTAGTGAGATCTAGGGTAGCAGTCATCTTGCACGAAAACCCGTAAGGAAGAAGAACGAGTCCATGAAAAGATGAGCGGATGAGGCCGAACCAATCGAGAGCGAGCGAATCCTCACGATCGCAACGAAACGGGAACTATCGAGAAGAAGCACACAACAAAGTAAACACACCACACATGGACAAGACATGATGCACAACAAGCATGATGCATGACAATGCTACATGAAGCTACTCATGGCAATAGATGATGCATACAAGAGCAACACATCAAGGCAAGTTTAAATGAGGCCGGAAACAACATATAACAATTCCGGTAAGTCCTCATATGCATATTTCGAAATTGGTCCAGAACTGAATAAACATTATGTTCAAGTAGTTAAACAGCAAGTTAAGATGCACCAAGATGATCTAGACGAAATTCTAGTCAAGTTACATATAAAGTTCATTAGATTCGGAGCTACGGGCTAGAAGATATGAGCAAAACAAGTTAAGCATGGCATTGATGCAAAATGCACCCAAACATCAAGCAAACACACCAAAACAGGGATGCAATATGAAACTATATGCAAAAACAAGCAAGTTTCATATAGAGCACACTCAAAATGGAGCAACGGTTCAACACCCACACACTATACATGTCATAGCAACAATCTGTCCAAAACAGCAACTAGGCATCTTGCAAGCATCAAAACAACATGCTACAGCATCCCAACATAATAACAAAAGGCATGGGCATGAAGTACAGGTAAAGCATAACAAAACATGAACACTGAGCTATCTCCAGAAACAACTAGAACATGCTCAAAATGACATGGAGATATTGCAAATAATAACAGTTTCAGACTTTGCAGAAATAACATCAGGTTGCAATGTTTAGAGCTATCAAACAACATGTTACAGGAACTTATCATGGCAAACAAAGGCATGGCATGAATCTACTAATTGCATGTATCAAAAGGCCCTTACTGACCATGAGCCAAAAAGACATAGAAAATATGATGGCACCCATGTAAACATGGCAAGTTATATTACAGATTTATACATGGCAGGAACAACAATAAGTAGGCATGTTCGTGAGCTCGAACCACTCACTACAGAGCAATACATGGCATGGCAAGGCAACCACCAGTAAGAAGGCATGTTTATGAATCTAAGCATGGCAAGAACAAGTTCATAGCATACACGGATCAACTACAACGACCTCGTGAACATTGAATCTCATGCAAACAATCTGTCAGGAAACATTTTCAAGCAACTTTGGAGCAAGAAATGAACATGTTCCAGCAGGCTATAATTGCAACCAAGGGCATGAATGGATAGAGCATGACATGTATATCAAAACATGTTTATAGAGCATCTCCAGATTATGCATAGAATGATTAGTGGAAGCATGTTAACATAGCAACAAAATATAACAGAATCTGTAAGTAAAACAGCAACAGCAACTACCCTACTTTACAAGCTTGATACACTCAGCACACAACTCACAAAATACATGGTCAACACCCCTGGAAAGATGGAATGGCATAGTTCAACATTCATGTAGAGCTCATACTCATAGGATGCACACATAAATCATGGCAAAAATGATAAAAGCGACAAGTTATAATAGCCAAAGAGATTAACATCAATATGCACTCTTCCAACAGCATTTCGGGCATCAAGATGAGCTCAAATGAAAACGATGCAATGGAATGAAATGAAGTACTCGTCGAGGCGAACAATTTGACATATTATACGCACAAAACGGAGCTACGGATGCGGAGATGTGATGGCATGAACCTGGCATGAAAATTACAGATTCGGGACTTGGTGGTTTCGGGAGGAAGTCAACCTCGGCACGGTTTTCAAAGCAAGTAGGAAGCTTCGCCGGAATTCGCTGAAGTCGCCGGACTTGCGGAGAAGGACGCCGGAGGTTGGGGTAGCCGGCGAGGGCGGGCCCGGCGGATCGGGCGGTGGCTCGCCGGATCCAGCGAAGGCGAGCGGCGGCGGCGCCCATTGCGGAGGAGCTCGATCGCCGGAGCTGGGTGAGACAGCGAGCCAGGGCGGCGCGTGAGTCGCGGTGTGGCGGCTGGCCCCATGAGGCCCAGGAGCGGCGCAAGACGAGGGCCTTCAGCTTGCGGCGGGCGAGGAGGCGGGTGTCGGCGACGCCTTGGCGGCGCGGCGGAGGCGGCGGCGGGCGGGCGAGGCGGCGGCCGGCGGGCCTCAGCGCGGCGGCAGGATCGTCTGTGTGTGGGAGCTTGAGGCTTGTGGCCAGCAGCCAGGCCGTGTGGGGACCCCGACTCATAAGTCGTGATCGCCGAATGCTGCGTGTCTGATGATCCCGAGATCAATGCTCACTTGAACACACGTAAGCTGAATAACAAGAGTCTTACATCCATACATACCGTATTACACAAGTAGGACCATTATGGTCGAGCCTTGAGTACAACATCGCAGTGAAACTTCGTCGATAACTTGGACCCATGCCATCCGCCTTAACCCTACGGGCATTACGACCGAAGCGTCCTAGCTCGCGTGCTCGCCATCGAAGAGTTCTTCATCACATCCTGTTCTTTCATGCCCGGTCAATAAAATAACCGTTGGCAAGCCAATGAGTACTTTGAATGTACTGCAAGCAACCCATGATTTGGTTCAAGGCACAAGAAAGCATGACATAGGTAAAGTTTTGCATAAAGCTAGTTTTGAGTGCAATGACATGTTCAACATCCTATAAAACATGCATCAAGAGAATTCAAGTAACCATAAGAACTGGTCACACTATCAACATAAATAGAATGGGCACCAACCCATATATCATAAGCAGAGAGGGCACCAACCCATCTCGGTCGTGTCAAGTCCTCGACTTGATCCAAGGCAACTCCATCATCTCACACACACGGGTTTGAAAACAAGTGGGCGTAGCCCAAGAGCGGTTACCCAAGCTGTCCTTGACCGTGGACACGGCTATTGAATAGTTTTACACTCTGCAGAGGTTGCACACTGTACCCACTAGATCCGGGAACTTCCGTGTCATCCACGACCATGGTACCTCAAGTACCGGGGTAAGCACCGATCACTACCTTTCTCTAGACGACACTAACATGGAGTCCACTCGATTAGTAGTAACCCCGTGCCAACCATTTCACATCATAAAGTTGTGGAGCCTCGCTCCCATATTCATCACATACCACAAGCACGGGTACCAGCGGTGTGTCCGGTGCCTGTGAAAACAGTCATGGCCGCCCTACAGCACGACCCGTCCCAGAGAGAGCACCAACTCTCCTCGTCACTAATAATGCGGCCCCAAGCTAGTATCGGTCTAGGTACTCAATAATGCCCTTTCCCATATAAGGGTAGAGTGGTTGCGCATGTAAGGTTGGAATAACGGTCGCAACTCCGACCAATCCGTTTTCGAAAACAACACACACACTTGCCTCGGTACACCACTTCGTCATCAAGTGGTTACCCATCTCATCATCTCCCTCGGGCATAAGTGGCACCCGACGGGGTTTTCGAAAAGACTTTTGAAATCACTTTGTCTCCTTCACCATGCATATTCCCATCCCTTTTTGCATAGCATCTACTTAGCATCCTATCTACTCCCACCGGCATAACCCTCATAAGAAGGTAGGGCCATGCACAATGCAAGTTTCAACGAGGAAGTAACCGTGGCAACCAACCCACGTGGTTCACCATCTCATCATGATTCCGATGCATCAATAATAAAGAGCTAGAAATGACATGCATATAAAGGGTATCATAGTCATGGTCAAAGGGCTGCTTGCCTGTTGTAACAAAGTCTTCGAGGTCTTCAAATATCCCTGGTCCTTCTCCAAGTACTCCGTCTACTTCGTCAACTAACGCCGGAAACAACACAATAAGCAACACAACAAGGCAGGAAATAAAAGTGCTCTAAAAATATGAGTTGGATTTTTCTAAGATACCTCTGGTCATATGAGGGATGACCAAGGTGGTTCCATTGGAATCTGATGAATGGATATCTCTGAACATTTCAATATGATGGAATCAAGAGGTTTATGGATTTGCTAGAAGTGTACAGAAATATATTTTTGGAAAATGAGCAGAGGCACCTATTCAACAAAGGATGATTTTAGAAACATCTAGGAATTGGTTTCACTGGATTTGGAGTTGAGATGATTTTCCTATGAATTTGCAAAGTTGACTATATACAAAGAAATAGACCATGAGTTGAGGTGACACAGAAAGTATTAGTAAAAATGATCAAAAACTAAGTTTTGAACTTAGATGCACTTAGGAATTTGAATCATGGCATTTGGATCAATATTGAGCTCTCTGTGATTTTCTAAAGTTCATCACAGAAATGGAAAAACAGGATTAGATAAATATTTGTGAAAGAAATGATTCTGGAAAAATGTGCAAATAGCACCATGTGATAGGGAAGGATTTTTGGAACCACTAGAAATTTGAATCATCAAATTTGGAGTTAGAATGAATTGATTATGGATTTTACAAATTGTGCAGAAAAGAAAAAGGAGAAGCTTTTACCCAAATGGGCTGGATCTGGGCGGCGATGCTGCACCGGCGAGGTTTAGCAGTGGCGCCATGGGCGGCCAGCTGCTCGGCCGCCTGCGTCTTGCAGGAGCCACGTCAAGCGTCTTGGCTCGAGCGTCTTCTTCGCCTTGGGAGGCGGTAACGGGAAAGCCGTCTCCACTTAAACAGCAATGAGGCCCGCCCCGGGTCGCCGACAAGGGCCCACCTGCCGGGTTCATCCCCAACCTCCCGCTCGAGCAGAAGCAGGCGAGGCGGCGTCGACGGGCGCTTGCGGGCTGCAGGCATCTCGGCGATGCTCGCCCACCGGTGTGCTCGGGGACCCAGCCGCATCCAACTGTGGTGGCACGGTCGCCAGGGCACCGGTCGAGCAAGGCGTCGGCTATCGCGGAGGAGGTCGTCGGCGGTGGTGGTTCTGGCCTTCTGACCCAGGAGGAGGAGAAGCTCGGGAAGGGCTTGCGATGATGGTGGCGATGCTCTAGTCCAGAGGGGAGGAGAAGGAGAGATGGGTGCGGATTTAGGCGGAGGCCCGGGCAAGGCTCGGCCATGCGAGAAGGATGGAGGCCACGAGGAGGGTGTTGGTTGGTCAGAGGGACTCTAGGGAAGAGGGGAGCAAACGGAGTGGAGAGGAGGCTCGGGGTGGATTAAATAGGAGGCGAGGTGCACCACGGGACCGTCAGGCCGGCGAGGCTGTAGCCGTTGCTAGAGGCCACGGGGCTCGTGTGAGTATGTCAGGGGTGTTCGTGGGGTTGGTCCAGGCCGAGGAGGGAAGAGAAGGAGCGGGGGAGTGTCAGGGCGCCGCGCGTGTGAGCACGCCCATTGGAGCTCTCGGGCGGCCGGCGCGCGTGCGAAAGGAGGCAGCAGGAGGGAGAAGGAGGAGGGGGCCAGCTTGGTGTCGTGTTGCGGACGTCGAGGAGCATCTACTGGCGCGAGGGGGAGGCTCGAGGTGGTCGGGAGTGCCATGTCAACGGTCGGGAGCCTGGACGTGCTCCAGGCGCTGCAAATGGCCGGCACCCGCAGCTTTTCCTCGCGTCCTCACGCGCCCACTTGTGTCTAGCGGCTGCTCAGGGGAGTAAACAATGTGGGAAAGGCATTGGATGCCCTGGGGCTTGCCAGGAGTGAGAGAGAGGTGAGAGAATGGGAGGAAAACTGTTGTCCAGGGAGAGAAAGTGAGGGTTTCACCTCCAAATAATTGAGCTGTGGGATAGCCATTGCTACTGGACGTGCAAGGGGACTAGGAGGGGCTGTGGTAGAAAGGAGAGGTCATGGAGATTAGTGGAAGAGGTCCAAATAGTGGTTTTTGCAAAATGCCAGAAGGTGTTTGATGTTGGTTTGGGAAAGTAGATGATCTCCATAAGCCATGAGACTCCATAGGGTGATATGACACATATATTTAGGGCCTTCCACCAATTTGGAGATCATTTGAAGAAAGTGGACAATGCAACTTTGGTAAACCCTAGAAATTAGCAGAAATGAACTTGTGTAGATTTAGTTGAGCAATTCACTTCTCCTTGATGCACCACTTGGTGTGGTGGCCTCATTTGGTCATGTGATCATGCTCACAAAAGTTGGTGTCAAGGAGAGAAAGTTGGTAATGCAAAGTTGTTCAAATATGGTTACAGACGAGAAAGGGTTTTGGGGCACTTTGATCAAGTTAACTTGCTCTCCAACTTGTGCCATTTGGTCTAGATGAATTATTAGACCATTTGAGCAGGTTCACAAGGTTTGAGATCATTTGGACATGTTTGGCAATGTAAAGTTGCTCAAACTTCAAAATGGGCAGAAATGGTTTTGAGAGGTTTTGATGATGCTATCTTGTTCTCCAATTCATGAGACTTGGCAAGATCACCAAATATGTCATATGTGACATGGTAGAATTTTCTTGGAATATTTGGAGAATATTTCCTTTGTAAATATTTCAAAAAGCTTGAAATATCTAGAAAGGGGTTTTGAGGGATTTGACCAATATTTTGAACATGACCATGTGTTGAAACTCTTATATATGGACAATATATGTCCTATGAGTTTCCCTAATTTTTGTCAAATATTTTTGAAGCAATAAAATAATTTTTACCTATTAAAGACCATTTCTGGCCTTAAGAAAAAGTCTTTAAATAAAATAGGAAAATAACTTTTAAAATTATATTTATGTGGTTTCTGGGTATCCTATATCTAATAGGAGTCAAATACATTTTTAGAAAGATTTTTACTGCCCTTAATTAAGTATTTGCAGTGCAAACCTCAATTCAGGGGTTTTTGGAAAACTAAATTTAGAAAATACTTTTTGGCCAAAAATTTTTGTAAGAAAATATTTTTATGTCCTATACACATGGCATGATCATTGGCTCAAGGGTTTGGAGCAAGGAGATGAAGTATAGGAGTTGGAGGATTTATTTTATTTTTAGAGCACTCGCAAACAGCAGACAAGAATCAAATCAAGCAAAGTCCAAAACACTCAAAAGTTTTTGTCAAACCACATTTTAGCATGATTAAGAGTTTAAGCGCTGTGCCATGAAAATCAGGGTGTGACAGACCTACCCCCCTTACAAGAATCTCGTCCCCGAGATTCCTAGACTAGGCGCGGAAAGGGATACTGAAACTTGTATCTGGGGTAGTCTTCAAGTCTTCATGTTATACCTTCCGTGTAGTGCTCCCTTGAGATTGAAGTACTTGATGGTGTGGCTTCGTGTATGGCGCTCTCGGTTGATCTAGGTTCTTGAGGGTCTCTTGCGTTAGGTCAGGTTGGACTAGGGTCGGTGGCTCGGTGGTCAGCGTCCTTATAGAGATCGGGCAAGTTAGGAAGTTGGAAACACTTAGGGGTTGGGATGCATGGAAAGCATTGTGCACCCTGTGGCTCGGTGGCAACTCGGTGGTAGCCGTCTATTCTACGCCTTGTAGAGATCTCGGAGGGTTGTTTAATCTTGGAGTGATCTCGAAGAAGGCCGATGGATCTTGGGCAAGCTTTCCTTTGACATGGAAGTCTTTGGGTTCCTTTGAGAGGGTGACCGGAGATAAACATGGTCTCCAACACTGAAGGTGATGTCTTGACGATGTGGGTCGGTAGTAGCCCTTTGGTCTTGGCTTGGTAGTCTTCAAGCGCTCCACGACAAGCTGGACTTGCTCTTGACTTCACGGGAATGTCGGGCCCAAAGACAAGTCCTTGATCTCGACCAATTGAGGGTGTGCGGCACTTCCGCAGTATAACACTTCAAATGGTGCCACTGAAGGCTTGACATCAAGGTTAGTTAAGAATCTGGTGCAACCAGTTCCAACCCAAGCTTTCAAGTTCTTCATACAAAGGCGGGCAGCTTGTCCTTAAGCATAGCATTCAAGGAACAAGCCTTTCTGCTTAATGCATCTGCTACCACATTAGCCTTCCCAGGGTGGTATTGAACACTGAGGTCATAATCTAGATCAAGTCTAGTCATCTACTTTGCCTCGTGTTCAATCCCTTTGAGTGAAAATATACTTCAGACCTTTGTGATCCGTGTATATCTCACATCCCTTTCGTAAGAGATAATGTCGCCATGTCTTCAGGGCATGAACCACTGCTGCTAGCTCAAGGTCATGAGTAGCATAGTTTCTTCATGAGGCCGCAGTTGCCTTTGGGAGGAGTGGCTTGCAGATGTGCACAGCCTTCAATGCGGAAGCTCACTCTTTGATGACGGTGGTTGGTATAGTTCTTCCTCCTTGACATGGCGGTCTTCGGATGTTCCCTAACCAGCTGATCAACTCTTCTTCCGTCTTCATGTGGACATTCATGTCCTCAAGTAAGGATAATGATCTACTTGCCCAAGTACTCTATGAAGTATTTGGGGTTCGCAGAGCGGGCTGAGGCAATGGTGAGGGTCACGGTTGAGCATTGGTCAAGGTCTTATTGATCTTGAGCCAAAGCCCAAGGTCAGGATCCGACCACGTTGTGGCTTGGTAGGGCATAAGGGTTTCAAGGATTCTAGGGTGCGAATGAACATTTATCATCTTATCTTTAAGCACGCTTTCTGAGATGCCAATAGTCTATCTAGTCCTTCACCTCATATTACCAAGAGAATCATCTCGTATAGGTCAACTCCAATCATCACTCATGCTATTCATATCCTCACGACTCCCAAGAGGAGGTCTAACAAAATCGTACATGTCTATACTCCCCAAACTCATATGTATGTCTACCCCTAAAAATCCATGGGTAGAACATATAAGCTGCTAAGCTTGAACGTGACAATCCAAGTGCTCAGCCTATCCTTACAAGGTCTAAGATGAAGCACCTCGATCCTAGAGAAACACGTCGTAAGCCACTCCAAGATCTTATTCCCTTCCTATGAATCAACTCCAACAGCCCATTAACTTCCATCAATCACTGCATAATCCATTAATTCTTCAAGCACAAGGCCTACGCTGGTGTTCCACATGATCTTCTAAAGTCCTTATAATCCCCAATACTTGAAAGGGCTGCCTTACTATAGTTAGTCCACCAATTCCCATTATTGCATTCTAACAATACTCCAAGGTCAAGCTCACAAAGATGCCTAAATAAACTCCGACACTTAGCCTAATCTCCTAGTTTATCGTCCACCGAGAAACATGGTATCATGATCGAGATCATTAGTCTAAATCCGATTTACTCCGAACCATGTAGACATACTCAGCATCTATATTCAACTAGAATCACCTATCATTATCATCTGATCAAGTCAAATCCTTGCACTTCCAGGAGTTTCAGCTTGCGAACACAACTATCCTGCTAAATCCAATTTACTCAGGGGTATTGAAAAGCTATGCTAATCTATACTCATGATCCCACCAAGTACATCTACCAACATGGTAGCCTTATAACCCACCAAATAGTCTCATATAATTCCTCAAGTCATTGCTATATACTCAGCAAGTCATTTGTCCTCAAATCCTATATCCTCAAACTGGTCTTCCTATGGCATCATGAATCTGGTGCTATATTAGGATGATAATGTGCTCGTTCACTATGTCCACTAGTTCCATAATGAACCCAGTGTTGTGCAAGGTTTACTGTAGCTTAACTTGTCCTCTTGCAATTCCGTAGGTTAAGCTCAGGGTTAAGGTTTCGAGCTGGGGTATCTCGTGAAGTCTCGAAGGGCCTAGAAATGGGTTTCTAGTCTTGAGGGTTAAACTTAATTCTACGGGGTTTCACTTGGTCGAGGAGGCTGCAACAAAAGTCTTCATTGTTAGTTGGTTGCCGAAGCAGATTCCTTGGTGCATCTTGTCTTGCTGGTCTTCAGTTGAGGAGAGAGAGACGAGAGGGAAAAGTAGCATAGAGAAGGGGAATGCCTAAGGGGGGGTTATATAGTGTAGGTGCAAACAAACAAGTGCCAGAAGGGGCCAAACACAAACAAGAAAATAGGGCAGGTGATATAGTTGCATACTTGTTGCCTAGGGCAAAAAGGGCAACTGATATCAAAACACAGACAAATAAAAACAAGCAACACACAATCAGGGTTCTACTCGAACCATCATACGGACTTGACTGCGCATAGGGGGGTACACGACTCATCCTACCCTAGGGGTTCTCGGACTCAGTAGTCGTGCCTTGTGCCTCATGCAGTCTTCTGAGTATTCCTCAGGTGTTGCTAAGTCTCTTGTAGTTGTTCGATGAAACAATCCGGTTGAGCCTGAAGATTCTTCAACAACTTCTTGCCTGTTGAAGTGATGGGGTGAAGGTGGCTCCTCATAACTGGCATTGACCTGGTCTTCTATTGTCTCTTTAATCACGACGATCCCTTGTTGTCTTCTAAACCGTCAATGGTACCAGGTAGGTAATCCTTTATGCAATGACATTAACAACGCATAATAGAGGTCCATCATGTCGATTACGTTGATGACAACCGACACCAAGAGCGGGGATGAGGAGAACCGTTTTCCTGCTCACTATGGTGAGGCGGACCGAATGGCTTGGTTCTCATCCACCGGTGGTTGCCGATACAACAACGGTAGTGACAGGGTTACTCTATTAGCGATGTATATCATGATCTTGCATATCCTATGCCCTGATCATCGTAGGCTAAGGTTGCATCATCTTGGGGCAGTGTCAGGGATGTCACCATCTCCTAGGTCTTCAGGTCCTCATTCCTCGAGGATGCATCTTCCGTTGGTATCGTCTTGTTGTGATGTCGCCTATCTTGTGTTCGGGAGATGTGGGTGAATGTCTGGCAAGGCATCATCCTTCCATATTATCCACGAGGGTTACAAGGAATCCTGTGGTCAGGGGCATAAGGGTTCTAGCGACCAGAGGTTTTGAAGGGGAAGAGACCAGTAAGGAAAGTATACCTTAGTTTCCGAAAAACCGAGAAAGGAAGAGAAGTACAGATAATTTTGAAAACTAGTAGTAGTTTTTGAAAATAGTTTTATCCTAACTAACGACCATGCTAGCTAAGGCTTCCCTACGGTCGGGATGGCTCGATACCAGCTCTGTGGGGACCCGACTCATAAGTCGTGATCGCCGAATGCTGCGTGTCTGATGATCCCAGAGATCAATGCTCACTTGAACACACGAAGCTGAATAACAAGAGTCTTACATCCATACATACCGTATTACACAAGTAGGACCATTATGGTCGAGCCTTGAGTACAACATCGCAGCGGAAACTTAAATGCCGATAACTTGGACCCATGCCATCTGCCTTAACCCTACAGGCATTACGATTGGAAGCGCCCTAGCTCAGCGTGCTCACACCGAAGAGTTCTTCATCACATCCTGTTCTTTCATGCCTGGTCAATAAAATAACCAGTGGCAAGCCAATGAGTACTTTGAATGTACTCGCAAGCAACCCATGATTTGGTTCAAGGCATAGTAAAGCATGACATAGGTAAAGTTTTGCATAAAGCTAGTTTTGAGTGCAATGACATGTTCAACATCCTATAAAACATGCATCAAGAGAATTCAAGTAACCATAAGAACTGGTCACAGCTATCAACATAAATAGAATGGGCACCAACCCATATATCATAAACAGAGAGGGCACCAACCCATCTCAGTCGTGTCAAGTCCTCTGACTTGATCCAAGGCAACTCCATCATCTCACACACACCGGGTTTGAAAACAAGTGGACGTAGCCCAAGAGCGGTTCATAGCTGTCCTTGACCGTGGACACGGCTATTGAATAGTTTTACACTCTGCAGAGGTTGCACACTGTACCCACTAGATCCGGGAACTTCGTGTCATCCACGACCAGCGGTACCTCAAGTACCCGGTAAGCACCGATCACTACCTTTCTAGGCGACACTAACATGGAGTCCACTCGATTGGTAGTAACCCCCGTGCCAACCATTTCACATCATAAAGTTGTGGAGCCTCGCTCCCATATTCATCACATACCACAAGCACGGGGTACCAACGGTGTGTCCGGTGCCCTGTGAAAACAGTCATGGCCGCCCTACCTGGCACGACCCCGTCCCAAGAGAGAGCACCAACTCTCCCTCGTCACTAGTAATGCGGGCCCCAAGCTAGTATCGGTCTAGGTACTCAATAATGCCCTTTCCCATATAAGGGTAGAGTGGTTGCGCATGTAAGGTTGGAATAACGATGCGCAACTCCGACCAATCCGTTTTGAAAACAACACACACACTTGCCTCGGTACACCACTTCGTCATCAAGTGGTTACCCATCTCATCATCTCCCTCGGGCATAAGTGGCACCCGACGGGTTTTCGAAAAAGACTTTTGAAATCACTTTGTCTCCTTCACCATGCATATTCCCATCCCTTTTGCATAGCATCTACTTAGCATCCTATCTACTCCCACCGCATAACCCTCATAAGAAGGTAGGGCCATGCACAATGCAAGTTTCAACGAGGAAGTAACCGTGGCAACCAACCCACGTGGTTCACCATCTCATCATGATTCCGATGCATCAATAATAAAGAGCTAGAAATGACATGCATATAAAGGGTATCATAGTCATGGTCAAAGGGCTGCTTACTGTTGTAACAAAGTCTTGAGGTCTTCAAATATCCTGGTCCTTCTCCAAGTACTCCGTCTACTTTCAACTAACGCCGGAAACAACACAATAAGCAACACAACAAGGCAGGAAATAAAAGTGCTCTAAAAATATGAGTTGGATTTTTCTAAGATACCTCTAGTCATATGAGGGATGACCAAGGTGGTTCCATTGGAATCTGATGAATGGATATCTCTGAACATTTCAATATGATGGAATCAAGAGGTTTATGGATTTGCTAGAAGTGTACAGAAATATATTTTTGGAAAATGAGCAGAGGCACCTATTCAACAAAGGATGATTTTAGAAACATCTAGGAATTGGTTTCTTTGGATTTGGAGTTGAGATGATTTTCCTATGAATTTGCAAAGTTGACTATATACAAAGAAATAGACCATGAGTTGAGGTGACACAGAAAGTATTAGTAAAAATGATCAAAAACTAAGTTTTGAACTTAGATGCACTTAGGAATTTGAATCATGGCATTTGGATCAATATTGAGCTCTCTGTGATTTTCTAAAGTTCATCACAGAAATGGAAAAACAGGATTAGATAAATATTTGTGAAAGAAATGATTCTGAAAAAATGTGCAAATAGCACCATGTGATAGGGAAGGATTTTTGGAACCACTAGAAATTTGAATCATCAAATTTGGAGTTAGAATGAATTGATTATGGATTTTACAAATTGTGCGTAAAAGAAAAAAGGAGAAGCTTTTACCCAAATGGGCTGGATCTGGCGCGGCGCAAGACAGCGCGAGGTTTAGCAGCGGCGCCACAGGCCGCCCAGCGGCTCGCCGCACGTGCGCAGGGGCCACGTCGAAGGCGTCTTGGCTCGAGCGTCTTCGCCTGGGAGGCGGTAACGGGAAAGCCGTCTCCACTTAAACAGCGGGCCCGCACCGGTCGGCGAGCAGCGGGCCCACTGTCGGGTTCATCCCCAACCTCCCGCCGAACAACAGAGAGCGAGGGCGGCGTCGGACGGCGGCTTGCCGGCGCTGCGAGGCATCTCGGCGATGCTCTGCCCACCGTGTGCTCGGGGACCAGCCGCATCCAACCGTGGGTGCACGGCGCCAGGGCACCGGTCGAAAGAAGGCGCCGATCAGCAGCGGAGGAGGTCGGCGGTGGTGGTTACGGGCGCCACTGGCCACAGGAGGAGGGGAGAAGCTCGGGAAGGGCTTGCAGTGATGGTGGCGATGCTCTAGTGCAGTCCAGAGGGGAGGAGAAGGAGAGATGGGTGCGGATTTAGGCGGAGGCCGACGGCAAGGCTCCGGCCATGCGAAGGATGGAGGCCACGAGGAGGGGTGTTGGTTGGTCGAGAGGGACTCTAGGGAAGAGGGGAGCAAGCGGAGTGGAGAGGAGGCTCGGGCTGGATTAAATAGGAGGCGAGGTGCACCACGGGACCGTCTTGGCCGGCGAGGCTGCCGTTGCTAGAGGCCACGGGGCTCGTGTGAGTATGTCCCGGTGTTCGTGGGGTTGGTCCAGGCGGAGGAGGGAAGAGAAGGAGCGGGGAGTGTCAGGCGCTGCAAGGTGTGAGCACGCCCATTGGAGCTCTCAGGCGTGGCCAAGGCGTGAAAGGAGGCAGCATGAGGGAGAAGGAGGAGGGTCCAGCTTGGTGTCGTGTTGCGGACGCCGAGGAGCATCCATGGCGCGAGGGGAGGCTCGAGGTGGTCGGGAGTGCCGTGTCAACGGTCGGGAGCTGCCGACGTGCTCCAGAGCGCAAATGGCCGGCACCCGCAGCTTTTCTCTCGTCCTCACGCGCCCACTTGTGTCTAGCGGCTGCTCGGGGAGTAAACAATGTGGGAAAGGCATTGGATGCCACAGGGCTTGCCGGGAGGAGAGAGAGGTGAGAGAATGGGAGGAAAACTGTTGTCCAGGGAGAGAAAGTGAGGGTTTCACCTCCAAATAATTGAGCTGTGGGATAGCCATTGCTCTTTGGACGTGCAAGGGGACTAGGAGGGCTGTGGTAGAAAGGAGAGGTCATGGAGATTAGTGGAAGAGGTCCAAATAGTGGTTTTTGCAAAATGCCAGAAGGTGTTTGATGTTGGTTTGGGAAAGTAGATGATCTCCATAAGCCATGAGACTCCATAGGGTGATATGACACATATATTTAGGGCCTTCCACCAATTTGGAGATCATTTGAAGAAAGTGGACAATGCAACTTTGGTAAACCCTAGAAATTAGCAGAAATGAACTTGTGTAGATTTAGTTGAGCAATTCACTTCTCCTTGATGCACCACTTGGTGTGGTGGCCTCATTTGGTCATGTGATCATGCTCACAAAAGTTGGTGTCAAGGAGAGAAAGTTGGTAATGCAAAGTTGTTCAAATATGGTTCGGACGAGAAAGGGTTTTGGGGCACTTTGATCAAGTTAACTTGCTCTCCAACTTGTGCCATTTGGTCTAGATGAATTATTAGACCATTTGAGCAGGTTCACAAGGTTTGAGATCATTTGGACATGTTTGGCAATGTAAAGTTGCTCAAACTTCAAAATGGGCAGAAATGGTTTTGAGAGGTTTTGATGATGCTATCTTGTTCTCCAAGTCATGAGACTTGGCAAGATCACCAAATATGTCATATGTGACATGGTAGAATTTTCTTGGAATATTTGGAGAATATTTCCTTTGTAAATATTTCAAAAAGCTTGAAATATCTAGAAAGGGGTTTTGAGGGATTTGACCAATATTTTGAACATGACCATGTGTTGAAACTCTTATATATGGACAATATATGTCCTATGAGTTTCCCTAATTTTTGTCAAATATTTTTGAAGCAATAAAATAATTTTTACCTATTAAAGACCATTTCTGGCCTTAAGAAAAAGTCTTTAAATAAAATAGGAAAATAACTTTTAAAATTATATTTATGTGGTTTCTGGGTATCCTATATCTAATAGGAGTCAAATACATTTTTAGAAAGATTTTTACTGCCCTTAATTAAGTATTTGCAAATTGCAAACCTCAATTCAGGGTTTTTGGAAAACTAAATTTAGAAAATACTTTTTGGCCAAAATTTTTGTAAGAAAATATTTTTATGTCCTATACACATGGCATGATCATTGGCTCAAGGGTTTGGAGCAAGGAGATGAAGTATAGGAGTTGGAGGATTTATTTTATTTTTAGAGCACTCGCAAACAGCAGACAAGAATCAAATCAAGCAAAGTCCAAAACACTCAAAAGTTTTTGTCAAACCACATTTTAGCATGATTAAGAGTTTAAGCGCTGTGCCATGAAAATCAGGGTGTGACTGGCCCGGGCGGGCGGGTGTGCCTTGGCCTTGAACCCGATGGCGGCGCTGGCTAGAGGAGGAGGGAGGCGGCGCTGAGGTGTCGCCTGTGATTGGCCGGGCGGCGTGGCGCGTGGGCGTGTCCGGCAAGAGGACAGCGTCCGTGCGGCGGAGAGGGAAAAGCTAGGGTTTGGGATCCGGATTTGACGGGAAGACTTATTTATAGGTAGAGGGAGCTAGGAGAGTCCAAATGAGGCGGTTTTCGGTCACGCGATGGTGATCGAAGCTAACCGAGAGCATGGAGGGAGTTTGGTGGGCTTTGGGCCACTTTGGAAGGGTGTTGGGCTGCAACACAAAGAGGGCTCTGCGGTTACCGGTTAACCGTTGGAGTATCAAACGACCTCCAAATGGCACGAAACTTGACAGCGGTTCATCGGTGCTATACCAAGGCCGCTTGGCAAACCTCGCCATTCCGAGAAAGTTTAACACCCGCACAAGAGAAGAGGCAAAAGGGGACGCAGGAGGACATAGGGCGCCGGATTGCAGAACGAACAACGGGGAAAATGCTCGGATGCATGAGACGAACACGTATGCAAAATGAAATGCACATGATGACATGATAAAATGCAAATGATGACATGGCAAACTGCAACACGCAAGCAAATGACATGGCAAAGACGGCGAATAACTGGCGGACACCTGGCGCATCGGATCCGGGGCGTTACAACACTCCACCACTACGAGAGGATCTCGTCCCGAGATCTAGGATGGCACCGGAGGGAAAACGGAAGAGGAAGATAAAAGGTAAACTAAGTTGCTTCTTCGACAAACGAGTGAAAACCATCAACCTTGAGAGGTTGAGCAAAATGAAAGGAAGAAAATAACGAAGATGAGCAAAGTTGAAAACACTCCGTTAGAAAAGAGGATCAAGGGATACAACAAGAACCAAGAGGTTTAGTGATAAGATAGATATTGAAACCACTCCGGTTAAAACTAGATAGAGAAGGAATAAGATTGATATAATTTGGGCAGCACTCCGACTGAAAGAAGAAGGAAAACTTGATAAGATGAAAAGCACTTGAAGAGATGACACAACACTCCGGTTAAATGGATAAGAATGAAAAGAACACGATGCTCACAATTCGAGATGATGAGTGAAAAGAGCAACATCACAATGCCTCCGGAAGAAAGAATAGAAGATAGATCATAGGAATAACAGAATGTAGGAGAAAATGCCAACTTCTGCCACAAATGAGCTTGGAAATCATCCTTGCAAAGAAGAATCGAACAGAGATGTTGGAAAATCAACAACGAGAAGCACAAGCTTGTTGTGGGCTTATGGCAAACATCTCAAAACTATGAGGTGACAACCGGCCACTAATGGAAACAATTGATTGGTTGAGATCAATGAAGATAAGAGAAACTTCTTCCACCAAGTGAATAGAGAGCAAGCTTGGGTCATGCA